>OY720429.1:61208648-62501148 GCA_963082735.1 Pocota personata | reverse complement strand
AAGATTATCTTTCAGGCTATGGAACAAATAAGAAGGTCAGCAACATGATCTTCTATGCATATCGCTTGATTATTCGCCAGTATATCGACAATCAGCTGTTAAGATATCGCCGATTGTTTCGACAGTATTGCGTCGATATGTACATGGAGATAGAAACAGATCGCATCAATTTCACCCGATTCAATGTAACTAAATTGCGTGCGGAAGAGTACATCCACTTGAGAGATGCCATCAATTTGTATGGAGATGCAGTAGCAGCAAACATCGGCCAGTTGACAATTTTCCCAGCGACATATGTTGGAAGCCCGAAGCTTATGCACGAATATGCGCAGGACGTAATGACATATGTGCGGTATTACGGACGTCCCACCTTATTCATCATGTTCACCTGCAATCGGAAATGCAGGAAATTACGCAACTCTTTCTTCCCGGGCAAACTTCGAGTGACCGTCACGACATCACCGCACGACTTCTCAAACAAAAACTCAAAACGATCATGGACTTCATCGTTAAGCACAATGTGTTTGGACAACCGCGTTGCTGGATGTACTCGGTTGAATGGCAGAAGCGAGGATTGCCGCATGCCCACATTCTGCTTTGGTTGATTGAGAAAATCCAGACTAAGTCGATTCAATCATTAGCGCCGAAATACGCGATCAAGAAGCCGACCCGGAATTGTATGAAGTCGTAACTACGCAGATGATTCATGGACCCTGCAGAAATCACAATTTAGAGTCGCCATGCATGATCGGAACTAAATGTTCTAAGCGATATCCACATTCACTCCTAGCAGAGACAATCACTGGCAACGACGCACATCAATGTTGAATACTGCAATTCGGTGAAGTCCGTCAAATACGTTTGCAAGTCAACAAAGGAAACGAGGTGGCTTTTTTGGCATTGAGCGTCCAGAAAAGAATGACGAAGTGCCGTGCCATCAATTGGGCCGTTATGTGAGAGTTGTAATGAGGCGATTTGGAGAATATTTTCCTTTCCGATACACGAACGTTATCCGACTGTTCTACATTTGGCGGTTCACTTGGAGAATGGTCAACGCATATATTTCATGGAAGAGACCTTCATGAGTTTGTTCTCCACCTGCGCAAGCGACCTGTTCGCCAGAACGCTACTCTTAGCGGATGAATTTGCTTGCCAACGACAATCATTGGAACACTTGCCGATGCGGCAGTTTCTGCGCCTGCCACTCAAATTCGTACATTGTTCGCCATCATCTCGACATACTTTCCATCGAACACACTCAATTTGTGGGACAAATACGAGAATGATATGGCTGATGAAATTTTGTAACGAGTTCGAAGAACGACATCGAATCCCGAACATCAAATGAACGATGAGATCCGCAACGAGGCGCTGATACTGATCGAAGATATGTGTCTGCTCATATGCGGCAATCTGTTGAGTAAATTGGTAATGCCAGCCCCAATCGCTTGATGCACGATGCATTTAATCGAGAATTGTAGCGCGAGCGAGATTTCGGTCGAGACGCTATGACAGAAACAGTTCGCACAAATGTCCCACTGCTGAATACCCAGCAAAAGAACGTTTGATGAAGGCGGTTGACGATGGAAACGGCGACATATTTTTCCTCGATGCGCCTGGTGGAATTGGTAAAACGTTCCTCATTTCGTTGACTTTGGCTTCAATTCGGTCAAGATCCGACATCGCGCTTGCGGTCTTCTGGAATAGCAGCCACGTTATTGGAAGGCGCTCGGACGGCTCATTCAGCGTTAAAATTGCCATTGAATCTTCAGATGAATGACGAACCAACATGCAACATTTCAAACTTTGTAATGGCACAGGTGTTGGAAACTTGCAAAATTATCATCCGGGATGAATGCACAATGGCACACAAGCGATCATTAGAGGCGCTTGATCGAACAATGAAAGATTTGCGGAACATTGCGAGATGCTTTCGAAGCGCAATTATACTGCTGGCCAGCGATTTCCGTCAAACTTTACCGGTCATCCTCTGATTAACGCCGACAGATGAACTCAACCCTTGCGTGAAATTATAGTATTTCTGGCAATACGTAAAAAAGCTCCAGTTGACGACGAACATGCGAGTTGCGTTGCTGAACGATCCATCAGACGATGATTTCTCAAAATAACTGTTGGCAATTATAAATGGCCGAATTCCGATTGATGCTGCAACTAGCTTCATTTCGTTCCCGCCGAATTATTGTGAGTTCACATCATCGAAGGAAGAACTCATCAGCAAAGTGTTCACGAATATCGGTAGCAATTATTTCAACCACGATTGGCTGAATGAACGCGCTATATTAGCTGCGAAGAATAAGGACGTCGATGATTTGCATTGCATTATTCAAAATCAAATCGCAGCCACACTGCATTCGTTCAAATCGGTTGATCGCGTAACAAATTATGGCGAAGCAACAAGCAATCCAATTAAATTTTTGAATTCGTTGAATGTGACCGGTCTACCACCGCACAATTTGCAACACAAAGTCGGCAAGCCACCACAATCAAAGGCGAGGAAGTTCTCGTTTGACTCACATTCGCCATGACAATCAACAAATCGCAAGGCCAATCGTTGCAAGTGTGTGGCCTTAATCTCGAATTTCTTTGCTTTTCGCACGGACAATTGTACGTGGCGTGTTGTCGGAAAGCCATCTGCATTGTTTTTTACGCACCGGACAACAAAACAAACAACGCTGTTTATCACAAAGCATTACAGTGACCTGAAATGTATGAAATCCATTTTCCGTGTAAATAAAATGAATTAAGTTCAATTTAATTCCAAAAGAGTTTCATTCTTTCAATAGAGAGGCTCGACTTTCGAAAGGGACATTTATAATTTAATCAATTTTAGGCGAAACGATGTTCGCCGGGTCAGCTAGTATGTGTATAAGATAATTTAAAAGATTAATTAGAATGCTTTTTCATTTTAAACGAGAGACTTTATTTAGCGTAGCTCAAATCGGAACTAATTTTCTCTCTAACAATTGATAGATACTTAGCCCTAAGTGAGAAGTGGAATTCGCTGAGTCGACGAAGCTGTTGCTGTGCACGCAAAGTAAGTTGATCTAATTGAATAAATGGATCGCTGGGACGACGGAAGTTGCTGTTGCGATTATAGGGTAAGTTGATCTGATGATGGCGTTATGGTGCCATAACTTATACAATCTTCCTAAGATTCGAAGCGTACAAACTTGAAAAATATAGTTTTTTCAATACTATTACTGGAAACTGAAAAATCGCTTATACAAAATATAGAGACGTCAATCTTCTCTCGAACAAATATTTTGCTTCCTTAAAGCTATTTAAGGTAGTTTTAGTCTTACGTATTGTTAATTACTCATCAGCATCCGTAAACTTTGTTTATATATTGAGACAGTAACGTTCTCTTTATTCTAAGAAAAAGTCTGAACAACATCTTTTCTAATAAAATAACTTCAAAATCGCAGAAATATCCTTCGAGTAGAAATATGACATTGCATTTAATTTAGAAAGTTCACAATGACAGGCCCACTTTTTTAAAGATGTGCTAGAAAATGAGAGATAGGTTATCATAAAATCCCTTTCAGATGAATTGAAACTTAGCTTATTCTGCTGACAGTTCGCATACTGATGATGATTATATGTGTTATTTAAGAAATAAATAAAAAAAAGTCGTTCAAATACGCAAGCAACTCTGCTGCGAAAGTATAATACTGGCAGTATATGGATGTAAATAAAACTTGATCGTAATGATGGCATCAGGAGGCCAAAAGAAAATACTGTGAATCACAGAGCAATGACAATAACAACACAAATTCTGCTCAGTTATCTGGACGCCACTTTCAGAATTTACTGGAACCTTATGCTATCTAAGTTGCAAACCACTACACCAACCTTTATCTCTATCCCTGTCTTTCTTTCTAACATTCGTCGTGCAATTAATAACCTCATTAATTGCATTTAAAAGATTGCTTCCTAGGTTTAAGTTAGACGTAAATAATGCTGCCACGAGCTCCTAGACAGGACACATGAGCAATGTCCGAAATACGACGTCAAAATTGTACTTTGATTGCGATTTGAGCGCTAAAGTCGGAAAGGAGGACATTTACTTGTATGGTAGTATAGAATCAGAAAGTACAGCCTACATGACAACAGCTCTGGAAACGGGCTCAGGCTAATCGATTTTTGGAAGGGGTATAAGCAGTCGTTTTCCGCATCTTAATATTCAGAAAGTGAGTTGGAGCTAGCCAGACTATTTGGGTGTAGCTAAAGTACAGTTGCGGATATCCGGTACGCCACAACATCAACTGAGTACTGCGAGAAGAATAATCGTCGAACGGCAATTATCGTAAGAGATTGCCAAAACCTGCGCCGATCAAGTTTATCTCAACTTCTCGATCAATGTCACAATTACCAACAAGCCATCAGAAATATCGCCTCTAATGTGCTGGATTCCACTCGGTGACAACAACGAAACCCGTTGTTTGATAACGAATGCTGGCAAGCATATGTATGTCGCAATGAAAGAGGAGTACAAAGCAGCGCTACAAAAGAAGACCAGGGATGAAAACCTCGTAGCCAGTATTGAAAATCTGGAAATAACATTTCTTCAGACTTTTAAATGACGTTGACAACCGAGAGTCCGCTGTCAAGCAAAGCGAACTTATCAGCTTGGGCGATTACAGCCAACACTTACTTTCACTCGACCAACAAGAGAAGAGGATAGCAATATTTAAGCACAAATTAAACAAAGCTGCTGGAGCTGATGACCTCCCAGCCGAGCTATTTAAAGCAGATGATTTGGTAAGCAGCATGCATCAACTCATTTGTAAAATCGGGTCAGATGAAACTATCCCGGATGAATGGAATGTTAGCACCTTATGGCCGATCTACAAAAAAGAAGATACTTGGAACTGCGCAAAAGAGAGACAACAGTGCGCTTTTAGGCCAGGAAAGTACACCATCGACCAAATAATCACACTACGACAGATCTAGAGAAAAACCCAAGAATTTTAATTCGATAACCACCATCTCGTTAGCGTATACAGACGAGCTATGCAGAGGTATGACTAGTATAGGCATCACTGCTAATCTCGTCCGTCTACGTAAAATGACGTTGGAGAATGCACGCTGTTTCGTCAAAGTCTAAGGCACGGCGATGTGCTTTCCTGCGACTTCTCCAACATCTTTTTTTTTTTTTAAATGATTTAATGAATTTCTAGATCCCGAAGCACTCAGACTCGATTAACGGTCTATTGTACAACCAGGTAGAAACCTCTTTTCAATGTATTAGTTGGAGATATTAAGACTTCATTCGTTACTCTTTTTGCTAAAGTGGCTGCCGTTTATTGTTCCCCGCACGGGCTCGAACCTACACAGCTCAGGTCACAAGTAAACACACTTCCTACTACACCGTGGCTACCGTTCTTCAAAGGATTATAAGAAACTCGCAAGCTGACACTAGAGGTATAATTCTTAAAAAGTATCTTAAACTCCTTGCATACGCCGACGATATTGACATTAGTGACAGTGAGGCATCTACTAGTATTGAATCAGAAGTACCAAAGATGGGTTTGGCTGTGAACGAAGAAATCAAACAACAGGAAAGGACAAACAACATCGGTGAATGAGACTAAATGTCACCATAGGCAACTATAACTTCCAAGTGGATTAGGATTTTGTCTATCTATTCTCTGAAAATGACACCAGTGCAGTGTTGGGATCGAACAAAGAATTATGCGTGTTATTTTCTAAATAACTAGGAGATATCTACAGTAACCAATATGTACACAGTTCCCTTTTAAATAAAATATTAAAGGCATTGCAAAATCGGGGAGGAAAAGCGCTTAGCAAGTAGGACCATTCAAAGCAAGTAGAAGAAATAACTCTTCGATCTATGCTTGTATTTGTATGTACATATATATACGTATATGTATTGCAGCCATGGAAATTTCTGTTTTCAGCTTAACCGTGAGTATCGTTTCACACAAACCCCTTAGCTATAAACTATTCATTATTAGCAACCACCAAAAGGAGGAGAATTTGCATTTCAATGCCAAACTTGCTCCTCCTAATGACTCAATCGCTAACAGACTTCCTTACTATAAACATACTAGTGTCAGTGTGATTGCTAATGGTTTCCGGCAGCGCCAATTGCAAGGCGAAGTAATGGCCCCAACTTTCCAAATTTAAACTCCGGAAAATTTTCCTCAGAAGAAACTCCAATCTTTGAATTTAAAACTTCTTAATTTGTAAATTACTGAATTCTTTTTTTCACTGCAAGGCTATGATATCCTTTCATTTCCATTGAATCTTCTTTTCTTTCTTTTTAAAAAAACAGAGCAAACGATTTGCAAAGAAAGTTGCGAATCGAATAAGTTGCCGGTCAATTTAAGGGGGTAGTTTCTATCGTCAGTGAATTGTTATAATCAGTGCATCTAGTATTTAGAGGAGGGATTGGAATAAAATTGCACAACAATTTAAAAGAGATATTTCCTTTTCGTCGTTTTCTTTAGCTATATGTAAAAAAAATAAAGGCATGTCTGAGTCGTATGCAGTCTTCTCCATATATTTTTTTCCGAGAGAAACGCACCGTCCTGGGAAGGCGTGTTGGCCCCTTCCCTTTCGTGGGGTATTGTTTTGCAGTATCCGTTTTGTCCCTCTCCGCAATTGCAGAACTAAAAAGGAGGACCTCAGTGGCATTGGCGACGTACCCGCCGTGGTTAAGCCGTTTACCTTTCGCTCTGCGGTGGCGGTGATACAATACAGGGATACCATCCCTAGTCTGTACCAGCCCTTTCCATCGATTTGAATAAATGCCTCCGGCGGTATGAAGCCAGCCCAGAGCGTAATCTCGAGGTACATTTTATTGGGTTAATAAGCCCCAAGGATCAGGCTATTGTCGCTGACTATCGCCTTGCAACGTGCCTTCGAATCACTTTAATAAGGAAATCGTCAATCCTGTTCAATTGAGCCCCATCGTATAGGGCCTTGTTGGGATAGTATTTTATATAGTTGGATTCAGGTGTTCGGAACAACCGGAGACAAGTCCAAAGACATTGTCTTTCTAAAACCCGAACCTTTTAAATATAACTAGGCGCTATATTGAATCACAATGGACAACCATAAGCGATGATTGGCCTTACCAGGGCCACGTAGCACCTTCACCCTGGAGGCAAGTTGACCGTTGTGAAATAGTCACCTTGTCAGTAAAAGCCCTCTTGGCCCCAGCAAGACAAGCATCCACATGATTATCAAAATATAGATACTGGTCGAGCCAGATACCGAGAAATCTAACTACGCTTCCAACCGCCAATGTCTGTCCGTTTTGTCCAATAATGGCCAATTTTTTCCAGTTTTTTCTGGTATCCCGAGAGGCACCAGACAATGGAGTTCTAAACAGAATTGTTTCCCACTTTTAAAAGTTGATTTTCAGCTTCTAGTCGTCGCAATATCCCTTAATTTGATCGAAATCATGTTGCAAAAGGATGTTGATGACCTCGATTTTAGGACCTGATCTGTATGCCACTAAATCGTCAGCATACGCTATAGCGTGTTTGAGTGAACTCACCAGATCACTCGAGTAGATGTTATACAGTATCGGCGAATTCACTGCCCCCTGCTGTAAACCGTTTTTAATGTCGAAGACTCTGCTCGAAATCACGTTGCCACATTTTACAACGAACTTCTTTCCCATAAGCATATTTTAACTTACATAAAGCAAGGGTTTGTAGAAAAGACCCTCTAACCATACAGTGTCGAAGGCCTTTTCAAAGTCAACTAGGCAAGCACCCGTGCACTAGTTCTTGCATTTGTTCCACTGTATGTCGGATATCAGTTTCAACTCGGCATGTACATATAGGGTCAAGCAATGCCCTGAAACCAAACTGGTTGTCCGGAATAACTCTATTGACAACTTTCTCAAAAACATTGCTAACATTCGGAAGCAAACTAATTGACCGAAGATGAGCAGGGTTCGTCCTATCGTTACCCCTTTTTGGGATTGGGTGTACCACCAATGCACCGGATAATATGTATTATTCAGCGCATTGTTAAACAGCGTGTTAAAAATATCTACAGCTTTTAGAGGTAGGTGTCTCAATACGACGTTTGGGATACCATCCACTCCCGCCGGCTTTTTATTCTTAAGTGAATCGAAGATGCGTCTATCGGCGATGACGACGTTCGCATGGTTTTCATCATTGAATACAGTGAAACCGTTATTCTCAGATCGCCAATTCTCAAGTTCGGTGCGCAGATAAATGTGATTCACCAGGACTCTATTCTCAATGTCGTGGTTATGGTGAACAGGTTTGTTCACCGTTTACACTCCTCGAAACAAGCGTCAAGCAAATCCACTCTCTCCTGTAGGTCCTCGACTATGAAAAAACGTCGTTTGATGCGATACTTTCCGGACTTATTCCAGCAGTCAGTAATGTTTGTCTGTTCTCTGTTATCTGGGAGGCACAAGGAATATCAGTGTGATCCTTCCTCTTGAACAACTTATTTACCTAGGAACATATTCGGACTACTGGCTTTAAAAGCCCGAATTTTGTTGCCCCAATACAGATTTACAGATATCCTGTAGTTTTTTAATAAACTGCTTCAGGTTTCGGATCTTGGAATTCAGCGTCCTTATCTTCAGTTCGTTTCGGTCAGTAAATTGTATATGTAGCTGTTTAAGCCTCTAGAGCAGTCTACTTTTCTGTTGGTACAGTGCGTTGATTATAGGGTTTCTGTACTTTTCTGTCTGGTCGTCATCGGAATGCCCCACCCGAGGAATAGTTCGTTCCATTGTTCATTTGATGACATTGTTCATTTGCAACAAATACTGATAGATGTCATCATTTGTCATGTTCATGCTTGTGGGGGACTCGATCCCACTCAAACGCATATCCGGCTTTAACAATCTGAAGAAGAGCGACCAGTGTACCCTTCGGTAATCGAAGGAACACACCGCATCGAACTCCTCCAGCAGGGTTAGCTCGTCCGGGATCTTTATTGTGGCAGCGTGTCCGTAGTGGTCACTATCGTACTCGAAAGCTCGCAAACAGTTCCGTGTGAGTCGATCTGTGTTCGTCAGTCGTGCAATTGGTTGCCCCAAGTATTTGGAGAAACATTTCCCCATGCCGCATGTTTGGCTTTAAAATCTCCGACCAAAAAGCAATAATTTTCGTCTGAATGGAGCTGAAGGCAATGATAAAGTGTCTCGAGCTCTGCCATAAATTGAGAGAGTGGAGGTGCTTCAGGTTCGTTGAGCGACATCACATACATTCGCCTCCAACTATGGAGATGAATGCATATAATGCATGCTTCCACCAACTGGAACCTACGCACGTCCCCGCTATCTATAACCTTATGACGCAGGCCTTTACGAATCAAGATTCCAACCCCACCACCTTGTGTGGAGTGAGGCCGGTCTCTTCTAACTACATGGTAGTTTTTGTATCGCAATTTGTGTTTCTGATTTGGCTTAGTTTCGCTAACCAAAGGCATATCCGGGTTTTCGGTTCCTAGCAGGTTTAAAAGACTGGTTCTTCTCTCGATCCTGACCAGTGAACGCCGATAACATTAATTAAAGCATTGTGTAAGTAAGTACAAGCGAATTAGTCTAAGAGCCGATCGCGTGGAGACCTAAGGCATACAAGACAAGGATAAGTTGAATATTAAAGCTTGCTTGTAAACGTAGACAGAACGCCCATAGTTGGTTGAATTTTTTGCCCAGAAATTAAAAAAAATGGCAATTTCCATATTTTTTTTTTTTGATTTTCAAAGGCATAGGTAAAAAGAAAGATGAATGAGCAACCATTCGATAGAGGACTTTGGGTTGGAAGCTTCTACCCGGCCACTAACCCTCGACAACCCCATTTTAAATCGTCCATTTTAGCTGAGGTCTTACAATTAACAAATATATACAGATAAATATTATTGTTTGTAATTAATTGGCCAGACACATTGACAACCCACGATTTTTGGCGAGCGACTTACACGTTCTGTATACGACCATATGGAACGTTCTCCCGCCAAAATGTTGAGAGAGCTCATCAAACAAATATTTTAATTACTTATCGTACACTGTATTACCATTATCAATGACCAATAGGCTGCTTGTTCATCACACTATATTGTATTATTGTATCCCAAAAGGCACTGTTTACTCCAGTGATACAAAATAAAGTGTTAGAAATAACCCCCGGTTTTTTTTTTTGTCAGTTAATACAAAATGAAGTGATGTGTTGTACTAAAAATTAAAATTTATTAGACTTCATTGATGAAACTTTCGCGAAGATCACAAAATCAGTAGCTTTTTTTTTTTTTATAATTCGCGCGAGCCAAAAGGAATATGAATACCTTTATACTGTTACAGGGCACGTGCTTTTAAGGACAAGGGGAAGAGGAACAGAGGAGAAGCCTATGCACGTTGGCTTTAAATGTTTGAAGGTTGTAGTGATGGGGAAATACAGAGCTTGGTAGATCATTCCACATTCGTGTCGTTCGGCTTATAAACGAATCCCTATATTTAACAGTACGACCGAAGTTAGGCTTTAGGGAAAACTGATGTGCATTCGAAGCATGTCGCGTATTGCGGGTGAAATTTTGAAGGGGAGGAATGCAACTGGCTATTTCGCTGGAGCATTTTTTGTGGAAAAAACGATAAAACAGGGAGAGACAGGAGACATTTCTCCGATGTTCTAATGAATGAATGGAATTCACAATGTCTCTATCACCTATAAGTTTTAACGCACGATTTTGTACCCTATCAAGAATATGCAGAACGGTCTTGGGTGCACCAGACCAGATATGGGCGTTATATTCCAGCTTAGGGCTAGATCAGACGGGGTAAAATATTTCTTGCACCGTTTAAGGAATCCTAGACATTTTGCAGCATTTTTGGCGACCTCGAATATGTGATCATTCCATCGAAGATGGTTATTAATACACATACCGAGAATGGCAAGTCTTTCGGTTTCAATGATGCAAGTACCATCCATGGATAATGGTTGAGGGTTTTGGTTTCGCTTGAGAGACAGAAGACAGCATTGTGTTTTGGAAGCATTAAATTCCACGCGGTTGGTTGAACCCCATTTAATTATGCTGTCCAGGTCGGATTTTAATGTGTTTAACATACGTTGCCGTTCCCCTTCTACGGCCGAAGAGCAAGGACGTAAGTTAGGGAACGAATATGAAAAACTGAGGGTACTGTCATCAGCGAAGGAATGGATTGGATTAGAAGTTGCAGACAAGAGATCATTTATAAAAATGAGAAAGAGAGTCGGAGACAAAACAGAGCCTTGGGGAACACCAGCATTTATTTGGTGAATTGCAGACTTGAAGCCGTCCAAAACAACTTGTATTGAACGCCCCGAAAGGTAATTTCTAATCCATTGAAGAAGAGACTCATCGATGCCATATGCACGCATTTTCGACAAAAGAGCCTGATGCCAAACTCTGTCAAATGCCTTTGAAATATCAAGCGCAACCATCTTGGTTTCGCCGAAGTGATGGAGAGATTGGTTCCACTTCTCGGTGAGATATGCCATCAAATCACCAGTGGACCTGTTGCTACGAAAACCATACTGCCGGTCATTAAGGAGTTTTCGTGAATCGAGATATTTCATAAGCTGATGATTTATCAGCGTTTCCATGACCTTGGAAAGAAGGGACGTAAGTGCAATGGGTCGGCAATTGGACAGGGAGGAAAATTCGCCTTTTTTGGGGACGGGTTGGAGAAATGCTGTTTTCTATCTACTCGGAAAGAGCCCTAAAAAGTAGGATAGACAGAAAAGCTTACGCAGAGGTTTTGCCAGCGTAGTAGAACACCTCTTCAGAACTATGTGGGGGATACCATCTGGACCAGCGAACTTGTGTATGTTAAGACCTTTGAGTACTCCTACAACTGTACGAGTGCGAAGGTGGACTTGTCCCATGAAAAATTTGACGCTCTCAAATACAGGCGGAGACAAAGCATTATCAGGCAGTGTGGAGTTCGCTTCATAGCAGATTGGCTTTGTCTAAGGAGCTGACAGCTAGAATGTTATTGTAAGTGAGTGTAGTGATGGCAGACGAGGCAGAATTTTTAATATTTTTGACGAATGTCCAAAAATTTTTACTACCTTTTGGGATATTGTAGGATTTTTTGCCTCAATTTTTGGTCATGTGAGAATTTTACACGTCGAATATGGGCATTGCAGTCTTTTCTGGCTTGTTTAAACTTCTTTCGGTTTTATTCAGATTTGTTGGCTTTATAAGACCGAAAACTTACTTCTTTCAACCTGATAGCCTCTTTACAGCTCTGGTCAAACCACGAGTTTGCCTTAGGTTTAATGCTCTTTATTCTGTTAGGAATAAAGACATTCATACCTAAGAGTATAGTGTTCGTGATCATATCAGCAGTGGCATCCACGTCGCTATCGAGGAAGCATAGCGACCAGTTAAAACTCTTAAAGAAGCTATTCAGGCCGCTCCAGTTGGCTTTCTCGTATTGCCATACTTTTCTTTTAGGAGTTTTTTCTTTAACTGTGTGGTCAGAGTAGGAGAATTTAGCTGATACGATATTGTGGTCGGACCGACCTAGGGGCGCTAAAATATCAATGGTGTATTTATCAGGGTGAGAAGTAAGAAACAAGTCCAAGGTGTTGGCGGAATGACTTACAATGTCCGGTATACTTGTAGGCTCATTTACAAGCTGTGTCAAATTGTTAATCTCAGCAAAAAGTTCAACATACCTTCCTTCGGGTGTTGTCTGGCCAGAATGTTGAAGCCAATCCGAATTGTGTATATTGAAATCGCCCGCAATGACAATTTCAGTATGAGGATACAAGGAGACAATTCGAGTGATGGAATCGGACAACGCATCAAATTCATCAAAAGTTGAGTTGCTGTCCGCACTAGGGCTTCTGTAATTAAAGCAGTAGTGAATTATTTACTTACGGACGGTGAATTTTAGCCAAATGCAATTAAATTCCGGGTTGGAACAGTGGCCATACTGTGGTGGAACTTGGTAAGTAATATCACTACGGACGTAAATGTCGTGGCCACAGTGGGGAAAGAATAGTGACACTAAGTTATATCCAGGCAGTTTCAAATCGGAAGATTCTTCAACTACCTGTGTTTCGCTTAGTGCCAAAACAGCTGGTTTATGGGAATGGGCGTGAGCGTACATATCGAAGAAATTCATTCGAAGCCCACGAATGTTGGTAAGATCAATCCTAAATTCCCTCATCAGTACAACATAGAAAAACAAAAAGACACAACTCTGACGTAACTAAGCAAAACTGTGAAGTGTAGATCCAAAGAATAGTTTTGCAAAACAAACTGTCGCAGGTGCTATGCCCAAACGACAATCAGCTGAGGTCCGCTATTCGGATAAACATTCACAGTCCGCTATGCATCAAATGTTACACTCTTTCAGTCATCGCAACTGGAAGTATGTACATATATAGCACATGCTCCAATTGCGATAACGAAGAAGCGCAACAGCGAGTGAGTGGGGGTGGTAAGATGGAATGCACCGGCACTGAATTGTGTTTGTTTTTTTTATTATTATTATTATTTTTTTTTTTTTCCACTACACTTCACAGAATTTTATTAGGCGCGCGCGATCGATTTTTTTTTTAGTAGATGGAATTTTTTTTTGTCACGACGATGCGAGTATGATCTCGTGTTCGCTCGACAGCGTGTGCGCTCAACGGCAGGCAAAAGGCAACGTAGCTTTTCGCCACATAAAAAGTTTAAATACTAAATGTAGAATTTTCTCTTGAAAACGCTAATAATTTTGGCTACCACTCATCATGCTACAAAAAGGTCAGTATTCTTATGAACAAATACAAGGGAGAATTGGAAACGTTTTCTCAGCCCGAAAGTGTAATTAAAATGTGTAATAGTCGTGTCAATGTTTCGAAAAATCACTTTACCTTAACATTGTCTTTATGCGGTCATTGTTGTTGACGTTGATAACGAGCCACATCCCATAACCCCGTCCTCATCTGGAGATGGCCAGACATTGGAGAAACTGTTACAGCAGGTAACTGCTGTAAAAGCTACCACTTCTTCAGATAAAACGCAGAGGATTTGCATATTTTGTTTAAGGGTTGAAAAAAAAAGTAGGTTCTCGAAGGACCTTTGCATCCATAAGCGAACGATAAAGCATATGAACCATATCAGACACAGATATTTTGGTAATATCGTTAGGTGACATGCACAAATTTCTCAACATAGAGGTTTGGATGGTAAATGCTACTTTCAAAAACACAGGCCCCGATTGCATTAACTGCACTGCTTTAGCAGCAGCCCTTGGCCCGAATTTATGTCGCGCGTTACCTTCTTTTCATGGCAAAGCAAAACCGTTTCAAATTATTCAAAAAAATAAAAAATTTATGGGTGTTTTTGCGACGTTGAATGATGAGAGGGACATTGATGATGAGGCAAAAATAAATGTATTACGAGAGTACACTGAATCCAAAAAGTCTCCGTACAGTTTACGTTTTAATTTTCTCACAAAATAACACTAAATTACCGCTTTGATGTTCAACTTGCTTTCGTCACTAAAAATTACCTGATCTCAAAACAAATTGTTCCTATTTACATAATCAATAACTTACTCCAATCTGGCTTTCTGGTTATGCTTCCTGATTAGAGGCTTCTTACGGCTCACCCGACCATTAAACCCTTTTCTTTTTAACAAATTTCCCATTGTTTGTGCGTTAATGTTATCACTGCTTCTTAAAGTGCCAGCTATTGTACAAGCACTTTTTTTGGATCTTCGATAACAGTTCTGATGATTCTCTTCTCCAAGTGTTAATCATTTTTTTTTGGTCGTCCAGATCTCGGTTTATTTGCAATTGTTTTTGTTTCCTTAAACTTTATAATGAAAAAAAAATATGCAAATACAACCGACTCCTTCTAATTCGTAAATTTGCGACAGCAAGTAGTTATTGATCATGGTTCTGTAGAGTTCACCAATCACAGTAACAGTGTTGCCGACGCCGTCATCGAAAAAATATGGGCCAATCACCTTTCCTCCGTAAACGCCGCACTTTGAGAGGATGTAATGACTCCTCGTGCATTACACGCGGATTTTCAGTATCCCAGAAGCGATAATTTTCTTTATTCACGTATCTGCATAGGTGGAAATGCTCTTCGTCGCTCATGATGAAGTTTAGGAGGGCTTGGCTCTAATTTACACCCGATTGGCGGTCTGCAGGGAATACCTGAAGTGGTTGCTTCGACTATACCGCAACAGATGTCGCATTTTCGTTTGAACACCTGTTGTCAAGTACAACTTGAATTTCATTCACTTTTTATGGATACTATATACATATGTATGTATAATCTTCAAAAATTGTAAATGCTCTCATTTAATTTCTACAGGCTATTTATACACTGCCATTTCGGATGTTGTCATATTTTGTTTGTAGGTCGAAAGAGAACAAACAACCCATGAAGCTGGTAACTTTTTTTTTGGGCCTTAAATTTTGAGCTAGGAACATGGAATTTTATACTTAAGCTCTTTAGAATGCAAAGCAGTGCAGATGTAAAAAATTCTGCAATCCGTGCGCACACTTTACTAAATAACATTGTATATGGCCATGCCTACATTTCGGGGTCAGTTATGTATTTAAAAAAAATCTCTAGTTACGATGCTGGTTACGTCTTATTGTGAATTCTCACCAGAATCCGTGAAAATTTTTCTTAGTATTCATTAATAATTAAACAATAAGATGAATAAAAAATTAAGTAAGGTACGTCGAAAGACATAGTTTTAAGTATTAGGTTTAGCTTAGAGCGCCCACATAGGTCCAGTTATTTAGAATAACATAGTTAATTTAATTAAGCTAGTTTTAAGTGTTTTTTGTCTATCATTTAAGTTGTAATTGAATTGGTTTAATAAAAATACATTTAAAATGAAATGAAAAATCCGTAAACTTTGGTTACAGAAGCTAACATAAACTTTCTTCTAAAAAAACGGCATAATAATACACTCGACAGCAAATAAACCGGGCCACCCGCTAATTTCGAACTCTGATTCGATTTTCTTTAAAAGTATAAAACATACAACTAAAGAAGTGGTACCTACAGAAAGTGCGTTTCATGTTGATTAAATGGAATGGAAACTCATTGGGATTATTAAATTTATTTAGTGTTTATTTAAGATTATACAAAAAAGAGTCGTTTTCCAGTTGTGTTAATTTAAGTAATCATAAAATGAAAAAAAAAAAATTAAATCAAATAACAAATAAAAAATTTAAAAAAAGTTTTTGGTCAGTATTTAGTATTGCCTCCCCTTGCTCGGATAACTGCCAGCATCCTTGCATTCATCGACCGCACGAGCCTGACGATGAAATCTTGAGGAATTGCATTCCACTCCTCTTCAACTGCGATTCGCAGCTCTGGAAGCCTTGTTGGAGCAGGTACCCGGGCTCGAACCCGACGTTTCAGTTCATCTCATAAGTGTTCTATCGGTCCAAGTGTTCTATCGGTCCAAGTGTTCTATCAGTCCATCGTACGAATACCGACGCCGCATAGATACTGGTTCACCACATGACCAAAATGAGGCCGTGATTATCATGCATTAACTGCATATCCTGTCCGATATATCCGGCGTAAAGTACCACATGGTCTGCGAGGATTTTAGTAATGTAGCGATGAGAAGTCAATCCACGTGCACTGCCCCGTCGGTTCGATAGAAACTAAAGCTGTATGTGCGGTTAAGGAGATGCCGCCCCAGGCCATTACAGATGCTCCTCCATAAGCAACAGTTTCCTTGATGCAAAATTGAGAATAACGTTCACCAACGCGACGATATACTCTCTGACGTCGATCACTTCTATGTAGACACAACCTGGTCTCATCAGTAAAGAGTACATTACCCCGCTGCTCTAACGTCCAATCCCTATGCTCTCGAGCAAATTCAAGCCGTGCTCGACGGTGGGCTACCGTTAATGCTGGGCCTGTTGCAGCTCTCTTTGGACTCAGGTTATGTTCAGAAAGTCTCCTTCTGACGGTATCTGAACTTATGAACACTTGGTGTTCGTCACGCAGACTTTATCGGACTTGAACTGCATTGAGGCGGGGATTTCGCCAAACAGTAAGTTTAATATAGTGATCATCTGCTGCTGATGTAGCCCTAGGTCTGCCCGTACCTAGACGTTGATCGAATACTCCAGTCTCTAGGTATTTTCTGTAAACTCGTTGCACCGAAGATCTGCTGATTTGAAGTCTTCGAGCGACCTCACCTTGCGCAAAGCCTGCTTAAAATAGTGCTACAGCTTGAGCTGCTTCCTGAGGCGTTGTATCCATTATTTATCGAAAAAAAAAATCGCAAAAACACACGCGGCTGTGCAAACGATGGGCAAAAACAAAAAAATAGATAACAGACACTGACTAACCTCATTGTAGAAAAAAGAACGGTAATCACGAAATCTAGTCAAAACAGAGTAAATCCTTAGCATTGTGATTGTTGCTTGATTACAATGTGAGTTAACGGTACTTAAGAATAAATTTAAAGTCATTTTAATCAACATGAAACGCACTTTCTGTAAGTACAACTTTAATAGTTGTAAATTTTATACTTTTTGAGAAAACTGAATCAGAGTTCTAAGGTAGCGGGTGGCACGGTTTATTTGCTGTCTAGTGTAGTTTCTCTGCTAAAATCTATTAAAAAAGCGGAAATGTCCTCGAGTTGGAAGATTGTATTGCATTTGCATTAGAAAGTTCACATCCCCACTCCCACTTTAGTGCGGATGGGTTAGAGGGTGGGGATAGGGCACCACACGATCTGTTAGAATTGTAACTTTTCTGTATATTTTAATTTGTTTGTGGAAAATATGAAACGCTTTTTTAAACAGGTAAAAAGGATATACGTGCAGCTTTAATGTTTATAATTCCTTCTTTTTTTTTAGCCTCGTTTTAGGAAGAGCATCTGTTAGAACAAAACTTGTTCCAGTTTAGTAAGAACATCCAATAAAAGTGATTCGGTGCATAATATTAGGTAGTTTAGAATTAGGGTGAAATCGGAAAAGTACATGATTGTAACCAGTACTGCATTTTTTTTTCTTTACCGCAGAAAACGAAAGAAAATTACTTCTGACAATAAGACAATATACAAACCTTCAGTTCTTGAAACTGTGCTCAATCTATATGAGCAAAACACAACGTTGCGCTCGCGCTGTCGCGCGTTTGACAAACATTCTACCGACTTACGATAAGATTTATTACAACGCGCTACCTCAAAATTTGCAACACCAAATGTGGCTTCAAGACGGTCGGGCGTTGAGAGTTATGGGCAAAAAACAATCGCGCGTTTGACAGGCTCTCTACCGACTTACGATAATATTTGTCTAAAAGCCCGACCTCAAAGTTTGCAACACTAAATGTGGCTTCAAGACTGTCGGGTTTTAGAGGTTAGGAATATGAAAGAATTATGTTCTGTTCCCTTAAATTTCCGACACACGATTTCGCGGCAGAAAGAAGAGTAGAAATGTAATCTTTTTATTTTTTTTTTGTTGTGTTGAAAAATAAATTTAAAAAAAAACTTCGTAAATAAATGTGTATGAATAAGAAAATAAAAAAATAAATACCTCTGCATACTCTAATATAATTAATTTGTGTTCGGAATACATTAATTAGCAATTAAACATACATACACGACGCCATGACTTACTTTGTTGATAAAATCCAACAAGTCAAAGAATAATGTCAATCCAAAACAGCTGTGAGCTGTCATAAAGCGCGACAATAGTAGAGAGTAGATCTACTCCGACGTTGAGGTGGCGCTTGCGATATTTACGATCAAATACCGACCAAACACTTTAGGTCACATTTGGTGTTACCCCATAAGATCCCATTGTTTTTACTCATTCTGTCAACGCGCGACTACGCGAGCGCCACATTGTGTTTCTACTTTCAGGATTATGACAGAATTATGTTCTGTTCCCTCAAAAAGAAGAGTAGAAATGTACTCTTTTATTTTTATGGTTTGATTAGGAAACACACTTCTCAAATAAATGTGTATGAATAAGAAAATAAAAGAAAATAAAAACTTCTGCATGCTCTAACATAATTAATTTGTGTTCAAAAACACATCAATTAGCATTTGAAATTGTTTACTTATTAAATGCTAACAATTCGGAGTACATACAGGGCGCAATAACTTACCTTGTTGCTAAAATCGAACAAGTCAACGAATAATGTCAATCCAAAACAGCTGTGAGCTTGGTTGTTAGTCTTTTGGAACTGATTGAATCAAAGGCAACTAAAATATTTTGATGAAACCAAAATAATAATGCCTCGGTAATGCGAGGTGAGTTAATAAGTGTAAAAGCACAATTATAAGAATTATTTTTCAATATGAGGGGCGGCTAATAAATTTGCGGCCTGAGATACTCAACAACGAGTTAACTTCTCATTAGTGATAACACTAACTGCGGCACTGATTATGTATAAATACTCGTATCACTTCGTTTCAATAATAATATCACTTTGTTATTATCTGTGGTAGAATAAACGTCAGTCGAAATCGGAAATTCAAGCAATTTTGAGCATCACGCCTTGGTAAAGTACCTCGTGAAAAAAGGAAAATCGCGTAAAGAATTTTTCGAAGATTTTTTCTGTGCGTTCGTATACCAGGTCAAAAAATGGGCTCCCTTATTTCAACAAGGGCGAGAGAGCTGACTATCCCCTCCCAAGGCGTCCTGTGTCAGTGGTCACAGTTTTCGACACAGATAACCACAAAAATCTATTATGAAAACCCTGCTGACCAAATTAACAATCTCCGCTTTCTTGCACTAATAACCAAATAAAGCGAAATTTTATTAAAACTACACTCTAAAGTTAAACCGGTTTCCATTGATGTTGATTGTGAGTTGATTTTGGATGTATGTCTCCGCAGATTTATTTTGTAGAACAATATAAAGAGCTACATTATTTTTTCATAGCACCACATTAAGTTTTTCATGAATCAGTATCAATTATTTCCGCAATTAAAATGGGATGGCTGTATTTTCTGCCTCATTCTTACACATTTAAATAAGATGAGCATACTTTTCCAGTAGGAAAACGGTGTTTCGCATGGCTGAACCAGTTTTGCGAAACATTTTCGCAGACATTTTATGATTCTACTTGTTCGAGTTACAGTGACGTCATCAAACACGAAGGCTCAACGTGTTTAGAGTACCTTCCCATTATCAACGCCCCCACAACAAATGTCAAAATTTATACGATGAATTCATTTTTTTGTATATATTAACTAGACAATGTGTATATAAAAAAGAAACGTTTTAACATTAAAAGATAACTCTATTTTATAACGTGGATAGAATCGGTGGTTTATTTTCTCACGGTTGCTCTAGCGTTTTTTTTTGTACTGCTGTTCAAGTGCACGGTTAAGTTCCTGCTCAGCACTTTTCTATAGATTGAAGTGATCAGTTGTTTTGCATGGTGCGTGGACATTGGAACTTGCCAAAGACTTTTTTCTCATTTTTTATGGCACAGTCGCCAACATAGTGGTCCTTCGAAGCCTAGTTTATTCATACATATATACAATATATATTTGAGTATAATTACAATTCGATTTAATTATAATCTAAAATAATCTAAATTGCAAAAAAATTTTCAATTCAATCAAAAATAAAAGTAAACAAAAAAAAAAAAAAACAACAACAAAATTGTGTGTGAGTGCTTTGACATCTGGATACTTCATCGGGGGATAATTGATCGCCGAACAATTCTACGTGGGATACCCATCGTTGGACTTCTTGGAATCCTTGCACATCGATTCTGTAGCTGAACCCAAAAATTTTTCTAAGAAAAATCCAGCATTAGTGTGTGAAAATTTCTGGGAGTTGGAGAGTTTAACCCTTGGACCCACAAAGTTGAACCTTGGACCCTGGAAGAATTTAACCTGCAACCAAATTACAAGTAAGTGGAATACTTTCTTACTTTATTATTGTTTATATACCTATAGTATAAATTAAAAATAATGAAGAGCAAGGTTTTGGAAGGGTTGTTAACGCAAATGACTAAAGATTTTGCGAACTTCAAAAAGACGAAAAGTGAGACTCGACGTACTTCAAATTATATAGCCAGTCGTTTATCGTTGTTGGAGCAATCTATGGATAGGACGAACAAGAGTTATGAGGAATTTTTGTGTTGTGTAGGGGAAGAAACTAAGGAATTAGAGGGTGTGCAAGAGGTTTATGGTAATATAAGGGAGGTATATGTGGAGTATAGGAGTGATTTGCTTGATGCCAGAGATAAGCTTACCCCAGCGCAGGTCATTGAGGTTCAACGGCCGTTGGAGATGACGACCACTGCATCCAGTGGAGCAGATATCAACCTGCCAAAAATTAAGCTGCCAGTTTTCTCGGGCTCCTATGAGACTTGGCGCACCTTCCACGATTTGTTCATCTCTCTAATCCACAACAATGCTGCCCTGTCGGAAATAAAAAAGATGCATTATCTTAAAACCAGTGTATCCGGGGAAGCAGAAAAGTTGTTAGCTCACCTGAATGTCGACAACGGGAACTACTCAAAGGCATGGTCGATATTGACGGACCGTTATGACCATCAACGGTTCTTGGTGAACACACAGTTAAAGTGCTTATTTAACCAACCGTCAATAGTGCAGGAGCGAGCTGACTCAATTAAGGAGTTATTAGATACCTCAACGGAAGTTGTCCATAGTCTAGACAACTTGAAGGTTCCAGTCAAGGATTGGGATGCGGTGCTCATTTTTGTATTGCTTCAAAAGCTGCCCAACAAAACGCAGCAATTATGGGAGGAACGATTAGGGGCCAAAGATGATTCGAAGGAGCTGCCAAGTTTTACGGAATTTACGCAATTCCTGGAGACACGTTTCCGTACCTTGGAGGCGGTGAATCAGCAGCCAGTCCGGAGTTCATCGAACTTGCAGCGCAATATGTCTCATCGTAACTCGTTTCACTCACAGGTCATCAACGCAAAGTTCTCGTGCAAAATCTGCAATAAGGGCCAGCACGCAATTCGCAAATGCAACCGCTTTTTAAAAATGAGTATTGCAGATCGTAGTCAGAGTGTAGATAGGTTAGGCATCTGTCGCAACTGCTTGGCATACAGCCACACCTTTGAACAATGTCCAAGTAGTCGCCGTTGCTACTATTGTCAGCAACCACATCATTCTCTCCTGCACTCCAATCCAGTAGGCATGAATAGACAGGCACATAATAGCTCACACAACCATGCATCCATTCCACAAGCAGTTCGCACTAACCCATACAATCGCACTCAAACATTTGTGGCTTCGACAATGAATGCTGATGCTCCCAGTTTTCAGGCATCCAATGAGGAGCAAATTATAACCCGTCCGTCCGTGAATACTTTTCACTCAGTACCCAAAGGTAGCTCACCCAACCAGGGCACTCATATCCTGTTAGCAACCGCAGTAGTGAAGGTAAGGACGTCGACAGGAGAATCGTTTTTACTTCGAGCCCTTCTAGATTCGGGGTCGGAGGCCAGTTTCATCACCACATCAGCCTTTCAATTACTTCGTACGCCATCGAAGCCCACATGTGTCGAGGTGTCCGGGCTGGGTTTGGTCAGCAGTGGTACTTGTCAAAGGGTGGTGGACTTATCTTTGGCATCACGTCATTCATCCTTTGAGACCACCACGCAGGTCTTCGTATTCAAGTCACTATCTGGGCATCTTCCGGCCCAAACATTGGCACCTACAGACTGGAGTTATCTCAACGGTTTGATTTTGGCAGATCCCGAATTTTATAAGCCAGCCAGCGTAGACTTGTTGTTGGGTAGCGATATTCTTGCTGACATTTTGCTTCCAGACATAATCAGGCCTAACGACAAAAATTTACCCATTGCCCAGAAGACGAAACTGGGGTGGATCCTCTTCGGAAGAGTTCCTTCCAAAACACACTCGATCAGGACCTTTCATCAAACCTGTAATATAGAGAGTCAGATCAGAAAATTTTGGGAGTTAGAAGAGGTACCTTTTCAGACCAAGGAGACTCCGGAAAACACCATATGTGAGGAGCATTTTCGTACAAACATAAGACGTGTAGCAGATGGTCGGTTCCAGGTAGCCCTTCCCTTTAAAGGCAACGTGGATAGGATTCCCGTAATGGGAAGATCTCTAGAAGGTGCACTACAGCGTTTCACACGGTTAGAAGGTCGCCTGCTACAAAATCCGAAATTGTATGAAGACTATTCTAAATGCATAGAGGAGTACCGCACTCTAGGCCACATGCTTGAAGTCGAGGACGACTCCTTCACAGACAACACAGCTCATTATTTTCTACCCCATCATGCAGTTGTCAAAGAGAGTAGCTCGTCCACCAAATTGCGTGTAGTTTACGATGCTTCCTTCAAGACTACTGATGGCACATCCTTAAACGACCGACTGATGGTAGGTCCAGCACTGCAAAACAACATAATTGATATCATCCTTCGGTGGAGGCTATACAAATTCACCTTCACAGCCGACATCGAAAAGATGTATCGACAAATTTGGGTAGATGACCAGGACTCCAACTACCAACTGATTTTCTGGCGAAAACATCCTACAGAGTGTCTTAAAATTTATCGACTGAAAACCGTTACCTTCGGGACTGCGTCCGCACCGTACCTAGCCATCCGAACACTCAACTGGTTGGCAGATGACGCACGTCTGAACTTTCCACGTGCAGCCAAGATGATTCTGGAAGAAATGTATGTCGACGACTTGATATCAGGAGCCAACACCAAACAAGAAGCTGAAAGGAAGATAAGCGATATCAGGAGCACTCTCGAGGCAGCCGGATTCCACTTACGAAAGTGGGCCTCGAATGCGATGGAACTTCTAGAAGGCGTACCTCTCCAAGAACGGGAAACCAAGTTTTCGGTACCTTCCGAGGGTCTGGATGACATCAAGATGTTGGGCATACACTGGCTTCCAACTGCCGACACCATTTCCTACAGCTACACTTCGCCAAATGGTCATATACCGACCAAGAGATCTATTTTATCAACCGTTGCAAGATTGTTTGATCCTATGGGATGGATATCTCCATGCGTAATAAAGGCAAAATGTTTTTTACAATTACTCTGGATTCGGAAGAAGACGTGGGATGAGCCAGTAGATGCAGACATTCTCAAGGAGTGGAATGTCTTTTTTCGAGACCTGGAGGCTATAAACAACATTCGGTTACCACGATGGATGCAAACAACTGGTGAATCTGATCAGGTAGAACTGCACGGATTTTGTGACGCGTCCGAAAAGGCCTTTGGAGCTGCAGTTTACCTCCGCGTCCTCGATAAACAAGGTAAGGTTCACATGAACTTGTTGATAGCCAAGACCAGGGTTGCACCAGTTCAACCAGCAGTGAGCATTCCACGCCTCGAGTTATGTGGAGCAGTAATTTTGGCAAGACTGTTGCACCATGTAGCAAAGACCTTAAAATTCACCGAAACGAAAATATATGCCTGGACCGATTCCACCATAACACTCTGCTGGATCCAGGCACCACCATCTCGATGGGAGACATTTGTCGGAAACCGAGTAGGGGAAATCCAACGATTAACCGACAGCAGTATATGGTATCACATCCCAACTCAACTCAACCCAGCGGATCTAGCTTCCCGAGGAATACTGCCATCAGCACTAAAGCAGGCGAGTTTATGGTGGAACGGTCATCCGTTTCTGCACACATCCTGGAAGTTCGAAATCCCAAAGCAACCAACAATGCTCGAAACCGACGAAGGAAGGAAACGCATTTACATTCATCGCCTGGAAGTAAGGGAAAACTCAGTCAATCAACTAATCATACGCTTGTCAAATTTCACGCGTTTGCTCAGAACAGTGGCGTACTGTCATCGATTCATCACCAACACACGGTTGGAGCAAACCAGGCGTATCATGGGACCCCTATCTCCAAGCGAACTTGACACGGCGAGCAGAACCCTTGTCCGTTGCAGCCAACAAGAAATGTTTCCTGACGGCATTTCGAAGACGAAGGGCATGGGACAACTCAATCCATTCACTGATGAGCAAGGCATCATATGGGTAGGCGGAAGGCTCGAGAACGCGGAACTTACATATGGACAACGACATCCAATGATTTTAGCTCCGGGACACCATTTGACGGAACTCATAATCCGAAATGCTCACGAGCGAACGTTGCATGGAGGCATCCAACAGATGATCGGAACCCTACGTAAGAAGTATTGGATCTTCTGCATAAAACGAGCAGTTAAGAAATGTCTACATCAGTGCACCATCTGCTACAGGTACCGTTGCAAAACAACACATCAACTAATGGGTGAGTTACCGGGGCCAAGAGTAACTGTGTCACGCCCGTTCTTTCATACAGGTGTGGATTATGCTGGTCCTATTAATATCAAAACGTGGAAAGGTAGAGGAGCTAAGTGCCACAAAGGGTATTTCGCCATATTTATTTGCTTAGCCACGAAAGCAATCCATTTGGAAGCGGTAACTGATCTCACGACCCAAGCCTTCTTAGCCGCACTTTTTCACAGCCCGAAGAGGAGTGGCCGACCAAATGTACAGTGACTGTGGTACGAATTTTGTAGGAGCCGAAGCGGACTTGCGTCGATTATTAAAGTCTGCAGAACACGACTGGGAAGAGATTGCCGATGTCCTAGCCACGCAAGGCACGAAATGGAATTTCATACCCCCGGCTTCTCCCCACTTCGGAGGACTGTGGGAAGCAGGGGTTAAAAGTGTCAAACACCATTTGAAGAGGATCGCCGGGAATGCAACCTTAACATACGAGGAGTTAACAACACTTCTTACACAGATCGAGGCGTGCCTAAACTCGAGGCCCCTTTGTCCATTAACGGAGAATCCCGACGATTTTCAAGCCTTAACACCAGCGCACTTTTTAATAGGAGAAGCAATCTTCACGGTCCCGGAACCCGATCTAACCAGAGGAAAACAAAACATCGTCGAAAGATGGAAGGCCATTCAACTTCACCTGCAATCCTTCTGGAACCACTGGCAACAGGAGTATTTGGCACGGCTACAGCAACGACCGAAATGGCTAAAACCACAACCTCAACTCAAAGTAGGAGACATAGTTCTATTAAAGGACGAGCGATTGCCCCCAGCAAAATGGAACTTAGGCCGCATCGCAGAAACATTCCCAGGAAGCGATAATCTTACCCGGGTAGTCACGCTCAAAACCGCGCATGGGAAATTTCGACGACCAGTCACAAAACTTTGTCCACTCCCTATCAATTCAACCCAAGAGAAAACACTCACAAATTAAATTTGCATTCATAACATATGCTCAAGTCCTTAGATGTTGATAACAAACACACATCTTTCTTCCCTACACAACACAAATCGAAAAATAAATAAATTTTAACCCATTGCCTCAATTCCTATGGTGTAGCAAAACAATTATGCACCACTGTTGCTTCCAATAATTGGTTACCCAACACAACACACAACGGAACAACAAATTCATACACACACGCTAATCAATGACACTCACTCAAGTATCATACTCATGTTTCCAATCATACACCCATTCACACACACACTCCGCGAAATCAGTGACATTCATTCAAGTCTCACGCTTGCGATTCCATTCATACATACAAACACACAAGTCACATAAACAAAACAAATATTAAAATTCAACACATGAAGGAAATGAAATCTACTAAATCTAATGAAACAACAATAATCAAATAATAATACTCACCTGGATTAATACATATAATAAGAACAAGTTTTAATACCAAATTTAATTCAAACACATCACACGCTTAAAATCCCGCACAACACCAACCTTCCAACAGACGGTCGACTACTTCAGTGGTAAACAAGCCACCGTCAGCGAGAGAGTACACAACGGGAACGTGCGTAGCACATCTGCCGCGTTCTTTGTTTTGGTTTCTGTTGTGGTCGTTCGCTCTATTTTTTGTTGTTGCACCCAATGCATGTTTCTGAAAGAAATATTAATCTGTTCTCTCTTTACATGTACATATGAGACCTCTTTCACGTACAGGGTTGCCAGCTTCAACTAAAATTGCCAAACCATCTACAAATTGATACTAAGATGCAACGTATACCGAAAGTGAAGACGACAACTTGCGAACTTCGTTCACCGGGGGGGAGAATGTTCGAGTTACAGTGACGTCATCAAACACGAAGGCTCAACGTGTTTAGAGTACCTTCCCATCATCAACGCCCCCACAACAAATGTCAAAATTTATACGATGAATTCATTTTTTTGTATATATTAACTAGACAATGTGTATATAAAAAAGAAACGTTTTAACATTAAAAGATAACTCTATTTTATAACGTGGATAGAATCGGTGGTTTATTTTCTCACGGTTGCTCTAGCGTTTTTTTTTGTACTGCTGTTCAAGTGCACGGTTAAGTTCCTGCTCAGCACTTTTCTATAGATTGAAGTGATCAGTTGTTTTGCATGGTGCGTGGACATTGGAACTTGCCAAAGACTTTTTTCTCATTTTTTATGGCACAGTCGCCAACACTACTCAAAGAGCTCTTTTGAACGATGTGTCATGCATATGTATTCACAAAGAAACTATTTGTTGCGACTTTTTCTTCTACTGGAGCCATATCTAATATAACTTTTTTTCAAAAATGCCTCTGGCATTCTATTTGGGTCATTGTGTAGGAACCCATTTAGAGTTTAGGAGCTAAAAGATGGGGACAGTCTGATGGAGGACGCGTTAGCGAGAGCAATAGGGCCAAGCCCAATGTAAATTTTAAAAACATGTTCAGCCCCAAAAACATTCAATCTGATAAAATGTCAAGAATGCCAGTTTTATATTATAAAAGCTTTCCATACTTTAATAAACCTATTACTTAGACTAATATTCAGTGAATACATTTTATGCATTACAAACGGCTTGCACAACACTGTCACGCCACTGTACAACAGATATCTTTTTCGTCTTTGACAAAAAGCCACAAACCTTTATTTGAAGCAAGTTTAGAGCTTCTTTCCTTCATTTCTTAATATTCAGTTATCGGTCGCAAATAGCAATTTCCCTAACGCGGACGGGTCTCTTAAGATCGCGTTTTAAAAATAAAAGACACGTGTCTCTCATCTGATTTAGTTTGAATACCTTACCTGGATGTTTTTTTTTTTTTTTTATGCGCCAATGGATGTGTAATCTTCTAAAGATACTAATAGCCCGAGCTACCAGCATGCACGATTCGCAAACCCGAATAATCGACGCCAGGAGTGCGCCTACGTACTAATCCACACCCTGCACACTTCTACCACTCTCCCCGTGGAACTGCCTTATATATTTTATATACAACTTATGCTATATTATCTGCATTTGCCGTTTCGGATCTTTTTAGTCTTTCAACTCTTCTCAGCTCTTTCTGTGCGCTCGTTATGAAGGTACAGGTCTTCACTGACCTCTTCATATGACTTATTAGAAGCTGTGGACTTAGGAGGTTCATTCTTCCCTTACAGATTGGTTTAGTTTTAAACAGATCCTACAAGATAAACCGAATATTAGCACGGCTATTCAGACTACAGACCAGCTGGAAAACGAAATATATGATTTCATTCAACTAATTCAATATGCGGCTTAGAGCTCTACTCCTCCATTAAAGAGGAAAACGATGAGTAGCAATTATCTAAAAGAAATAAAAGAAAATTTCGGCGTAGGTGGCAACAAACTCGGTCTCCCTCCGATAATGCGAGACTAAACAAGGCCACACAAGATCTTAAATTCGAGATAAAGTTAATCCGGAATGAGACAATGAAAAAATATATCTCAGAACTATCTGCTGATAAGAGCATCGAATATTCACTTTGGAAAAATACAAAATATCTGTAGCGACCAACAAATCATATTCCACCAATTAGATACGATAACGGGCAATGGGCTAAAAGCAATGATGAAAAGGCTACTGTTATTGCGGAACATCTAGCGAATACCTTCAAGCTTAATTTAAGTTTCTAAATCTCAATGAAAATTACAGTTCTATGATTCCCCCGATCATGATGTGCGAGCTAAATATGTGTGCCATCGTTTTGGCATCTTGAAAAGCAAACTGCTCGTTATATAACTAGTCGCAGTGTTAAAGAACATTTCAAATTCATTCTTATTCTTATTTTTGAAATAAAAAATAAATGCATCCCTCTGCAAAGCGCCTGCAGTGGAGCAATGTGTGCTCCACGTCTTCCTCTTCATCTGGGCATTCTGGGCTGAAGGGCAAGGTATCTTGTCCAAAATTGTGTATATACATATATTCTATATGCGCCGTTCCCGGACTGGAACTACGTATGGTGGTAGTTGCAGTCCCGCGTACTCTCTTTGTCCAGACCTCGACGCTGGGGATCAGCTTGTGGGTCCATCTGCCTTTTGGCGTGTTATTCCACTTGGCCTACTACAGTGCTACAGATGTTACCCTTGCTGCTTGTTTTACCCTCCTGGTAACCCTAGTTTCTTGACGGTTCGCGGTTCATGACCATGACAGTATTGCTGCAAAGAGTGGATGTTTGATGACGATTTCTTTAAACGACCCCTTCCCTTTTGCTCTCTCATCAATATTATTCAACTCCATATACTCGTACACATTAATTCTGGAGGATTGCCTACCTATTATTAAAAATAAAATAATTTTGATTATATTCACACTTCACTCTCCATTACTTGAGCACATGATGCCTAAGTAAACTTCGCTCCAAACATAATCCCTTTCACTCAATCTGTCTCCTAAAGAAACTTATCAAAATCATCGGATTATTAATGAAAACACCTCACGCGAGTGCTCACAGTCGCGCTCGTACAAATGCAAGGTGTACCGGGCTTTAAGTACGAACACCTTTTAAGAGCGCGGCGCGTCTCGTTTGTTATCAAAAACAGTATCGTTTCGTTCAACAATAGAGGAAAACATCCTATTATTAGAGATGAGTGCACGCACAAAATTTTATAATCCTGTGAACTTAACAATGTCGACCGTTGAAGAAATTCAATAATATGTACATACATACGTATCATACTAACAATCCTTTAGCACGCTTTCCTTTGTTATCTCCACATCGTCATGGCATAGTATCTTTCGCAAAATACCAACGCCATGGATCCTCCAAGTGGCGCATATTTACTTATGGAAATTCATTTTTGCTTTTTTCTTTTTAATTTTCCTGTGATGTTGAAAATTTTTCTACACGACAAGGACAACGAGGGTGTGATAATGATGATGATAAAAGCAAGACGTTTGGGCTCATACCTTTGCCATCTTTATGTTGCTCATTGTTCTCCAATGGTGTTTATTTTTTTGTTTGGCGGAAAATGCTTTTGAAAACAAATTTGTGCGGAGGAGGTGGGTGTTCGCAGGTGTTGTTGTATATATTAACTTTAAGCGAAACTGTATGTGATCTCCAGCGACGTCATGGAGTAGTGTAATTGTCCATAGTTCTCAAACATATTTCTGTAAGAATCTACTTATCCCATTAACCGTCGACACCAGATGTCCTTGGAATTTTGAAATGCCCTTTTCTTTCTGGGTTTGTTAATATTGACCCCATTAAGAATATCTCAGAATTTTCAAATTTACTTCTCTTTGGCGAAGACGTTAAGCAAATAAACTGTATGATTGGCACCTCACATGTGTACATTAGGGCGGTTCATTTTTATGCTATTTAAGTTCTAATAACTAACAAATGTTGACCCTTAATTAGTTAAATAATTATAGAATGAAATCAGGGACCTAACTGTTTTTTTTTTTTTTTTTTTTTTTTTCGTTCGGCTTATAAACGAATCCCTATATTTGACAGTACGACCGAAGTGGGCTTAAGGGTGAACTGATGTGCATTCGAAGCATGTCGCGTATTGCGGGTGAAATTTTGAAGGGGATGAATGCAACTGGCTATTTCACTGGAGCATTTTTTTTATTAAAAAACCGATAAAACAGGGAGAGACAGGAGACATTTCTCCGATGTTCTAGTGAATGAATGGAACTCACAATGTCTCTATCACCTATAAGTTTTAACGCGCGATTCTGTACCCTATCATGAATGTGCAGAACGGTCTTGGGTGCACCGGACCAGATATGGACGTTATATTCCGGCTTTCGACGGATGCCTTATAAATTGAGGCCGGATCAGATGGGGTAAAATATTTCTTGCACCGCTTGAGGAATCCTAAATATTTAGAAGCATTTTTCGCGACCTCGAATATACGATCGTAATAGCAAGTCTTTCGGTTTCAGCGATGCAAGTACTATTCATGGATTATGGGTGCAGGGTTTAAATTTCACCTGAGAGACAGAAGACAGCATTGTGTTGTGGAAGCATTAAATTCCACACTTTAATTATGCTGTCCAGGTCAGTATTTAATGTGTTTAATATACGTTGCCGTATTCTACGGCCAAAGAGCAAGGACGTCAGTTAGGGAACGAATATGAAAAACTGATGTTACTGTCATCAGCAAAGGAATGGATTGAATTAGAAGTTGCAGACGAGAGATCATTTATAAAAATAAAAAAGAGAGTCGGTAACAAAAGAAAGCCTTGGGGAATAACAGCATTTATATGGTAAATTGACTTAAAGCCATCCAAAATAACTTGTATTGAACGGTAAGATAATTTCTAATCTATTGAAGAAGATACTCATCGACGCCATATGCACGCATTTTTGACAAAAGAGCCTGATGCCAAAGAGCAAGGACGTCAGTTAGGGAACGAATATGAAAAACTGAAGTTACTGTCATCAGCAAAGGAATGGATTGAATTAGAAGTTGCAGACGAGAGATCATTTATAAAAATAAAAAAGAGAGTCGGTAACAAAAGAAAGCCTTGGGGAATAACAGCATTTATATGGTGAATTGACTTAAAGCCATCCAAAATAACTTGTATTGAACGGTAAGATAATTTCTAATCTATTGAAGAAGATACTCATCGACGCCATATGCACGCATTTTTGACAAAAGAGCCTGATGCCAAACTCTGTCAAATGCCTTTGAAATATCAAGCGGAATCATCTTAGTTTCGTCGAAGTGATGGAGAGATTGGTTCCACTTCTCGGTGAGGCATGCCATCAAATCACCAGTAGACCTATTCCTGGGGTAAGCATACTGCCGGTCATTGATGATCTGGTTTATATTTCGCAACTATAGATAGAAGTTAATGTGGTTTTCATACCAAAACTGGCAAATGTTCGCATACAAGTTCAAAAGACCGCAGACCCATAAGTCTATCATCGTTCCTTTTAAAAAGACTACAACGACTGATATCCATTTACGTGACGTGACAGTATTGACACTCAACTATTGTTCGCGGCTTAACATGCAAACTGCAAGGGTAAATTAGTAGGAACAGCATTACATACACTAGTTGACAAAATAGAGTATTCCCTGTATCATAAGGAGTACATAATGGTAGATTTGCTGGACCTATAAGGCATTTTTGACAACGTCTATTCATCTGCTATAACAAATGATCTGTCAAATCTGAAGGTGGATAGCGCACTTGGCGAGTTGAGCTTACTAGTCGGATTATCAACTCATAGCTGGGCGGGGGACATCTGTTGGAAGATTTGTAAGGTATCGTGTCCCCACTTCTTTGGAATTTGGTAGTTAATGAACTATTGATAATCCTGGAGGCTGAGGGTTGTGAAATTATCGCCTATGCAGACGACGTTGCTATAGCAGTCTCTTGGAAACACTTCATTACATTAAAAGAGCTCTTACAAAACATGTTAAATAAGCTATTTAGGTGGACAGCTCAGTGCGGTCTAGGAGTGAATCCCCACAAAATCGTCCATCCCTTAATGCTTAACTTTTTCCAACGAAGCAAAATCCAGATGGTCTTATTTTGGATAGAAAACTAAGCTCGGAACCCAATATACAAGAAAGAGTGAAGAAAGTCACTGTCGCATTTTTCTCTTGCTAAAAACTATTGGGAACAAATGGAGCTTACAACCCAGAATAACTGACTGGCTCTAAATCTCGGTCATCAGACCGATCCCGATGTTGATTGTTGGTTGTCTGGTGGATTGACTTGGATAAGGCCATAAACCATAAGAATTGGAAAAAAAAAAACAAAGTCCAACGCTCAACTTGTCTGTGCATTAGCTGAGCACTGCGATCGATACCTTCTTCTGCAGCTAAGGACACTTTATTTCATTTAACACCCCTAGATATTTTTGGTATGCAAATGGCAAAATGAAAATGTTGACTATACCACACCCAAGTTAATTTTTGACAAAAACTTCCAAGTCACCATCCCCCCAGAGCGTTTTGGAAGGAAGACGGTAGTCGATACATTTTTACACCGTCGGTTCTAAAACTATCGATCGGTTGGGTGGTGTCTTCACTGATAGGCTTAATCTAAACCTCCCTTCCCTCTCCCAAATTATTATAGCGTGTTCCAGGCGGAAATAATGACAATAAAAGAAGTCTTATCTTGGCTAAAAAAAACGACATATCAACCGATCATATTTGTATTTTCAGAAAGTCAGACAACAATCAAGCCTTTCAATCGTCATCTCTAAATACAAAAAGAGCTCTAGATAGCCGATCTTCTTTTATAGAGATGGCGGAGCAGTTCAAATATTCACCTATATTGAGTGTCGGGGCACAGGGATATTCCAGGGAATTGTAAGGCCGACGAACTTTCCAGATATGGAACAACAATACCCATTCTACCAGACAAAAGTTCACTGGGTAGGGTGCTCGTATACTGATCGCTACATGCAAACTGAAATTAAAACTGGATGCAATTGAGAGGATCAATTCTGGGTAGTTGGATGATAAAACAGATTTGCTTTAGCTCGATCTGAAACACTAAGTATTTGATTCCTCTCAATAAATTGCATATCAGTGCTATATTAGGTGACATCACCGGGGACTATCTAATAGGCAAGAATGCAAAAAGGCTTTGTGTATTTTCGAATGATTTCTGTAAGATAGCAGATGTTTGTTCACATGAATTACTCAATATGATGATCAGGGAGTCAGTCAGTCAGCCTTTCAAAAAGAAACTTCAAATTTGATTGAGTGGCTAATATCACTCATCTCAACATGGTGAACAATTTTTGTGTTCCTATAATTTTTGTGGGACGAGATAAATTGGGGGTGAAAATGCTCTACCTACTCCCGGCAGCTTGATACATATACATATATTTGTGTATGTATGTTCAGGATCAATAACGAAATTGTTTAATCTATGTCCGTCCGTCCGTAACATGTTTCAATGCCTTAAAGGTTGAGCTAGACGAATCAATCTTGCTATATGTACATGTACACTCCTTGGGTTTAGATTTAGCGTTTTTGATTTTGTGAAAAAAATCGGACAACTTCTCTTTTATGCCAGTTTTCAGAACGATCATGTGCAAATATGGATAAGTTAGGTCAACAGTTACTCCTATTTTACTACGGGACGGAAACATAAAATCACGTGATACGAAATAAAATCCCGTTAAAAAAAAATTACAAACAAATAAAAATTGAGAATTTAAAAAAAATTGAGAAATATTTATTTTTAAAAAAAATAATGCTTCCATAAAAATGGATGGATTGCAACCGTCCCACACGTTTTTTTTTATCCGAAAGCAGACAATTTTGTTTGACAATTTTTCAATAACTTGGTACGCCATGACCTTGCAAGTGCTTTGTATTTTTTATGTACTTATTGATTCTGGACAAAATCGACTAGATACTGAAATAGCCGATTTTTAAAAACTAATAAAAAAGTAAAGTACTCGGAGTAAATACTATAGTAGGTCTCAATAGTAAAAAAAAACTTCAGAGCCAGATAAGATTTCTCTCATTGTTGTAAAGAGGTGTTCTTTCTACTGTGACCTCTGCGATTGATTCTGTCTCAAGTGAACCAATTAAATGTACTGCAAAAAAGAACCGCGATGTGTGAAATGCGCTGGAAATCACATCTCCCAAGATCAAATTCAAACTACCGGGTTCAGAGCACAAAAAGGTAACGGAAAGAATGACGAAAGAAAAGCCATCGACCTCTGTTCCTAAAAGAAACGCTACAGAAAAGTTACCATTGGAAAAGCGAGCGGGTAATGACCTTCGAACACCAGGAGTGCCGGTTTACGCTCAGGCCGCGGCATCCGAAATACCAGAAAATATTGAAATTTCGAAGGACCCTGGTTCTCATGTTTTTTCAGTTATTCTAGAGAAACTTGAAGAACAAAGCAAAATAAATAAAATTATTCTCGATAGGCTGGTTAGGCTCGAAAGTAATTCAGGGAAAACGCATACTCCAACTAGAATATGAATAAAAAACGAATGTTAAAAATATGTACTTGAAATGCAAACGGACTTTTGCAAAAACTTGACGAATTAGAAATATTCTTGCGTGAAAAATATATCGATATTTGCTTGATTTCTGAAACCTACGTAAAAAACGAATCGCATTTAAAAATAAAAGGCTATAATGATTACCACGCTTGTCACCCTTCGGGAAAAGCGAGAGGCGGGTCATCATTGTTTATTAAAGATTGCATCGAACAATCCGAAGACCTAAAGATCGAGCTTGCAACTTTGCAACTGTGCACGATTCGAGTAAAAAATAGTCAGCGTACTCTTAAAATCTCATCTATCTACTGCCCACCGCGTTCCGCGCTTGAAAAAAGTGATTTTACTAACTTGTTTAAATTGCTGAAACTTAATTTCATTATTGGCGGCGATTTTAATGCGAAACATACATTCTGGGGCTCAATACACAGCTCGCAAAAAGGCAGAATGCTTTATGAGGCAAGTATGGAGTACAGTTGTGATTTCCATTCGACGGGTAAACCGACCTACTGGCCAACTGATACTTCGAAAATACCTGACCTGATCGACTTTTTCGTCGTGAAAGGAATTTCTTCCAACCACATTAAAGTTGAAGAGAGCTTTGATCTGTCGTCTGACCATTCCCCAGTTGTTTTGACATTGAGCGAAAAACTAGTCTATACCCTAGAGCCAGCGAGATTTACAGGTAGAACAACTAACTGGGAAGGCTTTAGGAATGAAATTGAAGATAATGCTGAACTGAGCGTTCCACTTATGACACCCTATGAACTTGAGGTTGAAGTTGTTCGCTTCGTTGAGATCGTACAGCTCGCCTCTTGGAATAATACTCCCAATCCAAGGAAAACTCCGGACAAATACGGTCTACGATATCCTACGGAAATAAATGAATTGGTCAAGGAAAAAAGAAAAGCGCGTAAGAAATGGCAACAGAGCCGTGCTCCGCAACATAAAGCTCACTTGAATCACCTCTGCAATTCGTTGAATAAGACTATAAAGGATTTTAAGAATCGTGCGATAGGCTCTTATCTTGAAAGTTTAACAGCGAAAAAAGATTCCAATTATTCACTTTGGAAAGCTGTAAAACTCACCAAAGGCCCCAAGGTCCCCGCGCCGCCTATTAAATTAAATCACAATGAATGGGTAAGGGAAGATAAAGAAAAAGCGGACGTTTTTGCGGCCCACCTGGAAGACACCTTTAAACCGTACGATGGTCAAGTGTCTTACGACAATATCAATATGCCGGATTTACCATCTGACGATTTAGCACTTACAAGTGCAACGCTAAGGGAACTCAAACATGAGATCGGGAATCTAAAACCTAAGAAAGCTCCTGGTTATGACTTGATCACCGGAGAAATTCTCAAAGCTTTACCTAGAAAAGCATTGATTAAGCTTCTTCATATTGTAAATGCTGCGCTCAGATTAAAATACGTGCCTAACCAATGGAAAGTTGCGGAAGTTATAATGGTTTTAAAACCAGGAAGCCGCCAAATGAGGTAAAATCTTATAGACCAATTTCGCTACTTCCAGTTATATCCAAAATTTTCGAGAGGATATTACTAAGGCGTCTCCAACCGGTTATAGAAGGAAATAATCTTATCCCTGACCACCAGTTTGGGTTCAGAAGTAACCATTGGACAATTGACCAGGTGCATAGAATTACTGACGTAATCGAGAAAGCACTTGAAGAGGAAAAGATATGCTCAAGCGTATTTCTTGACGACTCGCAAGCCTTTGATAAGGTTTGGCATGATGGCTTGAATTGCAAATTACGATAAGTTCTCCCTGTATGTCTATACGACATTCTAGAATCATATCTCGGGAATAGACTCTTTCGTGTTAGACATGGAAATGAATACTCGGAGCTCAAAGAAATTTCGGCCGGTGTACCGCAAGGCAGCGTTCTTGGGCCACTTTTTTTCACTTATAAGAAAACTAATGTCTTGCCAATTTTCCTAAACTTGGCCCGAATACCTTTTGCAAACGAGGCCAAATACCTTGGAATGACACTCGACGCAAAACTGAAATGGAATTCGTACGCGAAAATGAAACGTAAAGAACTCGAAATCAAATATAGAGAAATGAACTGGTTGCTCGGAAAACACTCCCAGCTCAGTATTGAGAACAAACTGCTTTTATACAAGCAAGTGCTAAAGCCAGTGTGGACTTACGGTATACAACTTTGGGGCTGTACCAAGAAACAAACGCCAATATTTTACAAACTTTTCAAAATTAAGTGCTAAGAGAAATTGTCCACGCACCGTGGTATACTAGAAACGATAATATCCACAGGGATCTCGGAATTCCGACAATCGAAGCTGAAATTAGAAGCTTCGAGACAAAGCATAGAAACCGACTAATCGGACATGTCAACAATACAATCCTACAAATTCTGGATGAAAGCAATTTATTGCGCCGAAGTTAACACACTACTTTTTGCTTAATCAGCACACGCGCCGCATACTTTATGCAGACGTCGGCTCATATAACTTTAAATGTGCATTTGCACAGGATAAGGTAAAATATTCCCGTCTGGAATATTTTCCCATGATATTGAACTTGCTGTCGGTGCACTTTTAGTCTTTAAGTACTAGTGTAATTCAGAATGTAATTTAGAGTTAAGTTTGAATTCAATAAAGGGACATCAGTCTCATTGAAAATATATTTTTTTGTATTTTACTCGAAGAACATTCGTAACTGGCGCCCGAGCAGCAGGGACCTGACAAGTGCTAAAAGTGAAAATTGTGAAAGTATTTAACACTTCCCGTTAGAACAGTGATAATCTTAATACAGTGAAAATTGTAAAAGTATTCAACACTTCCCGTAAGAACAGTGATAATACAAAGTCTTAATACATACTATAATACACTTCTCGTCAGATCAGTGAAAATAACCCAAGTGTAGCACAGTGATCGAGCAGTTGTACCGTAGTAAGCCGCTTGCAACCTTCAACGCAGACAGCCAAAAAGGAAGAATACACCTTGTCCAAAAGCAACGCCACAGCATCAGTTCCAGGTTCCAGACACACAATGAGACGATTAATAATTGCATTGTAAGTCACAATTTAAATTATACTTAGCTCTCAAAAAATTTTTGTATTCTCAGTAGAAGAACATAGTTCAAAATTAGATAAAAATTAAGAAAATTTAAAACAATCTATGTGAAAAATAAAACAAGACAAATATTCAATTATATATCATACTATATTAAATTCATAAAAAGAAAAAGAAAGAAATCAATGAAATTTAAATCTAATTGAAAAATTGTACTCATAGCTTAAAAGAAAGTGAAATAACAACAGAGGCTTTATTGTAACAAATAAAGTTAGCCTAGCCAATAAGATTAAAAACACAAATTGTTCCACACCCATACACAGTAGTATAAGAACGATAACCAATTTATTATTACAACAATAACTTAGTACACATATAAACGAATAAAAATAACAAGGTAAGATGGCAGCAATACAACTAGCCATTACTCAGCTTACAGGAGCAGTAAATGCTCAGATCGAAGCTATAAAAAAAATTGAAAGGAGAGTTGAAGCCTTGGAAATAAGGACACAGGAGATTTCCTCGACGCAATCCACACTTCAATCTCCTAGAAATGAACAGGAATTGAAAGATATAAGCAAATTGCCAGACAGCGTGAAAGAGCTGCAAACGTTTGATGGGAATCCCATCCAGTACATATCTTGGGTCCACAACGTGGAAAAGATACTTAAAGATTATGAAATAGTGAGAGACAAACCCATCTATCGGGCAATACTGCAAAGTATCAGACAAAAGATTAGAGGTGGAGCAGAGTCTGCACTAATTTCATATAACATTTTCGACGAAGATTGGTCGGCGATAAAAAAATGCCTGTCCCTCCATTATGCCGACAAGAGGGATTAAAGAACTTTGGAACACCAATTGAATATTCTCAGTCAAGGAAATTCTAGCATAGACAAATTCTATGCAAATGTGAATCACCAGTTTTCATTAATAATCAATAAGATTAAAACAGAAGACTACAGCACAGAAACAATTAACGCCCTTATCGAAAATTACAGAAATCGTTCAATCGATGTCTTCATTAGAGGATTAAATGGTGATCTCTCAAAGATTTTAGTTATCCAAAAACCGCAGACGCTACCAGAGGCGTATACTTCTTGTTTGGAGATCCAAAACCTCAATTATAGAAACATGGCCATACACCAAAAAAATGCTTACAACACAATAACCGCTCCAGTCAATCAGATATTTGCCGCACCACCAAGGCAAAGTCAATCAAGGCCTAAACAGGTACCTCCGCCACCTCCACAGAAACCGCTATAACATCCAACATAGCCAAAATAATCGATATCAGCGGAATCAGAATGCTCTTCCACCACCAAGACCTACTCAACCGAAACCAGCAGTTCTAATGGAACTCGACCAATCCATACAAACTAAACAGGTCAACTATATGAATAGGCCGTCATATAATCAACGCAACTATAACCAACCCAGTTATAACCAACCTTATAGAAACAATTCCGTTAATGTCCCACAGAAGCGACAACGATTGTACAATATCGAAACACAAGAAGAGGCACAGTATCTTGACGAATATGAACAGGAGTATGAGGAAGAGGACGTTCAGGAATATGAGTCAGAACAAGCAGAAGAAGAACCATCGGAATACATAAATTACGAAACTAACAATGGCGAAACACTCAAATTTCTCATCGATACGGGAGCAAATAAGAATTTCGTACGACCCGAGTTAGCCACCAATGCAAAACCAGCCCAAAAGCCTTTCAAAATAAAATCAGCCGGAGGAGAAATCCAAATTAACAAAAAAATAAGAGGTAAATTCTTTGAAAGTATTGGAAACGATACTATAGTAGATTTTTTTGTTTTACCTGGTCTAACTTCATTTGATGGTATCATCGGAGATGATACGCTCAAGGAGTTGGAACCAATAATAGACCGGAAAAACAATATACTCAAAATAAAACCTAATATCAAAATACCACTACAAGAAAAAGTATAAAAACAGGTAAACAATTTAGAATTTAGAGACAGCCATTTAAATAATAGAGTAAGAGAAGAGATTAGAACCATAGTAAATAAACACAGAAACATTTTCGGAGCAGTTAATGATAAAGAAACTATCGACACAGGAATTAAAGCGGAGATAAAAACATCCACGGATGAAGCCATCTATACAAAGTCGTATCCATATCCCATTAACATGAGGGGAGAGTGGATAACCAAATTAAACAACTCTTGGAGGATGGTATCATAAGACCTTCCAAAAGTCTATACAACTCACCAATGTGGGTTGTACCGAAGAAAATGGACGCATCAGGAATACGCAAATACAGAATGGTAATAGACTTTAGAAAGATCAACGCTGTAACGATACCAGACACATATCCAATACCAGACATATCAAACACTATTGCAAGTTTAGGCATATCGAAGTATTTCACGACGATAGATCTAACATCAGGATTTCATCAAATCAAGATGAAAGAAAGCGATATACAAAAAACGGCATTTTCCACCATGAACGGAAAATATGAATATACTCGGCTGCCGTTCGGGCTTAAGAACGCCCCAGCAATCTTCCAACGAATGATAGATGACGTTTTGAAGGAATACATAGGGAAAATTTACTTTGTATATATTGACGATATAATAGTGTTTGGAAAAACTGAAGAAGAACACTTAAAGAATGTGGATACGATATTTGAAAGATTAGAACAAGCTAACCTTAAAGTAAACCTGGAAAAAACCGAATTTTTAAAGGAAGAGACAGAGTTCTTAGGATATCTCATAACAAACAAGGGTGTAAGACCAGACCCAAAGAAGATCGCTGCTATTCAAGGGATGAAACCCCCAGAAAATCTGAAGGAACTGAAAGGTTTCCTTGGATTAGCATCCTACTACCGACGATTCATAAGCGACTTTGCCAAGATTGCAAAGCTCTTAACGAATCTAACGAGGGGGAGAAGGCCCAAATAAGAGCCAATCAATGACAGAAGATCAGAATCGAACTGAAAGCCGAAGAATTGAAAGCGTTTAAGAATCTGAAAGAACTCCTGATATCATCAGAAATCCTCATTTTCCCAGACTTTGAGAAGCCTTTCGTGCTCACGACAGACGCTTCAAACACAGCCATTGGTGCAGTACTGTCGCAAGGAGAAATTGGAAAAGACCGACCTATCACATATATTTCTAGATCACTGAACAAGACCGAGGAAAACTACGCTGCGAATGAAAAAGAAATGCTAGCGATAGTTTGGGCCCTCGACAATCTTCGGAACTATTTGTATGGCGCAAAAAAGATAAGAATATTAACGGACCATCAACCGCTGACCTTTGCACTAAGCAATAGGAACACAAATGCGAAACTAAAGCGATGGAAGGCTAGGATAGAAGAATACAATTACGAGCTACCAGGTAAGACAAACAAAGTAGCTGACGCACTATCGAGATTAAAACTTGAAGTCAACAATCTGACTTCACCCAATTCGCAAACAATGCACAGCGCGGAAGAGGATGGTTCGGATCTCATCCCACATTACGAAGCTCCATTAAACGTATTCCGAAACCAACTTGTCTTTAGAGAAGGTAGCATACGAAGAACCCCGTCCAAATTATCATCGACACTATATTGGACTTTAAAAAATCGCAAGAGAGAAATTAACCCAAACATTAAAGGAAAAACTTAACCCAAATACTTTAAATGGCATAAAAATCCCGGAACACTATATACAGCTTTTACAGGAAATCTATAAAGAAAACTTCAATAAATATAGAATCAGAATAACCCAAAGAATAGTTCAAGACCTAACTAACCCAGATAACAAACTACGAATCATTCAAGAAGAACACAGCAGAGCTCATAGAAACTACAAAGAGAATAAGGATCAGATTTTGGAAAGGTACTATTTTCCAGGAATGGCTAACATGGCAAAGAAGTACGTCCGGAAATGCGAAATATGTAACTCTAGCAAGTATGATAGGAACCCACTAAAACCAGAAATACAGGAAACCCCTATACCGACATACCCATCAGAAATATTACACATGGATATTTTTGAAATAGACCACAAAAAATTCATAACCTGTGTAGATAAATTTTTCAAAAACACAAAGTTCTTCCACATAAAAGAGAAATCCGCCCTTTACCTTAGGAGTAAAATAATAAAAGCCCTACACTTCTTCACAGTACCAAAGATCCTAGTAACAGACAACGAAAGTAGCTTCATCAGCCCAATAATATCAAATTATATAAAAACCTTAGACATTGAACTCTATCTTACTCCACCACAAAAAAAGCGAAGTAAACGGAAGTATAGAAAGAGTGCATTCAACCATAATAGAGCTAACCAGATGTCTTAAGAAGGAATACCCAGATCTCACTATGAAGGAATTAATTAATATAGCAGTCGACTGTTACAACAATTCAATCCTTTCGGTAACCAAGAAAAAGCCAAGCGACGTTTTCTTAGGAAGGATCCAGAGGATAAATTACCAAAATCTTATCGACTTTCAGGCCAAAGTGAATGAGGACCTAATAGAACTTATAAGGAAGAACCAAAAAAACAAGATCAGCAGGGAAAATACAAGCAGAAGTAAACCAAAGAAATATCAAACTGGAGAAATAGTATTTGCAGCAGTGAAAAGAAGGGATGGAAAGCAAAAGCCCCTCTACACAAAAGAAAAAGTGGCAAAAGACAACCGGGTCACAATCCTTACTGAAACCGGGAAAAGAATTCACAAGTCTCAAATAAAAAACATCCCTAATTAAAAATCCATTTCTCTTTCTATTTTAGGTCAATCCTAAATTGGGCATTTGGCATGATCAATATATATGAGTACAGCACACCTGTAATAACACTGAAACAAGGAACTGGCAAAATCATCAATGGAAATTTTAGAATGGTTCACGTCATTAACTTAACGATCTATGAAGATATAGTAAGCAGCATTATACCTACAGTTGAAAACCATATTGACAAAACCAGCATACTTCGTCCACAAATTCTCCAACAAACTTCAGCAAGTGTAAAGTTTATTAAAGAAACTACATGGAAAAAATTCAAGAAAAGCCAGATCAATAAATTGGATAGGATCCGCTTGAAAGTCGATAGCTGGAAACCCAGACGCAACTAACTGGGACAACTTATTGAAAACCCAGAATACTATCATAGAAAACAACAACAACCAGTACAAAATAAACGAACGCATAACCGCAGTGACACAAGGAATAATGGAAAATTACAATAAAATCATCCAAAGAGTAGATGACACAAGCATCGATAAATACGAGCAAATGATGTACAACAAAATCACAATACTCAAGGAAGAAGTTAATGAAATTGCATTGGCTGCCCAACTAGCTAAAAAAGGAATTGTGAACACCAATCTTCTGGACAAAACAGAAATTCAAGAAGTATTGTCGCAGATAGAGACTCTTCCATATAACAACGAAGTAGAAGCCATCGAATATGCTGAACCAATTATGCTTCAAAAGGGATCACTGTTACTCTATACTATATCCCTACCAAAAACAGAAGCTAAGGAATACAATCACCTTTTAATCAGGTCTACAGTCAAGAACAACAAACGAATCCATTTTGAAACAAACGAATTGCTTACCACCCATGATGAACAGTATGGCATTATGGAAATGTTAATACAGTTTTCTTGACGAATTTCAATGGAACTCTGAAGCATGAGAATGAAAGTAAAACACTTGATGGAACATTCCTGATACAATTCGACAACGACACCATAACAATTGATGACAAAAACTTTACCAACAAAGAAGTAAGAGCTTTCCAAATCCTACCGCCTATAATCCAAACCAACTTAACAATTAAAGATATGAAATTAGATTTAGAATACCTACATGATTTGCATCTAGAAAACATAAAAAAAATACAGAAATTTTCTCTAATAAATAACATGTCATTTATAACCGATGTAGCACTAATTATAATATATAGATATAAATGTAAGAAAGAAAAGGAACCAAAGCAAATTCAATTACCTTTCGTAATACCGCAGGTAAATAACCCTTACCAGCATATCAAATTAAATGTTTGACCTACGAGGCGTAGATCTTTAAGCAGGGAGGAGTTAACACACTACTTTTTGCTTAATTAGCACACGCGCCGCATACTTTATGCAGACGTCGGCTCATATAACTTTAAATGTGCATTTGCACCGGATCAGGTAAAATATTCCCGTCTGGAATATTTTCCCATGATATTGAACTTGCTGTCGGTGCACTTTTAGTCTTTAAGTACTAGTGTAATTCAGATTGTAATTTAGAGTTAAGTTTGAATTCAATAAAGGGACATCAGTCTCATTGAAAATATATTTTTTTGTATTTTACCCGAAAAACATTCGCAACTCCGACTACAAACGACGAAACCTTTCGACTTGGCGAGATAGGAATCAACCGCGCCTAGATTGCGGAACATGCAGGATCTTTCAGTGGGAAGTAACCTGCCAAACGAGTATTTTTTTCATGATATTGTAGAAAAATTGCTTGATAAGGTCCTATTATTATTATTATTATTATCTTTATTATTAAGTAAATAAATTACAATTAACAATATAGCGTAAGGCACTGATTCAACTTAATGATAAATGAAAAAAGGATTAAATTAAGGTTACTGTTACAGAGAGTTATCTAGTTTTAAGTATTTAAATATTTTAAAAATGTTTTTTATATTTGTTTCTGTGGCGGTTTTTAGTAGGTCTTCGAGTGTTGAGTTAGCTAGGATATTTGCCGTATCATTGATCTTCTGGCATTCCAATAGATGTTTTATTGTTAGAACACAGTTTTCGTCGCAATGATGGCAAATTGGGGGGTCATTCTTGTCAAGAGTATGGCTGTGCGTTAAGTTAGTATGGCCCAAGCGGAGACGAAGAAAGCATCGAATCATACTTTTTGGACAATTTGCGGGATATATTGTCATTTTTGCTTCTGTGTTGATTGCTGAATAGTGATGGATATATTGCTTCCATGTCTCCAGTTTCTTGTGTTTCGAAAGTGTCCTTATTCGTCTTTGTATGTCTTTGTTGTTGTGTGTGTAGAAGCTGATAAGTGGCTCGTTTGAGGCTGCTGACTTAGCAGCTTTATCCGCTTCTTCATTACCCTTCATGCCCACGTGTGCAGGAACCCACATGAGTTTGATTTTCTTATCATTTTTCATAAGGCTATCCCTGATAGCTTCGACTATTGGAGTTTTATTGCTTATATTTCTGATGGCAGTTATAACAGAAAGACTGTCAGTGCAGATGATAATTTTTTGCTTTTTGTTTAGTGTGGAGGCCTTAAAAATTGCAAGAGCTTCTGCAGAAAACACTGAACAGGTATCCAGTGTTATACCTTTTGCTAGCACCTTGCCATTTTCTTCCACTACTGCAAATGCAGTACCGTTTTCCGTTTTAGATCCGTCGGTGAAAACCAGTTTCCAATTTTTTGCTACATATTCTTGTCTTATGTTCTTAAACTTGGCTTTATATACTTCAGCACTTGTGGATGACTTGGGTAAGTGATTAAGGTCGGTTATGAAAGAGTTTTCTGATAAAAGCCATGGTGGGAACACTGATGTTTTGTAAGTTTGTATATGGAATGGGATATCGAAACTGCGAGCCGAGTGGATTGAATTGCGTATTGTAGTAGGCAGTTTAGGGAATCTTTTGTGGGACAGTGTTCTCCTGACATCTGCTATGACCGGAGACTTTTGGGATCCTGTGAGTTTGGCTATGAGAGCAAGTTTAAGGTATTCGAATCTTTCCTCAACTGAAGGCAGTCCAGCTTCTGTGAGCATGTTTATTATAAGTGTCGTCCTAAACGCCCCAAGAGCACATCTTACTGCTGCGTGATATTCGGGTTTTATTAATTGTAGCGTTGTCTTAGCGCATTTACCATAAACAACAAAACCGTAGTCAATTTTTGATAGGATGATGGATTTGATGACCCTGACGATCGAGTTTATGTGTGCACTACAGTTTTTTGATGCAAGATACTTAATTATATTAACTCTGGTAGCTAGGTTTTTTTTTAAGTGTAAACAATGATCCTTAAAACTATATTTACAATCGAACATAATACCAAGTATGTTAAGTACGTTAACATTACAAATACTAGTTTTATTGAAATTAAGTGTTACATGTTTTGAGCAACTTGTTTTTCGACAAATGTGTAAAATTTTGGTTTTATTAAATGAAATTTTTGCTCCAGATAGCTTACACCATTCGTCAATCTCTGTAAGGATTTCCATGAATGTGGCAGTAAGTTTATCGGTATCTTTACACTTTGATAAAATAAATAAATCATCGGCGTATAGAGAGTGACGAATGGTGTTATATCTTGTTAAGATCTCACTTAACTCATTAAATGCAACAATAAAAATTATTACAGAGAGTGGTGATCCTTGAGGGATACCATTCTCGAAATCGTTGACGTTGGAGTGAACATTATTTATTTTTATTCTGAATTTTCTTTTGGAAAGGAATGACTTAATATAATTGAGCATTTTAGGGCCAATTTTCCATTGAATTAATTTCTTAATTACAACATGAATCCCAATTCTGTCAAAGGCTTTTTCAAAGTCTATTGACAGAATTGAAATATGATTTTTGGAAGACAAAGCTGAAACAACGAAATCATCAATGTGCAGAAGTACATCGGTGGTAGATCGGCCATATTTGAAGGCTACTTGGTTTATGTCTATGAAATTATTTATCTCCAAGTACCAAAGAAGGCGCCTTGATACTATTTTTTCAAGGAATTTGCCAATGCATGGTAAAAGCGATATCGGGCGGTAGCCACTAATATCGGTGGCTGACTTTGAAGGCTTTCGAATAGGTACCACACTCGCAATTTTCCATATTTGGGGGATGACGCCGTTGTCGAAAATTAGATTATATAACGATACTAAGCGTTTTTTTAGCATTGGAGGCGAATTTTTGAGCATAGGATATGAAATCCTGTCATAACCGGGTGTTTTACTTACAACTGATCCCAGGCAGTTTTCGAATTCGAGATGGTTTATTGGGAGTTCAATTTTGCGAGCCGAAGATGGTAAGTTATTGCCAGCAACAGTTTTATTTAATGCAGAGTATTTAGCTTCTAGGAATATCGAAGAAAAGTTTGTGTCTTTGGCGTAGTTCGACCATGTTTTGGCGAAATATTCCGCTATTTCCGAAGGGCATGATAACGTTAGCGACTCTGTTTTTAAAATCTTTATTGTGCGTTGGACATAGTTCCCGGTAAGGGATTTTATGCTATCCCAGAGTACTTTGGAGGAAGAGTTTGGGTTGATGTTAGAAGTAAAGTTTTCAAAGCTTTCCTTCTTAGCAAGTTTAGCTGATTTGCGAAAAAGAGCATTGGCTTTACGGTATGCAATGAAATTTGCATCGCTCGGATGTTTTTTGAAGTTGTGCCAAGCCTTCTGCTTGATTTGACGCAAATTTTTAATGTCGTTGTTCCACCATGGAACAGAGGTTCTTTTTTTTGAGTTATGGGTTTGAGGTATTGTTGCGTTAGCTGCTGTGCGAATACATTTTTGAATTACCGCGGTTTCCTTATTAATATTAGGGGATGGATTCCCAAGAGTTAGAAAATCTATCGCCTTAGCTTGAAATAGGGGCCAATTTGCTCTGTCGATTTGAAATTTTGGTGGTGTCTTAAAGCTTTTAGGTTGGGCTCCGAATTTTAGGGTCGTAATTATAGGAAAATGGTCGCTGCCATGTAGATCCGGTAGAACTGTCCATGTGCAGTTTGGATACAGCTGTGGAGAAATAATCGATAGATCAACGTGCGTAAAGGTTTTGTGTGTCGAGAAATGAGTGGGTCTACCGTCGTTTAGTATGGCTAAGTTGGAGTATGCTAGAAAATTCTCGACCACTTTACCCCTGACATTAGTTACGCAAGAGCCCCATAAGGGGCTCCACGAGTTAAAGTCACCGGTTAGCAAAATGGGGGTGTGGAATGTATTTACTAAATTGTCTAATTCGGCAGCGGAAAATGGTTGGTCGGGGGGAATGTAAATGGATACGACTGTGAAATTTATTTTTGTCTCGATTACAACTGCAACCGCAGATATTTTGGAGTTTACTTGTATGGGCGTATGGGGGATTGACTTATGAACCAAAAGCCCTGATCCCCGTTGGGCGATCCCCATATCAAAATTGTGATAATAGGGGGAATATTGTCTTGGTGCGTATTTCGAGTTATTCGGCAAGTGGGTTTCTTGCAAAGAGATTCACTTATTAATAACTGCAGTTCATGGTAGTTATTAAAGTAGCCATTCAGGTTCCATTGCAGGATTTTGAAACTAGTCATAATGAGTAGGAATCTTAACAGCAATATATTTTATTATATTGGGCAAAGATAAGAACTGCAAATGAAAAGAAATACCCACCACACGTCCCCGTCGACAAGCAGATCGCGCTCGGCGGCTCGGATTCACCCACGCAACATCGTCAAAGACGACAGCAATGAATGGTATATCTACCATTATCGCCATGTGATCGTCTTTTGATGTCACTGCGGGAAAAGCAAGCCGTGGGGCGCGATCCACCTCCGACGGGGACCTACGGTGGGGGTGGGGACTGGTTTGAATTAGTCATTGTTGTCTATATCCGAGTCGGATTGGTAGTAGTTTTTAAGAGAAAAAGCATTTGCGATTGTAGAGATTTTAGAGAGAGGTTGGTTAGTGTTGATTGGTTTGATAGAGTTTGAGAGAGTTGTAGGTTGGTTTTGGTTTGAATGTATGTTGTGATTGGAGATTTGTTTTATTGAGTTGTTTGGTTCGTTAAGTTTTAATGTCGAATTTGTTGATGGATTTCGAGTGAGAACTTGAGGTTGCGAAGAAATAACTGTGTTAGTGAGAGAGTTTGTTGAAGTTTTGTTTTCGTTCGTATTTAGGATCTTGGTAATGCTTTGAGATGTGTTTTTATTAGTTTGCGGGGGAAGAGGTGGTTGAGGTATAGTTGTTTTGTTAGTATGTGAATAGGAATTTGATAGTGTATGAGCATCGGATGATTTCGCATTTGATGTTATACTTGTGACTATGGCAAATGAATCTCTTGTAAAGTTGGCACTTGTAGGATTTGTTTCCCTATACAGGCGTTTAGCCTCCGCCATGGTGCATTTGTTCTTAGTTTTTATAGTTAAGATTTGCTTAGCTTGTATAAATCTAGGGCAATTTCTATCTGAGGAGGGGTGTGAGTCGAGGCAATTTGCACACATTTTACGAGAACAGCTCGAAGGAGTGTGGGGAGGTAGATTGCAGGTTTCACACGCAGCGGACTTTGTGCATTTATTAGTAGTGTGCCCAAGAAGCTGACAGTTACGGCATCTCATTGGGTTCGGAATGTACTCACTTACCTTAGCATTATACCAACCGATCTCTACTGTGTCTGGTGGTTGGAAACGATCAAACGTGAACAACATTAAGCCGGTAGGACGCTGTTTACCTTCAAAAGGTTTAGTGAATTTGTAAACTCCTGTAACCCCTTGGGGTCCCATTTCAGAGATAATTTCTGATTCATCAACATGAATCAAGCAAGGCGCGTTGGAAGAGTTTAAGCGATCATGAAGAATGACTGAAACAGGGCATAGATTTGATAGATTTTTAGTCGTCAAAAATCTGTCAGCGACACGTTGGTTTTTGGTTAGTATGAGGAGGTTTCCATCTCTAAGCTGGGAAATCTGATCATACTCTGTGCTTATTGCATCAATAGCTTTTCTCAATAAAAATACGCTAATAGATGTTAGTGGTTTGTCGGGATTTGTTGAAGAAATTAAGACAAATCTTGGGTTCTTAGGCACAGCTGATTTACGGAGAGTGGGATATTCTTCCCAGGATGAAGGTAACACTTTTTTTTTTTTGGCCGGGGGGGATCAGGTGGCTGGTCTACCGGAAGACCGCTGAACCGATTCCCGGGCTTTGTATTTGGCCCCGGGGCCATTGGGCTGAGTAGAGAGAAAATTAACTCACTGGCAGTAAAGAGGGGCGCGTGACTTATAAAGAGTAGTACAAATAAGTTTACACTTACGTGTGAGAGGTAGATTGATATACCAGTGGTGAGAGACGATTTGAGAGAAATTAGCAAGCACTACCAACTGAGAATAAATACGATGTTTACTGCTCGAAAGCCAGACGGTGACAGAGTGATAAGGTCCTTCTTAGTTGCAATATGTAACAAATTAAACCGCAGGTTGTTTTTTTTTAGTCAGTAAGAATCTGACACTACTATGAGCACGCGCTTGCTATCCTCATAAACCAAAAAAATTAAATATTAATTAACTTATTGACAAAATTCGACTTGTGTAGGAAAAGACAATACTAAAAACTAATGCAACCAGATTTCCCAGCTAAAGAAGAGACGGCGGACAAACTACAGAAAGTGGAGTATTAAACTTCACGACACAAAATGCGTTCATATTAATTTTACTAACAAAAGAATAAATGAAGTAAGAGTTAATATCCATGGAAAAGTACTACCGTACGCAAACATGGCCAAATATAACATTTACGTAGATATGACTCTCGATGCCTATCTAATATGGAAGGAGCATACCAAAAAAAAAAAAAAACTAAGTATTAAACTTAGAAATATGAATTGGCTAATGGAAAGGAGCTCCCAACTTCCAGTTGAAAATAAACTACTAATATACAAACAGATCCTAAGACCAATATGGACTTTTGTAGTTAACTTTCGGGTTATACAAATAAATATAATTTGAATATGATACAAACCTTTCGAAACAAAGTGCTAAGAAATAGTGTTAACGCTCCATGGTAAATTAGAAATGATAACCTACACAGAGATCTTAAAGTAGAGTATGTCAATGAAATATTAAAAAAAAAATGTGATTAAACATTATGACCAACACCACTAACATGTGAATACTGCAATACAGCACATAGTGGAAGAGAATGGAAATACTTTAAGAAGGCTTAATAGACTGAAGCCTAATAATTTGGTTACTACTAACTGTCTATAATAATGATCCCTTGCCCTTTCCCTTAAAATTACCCGTCCACTACCATTCGTGGTTTGTAGTTAACTAACGTAAATTTATTTATTAGAAACGAAACAGTGAAAAAAAAAAAAAAAAATTTAAATAACTTCGAGACTAGCCATTGGGCTACACACATATATCCCACCAAAATTCTTAAGCCTTCAGGTTGAAATAAGTTTTCAATGGAAAAGCCAACAAATCTGAGGAAATCCGAAGGAAATATAAACAAGCTATCATAGAAAAGAGTGCAGTGCCCATATTCGATATGAAAAATTCTTACATGACCAAAAATTATGGCAAAAAATCCTACAATGTCCCAAAGGTAGTAACAAATTTTTTCCATTCTTCACAAATATTAAAAACTCCGCGTCATTTAGCTACCCTACGTCAGCTCCTTAGACAAAGCCAATCTGCTTGCTGCTCACTTTGCAAATAATGCTTTGTCTCCGCCTGTACGTGAGAGCAATGAATTTTCCATGGGACAAGTCCACTTTCGCACTAGTCAATGGTTCTGAAGAGGTATTCTACCACGCTGGTAAAACTTCAGAGTAAGCTTTTCTGTCTATCGTACTCTTCAGGGATCTTTCTGAGGCGAATCTTCCTCCCTATCCATCCCTTCTTTTCAAGGTCATGAAAACGCTGATAAATCGTCATCTGATGAAATATCTTGATTCACAAAAACTCCCGAATGACCGGCAGTATGGTTCTCGCAGTAACAGGTCTGGACTACTCTTGCTTGGTGATTTGATGGCATATCTCACCGAGAAGTGGAACCAATTTCTCCATCTATTCAGCGAAACTAAGATGGTTGCGCTTGGTATTTCAGAGGCATTTAACAGAGTTTGGCATCAGGCTCTTTTGTCGGAAATGCAAGCATATGGCATCGATGAGTCTCTACTTCAATGGATTAGAAATTATGATGGAACGATCGCATATTCGAGGTCGCCAAAAATGCTGCTAAATGTTTAGGATTCCTCGAGCGTTGCATCTCATCTGGCCTCAATTTATAAATCTGGAATATAACACCCACATCTGGTCTGGTGCATCCAGTACTGTTCTGCACATTCGAGACAGCGTACAAAACAGCGCGTTAAAACTTACGAGTATAGGTGATAGATACATTGTAAATTCCATACATTCACTTGAACATCATAAAAATGTCTCGTGTTTTTCCGTATTTTATCTCTTTTTTTTTATGAAAAATGCTCCAGCGATATAACCAGTTGCATTCATCCTCTTCAAAATTGCACACTATGCTAATAACAGCCTACGGCTGTGCCTTAGAACTATGGTGTTTGGCATAATGCAACGTTGGAGAGGTGTTCTTTGAAAGTTAGTCTTGCATCTGGCACGACTCCAAGTTATTTGATGTGCGGTTTCAAAGTGATGATGTGGCCGCCGACTATGAATGACACTGTTTCCATCGCCTTTCGGCTGATTATAAGGACCGACGCGCTCTTGTGCTCCGCTAATGACAAGAGGTAAGCCATTGTCGGACGATCCTTATGGTTGCATTATCAATCTGTTCGACCTCTTCTAACAGTTTGGCTGTAACCACAGTATTAATAGCCGCAGCACGTCGTCATACATGAAGTTTCACAGTAGGGGGCGCAGCACGAATCCCTGTGGTACACCGCCAGTGACGCCGTATCACAATTTTTATTAGATGGGGTGGTACACTCATATTCCTGATTGCTTGACTAGCATACATATTTGAGCGTCTGAGAGGTGGGGGAGCTATGTTAGTCAGGACCGGTAGCCAGTAGGTTGGTCTGCTTGTACCAGATAATAAACGCATTGATATGTTAAGTTGGCTTTCAAACTAGTGGGCAAAATTCGGCAGCAGAATAAAACAGCCCAAGAGCAACTGTACGAAAAGTTTTGGGAGAGGCTCCCCAGGTGATTGAGGCTAGTTTATGAAGCAAATTATTTCTTGTTTTTAGCTTGCCAGATGTATTCTCAAGATATTGTTTGAAAGTAAGAGTTCTATCAGAAGATACTTTTGTATTTTATTTAATGATAAGAGAACACCATTAAATTATATTTCTAAATCCATTCTAGCTAATTTACTATTAAGATGGAAATAAATAAATAAATAAATATTTGGCGCAACAGCTCATTAAGTGCCAGGGCCTTTCACACGAATGGAAGGGACCTAACAGTTTAGTGCGGTATCCGAAAGGCAATTTGTTTTGAGAAGCTTTTTCGTGACAACAATACTCGCGGATGTTTGTCAGACGTTCGCGAGAGGTGGGATCGTGAAAAAACTTTTTGGTGTTTTCTGGGATTCGAACTTGGAACCTCTTGCATAGTGATCCGACACACTAACCACTATGCCACGACGCCCATATGATGGAAATATACTAATTCAGTTTTGCTCAATGGTTAATCTCTATTTTTTGAAATAGTTACTTAGAATTTGTAAGTCGTAGGTGAGTACTTCTTCTGCGTCTTTGATGTTGAGTTGCGAGAGCTCGATCATCAGCGTATTAGAATTTTGCAGAACTTGTCTTTGGTAAATCATATATATTATTGATTACTTACTCGTCGAGCTGTTACCTCAGTCGACGAGGGTAGTTGTATGCTGGTATCGATCTTCTCCTCGTGAATAGCAATAACTCGGTTTTCGCCGGATTCACTTCCAGAGCTCTGAACTTGACCCGATTATTCACAAATTTAATGCATAAGTCGAGTTGAGTCGCTCGCTGAGTACCGGGAGGAACATTCCGGATACCAAGATGGCAACATCGTCGGCATAGGCCGCTACGTTGAAACCATTCCTTTCAAGTATATATAACATCTCGTCCACTACTAGAAGCCATAGGAGTGGTGAAAGGACTCCGCCTTGTGGGGTGCCCCGCTTGACTCGCTTTCTTCCTCTTATGTCCCCTAGTGTGGAGTTGATTATGCGGGTACTAAGCATTAGTTCAATTCACCTGCATATACCCGAGTGTATTTTGGCCCTGCGCAGACTGTCTACTATAGCTTCGGTACTTACATTATTAAAAGCTCCTTCGATGTCAAGGAATTCACCCTCTTTGACCACTGAGACCACTTTGTGAGGAGCAGTATCTACGGATTTTCTTTTTGTGTACGCATTATGTGATTTCGCTAAAAAGTTATCTCCAATCATCTCTGACGTGCAGAACTATTAACCGTCCCATTGTTTTCAATAAGAATGAAGATAGACTTATTGGTCTGTAGTCTATGGCATTAGCGTGGTTTATTTTACCTGTCTTTGGTATGAAAACCACTCTAATCTCTCGCCAAGCTTTTGGAACATATCCCATTTTGAGACACCAACCATAAATGTCCTTGAGCCATGGAATAATATGTTCCCCCGATTCTTGTAACATAATAGGATGTATCTCGTCAATGCCGGGTGCCTTGTATGGTGCAAACGATTTGATTGCCCATGAAATTTTTTGATCGTCAATTAGATTGTCGATAGTTTCAGTGTCAATGTTAGCTGGCATAGATGTGATAGCCGGACAGTCCCTGCCTCTCACAGCCAGGAAAGTGACATTTCAGGAGAGCTTCAAGAGTATTCTCGTAAGAGTCTGACCAGCTGCCATCGCAGTTCGTAATAGAAGACACATGTGATGGAGCTTTGGTGAGAACCTTCCTCAATCGAGCCCCCTCTGTGGTGAGTTCAATGGAGTCACAAAAGCTTCTCAAGGAATTATCTTATTTCCTTTTTAAGAAGCTTAACGTTTTCCTTGTGTGTTGACCACTTAATGGCACCTTCTTCAGAGAGGTTCCAGCTATGTCTTGAGGTGCGCAGTTAGCCCTTCGCGGGTTTCGAAAAGCCTTCCTATCCAGAGCGCCGAAATTCAAATCGAAGAGTATCCAGTAGTGGTCAGACAGTGATGCCTTGTCGGATACCCTTCAATTCGAGTCTGTTGCGGTGCTATTTGCAGATAAGAGTATTATATCAAGAACCTCCCTTCTATTGGTTGTAATAAAAGTTGGTGAATTGCCACGATTACATATGGTTAGGTTAGTACTTAAGATATAATTGAACAAAATCTCTCCTCTACTGTTAATATCTGAGTTACCCCAAATAGTATGATGGGCATTAGCATCTCAGCCTATGATTAAGTTCCTCTTACCTTGCTGAGACATTGCTATCAATGCCTTAAATTTATCGGAGGGGACGTCAATGCCTTCGTCGTAAGGTAGGTATACCGACGCAAGCGTGTATGTGTTGTCCTTCCCCTTTACCTCCACCACCGTTCGGTCCACCGAGCTGTAATTGGAGAGAATTAGTACGTAAAGATTTTTTTTGGCAACGATACTAGTTCTGACCTTACCTTCGCTACCATTGTACACTACATTATAGTTGTATGACCCCAATCCAATTCCGATTAGGGCCAAGTCGAGCTGGTCTTTACGAAGGAGTAGCATAAGGTTGACCGAGGCGGTCTTACTGTGATGAAGATTTGCTTGTACTAACTTCATTGGGAGTCAAGGTACTCTCGTACTCTTCGCAGTGATTTGCCGTCTCATTAGACTGCGTGAGTCTCATTGAGAACTCACCAGCTCTGTTTTTCTCTTTTCATTACCTCTGGAGTTTCCTCCAAAACGAAGATTAACTTCTTGGTACCATCTTCGTTGTCTTCTACCGCAACAATTTCCCAGTCATCCATAGGGACCGCTGGATTTTGTGCTTTCAAGAAGGAGCAAATCTCCTCTTACTCAACTCCCAGGTTAGGTATGTTCAGTCTGGCCTTAGGGCTCTCTGGAACCTCGTCTAGGGGGACTGCCTTGAGGACAGCTCCCTACCAGGGTTTTAGAGTTGCTATGGTCTTCTTCGCGAAGTCATAGGAGAGCTGGTCTTTGCAGTCCAGTCTGCTTATTCCGCGCTTCCAGTTAGTTAGGACGTACTTGGGAGCAGTGGTACCAATATTCCTGCGAATATGGTCGAAGATCGCATTGGCCATGGTATTCTCAATCAACTTCCCCCGTCCGAAGGAATATTGTCCGCTGGGCTTGCCGATATCCAGTACAGCAAGCTGTAGAGCATTTCGTGTAGCCCCCGCTGAACTGAACCGTTGTGTTGGCCCTTAACCTTTTAGATGGGTTATTTGTTTCTTCCTGGGATCGTTCCCTTTTGGAAGCAAGCTTTTCCCTGTTTGTTCTCGATGGCGCTGGTGCTCTGCCCTTGCCTGTCTTAGCGACTGCGGTTTTGAGTTTTTTCCCCGGATCCGCCTTAGCGGCTTCGATCCTTGGTGTGGCTTTCCGCCTCTAACCAGCGCTACGCATCTTGATTCCGCTGGGACCCGCCTTCTTGGCTTCGGTTTCATGCGTCTTTTTGCGTGTAACAACCTTGGCAGCTTTCTTGACGGGGTTCATCTTAGCGATGACACCCTTGCAGCTAGCTGCTGCGTTGTTTTTATTTTCCGCCTTTGGTCCCGTTAAGGAATCTTTCTTGATGATGTCTTCGCCCCACGCGAATTTTTCTTTCTCCAAGACGGAGAGTGAGGGGATGTCTTTCTCCTCCAGTATGCGCTTCAGGTGTACGGCTTTTTTGTACAGCTTAAGTCTCTGCATACCTTCGGAGAGGCCACTTTTCTTGGCGTTCTTCTCTTTCGCTGTGTCAGTTTGGACTGTCTCCTCGGTGTCGGCAAGCAAATGCTCCTGCATCTCTTTCGATATCTCCTCGTCCATCGTGGCGGCTTCAGATGCTATGGCATTAATGGACTGTGCCATCGCCTCTAGCGACAGTTCATCGCTTTTGCAGTTGTTTTCTTTTTTGGGTTTTTTTCTTTATTTAAGAGTGAAATGTTGTTCCTACGAGTACGGACAGAAATAAGAGTATGCTCCGGCAGAGCCGCCGAGTATCGGAGTAAGGCTGGATACACGTAGGCATCGCCTAGGCACCTACGGGAGCTCGTTAGGGTTGGTTTATCCCCCAACCTTCCATCCCTGGCACGGTTTCGTTCCTGAGAGCTCACACCACCATAGGAGTTGGGATGACTATCTCTTAGTTTTCGGCCTTCACTGGAACCTATTCGAAGTTGAAACACGCTCTATGTGATTCCTAGCATAACCTACTTAAGCTCCAACACCACGACAAGGTGGATAGTTGCGAAGTTAGTTGCGAACCTAATATTTCCCAACGATTGTCAAGAAATCGCAGCCAGAAACTTAAACTCCTCAAACGTTTTGCCTGTAGAGAGGCAAACTCACTCAAACATAATAACCTTTGAAAAATATCTCATCCCCACTTAGAAACCAAAAATTAAATTATCATTCAGTTTTACATTTTCGGTCTGTGTCATTTAAGTTTTAAGTATTTCTTAATTGGTGATATTTTACATTCACATGGGTTGCATTTGAATTTTTTTTTTTTTTTGGAAGCATTTAATTAATTGTGGAGTGAACCGAGTGAAATAGAAGCGTTAGTTAAAAGAGTTAATTTTTATTTTTTTATTTTATAAAATTGCTATAAGCATGCAGTACAGACGAAGATTCCGATACGTAACATCACGAAGTCAAAGTCTTCTGCACTAGAAAAATTTGATTTAATTGAAAAATAGCATAAGAAATAAAAGCACCAGTAGTGACTGGTTCGCACGTGCTGTTTGAAGCGATACAAATTGGATTTTTCATAAAATGCGTTAAAAACCTAAAGAACTTTTTTGACCCCATGTCCAAACCAGTATCGTCTTAGCCATGTCCGAGAAATAAGCACTTTTCGAAAGACGACTAATGTGTAAAATGCTGTAGTTCGAATTTGTAGTGACTTTCGAATTAGCCACTTTTTTGTGTTCTTTATAGTAATGTCAGAATTTATCAAAATATAGCCAAGAATAGCCCTGAAGTTAAGTATGCCTGCAGTACAAACCGAGTGAAATAAATCTAGATTAATCAAAACTGTCGGGACCCTGGTCCCAGACAGGGCCTACTAAGTCTGTCAAATGCGGCCTAATGGGGATGGGAGGGCTTAAGAGTCGAAAATCCTAGGTGAGGCATCGAATTAAGATCTGAATACGTCTTAACTTTGATGGAAAAAGGGTTAAGATAAAGACAGTATGTCGGAACGACCTTTTGATTGTACTTCCCCAGGTGGTAATCGTGACAATGAAAATCCACCTGTGCTCTTCTCGACTGCCGCTGGGACAGGAATTCTCGCGACCTCACCCAACCAACTTTATATAGACTGAGTTCGAAAGATGGAGAAAATGGCAGAGAGGTCCAATCTGATACGCTTAATCTCTATCAGGATGGACAGGTAGCTGATCAGGTTGATGCTGCCGATAGGATGGCTCAGGAAATCGAAGAGGCTTTAGGAGCGGTATACTTTGATGAACTCCAGACTAATAGCCAGAAAAAGAAAAGGAACGAGAGCGGCGATCGTTCGGCCCAAAAACGCTGCATAATCAGCTGAAGGCGAAGAGGAAGAGAAATAGGTCGGTAGAGGGAACTGCAACCGAAACCGTGCAACCACTCATACCCAACGCTGCCTCCCTCTCTGATAGTTCGAATAGTAGTAAACTAATGAAGTAAGCTTCGAGCACTCCACCCAATGACAGTGTGTGCACTTTTGATGCCCTCCCTTCTGCTGAAACTCCTCTTACCGGTAGCGTTTCCTTCACACAAAGCTTAGATGAAACGGGTATTGATACCTACAAAGGTCTCAGTATCAGTAGGCAGGAATTGGTTGACGCAGGAAAATCTACTGCTAATAAACCTTCGGAACTGAAGGAGAGGGAAGCCGTTTCTTATAAAGGAACTGCTATCTCTTCTCTGTGAACTGCAGTGGCTTTTATACCTAGAATCGGTAGAGATGACTACTTACTCGCCAAGAACTTCAGATCAATAAGTCTGGCTTCATTCTTGCTGAAAACTGGTTAACTGTACCTGTGCAAACTTGCTTTGAGACTACATCCTTTGTTTGAGATGCGACATGCCTTTCAATGCGGAAAATCCAGCGAGACTACGTTTCAAAATCTTGATAGTTCATCGGCATTAAGAGCGCTTCTGACAGCATGTGTGATTCTGCCAGACAACACAGAGGCAGTCCGCAAGGTGGCGTTCATTCTCCAGTATTATGGTACATGGTCGTCGACTCTCTGTTAAATACTCTCGACTGTTGTAATGTCTACTCTCAGGCATACGCGGATGATGTTGCCTTACCTTCTGTCGGACCATGCCTAGAGACTGTCTTCAGCAAGGCGCAGATGGCCCTAGACTTAATCGAACAATGGTGCCCCAGGAATGAGCTTTCTGTTAATCCTCTCAAAAATAGGATATTTCTCTTAACGAAATGGAGGAATGATCGGTCTGACTCAGCTAGTGCTTAAAAGCGTCATTATTCGAATGTCAAATGAAGCTAAGGAGTAATCCTGGATAGTAAACTTCTTTGGTCAAATTATGTCGAAAAGAGCCAAGGTATTCTCAGTTTTCGGACAGTGTAAGGGTGCTGTTAAGATTCCCACATTCCCACATTCATGCGATATCAGCTTACGTCGCGACATCGAGGAAATCGGCAGAAATATGAATACATATGGTACATTCTATCGTTTAAGTTTTATTGTACATAGTTAGCTACATATAAGTTAAAATTATATAAAAAGTAGGGATAAGGTAAAAATAAATTCATTAGCGTTAAAGCAGGGAATTGAGTCTGTTTGCATTTTCATTCTATGTTGTATTGTATCTTCACATTCGATTTAGGTTTATGTGCCTTCGTTCGAAAAAGAATAAAATCATTTCTAAACAGGTGCTTTCACTAAAAAGATCATAGGGGCCTACCCGGCAATGATAAGACCTTTCTTAGCACATGCGTCGGTTGTTTGGTGGAAAAGCTTTCGCGAAAATATGCCTGCTTCTCTCACTTAACACCAAAGACCATAATATTTTTGTTATATCGTTATCATTTGTTTGAAAATAAAGCTACAAGGTCCATAAAAGTAGTAGCTAGAGGTCTTCATTCATCGTGTGATGCAAAAGAAATCGTAGAAGACCTAACTCAAAAAGGATTTCAAGCTCTGGAAGCGAGCAATTTAATAAAAAATGAGACAATTAAAGATTCCAATGGGAAATCAGTGATAAATAAAAGGCACCTGCCTTTATTCATGCTCACTTTTGACAATAAAGAAAGTGTCAAGAAGATATACACTATTAAATCAATTATGGGAATAGTTGTAAAAATTGGGCCACTTCGAAAGTCCAAAACTGTCCCACAATGAAAACGTTGCCAAGCATTTGAACAAATACAAAAATACTGCAACCGCGACTATGCTTGTGTAAAATGTGAAGGTAAACGTGCTACCAAAAATTGTTCTCTCAATAAAGAACAGGAAGCTAAATGTGTCAACTGTCAAGGCAATCATTCTGCAAATTATAGAGGATGTCCAGTTGCAAAAAAGTTCAAAGAAAGTAAAAGTAAACGCACTTCTAATAGAACTAATTCCCAAAATGTAACAAATAAAAAAACAACGATTAAAAATAAACCTAAAAAACAACCGGCCAAAAAATCGCTGCAAACGGTCTTTCACAGCACACGTCTGAGCTGAACATCTTTTTAGATATGAAAAACATAGACATTTGCCTGGTGTCGGAAACACATTTCCCCATGGTTAAAAGTCTTGATATTAAAACACCAAAATATACCTGTTACCACGTACCACATCCAGCTGATAACGCTAGAGGAGGATCGGCTATACTTATAAGGAAGAACCTGAAACATTATGAAGAAGCCAAGTTCATTAATGAGAATATGCAAGTTACAACAATAAGTATTTGTTTAAAAAGGAAAGAGTTCAAGGTAGCAGCAATTTTCTGCCCACCCAAGCGCTCCCCAACTAAAGAAGACTATACAGAACTTCTAAATTTGCTGGGACATCACTTTCTTGTTGGTGGTGACTTCAATGCTAAACATACCCACTGGGGATCTAGGTTAACAACAACAAAAGGAAAAGGCTTTATTAAGCAAGTCGCAAATACAACTGCGAATTCTTTTCATCTGGATCGCCTATATACTGGCCATCTGATCCCAACAAAATACCAGACTTAGTTGACTTTTTTGTAGCAAAAGGTATTAAGCGAAATCATGTAAGTGTTGAAGGTAATTATGACCTATCGTCTGATCATACTCCGGTGATCTTGTAACTAAGTGAAACGGAAGTGCAAGCAAAAAGTTATCCTAAGTTTGTAAACAAAAGAATGAATTCAGAGAAAAGTTAGAAAGTTTTATAAACCTAAGATCTCCTATGGAAACAAGAGAGCAAATTGATCATCAAGTGGAACAATTCATTGCTGATGTACAACAGGCGGCTGAGGAAAGCACTCCAGCTAATTTAAATAGGAGGCAACCTGAAACAAAATACCCCGCCGTGATAAGGGAGCTGATATTAGAAAAAAAGAAGGGCTCGTAGAAAATGGCAAACCACGAGGTTCCCAGGCGATAAGGCTGTGTTCAACCGTTTTAACAATGATCTTAAAAAACGAATCTACTTAGTAGATTTCTACAAAGCTTAACGTCGGATGCGTCAACCGACTACTCCTTGTGGAAAGCAGCTAAGCGTCTAAAAAAACCTCAGTTTCAAAATCCGCCCTTGAAAGCACCAGACGGTAAATGTATCGGAAACCCGAAACAGAAAGCTGATCTGTTCGCAGGACTTCTATCGAACGTTTTCAAACCATTCTCGTCAAGTACAGCTACTGAAAATCTAGAGTTTGTTGACAAAAGGGACGAAACTGAAATCCCCGTTGTCATGCTCAGAGAAGTAAGAAGTATGTGTCAACACCAGTTGTCAAATAAAAAAGCACCAGGTTACGATTTAATAACAATCCAGGTCTGGAAAGAAATGCAAAAAGAAATGAAAAAACCCCAATTTATAATAAACGCATGTCCAATGACCCAATATGTCCCATATCGTTGGAAAATTGCTGAAGTAATTGTAATACAAGGAAAACCACCAACAGAAGTAACTTCTTATAGACCGATATCCCTTATACCAATTATGGCAAAGGTTTTCGAAAAATTACTCCTGAAAAGGCTTAGAAAAATCATCGAAGAAAGAAGTCTAATCCCGAATCATCAGTTTGGATTTAGAAATAAACATTTCACGATAAACCAAGTACACCGAATTACGGATATAGTGGAAAAAGCACTGGAAGAAAGACAAGTCTGTTCGGCACTATTTGTAGATGTTGCTCAAGCCTTTGACAAGGTTTGGCATGAGGGCCTTGAATATAAACTGCTTAGGGATTTACCTAGACAGTATTACGAAATACTGAAATCCTATATTTCAGATCGACTCTTCCGAGTCCGATACGTACAAGAATATTCGGAACTTAAGAAAATTGAAGCAGGTGTTCCACAGGGAAGCGTCTTAGAGCCAACCCTATATCTGATGTATAAGAGGGATATTCCTGTGGACAATAATGCCATGATGGCTACTTTTGCAGATGACACTGTAATATTAGCACGTGATAAATGCACTGTGAAGGCGACAGAGAAACTGCAGAAAGCAGTCAATAGAGTAAGTGATTGGACGCAACAATGGCGTATCAAACTCAATCAGACAAAATCAACTCACATAAACTTCACAAATAAAAAGATAAATAATCTTCCGATATTCATTAACAATAAAATTGTACCCTATGCCAATACAGCAAAGAACCTTGGAATAACTTTGGACGTAAAGCTAAAATGGAAAGAGCACATTAAAAAGAAAAGAGAAGAACTTAACTTTAAATATAGAAAAATGTACTGGTTACTAGGAAGAAACTCAGATATGTCTATCCAGAACAAAATCTTGCTATATAAGCAAGTATTGAAGCCTATCTGGACGTACGGTGTCCAATTATGGGGCAGCACAAAGAAAACAAATATTCAAACTATACAGACATTCCAAAACAAAGTCCTTCGTGGAATAATAAATGCCCCTTGGTATATAAGAAATAGCGATTTGTACCGTGACCTACAAGTAAATATGGTGACAGAAGTGGTTAGAAAGCACATTGTGTCCCACAATCAGCGACTGCAAAATCACATCAACTCCGAGGTATAAACCGTCTTAAATGTACGAGACAATATCCGGAGATTGAGAAGAACCAACCTCACGAGCTAATGGTCTAAAAGCTATGGAAAGTACTTAAAATTTTAAACTTTCCTCAACGTGATTTTAAATATAAGAAAGAATAATCATTTGTCGATCTTACATACAAGATCGGTCCTGATTAAGGAGGTGTTTATTTTTTCTTTTTAGTGGCGTTAGAGTCCCACACTACTTGGTAACCGGGAACTACCAAGTTTCTTTCGAGATTTTTCACCTCCGTTACACTTTCGTAAGGGCACAGAACATGAACTGTGCTCCAGCCGAGCCTAACTCACGGTTTTTTACTGGGTAGATAACGCCGAACAACTGGCGTGTGTAATTCGTTTAAAAAAAAAGAAAAAAATATCATTATCATTTATTACAATAAAAGCACTCTTCTGTCATAAATGAGGTGGCTTTTGGTATAAGCTGCACTGGACTTTCGATAACCTTGCGTGACACTTATCTTTCGACTCTTGTCTTATGGGTATGCCGCCTGACGTAATGACACCAGAACTGCTTCGTTTCATTTGAAGATGCCTTTTCTCGAGCTCGGGATTGAATTTGGCTAGAATCTGAGCCAGGAAGGAATTGAAGTCGAATTTTCATGAATGGCTCCAAAACCAATAAGGGGTTTGGTTCTGGTTTCTTCGTGAAGGACGACAATATCACACCACTTCACATATCACCATGCCTCTGTCTTTCCAGCAGAGACGTGTGCAATCTTAAAGGCTATCAACTATATTTTAAGGAATGGGTGGAGGGGCGGAGTATCTGCGTTCGTAGCCACAGCCAAGATGCCCTTAGGGCCTTACTCAGCCATTTAGTCACTTCCAAAATAGTTCGAGAATGTAAGAGATTTCTGAATTCGGTCGCAAAGCTAAACTCACTAAGTCTTTTGTGGGTCCCAGGTCACAATGAGATTACTGGAAACGAAATTTCCGAAGAACTTGTTAGACAAGATTCGGAGGAGAATTTCTCAAGACCTAAATCTGTGCTTTGTCTACCTCATCAGCTCTTCCATTGACGGATGGGTCACCTGCAAAAGGTGTTTCGTATGCCAATGACTCCCAAACGATTCTAGAGCTAAATTTCATCGAAACGGCGAAATTCTTCAAAGCCGTCCGTGGTTCCCATTTAGCCAATATAATTTTTCATGTTAAATATCAATGCCTTAACATTATACTGGCATAAAAATATAGTAGATTATCAAAAACCAATGTATTTGATTTTAGATTTTAATTGTAACCTCTAATTCAATCATCCTTACATGCTATGTAAAAGAAAAGGGAAGTTGGGGGTGACACTGCACACACAATTGCAAAAGTGCACTCGATGAAAGCTTGTCTTTTGGCCGTCGTCGGAAGCTAGTGAATCGACGAGAGTAGGTGAAAAAAAATACATAGATTAGCGAAATGAGCATCATTGATGGCGTGTGCTTGATTACTGATGGGGTGGATGGAGTGGAGAGCTAATAGCCAAGCCCCTACAAGCACTCCACACCACAGCTGTTTCTTCGACCCACCCATCGCCAACACTGTTCTTTCCCAATGCCTGCAATGTGCACTGCGGTGCTAATTAAAACTGACGTAACAACTTCATTAATAATTTATGTATACCTAAAGAGTGCAGCGATAAATTCTTAGGTCTGCCCGTTAATTGAGCAATTAGATATCGATGCAGAGAACTTATGGAATAAAATGTTTGCATTAATGAGCAAACAATTCCCTGACTTCCTGAAAAGTTTATCACAAACTACAAAGAACCAAGGAAAATAAACGAGAATTAGTTCAGAAAACTTAAGAAAATATGGGTTCTCAGCAATAACAGTTCTACATTTATTCCTATGCAAAGGATTTAGGGATTCGGGCCATAACCCTTACTATGATAACTTCTTCAACTCGTGCAATTTACCTGAAATTTCAACACAGTTGAAATTTAATGTTGCTGATACAGCTCATATTAATCAATCTGGAACACCAATATCTCTGACAAACATCTGTAAAAAAAAAGAGCTCGGAGATTTCGATTCTATGATACGAGGGTGGGTCAATACGAATTTTAAGTCCCTGAAATTTAACATAAATTGTGTCGTCACCTTAAATTTATTTATTTTTTTTGTCAAGAATCATCTTTCAAAAGAACGTACCCAAATTTTCAGACAGATCTGTCAAATAGTTTTGTTGTGGCAGCCATATTATAGACGCCTACTAGCCTACCAGCATTTTTGTTAAAATGGAAGAAAGTGAATTTCGAGTGCTCATTAAACACAATTTTTTCCGAGAAAAAACTATCACGCAAACAAAACCATTGGAACCATCGATTGGAACCATTCACCACTGGTCGTTCAAACACAAGTGACGCCGAACGTTCTGGTCGCCACACCAGAAATGGTCGACAAAATCCATGGTTTGATAATGGACGATCGGCGAGTGAAAGTGCCCAAGCTTGAAGTGGCCACAGGCTTATCACATGGCTCAGTGATTTCGATTTTACATAAATATTTGGACATGAAAAAGCTTTCCGCAAGATGGGTGCCGTGTTTGCTCACAATCGACAACAAACGCATTCGTTTGACAACTTCAAAGGTGTGTTTGGCGATGTTCCAGAAAAAATCGGCTGAGATTTTGTGCCGTTTCGTAACCGTGGATGAAACCTGGATTCACCACAATACACCAGAAATCAAGGAAGAGTCAAAACAATGGACTTCTCCTGGTGAATCGAAGCCGAAGAAGGCCAAGGCGGGTTTGTCAGCAAACAAGGTCATGGCGACAGTTTTTTGGGAAAAATTGAAAAGGGTAAAACGATCACCGGCGCATATTACCCAGAGCTGCTGGATCGATTCCAAGCCGATTTGAAGCAAAAATGGCTGCGTTTGGCAAGAAAAAAGTTCTTTTTCACCAGGCCAACGCACCGGCGCACAAGTCCGGATTCGCAATGGCAAAATTGCATGAGTTAGGCTACGAACTCCTCCCTCATCCAGCATACTCGTATTCCCCAGATTTAGCCCCCTGCGACTATTTCTTGTGTCCAAACATGAAGAAATGAAGAGGTCATCGCTGAAACAAACGCTTATTTTGAGGAATTTTTTAAGATTTCGAACAAAAACAAACTACAAGGAAATTACCGTTATACGTATCTTTTGGCAAAAGCTTGGTATAAGTCCATTGTGACTCAAATATTGAATTTGAACAAAACCTTTGAAGCAGTGTTCAAGAAAATTATTTTTTTTACAAAATCTGTCATTAGTAAGTTATCGTTAATTTTGGTGTTTGAATGAAAATTCTGATTTTGCTTTGAACTTTGAACGCCCAGACCCCAGGTATGAAGTTTGATGAAAATTCGTTCAGCCGTTTAGACTGCCGTCGACCATACATGTAGACAGACAGACAGATAATTGAGAGACATACTTTTTTGGGTTTCTCTATTATATACCCGTAGGTGCATAGTAATGCCAAGATTGATCAAAGTCTTGTTGCCGCATTTTTTCACGATACCAATACTTGCCCTTGTGGATACAACTCAAAAAAATTGTAATCTCAAAAAAAAAAAAATAATGGATTTGCTTCATTTTCGGATGAGTGTTGCGAATAATTTGGTGCAGTAAGAAAGCATTGGCAACCATTAACTCTGACAGTTACAGATATTGAGCCACCAAAAAACTGTGTGAAATATATAATTGAAGATAAAGTTTATTTCTTCCTTGTGCATGGTAGACTGAATCACCCTACCCTAACACCAAACAAACGTGCAAAGATTTTGCAGGAAAGATTTTCCAAAAGTATTGCAAAGTGCTACATGAAAAGTTTCAAAGTTGATTGGTGGAATAGAGCCCGGGTATAAAAATACTAAGTGCAAAGCACACACATATTCGTATGTATTAAATGTAATGTTAAGTTAATATGTGCATCTTACGAGATCAAAATATTTTTCTCAGCTTCCACAATTCCTGAAGGACAGACGTCGTAATATTGATTATATAGTCTCGTAATGAACCAATCACTTTGTTTGTGGATCTAGGCCTCGACCAACAAGTGCCTTCAGCCAGCTCGATCTTCTGCTCGCTACTTCCAGTTTTGCAGATGAAGTTGGTTAAGGTAGTTTTTTTACTTATTTGAAGCTGTACAACCAATACAGTCCGCTGTTGTATCTTCTCCTCAGTACCCCGTCTATAAAATGGGACCAAAAATCACTTGAATAATTTTTCTTTCACGGAGTTTTCATCCGCCTTTGTATAGCAGGATTGGGATGATGAGGGTCTTATATTGAGTCACATTAGTTATACGGGAGAAACCTTTGCTATTAATTGCCTTTTTAGCCTAAATAAACAGCGATATTGGATGGAATTTCTTGGATGGATTCGAAGATTTTTCGGGCCGGTGTATTGTTGTTCATGCTCTCTACATGACCCAGCCACCTCAGTGGTTGAAGCTTCACTCTCCTGGCTAAGTCGATGTGGCTGTACAGCCCGTATAGTTCGTCGTTGTATCTCCTCCTCCACTCACCATCTATGCTGTCGGAACCAAAAACCATCCAAAGAATTTTCCCCTCAAAAACAGCCAAGAGCAACCTCATCCACTTTTGAAAAAGTCCATACTTTTGCTCCATAGAGTAGGACTGGGATGATTAGGGTTTTATAAAGGGTCACTCCAGTTGTTAGAGAGAGGCCCAAAAAAGCAGCTTTTGGCAAGAGTTATTCTTCGTTTGATGTCAGCGCTCGTGTCGTTGTCTGAATTTATAGCGGATCCTAGGCAGATAAAGTCTCTAACTACCTCAAAGTTATATCTGTCTACGGTGACATTCTGCTCGAGAGGTCGATGTTGGTTGTCCTTTCTTGTTGACAGCATATACTGGGTCTTACCCTCATTCACCGTTAAACCCATTTTCGTCGCTTCCGCCTCAATACTCACGAAAACGCCACTGACATCACGCTGCCTTCTTCCGATTATGTCAATATCGTCGGCATATGTGAGTAATTGGACAGACTTTTGAAAGATTGTGCCTCTGGTGTTGGTGCGTGAGTAAAGAAAGGTAAGGTCTTTACCGACCTTAGATAATGCTCTATATAGCTCGCCTCTATAAATCCTGCCATACGCGGCCTTGAAATTGATGAAAAGGTGGTGGGTATGGATTTGAAGCTCCTATGTTTTTTCCAAGATCAGCCGTAGTGCGAATATTTGGTCAATGGTGGGCTTTCCTGGTCTAAAGCCACACTGATGTGGACCGATCAGGCGTTCAAACAACTCAGCAGATAAGATCTTATAAGCGATGTTAAGGAGACTGATGCCTCTGTAGTTGTCGCAGTCCAGAGGGTTTCCTTTCTTGAGGATCAGGCAAACAATACTGAGGTTCCATTCATAGGGCATACTTTCGTCCGAACATATTTTACTGATGACTTGGTGCATGCTCCTTACTAAGTCATCGCCGGCCGCTTTGAACAGTTCGGCAGCTAGGCCATCAGCCCCAGCAACTTTGCTGGACTTAAGTTAAAATATGAGTATCTTCACTTCGTCTAGATCGGGTGGACAGAATTGTCGATCTACATCGTCCAGGTTGAATGGTTCATTCTGCCTGACAGCGGGATTCGATTTGTCGCCTCTATAAGTCTGACTGTATAAGTCTGCAGAAAAGGTTCTTCCATATCCTCAGCATCGACTGCGTTTCTACTATGATGTTCCCTTGATCATCTTTGCAGACTTCTCGCTTTGAGCCTTGTAGCCTTGACAAGTTCTTTTCACCTTTGGTAAAACTTTCGAGCCTCATTCCTGTAGTAGTATCTCTCTATTTCCTCGATCACGCGCTTCTCATGCTTCTTCTTTTTCCTCCTGAGAAGCCGGTATTCGTTTCTCCTCTTCTGCTCGTAGTGCTCGCGAGCAGCTCTAGGCCTTCCGCCAGTGTTGCAGCTGGAAAGAAAAATCGCAGCGGCAGCTTTAATTTTGAAGTGTGCCACAGATTGCCAAAAAGGGATGAGCAAAAACGTTTACTTCCTTGTTAACCGATTAACCGATTATTTATAAAAAAAAGTGACCTATTATTTTAGGCACCCTCTTATAATTTCATCCTCTGGGAAAATGTCACCGGCAGCAACAGTGCCAGGATTTAAAAATCCGTCTACCAGATTGACGATTATCTTAATACTTATTTTTTATAAAAAGAAATATATTGACTTGAATATTTAACTTAAAAGTTCTCCTCAATAATGCATTTCCTATAGCGAAGGGCATTCAGTGCATAGTTGTACAGTAAATTCCACCCTTGCCGTTCATTCAAAATGCAGATTTCTTCATATTCACCCAGTATAGTTGATCCAAAGAATCTTTATCGCAGTTCCTTTAAAATTGGCAAGAAAATGAAACACATCTTCTCGTATGTTCAAGTTGCACATATTGCACAAAAATAGATGATCCGGACGGTGTGGTATAAAGTTCAGGTGTACTAGTTCTCCTCTCAATTTGAATATAGTACTTATTTTATCCGGTGAGTTGGAGTTTAGAAAATACGTAGTGCACTGTCTTGGAGAAGATATCTGAATTTACTATAGAATGACCTGTGCTGGGATGACTGGGCTTCATTAGCGTATCTCTCATACAAATTATTTCCCGTTTTCTTCAAGCAAAATGTTAAGTTGGAATCTCATTACCGCAGGCTGCACATCTGGATAAATACTTAGGCTTACACCACACTTGGAGGAAAGATTCTGCCACTCACTCACGAAATTAGTGAGTGACTGCCAGAAACGGAGGTGGTATTAAGTTTCAGTAAACTCCAAGGGTGACGTCTAGATAACTGGGGAGTATTTTTGTTTGATGTTAAGCTTAAATGGAAACGCGACGAGCTCGAAAACAAATACCGACAAATGTACTGGCTACTCGGAAAATATTCGAAGTTGAGCCTACATAACAAACTGCTTATCTATAAGTAAGTGCTAAAGCCAGTGTGGACGTATGGTCTACAACTATGGGGTTGTACCAGGAAAACAATAGAAACATCCTACAATCTTTTGAAAATAAAGTTCTTAGAACGATTGTTAGCGCACCGTGGTACGTACGTAACGAAGATATTCATCGGGACCTGGGAATTCCCAGCGTCGTCGAAGAGATAACAAATTTTGCTCGTAAACACAAAGATCGTGTTCATGGCCATTGTAACCATACCGTCATTCAACTACTTGACGCGAACAATTCAATTCGTCGTCTGCAAAGGACAAAACCTTTTGACCTCGCGTCATAGTATATGCCGGTCGTGAAAACAGCATAAACTTTCATTGGAATTTAACCTGTCTAAAGTGCTACATTATTTTTAAATTACATACGAAAATAAAACTGCTGGATAAGTGTCGGTTTAGTTGTAGTATTAATCTTGAAGAGTGGTGTTTTGAATGAGTAAAAATCTCACACTACCATAAGCACACGCGGTCGGGCCTTCTTTAGAAGATTTTCACCCTCTCGGCAACAAAAAAAAAAAAATTTGTTTTGCTATTATTGTCATTGCTTATGATTCACAGTATTTTTTTCAGTCCTCCTGATGTCATTATCACAATCATGTTGCATTTTCAGCCATATGACCACTCCCAGTGTTATGCCTTCCCAGTAGAGTTGACATAAGCTTTCGCAATTGATCACCTTTTTTTTTATTTATTTCGTGCGAAATAAATAGATGATTCTTGACATCAGGATTTGAGCCGTGAACGTGCAGAGTGACAAGCGATGATGTTGCCACTACACCATGGTCACCATCAAACTACACGATAGTCGAAATATTTGCTTCAGGAAGTATAATTTTGGTAATAATCCTAGATGTGTTACCTTCATTTGACGAACCGGTTAAAATGCATTTCATTTCAAGGGGCATCTGACCCGAAAAGTGTTATACACCTACACAAAAATCAACGAGAAGTTCTTTCCAAGTTCCTAAAATGAAGCAGTAGTCGATTACAGAGGAGCTAATTCTCGATCAAAATCACGTTCACAGCTTCCATTCTGACATTACAGTCGAATGCATCAGCCAGCTCAAGTATCTTAATACCCTTGTTATCACACATTTCATCTTTTGACTTGCGATTGATATACATGCTTACATCCGTTCGCAATGTTGTTCTGTGACAGACCTAACCCCAATGAGCATTACATTCACTAATTCTATGTTGTGTAACATTTCAGTTTCAGCGTGTAATAGTCGCGTTGCCAGTGACTACGGCCGAGTTCATAAAAGTAAAAATGCGGCAGCACTGCAATTTTTGCGTCCATTAATGTAAAAAAACCGCATTATCTTTGCATTACGGCAGTTGTCAAATTGGGATCAACTCTGCATTGAATTTTGTTTTGTTGCCGAGTTGCAGGAAGATGGCAGGAGAAAATATGTAAGTAAAATAAATGAAAATTTAATAGATTTATCCAAAATAAATGAAGGTTTTTTTTTATTAAAACGTTAAAATATATTATTTATGTTTTATGGAGTCCGAATTTATAGCAGCCCGAAAAAAAAATCTGTTCTTTGGGGAAAAGTTTTTACGGAAATGAAAACTCTTTCGCCCTTGATGCCTTACAATAGAAAAGAGATTGCAAGAAAAGGAAAGGAATATCAAAGGATAAAAAAAGGAACAAACAAAGCGGGAGAGATGTCTCTTCGTGGGACTATTTCCAGCAATTTGACGAGGTGTACGGATGCCGACATAATGTTAAACTTCCACATGAGCTTGTGGCAGAGGTTTTTGGACAAAGTGACGAAAGTGATAAAGAAAAACAGGATGAGATTCCAAAAAAGAAGACTAAAAAAATTATTCAAAATTGTCAAATAATCATATAATGGAATTCTTGGAAAACGTGAAAAAATTAAAGTGGAGAAAAAAGATTAGAAGTTCTCATGTCAGGAAACATTAGAAAGAATTACCGATTGAGTTTTTGTACTTTCTCGAAAAAGTTGCTGTGAATTAAAAATTTTTTTTTTTAACAAATGAGCTTTTAATTTAATTTGTGTGTTAATAAATTAGATTTAGTGTAAAATCGAAATCAGAATTCTGTAAACTAGTCAATGATCTGTGAACTGTAAATGTACAAATTTTGTATCAATGAAATAAACCTAAAAACTTACATATCGTTATAAAAAGATAAAACGAGTATTTTTTTATATTTGAAGTTATAATTAATTTTAATTTTAATAGTACTCGTACAAACTACAAGCTTATGAAGAAAATAGCATCGCAACTCCGTTTCGCTTGACTTTAGCTTCATTAGTAGCTTCATCAGATGATTGATGTTCTTCTGAAATGTTGATATCATCATCGTTATCTAGGTCGCGTGATTGCGTAGCTCAGTAAGGTTGAAGCTCCTTTTTTTGCTCTATAATTATATTACGGAATACAACACAAGCAAGTACAATGTATTTAGCATACTCCAAGTTTTTTATATCGATGAATTTGAGAATTCGATACATAGATTTCAATCGTCCAAAAGCTTGTTCACGCAAACTCGTGTTGAACTATGTACATAATTGTATGTTTTTTGTGTTATAGTAAGATGCCCGTTATCACGATATGGGATCATTACTCATAGATAACAATTCAATGGATAAGCTGAATCGCCAAAAATATTGCCATCTTGAACTATTCTTTTGGAACCAACCTTTAACGCCCTCCCAATTGAACTTCGCTCCCAAACAGAAGCATCATGACAGCTACCAGGATAGCCAAAACACACGTCGATAAACGTTTGACTATGATCACATATAGCCTGAAAAGAAATCATTTATCAAATATAACACAATAATCGACATTAAAACCTGACTAACCTGCATATTAATTGAAAACGTACCCTTTCGACTAAAATACCTTGTTGGGTCTATTGTGGGTGCTATTATGGGTATTTGAGTTCCATCTACACATCCAAGAACGTTTGGAAAAGGATTACTCCTCAAACTTGCAAATTTGTCCATTGTTATTATATGTTCTTCAATTGAATCTGGCCATTTTATATACTTTTTCCTATTCATGAATATTAGTTTTGTGATTTCAATGGAGAACTTAAAAGCCAGTCCCAGGAGCAATTGTTAGCCAGCTTCCAAATAGTTAACAAAAGTGCCAGCCTCAGAGACATTTTGGGTCGACCAAAATTTGATTTTTTCCAAAGTGGACAAATCTCCTTTTCCATAAACTGATATAAAATTTAAGGTCTTAATAACGTTGCATTATAGAAAATGAACCTGATAAAAACGTCATCTGGAAATTCTCCTATGGTTTTAAGAAAATTCCAGTTCTTTCTTATAAAAATAATCTTCCTTCTATTTCTTTCAGATAGTTTTGCCTGAACACTTTCAAAATTGGATCCATTTATGTGATTAAGAATCAGTCCTAAAATTATTCTTTTAATTGACATTATTAACAAGTTTTTGTAAATAACACAACCAAACTCTGTCACTGAAAGAAGAAAGAGAAACTATGTAAAAATTTCTGTTATTTATTTTTTTATTGCCTACATATATGAACCCTTTTTTGGAAACGCAAAACTCAAAAACTTTCTGTTCATAATTGCATTGAATCGATATTGTTTGCATGGCATGTGCAACAATGTTGCAATCATGAACTCAGCCTACCATTAATTAATATAAACAGGAACTATAGAGAGGGTGAGGCTGTTGTTGATTTTTACGTCCATTATATAATAATTCTTTCAATGTTCTAAACTTGATATTCACACTATTAAGACCCTTACGATAGAGAAATACGAGTAGTTCATCTCCACTACCTCTTCCAAATTTCTCTATCTTAATTCAGAATTCAAAAACATTTTCTTAAATATATCCTCTTTATTTTCTAATACATGTGTTTCAAATAATAGAAATATATCAAAATCTTTACAGTAATTAAAAACTTTAATAATCAGTAATTTATTTTTTAAGCCGGCAACATTATAACTTAAAATTCTTAAATTCAAAATGTTTTAACCTGGAGAAACAGACGCTGTCCACAGCCGCCCATTTTGGGTCAGACGACATCGCTCGCATCGTCTTCTGGCGACTCAAAAAAAGGAGAAATATACAAATATATTTTGTTTGGTTTTCCCAAGACAAATAGACATGGGTTCCACCAATCGACTGTTTTTGGTGAGAAGTTTTCAATCGATTAGTTGACAATCCCACAATCCAAGGAAAATATTTATATTTACAACGTTGCCGAAACAAAAGTTAAAATTACAAATTGTTACCACAAAAAACTCTAGCACAGGGCTTCCAACGCATAACGGTGTTTTATTAGAAAACTACCGATTTATAGTTAACAATAGTTTTATACATGTACATATGTAAATAAATTTCACTTTTCTTATAAATTAATTTGTTTAACATATCCATACTTAAAGGTTAGTTCACAACCCGTCCGGTAGCATGCAGATCAGGTTTCGCCGAAATCCTCACATTCCGTGAGCTGGAATAGTTGTCCCACCTGAAACTGCTCTAAATCGGTTGCAAATGAGAATTTTGATTAAATTTGGTCCTCGGGATATGTCAAACTCTATAATTTTCACATTTTTTATATATGTATTCCTTAGAACTAATGAACTTGATGAAGTGATCTTTTTTGTTTGCCTCTCCAGAGAGAAGATTATATAAAAAAAAAAACAGGGAATTACTATACTATTTAATAGATTAGTTGATTTTTGAAAGTGATAAAAGTCATTTGCTTTTTTTAATCGCACCTAGAAGAGCAAGTATTGGATTTCTGAAAACTTTCGGTGTCGCGGTTTTGATAAATCTTGGTATTATAGAGAATCTCAAAACAATGTGTCGTGACCACGCGGCACTGCCGTCAAGCATTTCATAGCGATGGGTGACTTCAGAATTAGGTACTCGGCTCATTCGTGTTGGCAGCCTGCTGCGCTGTGTTTCGTTGTCGCTCCTGTCTTCCTTGCTCCTCCATAATGATTGCCACAGTGTCGTTAACTGCTTTCCAAGATTCTTCCCTGCTCATCATCATGTCTGGTGATGTTGGGTTTAGGTCTTCACCCAGTTTATTCTCCAGAAGGTTCCGTTCTTCATAATATCGAGTATTATCGTGGACAATGGAACAAGATGTGTTCCGCTTTCTCTACTGCTTAGCAAAAAGGTCTATTGGTTCTATGCCCTGTCATAGGAGGTTGTTCAGAAGGTACTGCATACTCTCAACGCGTTGATTTTGTAAGCTGCGTCCGTCTTGTTCCTGTACGACTTCGTCTTCATGGCACTAGCCCATATTTGGGAGCCGTAGAGCATTGTCGATGCCGCAACTCTGACTAAGAGCAATCTCTTCTGGTGTTTTGGTCTGCCGATATTTGGCATGATCCTTGCCAGGGCAGTCATTGCATTTGCTACTTTCTCAGCTGCATGCTGCAGATGTTGTTTAAAAGTTAGCATTTCAACTATAGTAAGGCAAAGGTACTTCAACACTGGTTTGGGAACTAAAACGTGATCGCCCACGGTTAGTCAGACTCGCCCCCTACTCATAAGCACTACTTCTGTCTTTTCTTCTGCAAGTTGTAGGCCCATGCGTACTAGCCAGTTCTTGACCAGCAGTCATGCTCCAACTTCTCAACTAGTTTGGTCACTACAACGATTGCTATGTCGGCGGCGAAGTCAATTATTTTCGAAGATCTCGGGATTCTAAGTCTGTGGTCGTCATCATACATTAGATTCCAGAATAGCGGACCTAGTGCGGAACCTTAAGTGACACCGCCTGTGTCGTTATATTCCTTCATTCCATCGGCGTTGTCGTAGTGCAGTATCATAATTCTAAAATAGTCCGCCATTATATTCCACAGGTAGTCTTCTGGTACTCTCTTGGCAGTAAGTGCTTGTAGGATGTTTCTCCAATTTGCGGTGTTGAAGGCGTTCTTTACATCCAACGTGATAATTGCGCAGTACTGTTTACTCTCATCCTTCTATCGATTTTCTTCGATGGCATTTGTTTGTTATATTCACGACTTCGTCGATCATAGCACGTGCCTTACGGAAACCATACTGGCGATCTGCGAGAATTCCTGCCTCATCGATTGCACTCTCCAAACTGTCACTTATGATGCCACTTATGTGTCCAACATGCATAGAGGCCTATACGATGAGGGATTCTGCGGTGGTATATTCCACTTCCAATCAATTGCTGCTAAGGCAATGTTGAGGATTCCATCGATACTAGGCGCTTTTTGGTCCTTGATTTCTACGCAATCTTGCATCTGTATGTCTGTCTGTATGTATGACCGACTGCAGCCTTAACGGCTGCGCAGATTTTGTTCAAACTTCATATTCAGGATCTGTAGTATCACATTTTGAGGTAAAATCCGAATTCTCATGCTAACCCCAAAACTATGGGCTACTAATGACCGATTTTGAAAAAAAAATTGATTTTTCTCAAAACGGCTGCTACGATTTTGATTAAATTTCATATTTCAGTTGTGGTTTACATATGCTATAGGATGGGTACCAGGCTTATGACAAAAAAAAAAAAAAAAAAGGTACTCCACTCATTGACCGATTTTTGGAAATTGGTTCATTCTCGAATATGACTGGGCCGATTTAGTTCAAAATCGATATCTAAACAACATCTGAGATGTTCAAGTTTATGCCATACCAAGTTTTGAAGAATTATCAAAATTTGTTTTCCATTTTTTTTTTTTTTCAAAACAAGTCATTGAAACGACTTTGTTTAAATTTCGAACTAAGTGCAGTCATGCACCTTATTTACTAGCAAAATCTACTAAATATGAGTAAAATACCCACCAATGTTTCCAACTTTAAAATACAAAACTGTACACCAAATATTCCTTCCTCTGTTGCAGAGTAAGGCCAAGAGTAAGCCACCACTCCCTAAAAAACAAAAACACTTAAAACTAACCCTTGTATAAATCCTCCCTGTCATCACACCCCTATTAAAGCACAAAGAAAGCATTATTCCAAATCCCCAAGCACGCATCCAACAACGACAAAGGCAAATGTCCTGTCCCATTAACAAAATGCTAATGTCTCTGACTTTCAGCGCTCCAAAAAAAAGGAGGAAAAAGAACGCACTTAACCGGGCATAGTGCCACTTGTGCCATAGTAATAACTTCCATAAATTTCGCTGCTCACAAAGCTCTTCTCTAATATTTCAAAATGATGGCGGAGCGCTGTCCAAAGCACACGCCACCATACCCGAGTACAATTTGTTTAAAATTTAATTAACATGACTTACCTGAACGCTCTACTTGCAATTATTAACACAAACCCTTGTGAATGAAAAAGTTATCCACCACCGCCGGGGCTGTTGTACCGGGTGGGTAGGGTCCGCTGTCGCACAAATCCCAATGCACAACGTTTTCATAAAAGGTGAACAACTGTTTCGGGAGCAAAAATGATTTCGTTACAAAGTTTATTTTCTCTCTTTGTACGTAGCTATCGTTGTTTTTTTCTGCCATTTTCCCGTAAGTTCGTCACATTCACATAGTGTATCCAGCGGGACCTTCTAACCTGTGTTGAGTCTATTTTTGTGGACAGCAATACCATTTTCAGGGCTAAGCTAAGTAGGGATTGTGAAATGTTGACTTCGTAGAAAATGTTCTCGTGGCAAATTACTTTCGAACAGGGAATTACGCGATTAATTTATTGCATTCGAAAGGGGTTCTAATAGGTTTTTAATTACGGTTGACTTTAGCCTTCAATCGGTATTTTAATACTCAGCCAGAATTAACCGAGGGGCTTTGGCCATAGAGTGTGTTAAAATCAAATCTGTGGAAGTAGTTGAAGAAGTTTGGGAAGGAGAATATTGAAATGTTGAACTTTCATTATAAATTTTTTTTCACTTTACCCTTGGGCTTAATTCGATTTGGAAATAATTTCCCACCACTCTTGAAAGTTAGTCCTTTGAGCTTTTGACTTGTTACACTTACTTAAGATTTTAGTAGATTGAAGTGGAATTCAGGTTAAAATCTAAGGAATTGGGTCACCATGACTATGAGATCTACTTTGTAGTTAGCCATTTAAGGAACAAGTGAGGGAAGGGATCAATTGCCTAAGGAGGCAAATTTGAAAGGAATCCACAACGTTTAATTTGCTACGTATTAACCTATTCAATTATGTCCTTCCAAATACTACAGAAGCTCTAGAAAGCTGAAATTTTAGAGTGAAATTCGCCTGGCACCCACCATAAGCCCCCAGATTATCCAAAAAGCTGAGGTTTTGTAAAATCATAGCATGGAACATTTACTTTGTTTTTGAAATAAAGCAATTTTGATACGTTTTAATTTTTTGCAAAAACAGAAATAAAATATATTTTTTTATTTTCCTAATGTTACGTTCAAAATTATATTCAATAGGTTTGTATTTTGCATTTGGTGAATAAAATGAGTGCGTATTTTTTTTTTTTTTTATAATCTGCGCGCGCCAAAGGGAGTATTAATACCCTTTAATTGTTTCAGGGTACGGTCATCAGGGAAAGGGGGAAGAGGAACAGAGGAGGTACCTATGCACGTTGACTTTGAATATTTGAAGGTTGTAGATCGTTCCACATTCGTGTTGTTCGGCTTATAAATGAATCCCTATATTTGACAGTACGACCGAAGTTTGGCTTTAGGGTAAACTGATGTGCATTCGAAGCATGTCGCGTATTGCGGGTGAAATTTTGAAGGGGAGGAATGCAACTGGCTATTTCGCTGGAGCATTTTTTATGGAAAAAGCGATAAAAAAGGGAGAGACAGGAGACATTTCTCCGATGTTCTAATGAATGAATGGAATACACAATGTCTCTACCACCTATAAGTTTTAACGCGCGATTTTGTACCCTATCAAGAATGTGCAGAACGGTCTTGGGTGCACCAGACCAGATATGGGCGTTATATTCCAGCTTAGGGCGGATGAATGCCTTATAAATTGAGGCCAGATCAGACGGGGTAAAATATATTTCTTGCACCGTTTAAGGAATCCTAGACATTTTGCAGCATTTTTGGCGACCTCGAATATGTGATCATTCCATCGAAGATGGTTATTAATACACATACCGAGAATGGCAAGTCTCTCGGTTTCAATGATGCAAGTATCATCCGTGGACAATGGTTGAGGGTTTTGGTTTCGCTTGAGAGACAGAAGACAGCATTGTGTTTTGGAAGCATTAAATTCCACTCTGTTGGTTGAACCTCATTTAATTATGCTGTCCAGGTCGTTCCCCTTCTACGGCCGAAGAGCAAGGACGTAAATTAGGGAACGAATATGAAAAACTGAGGGTACTGTCATCAGCGAAGGAATGGATTGGATTAGAAGTTGCAGACAAAAGATCATTTATAAAAATGAGAAAGAGAGACAGAGACAAAACAGAGCCTTGGGGAACACCAGCATTTATTTGGTGAATTGCAGACTTGAAGCCGTCCAAAACAACTTGTATTGAACGCCCCGAAAGGTAATTTCTAATCCATTGAAGAAGAGACTCATCGATGCCATATGCACGCATTTTCGACAAAAGAGCCTGATGCCAAACTCTGTCAAATGCCTTTGAAATATCAAGCACAACCATCTTAGTTTCGCCGAAGTGATGGAGAGATTGGTTGCACTTCTCGGTGAGATATGCCATCAAATCACCAGTGGACCTGTTGTTACGAAAACCATACTGCCGGCCATTAAGGAGTTTTCGTGAATCGAGATATTTCATAAGCTGACGATTTATCAGCGTTTCCATGACCTTGGAAAGAAGGGACGTAAGTGCAATGGGTCGGTAATTGGACGGGGAGGAAGATTCGCCTTTTTTGGGGACGGGCTGGAGAAATGCTGTTTTCCATATACTCGGAAAGAGCCCTGAAAAGTAGGATAGACAGAAAAGCTTACGCAGAGGTTTTGCCAGCGTAGTAGAACACCTCTTCAGAACTATGTGGGGGATACCATGTGGACCAGCGAACTTGTGTATGTTAAGACCTTTGAGTACTCCTGCAACTGTACGAGTGCGAAAGTGGACTTGTCCCATGGAAAATTTGACGCTCTCAAATACAGGTGGAGACGAAGCATTATCTGGCAGCGTGGAGTTCGCTGCAAAGTGAGCAGCAAGCAGATTAGCTTTGTCTAAGGAGCTGACAGCTGGAATGTCATTGTAAATGAGCGTGGGGATGGCAGGCGAGGCAGAATTTTTAATATTTTTGACGAATGACCAACAATTTTTACTACCTTTTGGGACATTGTAGGATTTTTTGCCTCAATTTTTGGTCATGTAAGAATTTTACACGTCGAATATGGGCATTGCAGTCTTTTCGTGATTGTTTAAACTTTTTTCGGTTTTCCTCAGATTTGTTGGCTTTATAAGACTGAAAACTTACTTCTTTCAACCTGATAGTCTGGTCAAACCACGAGTTTGCCTTAGGTTTAATGCTCTTTATTCTGTTAGGAATAAATTCATTCATACCTAAGAGTATAGTGTTAGTGATCATATCAGCAGCGGCATCCACGTCGCTATCGAGGAAGCATAGCGACCAGTTAAAACTCCTAAAGAAGCTATTAAGGCCGCTCCAGTTGGCTTTCTCGTATTGCCATACTTTCTTTTAGGAGTTTTTTCTTTAACTGGGTGGTCGGAGTACGAGAATTTAGCTGATACGATATTATGGTCAGACCGACCTAGAGGCACTAAAATATCGATAGTGTATTTGTCAGGGTGAGAAGTAAGAACCAAGTCCAAAGTGTTTTTCTTTCGATGCTACAAGTAAGCTTTATTAAAAATGTGTTTTTTTAAAAAAAAAAAACCGGAAGTAAGATGATGATTATACTCGAAATAAGGTCGATCCTCATTTTACTATACATACTCTGCGAAAAATTAATAGGGAGAATGAGAAGCGTGCTGTCAAATCAATAGAGAGGTACTACTGCAGAGGCGATGTTTGTAAATGTTATCAGGAAAGGCTTAAAAACCAAACAAAAGCCTGCAGAGATGGACAATGAAACAAAAACGGTCCGCTGTCAGGCAGAATTAACTACTAAACTTGGACGATGACAGCCAACACTTCTCTCCACTCGACCAATATGGTGAGTACAGTAACATTTAAGCTCAACTTAAATACTCTGCTGGAGCAGTTGGCCTACCAGTCCAGTTTTGGTAGGGAGAATGCACCAACTCATTTGTAAGATGTGGTTAGATGAATGTATGTATAACCGATGAATCATTCAATCAATCATCATCAAACATTGAGTTTCTCCAAACGGTACAACTGCTGAAAGAAGAAAATGCTACACTGAGATCCAGGGTCACAAGCCTGGAATGTAAGCTGAACTGGAGAGAACAGAAGCAGATGGAGAACGTAATAGAAATTGTTGGTGTGCCAGAGGTAAACAACGAGAATCCACTAGAGAGTGTGCAAAAAATCTTCAGTGCTGCCTTAAATGTCTCAGTTTCCTCCGAGGAAATTCAAAAATGCTACTTGACTCGCTTTAGCAAAAAAAATGTTACTTCCAGCTCTATTGAGACGAAAATAACTATTGTTCGCGTTCATCTATCTTCAAGAGATGTCAAGCAGAAGATTATGAGAAGCAAGAAAAGTGCGCAGAAAAATCTGAACACTTCGTTATTTGGTGATGGAAGTAGGAAAAGTATATTCATTAATGACTATTTCACGAATTACAATAGGGCTTTGTTTATGGCGGCAAAAAAAGTTAAAATGGAGAAACATTAAAAATGCTTATGGTTTAGTAACTCTAAAATTTTGATGAGAAAGTTTGAAAATGGTAATATCGTTGATATAAGATCTTTTGATGATTTAGCAGCTATTGTAGATTAGCACTATGATTGATGACAGTCTAGATCTTATAAACGACGATATTACCAAAAACCATAAGAAGTATATACGATTGTACTTTCTATTCTAATTCTAATGACAAAAAACCTGTGTTCATTGTGCATCAAAATATTAGAAGCCTCCGAAAAAATGTTGACGTGTTACTATGTAATTTAGAAGTTTTTGTGAATTCTCCTGATTTTATTTTCTTGTCGGAGATATGGATTTATTCTTGTGAAATAGAAGACTTCAAAATTCCAAACTACGATTTTTTTGCCAAAACTAATGATTCGTATTCTGCGGGAGGTGTAGGAGTTTTTGTGCGAGATTCATATGAGTGTAAGGTTGTTTCTTATAGTTTGACCAGTGCGGATGTTATAAAAATCGCCTGCAACATTTGTAGTGAAATTTTTAACATTGTTTGTGTATATAGAGTTCAGTATATGTCCCTTCAATTATTTCTGCATGAGTTCTCAGTTTTCCTAAGCAATGAAAAAGTGGATAATCTCATTATTCTGGGTGATTTTAACGTGGATATCCTAAGTTCCAACCCTGGAGTAAATACCTACAGATCCCTAATGGCTGAGCATGGGTTAACATCATTTATCAATGAACCTACTAGACCAGCTTCTAGCACTTGCCTAGACCATGTTTTTGGTCGCTTTAGAAACTTGGCGACTAATCTGTGTACTGGTGTTAACTTTGATCTACAAATTACTGATCACTGTTTGACTAGATTAATCCTTAGTACCTTACACAACAAAAAGAGTGTTATCGTCACTTCTCCTAAAGTCACCAAAATTAACTTCAGTCTACTAAATGATAAACTGCTGCGCGAAAGCTGGGTAGAAATTTACACTTCAAGTAACGCCTCTCATGCGTATGAAATATTTATAAAAACCCTAAAATATTACATTGATAACTCTAGCTTTTCCGTAGAACGAAAAAAATCTAAAACTAAACTTAAACCTTGGATGAACAATTTTCTTCTAAGAAAAATTAAACTCAAGAATAGGTTACGTAGTAAATGCTTCAAGCATCCACTTAATTCTGGTTTAAAAAGTCGTTTCAATCATCTGCGCCAAATAATTAATAAAGACATCACAATTTGCCGTGATAGTTACTTTCAAAGCATAATAAGCAATGCACGAGGGAATCTTAAAAAAGAATGGGAAGTTGTAAATTCTATAATTAATCGCAACATAAGAAATCACAGCGCATCTATTGTACTTAAAAGTGGAAACATTACTGTCACAAATCCTGCTGAAGTAGCTAACGAGTTTAATGAATATTTTGCCTCAGTGGGTGATATGTCTTTTTCTAATGATCCTCCAAGACCCTGCAGCTGTTGTTGTACAACTGGCCTTGATATATGTACCCCTGTAAACAACAGTTTCTTTTTTCTATTTCTATTGAAAATAATAAACTCCCTCAACAACTCGTATTCCTGTGGCAACGATGGAATTTCTAACATCGTCTTAAAAAAAATAGCCTTCAATGTTGTTGATATATTGGCTCATATTTTTAATTTGAGTATTTTTTCAGGTAAATTTCCTGATTTGCTGAAATGCGCCAATGTAACACCTATTTTTAAAAAGGGTAACAGAAACAAAAAAAGTAATTATAGACCGATTTCCTTACTTTCCGTAATATCGAAAATGTTTGAGAAAGCAATCAAAAGCAGAGTTCTGAAATATCTCAATAAAATAACATTTTTCAGTGAAAAGCAGTTTGGATTCAGAGAAAGCCGTTCTACGGAAGATGCGCTCTTAGATTTTTGTACATTTATTTACAAGGGACTTGATACTAAGAAATGCTGTGCCGGGTTATTTGTAGACATTACAAAAGCCTTCGATATGGTTGAACATAACATTCTCTTGAAGAAATTGCATAGTGTTGGCTTTCGAGGATTTATATTAGATTGGTTTGCTTCTTATCTAAATAATAGATCGCAAAAAGTCAAAATTGGGCATAGTCTAAGTAGTTCCAAGGAAATCAATCTAGGTGTTCCCAAGGATCTGTCCTTGGTCCCATTTTGTTCTTGATTTATGTCAACTCACTATTTGCTCTCCCATTTGCTGGTGAAGTTAAGGCTTTTGCTGACGACTTGGCTTTTGCATATGGCTCAACTAACCTGCTAAATTTAGTTGCTGACATTAATTATGATGCCCATTTACTAAGGCTTTGGTTCGCCGAATACAAGCTAGTAGTTAGCAATAAGACTAAACTTATATATTTCAGTCTTACCGTGCAAGAATCCCCGGACATTGACATTGTATTCCATGCTTCGAATTGTTGTAGGCATAGCTTGCTAAACTGTGCTTATGATGTACAAAGCATCATTGGTTTATATAATACAAATATTGCCTGTAATGTGAATTGCTTCAAAATTGAAATAGTTGAGCATTTTAAATACTTAGGTGTCATTATTGACAATACTTTGAGTTGGCGCGAACACATTTCAATGTTGAAGCAATATCTACTATCGTCTCTACGTAGTCTCTACCGTCTTGGGAAATACTGCTCTACAAAGATTTTAAAAACCATTTACTTCGGGATTTTCCACTCCAGATTACAGTACGGAATAAGCTTCTGGGGAGGTGCTTACCTTAATAAACTCCAACAGCTGGTTGTCCTACTAAAAAGTGCTATTAGGAAGGTTTGTAAATCGGCTCGGTTAGCCCACTCCATGGAGCTATTTAGAAAAATGAAAATTCTGCCTGTAAGGCATCTTTACTACTTAAAAGTCCTTAAAATTTTCTTCATAAGAGGTGGCTACTTGCAGAGCCCTAACTCTGATTCCTACAACCTTCGAAGCAACACAGCAACATTCGTCTGTATTCCTTTTTTTCGCACCTCCAGCTACAGAAACTTCTATTCAATTGTTTCTTGCAAATTATTTAATGGTCTTCCCTCTGATATACGAATCGTTAGAACTCTACCAGAATTTTTAAAAAAAGTTAAAGTGTGGCTTCTTGATATTAATCACTATGAAATCGATACTTTGTTGCGCTTCATTATTTGATGTAATTTCTCTTAATGCTTTTTTTATTATGTTTTCTATTTTTGTATTAAATGAATTTGAATGAATTTTAATATACATAAACTTGTACACCCCACATTGAATTTATTCACATAAATTCAATAACCTGATGGGTTCTTATCAATGCGACTTTAAGCCAAGTCTACAATAGACCAGAAATTCACACCAGGACAGATCTGGGATAAAACTCAGGAATTTCAGATCGATACCTACCATCTCCCTGATAATCTCGTCAGACGACAACGGAGTATGTATGCAGCTCCGTCAAGGCCGGCAAAAATCTGTCTGAACCGATTCATATCAGAAACGGTCTAAAGCAAAACGTAGTGGTATCCTGCAATATGAATCCTGGGTTATATGAAACTCGCAAGCTAATGCCAGGGGTATAAAAATCTGAAATTATGTTGAATTGTTTGCATAATCCGACAATGTTGAGATTATTGAAAGAACGCAATGGGCTGTCAGAGACTCGTTTATAAGTTGAAGAACAGAAATGGCAAATATGGGTTTGGCTGTGGTCGAAGACATAACGAAGTATGTATATGCTGTGTAAAAAAAAGGATACACGTCATAATAGACAACTATAACTTTGAGGTGGTTAAGTTGTACCTACCTAAGCTCCGCGGTTAACTCTGAAAACAACACCAACTGTTGTTCTTTGATTTGCATTCAATTTTGATTTGATTTGATTGTTCTTTGTTCTGCATTCAAGTTAGCTCAACTCACCGCTGCTTTTAATGACGACTTTACTACTCCGACCAATCGCTCCCAGAAAACTCTCCACCAAGGTTCGACTATAAACTTCACTAGCCTTCAAGTCGAAAATCTTGCTGAGTTCAAATGAAGCTCTTTTAAATGTTTTCGCATTGTCGGAATAGATGATACGTGGTGTACCACGCCTGGCCATGAAGCGACGTAATGCTAAGAGACAACTCTCAGTTGTCAAGTCCGAAACCAGCTCTAAATGCACTGCTCGAACTGCCGCACAAGTAAACAGCATGATGTAAGCTTTTTTTCTTTGACCTGCGTTATTTGATATATGTAAAGGTCCTGCGAAATCGGTCTCGAGGAAGTGGAGCAAATGGTTGAGATGGCGGTTTCGTTCGCAGCACTTTGCACACGATGTAATTTTTGTTAACGGTTCTTGCTAGCTTTCGTCCTTTTATCACGCAATATTTAGAGCGGAGTTGTGAGAGAACATCTGTGACTCCACTATGGAATAGTTTCTCGTGAGTATGCTTTGGGCAATATCACCGGATGCTCTTCATCTATCTTATGTGTGGAAAACTGCAAACAAGCCCCAACTCTCAATAACCCACCGACATCGTCTAAAAAAGCATTAAGTAAATTAGAGTTCGAATCAATACCATTTCCTTTGTTTAGTAATGAAATTTCCTTCGAGAAATGCAACCGTTGAACGTTGTTAAGCCAAATTCCTCAGCTTCGTTTAGCTCTTCAGCTAATAGAAAACCTTCAAATAGCCTTTTGGTTTTAAAACAGCTAACTGTACGTAAAATGTAGGCAGTGATACGCAGAAGTCGTCTCCAAGAGCTGAAAGCTTCACAGTTTAAAATCGGTTCCAATCCAATGGGTGTAGAATACGCTGAATTATACATTTCATCTGCAATCGATAGGAATCTGATTTTGACCACTCTGGAGTATCATTTCGCAGTCACACTGGTCCGTTCGTCCACAGCTCTGAAGTTCAAAACAATGTTGCACTAATTCCTCTGGTTAATAGGTTCGCTGAACCCGGACAGTGTCTGCAACTCGAAACGTCCAATAACGATTTAATTTCCCTAACTCTATGTACGGTTTCCAACGTTTATCTGAGCCTAAGATCCAGAACGATGTTAACTTTGGATCGGTCCATAAATGTGCTACACTAAACTGGACCCTTAAGTTAGTAGGCAGATAGTTGAGTAGACGGGCTGCAACTAAGGCTGCTGTCAATTCCAATTTTGGAATGGTTACTCAAATGCATGCTGACTGACATCCAAAATATTATATAATTACAACAGACAGTTCAGACTTTCATTATATCAGTAGGCAATATCTCATCCCAATCCAATTTCGTACGCCAAATACCTTGGAAAAAGATCCTAAGGCGCACCTCACAAGGACCTAGAAAGCCATAAGGATGACATATTTTTGTCATTACCTTTAGAACGTAACGTTTTGTTCCTGTCATATTTTCAGACTTCATCAGGCTCATCAGTAGCGGATATCCAACGCAGACCTAGTATCTTCTGCATGTCAGGTGTCGAACGATTGAACTATTAGAGTTCCATTTGCGAAGATTCACAGAAGCCCGCTTAAAGTATGTTTGCTTCTCTAAAGATTGCCATTGATTCATCGCCGACACTTAACACAAGATCATCCATATAGAAACTCGTTCGTAATAGGTCACTCGTATGCTACTATCGTTGCTTAGCTTCTGCGATGACTCTCAGAATTGTTGCCCCAAATAAGTAAGGACTACATGTAACATTGATTTTCACACGGGTCATACGATAAGTCTTCACAGCGGGAAATCTTTCGCGTTATTTAACTGCTCAGCAAAACAAAGAAATCTGTGACTATCTTGTTGAATCTGCAAGAATGTCTTTTCTAAGTCAGCTGTTAAAGCAATTTGACCAACTCGAAAATTAAGCAGAATCATTAAAATGTCCGCAATATTGAGAGAGAGATGATTCGGTGCGTGCGCTGGAGCAGCAATTATGATGCGCAACTTTGTCGTTTCTTTCCCGATAGACTGGACAATGCGGCATATAAGTAATAAACACGTTCCTGGCCGCCGATCATTTCTGGAGCATATTCAGCCACACCGATTGATAGCATTTCGTTAAATCCCTCATCATATTCCCGAAGCCTTCCGTTTGAGCACAGCTTCCTAACAAGCAATTTCAGTCGATGCATAGCTCCGCAGATCTTTGGATACGGCAACAGCAATTATGCAGGAGGAATTCGATAATGCGGTGAAATGGTGTCATGATCACGGTCTAACGATCAACGCATTAAAAACAAAAATGATGCACATACGGAGTCCGCAGTTCAAGGCTACTCAACAACAAATTCTTTTTAGAAATGATTCCTGCAGTAGCTCAACTAGCTGTCCGATTGAGAGAGTGGAGAGCTACAAATATCTGGGAGTAACCATTGACAGCAATTTTCTGTGGTGTTAAAAACGCTTTATATGCACTTACCCATCTAAAGTTCCATGCCACAACGTCCGTGTTGAGACAAGTCTACTATGCCCTAGTGGAATCGAAGCTGGGGTATGGAATACTTGCATGGGGTAATGCTTCTAAAACACATATAGAAAAACTAAAAAAACTACAAAACACCGCATTGAAAAAGATTAGTGCAGATAATCGGCGAAATGTTTCTGAACAAGAATGCTTTAAAGTTCTTCCAGTAGAAGATTTTTTTAAGATGACCCTTGTATTGGAGTATTATGACAACACTAGACTCATAAAACCAATTCAACACAAGATATGCCTCAAGAGCCCCGTTTCTGCAATAACTACAGGAGAAGACAGCTGAAATGCAGTGTACCACAGGTCCCCAATACAATTCCACAAGAACTAAAAAATATTACAAATATAAGAACTAGGTAAAAAAACATAAAGAACTTTTTTCTCAACACGAATTCAAATACGTAGCTAATTTTCAAATCCACTTCCATAAGACTGTTTTTGTAAACATCAGTTAATTTGTTCTCTCTTTTAATTAATGAAATGTAGAAATGTAGTTAAACTAAGCTTGCTATCTAAAATTCATTACAAGTTTTTGAAACTCGATCTTCTGCAGAAAAGCCTTTATAAGACTTCGCGGAAACATATAACCAATGTAAAATATCTTCTGAAAAAAAAAAAAAAACCTGCGGAAAGTAACAATCCAAAATTTGAGAAAGTTGCGAAATTTTTCAAACAGATACAATGTGCGTATCTTTCTATATTAATAATAAAATTACAAAACTGTTAAAAAAAAAAAAAAATGTGTAGAATGCTACTCCTCTTCTTCCAAAGTAGCAAAGCATCGTAGCGGTTGCCAGATCTGCGAAGATACATCATTGAATCTTTACTTACCCCTTTGCTGGTATTGGGAAGGTCAAAGGTTTCAAGTTGCCAGAAGCTTCGGACATTCTCACAAATACAAATGTTCAAGGATGCAAAATTGTTTTGAGTTGCACTTGTTGCATTCACTAATGAAGATCCTTGAATCGTACATCCTAAAACGGCGCCATGAAATAAAGTCTTATGCTAAAAGGTCCAAAACGTAATTTTGGACTTTATTGCACTTTTGAAATTGCAATAAAGTCCTAAACGAGTTTCATTTTTGAAAGTGCAATAAAGTCTGTGGACATTATTGCACTCAGATTTTTTAAAAGAAAAAGACGAATAGAATAAAACAGAAAAGATTTTTCACTGATAATGGTCTTATTTACTTGTATTTTTTTTCATATAATTTTTGTTACAATAAATACTCAGTCCATATTTTTAAAAGGAAATCAGACATTTTTCGAGTTCTTTTAGTTAAAAATAAATTAGTTTTCAAATTTATTATTTTTTTTTTTGTATTGCAAATTTGTGAAAAAAAGGATGCAGTTCCGAACTTTACATACAAAAAACCTCGCGCCCACTCCAAATCTTACAGTTTTTTCTTTTTTTTTATAATTTGCACGTGTGAAAGGGGTTATGAATACCCTTATACTAATTTTTAGGACACGGGGGTTTTGAGGAAAGGGGAAGAGACAGAGAGAAAGACAGATTGGTGTAGTTGGTTTGAAACTCAGCTGGTATTAAGTTTCAGTGAACTCCAAGGGTGGCTGTCCAGATAACTTGGGAGCTTGTTTGTTTTACTTTTTGTCGTTGCTCATGATTCACAGTATTTTTTTCCGTCCTCCTGATGTCATCATCACAATCAAGTTGCATTTTCAGCCATATGACCACTATACTGCCAGTGTTATGCCTTCGCAGTACAGCTGACTTAGCTTTCCCAACTGACCGACTTTTTTATTTATTTCATGCAAAATAAATAGATGATTCTTGACATCAGGATTTGAACCGTGAACCAGCAGCGTGACAAGCGATGATGTTACCACTACACCACGGCCACCTTAACTTACTTAATAACGGCACATTCTTCTTATTTATTTTATACTTTCAAGTTTTTTTCTTTAAAGTATCTACGAGTATAATTTGTAATCCCATTTGACTAACAAAAATGAATTTTCTACAAAGCAAAACATTTTAACAGCAGGAATAAGACTTTTGGTCATTCAACGCGTGTGAGTTTATTTCGTTTGATTTCTACTCGGTGCTTTGTTTTTGGTTAAATTTTCATTAGCATTCTGTTTATCTTGAAAGTTAACAATTATAGTGATACATACATAATGCTTGATATAAGTGAAGTTCAAGTAGTCAGGACCGTGTCTCTCTAATTGATAGTGGATGTAGGTACTAGGTGTATTAAAGGCGAGATACCGTGTTTTACAAAGGAATTTATTTTAAAGGTCTATATCGCAAAGAGGCGACAGATTTGCTTTAAGGTACATACAGAAGAACAGCAATTGAGGGAGGAATAAAATTCGGTAAGTATATAGACATGCGAAGGTCCCAGTGCTTACTACACGCCTTATAGCGCGTGCTGCATTTTCCTGAAGCCACCAGGTTTATTTTGAGGAGGACTGGAAGCGAGTACTCTTTACTAATGAGTCCAAATTTTGTTTCAAAACAGAAAGGTCTACAGACGATCTGGTGAACGATATGCACAGGACAACGTCGTTTCTGCTTAGTGGCTTATTATCGCGGTGGCTTAGTGTGGATTATCAGTTTGGGAGGGTATATATTTGAGAGCACGCACGAAGCTGCATATGGTAGACGGTGGCTCTTTAATGCAAGAGAGGTATGAAAGGACACTTTAGAAGAAACTGCCATTTGACCCCTGTATAGGCGACAATTTGCTTCTAATGCTCCTTTCCATAATCTGGCGCATTTCTCAATATCTGGCACATTACGCCAGAACGTACAAAGGACGCAATAAAGCGATCATGGCTCGGGCTGTATGAGCTGTGACGCCATCATGTTGGAACCAAAAGTTGTCCATGGCGTTATCAGTCAGAATTGGCATCAAAAAATTCGTTATTAGGGCCTAATAACGCTTTCCATTGACGCTTACGGCTGCTCCAGCATCGTCTTCGAAAAAAACATTCCAATGATACTTTCCGTACAAATTCCAGCCCAAACAGTGACGCGTTGGTTGTTGAGAGGCCTCGGACGACGTCGGCCTTGCCGGTGGCAATAAATTGTTGGTGTAAGCGCCTGATAGTGTGATCTGAAGGCGCTTCGCTCACTCGATATTTTGCACGATATGCACGTTGCGTTTTCACTATTGAGAACATGTGTTGAATGTAAAACTGCACGATAACAGCGCGTTGTGGTGGAGTGTACTGTTACATGGCATAAATTCCTTTGGACTGACACTTCGAACGCGGGCTGTCATAAGCCGATCTGAAAACATATGTCAAATTTATAGGGTTGCCATATGCCAAAGGTTTAAATGGCCCAACTTGTATAAAAAAAAAAATTTTTTTTTTTTTGTTTCTTAATTTTTTATTAATCAGACTTTCCTCCTCAAAATTTGGCATTTCTTACAACCTTCAGGCACTTGGAAAAAAATGGTGACGGGATTCCGGGATTCTGTTTAACGAGATATCATGCGGATGTCTCAACGCTCAAATCTTATAGCAGACAATATCTCGCAAGACAGTACTGCCATTAGGCGACAATTTAAAGGGAATGGCAAGAGCACTGCGGTAATACTGTTCGGCTAACCAACTAAAGGGTTTATTACAAATATAGCCGCAGATGCATGGCATCGTAATTGGGGAAATACTGATACAAACGTGAGATGTGCAGTTCTTTTGAAATATAAAATGGTTGTAATGTGATTTGATCACCCAATAGACTCGAACACTTACTTTTACGTTCATTTCGCTTTAATTTTCGTTTAATTCAAAAAATATGTAAATGTACATGTGACTTAAGCTTATACTTCTCTTTAACATAAACATTTTGATTCCTGGCAATAATATTGAAAAGGTCATTATCTTAACGTCTTTCAACTCTGCTCGTTTCTTGCACACCTTCAATTCGTGCGAAGTAGCAAATTTGGGGAATTCGTCACACCTAAAAGTCTAAATCGATAAAATTCATATTCATATTTGAACGAAACTCAGCACAGGGGTATACCCTTATGTCACCAATCAGGAAACCATTTGCTTGGGAATTTGTGGTGGTGATTCCAAATTTGCGGTGGTTATTCCAAGCTATTTATTTGCTATTATTTATATTTAATTGTATACCATAATATGAGCTCCATTACCATCTTTCGTAAGCATTAGCCTTTTATATTATAACTTTAATATATTAATATTACGCAAAAAAGTCAAAACAATTTGTTTCAATTTCAATCGGGACCAAAAGAAAAAAAGTTCCATTATAATCGATCCCGACCTAAGTTTTTACCACCAACTTTACAGAATTTAAATATCCTAGTTAAAATTCCCCACTCCATTCACATAGCAAATCGATTTCCAATGGTTCGCCCTATAAAAATGCAAATCTTAAATGCAGATTTAATAAGGATTCGGTAAACTCGGTGCACTTTTATACTATGTACGCGAATAAAATACTTGGATCAGATGGATGTAGCTAAATGTGGTCGTTTGAGTTTTTTTTTTGTCCGCCACCAGGTTTTCTTCAAGCATGCACCTTTGTTAAACTTCATATAAAAACGTTAAATCTATTTTAGTTACATACATACATACTCTTATAATAGTACCTATAATATGCAATGCATGGTCAAGTTTATGGACTTGTTTTCATTGCGCCCAATATGTCTTTTTCTCTTGCCTTTCAAAACAAAATAAAATGAACGTACTTTCACCTGGAATGTTTACGTACAAATCACTTGGTTTTGAAAATTATTTTAACAATCTTTCATAACTGGGTTTGCCATGTCCTTGCATATGCCAAATATTGCAAATATGTCCATGTCTCAACAAATTTCAGAAAAACAAATTATTAATTAGTGATGTGCTATAGTTCGTTTTTATTATTAGCGCTTGCAAGAGTCCTCATTTCAAATAATTGATCTGTTAGGTTCCTTGACCTTGGCATATTTACCATCTTCGCAAAGGAAAATAGACTTTCTACTGGCACTGACAATGGAAGGTCCAACTATAATACATCATTTTTAATAGAGGCGCAAAATATCTGTTTATTTTTAAAAAGTCATATGTCCTGGACATGATACGTTTTGAAAGTAAAAAAGAAAGAAAATTCTTAAATGTGGACATGTCACCTCTTCAAAATAAGTGATTCAATTGTCTTCATTCTCTGATTCGCTTCCAAAATCAAAATCGTGGCAGTCATCTTTTGATGCAGTAACATTGCCTAGTCCTTCTGATATCCCTTTATTGCGTAGCTCAGTAGTAACAACTTTTGTGATCTTATTGCAGAATAATAATGGATCAAGTCCAGTTGCTCTTACCCACCTATTTTTAAAATGCGAAAAACTCAGAGCTGTAATCACTTCATCATTTTCAGATGCGTCAAAGTTCCTTGAACAATTGGAGACGAGAACCTAATATTTTCTGACTGCTTTTTTTTGCATTTGTAACTTTAAGTTACTCATAAATAGGCATGGTATAACATAACTATAATACATATTTGTCTCACCTTGCTGTCTATTTAATGCATCAGCCAGGGATTCAAAACACTTTACGTTTTCTTCCAAGTATGAAATTTAAATTTCTGTGATGGGATCTAAATCTAGTATACGTAGTCACGATTTTATTTTTGTTAAGTGAAATTTGTATTAAAGCATCAAACTTTGAGTTCCATCATGTTATGCATGGCCGACTAAAATATAAATCTGTCGAACTTTTAATTATCTCGGCTGTTTTATGTAGTGAATAAGCGGATCATATTTTGCAAATGCATGACTGCATTATGCTTTTCAACAATCCAGCCATTTTCAATGCCTTTAACCACGTCTTTGGTAGCAATTAGGCTTAGCGTAAGTGTACAGCATCTGCTTAGGGAAGTAGCATCTGCTGAGTCATCACTGTCTCTCGAATCAGAGTGTTGTAACCCGTGCTCTTGGAAATTTGAGCCATTATCAGTGATATTAACAGCAATTATCTATTAATGGCACTTGCATCGCTGAAACTGAAAGACCTGCATTTTCTCGGTATGTATATTAACAACCATCTTCGATGAAACGACCACACATTCGAGGTCGTCAAAAATGATGCAAAATGTCTACGATTCATTAAGCGGTGAAAGAAACATTTTACCCCGTCTGATCTGGCCTCAATTTATAAGGCATTCATCGGCAAAATGCTGGAATATAACGCCCACATCTGGTTTGGTGCACCCAAGACCGTTCTGCACATTCTTGACAGGGTACAGAATCGCGGGTTAAAACTTATAGATGATAGAGACATTGTGAATTCCATACATTCACTTGAATATCGTAAAAATGTTTCTTGACTTTGACTATTTTATCGCTTTTTCAATAAAAAACTCAGCTACAATTGAACCCGACAAGTTTGATTTTTCCGGAATCACTCGAATGTTCCATCAAATATTGGCCTTTGATTACGAGTAGCGATGTCTCTTGTTATATTTGTACATATTAATTAAATCACGATTTTGAACGGCTAAGCCTGCTACCTGCACGCTGTCAGGAGAAACAAGTTAGTTGGGTGATCGGGATCCACATTCAGATTCAGAATAACTTTCTTTTGAAATACCTGACATTTTATACGGACTATTAGTGTTAACCGGGACACGCAGTAAAACTAAAAGTAAAATCAATACTAATTCTTAAATTGAAGCTTCTTATCTGCATGATGGAGGTGATAGGCCACTTCATTACCCATTATTCAATGTTAACTTATAGTTTTCTGCAACAACAGACGGTTTCTCTTAACCATCCACATCAAATGCATTATTTTTTGGAATAGATCTTCCTTTCCTTGGAAGGAAAGCTGATCGGCGCCGAATCGACATTTCTGGGCCTACTTCGATACTGGCCGCTACGACGGCTATGTTTTCCTAACTTCGCACCGATCTCTGTCTGGTTGGTGGCTTAAGGTCCAAAAGAGTGTACTCACGCTTAAACTTTTCCAATGTGAAACGAATTGCCTGCTCACTGAATTCACGTTGTGTATTTACAACTGAGTCGGAATTTCGATAATATTTTTTAATAATTTCCACACGTTCGGGAAGCATTAAATGATGTATGATGAAATGGCAAACCTTACTGAATATTTTAACAGCTGGATATCATTGGTAACTTTGACAGCTGCTGAAACATAATATGTGGTAAAACTATCATTGCTATCTGGTCGCCCTATACTACAAGTTCCATAAACCCAGTATTATATAATAAAACCAACTATTAAGTAGTGAATATAAAATAATGTTTTTTGTTTTTAATTACAAAAACATTTTATTCACATCCATCGCATATGTATACTTGCAAAACAAAAAAACGAAATTTTTACAAGCTTTTCGATTTCTAAACTCGAAAAAAAAAAAAAACATTTGACTGACCTCTTCAAATCAAATCTCTCTAGCAAACAGCTATGCAAGTTCATGCAACTGAGTTCTTATGTATATGCACCTATATATATGAATTAATTTTACGTTAAGTTTAGGCCAGAGCCCAACGGACCTTTTTCTAGTTTTTACACTCAAACCTAAAAAAAAAAAATCAATCAATTTTTAGGTGACTTTAAAAATTACTCTACTTTAACTAGCCCTACATCAAAACTATTGCTGTGCAACGTCATCAAAGGGGCTACTAGAATCGATCTGCACATGGGTAGCTGCACACTAATTGATCATGTTTTGGTGACTTTACCCGATACAAAAACTTTTTCGGCTATTGAAGAAAATTACATATCCGATCATTACAGCACATTATATGGGGTATGCAATCAACAACAGCACCAATTTGATGTAAAGACGAGCAAAGTAAACCAGATGACAAGAGCTACGAATTGGGCCCCATTAATTAAGGAAACGGAACCCGAAACACTTTTTAACTTATTGGTGAAAAAAATTAATGAAATATATTCGAACGCAAAAATCGTTTGTAAGGAAAACAATCACAGAAAAAGTGCTGCATGCACCACGGACATCGTTGAGTTATGCAAGGAATAAGATGTACTATATCACAGGTGGAAGAACAACCGTGACAATATGACATAGGAAACTGAGTACAAAAAGCTTCTCAACCGGGTGAACAAAAAAAATTTCTAGAACCAAGGATCAATTCTGTAAAGAAAAGTTTGAGCAAACAAGAGGCGATCCGAAGAAAACGTGGGCGTTAATAAATTAAATTTTAGGGCGAATGAAGCCGTATTTGGACGACACCATTCGAAAAAACTTCTCAAGTAGTACGAACATAGCTGCGTTAGCAGACGAATTTGCTGACCTTTTTCCGCAGCAGACGGTTTCCATCATTTATCGCTATACCCTAACAACATCAGAACATACTAGTGCGATAATTCGAGACTCTATGTATTTTGGAGATATTAAATGCTCGGAAATAGAAAGTTTGTTACATCGCTTAAGCGTTCAATAGGCTCCTGGAGCAGATGGTATCAGAACGGTAGATCTGATATCAAATACAGACATCTTTACTTCCATTATAACAAAGTTTATAAATCTGAGCTTCGATGAGTCAACAGTACCTACAAAGTTCAAAGAATAAGTTGTTCGACCAATATACAGGGTCTTCCAATAGGGACTTCCGAACTTTGACATTTGATAGCGGCCATATTGTTGAAGCTACATCTGTCAAATTTGCCGTCATTTATTCAGTCTGTTTTGACAAATCACCGTAGACGAATATAGTGTTCAACAACACGTGCAAATAATACAATTGTTTTATCAAAATGGGTGTTCTGTTCGGGCAACGTTCCGCGCGCTTCGCCCATTTTACGGTCGCCATAATCGTCCTTCCGAGAGGACTATTCGCAGTGTGGTGGACCAATTTAAGTCCACTGGTTCAGTACACGATCAACCAACATCCGTACGTCGACGAAACGCAAGATCTGCCGAAAACATAGCCGCTGCCGTGAGAGTGTGCAGGAGAATCCGAGGCAGTCGATTTCGCTTCCCTCACAAGAACTCGGCCTTTCGCAGACCACAGCTTGGCGAATTTTCATCATGATTTGGGCCTGCAGCCGTACAAAATTCAATTGACCCAGGAGCTGAAATCAAATGACCATAGACAACGACGTGTGTTCGCTGAATGGGCTCTGGAGCAGTTGGAAACTGACCCTAATTTTCATCGAAAAATCACCTTCGGCGATGAGGCCCCTTTCTGGATAAATGGGTACGTCAACAAACAAAATCGTCGAATTTGGGACGATACCAATCCACACGAGATCCAAGAACGTCCAATGCATCCCGAAAAAGTCACTTTTTGGTGTGGATTTTGAGCTGGCGGCGTCATCGGTCCATTTTTTTTTTTTTGAGAAGGAAGTTATCCAGGCCATCACTGTCAACGGCGTGCGCTATAGGTCGATGATTACCAACTTCTTTTTGCCTGAATTGGATCGTATGAACACCAACGACATGCGATTTTAACAGGACGGCGCTACGTGCCACACAGCTCACGCCACATTGGAAATTCTGCACGAGCGATTCGAGGGCATTGTCATCTCACGTGGAGGTGATGTGAACTGGCCACCGAGATCGTGCGATTTGACCCGTTAGACATTTTCTTGTGGAGTTTTCTGAAGTCGCAGGTCTATGCAAATAAGCCACAAACCACAGCGGCCCTCAAAGCCAACATAACCCATGCTATCGGTCAAATTCAGCCTGATTTATGCGATAGAGTCATGGAAAATTAGACATTTCGGATGCGCGCCACCCGGAAAAGCCGCGGTGGACATTTGAACGATGTTATACTCTATACATAATGGCATCGATGGCCTTTCAAACGAATAAAAAATGTTGATGATGTCTTACACACACTTTGTTTTATTTAAATTTAAAGATAGTAAGCGCTTAATGAAAGACCCTTTACAAGAGAGGAAGTACTCGTAAAATGCAGATAACGAACTATCGTCCAATTGCGATATTGCCTGCCATCGAGAAGATTATGGAACAAATAGTTGGAGATCAAATTCTGGATTTCATCGGAAAGTATGACTTAGTATGAAAAAAACAATATGGCTTCAAAAAGGGAAGAAGCACCAACCAACTCCTTGGAGACTTTGCAAACTTGGTTAATACCAGCTTAAGTAAATGGCATCACGTGCTAGTTCTGTTTCTTGACTTTAGCAAAGCTTTTAATACACTGAATCATAATAGAATTATCGAAGCTATTCAAAAACTGGAATTAGAGGGAAATTAGCATACTGGTTAACTGATTACCTAGGTGTAAGAACCTTTCGCGTGAAAATCAAGGATTGCTGTAGCAATGAATAAAGAGTGCAGTATAGGGTCCCGCAATGCTCAAAACTTGGCCCACTTCTGTTCATATAGTATACGAACGAAATATTAAAATATTTGAAGAGGAAGTTCCCGTTTGCCTATGTAGATGAGCAGCGATCGTTGTCTGTGATCAATCTGCGGCAGCAGCTGCAAGGTTGATGCAAGATGAATTTTACGAAGTCGGCAAGTGTCTGAAGTCCACAATACCCAGCGTCATCAATCGTACTAAAGACTTTTGGATGTGCCACCATGCCTGATTGCGAAGACATTGAGTTTGTCGATACATACAAATATCTAGACATCACTATCGATAACCATTTCCTCTGGGATGCTCATATAACTGATCTTCGTAACAAGCTGAGGGGGCCCTGTTTGCGTTGGTCTGTTTACAGTACAAATCTTCAACTTGTGTACAAAAGCAAGTGTACTATGCTCTTATAGAGTCCAGGCTGAGGTACGGTATACTAACTTTGGTAGGTGCAGCGCAAACATACATTGAGATGTTGCAGAACATCCGAGATAGGGCGATCAAGTTAATATCTAGAAGAGGCGCCATAATCAACAACATAAGAGTCCTGAGCCAATTCACTGCATAGACTCTTGTTTAGACTCCGGATCTTATTGGTGAACCCAAGTCTCATCTACAGTTACGATTCGATTGCAAATTTCATCAAGTTTGTGCCGGCTTTCGAGTCGTCGTTGCTTCTTGAACGGCGTAAGCATTTTCGGTATCCAGCGCGCACAAATTTTTTTCATGTTTAAATGCTCGTGCAAAATTTGTCCAATCCGTTCTTTGTTGGTGTGCAACTCGTCCCCTATCTACCACATTTTTATTCTTCGGTCGGCTAGAACTAGTTCTTCAACTTTTCTGACGTTTTCTTCAGTGACCAGTGACACAGAACGCCCTTGGCGGGGGTCGTCTTCACAGCTTTCTCGCCCTTGTTGAAATAAACGAGCCCATTTGACTATGGTATACGAAGACTCAGAATCCTAAGTCGATGACATGTCTTCATAAAGCGATTTTCCTTTTTTCACGAGGTACTCTATCACGACGCTGTGCTTAAAATTGTAAGAATTTCCAATTTAGGCTGACATGGTAATGTTTATCCTACCACAGATAATAACAAAATGAGGTTATTACTAAAGATTGCCGCAGTTAGTGCTATTACTACACGGAAGACATCGATAAGGTGGGAGATGATCTTACCAGTAAGCTCAACCGCTTTTTTGAAAAGGACTGTCCTGTCAGACCCGCCAGCGAAAGATATCACCCACCCTGGTGGAATTCGAAAATAGCAGAGCGTCTGTGCACCTCAAGACATAGCTGGAACCTCGCTAAAAAAAGGAGCTATTGAGGAGTCAACACATAAGGTAAACGTTAAGCTTCTCAAAAAGGAAATAAGATTCACTAAGAAAAATTCCTGGAGAAGCTTTTGTGGCTCCATTGAATACACCACAGAGGCGGCTCGATTGAGGAAGGTTCTCACCAAAGCACCATTACATGTGTTGCATCTACTAAGAACTGCGATGGCATCTGGACAGAATCTTACTAGAATACGCTTGAAGCGGACGAACTAGCCAGAGAAGGTTCACTTATAAGCCCTTCGCGGGCCCTTTCAGAGGCTAGTGTACCGCTCAGCACCCCATACAGCGAGATAGACATCGAGTCTAATGGGGAAGCTAATGAACGCTGGTGTCGATTAGGTACATGCGATACAGCCAAATCATTATTACCAGTCTTCGCCAAAAAGAGATCTATCAATCTTATAGGACTAAGTCGAAGGGATATCCGCATAGCTGTTGGCATCGTGACAGAACACTGTGTGATAGGTAATCACGCAGCACGGCTAGGGTTACCTCATAACGACTATTGTAGCTGCAGGGACGTAGATAAAATAGAATCTGTTCACCATCTCCTGCATGACTGTCCAGCTCTGGCCAGCAAAAGAAGCCTTCCTTTTGGCAGATACTTCATTTCAGAGCTGGATGAGCTAGGTAGCATTGAGATAAAAAAAAATCCTGAGATTCATACATTTATCTGGGTGGTTTAGCCTAGCGGTCGAAGATTGAAATTTTTTAGGTTCCCAGGGTTCTAAATATTGGGCACAATGGACTCATAGTGGTCTAAGTGAGCTGTTGACAACTCTGTCAACAAGAGCACCCAATTACCTAACCTAACCTAGTGCTATCACTAATGAGAAGATGACTCGTTGTTGAGTATCTCAGGCCGAAAACTTATGTATCAGCCGCCCCTCGTATGCATATACATACATGTATATATTTTTGTTTAAAATTGTGCTAATTCAGAATAAGGATTTACCGACTAGGTGTTGCAGGGGCGTAAAATTATTAAGCGACAATGGATAGTTCGAGTAAAATTTAGCTAGAAACTTAAATCAATTTCATTCAAAAGATAAATTTCGAATGTACCACCCGAATTTTTTCCAAATAAATCAATATTAACCGTAGTACAATACTACTAGCTAACCTACCACATCCGAAATCCTCAATTGATTCACTGCATAGCAATGAAAGAGTAGTTAAATTTATCCTAACCGAACAATTATTCGATTTTGAATTCAACAAAACTACATACATATGTACATACATAAATTTTAAAATTTATAATATATCCGTTAAATTTAATGGAACATGGAAGAGATAAAGTATATGTACCCGTATACCTATGTACTCGTACATATATACACAACTTACATACATATATAACCTTTATTTGTTTTACGTATTACGTGTGGTCACAAAAAGGATTGAAATCTGTTTACAAATTGCAAGCATGAACATAGCAATGCCAAACTAATTTTGTTACCTAATATATCTACATTCATTCCGATGTTAATCTCATCTAATCAAGTGCTCGTACTGTGTTAATACGAGTAGCACTCATAGCTTCAGTAGGTAAATGCAGTGCGAATTTTCAATCAGCCTCAATATTTAGAGAGAATATATTATATCTGTGCACATATCGACGATTCCAAATTAAAACATTACTTATCGATAAACCCAATTTCACAGGGGAGTCGTTTTTTGTGTATTTTTGAAATAGAACTACACGGATTAAAATGCAAAAATACGTTAAATATATCAAACATATTGTATGGACATATATAAGTACGTTTCTTGTTAAAAAAAAAAAATCTAAAAACAATGCTGACTGTTATTAGAAAGTGTAAGTAAAGGGTTTTTCAATAGCGACATAACAATTTTGTATTTCAATACAAAAGCAATCTTAAACTGTTTTTGTGATCTGTTAAAGCCAAAACGTCAATCAAGGTTTATATTTTTATCATGGTGAAGTTCATGAACGAGCAAAGTTTGGAAATTATTAAAAATGTACCGAAATTCTGAGCCGGTGTTCGCAATTTTAAGAGCGAACAAAATTCTGAATTTCATCGAAAAATCATCTTCAGCGATGAAGCCCATTTTTGGCTTAATGGCTTTGCCAGTAAGCAAAATATGCATTATTGGACAGCAACAAACCCACATGTGCTTCAAGACACTCTATTGCATCCACAAAAAGTGACCGTGTGATTGGACCGTATTTTTTCGTTAATGAAAATGATCGCCATGCTAGGGTCAATAGAGTTCGCTATCGTGCCATGTTGGAAGATTATTTTTGGCCAGAATTGGATGGACTTGACATCAGTGATATGTGGTTCCAACGAGATGGTGCCACATGCCACATAGCTGGTCAAACAATTGATCTATTTAAGGGGAAGTTCGGTAATCGTGTAATCTTGAGAAATGGTCGCATAGCCAGTTCGCTTATGCGATTTAACGCTGATGGATTTAGAAGAGTGGTAGAAAATTGGCTCCAATCAATCGATCGCTACAAACGTGCCCGCTGTGGTCATATGAACGAGATCGAATTCCATACTTAAAATTAACATGTGTACAACACCTGGAAACTGCAGTCAACACCGAGTGGGGCCAGTTCGTCTCTGAAAAAGATCCTTTCTTACATACTTAAGTGTCGCTACAGTTCAGTGTTAACCTGGGCCTCAACCAGCAAACCTCTCCAGTTATCCCGGTCCTTAGTCAACTGCCTCCAGTTGCGCACTTTGTTGGGTCCCCTTCTACTTGTGCGTTACGCCTAAAACGAGGTCTACCTACACTACGTCGTCCGTCCGGGTTAGATACGAAGATTCTGCGGGCCGGAGCGTTGGCGCAGTTTCTTGACTCATTGTACAGCTCCTCCAAAGCCCGTCAACGCAAACGGGACCGAATATCTTAGGAAACAAATTTTTCGCGAAACGTCGAAGGATATATTCATCCGTTTCGATCCTTCAGCACAATAGAACAGAACCGGGAATATCAACGTCTTATAAGGTCAAATAAAGGTCTTCTTAGTTCTTCGGGGTAGGGCTTTACTACTCATTTGCCTTCTCAGCCCAAAGCAACAGCGATTGGCAAGGGTTATTCTTCGTTTGATTTCTGCGCTGATGTTGTTGTCTGATATTATATTGGAGCCAAGGTACACAAAGTCTCTAACAATCTCGAAGGTATCCTCTGACACATTCTGCCGATTTGTCGATGTTGGGTGTCCATTCTTGTTGACCGTTTTGCCCTCGCTTTTGTGTCAATACTCACGAAATCACCGGTGACAGCCAGTTGATTTCTGTCAACTATATCGATATCGTCGGAGTACGCAAGTAATTGCACAGACTATTGAAAGACTGTGTCTCTGATTTTGTCTTGTGAGTTTCACACAATCCTTTCAAGTAAGATGTTGCAGACTTCACATGCCAGCGCGTCTTCTTGCCTACATCCTTTTGACATCAAAGGTCTTAGTGAGGTCGTTTCCTACCTTGAAGGAGCGACGAGCATTTTCCATCGTCATCCTGCACAAACGGATGAGTTTTGTTAGGGATGCCAAAACAAGACATGACTTTGTATAGTTTGTCTCTATATATGTATGTATACTGTCGAAGGTGACCTTAAAATCGATAAAGAGATGGTCCATTTGGACTTTTTGAGTTTTCTCCAGGATCTGCCAAAGAATAAAAGTGGGATGCTCGTCTTCACCTACACTCTACAGAAGTAGTTCTTTCATATTTTTACCACCGACTGTAATTCTACTACAATGTTTTCTTCTTTATTTTTACAAGTATCTGTACGGGCTTTTGTACATTGTTCCTAGAGTAGAATCCCAAAGATATCCGCTTCTCGTGCTTTTTCTTCTTATTTTGTTACCGATGTTGTTACCGTCTGTTTTGTTCGTAGAGCTCGCAAGCAGCCCTCGTCAGTCTTTGCAGCGCTACTTTATATGCCTCTTGTTTTCCTGCATACACTTGTCCACACTCTTAGTCGAACCAGAGGTTTCGTTGTGGAGGTCGGGCGCAACCCAGTACATCAGTTGCATTGTTTCTTATGGCATGTAGGCAACGTTGCCATTGATTTTCGGTACTTGATGCTGGCTACATAGGAGTCGTAGACTAATTTTGGGATACGCGTTCGGCAAAGATTCTGAGCTGGCGGTCTCTTGCTATTGAAGCTTTTCGACGTTGTATCTTCTCACAGTAATTCTTCTTTATTATAACACTTGAGATCTCCACATTTGTACCTTGGCTGAAACAAGTATCTGAGTCGTCGATGTTGGCCGCTCGGAATGTTGGGACATCCATAATGCTGAAACAATGCCTTGCGTCGATCGCAATATGATCAATTTGATGTACCGTTTCATGATCGGGATACCGCCTTGTCCCCTTGTGAATGTTAAGATGAAGTCAGTTAGCCTAAGTCCGTTTTGGGACGTTGTATCATGTAGGCTATGTTTACCAAAGATGTCCTCCTTACCCAACATAATTTTAACGTCATACGTAAGACATTGCTCATAGGTTTTGTCGAGGAGCTCGTAGAAACACTCTTTGGTGGAGTCATCCTTATCCTCTTTGGGGGCATGAGCGCATATTATTCTTATGTTGACGAATTTAGTCTTGATGCGAATTGTCACAAAACGCTCACTTACTTGTCGGGTGTTTAAGACTTTTTGCCTAAGTCTGCCGCTGATGTTAAATCCGCATAGATATAAGCGCTGCTTCTTTTCTCTGTAGTAATCACCGTAGTAGATATCATAGTTTTTCATCCTCCTTTTTCCCGGTCCATCCCATCATACTTCCTGGGTGGCGGTTTTATTTGCTTTATAGCAGTCTAATTGCTTCGTAACTAATAATTTTGACCATGGTAGGGAAGTTAACCCGCCGCATAACCCCCAACTTGGAGGGCCAGTTTTTTGGTTGCCAGTAGCCTACTACTGGAGCCTAACTCTGTAATTCGATTCGAAAGTTAAATCGTTCGAATTCGGAAAATTTGTACTGTGTTATTCGAAAATCGGAAATTGAAATCCGAATTTCATTTGTTTAGATACATTTGCTCGAAAATCGGAAATTTCGTACCTAGCAACTTTATTTTCGTTGCTAAATACATTCGAATTTCGGAAATGTCATTCGACATCTATTTGCAATTCGGAAAAGTTTTGCTGAGAGCTAAAATGTAAGTATTTATTTAAAAAAAAAATTCATAAAAAATATATTTTGATAAAATGTAAATATAAATACAAGCCACAATCAATTTGAAATTATCAATTACACATTAGTGTTCCCATCCGGACTTATCAAAGGGCCATTTAAAAACTGCGGACGCACGGAGAACTTCAAATAATCTGTGGAAGCGTTTAGCAACCGATTTAAATGCAGCTGGTCCACCAATGCGTGAAGATTATGCTTGGAAAAAAGTAAGCTTTTAAACGTGATTGTATAAATTCAAAAATATTGTATTTATTTTGAAAATTAATATTCATATGGTTTGGGCCGATTATAAAAACAACATAAAGTCCAAAGCACGAAAAAGTAGAAATTGCATTTCGGGAACAGGAGGTGGCCCGTCTAAGTATTGCAGTTTCAATGTTTTGGAAGCAAAGCTTATAGCGTTGCTGCAGATAGATGAGGCTGTAAATGGAATGGTGAGTACAAAATACTTTGGATCAGGAAATGAAAAAGGAAAAGAAAAAACAGCTGATGAAGAAACTGAACAGATATTTGAAGCCATAATGATGGACTCGGAAATGCGAGCAACGGAATCCCGCAATAAAAATGTCACGCCACCTATTTCGAACCCTACGGTTTTTTCAAAATCAAAACAAAACTTACACAAAATACAAGTAGAGAATCAAATCAAATACCAAAAAAATTCTCACAAGTTGTTAAAAGAAATAAACGAAAATTTAAGAAACATTTTAAGATACAAGAGAAAGCAATTCGACTTGGATGAGAAGTACAAAAAGAGACAGCTAGAACTTGATGAGAGGAAATTTGAGCCAACAAAAGAAAAATTTGAATTCGAGAAAAAAAATGAAGTCGAAAAAAGCAGAATTAATGTTACCAAGTTAGAGTTAAAACAGAAAATTTTGGAGTTGAAGACGAAGAACCAGCCAAGAAATTAAACTTAATTACAAATTCCGGTTTTAGTGCAAATTAAGAATTATTTCTCTTTATTTATTTTTGTTATATTAATAAAATGAATTCAATTGTTATTTTTTTCAATTCAGTTATATTTCTTTCTTTATTTCTGTTATATTAGTAAAATTAATTCAATTGTTTATGTGCTTATTCTTATTGCATTAAGTTATTTTTTATGTTGTCGTTTTACCAATATTCAAGTAGTTCTGGACGCTTGGTCCTGGGCCGTCATGGTAAGAAGCAACATTGTTTATATTAAATACGTCCTCCCTTTCTTGAGGGGATAGTTTAGGAGGATCTTCAACATTGTACATTAAACAAATGTTATGAAGAACACAACAAACATTTAAGATTTGAGCTACTTTCTCTGGGGCATAATGAAGTTCCCTCGCTGCAAGTAGGCAGCGAAATCTTGCTTTCAAAATACCAAATACCCATTCTATGGTGGATCTAGCCTTAGAAAATTTGTCATTGAACAATGATTCCATTGAATTTTCCGGGGCATTCCGATATGGTACTAACATCCATGGTTCGAGTGGATACCCGGAATGTCCTATGAAATACAACGCTAATAATTTTGTTTATTTTTGTAAATAAATATGGTTACCAATTATCCAAGTTGATTTGTCTCCGTTTTTGAAGTTGTTTTCAAGGTATTGCCGTTGATTCGAAAGATTCCAAACATGTGAGTCGTGAAATGCTCCACCGTATCGTCCATTAACCGCTCGGATAATCATCCGATGATCACATATCTTCAAGAAACAAAGCTCCATAAATTAATTAAAATAAATCAAGAACTAGATTTCAAAGTGAACTTACCACCATTGCATTTATACTGTGCTTCAATTTCCGATTGAAAAATAAATGTTCATTGTTCCTCGGTCTAATTATTTGAATGTGTGTCCCATCCACGACTGCAACTATTCCCGGTATGCCAGATTTCGAATGGAAATATTTTTTTTATTCCATCTTTTCCTCATTCGTCATATTAAAATTGATATGTTTTGGACACAGCTGTTTTTCAATAGCTTCACAGAGTTCCGAAATAACTGTTGAAACCGTCTGCTGCGCCAGCCCAGTGAATCGATCTTGACCTATTTGGTGCTGATATCCACCTTGTGTAAGAAATTTTACCGTTGCACCCAGTTTAATAATTGTAGGTATTGAAGACGACCTTTTCCTTTCTCTCAGATCATCACTTATGCTGTTCAAAACATACATAAATGCATCTTTTGAAAGACGATAATTTTATACAAAACTCGAAAAAAAAATATTTAGTATATGTACATTATTTCGTCATTAAATGTTCACATTACCTTTTACTTGATAAACCCATTATGTTAGAATGGAAATTCAATTATCGACGAATAAATTTAAATAATCAGAAACGAATTATTTGACTTTTTGTTGAATTTAAAATGTCATTTTTGACAATAAACAGCTCGAGTTTCGGAACATTTATTCGAAAGTTGCAAAGGTTTCTTTGCAACATTTCCTTTCGATTCGAAAGTTATACAGAGTAACATTTGAAATTAGAATCGGAAACAACTTTCGAACAGTTTTTACTTTCGAATCGAATTACAGAGTTAGGCCCCTGGGATGCGAGCGCTGCCGTTGGTTCGATAAGAACTCCTCCGCCACCATCCTTATAGCCTTATAGCCCTGATTTCCAAAAATGTCGATTTAGCCCTAATAAGGTGCTCACTAAGTAGTTCAAACTGACTGGAACTGTACCGATGATTCCATCTGAAGAATTCTCCCGCTGCCGCTTGTGTCCTCTCTCGTTTCCTGGCATCAAGACGTGAGGAACTCAACACCCGGGGTTCACTGCGTGGAGGTGAGAGTAGGAGTTGGTAGACAGTGGATAAAGGCTGAACTATAATAGTCGGAAGCAATTGGAAGCTAATGTCATAATTCTACGTTAAGTTTCCTTCAGTACTGTCAATTGCTCAAGTAGCCCATAATAGGCGTATGTGTTCGGAAGCAAAAGTTCTCGTCCGATCATCGAAATTGCACATCGTGCGCTGTTAGTACTTAGATGGGGGACCGCTTGTCAAGTTTTCTTGACGAATCGAAGCAAAAAGCTATTATGGTCACACAATACATATCCTGTGTATTCGCTCTGTTTCGGAAGTGGTCGTACGAAAGCATTCTACTATTATAGTTCAGCCTTAAGTTGTCGACGCTTGTGTATTCATCGATTGCTCATGTCTACTCTTTGAAACCCCCTAAAAAAGGTCCATCATCATAATTTAAGGTATTTAACGCAACAATTAACAGCTGCTTTTGCAACTGGGTATCGACACCGACACATGCACAGAATAAAAGTTATTCAAAGCCACTTCTTCGAGCGCACATTCAGGCAATTTTTATGTCAAACATACATTTATTGTATGTACTTCATTTTTGAAAAATTACAATTTTGATACTTTTCACTTTTTGCAAAATAAAAAAAAAATCCATTTTCGGAATCTTATAGTCAATAGCACCGTCGTTTGCACTTATTCAATAAGAGGAAAATGTTATTGGACACTTCAAGTACCTAAGTTTTAATGAAAATATTTAAACTCCAAACATTTAATATAAGCAACTACGCACAGATACTTACATATAATCCATTTATTATTTCCATATTCTTAGCAAATGTATCCGAAATAAGTTATTCTATTTGTGCTGTACTTAGAATGTGAAGAATAGTAATTTTCTACATTACGGTTGACATGTGTCTGATTGTATGCATGTTGATAAGGTTGGCTTTATTTTGTTTTATTCATGATAACTTCTGCAAAAACCCATAAAATGAAAATTTCCAGCAAGGACGAGGCGGACATTTGACGCATATTCAGAAGGTATAAAAATACTCGTAGGTCTACTACATATTTTACTCGATGTAAAAGTGCCAAATTTTAAATCACATCGTACATCGTACCTCTTAGAAGGGAAGAAAAATTCTATAAAGCGCACCCCTATTTTAAATTCAGTGTTGCGGTCGTGTATCGATTTACTAATTTGATTTCGAATAATCGAATCTTTTTCACTTTTTCCTTGGCATTTTTTAACAATATTATTAAAAAATTAGTGACAAGTTTTGAAACCTTGTTCCTGAATGTCGTTAACATTTGGAAGGAAAACAAATTTTGCCATATTACACGTTGTTGTCAAATTTAACATCGATGGAAGCAAGCAAAATTAAATACAAGGGCACGATTTTCATACAGTGACACAAACACATATAAAGGGTGTTTTTTTAAGAGGCGCCGGGTTTCCGATAGAACTGTCAGTTGTTTTCAGTAAAGTCTAATCATGGATATGTTTACACCGCAACAACGTTAACAAATCGTGGAAGCGATGAGGCCCTAATTTGTTCTCAACGTATAAGTCGATAACCAAAATAAAAACAAACCGCAAGTGACTCTTCAGACACCATTACGTCCACAATAAAATACTGTATGGTATGGTTTACAAACTGGTGGCATCATCGGGCCTTATTTTTTGTTAGATTTTTTTTTCCTTTTTTGCCGAGAGCAGGTGAAAATCTTCTAAAACCGACGGCGCGTGCTTATGGTAGTGTGAGATTTTTACTCACTAAAATACACCCCTCTCCAAGATTACTACTACAACTAAACCGACGCTTATCCAGCAGTTTTATTTTCGCTTTTTGGTAAAGGATGTTCGTATGTAATTAAAAAGAATGTAGCACTTTAGGCAATTAAAGTTCCTGCGGTTTTCACAACAGGCATATATTACTATGACGCGTGGTCAAGATGTTTGGTCCTTTGAAGACGACGAATTGAATTGTTCGCGTCAAGTAGCTGAATAACGGTACGGTTGGCCGTGAACACGATCTTTGTGTCTACGAGTAAATTTTGTTATCTCTTCGACGACGCTGAGAATTCCCAGATGATTGTTCTTAGAACTTTATTTTCAAAAGTTTATGTGTAGGGTGACCAGATAAGAACGATAGGAAAATAAATTTAAATAAAACAACAACGGTGTGAGATATCAAATTAATTTATTTTTAAGCTACTTTCATGCCGTTATGTATGGAATAGCACATCATTTAAATGGCAGCGTCGGCTTCGTTGGCAGTACTTCAAGCGGTCGGTCCAATTTTTGATGACTCGGTCCAATATGTGCGGCGTTATTCCTTCAATAGCATCTCGAATGTTGGCCTAGAGCTCGTCCAAAGTGGGTGGCTTGTTAGCGTAGACTAAGGACTTGACGCAGCCCCAGAGAAAATAATCGAGGGGTGTTAAGTCGCATGATCGCGGCGGCCGATTGATGAACGCTCGCCGTGAGATGACCCAGTCTCCAAATTTCTCCTCCACCACTTCAAGCGTTGCTTCGCTTGTATGGCATATAGCGCCGTCTTTTCGGAACCACAGCTCGAATATATCGATGTTGTCGAGCTCTGACCACAGAAAGTCGGGTAAAAACATCGCTCTATACCGAGGACCATTGACGGTAATGGTGTCCCCTTCCTCATATCGAAAGAAATAAGGTCCGGTGATGCCGCCGTGCCATAAACCGCACCAAACAGTCAATCTTTGTGGATTCATTGATGCTTGGTCGAAGACTTGTGGATTGTGGTCGCTCCAATAATGGCAATTTTTCTTGTTGACATAGCCGCTGAGCCAAAAATGGGCCTCGTCCGAGAAGATGATTTTTTGGCCAAAATCCACATCTCCGGCCAACATTATCTATGGTCATCCGGCTTCAATTCTTCAAACCCCATCGCAAAATAAGCCTGGTTGACTCTCTGGCGATGCCCAATTCAGCTGATCGGCGCCGAACCGACATTTCTGGGTCTTCTTCCACACTGGCGGCTACGGCGGCTATATTTTCTTCACTTCGCACCGATCTCTGTCTGGTTTGTGGCTTAAGGTCCAAAAGAGTGTACTCACGCTCAAACTTTTCCACGATGCGACTAATTGCCTGTGCGCTGAAGCCATGATGATGACCGACCTCACGACGAAATTCACGTTGCGCATTTTCAACTGAGCCGGAATTTCGATAATATTTTTTTAATAATTTTCACAAGTTCGGGAAGCGTCAAACGATGCAGGTTGAAATGGCTAATCTTACTGAATATTTGTATAGCTAAATGCTATTAGTGACTTTAACAGCTGCTTAAACATAATAATTGGAAAAACTCTCATTGCTATCTGGTCACCCTTTAGGATGTTCCTATTGCTTTTCCATTTGTAGACCATACGTCTACACTGGCTTTAGCACTTGCTTATAGATAAGCAGTTTGTTATGTAGGCTCAACTTCGAATGTTTTCGGAGTAGCCAGTACATTTGTCGGTATTTGTTTTCGAGCTCGTCACGTTTCTTTTTATTCATTTAAGCTTAACATCTAGAATCATTCCTAGATATTTTGCTTCGTTCGCGTTCGGTATTTGAGCCGAGTTTAAATATACAGGTAATCTATCCCCTTTTTTGTAGTTAAAGTTGACGTGAGTAGATTTGCTTTCGTTCAGCACGATACGCCAAGAATTCATCCGAACGTGGACTGTATTAATAGCATGTTGCAGCTTTTCAGTTGCTGCTTCAATTTGCCCGTTGCCCGTTGTCAATAGAGCCGAATCGTCCGCAAACGTGGCGATGACGCACTTTCTCTCCTGCGGGATATCACGCGTGTAGAGTACATATAGAGCGGGCCAAGGTCACTTAATTGTGGGACTCCGGCCGCAATCTCTTTAAAGTCAGAGTAATCATTTAAGTGCTTAACACGAAAAAGTCTTTCGGTGAGGTACGATAGTAAGATTAGAAAGAGTTGCCGTGGCAGAAGTAGTTGCAATTTATACTCCGAGCCTTCTTGCCAAACCTTATCAAAAGCTTGTGAGACGTCAAGAAATACACTACAACAACAAATTTTTTCTTCGAGAGTTTTCTCAATCACGTCAGTTATTTTGTGAACTTGGTCGATTGTTGAATGTTTGACTCTAAATCCAAATTGATGGTCAGGAATGAGACGTCTTTCTTTGATTAAGGGTTGTAGTCGTTTTGAAAGTAGTTTTTCGAATATTTTATATATAACCGGCAATAGGGAAATAGGCCGATATGATTTCTTCTCATTTAAGGGTTTGCCATGGTTTCGGGACCATTATAATCTCTGCGACTTCCCATTGTCTCGGAACGTAGAGCAATCTGAACGAAGCGTTAATGAAATATAGCAGTTTGATAAGAGCTTTATTCGGCAATTCCTTGACCACCTGCGCCGTTATCAAGTCGTAACCCAGTGCTTTTTAAGTCTTTAGATAAAAATCTAAAGACGAAAAAACTTCCCTCAGTTCGATCAATGCAACTTTTTTTACTTTAAAGTTGTCAGATATCATGACTGAGGAGTTGGACGTTACCAAAGGGCCGTCGAATGGCTTAAACGTTTCTTCTAAGTGCAAAGCAAAAAGTTTTCCCTTTTCTTTGTCGCTCTTGGCCCAAGTTCTATGATTTTTCCCAATTGGTGGTTGAGGTTTTCGGATGCCTTTTAGCGCTCTCCAAAGTGAATAATTTGATTCTCTTCTAGGGGAGAGATTTTCTTCTAGTTCACAAGGTGTTTTAAGTGATACATTTAAGGCAATATTTGTTTCGCAATCATTTCTAAAGCCCTCCCAATTTATTCTATTGCTAGTAAGTCTTGGAGGTCCTTCTTTCTTGATCAACGCTTCACCAAATAGAGAAGGTGGCCCGTCGTTCCGTCTGGTTGCTTTGACTGAAGCCTGAGAATACGTCAGAAAATTTGAATTCGTTGGCTTATCCGAGGTTATTTTTCGTTCAGTCTTTTTAGTGAATGACTTCGACGTACATTTAATCGGCTTAGAAAGTTTATTGACTCGTTCAAGAGCCTACACTCGAGCGTCCTTTCAGTGCTCAGGAGTCTGAAAAACTGGCTAACGAGCCTGTTCAAACTGCTTAGCAACACGCTCTACAGACTTAGGAGCCCGATCGACTGATTTCGTTCCCCGCACATTCGGTGTTGTAGATTTTCTCTGTCGCATCTGTAGTTCCCTTGCTACCTCGCAACCGCGAAATTTGCTGGGTGCTTTCCTTTGCAGTTAACGCAAGTTGCTTTTTCATTTTTGCTCAAACTGCAATTTTCAGAAGAATGTTTTCCACTCTTGGGAACGCTTGCATTGAGGGATTGCCTTCGTGTTGACATGTAGCAGCTCGATTTTAATGACCATACTCATGATTGCACGAATATTGTATATCTTTTCCTGGCTTTCCGTTTTATCGAACGATAGCACAGAAAGCGGAAGTTTACGTTTCACTATAGCTTCTTCTTCACGGTCGGGTCGTTTTCTCTTTTTTTTTTAATAGGTTCACAGCTGATGGATGAAGTTCTCTAGCTCCTCAAAGGTCTATCTGATTTGTCTTCATAAGTATGCCATTGAATTTTTTCATTGTTAAGCTTTTGAGATACAGCCCGATAGCCCTCAGCGTCATTAACCTTGATTTTCCATGCATCGTTTCGCAAGGAAGTTACTTTAAAATCAGTAGCGATCGTTGTTTTTAAAATGTTTCGCAGAGAATTATAGTCTGTGCAACGCCTTGGAGGAGGAGCGCATTTGCTTTCAATTTGCTTTTCTGCTTTTCGCTGCGCTTTGCGATTAGGTTCGTCTTGCGAAACAACCTCGGCCGATGAACCGGCCTTACGTTTTTTAGATGGTCTTCGTTTAAGTATCCAATCCGTTTCGCGCGTGAGTTCTTCTTCGTCCTTACTGTAGTGATGGCTACCCGGAGAAGGCTCACTATGAATAACAGTCTGCTTTTGTGAAGACTCCTTTTGAAGCAAAGATACTTTATTCTTTGATTCAAGTTTCCCAACTTTGCTTTTGAGCTCCAGACACAACAGCTCCATTACCCTCTTTCGGAGCTCGGTGCTTTTTTTTTTCCCAGAGTACTCCGTTACAAGGTTTGCGTTTCCCGAATTAAAACATCCGGGTTCGCGAAACTCTTATTTTGCGCCTTAGGAGAAGTCTTTTGAGGCGGAGATCTTTGTAGCCTTGCGAGGGTGGATTTTCCAGTTGAACTGGGCTGCCACCTGGGGTATCAATACCGTTAGTTTTGTTCATTGCATAATTTTTATTACCGTTATTTCAAGAAAGATGGCAGGTTGGCATTTTAGTCGCCTTTTACGACAGGCATGCCCACTATGGGTATATTCTGCCCCCTAGCCCACAGGGGGGAAATCAAAATCAGTAAAGCGCTTTTTAAGTTGTGTTCATAGGTAAACGTTCATAGGTAAACGTTAAAACAAGATGTCTTCCATCTTTAATCCAACACATTTTTTAGCTGATGACAGTATCATCCCTCAGTTTCTCATATTCGTTTCCATATTTACATCCCCGATCGTGACAGCATAATCAAATGCGGTGCAAACATTATACTCAATACAATTAGCCAAACCTTAACTCTCAGTAATTTCACCATGCATGCACATCACCGATCATGAAAGACTTTGAATTTTCGGTCAAGAGCGCTGCGAAATGTCTAGGAAGCTATAAGGTATATACATATATGCATTCGCCCTAAACTGAGAAGTCGGCATTTCCCTATCTAATATTTGGTACATACCAAATATTTCATTCTTTTGTGAGTCAGTGCCCTATAAGATCCGCTGGACACACCGCAAAATCTGAGTTTCTTAGCTTGCTTCATACCTTGAAGATTTTTGCAGGTTCTTCTTTTTGAGTGTGATACCCTATTCCGCTGAATCGTTCAAGTCCTATGAAAGGTTGCGCTGTCCTCTTCGCCCCTGAGACAAAAAAAAAAGTAAATAAATTCGATTAAATAATAATAAATCGAGTGTGCTCTGGTAAAACCGATTTAAGACTTTTTCAATGGGAGTGGTAGTTATCCTGGCAGTTTTTGTTCATAAACACACATAATAAACATAACAGAAAGTAGGTGGTAGCTATCGACTGTAATTAGTGCGTACTCTAGGTGTCCGTGAATGCACCCATCCAACCTTTAGCCTTTATGTGAGTGCATAATTCTCATATTCCGCGGTTTCAATTTCGTATTGTTATACACATTAAAATAATCAAATTATGCAAATGTTAATGAAATGGCATTATTAATATTTAGAAGGGGTTTTGTGTGTTGTCTAGATAGTGCTTGCATTTTAATGGCCTGCCGAACAATGTTTGCGAGATTTATAATTAATTAACTGCTCAATGACTCGGATATCCGTTAACAGTGTGTGATTAAATATTACATTGTGTCTATTTTTTTCTGTCTGATGCAAATTATGTCACTACTTTGTAATTACAGCTGGTGCCGTAACAAAAAATACATATGTACATATTTATGTAAAACTGTCCAGTAGTTTAGTTCACAAGCATCGATACATGCTCCTACTGATTTGCACACAACTCGGTAGCCGTTGCAGATAATGAAGCGAAACAATTATAAAAGGAAGTGTTTATATTTAGAAACCTTTAATGATAGTATGACATACGAGGGTGGGTCAATAAGTCCCTAAAAATTAACACAAATTGTGTCGTCACCTTAAATTTAATTTTTTTTACCAAGAATCATCTTTCAAAAGAACGCACACAAATTTTCAAACAGATCTGTCAAATAGTTTTGTTGTGGCAGCCATTTTATATAGACGCCTACTAGCATTTTCATTAAAATGGAAAAAAAGTGGATTTTGAGTGCTCATTAAACACTATTTTTTGCGAGAAAAAACTATCACGCAAACCAAACAAAAGTTTGACAAATATTATGGGGACTCTTCACCATCGATTGAACGTGGATGAAACCTGGATTCACCACAACACACCAGAAAGCAAGGAACAGTCAAAACAATGGACTTCTCCTGGTGAATCAAAGCCGAAGAAGGCCAACTTTTTTGGGATGCGCGCGGTGTTATTCACATCGTACCTTGAAAAGGGTAAAACGATCACGGGCGCATATTACGCAGAGCTGCTGGATCTATTCCAAGCCGATTTGAAGCAAAAACGGCCGCATTTGGCAAGAAAAAAGTTCTTTTTCACCAGGACAACGCACCGGCGCACAAGTCCGCAGTCGCAATGGCAAAATTGCATGAGTTAGGCTACGAACTCCTTCCTCATCCTGCATATTCCCTAGATTTAGCCCCCTGCGACTATTTCTTGTTTCCAAACATGAAGAAATGGCTCGAAGGTAAGAGATTTGGGTCGAATGAAGAGGTCATCGCTGAAATAAACGCTTATTTTGAGGGGCTCGAGAAATCGTATTACTTGGATTGCATCAAAAAATTGGAGAAACGTTGGGTGAAGTGTATAGAGCTAAAAGGAGACTATGTTGAAAAATAAAATGTTTTTATACCGAAAAGATTGTTCCTTATTTCATTTTTCAGGGACTTATTCACCCACCCTACAAGGTATTGATTTGATTTGATTTATTTACCTACGACTTTAACAATCAACAGGCTTCGAAAAATTCATAACAAATTCAGTAATTAATTTACATTCATGGCTTAACTTAAGACTAACAATAGTGATGACTTAAATTGAGATCAGGTCACAGAAACATCTATGTTAAAGAGCTTACAGCACTGGGAAATAGGTTCATGTAGACCACAAACGGTAGAATGTGATACTTCAAATAAAAAAGGCCTCTGTCTAAGAACTCTAAAAGAGCATATAAATTTATACAATTAAGCAAATTTGAACTATCGACCGTTGCACATAACAAATCACGAATAAACATACAACTGAATGTTTTTCTTCTCGTTTCAAGAGATTACATTCCCAATAAAAGGCATTTACTTCGATAGGGGTGATGAACATTGGGAGCATTATCGCGAAAAAAGTAAGGCAAGCAAAGCGTAAAAAATTCTTTTGTACCCTTTCAATTCTATCAATATCGTTTTGGGCAATAGGATTCGAAACAACACCAACATATTTCAAGATGGGACGAACAATACTACATAATAAAGATTTTAGGGTGTAAGGATCCTTAAAATCAGAAGAATTTCTCTTAAGAAATTCCAGGATTGAATTGCCTTTAGAAATCATAGAGCTTATGTGCAGATCAAATGTAACTTTGCTATCAAAAATTACGCCAGGATCCTTAATATCATTCACCACTCTAAGAGGTATATTATCTAAGCAGTATAAAGGAAAAATATGGTGCAGTATTCTATTATAGCACATGGAAGCGCACTTATTTACATTTAATTGTAAGTCATTCTATTTACACCAAAGTATGAAACTATCCATGCCGTTTTGCATTAAAACACTATCACGAACTGTTGAGGTTATGGAATAAATCTTAACATCATCAGCATGCAAAAGACAGTGACAGTGTTTCAGTATGCCAGGTAGATCATTGATGAACAGCAAGAAAAGAGACGGGTCTAGATGACTGCCCTCGGGTACTCCCGAAGTCAAATCAATCAGTTTTGAAAACTGATACCAATAACGACAAATTGCTTTCGTCCATTTAAATCCAAGATCTAAACCAGCTGAGCAGTGATCCATATACGCCATAAGCTTCAAGTTTTCTGACAAGAATAAGCAAGTTAACTCTACTGAAGGCCTTAACAAAATTAGTATAAATGACATGGACCTGTTGGTGCTCTTCTAGGGCAGTAATACAGAAATTCATAAATTCTAAAAGATTTGTGGTAATAGACCTGCCTTTCCAAAAACCATGTTAAAAATCGCTTATGTATGTCCTTATTAAAACATTAAACTTATCCTTTACTAGGCAATCCAGGATCTTAGGTATGACTGTCATCTTCGTTATGGGTTTATACTATAGTTTGATAGATTGCAAATTCAGCAAACAAACTGGAAACTAATCTAAAGATTTGGAAAGAAACATTAGTATCGCAAAAACTCCAACTTAATGTCGAAAAGACAAAAAATAATGGTAATCGGCAACAAACCAGAAGAAGTAAGAGTGACGGTGGACAGTGAAGGAGTTGAGCAGGTTATCAGGTACAAGTATCTTGGAAGCGTAATAAACTTCAAAGGTAACTCGGAAGATGATCTGATAGCAAGAATCCAGTCGGCAAATAATCTGTATGCGGCCCTGCAAAGGAAGTTCTTAGATCATAAAGAAATCACGAGAAGTACAAAAATATCCATTTTCAATACAATGTATCGTTCGATTCTGCTATTTGGATGAGAGAACTGGACTCTTATAAAAAAGCAGGAAAGTCAGATCCAAGCCTTGTAGATGAAATATCTCAGGAGAGTGATATGAGCAAGAATAATCGACAGGATAACAAATGAAGATATAAGAAAAACACTAAATTTGGAATCGACGAAGAAAATCCTGGAAGATAAAAAGCTTCGGTGGTTTAGCCACTTAGTCCGTACGGATGATAATCGACAGGTAAAGAATGTTTAAGAAGCAATAGTAGAAGGGAAAAACAAAAGAGGAAGGCCCAAAACGACCTGAAACAACACCGTAAAAAAAATATTAAGGGAAGCTGGAAAAAATTGGTACTCGGCCAAGCAACTAGCCAGAGACAGAAACACTTGGAGGGACTTTCAGTGGAAAAGGTCGATAAAAAATATAGATGCAACCTCGACACCCTAAGGGTAGAAGAGGACCGGTTTAAGTAAGTAAAGAAGTATGATAGTATTATAATTTAATTAAATTTGCACCGAAATCGGTTTATGCTGTTTTTCCGTGTTACCACAGAAAGGAAACCTGACGGAATGTGGTAACAAGTCACAAGGAACCTGTAAACCTTCATAAATATATGTCTTCCCCGAATACGTATATCGAATGACCAACTACTTTTACATCAAAATACGGAGGAGAAAGTGGCAGTGGATTGGTCACACCTTACGGCGCGAAAACAGTTCCATTGAGAAGTACACCATGCTGGAATCCACTTACCCAATCAGGCAGACGAGTGGACCGCCCTAGGGAGACACGGAGAAGGACATTCGAGGAGGAATCCACAGGGAGCTCAAGCGCATTGCAAAACTCCGAACACGTTGGCGCTCATGCGTTGTTGCGGTCGCCCATCTAAGTACTAACAGCGCCCGATGGTCCTTGATTTCGGTGGTCGGACGAGAACCTTTGCTTCCGAACACATACGCCTATTATGGGCTACTTGAGAAATTGACAGTACTGAAGGAAACTTAACGTAGAATTATGACATTAGCTTCCGACTATTATAGTTCAGCCTTTAGGCGACTTACGAAAGAGCGAATCCATTCGCTCTTTCGTAAGTGAGCAAAAGTGAACGAAACTTAACGAATCGAAGCAAAAAGCTATTATGGTCACACAATACAAATCCTGTGTATTCGCTCTGTTTCGGTAGTGATCGTACGAAAGCATTCTACTATTATAGTTCAGCCTTAAGTCGCCAAAAGTTTTTGGAAATGAAGGGAAAGCTTTCATCCAAAAGCTCACCACGTGGTCCTCCTGCTGTGGTGAATACTCCACGATCATCTTCATTTTTGTATTCAATGGAGCAATTTCCACCTCTGAAAGCTCAACCAAAGTCAATTACCACGTTTATATGGCGGATTGAATCCAGATTCAATTCGGGTTGAGTGTCATGTAAACTCAAATTGGATTGAAAGAGGATTGACTCGATCCGATCACAAAATTTTTTGCGATCGAGTTGAGTTTTTGCATGTAAACGCGGGTCGAAAGATTGAGTTTGACAGATAGAAACAAAAGAGATATCTATATAAGGGTGTTTGGCTTATCCCTCAATTCGGTTACAGGGAAAACCTGGATCGAAACCCAATCCTTTTTTAATCCGGTCATATAAACGTGGTAAATGTTGGCTCAGAAGAATATCACCACACCAACAGCAATTCAACTTCAACCGAGAGTGTGGGTTGAGCAACGTCCTCGCCAACAAATGTCCAATCCTTTCATCGAACTTCTTGCTGATACCGAAGTTGAATCATCTTCCAAACTTGAGGGTGAGCTTTTTTCCCCTAAAGAGATCCAGCCACTAACCATTGAGATGGCAACAAAACTTTCTAATTGTAAAAATAAATCAGAACAATTTAGCGTAATTGCACAATTAGCTTTAAAATATCTTTATGGTAATAAGTAATATATCTGCTAATCTAAAAGTGGTATGTTGGAATGCTAGAGGGATTCGCAAGAAAGCTCGATGTTGGTCTCATCTCCGAAACAGGTTTAAAAGCTGATGTATATTTTTCTAATAGTCTGTATAGGTGTTATCGTTCCGATAGAACAGAACGAAGAGCAATAAAGAAAACCTTAAAGTATTCTTTATTACCAAATTTAAGAACAAAATTAATTGAAAATATAGTTATCGAACTATTCTTTTCAAATGGGAGAAAACTATAAATTTTTTTTGGGTACATTCTGGGTGCTTCGCACTCACAAAATAACAAATACTGGTTGAAAAATTACCTTCTTAAGCTTATAAACATTCCCAATCTTTACCTAATAGGAGGCGACCTTAACTGTCGCCATAGAAGTTGGGACCGTCTTAGGGCCAATTCTTCATGATCTTAGCTCGAGTCACCAATTTCAATTAATGTATCCCAATACACCAACTTATATCCCATATAACAGTAGAAATATCCTTTCTACCCTAGATCTATTTCTATCTAACATTCCACAGTTATTTGATTATAAAATAGTGCTAAACGATCTATCTTCGGATCACCTTCCAGTACTTTGTAGTATACCTCAAAGGGCTGAATACAACGCAAATAACTGCTACCTTGATCTCAAAAACGCAAACTGGGGGAGATACAAACGGGAAGTCAGTACTTATTTAGGAAGCCACGAAGTCAATCTCGACAGCGTCACATCTATTATGCATATGGATGAATATGTGAATACTTTTAAAAGTGCTATTGAGAACGCAATTAATATTTCAATACCAAAAAAATAAAATCTTCCAAAACAATATACTTCCAAACAATATTTTGAAATTGATCAAACTAAGGAATTTTTACAGAAGATATTGGCAGAGATTTTTGACATATGAATTCTTTGAGAACGTTAAAATTCTCAATAAACTCTTAAGTCTCAAAAAATGCAGCAAACCATTTTGGAATGTCTCCAAATAATGAAAAATAAATTCAATGTTATTCCTTCCTTTTCTGATGTTCAGAGCTCCTCCATCACAAGTATTGAAAAGGCCGATATTCCAGCATCACCCTTTCTTAGAAATCATGCGATTTCTAGTGGAATGGAAAATAGAATGACGGAAGCATTGGTCGTCCAACACCAGAAGTTGTGCCAGAAAGTGTTTATGTGAGTTATGAAGAACTAAAACATATAATACTCAAGGTTAAACTTCGTAAGTTTTCAGGTATTGACGATATTAAAACTTATATATGGGGCTTTTACCTAGAATTCAATTTTTATTGTTTATTTATTACTCATGCATAAAATTTCAACATTTCCCAAAGGCTTGGAAGAAAGCTAAGATTATACCAATTTTAAAACCCGAAAAACCTGCCAACAATTCTAATAGTTACAGACCTAGTAAGCTAACTAAGGTCGTTAAGCAAAATTTACGAAAGAATTAACAAAAATAAAACTGATTTAGTCCTTGCAGAGAAAAACATGTTGCCTCTGCAACAATTTGGTTTTAGGTGCCACTACAACACGGTGCAACAAGTAGACAGAATAACGCAACATGTCAAAAAAGGATTTACTTCGAAAAAATCCACGGGTCTTGTACTTCTCGATGTTGAAAACGCCTTTGGTGCTGTTTAGCAGTCAGGACTATTATATAAAATGATTTTGTATTAATTCCCTGAATATATTATTAAAATCGTAAAATCTTTTTTAGATAGTCGCGTGTTTACAGTCTATGTTAAAAATGTCCCTGCAGGAATCCCCCAGGGATCCTTACTCGGCCCCGTATTATTCAACATATATACGTCTGATTTTCCTCAACTTCCCAACTGCGAGTCTGCAATGTTTGCTAATGATACATGTATCTATTCTTCCGATGTACTTGGTTCCGCAATTGAAACCAACCTTTTCAATCGGCTCTAATTACTCTTATGAGTTAATTTGATGAGTCGAAAATTAAAGTGAATGCTGCAAAAACTCAAACTATCTTTTTCACTAAAAAAAAGAAAAGCTTGTTTTTAACCAAGCAACAATCTAAGAATCAACAATGTTAGTACAACCTGGGCGGACAGTGTCAAATACTTAGGTATAACTTTAGATAAAAAGTTAACATACAGTAATCAAGTTATAAATACTTTAGATACAATAAATAAAACGATACGAATTATGTATCCTCTCATTAATAGAAATTCCTTGCTAAGTCAAGAGAATAAGCTAATCATTTGCAAAGGTAATTTTTCAGTCTTTTATGTTCTATGGTTGTCCAGTTTGGGCTAAATGTGCAAAAATACACATCAACAAATTGCAAATAGCACAAAACAAGTTGTTAAAACTTATGTTGGAGCTTCCATGGTACTTTTCAACGATCGAGCTTCACGATCTGGCCAACATCGATTTCGTTTCTACAAGAATTGAAAGACTCAATGTTAAGTATAGAATAAGTTGTGAGATGTCTGATAACGAACTTCTTAATAGTCTAGTCACAAAATAATATTGTTAATTATTTATTTACTTGTTCTGTTTTTATTTGTTTCCTATTACTTACCTGTTATCCATTTGTTTATTATTTGTTTATTATTTATCTATTTATTATTTACTTATTTGTTTATTTATTTATTTGTTTATTATTTATTGATTATTTATCATTTATTTACTACACATTTATTTATTACGCATTTATTTATAATTATTAAATATTTATGAAATATTTATTTAATTACTTACCTTTTATTTTTATTTTTTGCTTCTTTTGCTTTTCGCACAGTGATATTAGATTTAAGTTTTACAGCTTCTAAGCTTTTGTTATCAGACAGAATAGCTACTATAATATTCTGTTTTTTTTCTACTAAACACCATTATACGATTTTTTTTTTGTATGAGAGGTTTTTTCTATAGCGTTTTCCATTCAATATATATAAATTCATTAAAAACATATTTTGTAAAACATATTATAACATTTTCCAGTAGTAAGATAAAATTATAGCTCTGTGTAAATTGTGCAATTACAAACTTAAACTTAATAAAGAATTTTATAATATCAATATTTCTCTCTGTACCCTTCTTTATCTTTCCAATTTATGATTACAATATAATATAATTACAAGACAAAAAGCAATATTCGCAACACTAAATTGATTACAGAAAAGTTCATCTTATACAAATACACCAACAACTTTTTCAATATAAGTAATATGTATTATTTATCTTCACTCTTCAAAGAAGATCTTTTTAATTACAATGTAATTTGATCAGAAGAATGTCACTCATTAAAAATACCAGCTTGTCAAATTACCTAAATTTGTTGAATAACTTTATACATCTTCACAATCAGTTAATTGAGTTCAAACAAAAGTCCTTTTCGTCTTCAAATGAAATTATTTCTTTCAAAATCACTTGAACAATTCTTGGAAATGAATTTTGTTAAAATGTTAACAGCATTTTAAAATCCATCTCAATTTACAATTTCAAAAAGTTAAACCATCTAATATTCCCCTATGTCCATCATACCTGTGGCAAATTGTTCTGTCATTATCCGGGGAACAACAAACTTTTTTTAAGTTCATAGAGTTCAACATATAACTTTCCAATCTTCAAAAGTAATTCTCTGCGAAAATAATGAAAAAATTTCATCTTCAATTAGTGCGGTACACGTTTCGCTGTCCTCGGGGTACTAGCGGGCATTTAGAAACTTTGTTCGTTATTCACAATTCTAAATCCCTGGAGCGTCGACCACCATGCCAGAGCAATGGGTACCTGTTAAACTTTTTCAAGCCAGTACGGAATCACAGTGTTACTATTTAATTTATTCATTTCGGCAAATCTTAAAACCTCTTTGGCCACACCCCAGACATCGGAATTTACTGTACGTTATCTATACAATACCACCTTTGAACCTGGAAAATGTTCCTAGACAATATACGAAAAAAAGTTGATAAAATCAGAGTTTAAAATCTTCATGGTCACCGTTGCCCTTAAGATAGAAATATAATTTATTGGAAATGAAAAGTATCTGAAAGTACAAAAATACCTACCACCGTACCGTTGTATTACCCCAGAGAATTTAAATTTCAAATTACATCTAACATTGCCGGTGGTGAACTGCGGATAAGCAAAAGGAATCCAGTTGCCTCCCTCCTACACACTCAGTCAGCATTAGATCAGGGCATTTAGTTAAAATGCGCGTATAAAAAGTTAAAATTCAAATTTTTTGGGTAAGAAATATGAAACCCTGACAGAGACCTAAAAGGTGCGAGTTCAATGGAAAAATTGATTATAAAAAAAGCGTAGGAGGTACTCTTTTATATGTAGGTGTATAAAATCAAATGCATATTTCCAACGAGTAGGGTGATTGATATGATCTATATAAAGGTTGATTCCTTTTGTAAGCGGTATGCAGAAACCATGGTTTATTCTTTATTATTATTACTGGGAAAAATAATGGGGTTGAGTATGGAATCGCATGCATGAAAATCTCCTGTATCAAAACACCTGTTGTGCTTCTTTTTTTTATACCAACTTCCCTCAGAATAGGCGAACATAAAACTCGCTCTGTGATGCCTATAGTACAGGCCCATCTGCGAATCTACGAAACGTAATCACGACTACGACTGGCTGGCAAAAATACTCATCGTAACCCTTCACGTGGGTGGCAGCCGGAAAAAACCACCACAATAGTCTTGTGCGATGTCAAGATGGGGTTAGCTAAGGCCAAAGAGCATTGTATAGGATTCTTAACTTCTTAATAGTTCAATTCTCTACATATGCTTTTTTTGACCATCGGATGAAGGTACCTGATTTCAGTGGTGGTGTGAGCGCGTCAAAGCACGAAAACGTGCCCAAGAATGCAAGGCTGGGGGTTAAACCAGTCTTTAACGAGGTCCTTCAGATGCACAGGCGAGGTCTGTTGTATCTAGCTTTATCCCGATATAACACAGCGCTGTCGGGACTGACCTACTTTCCGTCTTACTCGTGGGACCAAATCCAGTTAAGAACAAAAATGAATAACAAAGCAAAAAAAATAAATAAATTGCTCGCCTCCAGTCAGGAGACCCTAGTGGGAAGTGAGGGCCTTGAGAGGAGAGTTCCACACAAAACGTGCTCCCCGAACCACCTACACCCTCCACATCTGCGGCGCAGGACACACGACTCAGTGCCCAAAAAAGCGCTATTAGCAGCTAACAACCGCAGAAAAGGAGCGTACCAAAAGGCCATGTTCATTAAATCAATAATATTCTTTCTTTCCTCATGCTGGTCACTGAAGACAGCGCCGTCTCTATTGAGAAGATCGGCTGCAAACTTTGCTTCGGTATTAGGCATGCCAAGATCAAACTTTTCAGATTCTCAGGTCCTCATGACGACTTAGACGAAGTCGACAACGCCAACAAATTGTTGAAGGACATGAGGATCAAGACCAACCAATCTAGCGATCAAACTCATAACTCAACCAATGCTGAAAGTCGTACCGATTAATCTGCATCACTCGATTTATGCTACAGATAATCTGATGATCTTTCGGAAAGAGGAAGACATGGACATCAGCATTATACAAGAACCTTGGGTTAATGGCCTTAATATAAAGAGCCTTAATAATAACCAACACAATCTGTACTACAACCGTAATAACATCAACCATGGCCTAGAACCTGCATTCTAGCTAAAAAAAAAACATATTCATAATGTAGCATAATAACTACGCTCCAAAAGTATGCAACATATTCCGAAGTGTCTTTTCATTCGAGGTTCGTGTACGGATTATGTCTAAGACGACGTCGCGGAATTAAAGGAGAATTATAACCGCAAGAGATTATTGGCTGCGGCTGTCATCTTGGAATTATTACATCAGAATTTTCTTGTTCCAGTGGTCGAAGAATTTGCTAGAAGTTTCTGGCTATCAGAAATGCGACTATATAAGGACAGATGGCGATCGAGGCAAGGCAGTTGGTTTTCGAACCGCACGAAGAGATTGGAAAAGTGATAATGGGCGAAGTTGTAGTTTTGTGATAGATTGAAAGTTAAGAGTTAACAAGAAGAAGTAATTAGTTTGGATTTGTGAATTAAGTAATTGAAATGAGATAAAGTGATATGAGAAGAAAGAGACCTTGTAAGGAAAGAATTTGCGAAGAATAGTATATAGTGTGAACTTGAATTGTTCTATAGACTAGAAAATAAAGAAATAATCTCCCAGAATAACGTTTTATCTACTCGAGCGGTAGCTCGCATATTACATTGGTGTCAGAAGTGGGATAAAACTTATTCTGTGAATAACTATTTCCGTGGTGTGAAATTGCACAATAAAAAAAAAAAAACATTTCTTTGTTGAGTTAATTAGTTGCGCAAAATGGGTCGCAAATTGGGAAAACTAACTATAATTCAACTAAAGGCAGAACTCAGTAAGCGGAATCTCGACAAAACTGGGGGAAAAGATGCCCTACAGATTCGTCTTGAAGAAGCAATAAAGCAGGAAGGTGAAAATCCGCATGACGTAGAGTTTGACGTGGAAGAGGAACCAGCAAGTACAGTAGCCGACCCGGGTATATCAAGTCTGCTCCTGCAACTTAAGTCAGTCATGGACGAACAAAGGAAAACAATGGAAAACCAAAAGAAGTCTCTGGAACTTAAGCTGGACGAACAAAAGAAAACAATGGACGAACAAAAGAAAGCAATGGACGACCAAAGGAATTCTCTATAACTTAAGCTGGACGAACAAAAGAAAGCAATGGACAAACAAAAGAATTCTCTAGAACTTAAGATGGACGAACAAAAGAAAGCAATGGACGAACAAAAGAATTCTCTAGATGCTCTGGAAAGCAAACTTGTTGAGCAAAACAAGAACTTGGAATCTAAATTCGAAGCGATCGAAGAGAAAATCGAGAAGGTCGAGACGCAACTCGAAAAAGTCGAAACTAGATTCGATGAAAATTTTGAGAAACATGAAACTCAGTTCGGGAAGATAGAGACTCAGTTTGAAAAAGTGGATACGCAATTCGAGAGAGTAGGGAAGCAAGTCGAAAATCTTGCTAAGGAACTCAGCAACGTGAAGAGACAGAAAGCACGGGAATATTCCACTGACGGTCTGAGAAGAAAGAAGATGCAAACATCGATGGTCAAACATCATGGCCAATTTATAAGAGGCAATTCGAAGCGGCCGCAATGACCAATAGCTGGGACGATGAAGAGAAGTCTATTGCCCTCACGCTTGCACTGAGGGGTCCAGCTGCGGAGCTCTTGCAGACCATCCCGGAAGATAAACAGCAGAACTACGACTCTCTGCTTCAGGTTATCGAGATGCGGTTTGGGGATGAACACATGCAGAAGGTGTACAGGGTTCAGTTGCGTAGTCGAGTCCAGAAAAGGGGGGAAACGCTCCAACAGTTTCAAGCGGATATAGAGCGACTAGCCTATCTTTCATACCCCAAGCCGGTGAAGAGCTTATCAACGAAATGGCGGTGGAAACTTTTATTCAGGCCATAGAGGACAGACAACTGCAAATGGCTGTAAGGATGGCTGAAAAGCGAACACTCCCCGAGGCATTCGCATTCGCTTTGTCAATGAAGGCTGCGGACCAAGCGTACCATGGAATACACCGTGTCAGGGAAATGTCCGTCGTGGAATGCTCATGCCAGAGAACAGCCGTCATGAATGAAGACAAAGCTCGCGGAAGTCAAATCCGTTGCTGGAATTGCAACCAAACCGGACACCTACAACGGCAGTGCAGAAGTGCACCTAGACGAGGAAATTGTCCACATTGCGGAAGTAGGAGAAGCAGAGAGGAAGCATCCTGTCGGTCAGACTTCCCAAAACCAGCAGTCGGGAAATGCGTAAGGACCAACTTCGCGGGGCAGAAGTTGGTTACTGGAATCGAGGCCCCCAGTGCGTAGCCACCATCGACACAGGTGCCACCGCCTCCATTGTAAGAAGAGATATCGTCAGAAGCTCATGGCTGCACAACACCAACAGCAACTGCCTGAAGACTGCGACAGGGGAAATGGCGAAGGTGTTTGGAGAAGTTCGTCTTACGATTACTCTGGCGGGACTGACGTTCTCCCATGCGAAGAAGAAGAAGTAATTAGTTTGGATTTGTGAATTAAGTAATTGAAATGAGAAAAAGTGATTTGAGAAGAGACCTTGTAAGGAAAGAATTTGCGAAGAATAGTATATAGTGTGAACTTGAATTGTTCTATAGACTAGAAAATAAAGAAATAATCTCACAGAATAACGTTTTATCTACAATATAATATGAGAGTTGAAAATTGAAAAATATCAAATCTGAAATCATTCTCAGACCATAGTTGGATCCTCTTCAATGTAGATCTCGAGATCGAGACTCCTAAGCCTTTCAGAAATCCCAAAATAATTGATTGGCAAAGTTTGAATAGATCATTAGTTCAAAGCTCCGTAAAATACCTAGAGACTTTCAAAAAAACTTTTAACACAGCGTACGAGTATAGTCTCGTGCCCAATCATATATGTAGCAAAAAACCATTCCCTTCCGTGGAATGAGGAAGTCTCTAATCTTAGGAAGTTGAAGCAATTTTGGAGTCCCTAACGGAGCTGGAGTAGAAACTTATCTAAGTCGTTTTATTATTTCTATGCTTTGTACTAGAATTATTCAGGCAATATAACCAAATTTGCCAGTACACCTCAAGGCGGTGTTATTTCACCCCTACTATGTAATATAGTCATGAATAAAATCCTCCCAGCATTAGACAGAGAAAGAATTAAAGTAATCGGTAATATTAATGTCAGGAATGTTCCCCTCTGTGATAAGCGATATCATGGAAAATGCTCTAAGTAAGGTAAGCACCTGGGCCTTCGCACTTCCTCGGGTAAATGGTCAACCACTCTCCCTATCATCCACTGTTAGGTACTTAGGAGTTATTCTAGATCCTAAGCTCAACTGGAAGTTATATATAGAACAATGGGTAAAGAAGGCATGTATAGCCTCCTACGCCTGTAACAAAATATTTGGCAAAAAATTTGGCCTGTGACCAAAATTGATGTACACAGACGTGGTACGACCGATTCATACATATGGGTCAATAGTATGGTGCCGGCTCTAAAAAAAGCCTGTAATATTACCGAACTTAACAAGGTACGAAGAACAGCAGGCATAGGCACTACAGGTGCTCTACGGTCTACCCCGTTAGATGCTCTAACAGTTCCTCTGCATCTTTTACCTCTAGAGTTACACATAACAAACATTATAGCACATAGCGCGATCAGACTCAGAGAGTCTGGGTGCTGGACTGCGAAACCCTATGGGCATAGTATTATAATATACTGTATCGCCCCAAGAGATGACATTATCCCCATAAAAAAATTCCACAAAATATTTCGACGCACAATTCTCCACAAGATCAGAATGGCAAGATGGGCAGGTGGATTTTGACGTAACAATCTACACAGACGGTTCAAAGATGGACTGCGGTGTTGGTGCAGGTGTGTTTTCCGAATTCTTAAACATCTCAAAATCATAGACTTACAGATAATCTCAGTGTTGTCACTAGATCAAATCACACACAAATATAACACCAAGTTAAACTCATTAATAGCCAAGCTGTTATCAAAGCCATCGCTTCGGTCACTATATCCTCTAAACTACTGTTAGAATGCCGAAATGAGCTAGCCTCGGTAGATGGACAATTCAAAGTAACCAGATCTGGGTTCCAGGACATAGTAACTTTTGTGGAAACGAACTTGCTGATGAGCTGGTAAGGCAAGGCTCAGCCCTCCACCGCTCACTTGCGGAATCAGTCCACGTTCCGCTTGGAGAGTTCAAGATAGAAATCTCCTCAATATTCCTTAAAAAAGCCAACCTTAGATGGACTAGGCTAACAAACTGTGTCATATCCAGAAAGATGTGGCCGGCTACAACAAAATTAAATCAACTGACTTCCTAAATAGAACGCGAAGCGAATTCGCGTCACTGGCCTGTAGGAGACCACGCAGTCAAACTAAGTATCCCACATAACACACACAACTGAAATAGGAACCCTTATCTACTATTTATGCGCCTGTCCGGCACTAGCTAGGGTCAGACAACGAGCATTAGGAAAACCCTTCTTCAATTCCCTAGAGGAAATCTTAGAGAAAAACATCAAAGAACTTATTACTTTTTTGAATTCCACAGGTTGAATCTAGAGACTCCTCACCAACACACCGTAACACCCAGGTAACATGAGTTGTGGTAACAAAACGGCACCTTACCTACCTACCCCACCACTATGACCACTATAGCACGATGTGGGGGTATCTCACCACACAAAAAATGGAATGGGTAGACTGCTCCCACCTGTGTATCTAGCAGCCGTCCGTCTGAGGTCAGACGCTGACCGGTGTACCGCACATTGTGTGACAGCTGGCAGCTAACACCTGGATTTGGCCGTCAGTTTCGCCTTTCAACTATGCCCGTTCTTAACATCACTAAGGTTACTTCCTCTAGTTGAACTTTAGTCACCTCATACAACAGGCAATCCTTGATCCCCAAATCTGAGTGTGTGAATTTTGGTATTATGACTTCGGATTCGAGATCAGCTACTCCCTTGATTTACTTCAATAGTTTATAAGGAAGTTGATGTTTGTTTATATTTTTTTGCTTAATTGGTCTAATAAACAATGAAGCGACGTTTTTGACAATCTCCAAGTTTCAGACATACTCGTGTTAAACAGGAATATTATTTTTTTTCACATGAATGGAAGGGATCTGCAGAATATTGCCTTTTCGGAATTGTATAATTGATAAGATTTTTCTTTCGAGTTTAACTATCGGACGTTAGGGAGGGATAAGACTGTGAAAACACTTGTTATCCTTTTTCAGACTCGAATCTGCACTTTTATTCGATGCATTTAACTTTAGTTCATTAACATTGTCGTTAATCCTACCTTTCTCGTTCACTGAAATTTTTGTTCATCCCTACATACTTTCATTCATTAGGTACTAAATATTTTCGTTCATTGCTATTTGATTTCATGTAAAGTTAAGTTACGTTCAGATATTTGTCTGCACCTGAATAAAGACACACTTAGACCAAAGGAGGTCCATTGTGATACCACGGGATCTATAGCCATTTTAAATATTATACCTAAAGGGTTTATTGAACCAGTCGGAGCTTCCTGTGAAGCAGAGAATGCGTTCCTTCCTGCAGCTTTTGCAGAAGTTATTTGAAACCTATAGGACATTGTCCCGTAAGGACACCGATGACGGTGCTGATCTGCGATCGTTTTATCAAAACCAAGCTATTAGAGTGTTTTTGATCTAGCTTAGAGTGCCTTTCCTGGCGAGTTCGTCAGCCTTGGAGATTTTCAGAAAGTCTCTGTGGCCTGGCACCCAAGATAGGTGAATATTCAATTGCTGTGCCATGTGAGATCTGGGAGGTGGAAGAAGATGGTCAAATTGAGGAATTCGGAGAAAACAAGTCCACCTACCCCATTACCAGTTTAGTAACCTTCTGTGTGAAAGTGAATTGAACTGTCATCGTTAACGGCAACATTTTCTTGCTCATTATGTTTTGGAATTAACAACCGGTGGTTAGAACCACATCTCAGTGTTGTTGGGGTATAGTTGGTGTTCTCGTATGTAAAATTTTGTAGATCAAGGATCGTGGAATTGCCAGTTAGGAAGTTGAAGGCACTGGAGCCATCTTTTAACGGAGAATGCTGATCTTTACACTTTCCCTATGAGACTGAGTAACAACATCATTTGCATAGGCAATCACTTGGCATTAGATCCATTCTTGGTCGGCCAGTAGATTAATAACCAGATTCCAAAAAAGAGGAGACAAGACGCTATCTTGAGGTGTGCCACAGCTTACAAGTCTTCGAGTCGAAGATCCGCTCAGTTTTGCCTTAATAATCCTGCCTGTAAGCAATTGATTAATAAGCACTCCAAGCGAAGCTTCGACGACCAGACTTGCATTAGTAATCGCTTCTGGTTTGACATTATTGAAATATCGCTCAATGCCAAGAAAAATAACCATAGTTACGGTGACCAACCGTCCTCTTTTTTAGAGGACAGCACTGGTTTGAATAATTCAGTTCTGTCATCTGGTTTTTGCTATTGTGAATGAGTGAGTAGCAAACTGTCATCCAAGTCCATTTGATACATTTTTATGACATTCTTTTCGCTTTTTGTTTGTTTCTTGGAAATGATAATCGATTGGTATGAAATTAATTTAAAACTTTGAGTATTAATTTGGAATCATTATTCTAAATGAAAGATTAAATTATTGTTTTTTATACTTTCAGATGGCTCCTAAAAGAAAATGCGTTTTCAATAACGAATTGCAAAAAGAGTTTCCGTTCATTAGAAAAACTCTTAGCGAAAGTGATGTGAGGTGCTCAAAATGTTTCAATTCAATTTCAATTCAATTTCAATTCAATTTATTCAATTTTGTGGATATCAAGCAAAACCTGGAAAGTACAAGGGCAAGGTGTAAAGTTCTCGGCCTGACGCAGAGATAGTGTTCCAATCAGCAAAATTTATGTTTCCTTCCTGGGTGCACTTCTCATTAGTTCGTATGACAAGTTTCAACTTGTTCTCTCAAGTAGTTTCTTTACACGAATTTTTGCAGTAGATGTCTTGCGTGTTTTTCGATGAAAAGGACGAACTTGAATATCGTGCGGTGATAAAATTCTTCGTTTTGGATGGATTAACCCCCAAGGAAACTCATCCAAATTTGACAGCAGTTTACAGGGACTCTGCTCCTTCCATGCAAACCGTTAAAAAGTGGGCAGGTGAATTTAAAAGTGGTCGCACGTCCCTCGAAGATGACCCACGTGAAGGACGGCCAAAAACAGCAACCACACCAGAAATCATCGAAAAGTGCTTGATATCGGATTGGACGATAGGCGAGTGAAGGTGAGTGAGATAGCTTAGGCTGCGTGTATATCGGAAGAGAGGGTGCGAAACATCTTGCATAAAAACTTAGGGATGCGAAAGCTCTGCGCAAGATGGGTGCCGCATTTGCTGAATGCCGATCAAAAGCAAATGCGCAAACGATTTTCGCGGCAATCTTTGGACCGATTCAATAGGGATCCGACCAATTTTGTGCGGCGATTTGTCACCATGGATAAGACATGAGTCCACCACTACACGCCAGAAACGAAACAGCAGTAGAAGCAGTGGATGAAAGCCGGTGGTTCAGCGCCAAAGAAATCGAAGTCGATCGCATCTGCCGGAAAGGTAATGGCCAGTGTGTTTTGGGATGCGAAAGGGATCCTGTTAGTTGATTACCTTGAGAAAGGCAGAACAATTACAGGCGAATATTACTCCAACCTTCTTGATGCCAAAATTCGCGAGAAGGGGCCTGGCTTGAAAAAGAAAAAAAAATCATCTTTCACCAGGACAATGCACCTGCACACAAGTGTGCGTTGGCTATGGAAAAACGGCGGTATTTGGGATACGATTTGCTAGGCCATCCCACCTATTCACCTGATTTGTTTCTGTGAAGCGCTTCGCATCCAATGCAGAAGTTGAGAGGGCCATAGATGAATATTTTCACAGCCTTCCAGACTCTCACTTCCGAGAAGGAATACTGATGTTGGAGAAACGCTGGACCAAGTGTGTTGAAGTCAAGAGAGATTATGTAGAAAAATAAAATCATTTTTTAACTGAAAATCGCATTCTTTCATTGCCAGGCCGATAGCTTTTCACCTTGCCCTCGTAATAAACATAAGAAGGCTGCTCTCGATAGTTGTACCAACAAGCAGATAACTACTTTTGTTCGCAATAAACAATTTGATAATAATGAAAAAGAGGTAGCCATTATTAAAGGAACTTGGGCTTATCATTCCGAACAACACAGCTTCTCATTCAGATCGAACGACTGCACTTCTAAGTTAACTAAATCTTAGTTATTAAAAAATAACAATAAAATGTGCCAGAACGAAGTGTGAGGCGATTGTAAAACATATTTTCGTACCTCTTTCCTTGGATTTGATAAAAGCCGACTTATCTCAGGCCATTAGACTGTTCAAATCATGGATCTCTGGAGGTCTGTCCGATATTGGTTCACTTTTTCCTACCGAATAAAGTAGTTCAGGTGAAAATATTAAGTGTTAAGGAACTTCCAGGTGAAAACTCCGAAATAATTTCTAAAAGTCTTCAAGATACTTTAAATCTATATGAAGTCACAAGATAGATGGTAGCATTGTGTACAGACAACACGAACTGGAATTCCGGAGGTGCAGCTAGAAGAGGAAGAAATAACATTTTTCACAAAATGCAGGATTTTCTTGATAAAAAGTTAATTGGTGTAAACTCTGTCACCCACATTTTAAACAACTGCTTCCAAACTGTCTCCGACTTGCTTCCCGTTAACATTGAAGTTCTAATAATCAAAATTTATTCTTTTTTCTATATTTACACGGTTAGGGTCGAAAAGTTGAAGGAAATATGTGACAACGCTGATGTTGAGTACAAAAAATTATTGGGGAACAGCAAAACACGCTGGTTGACATTGTTTCCTGCATTGGAGCGAATATTGATATTATTTAAACCTCTTAAAGAATACTTCCTTTTGCGAGAAAAGTAATCCTAAAATTCTTTAATGACCCTTGTGCTAAACTATGGTTCCTTTTTATTCAAAGCCAAGCATTCTTTTTTCATAAATGCATTCTTCATTTAAAGTCACAAAATATGTCAATGACTGAAGTGTCTTTTGTTTTGAAAGACTTTAAAGCCAATTTTAAAGCCCAAGTTGATTCCTTTTATCAAGCCTGTATTGATTACTTAAGTCATTGGGATGCAGCGTTTAAGGACGTGGAACATTTTGAATGGACACTTTTGAATAGAGTTCCATCTTGGAACTCTATTGAAAAAAGCCTTTCCAATGTTTTGGAATTTAGAAAAAATATAAAAATCAAAGATAATGAATTATTTCACGAGGTTTCTTGCGTCAAGCGATATGCAAGTAAGGAAGAAATTGAAAAATGGAAAACGGACAATTTGTCACCAAGTGAGAAATGGGTTGAAATTTTCAAACACTTTGATGAAGAAAATGTGAAGTACGAAAATATACTAAGACTCGTAGAGTTTTCGCTGTCGCTTCCAGCTTAAAATGCCAATACGGAAAGAGTGTTTTCAATTTCTAATAACATTATAATAATAACACCTGAGAAATCGCATTTAAAAGTTGATACACTAGAGGCAATGTTGATAACAAAGTGCAATTATGGTTATGACTGTGGAGATTTTAAGACTTTTTTAAGAAGTCGGAATAACATCTTAAAAAAAATACACTTACACTGCGAAGAAAATACAAAAACTAACAGTTCCTTTGAGTTAAACTTTTAAATTAAGTACTTAAGTATTTATTATATACTTTTTTTTTTTTTTGTTATAATTGTTTTTATTTTTTGTTTTAAAAATTGAACTGGTTGATGTAATCTGAAGTGCAAATATTTTGAATAAATATCGTTTGTTTCTAAACTTGTTTAAGTTAATTAAAGATTGTCCTCTTTTTTGCATCTTCAAAAATGGTCACCGTAACCATAGTACACTCATTGATGCTCAATGGTACACACGAGCGTATGCACGAGTAAGGCCATAGACAAAACAGCGCTAATAAGGAAAGCCAAAGCCAACCCTGTGAGTGAGTGCCAGAACAATTCGCCGAACTCTGGTGGATGCGAAGTTATACGCTCGAGCTCCGAGGAAATCCAAGGTACACAAAACCCACTGTGTTGATGGAGATGGTAGTGTAATAATAAGGGCTGAAAAATTCAAGTACAAGTACAAGTACAATTACATCGTACTTATTTTTTTTAAGTACAAGTACAATTCATTGGTACTTTTACTTAAAAATTTAAAGTACCAGTACCGTGAATTGTACTTACCTATACTTGCAAACCCTTCGAAACACTTGAAAAACTGGTTATGTATGATACGAGGCAAGGTGAAAAGCTCCCGGCCTGACAATGAAAGAATGCGATTTTCAGTCAAAAAATGATTTTATTTTTCTACATAATCTCCCTTGACTTCAACACACTTGGTCCAGCTTTTCTCCAACATCAGTATTCCTTCTCGGAAGTGAGAGTCTCGAAGGCTGTGAAAATATTCAACTATGGCCCTCTCAACTTCTGCATTGGATGCGAAGCTCTTCCCAGAAACAAATTTCTTCAAGTTTGGGAACAGATGGAAGTCTGAGGGTGTCAATTCAGGTGAATAGGGGGGATGGCCGAGCAAATCGTATCCCAAATACCGCCGTTTTTCCATCGCCAACGCACACTTGTGTGCAGGTGCATTGTCCTGGTAAAAGATGATTTTTTTTCTTTTTCAAGCCAGGCCCCTTCTCGCGAATTTTGGCATCTAGCTGCTCAATAAGGTTGGAGTAATATTCGCCTGTAATTTTTCTGCCTTTCTCAAGGTAATCAACTAACAGGATCCCTTTCGCATCCCAAAACACACTGGCCATGACCTTTCCGGCAGATGCGATCGACTTCGCTTTTTTGGCGCTAAACCACCGGCTTCCATCCACTGCTTCGACTGCTGTTTCGTTTCTGGCGTGTAGTGGTGGACCCATGTCTCATTCGTGGTGACAAATCGCCGCACAAAATCGGTCGGATCCCTATCGAATCGGTCCAAAGATTGCCGCGAAAATCGTTTGCGCATTTGCTTTTGATCGGCATTCAGCAAATGCGGCACCCATCTTGCGCAGAGCTTTCGCATCCCTAAGTTTTTGTGCAAGATGTTTCGCACCCTCTCTTCCGATATACAAACAGCCTCAGCTATCTCACTCACCTTCACTCGCCTATCGTCCAACACGATATCATACACTTTTTCGATGGTTTCGGGTGTGGTTCCGGTTTTTGGCCGTCCTTCACGTGGGTCATCTTCGAGGGACGTGCGACTACGTTTAAATTCAGCTGCCCACTTTCTAACGGTTGACATGGAAGGAGCAGAGTCCCCGTAAACTTGTGTCAACTTTGGATGAATTTCCTTAGGGTTTAACCCATCCAAAACGAAGAATTTTATCACCGCACGATATTCAAGTTTATCCAATTTAACGAAAAACACGCAAGACGTCTACTGCAAAAATTTGTGTAAAGAAACAACTTGAGAGAACAAGTTGAAACTTGCCATACGAGCTAATGAAAGTGCACCCAGACAGGAAACATAAATGTTTGCTGATTGGAACGCCATCTCTGCGTCAGGCCGAAAACTTTTCACCTTGCCCTCGTACATAACCAGTTTCTGCAACATATTTCTTAATGATGTTCTTATAAGTTATCAAAATGGTATTATTAACTTATTAACTTTTACATATGTTGTTTGAATGAAGACTTTTCAATGAAAATTTATTTTTCATATGTTCGTCATTCTAAGTACATAACCAGTTTTATAAGTGTTTCGAAGGAATTGCAAGTATAAGTACAATTCCTGGTACTGGTACTTGAAATTTTTAAGTAAAAGTACCAAGGAAGTGCACTTGTACTTAAAAAGAAATATGTACGTGGTAATTGTACTTAAGTTGTACTTCAGATACTCCAAATTACTTAATTACGTTACAGGTCTGAATGATATGGGTTTTTTTTCTTGGTGGGGCGTAGGTCCGGTTTACCTCATCGAAGGCATAATGACTAAAGAAAAGTATGTATTCGTAGACATACTACAGATTGTCATGCTTCCATGGGCCGAAGAACATATGCCGCTAAAATGGCGCTGTCAGCAAAACAACGACCCAAACATGGTATGAGCAAAGTAGTGTCGAGTTTTTCTGAATCTCCGGACTTAAAGCTGATTGAGAACCTCTGGATCGACCTGAAGATTGAAGTTAATAAACACCACCCCTCAAACAAGCAAGATCTTCGGAGAATCGTCCAGGAAGTTTGGGCCTTTGGATAAATGTCGCAAATTAGTCGATTCTATGAAGAACAGAGTCGATGCTTTTATTAAAAAAAGGGTTTTGTAACTAAATACTAATTTTCTTTTAAAAATATACTCACCAAAATATATTATCTGAACGTTTTTCTCTGTTATTACTGGGTGTTGCTATTTTTTGCCCAGCCAATTACGCTATCTGAAGCACAATAGTTAAATATACTGTAACATAATGTAGCATAATAACTACGCCCTCAAACAGGCAACACATTCCGAAGGTCTTTTCATTCGAGGTTCGTGTCCACAGTTAGAGACGGATACGACGTCGCGGAATTAAGAGAGAATTATAACCGCAAGAGAATTATAACCGCAAGAGATTATTGGCTGCAGCTGTCATCTTGGAAATATTACATCAGAATTTTCTTGTTCCAGTGATCGAAGAATTTGCTAGAAGTTTCTGGCTATCAGAAATGCGACAGATGGCGATCGAGGCAGGGCAGTTGGTTTTCGAACCGCACGAAGAGATTGGAAAAGTGATAATCGGCGAAGTTGTAATTTTGTAATAAATTGACAGTTGAGATTTAACAAGAAGAAGTAATTAGTTTGGATTTGTGAATTAAGTATTTGAAAGGAGATAAAGTGATTTGAGAAGAAAGAGACCTTGTAAGGAAGGAATTTGCGAAGAATAGTATAGTGTGAACTTGTATTGTTCTATAGACTAGAAAATAAAGAAATAATCTCACAGAATAACGTTTTATCTACTCGAGCCGTAGCTCGCATATTACAATACTTTAATAAAATATACTTTCAACTATACAACTAATTGTACAGAGGATATGTTGTATAATTATTTGTCAGTAAGTTGAAACTAAAAAAGTTTCAAAAATCCCAATGAAATAGGAGTTATCTTTACCACTGATGAAAAATAATAAGTGTTGCTATTATTTTGGCCATAGCTGTACATAATATATTCTTTTATCTAATTAAGTCTTATAAGTACAAGAAAAGTAAAAGTTAGTACCGCAAATTTAATAGATTTGTGTAAAATATTATTTTTGCTTTTTTTGTTTATTTGAATTTTGTTATTTTTTTTTTTTTTTTTTTAATGAAAAAATCTTAATATATTAGTGATAAAAATCGCAAAGTATTTTGATTTTTTTTTTTGTACAATACATTTGAGCAACTTGTGAAAGTGAGCGTATCGTACCATGACTCTACACAGAATGTGAATGGCAGTAGTGTTCAGCTGCCAATGCCATTTCATCGTGGAGAGTTTGATTTACAACACCGTATTTTAGTGATTGAAACATTTTATCAAATTGGTTTATCAATTATTGGACCACAGCTTAAATTAAGTGCTTTTTTTTTGGTTGACGTGGAGTGCCTGTAAAGAGCACTATTAAAAAAATTATTCACAATTTCGAGAATCTTTTACACAGTAAAAGGGCGTACATAACAAAATATTGATGCAATGGAGAGACAATGTGAATGTGATCAAAAAGTACCCGGAATTCTCCAATAAAACGCAAGCGGTTTAATTATTCATCGATATCCATTTTATTCCCTTCAAAGTAATCTCCATTGAAAGCGATACACATATTCCAACGCTTCCTCCTATCTTCAAAAGGCTTTTCATAGGTCGATTTTGGAATCGCCTTCAGCTCCTTCTCCGAATTCTACTTTATCGCTTCAATCGTCTCAACACGCTTTCCGTTAAGTGGTAACTTGAGTCGTAGGAATAGGAAAAAGTCACAAGGAGCCATGTCAGGTGAATGCGGAGCTTGTGGAACGGTATGAACGTTGTTTTTGATCAAATAGTCACGTACAAGATGAGATGTGTGAGCCTGTGCGTTGTCGTGGTGAAGAAACCACGACTTGTTTCTCCACAATTCTGGCCTTTTGCGACTAACATTTTCCCTAACATTAACGCTTTAATACGCTCACGTAATACTCTTTATTTACTGTCTGGTCTGGCGGAAGAAAATCGGAGTGGACCACACCACGGCAATCAAAGACAGCGGTCAACAAAGCCTTGATTTTGGATCGACTCTGTCGTGGTTTTTTTTATTTTGGCTCGTCTGAGAAGCGCCATGTGGAAAATTATGCATTTCTTTCCGCACAAAATTCAAGTGACTCAAGAACTTCAAGAGATGGACTGGAGTTTAGAGTTTACCAATTGAATAGAGATAACCCTGAATTTCTTTCAAAAATTGATAATGAGTGACGAGGCGAATTTTGACTTGATTTGAGCTGTAAACAAACACAATAGCCGGATATGGTGAGCGAAAAGCCAAGAGCAATTCATAAACGACCTCTTCATCCTCGTACAGTGACTATTTGGTGTGCTATTTGGGCTGGTGGGATAATTGGATAATTTTTTTTTTTTCCAAAATGACAATGCCCAAACTGTTACTGGTGATAGATACGAGTATCGTGTGTTGTAACAAAATTGTATTTGCCTGAAATTGATCGGCTTCGTCTCCGAAACATGTGGTATCAACAAGATGGTGTCACATGCCATACAGTAAGATCAACAATGAAAATTGTGAAACAAGCATTTCCAGGCACGGTTATGTCGAAATTGGGGGATATCAATTGGCCGTCGCGCTCATCATATTTAACAGCCCCCGACTTCTTTCTCTGGGATTACTTAAAGGACCGGGTGCACCCTAAAAAATCGACATCATTGCAATAATTGAAAGACATTATACGAAACGCAATTGCAGATATTCCGGCTGATATGCTGCAGAATGTGATTGAAAAGGCAAGCTGTTGTCCCAGTTGGCCGGATTATTTGTCATCATTAATGGCATTGAATAAATAATACATTTATAGGAAAACGATTATAAAATTTATGTGTTTGTCCAAAGTAAATTTCGGTTCATTTTGGGGCTGGAATTAAATAAAATGAGGAGGGACCGAAGATATGAAGTTTGAAGTAAATCCGTCCGGCCGTTTAGGCTACAGTTGGATATACAGACGAATAGATGGGCAGAATTGGGAGACCAACTTTTTTGAGTTTCTCTGTTATAGTAGTGCCAAGATTGATCGCCGTGGCTCAGTGGTTAAGTGCGCGATCACTGAGCGGGAGATTCTATGCTCGAATGTCAGAAAACAAAATTGTCATAAGAAGTTTCTCTCAATCGAATAAAACTGCCCTTCGTAAACGGCATAAAACTGCAGGTCTCAATCATTTGCACGGCATAAGTGGCTGCGAGAAGCTAGGTCTGGCCCTGTATGGGCTGTTAGTGCCAAAAAATTTATTTATTTTTATTCATTAAGATTGATCAAAATATCGAGATCGAATTTGTTCACAAAAACAATGATTTTCTTTTAGATGTGAAAGTCAAAAAATATTTCAAATTCCAGTCGTGCACTTTATTTGTTCTCTCAACCTATTGAGACTTTACTGTTTTATTCTTCTCTAGTAAGCAAATATTTTCAAAATTATTGCAGGTGATGAAAAATATGCGGCGCATTTTAGTAGCAGTGCAGCAGTACCCTAGTTATAGCAGGGTACTGCTTTTATTCAAACGCTTCCCAGCGTTTTCTCGCAATGCTCGTCACTTTTCGAGTGGAAATTCATTTCGGAGTACACTCTGAATATTTGAAATCAACTAAGAAATGCACATTCTTTAGTTGTATTTTGACATTGAGGCTTGAGGCTCACTAATAATATCAGTGGTCAAGTCAAATATTTGTATTTCATGAATATTAGAAAGATATATACGTATGCCTTCTAATATCTAAAAAAATAAATTACCTCACGGTCCTTAAAATAACACAATGATTTCAATTCCCATAGTTGCAGCATTTCTAAAAATGGGCGATCTGAGTTACCAAAAAGCTTTTGTAAGTTTGTAGAGTCTTAATGTCATGGTTTTTAATTTTCATAACTGACGCCTCAATTGCTGTAATACCACCGTATTTAAGTTCCCGATATAGGAATCGCACTCCTCATTATTAAGATTCCTATTGCTAGGAATATTAGAAGAGGAGGGACAGTTCCTTAGGGACTTCGTGCTGCGTTGCGAAGCTGAAAGTAGAGTCGCCAGCAAATGTCATCGGCATAACTATTGCGTTGTGGTTGCTATCATATGGCAATATAAAAAGTTTATTATCGTGGACCGTTTGAATTTGCAATCGCGCGTCCGCGATGCAAAGATCGAGATATGAATTTCCAGAAGGAAACTTGTTGATGCAACTGGGCTGTATAATTTGATTTTATATTCTACCTGGATCTGCTCATTAAAGCGGTTTAGGAAGCTGCCTCTTCCGTTTGCCTTTGAGTTCACCCAGGCTGAGAGTCTCGCGTTAAAATCTCCCGCTAAGACGAAATAGTTGTTTAAACTATCTAGTCTCAGTTTTTCGAATATTTTTTCAATTTCGGCTTTAAACGGATTGACTGTACCTTTAGCCGCAGATGCTGATATTAAATACAGACAACCATTATCCCTGAGAGGCAGTGAGATAATAGTTGTCTCAAGACAACTGAAGCTCCTAAAATCACTTCGTTCAATTCTATTGTATCGCAGTTGTTTCCTAACACGTCTGTCTGTCCGTATTACGTTATAGTTATTAAAAGCTAATTGATGTCTATCATTTAGCTTTGTCTCGTTTAAAAAAAGAACGTCGAGTTTATGATCAGTCACAAAGCGAAGTAGATCACCGCGCCTTCTGATGGCGATTATGGAGTTTTTAGAGCAGCTATTTTTAGGGTTGCACAATTAGATCTAATCATGTTGACGACTAAGGATGTTGAGAAGGGCATCAACGAAATTGATTTTTCTCAAGTTTTGTTCTTTGCTATCTGGAGATAGCTGTACCGCTATGATAGGTAGGACTCTATTATCATGCCTAATGTTCACCGTAGCATACCTGAATGCGCGGACGAAATCTAGTTACTCAATATGCATATTATTTAATTATTTGAGGACCTCCTTGACTGCAACTTGTCATCCTTATGTGTGTAGGATAAGTACTCCGTACCTGCTTCATTCAATAGTTCTTTGACCTTGTTGCAGTCATCCTTATCTTCTAAGCTTAAGGTTAGCTTATTACTATTTACATTCTTTATTTTAAATTTACCTGAGCCTAATTTCGTTTGTAATAATTTGGATAGCACTTGGCAATCCTCTTTATATATTTTCATTGGTGGTGGTCTTTTTCTGGTCCCCACTATTTCTTCCTTGGCTCTCTTCTTTTTCTGGCCGTTGATGTTCGATGTTGATACTCTGTTGTTTTCTCTCGCTGATTGTGTACATTTTTTTCTTCATTTTTAGTCTTCATTTGCTCAAGAAGCGCATTTGTTGCCATTGTTTTATTGTTTGTATGTCCATTTGTAACTGGTTGACTATTTTCATCAACGGCTAGGAGAGCAAATTGGTTGTCTGATAATGTCTTTGCATCACTTGTTGTTTCAGTTTTTATTCTTTTAATTGACTTTGCCTTAAAAGTAGAGTCACTATCACTGTTCTGTAGATCACTTATAATTGTTTTAAGTTCAAGCACTTCTTTATATTTATTTGCCATTTCTATGGCCTCAATATATGTATACTCTTTGATCAATTTCAAAGAGATCCATCGCCAACTCTCCACTTGAAGGGGACCCATTTTTTTGCTCTCATTATTCGTTATTTTATTTTTCTTTTATAGTTCCACAAAGCCTTGCCGAACTGTGGTTTTAGATATCCTTTTTTCACTTCCTAATTTAAATTTTATTTATTTATTTTTATTATTTATCAATCGACTGAAAAATCAAAGCCTCCTCGATCCGGTTGTGTTGAGTGAAATAGCCGGGACACGATTTTCTTACATTAACAATTTCATGCGATTTGCTTGCAGATGTCCATGGGATGGAAGTACTGCTTCCTTTAAGTATATACGATGCCAGCTGCGTCGACTCGTAGGCTATCGCTAATTTTTTTTTATGTTGCAACAGTTCTCACAGAATCATGAGGCGTGTAGAAGGCGATCATGTCCCTGATCATGACATCAGCTTAAGATGTGTTGCAATCTCGCTTCGAACAAACGAAAATACAGTCTCTAGCAAGACCTGTTAGGTCTGCGATCCACTCATTGTCCCGGGAGCATTTTTTGCTTCAAGAACTTACACCTCGACGCAAGTACATGCAGTTTTGATTGGAAATGTATTATTAATTTCGCAGATAAAATCTTGAAATTGTGTGTACTTACATCTTCTGTCCCAAAAAGTAGATTATTGAGAAGGTTTCCACACGTCGATAAAAAATGAGCCTTCCGTAAGTTGTCGTCTTCTAAGGAATTCGCCGAGAAATGCTGCTGCAACTGGAAAAGGTAGCTGTCTCATGATTCCTTTTCTGGATCAAACGGGCGGAATTGGGGAATGGCGGTGGGTGCTGATGAGCATCCTTTTAAAATGCGCTGCATACATTCTGTGTTGGACTTGATCATGATGACCTGATCTAGAATTGCTTGCACAGCCTGCGGGTCCATATCTAACATCCTCACCGCAACTTGATATAATCTTAATGATGTTACTTCAAAGATTTATTCACAATTGAGACTTTCACAAAACTTCATACATTATATATAAAAATATTTGCACGGGAAAATCATCGAATTTGGGCATTCCTCTAATGTCATTAGAAAATGACAGCTGACAGGTGCAACTAGGGATACAATTGCACTTGATGCAATTTAACAGGGTGCATCACTGACCATAATATCATATCCACAGTTAAAGAAAAACACCCTAAAAGAAAGTAAAGGAATACGAGCCAACTGTAAAGGCCTTAATAGCTTCTTTAGGAGTTTTAACTGACATTCACACCTCTCTTCTTAAGTGTGAATGACTTCATTTCTAACAGAATAAAGAGCATTAAATCTAAGGCAAACTCATGGTTTGACCAGAGCTGTAAAGAGGCTATCAGGTTGGAAGAAGCAAGTTTTTGGTCTTATAAAGCCAACAAATCTGAGGAAAACTGAAAGAAGTTTAAACAAGCCAGAAAAGAGTGCAATGCCCATATTCGACGTGTAAAATTCTTACATGACCAAGAACTGAGGTAAAAAATCCTACATTGTCCCAAAGGTAGTAAACATTTCGTCAAAAATATTTAAAATTCTGCCTCGTCTGCCGTCCCTACACTCACTTACAATAACATTCTAGCTGTCAGGTCCTTAGACAAAGCTTTGCTTTGAAGCCAACTCCACACTGCCTGATAATGCTTTGTCTCCCCCTGTATTTGAGAGCGTAAAATTTTTCATAGGACAAGTCCACCTTCGCACTCGTACAGATGCAGGAGTACTCCAAGGTCTTAACATACACAAATTCGCTGGTCCAGATGGTATCCCCAACATAGTTTTGAAGAGGCGTTCTTCCACGCTGGCAAAACCTCTGCGTAAGCTTTTTTTGTCTATCGTACCCTTCAGGGCTCTTTCCGCGTAGTTGGAAAATAGCATTTGTCCAACGCGTTCCTCAAAAGGGGGAATCTACCCCCCTGTCCATTTATCGATCCATTGCACTTACGTCCCTTCTTTCCAAGGTCAGAGAAACACTGATAAATCGTCAGCTTATGAAATTTATCGATTCCCGAAAGCTCCTCAATGACCGGCAGTATGGTTTTCATAGCAACAGGTCCACTGGTGATTTGACGGCATATCTCACCGAGAAGTGGAACTTTCGGTCCATCGCTTCGGCGAAACTAAGATGGTTGCGCTTGATATTTCAAAGATATGTGATAGAGTTTGGAATTAGGCTCTTTTTTTCAAAAATGCGTGCATATGGCGTCAACGAGTTTCTTCTTCAGTGGATTAGAAAATAGATTTTGGGGCATTTAATACAAGCTGTCTTGGACGGCTTTAAGTCTGCAATTCACAATACAAATGCTGGTTTTCCCCAAGACTCTGTTTTGTCCCCGACTCTCTTTCTTATTTTAAAAAATGATCTCTTGTCTGCAACTTTTAATCCAATCTATTCCTTTTCTGATGACAGTACCCTGTGTTTTTCATATTCGTTCCCTAACTTACGTCCTTGCTCTTCGGCCGTAGAAGAGTAATCATAATCAAATAGGGTTCAACCAACAGAGTGTAATTTAATACTTTCAAAACACAATGCTATCTTCTGTCGCCCAAGCGAAACCATAACCTTCAACCATTATCCATGAATGGTACTTGCATCGTTGAAACCGAAAGACTTGCTATTCTCGGTATGTGTATTAATAACCATCATCGATCAAATGGTCCCATATTCGAGGTCGCCAAAAATACTGCAAAATGTCTAGGATTTCTTAAACGGTGCAAGAAATATTTTACCCCGTCTGATCTGGCCTCAATTTATAAGGCATTCATCCGCCCTAAGCTGGAGTATAACGCCCCCAAGACCGTTTTGCACATTCTAGACAGGGTACAAAAAACGTATAGGTGATATCATGGTTTTTTTTTATAAAAAATGCTCCAGCGAAATAGCCGGTTGCCTTCAAAATGTTAACTGCAATACGCGCCATTCAAAAAAAATATTGTATCATAATATTGTATTATAATATTGATACCATTTTTAATCAAAAGCACATACACCCCGCGCAACAAAAAAAGCCGCACATGGTAATTTTTAACAAAATGGAAGAAATTTAATAAATGATGACTAATCACTGCGTAGTCACTTTGTATTTTTGATGTTTAACATTTAAGTTAACACATTCCCCAACTTGGCAATACATTTCGTAGCCTAGTTGAAAAAAAGTAATGATCGTGAAGATCAGACTACAAAATATCAGATATTACCCAAGTACTATCAATATACATAAATTAAAAAAAGAACAACAATTTGAAAAGCAAATTTCTTTTTTCATATTTTTATTAACTAAGAAACCTTTTTACATAATTTAAGACTTTCATAATACTAAAAAATGATTCTAGTATTTCGTAGCACCACCCTTCGCCCTAACAACGTCATGAACCCTGTTTGGCATGGAGGCATAGAGATTACCGAGGTAATTGTTATTACTTTCATTGAACCACACTTCTTCAATGATGCTCTTTAGATGCTGCATGGTTTTTGGTTTTTTATCTTGGATCTTCTTTCCCATAAGAGCCCAGACATTTTCGATGGGGTTGAGATCTGGACTGTTTCCCGGTCAAATTAGGGATTCTATTCCTAATTCTTCTTTCAAAGTTTTAATCTGTGGAGGAAATTTAAAAATTAAAATCGTAAGATTTTCAAAACTCCCATAAATATGAAAAAAAAAACTTCGAATTACTCACAGATTTTGCTCGGTGGCAAGGTGCTGAATCATCTTGAAAAATTGGTTTTGATGTTTCTGCTGTTATCATTTCCATACTCGGTACAACACCATCTAAGATAATTTGTTTGTACTGCATGGCGTTAACAGTGCCCTCGAGCATAATTAGAGATCCAACTCCGATTGCGGTTGGATGCATCCCCACACCATAACATAAGGAGAATGTTTTACGGTGTGAGCTATGCATTCGTCGCTGTAGCGTTCCCCTTTTCTACGACGAACTATCTGCTTCCCATCCGGTCCGATTAGGTTAAACTTGGACTCATCAGAGAACACCACATTTGACCAATATTGAACACTCCAGTTTTACCTTTTTTTTGTTCAGATTGTGATCCCGACGATATTTGTTACAGAATCTTCTTACAGAACTCTCATTGCATCCAATTTGTCGAGCAATTTCACGAAATGACTGATTCTGTTTGGATAAGGCGACGATAACTGCCTTATTTTCTTTACTCAATTGTACCCTTTTAGACATCGCGATATACTCTTTTCACTTTTATTTAAGAAATACAACTGCACGCACTGTTAAATACTGCCAGAATGAATTCCGACACATTCCAAAATGTGCATTACCTAATCCGGAAACAATAAAATATAATTCGGCGAATCCCTTAAAGGTAATTAGCGCAAAAAAAATGGAAAACCCGTATGTGGGTTTTTTTTTCGCGGGGTGTACATATGCCTTCATAATCCGAAAATATCATCGCCTTTCCGGCTGAAGGAAACGCCTTTAACTCTTTGCGAGGGTCTGTACCGCTAATGTCCCATTGCTTGGAGTCTTGTTTACGTTCCAGGTCATAGTGCTGAACCCAGATTTTATCTCTACTCGTATTCACTATCTATTTGATAACTTCCTCAGAAGCTTTCACAACACAGCTTGAAAAACTAACGTGGCGCTTAATTTCCGCGGCTGATAACAACACGAGTAATGATTGAATTGTGATTCATGTGATTCATTGTAGCATATAAACTCTTAATTAGTACTGTTCACGTGTTTGCATTTGGGTTCCACAGTTGGAAAGTATATATAAATATCGAAAACATATTGAACACCCATCGTACATGTGGAAGAATTTACATGTGGAAGAATTTGCAATTTGGCCCTGCGATGTACTAAAAAAAACACATAGGTACAGTATCGGGGCCGAAATGAGCGGCTGCGAACAGAGTCTGCAAGACAAAGTCTTAAGTGATATATAGAATACTAAAAAAAAGAAAAAAAAAAGTAACACGAATTTTCAAGAAATCATCCTTCATATCCATTTTTTATACGCAAAGATAATTTGAAGAAAACCTTTTCGAAAATATGAAAGACAACATTATTTTTCATCTCCTCCCTTTCAATCATTCTTAAAGATACAATTTCACAACATCCATGACTGTGAAAGTTCCGCTGATCTTTAACAAAATTTAAACAACACACGAAATACAGTTCTTTAAAATGACCCAAAAGGATAATCCTTTTTGTGAAAGAATATGTTATCCTAATTCGTTAATAGTAGGTATCTAAATACATATTTAATAACACAACGTGGTACTCTACCTTGTATGTAATGCTACATTTGAGGATAAAAGTACTAAAACATGCGTCTGGCATTTAGTGAATATCCATTAGGATTTATGAAACCTCAAGGTTCATACGAACTCATAAATTATCAATGCATTGATTGGTTCATGAACAAGGTACTGACTGGTGAACAGCCAAACATACAAACTCTTAGGATACCTTTAAATTGTTGTGTATCCATTTTGATTCAAATCAGAGGACAAATCTTGGCGATAGAAATGTCATTAATCTTATTCTCATAGTGTGTAGGTACGAGTACATGCAGTACTTCGGGCCTAAATGTAGACAGACCCTGGTTAGCCTTATCGAATGATGTATGCAAGTGAGCATATAACTGAATAGATGGTGAAAATTTAGGTTGACAATAATGATAACAGGACTTGTGAATGGATTCGATTGTCCTAATTTATGGGTCAATTGTTGCTGTCACATTATTGAGATAAACTTAGTTCTCTGATTTGTTGCTAACAATGACCCGTGTGCGTGTTTTAATGAACATTTGCTTGTGAGAATTACTAGTCGTTTATGCATTTGAAATGTATGGTAGTTATTCAGACTGACAAGGTAAATCGGTGGTAAGTTTTTGGTCTAATCGGAGTAATTATTAACGGAGATCCGCGTTTCGCACTTTATTAATCTGAATGTGTTACAGTAGCTTACCTTGTTGAGTTCGAACTAAGAGTATAAATTATACTTAATTCAGAGCATGTTATTGAATTTAGTATCTTACTTCCTAGCTGTTTCCGAAAGTAATTTATTAACATTCAATCGATATCTGTTGAATTTCAGAACCACCTAACTACTTATTAAACGATTTAATCTCGTCTTTCTCACACTCATAATTCAAGAATCCCTAAACAGGACCGGATATGACTGAGTGGGGTAAGACATAGGAGGTTGGGTGCCAGAAGTTATCAAATATTGTAATTGTCAATTAGTTCTCCGTAACACGTCTAGCTCAAGAACCACTTAATCAAATTTGTAGATCACCATTAAGAGTTTAAAAAATCTTAACAAATGTTCCCTGTAACGCCGCTTATTCAAAAACCACTAAATGGATTTTTATGAAATTTAGTGCGTTCGACAGTCCCAGTAGTAATAATACCGTTCATATATGCGCAATCAGATTGTAAAAATCATCTCACACTTCCATATGAAAATCGTAAAAATTAGATGTAGAGAGGGTACATAGTTTCGCCACATTTTTACATTACTTTTTGTAGTGTTCCGTATCAGAATGGTATAAAACGTAACACTAATGGACTCAACACGGTGTCTGTCTGTTCAGTAACACGCTTTTAACCAGAGAGCTGAAAATTTGCACAAAATAGTAAATGGTTTTTTTTTTGTTAATGAAGGTGGAAATCTCGAAAGACGCAGAGGGGTTAGAAACCCAAAGCAGTATGGGACTCTAACCGCACTAAAAACACCTCCTTGATCAAGACCAATCAAAGAAAGATCGACAAATGATTTTATTTTCAACGTTTAGTTGCATTTAAGAGGGTATTATAATGTAACATAATGTAGCATAATAACTTCGCCCTCAAACAGACAACACATTCCGAAGTGTCTTTTCATTCGAGGTTCGTGTCCACAGTAAGAGACGGATACGACGTCGCAGAATTAAGAGAGAATTATAACCGTAAGAGAATTATAACCGCAAGAGATTATTGGCTGCAGCTGGCATCTTGGAATTATTACATCAGAATTTTCTTGTTCCAGTGGTCGAAGAATTTGCTAGAAGTTTCTGGCTATCAGAAATGCGACTATATAAGGACAGATGGCGATCGAGGCAAGGCAGTTGGTTTTCGAACCGCACGAAGAGATTGGAAAAGTGATAATAAGCGAAGTTGTAATTTTGTGATAAATTGAAAGTTAAGAGTTGACAAGAAGAAGTAATTAGTTTGAATTTGTTAATTAAGTAATTGAAATGAGATAAAGTGGTTTGAGAAGAAAGAGACCTTGTAACGAAAGAATTTGCGAAGAATAGTATAGTGTGAACTTGAATTGTTCTATAGACTAGAAAATAAAGAAATAATCTCACAGAGTAACGTTTTATCTACTCGAGCCGTAGCTCGCATATTACAATAATTTAAATACGTGCTCTCATAATTGTCAGATTATAAGTTCATATGGTTTTGTTCTTCTTAATCTATGAATATTATTTCGTATATTTAAGACGTCTTCTATTGAAGGATTTACATGCATCTGCAGACGCACGTTGTGACGAATTGCTTTCATTTTAATTTCTTCCGTTACCGGATTTATCTGCAAATCACGATGCAAGTCAATGTTTCTAATGTACCATGGGGAATTTACTATTCCCTGAAGAACTTTATTTAAAAAAGTTTGTATTATTTGTACATTCGTTTGTTTTTGTACAACCCCATAATTGGACACCATATGTCCAAACAGACACTTCTGAATTATGCCCTAACAACCAATAGAGTTTTCTATATTTAATATTTAACTCCTCTACTTTCTTTTTCACATGTTCCTTCCATTTCAGTTTAGCATCCAGATTCATACCCAGATACTTAGCTGTGTTAGAATAAGGAACTACTTGATTATTAATAACCACAGGAACGTCCGTTATTTTTTTATTTGTAAAGTTGATATGGGTGGACTCATTAAGTTTCATTCGCCATCATTTCGTCCAATCACATATCTCGTTCACTGAGTTTTGTAGCTTTTCTGTTGCTGTGGCCACGCATCCATCAGTTGCTAGAAGAGCAGTGTCATCTGCGAATGTGGCTAAGATGGCATCATGTGGAATATCACTAGTATATAGTAAATATAAGGTAGGGCCTAGAACACTTCCCTGTGGAACACCTGCTTGTATTTCTTTAAGTTCAGATTACGCTGAACCATAGCGAAAATAAGCTATATATGACTTAAGTATCTCATAGTATTGTCTAGGTAGATCCCTATGTAGTTTATATTCCAAGCCCTTATGCAAAACTTAAAGGCCTGAGCAACGTCAGGACGTAGAACAAAATTGTTTTTCTTCTAGTGCTTTTTCTATAACATTAGTTATACGATGCACTTGGCTATTGTCGAGTGCTTATTTCTAAACCCGAACTGATGTGTGGGAATAAGCCTTCTTTGTTCTATGATTCTATCCAGCCTTTTAAGAAGCAGTTTCTCGAAAATTGTTGATAATATCGGTAAAAGCGATATTGGCCTATATGAGGTAACTTCTGATAGGGGTTTACCTTGTTTAGGTAAAACAATAATTTATGCTATTTTCCAGTGATGTGGGACATATCTTTGTGTAAAACAGGCATTAATTATAAGCTTGAATTTTAACAATCCTACGAAGGGTAGTTCTTTCAGGATTTGGGCAGTTAAAAGGCCGTAACCTGGTGATTTTCTACTAGATAGTTTAGAAATACATGTGGTAATCTCTCTTAGCGAAATATAAGGGATTACGTCTTTATCTATTTTAGCAGAGAATTCTAGTTCATTTGCCACGCTAGGTGGAAAAGTTTTAAACACATTTGTTAGGTGCTCCGAAAAAAGTTTAACCTTTTCTTTTGGGTCGCCGATCCATTTCCCTTCAGATGTTTTTAACGGGGGATCCTGCGCTTGAGGTCTCTTTAAACACAACTTTATCACCGGGATATCTTGTCATTTGCCACCTTCTGCGGGCTCTTCTCTTTTCCAATATTAGTTCCCTAATTTATGTGGGCTATTTTACCGATGCTTGTTTTTTTTTTGCTGATAGGTCGGTGTACTATCTTCTGCTGCCTGTTGTATATCGGCAATGAATTGTTCCACTTCGATGTCAATATGGTTTGTTGTGGTCAGAGGGGATCTAAGGTTAATAAATCCTTCGAGTAATTCTCTGAATTTACACCAGTTCATTCTTTTGTTGGTAAGTCTTACATTTATTATCTTTTTTATTAACATGCCGTTGACCGTCAGGATTACGGGTGTATGATCCGACGACAGATCATCACTGTTTTCAACTTTTACTTCTTTTCTATTCCTTTCATTATGAAGAAGTCAATAAGATCTGTTGTTTTCGCATAGTAAATGGTGAACGAAAATAACTAGAAAAAAAAAATAAAATTAAAGAAACTTGTTTTGTTTGAGAGGATTTCGGGGACCAAAATATTTGTTCACCCCATCAAGCTGTGTATCGAATGGAATCTGGAGTTCTAAAAAATTCAAATATGTAAAAAATAAATTGTTCGGTTGTTTGTTGAACAAAAGACAAAAAAATAATGGCAACTCTGATCAGGGATAATTTTAGGATTTTTGAAACGTGAACGGCGGCTCACATCTCACCAGCACTTGATCAGATTTGTAATCGAAACTACATGTATGTAAATTAAATTTCATCAAAACTGACCGGTTTTCGTGCGAGCAAACATACAGGCAGACATGAAATAAAATAAAGTGCACGACAGGATGGCACGTACTTGCACCTCGCACCTACACATACATACTCGTATGTATATAGCTTATCTGGAAAAGCTCAAAATGTAAAATCGTTAATGATTTTATTTTTCTCGAACAAACAATTTTTAAAATTGGAAGAAAATTATTTTTACAATTTCTTAAATTTGGTATCTTGTATAGATATCCGTTTGGAATAAAATCCCTCGAGTTATATAGAGTAATGCAACAAGAGGTGTCATTTTAAATCAATAGAAAAACTCAACATTTTTATGAAAAGTGGTAATATAGGATTTTTATTTTAATCTAAAGTACAAAGTTAGTAACGGAATACAATATCTGCCAAATATAGTCATTCTGCCTACAAATAGTCATTATTTTGAAGAAAGCAACTTCGTCCACGACAATAGCATCAATTTCGGGCAGCATCATTGAAACGGTCGCACCAGCATCATTTTCGAAAAAAAAAAATATGGCCCAATGACACCACTAGTGTAATGTGTCTATAAGTCAAATTACTTTCGCTAGGCAGGGCGTAAACGCCATAATATCTGCCAGAGTCTGCTAACGAGTAGCAGGGCTAAAAGCCATAAGAGAAAACACCTCGTTGAATGTCAAAGTGATTCTGTTTTTATTGATCAAAACATGCAACTTATATACTAATTCCCTTTGAGTATTTTCTATGCATATCGATACATAGAATAGAACTTTGGGTTACGAAATATCGATAGAGTTTTGAGCTACTAAGTGTCAAAGAACACATGAACCAGAATTGGGCCAACGATCTTGATACATGATGTATAACCTACGATGTGCACAATGTGGTGCGTCACCGAAAGCAAAACAATGCAGTGTGTATGCAAATTAATTTATTTTAAGACGATGATTCTAAAAAAATATTTTTTTTATTCGAAATTCAAACTGGCAGCGATTCTGCCTACAATACAACTGACCACAAATTACAATTTCTTCTATCTTAAGTACTAATCCATCGGCGCGTTGTTGATGATCAGGCAGCAAACAGCATGATGTCTCAGGTGTCCTCCACATTCTTTCTGGATGCAATTCGGTGCCCCAGACGTGATGTCAGCAAATTCTTTCACTTGTCATGATTACCGGACGAATCGTGGGAGCGATTCTGCTATCTGTTTGCACTGCATGATCTCAATGTTTGTTCCGTTAACGTGTATAACATTTATGACATAATCCCCATTGACTCGGGCAGTGCACAATGTATTCATGTTTAATATTCTGTTTTGCCAGTATTCTTACGGCGTCATCAGTTTGTGTTGGCTGTCGTATTTAACTGTATTGTACCATTTGAAATGTTTGGCCGTTGTTGCTTCCGCAACGAAAAGTGGGTCATGTTTAATTAGACGCAATGTTTGGGTGGTGAGGTAGGTACAATGTAGATCCACTACACTAGCCCAAAAACCGCACCAAACTGTCACTCGTTATGAATGAAGAGGTTGTTCCACTATTTCTCTTGGGTTTTCGGAGCCCCAGATGCGACAGTTTTGCTTGTTTACGTACCCAGACAAATGGAAATGAGCCTCATCACTCAGAATATCTTTGTGTAAAAAATCATGATCTTGTTCATTCATTTCCAGCACCCAATCAGCGAAACTTCGGCATTGCGCGTGGTCTGCTGGCTTTAATTCTTGTGTCAACTGGACCTTATAAGCATGGAGGCCAAGATCTTTATGCAAAATGTGGTGCAAAGTGGTTGTGGATAGGCCCAATTCCTGTGATCGTCTCGCAATAGACACACCTGGGTTTTCAGTCACACTCTCAGCTACGGCGGCAATATTTGCAGCTGATCTTGCCGGACGAACACGAGTTGGAGTCTTCACACAACTAGCCTGTCTAAGACGTTCAAATGTATCGAATAAATTTACTATAGCTTTGCGAGAAGGCGCTTGATGATGACCAGAAGACGCTTCCGCGATATTTTCACCGTTTTTGTAGTTAATTTTCACTATTTCAACACGTTGTGCGAATGGGTATCGATCCATATTTAATAACCTCCTAGTTTTTACTTACCAAAAATTATCGCAATGATAGTTGAATAATGACAGTTCAACAATGGGGCGACATTTAAAATGACACATCTTGTTAGATGACCATAACTTGCAGGAATCGGCCTGCCAATTATGTTTTTCTGTTTTTCTTTTTTATACCCTATCCAGGGAAAGAAAGATGATGAAGATGATACACGCCACAGCCGTCAATCATTTCAGTGGAGCTTTAGCATTAAGTGTTTGGCTTGCGCGTACCACCATTTTGTTGCTCTGCATTTCTCTGCCACTCTTGGCGTCGCTTATAGGCACGGAGACTGTGGGTGCTCAGGTGCTCAAGCACCCATGAAAATTCCTATGTGGGTACAGTGCATCCATGCATATTTCCAAATTCCAGACATGCAAATTTTCCGATAAGTAAGAAGAACTAATGGAGATGGTATATACGTTCATTTAAGTAGGCACAAGCAATAAAATCGTCAAAATCGTGCTTGGTGATTTTAACTCTAAAGTGAGAAAGGAGGGCATCTTTGGTAGTGCAGTTAAAAAGCACAGCCTGCACTACAACACCTCCGCAAACGGACTCAGTCTAATAGACTTTGCAGCGGGGCGAAACATTATCATACTCAAAATTTGTTTCCTTAAAATTCACAAAGGGACTTGGCGGTCCCCAGACGAACAAATCAGGTTAATAATATGGCGATCGACGGCAAGCATTTTATTTTTTCATTATGAGCACCGTAAGCGCGTTGTCATAGGAGTTTAAGGTTTTTGCTCACTAAAAAACATTTCCCCCCAACACAAATTTGTTGCTAAGATCAAGTTCAAAGTTCAAAGCAAATTACACAAACGATTTATATGTGCTTTATGTAGCTCAGATTGAGTTTGTTGCCATTTTTTCCGCGCTTTCCTCTTTTCTATTACCATTTCTTTCATTTCCGGTGGGTATTTCAAAGAGAATAACTTTGGCTGCAGCCTAAACGAGTAGGCGGATTTTGAATTTCCTCAAACTTCTTACCTGGGGTCAGTGTGGTAAAGCCCAGAGGCGAAACTCGAATTTTCATTCTAGCCTCAAAATGAAAGGTACTTTATTTACTTTTGCGAAAATTGCCAATTTCTCCGATATGGCTGGTGCGATTGTGAGACGACATGACATTCAAATTCTTGGCATACTCGTATGTTCGAAAAAGATTTTCAGCTTTTTAATGCATTTTGTGAAAAAACCTATCTACTTGGCTTAAATTTGAAATCTAAAAAATTTTCATATGAATAGCACATATGGAGCAAGTGTGTGTTACCCAGTCGTGCCCTTTATTTGAATCGCGTGTTGGGATTGACAATAAATAGATGAAATGTTGCTGAATTTCATTCGGCGACCGCAATGAAAGTCCTGGTTTGATTAAGATTGTCGCCAAGCTCTAGTAGCAAAGTAAAAGGCATACAAAGCAGCTCTGCAGAAGAAGACGAGGAATGCTCACAAGATCTATGAGTAAAAGAGAATGAGGGAGCACCGACTTGTTAGAAAGAACCATTCAACTTGGAGGATGACATTCAATATATTAATATTGCTACCCTCGACCAACATGAGGTGAGGGTAGTAATATCAACATGTTAAATCAAATTATACAAGGCTGCTGGAGTTGATGGCCTACCAGCGGAGAGGTCCAACCTGATATGCTTAATCTTCATCCTAATGGACAGAAGGCTGATTGTAGCGCTGCTGCTGAAGGCTCGACTCGGTAAACTGAAAAAGTTGAACGAGTTCTACAAGCGGCACGCTCCGATGGGCTCCGGTCCAAAAGCCAGAAGAAGAGGAAACGAAGAAAACTGGCGGCGGCGCGGCGCAAAGGACTGCAGAAGTTGAAGGCGCAAGTGCTGACAACAGTCCTTTGGCAGAGACGGCAAAAAGAAGCAGGTCGGTGGAAGTTACCCCAACCGAAATCGGCAAGACACTTGGACCCGACACTGCCTCCTCTTCTAATAGCTCGAACCGGAGCAAACGAAGGAAGAAGGCTTCAAGCTCTCCTGCGCGCAACTCATGCGCGCGCATCTTCCGAGAGACCTCAAGCCAGTGGCGTTGCATGCGCACAAGGTCTGAAGATGGGCGCTACAGCCAGTAATGGCGGTAGTACCGAACAGAAACTGGATGTCGCAGGGACATCCACTGACTTGAATGCCTCTAAAGCCCCTCTTATTGGTAGCGGTGACCGCGCACAAATTCCGAATGACACCGATGATACAACCAGTTCCCAGTGGACGGAAGATGGCTGTCGCGGACAAATCTACCGAGAAGGAGAAAATCACGGTGGTTAGGGAGTGAGAAAAGCAGGTTTCGTACAAGAAAGCTGTTCTCTCCTCTTTAACTGTCCAAATCGGGAAGGGTGGCAATGACAACAGCATGACCGACGCTGAGTGCAAACACTGCGAAGTTCATCTGTTAGAGCTGGCCCAAGCAATGAATGCTTTCATTCAAGTGGAGGAATGTGAGTTAAAGAGCGGAACCTTTATGGTGAAGTGCTCTCCATCGTCAAAATAAAGATGGTTCTACTCTGGTTGTGACAAGGGTTCTGCCGAGTCCATTAAGTCTAGGTACGAAATGGGGCCATATTTGTATCTTGGTAGGATTCAGTTCCGCTTCGATACTACGTTGTGCGAACAATGTTCGAAAAAAACCCTAGTATTTAATGATATTTACTCAGATCAACCTACAACACTGCAAGGCTGCTACTGCTCTTATCAGTAGCAGACTTGCAACTAGTAGAACAAAACCTCAAATAATATCTATCCAGGAGCCTTGGGTGCGGAACAAGCGATTTTGTGGCATTGGAGGTATGCGTGATATCACGGTTCTTCATGATGAGCGGTCCCAAAGGCCTAGCGCTTATCTTATTGTACCCCAAATTCCCTCTCAGCAACTATGTTTGGACGGTTTTGTGGCCAGGACTTAGTCGCTGCAGCTATAAGCTACAAGACGAACGGTAAATGGGAAACCTTCGTCATTGCGTCTGCTTACTTCCCATATGACTCGGTACTACCCTCACCACCAAGGGCAGTGGTCGAGCTCATAGAATATTGTGATACCGGAAAGATAGGTCTTGTCATATGTTACGATGCTAATGCTCAAAAATCTGTTTGGGCAACACCAAATGCAATGCTCGGGGAGATCGTCTTCTGGACTTCATACTATCGTCTGGCTCACAACCAACATTTGTTACGGCTCAAAGACAGGAAGTGATTGACTTGACCCTGTCCAACAGGTATTTCAAGTCTATTACCAACTGGAGAGTTTCGCCAGAAATTTCCCTCTCAGACCATAAATTCATCGAAATCTATCAAAGATGTACCTAAACTTAGAACGAGGCAAAAGGTAGAGGAAGCCCGGAGCACACAGACTGAACCGAAGTTCATTGTACTACCAGGCAGAACTCCTTTTGGTGTAGTGATTGGAGAAACTTGGATTCGTTTCTCTTTTATGCTCGGGTGGCTGTGGTTGCTGTGGAGCCCCGTCTGGGCTCGAACCTGCACAGTTCGGATCACAAGTGAACACTCTGCCCACTATACCGTGGCCACCCAAATATAGACGTTAATATATATACATATATATTATTAACTATATATTATGAATATAGACGTTTATATTCTCTACAATTCATCCATACATTGTATAATGCATCAAAGCTATTTGCGGTGATGATGAAGTTTTATTGTGAATACCAGAAAACCATAATTTTTAACCTCTGGCGACCGTCACGCCCACTTTATTCTATTATTTTGCCTACGAAATATTAAGTAAAATACCTTAAAAATCGAGAGTATATCCCCTGAGAAGAAATTTTAATTGCATTTGAACCAAAAGGTTCACAACGCCACATCCTCTTTATTAGAGACGGGTTAGAAGATGAGGGATTGGGTATCATATAATCCGTTCCAGAAGGATCTCTGAGTGTTTTTATTAGAGACTTAAAATTATTTAATTTACAAAATATATCGACGTTGCTATTGTCTACAATTCGTGTATACAGTATATAAGGCTCCTACTACATTTCGGGGACAGGCAGCTGATCGAAGCGCTGCTGCTGATGGAATGCCTCGGGAAACCGAAAAGCTTGTACGTGCTTCAAAAGCAGCGCACTCCGATTTACTAAGGCAGAACTTAGAGGCAGTGTAGGGGGAAAGAAAGGAAGACAACGATAGCACGGCGGAAAGATACTGTAATCAGTTGATACTGCAGTATCAGTTGAAGACGCAATTGCTGAAATTTGACCGAAGAGACCCAACTCATTCTCCGATGACTCGCACAAAAGAAACCGCGAATACCTCTAACTGGTACCGTTATCTGCGCACGAAGTCTGAATACTAGTGGACCGAAATTGACTGTTGCAGAAAAATCGACCGATTCAAGTCCACTTAACCTTCAAGTGAGTTCGAATTGAGAACGGATACCACAGTATTTATCCATGATATTCACTCAGATTAATCTACATCATTCCAAGGCAGGCTTTCCGTGTTGCATATCAAAACTCAGCTACCATCTATCCAGGGGCCATGGGTGCGAAATGAGCGCGTCTGTTTTTGTGAGGGGAGTTCGTACTCTTGTCGAGTGGGAGTTCGTACTCCTTGTCGAGCGGTCCGAAATACCTAGAACTCCTCTTATCGTGCCGAATTTCGTAAGTAAACTATGAAATCGAATGGAGTGTGAAAAACTTTCTCCGTTGCATGAGCTTACTTCCCCTATGATAACGCCTCCACCACCAAAAGCAGTGACTGAGCTCATAGAGTTTGTTGTGATAATAATGCTCAAAACACGTTCTTGTGGTGGGCCCTACCCTGACAAAAAAATAAAATAAAACCATCTTCAGGTTAATGCCCAAAACTTTTCGAACGACCTGTGTATATGTAGGTACGTTCAATTTCTTTGTAATTCGTCCATGCAATGTTCAGTGCCGCTCCCACTTTTTAGGACTTCCTCTTCAAAAAATCATGTCTTGCTTTTCCAAAATCATTTACATTTTCTGCTAAAATGTTTTGAAAGGTCTTTCATTTGCATTTGCCTTGGAAAGTTCACAAAGCGTTGGATTAGAGGATGGGGGATGGGATATTTTGCATTCCTTTTCTATAAGTATAATAAAATCAATTATTAACACTCGAATAATGGATAACCATTAGTTAAAATTAGATCGTGTTCATCTCCATATTTTCGTACAGCACAAACTTTCGAATAGTGAAGCGTCCCTCCCTGAGACCCACAACCTTTAATCCTGGAAAGCGGAGGCTTCTTAGAACACAAGGCTGAGGTTATCAATTTTAATGCACATTTTCGTTTAACTTGGTATCACCTCATCACTTTCAAAACCATGACGAAAAATACTTTGTGGAAATAATAATCTAATACGTACAAATACTCGTATAAACCCTGCTCTGAAATATACTGGACCTGCACTAAAATTCGCTGGTTCACTACGGTTCTACCTTGATAGATAACTAATGCAACGGATGTCCACCAAATTATTAACATCACCTTCCTTTCAGAGGATAATGATAGTGGAAATAATTGTATAACTGGCTACAACTGAATCCTCATTGCCTAGCATTCCAAATGTCAAAGGCAGTTCAATTTGTTCGACTGTAATGCGAAACCAATTTGTTTCCTGCACTACATACACTCCCTCAACTTCAACAATGTCATCGACCATTGATTTCAGTCGGCATTTATGCTAAAACAGGAATATTCATTCGTGATGCTGGAGTTTCCGGCTGCTAAATTTCTGGTCCCAACCTGACCCGGACTTCGATTGGGTCAACTCAACGTACACACACAAAGAGAAGTGCCGCTGCTGAATAATTTATTTTATTGTCACATGGGAAATTCCAAACTCGAATCAATTTATATCGTTTTTTATTCTATTTTACTCGGATCGAACTTTAAGGTTCGCTAGAGCTGAGATTCATTCTGTCCATTGTCGTCTCGTCGTGCTGTCTCTTTTCGGTCCGCACAATATTGAGTCATCCTGCAGGAGTTATCGTTGAGGAGAATAAAATGTGTTGGTCAGGACACCAGAGAAGTGTTCAAAATGTGAACGGAATAAATTTTCGAGGTCCGGATTCTCCTTTGCAATGAATTCGAGAGTTTAGTTTTTTTTTTTTTTTTTTACTGATTTGTTTCGAGATGGATTTGGGTTGGGAACAATGCAAAAAAAAAGTTTTTTTCCAGGAATAGAATTTTATGGATTTTTATTTCCTCGTCGAAGTGTTTGCATTTTTTTTTATTCTTTTTTTAGTGAATGGATGAAACTTGTGAATAGGGATGACATAAAAATCCCGAAAAGTAATTTAATTCCGAAGGGACTTGATTTTCTGCGGAGAGTTTGAAGTAGAAAAAAAGTATTTGAATAAGGAGAATTTTGGTCCATCTCAATTTTTGGGTTATTTGCCGCAACCGTAAAAGTTTTATAAATGGTTTCACGTACATATTACATTACTGTATACCATTCACTCACAGTAAGTTCAATAGAAAGCCTACGGAAGTGTTTTCTATCACCTGTTTGAATAAATGTTATGGAATATCAGGTTTAATTTGCACAGCTTTCCGGGAAAATAAGTTTAGATTGCTTGTCGATTACCAAATATAGGGGGGAGTGGGGCAAAACGGAGTACTTAGGCTTCAGATACCCATTAAATGTAAATTATTATTAAATGGAAGTACATACAACAGCAAGAACTTTAATGAGTTATAGGCTGAAATCGGGTTGACAACGTGACATAATTTATGTTACTGGTTCTTTGGGTTTCTTAAAAGGGGCTCTGTAGTAAGATACACAAGTCAATCATATGCAAAAAAGGGGGCTTTAAAAAGAAAATCATTCAAACAAGGAAATTTGTACACATGTTCTCCTAAGCCATACACTGAATCTTTATAATTTCCCTCTTCTTTTTGTCGTAAGATTGTTTTTAATTTTCTCTCTCTGGAGTAACAAAATGGCTTCAAACTGTATTTCAAAGCTGTTACATTGATAGTGAGCGACTTAAACAAAAAATTGTCAAAAAGTTCTCTTTAACTACATACTTAGTTTAGGTGGCACTACAGTTCGGGGTGGACCTTGGCCTCAACCAACAAGCGTCTCCAGCTAGCTCGATCTTGTGTTAGCAGCCTCCAGTTGAGATAAATTCGAAGACTTTTCGGTCCGGAGCGTTGATGTCCATTCGCTCTACATATACCAGCCATCTTAGGCGATAATGAGGGTTTTATATGAAACCACCTTAGTTGGCTGTGAGAGGGCTTTGCCACTCAATTGTCCTCTAAGCCCAAAGGAAACAGCGGTTGGCAAGAGTGATTCTTCGCTAGAATTTTGCGCTGGTGTCATTGTTTGAATTTACAGCGGAGCCTAGATAAGCGAACTAACTACCTCAAAATTGAAGCTGTTTATTTGACCAATTTTCATTGTCTTTTTTTGATGATATTTCGTTTTGTGGCTCCAGCAGCCTTAAGCTTATATATTGCTAACTTCACTTTGGTCAGAGGGACGGAATTGTTGATGTTGTATTCTCCTCATGTCAACTTATGCAGCGTCGCTTTATAAGCATGTTGCTGTGCTGGGGTTTCTTTGTGAGAGAAACCCAGCACATCAGAGGGGGATTCTTGATGTATTGCTGATAATGGCCTTTTTTTGTTCATGTAAAGTAAAATGAACATTTTCCATTAATCAATCTTAGTATTACTATAATAGAGAAACTCGAAAAAATGTGTCTCGCAATTCTCTCAATCTGTGTGTCGTTCTGCGGGGATTTACTTCAAACTTCATATCCGTGGGCGATTGATGATTAACGGTACATTAGTTTGGGCCAATTTTGAAAAAAAATACATTTTCTCGAAAACGGCTTGAACGTTAGCCTAAATAATGAAGCCTAAAATCTGATCAATTTACGAACGAACGGCATACTTGTACATGCATATGTATGTATATGCAGCATATCTCGGTCTCGAGGTTTTGATCAAACTTGACAGTACTTTAATAAAGAGACTTATCAAATGGATCTTTCAATTCTGTCTGTTTGTTTGTTTGTATGTATGTGCTGAATGGCTAGACAGATTTTCGTTAACTTCATATCTAGGATCAATAGGGTCGCAGTTCCAGATGAGAACGGGATTTTATTTCTAACCCTAAAAAATTGATTTTCTCCAAAATGGCTCCAACGATTTTGTTCAAATTTAATATTTGAGTTATTATACAATTGACATATGCCACTAGTTAGTGTATCAGGTTTGTGCAAAAAATACAGCCTTGGCCAGAAATGAAAAACACCCCTATAAAATAAGTTTTATATAAAAACTGCTGCAGGTAGGAGAATATTTTTGACCTCCCAGGACCATTTCATTTTCATTTTTAATGCATTTTTATTACTGCTCAGTTCATTTTTACTTACTTGCTAAACAAAATCGCTTAAAACTAGCTTAACTAACTTATCTATGGTCTTCTCTACGCGTACTCTCTAAGTTAAACCTAATACTTAAAACTGTGTCTTTCGACGTAACCTAACTTCAATTCCTTATTTATTTCATTTACTTTTTTTTAACTGTAATAATTAATAAGAAAAACATTTTTTTTTTACATGAACTGTTTTTTGTCTACCTATGTATATATATATATATATATATATATATATATATATATATAAATAAAACTACCATATTCTACCTTAATCTACCTTACTCTAACTACGTAATTATATACGTATTTGTTTTTTTCTTATTGTCCAGTGCTGTTTTTTTTTTTTTTTTGTTTTTTGTATAAAAATCTACCTAAAAACTACCTAAACCTAAGCCAACTTCAAACAGGCTACCCTGGATTATGGGGAAACAACGAGCGAGTTCCCTCTCTTTCGGCTAACTACCAGAAATGTCCGTACTGACGTTGTATGTTCATTATATCGCGACTCTGGAAGATTAGCGGCACCGTCAATCTGTCTTGAATCAGACCTTTTCTCATCGAGATAGGGGAAGTCCTCTGGAAAAAAAAAAAAAAAAAAAAAAAAAAAAAAAAACGTTAAGGCGCACGCACTCTCACATGGTACCTGTAATTGGGATAATAAGCCCCAGAGATCAGAATTTTATGCACTGGGACTCTCTGTGTTTTGTATAAATGAAGGCAAGCCAAGCCCTCTCAAACAGACGAATCTTTTCCAATAAGCTTGCTCCCACGTTGAACCACACAGTTTTATTCTTACTCCCATCAAAATAATACACTTGATTATTCAAAAGAAAAGATCTTTATTGTATGGCGAACCAAAACGTAATGATCTGCTCTCGCCTCTTATTCTAATTTTTTGTTTGCATACAGTTAGCATTAACTTTATTTAACATTAGAGTACTGATAATAGGCCAATAAGCAAAAAAAAAATTGTATCAAAAAAAAAAGAGAACTACAGGGTCTTCCAATAGGGACTTCCGAACTTTGACAATTGATAGCGGCCATATTGTTGAAGCTACATCTGTCAAATTGACTGTCATTTATTCAGTCTATTTTGCCAAATGACCATGGATGGACATAGTGTTCAACAAAACTTGCAAATAATAAAATTGTTTTATCAAAATGAGTGTTCTGTTCGGGCAACGTTCCGCCCGCTTCGCCCATTTTACGGTCGCCATAATCGTCCTTCCGAGAGGACTATTCGCAGTGTGGTGGATAAATTTGATCAACCAGCACCTGTACGTCGTAGAAATGCAAGATCTGCCAAAAACATTGCTGCTGTCCGTGAGAGTGTACAGGAGAATCCGATTCAGTCGATTTCGCGTCGCTCACAAGAACTCGGCCTTTCGCAGACCACAACTTGGCGAATTTTGCGTCGTGACTTGGGCCTGTAGCTGTACAAAATTTAACTGACCCAGGAGCTGAAGGTAAACTACCATAGACAACGACGTGTGTTCGCCGAATGGGCTCTGGAGCAGTTGGAAACTGACCCTAATTTTCACCGAAAAATCATCTTCAGCGATGAGGCCCATTTCTGGATAAATGGGTACGTCAACAAACAAAATTGTCGAATTTGGGACGATACCAATCCACACGAGATCCAAGAGTGTCCAATGCATCCCGAAAAAGTCACTGTTTGGTGTGGATTTTGGGCTGGCAGCGTCATCGGTCCATTTTTTTTTTTTTTGAGAACGAAGTTATCCAGGCCATCACTGTCAACGGCGTGCGCTATAGGTCGATGATTACCAACTTCTTTTGGCCTGAATTGGATCGTATGAACACCAACGACATGTGATTTCAACAGGACGGCGCTACGTGCCACACAGCTCACGCCACATTGGAAATTCTGCACGAGCGATTCGAGGGCATTGTCATCTCACGTGGAGGTGGTTTGAACTGGCCACCGAGATCGTGCGATTTGACCCGTTAGACATTTTCTTGTGGAGTTTTCTGAAGTCGCAGGTCTATGCGAATAAGCCACAAACCACAGCGGCCCTTAAAGCCAACATAATCTATGTCATCGGTCAAATTCAGACTGATTTATGCACCAGAGTAATGGAAAATTGGACATTTCGGATGCGCCACCCAGAGAAGCCGCGGCGGACATCTGAACGATGTTATATTCCATACATAATGACATCGATAGGCTTTTCAAACGAATAAAAAACAGTGTAGCAGTTCGCTAATTCTTTCTGGTATCCCTAGAAGCCCTAGACAACGGCGTCCTAAAAAGAATAGATTCCGATTTCAGCTTCCAGTCATCGTAATATCGCTGGATCTTATCGAAGTCACACTGCAAGAGAAGTGCAATGACTCGATCAGGCAAGCACCAGTGCATTGGTTCTTGCTTTTGACTTCCCAGGATCCGTTACCCATTAATGACTAAATTATTGGAAATTCCCGCGATTTTTAACTCTGGATTTTTGTGTGCGGTAAAATTGGTATAATTGGTATCATTTCGAAAATAGTAGTGAAAGTGTATACAAAAGTTTTTTGCGGATGTCTTAATATTCATTCATAGTTTTTTGTGTTTAAATAATACAAGTAATCATCCTAAAGACAGCTAAGTCAAAAAGACACGAATTAAGTTAAGCTGAAATAGTCCAAATTGTCCTTGTAGCCTCTCAAGGCATGTTTTAGCAAAAAAATTGGAAAAACTCTTAAGCATTCGCGTGCAGCCATTCAGTATTCAATTTCAATTTTAGTCTTTAAAAAATCGTCAAAATACCTCTTCTGAACTAACTGCTTTGCTTCAGGAACGCCAAAATGTTACGCTGTCTTCGAGAACGATTAGTAAAAGGTTAACAGAAGCCGGCCTTAGAGGTTGCAAGGCCAGAAAAAAAACCTGGCTTTCTGAGGAGAACAAGATACAACGTCTTGAGTGGTCAAAGTGCATAAGGATGGGAGACATGAAGATTGGAGCAATGTCGTGTGATCAGACGAGGCAAATATTGAGGTAAATAAATTGCGTACTTCTAAAAACAAAATTAAAAGCGGATTTACGAAAACATTTGACATTTTATTAATAAAAGTGAAGACTAAATTAGAAAATGTCTCTGCAGATTTTCGGGTCTCCTGGTGCAGTTTACGTTCGCATGAGGAAGGGAGAAGAGTTCCGTCCTGATTGAGTGGTATTCACAGTCAAGTTTGGTGGTGGTTGTTGCATGGTGTGGGGTTGTATGGCAGCAGAAAGCATTGGAGGGCTATTCACGTGCGAGGGAAGAATGGATAGCGACAGCTTTAATGATGTTTTAGGGACCTCCTTAAAGGCATCGTAAAATGTCTGGAAACAGGTCTCACCGAAGGATAATTTTTTAGCAAGATAATGCTCCATGCCATAAATCCCGAAAATGGCTGGAATGGTTTTCAAATTAAAACATTCAGGTCTTCTAGTGGCCAACTCAATCGCCAGACCTGAACCCGATCGAACGCCTGTTGGGACTTCTAAAAAAGAGGATAAAGAATAATAATCCAACCTCCTTAGTAGACCTGAAGAGAGCTATACGACGAGAATGGGAAAATATCAGCTCGGAAGAATGTTTTAATTTAGTTGCTAGCATGCCTCATAGGGTTCTTGCAGTGATAAAGGCCAATGGAGAGCCAACTAAATATTAAATAAAAAATAAAAAATTTTCGTCCACTCTTAGTGAAACAACATGCCGTGATTTGAAGCCAAGGGAAGTTGAGCGTCGTGTTTTCGCCTGTGAACAACTGCTCCAGCGGCAGAAAAGGAAAGGTTTTCTTTATCGCATCATGACGGGTGATGAAAAATGGATTCATTACAGCAACCCAAAGAAAAGAAAGTCATGGGATACCCGGTCATGCTTCTACGTAGTCGGCTCGACCGAATATTCACGCTGCGAAGATAGTATACCAATTTTAGGAAAATATTAAAAAAAAAAAAAAAATAAGTTTAACAATTCTGTTTAACTTTTAAATTTGAATGATTTGCGGTTCTCATCACATTTATCGTCGTCAATAGGAATCTATGCTTACCTCACATTTCTACTCGTTAATGAATTACAGCTAGTTTGTCTAGCTAAAGCATTCTTCTTCTTCTTCTAACATCACATGACTCCTTGACTAATCAGAATTTAGAGCAGATAATTTCCATACATAATGTGAAGAAAAGTTCAGATTAATGTTAAAACTTTGTAAAAAAAAGGGGGGCTAGATTTACATATGTTGCCCGGTCTAAAGGCCTAAGTAAGATTTTCGTAATTGTAAGAATTCAGTGACCAAAAGTAAGGGTTTTATGTAGGTAAATGTATATTATTTTTACTTCAAATAATTTACAAAAGACTGAAAAGGTTATTTATTTCTATTGTGAGGAGAGAATTAGTTGGAAATTGGAAGGAGCAGTGAATAGATATTTAAACTGCAAAAAAAGATGAAGAGAGCATTTTCTTGACAGATTTAAGCCACAAATTGTATAATTGGCGTCGCACATCCCATATGACGTATTTTCCGTGAAGTTCTATAAAACTTCGCCAACAAAATCGGAAGATCTTGTAGGAAAGTTTTGAGTTCTCAAATTAAGTCAAAGAAAAAGAGTGAGAACTGGAGGTGCTTGCTTTTCGCAACTTCTAAAATATTAGCTAAAATAATAACATCTGGAAAGCATCATCGACAACAAGCAAGCAGGTTTTCGGTATGGGTTCACTTGCGTTGTTTACATTACCACCTTACGAACACATAATCAAACAATGCGTGTAAAAATCCTTTGAATTTTAATTTTATTGACTTCCAGAAAACGTTGGGTAGAGGTTGCAATTATCGAGGTTGCAAATTATCGACGTAAATTTCGAGCTCGCCAGTAGGAGGGATTTCAAATTCGAATAGGTGCCTCTACTTTTTCTGTTGGTGATGAGATCAGTCGCGTACCTTATCAGTTTATATCGCTGGAATCCAATGGAATCTTGCAAGCTACCCCAAAATTCTCGATTACTCCTACTATCATATATTGAACTCTTGCATAGAATTATGAAAATTCACCACATGAACACCAGTTTGGTAACAGAGGCATACCTATTTGTCTGGGCTTAAGGCAAATTTCAACCTTGAACTGTTTTACTCAAACGTGTACTCGGTGCTATTCTATGGCTACAGCGAATAGAATGACCAAGAAAGTGAAAGAAATTGAAGACTTCTTTTAACTGCTGTCCCAGATACACATTGTGAGCTTTCTAGCGGAACTCTACATGAAACGAACGGTAACGTGAAATAACGCCAAGCGATATAAGGCCAAATCTGAAAATTTGGCCTTATTTCATTATTGTAAGTTGAAATATTAACATTTGGCTTTATTTCACTTTGGCAAAGTGAGGGTTTTAAAAAAGGAAATCTTCTTCTTCATATTCCGGAAATAAAACATTTGTACAAGTTTAAAATGAACTCGAAAATTTCTAAGCGATGCACTTGCTGTAATAAAGCATGCAGTGCTAGTGCTGTGATTGATTTGAATAATCAAAACTTTCCTCGAATCCCAAAATCAAGTGCTGCACATAACCATTCAAGTGCAGAAAATGAAAATTATTAATTAAATTAGGGAAGAGTGTGCAAATACTTCACTAAAAAGAAGCGGGATTCGGGAAGTGCTTGATGTCTGTGAAGTCGGCAGAAAAGACATTGTGAAAGTGCTTCAGGTGTTCAATTTGGAAAAATAAGAAGGCGGCTTATAAACATCAGAAACAAATCTTTCCCCAAAGCTCCCGTTACTGTAAAATAAATGTTTTTGGTATTTCACGATACCAAAATAGTGACCCCTTCTATAAGATCACAGTTATTGAGGATCATTTTTGTTGCTCACTCTTCCTGTCCCCAAGAATTGCAACTGACATCCAAAAGTTGTCAGAGACCGCGAACCACGAGTATTTATTCGATGGCATTTTCAGTGTTGTTCCATTTTGCGACTATAAGCAACTTGATCGTGCACTTTGTTCACGATGAACATGTAAAACAATAATTCGATGTGTAAAAAATGTTTTTTTACTTTTGTGAGCTGAGCTTTACGGTCGTCTATTGAAAATGCTCTGTGAATTTCGGTGATTTACCCTTTAATAAAACGTTTTTCTTGCGTAATATATTTTTAAAAACCAATATAAAACAGTGACTGCTTAATAACCTTCTTACAATAAAAGTATAAGTGTCAGTTTATTCAAATATCTTAATATTCTTTTTGTTTTTACTAAAGCATTTGCTCGCTTTTGGTTGTTCCCCCCTCCTATTTAATTTCTCTTTATCATTACTGATTTTGTCTCTCTTAATCGCGAAACCTGAATCTCTGCTCCCATTGCAAGGAATGTCTGCCCGTTGAAGGCGATTTCGTGGTGTGCAAGAACTGCACCCGTAAACTACACTACAACTGCACTACGGTACGAGAAAAGTCTTGGAGAACCATGGGTCCGGCCAGAAGAGATGCTTGGAAGTGCCAGCGCTGCAGAGACAACCAAGCTGTTAGTGTTGCTGAGAACTCTTCGTCTTCAACAACGGCACCGACCTCTAAGCCATTGGTACCGGTAGTGCAAGCAAGAGAGCGCACTACGAAATTACAACCAGCCCCGTTGCCGCGAACTTGACTGGTAGCAATGACACTCCCATTCTAGCTGAGCTAAAAAAAACTGAGAGCGGAAATTAAAGACATTGCAATCAGCTGTGAGTTTTTTGCAACAAAATACGACGAACTCAATTCCAACATCACCCAAAACAACAAATTAATGGAAAACTTAGCTAAACAAATTACTGACCTCAAAGAAAGCAACGCAAAAAAGACGAAACTATCAAAAATATGCAATCACAGATAAACGTTTTAGAACAACAAACACAGAATAATATTGAAATTAAAAACATTCCACCAACACGTAACGAAAATCTTGTGGAAATTGTTAAAGGCATCGGTAAAACTATCAATTACGAAGTAAAAGACAGCGACATCTCTGACATTTATAGAACCAAACCGAAGAATCCTGAAAAATCTTTAATTGTTGCATCATTCGCGTCACATATAGCCAAATCCTGCTTTGTTAAACAAGCACGATCAACCCGTACAATGCAACTAAAAACTGTGATGCAAAACACTGACAATGCCCCCAACCCAAATCAAGCTTGGAGTAGTGCTCCTTTTTTCGTCAACAATCAGCTGACCAAACAAATAAACAACTGCTTTGGATGGCGAAAGAAAAGGCAACACAAGTAAACTGGAGCTATGTGTGGGAGTCAGCGGGAAGAGTACTAGCAAAAAAAAGCGAGAGTACGAATGCGGTTCCAATATTGACAGTTGATGACGTCAGTCTCATAGCAAATGTTTAAATTCAATGTGAGAGTGTGTGTTTAGACGAACAACTAACTGACCACAAAAATGGAAAACACAAATAGAAATAATATACTAGAGATTTGGATTATAGGGTAATACACGGTTTTAGCGGTGATAATTTCAATGATTTAAAAAATGCGAATTTTAGTTGCTTGTGTCTCAATATAAGATCAATGCGCAAGCACTGGAATACTTTTTGTGTAAACATAAGCAACCTTCTGAAGTATTTAAAAATAATTGTTCTAGTAGAAATTAATATTCAAAAAGAGGAAAATGATAAATATTCCCTAAACAGATTTAATGCGGAATTTCTTAACAGAAACTCGCGCAGAGGTGGTGGCATTGTCATGTTCATTAAAAATGATTTAAATTATGAACGTATGAGTGTTGAAAGTACGTTTTACGAATATCTTCAAATAAAAATTCTGAAAGGGGAAAAAGCTAAATATGTGGATGGATTATATAGAGCGCCTAAACTAAATACAAAAGGATTTATTAGAGAAATGGGACTTATACTTGAACAACTAGATAAGAAAAAGGATATCGTGATATTAGGAGATATGAATATTGACATTCGAAGATCTGATCGAAATTATGTAAAGGACTACCTAGAGATGTTAGCTGCACATGGCTTGATGAATGTGATCCAGGATAGCACGAGAGTAGATGTAAAAAGAGGAACATCAACCTTGATACAGCACATTGTGGTTGAAAGTGAAATCTCCGATCACTATGCTGTTTTGTATGGAACCATTACTCAGAGTTTATCTAGCATTCAAGAGAGACCAAAGTTAATCATTATTGTTCATCCTTTTTACAAACGAGCTGCTTCGCGTTTTTAAAAACAGCACGCCTTTTGCATTCGCAGATGACACGGCGCTAATCGTCCAACATAAATGTCTTGATACGGCTACGAGAATAATGGAAGATGAGTTTGATAAAGCTGTAGAATGGTGTCACGATAACGGACTAATATTGAACCCATCGAAAACTAAGATGATGCATATTCGGGGATCGAAGTTGTCGAAAGTTATAAATACCTAGGAGTTACCATCGATAGCCATTTCATTTGGGACAGACACATCGATAAACTTCACTTAGACCTTAAAAAGGCGCTGTTTGCTCTATACCATCTGGGAAATTATTCGACACTTCAAGTCCAGAAGCAAGTCTACTATGCACTAGTCGAATCAAAACTGAGGTACGGGATACTTGCTTGGGGCAGCGGATCTAATACACACATTAATAAATTACAAAAGCTTCAAAACACCATTATTAAGAAGATCAACAGGAGATATCTAACAAACACATATGGAGAGAACTCTTTAAAGGTACTGACAATTAAGCAAATTTTCAAGTTGACGCTATGCCTAGAATATTATGATGACATCCGACTTAAAAGACCTGTTGACCATCAATACAACACGAGAAGACGAGGTCGAGGTGTGCTTCAAACACCATTATGCACAACAAACTATAGTGTTCCAACAGTGTTTAATAAGCTTCCTTCAAATTTAAAAAATATTGCAAATTTCAAAACCCGCAAAAAGCGTTTAAAAGATTTTTTCCTTGCTGAAATATAACTTTTTTTTGTTTCCTATAATTAGCTATCTATTTAAATTAGAACTTTTAATTTTTGATTTTTGTTTTTTCTTTTTTTCATTAAATATGTAAAAATAATTTAAAGCTCACTTAAGATACATTTAATAAAAAGTGATTTGCAATCTTCTGCAGATATGCCCCTCAGGCTTCGCAGATAAATGGATAACCATGTAACACTAAATTTGATAAATAAAATGAATTTGAATTGAATTGTTTCTATTTCTGGTGTACATTGACATTTTTTGATTTTTAAGTATGCATAGATAGTGTGTATTTAATATTTTAAAATTTGATACTAAAACATATATGAATGTTGGTATAAATATCGTGCGTATATATACCTAAAAATCTAATTTGAATATCAAGCAATTTGGAAACGTTGTAACACTTTGTACTAAGAAACGCTTATTTCAGCTCTATCCATTCATTTACGTGCTCATGAGCAACAAATCGGAACACATATAGGTACCTTCATATTTTTGAATATATTGAACTAAATTTGTTCAATTTAAACATAACTCGTTTGTTACGCATTACGAAAAAGCATTCAGAAACAGTCTGAAGAAACTTTTTACAAGAGGACAGTTAACATTGACAGTTTCATTAGGAGAAAGTTAGGAGAAAGACGTCTCAAATAGCGACATTAGTAAGATCCCTTAATAAGAGGGAAGCGAACCGACTCCTCCGTAAGTTCTTAGTACTTCCACTGCTGAGACTCGGCTATATGTGTTCAGCGTTCGACCTTCTATATACAGAAGGAAATGGTAAAACATTGAAAATAAATGAAGAAAATATTTTCAAGAATTTTTTTAATATAAAAGGTTTTTCAATAAGGACATAATGATTTTGTATTTAAATAAAACGCAGAAAAATAGAGATATCGGGTTAAAATTTATTTCAGATATATTACACATGTTAGATTTAAATACGAAATTCGGTCTTGTTCATATAACCACCGCGAGTACGTTTGCAGCGATCGATTCTTTGGAGTCAATTTTCCGAGTTGGCCATTCGACCGGACCATTTCTCGAGATTACACGATTATCGAACTTCCAATTCAATACGAGTAGATCTATTGTTTGACCAGTTCTACGGCATGTGGCACCATCTCGATGGAACCGCATATAACTGATGTCAAGTCCATCCAATTCTGGCCAAAAACGGTCTTCGAAACATGGCACGATAGCGAACTCCATTGATCGTAACATGGCGATCGAGTTAATTTGATCTTGTAAGGGTGTTTGCCACAATGTGGACTGAGGAATTCCCAATTCTTTTGAATGGTGTGGTGTTGACTGATTTGTCTCATTTTGAACTGAAGCAATTACGGCTGCGATATTTTCGGTACTTCGACCGGTGCGTTGTCTCACTCGAATTTACCCACTATAGCAGGCACAACCTGTCTGGTGGGACGATTATTACGACCGAAAATTGGAGTAAGCGCTCTTAAAGTTGCGACCACCGACTCAGAATTTCGGTAGTAATTTTTAATAATCACCAAACTTTGGTTGTTCGTGAGCTTCACCACGATAAAAGCGTAAACAAAAGCGTTGGCATTGACAAATCATAAAAAAGGTTTAATTTAATTGTACAAATTAAATACAAAATTGTTATGTTCTTATTGGAAAACCCTTCTGCAATCTGCTTTTTTTCTATATAAAGCATGGCACTTTCTTTAAATTTATTGACTGCTTGCTGGATGAAGATAGCATTAAATCAAGCGAATTCATCATGTAATTAGATGGAACGTTTAATATTTCTAAACCTCCAAAAAAACATAAAGCTGTATTTGCTTGTCTTTAATTTAATGATTTAGGCAAGTTTGAAGAAATTGGACAAAAAAATAATTTCAATCAATGATTTCTTAAATCAAATGACAAACGACCATAACAACCATCTTGATGAAAAATCTGCAAATTTAACATATCGTCGTGAAAGCGAAGAAGAAGCAGTCCAAGATCATGTGAATCGCTATCTCTGTAATGCTGCTGAATCCTTCTCGAACCGTGTAACCACTTTAAACTATGTTTAGGTTCTTTTACGCAAATTACGGAGAAGTACATGAAAGACAACAATCCAATTCTGTGCCCAATTTGTAGACAAATTGTTCAGAATAGCACACGAATTTATTGCTAAAATGACGTGACTTATAAAGGGTGTCCCAAAATTCACGCAAGATTTAAATTTTGCGCCATTTGTGCGGTAAAGTGTTGCCAAAGAAAAAAAAGTTCAGGGTCATTAAAAATGAAAGAACAACGGGTTTTCATTGTTGAGCAATATTTTAAAAATAATGAACGTTTGGCAGCTACAGTTCGCAATTTTCGTACAAAATATGGTCGGATTAGTGATTTAACTTCATCAGCTGTGAAGAGATTAATTCAAAAATACAGGGAGACTAGATCAATTAGTGATCTTAAACACTCTGGCCGTCCTTATTGATAGACGATCTTAGCGTTTCGACTATGACATCTGACAACTTTAGGATAAAACTATGTCGTTTACTAAATTTTGCCAGACAAAAAAAATCTGAAAAATAATAATGACCCTGGCTATGATTTAATAACCACTTAGATTATTATACGTTCCAAATCAATGGAAACTTGCATAGGTTATAATGGTTCCGAAACCGGGAAAATCTCCAAATGAGAAAAAATCGAAGAGACCGATATCGCTACTACCAATAATATTAAAGGTATTTGAAAAACTCCTATTGAAATGCATTCAACCGGTAATTGAAGAAAGACGCCTAATACCTGGCCACCGATTCGGGTTCAGAATCAAGCACTGTACAATTGACCAGGACACTCATTCCGTAATTTTTGTGACGATCATCGTCCTAATGATACTAGTGAACGCTATCGTCGTTAAGTTGCTTCACATAACTCTATCACTATCGTCTCGTCTATCGTCTAAAGTTTGAGATTGCACTAACTGCCAAATTTTAGTTCAAAAGTATTTTGATTGTCATCAATTACATTTGTGTCAAAAATGTTGATTTTTTTCTGTATTTATGAAAAGCAAATCACAAAATGTAAGTAATTTATTAAATTTCAATAACATTATTAAAATGTATTAAAATTATTTTCAAAGAATGCCCTTTCATTGGAATGTTTCCATACTAGGAGTCGTGAGAAGAACCAGCGTATCTCGGATATATTGCCATTATTTTCATTTTATGGTTACAGATCTTAGAGGCAAAGTAATATAAGATACAAATATGTTGTGTTTCCGATGATTCTGTTGAAATACATTTCTTCATTTCATCGTGGTCTTTGAAAAACAAATGTGTGCGGTTGAACACCACTGTGGTGATTTGAAACATTAGAATCAAAATGAAATTGAATTTCTTATTTAATGTACTAACATGTGCGTTGGAAGAGACAACGGATTTGTTGCGTCTCTTAATTGTCTCCGTCTTCATATTGCTTCTAATTTGTTATCATTTTCGTCTTCATAAAGTAAAATAGTCGAAACATTTTGTAAGTACTCGTACTGACACTGAAACAATTCACTTTAAAATTCTAAAAGAAAGGTGAATTTGCTTATATACAAACAATCGCAAGACGATACCTCTTTAGCTATCGTGCAAACGATATCGTCTTGACGACAGCGTTTGACAGTTTTTGGGGTTACGTGAAGCAAAAGTTGAATCGTCAAAACGATATCTTTTAGACGAAGCAAAACTATCGTCAAAACGATATCTTCCGACGATAATCGCATTACGGAATGAATGCCCAGGTTTATAGAATAACCGATGAAATTGGAAAAGCATTAGAGGGGGAAAAAATTTGCTCTAGTGCTTTTATTTACGTCTCCTAAGCTTTCGGCAAGGTTTCGCACGATGACTTGAAGTATAAGCTAAAACGAGTTCTTCCGAAGAACCTACAAAAGATCTTAGAATCACACCTTAAAAACAGACTTTTTCGTGTTAAACACAGCCAAATATTCCGAGTGTAAGGAAGTCGCTGCAGGAGTTCCACAAGGAAGTGTCCTCGGTCCAATCTTATTCTTGCTGTACATTCGGGACGTACCTCAAATTGAAGGCACCGTTGTAGCCACATTCGCGGATGATACGGCTATTCTAGTAATGGAAAGTTCAATCGAGTCAGAAACTGGAAAACTCTAGAGCTTTGGATAAAATCTGTGAGTGGAAAGCATTGTCCTTAACGAGACCAAATAGACCCATGTTAATTTCACTTACAAGAAAATAATCAACCTACTCGTTTTCCTTAACCAGGTATAAATACCGTATGTTAACGAAGGTAAATATCTAGGAATGACATCGGACGTGAAACTTAAGTGGATGGCGCACGTTAAAAAGAAACGCGACGATCTCGAAAATCGACTTCAAAGAACGAAACCGTTCGATTTAGCGCAATAAGTAGGAGTCGAAAGTAATGCTGGTATCTGCAGGTGCTTTGCTAGAGATCTACCTTCCTCATATGAATAAGTTTATATTTGAAGATTAAACTATAATGCTTGATGAGGTACATAACTTAGTGCTTTCAGTCAGTAGAAGATTTCAACTGCACTACTGTGAGTACACGGTGTCTCATAGTGTCTATGAAGATTTTCACCTAACCACAAAAAAAAAAAAAAAACTCCTATTATATTGACATCAAAATCAATCGTCCTCGAGTTCTTCCATTCCATTTTTGAATGAGTTACATATGTACCTTACTGCGAACGAAATGAATACAGAAATTTATCTGTACTTCCGGAGCCGAATACAGATCTATGTATTTATATTCCTACTTCATATTAACAGTTTCCAATAAATCATCATTTAAAACAATGTGGCTCCAGTCCGCATGCTTCAAATACCACAGAAGAAGCATTTCCGAAATCGATGCACTTTTGATCAATTTATAGTGAACGAAAATATGCATGCAAAAAGATAAACCAATATTGAGTCCTGCTTCAGAAAAACACAACACAACACACAACAAAAAACAATCACTCAAATCGGTGGAAGTTATATTGAACGAAAGAAAATCAATGCACAGACGAATTGACGCTTTAGTTTTTGACATTTTTTTGTTCAACAAAAAATATTTTTGACACATGCGAATTCCTTAAGCGGTTCCTAGACGCTCAATATTTTTGTGGAATATTTGATATTGCACAATATTATTGTTCGTCTAGAGATAATATTGCAAGCTTGTACAATATATTGTGGAAAATCAAAACGCTTTTGATATTTATTGCACAATATAAAAAAATTGTGTCGTCTGTGGGTACAGTTCCACAATATTTGTTTATTTATTTTTCAAGTGTCGAGTAGTAAACACCTCACTCAACATGTTGTCTACACAAATATCAGCAGTCAACTAAATGATTGGAAAAAATATTACACCGTCCGTTGTACTGTCTGGCTTGGACTAGCCAATAATATTGTGCAATATTTTGCACAAAAATATGGAGGGTCTAAGGACCGCTTTAGGAAGTCTTTAATTTGATATGTCGCATGCTGGGATGGAAAAATATTTTTCTTTCTTGAGGTATATTATGGAAAGTGTATATATATATAATCTTATCGTGGTTTTTCAAAGTAGTAATGAAAATTTGTTTACTCATTATATGATAGGGTATATTCATTTTGATAGAAAGTTTGTAATGTTTAGAAATAATAAAAGTACACCCCCAAAAGTATATGTATTTGTGATCACCGCCAAAAGATATGTCGATCTAGTCATATCCGTCCGTCCGTCTGTATGTCATCAATGTTTGTCCCTTAAATATTGAGCTAAGAAGTTTATATTTGGTATACCTTCTGATCAAAAAGTACCCGGAATTCTTCAATAAAACAAAAACGGTTCAATTATTCATCGACATTCATTTTATTCCCTTCAAAGTAATCTCCATTGGAAGCAACACACATATTCCAACGCTTCATCCAATCTTTAAAAGACTTTTCATAAACCGATTTTGAAATCGCCTTCAGCTCCTTCTGCAAATTCTTCTTTATAGCCTCATTCATCTCAAAATGCTTTCCGGGAAGTGGTAACTTGAGTCGTGGGAATAGGAAAAAGTCACAAGAAGCCATGTCAGGTGAATGCGGAGCTTGTGGAACGGTATGAACGTTGTTTTGATCAAATAGTCACGTACAAGATGAGATGTGTGAGCCGGTACGTTGTCGTGGTGAAGAAACCACTAGTTGTTTCTCTAAAATTCTGGCCTCATGCGACGAACATTTTCCCTAAATCGATTCAATACGCTCACCTAATACTCCTCATTTCGGAGTGGACCACACCACGGCAATCAAAGAAAACGGTCAACAAAGCCTTGATTTTGGATCAACTCTGTCGTGGTTTTTTGGGAAAGCCAACATTTATATTAACTATAATAGGCGGAAAAGTTTGCTCAACACTTTCATCCATGACAACATCATTGCAAACTTGCTTTATATGTGGAGCAAAACCAAGTGAGTTGAATAATCCATCAATTATATTGGATAAAGTCGTTGATAGAAGATCTTTAACCTTTGGATTGTCTCCACTTCATTCCTGGATACGATTCATGGAGTGTATATTACACAAAGCGTATAAGCTTCCTATAAAAACCTGGCAAACCCGAGGAACCGAAAATAAAGCTAAAGTAGCTGAAGTGAAAAAAAATATCCAATATAGATTTCGTAGTGAACTGGGTTTGCTTGTAGATATGCCTATACAGCAAGCAGTCAATACTAATGATGGTAATACTGCCAGGCGGTTTTTCCGAACAGCTGAGGAGAGTTCCGAAATCACAGGAGTTAACCGACAAATCATAGAGCGATTTCACATTATTTTGGAAACTTTGGGAAATGGTTACGCTATACATGAAGATGCCTTTCAAATGTGTATTGTTGAAACGAGAAACCTTTTTTTAAAGAAATATTCATGGTACATTATGAGAGTGAGTGTCCACAAAGCTCTTCCATGCAAAGGATATAATAGCGTCTTGCATTCTTCCTATCGTACAGCTGTCAAAAGAAGCACAAGAGGCTAGAAACAAAGGCACGAGAAAATATAAAGAGATATTAACGAGGCAAACATCGAGAGTGAACACTAATACAGATCTCTTTAATCGGCTTTTGATTTCTTCAGATTCCTTTATTGCAAGTTTGCGCCACGATTAAATCGAAACGAATGTATAGTCAAATATTAAAAACACTAAATTAAACAAAAGTGAAACTGATCAAAAATAATTTGAAATCTTAAAAAAAAAAAATATTTCTAACTATAAAATCATACTTCTTATCTTAAAATATCACCATTTTAATTATATACCCAGCAATTTTATAATCTTTGCACTCAGAAATCACACTCAAAAGCAAAATTACAAAAAAAGTTTAGTCTCTTAGAAATGCCTTTTTTGGTAACAATAAAATTCTAATCGTTTATCTGTTTCTCTTAATAATATCGCTACTATAATTAAAAATCTTGCATTTTTTATAATCGTTTATGTATTTATACTCATAAAGCAAGAAATCATTCATTTGAAAGTCGATTCGACTTGTTTTTATACTTTTGTCCAGTTAGATTGGCGAATCCGCACACTGTGCGGCGGCGTGATTGTGCCGTACTTCTTGAAAATTATAGTGGTGCTGCTGTAACAATGAATGGTGAACGTTATCGGGATATGGTAACAATTTTTTTTTTTTTGCACCACTTGCACGATATTTATGTGGCAGATATGTGGTTTCAACAAGATGGTGTCACCTGCCACACAGCGCGAGAAACAATAAAGTTATTGTACACAAAATTTCCCGGCCGTGTCATCTCGCCTTTCCGCGACCACCATGACCGTGCGATATCACGCAGTTGGATTTTTCTCTTTCAGGTTATGTGAAACAGAATGTATATGCCAATGACCACCAAACGTTTTCAGAGCTAAAGAACGAGATTCGACGCGTCATTTATAAACTACTGCAGAATTTATGCCGAAAAGTAATGAACAATTTCATCAAAGTCTACAAGGTCGACCGTGCTCCAATTGGGGCGATATCATTTTTCATGATTAATGTCAATGTCTTAAACCTATGTAACTATTCTGGAATCAAAGCTTACGTGGAAGCGAAATACAGAGGAACGTATTAAAAAAGCATTATGTGCGTTCTGCGCATGCAATCAAACTTTCGGTAAACACAAGGGAATGCGACCGCATATAATCCACTGGATGTATACAGCGATCCTTAGACTCATACTTACTTATGGAGCACTAGTAAGGTGGAATGCAATGGAAAAAAGCTGCATGTATAGGAGTAACAATAGCACTGAGATCAATACCACAATCAGGGTTAAAAATAATACTTCACCAACTTCCCTTGCAGGAGCACATAAAAGGCTTGGCAGGCAAAGGCGCAATCTGCCTTAAAACATCCGGTCTTTGGAAGCAAATTTAATACGGTTACGCATCTATACTTCAAAGTTATGGAATTCTTCACCCCATCAAAAACTCAGACTATGTTATTCCATATCAGGATTTCAATAAGAACTACCCCACCCTTATTCCCAAAAAGGCAAGAATGGGAAACTAGCTCATTGTTGAATGAACAGGACATCCATATCTACACTGATGGGTCTAAAATGGAAATATGAACCGGAGCAGGAGTATTCTGCAAACGGTTACAGATTAAAGACTCATACAAACTCCCAGATGTATGCAATGTCTTTCAAGTTGAAATCTTTGTCATTGATAGAGCAGCGTCGACAATCCTAACGAAAAAAATAAATCCATCTCGGATTACAATTTTTGTGGACAGTCAGGAAGCAATCAAGGCACTGGACAGTGAGACAATAAGATCTACGACAGTATGTAAATGTCGTAAAACCATGAACAAATTTAGTAATATCCATGTGGTCAATCTCTGCTGGGTTCCCGCACATAGTGATAAAGAAGGGAATGGGATAGCAGATGAAGTAGCCAGGGAACGATCAGCACTAGGCAGAGAGCATATACACATACAATTAGACATCCATATTGGTGTAATGGAAGAGAATATAAACCCTAGAACCAGGGAACGAACCAACAATGCTTGGTTTTCAAGAGGGGATTGAGTTATATCCCGCAGCATATGACCACAATTAAGTGAGGGGAGAACCAAATGCTTACTAGCTATGGGGAAAAAGGAAATCCGCATTTTGATAGGTGTACGTATACTGACGAGACATTGCGCAATCGGCACTGTGTCCAAAAGGCTGAGCATAAACTCCCCGGACTACTGCAGGAGCTGTCAAAATGAGGAAGAAATAGAAACTATCAAACACCTACTCTGCGATTGCCTTAATCTCCACAACCGTCACCTACTCCATATAGGAAACAGACACTTCGGAAAGATGGGTGAGGTGACTAAGTTTCGTTTATGGACTTGACGAGATTCATAAAGTGCACACGCTGGTTCGAGTAAGAACTAGCTAACTAGAAACAGAGTCAATTACAATCCAAGGGGTATCACAATGGATCAATAAGCCCCTGTGTAAGCTCTATTTAAGAAGCACAATCCCTCCAACATAACCTAACCTAAACCAATGTGTTTTATTTCAAATTTAAGTGGTAACCTCCAATCAAATCACACTTTATCAATTATATTTGGCAATTGACTTTTTTTTTGTTGTGAAAAAAAGCCAAAGAGGAGCCCAGCTTCAGATAAATTCTTCGTATAAAAAGAGGTATCATAATTAGAAAAATGGCTAAAATGACGATATTTAAGTCCGGATTCTCGACTCCAACTTGAATTTCTTTTATTCTTAATGTTTGGTGTTCGACCTTCGATCTTTTCGTACTAAGATGATCCTCATCAAAATCATCAAGATCAGTAGTCCAAAACCCTTTTTAGAAGGTCCTCATTTCCTAAATTTAGCACTATGACATTAGGTGACGCATTTTTTTTTTTAATTTATTCGGATGTAGCTAAATCAGCTTTACGAGTATTTATAATTTTGTATGTTTTATTTTTTTTTTTTTAATTATAAATAAATGCTCTAAGCTATGTTAACACTTAAAATGCTCATAAAATCATTTTTATTGACAGAAAAAATAAAAGACTGATTGTTACAGATACGAGGGTGGGTCAATAAGTCCCTGAAAAATGAAATAAGGAACACTCTTTTCGGTATAAAAACATTTTATTTCTCAACATAATCTCCTTTTAGCTCTAAATAATTCGATTTCTCGAGCCCCTCAAAAAAAGTGTTTTTTTCAGTGATGACCTCTTCATTCAACCCAAATCTCTTACCTCCGAGCCATTTCTTCATGTTTGGAATCAAAAAATAGTCGCAGGGGCTAAATCTGGGGAATATGCTGGATGAGGGAGGAGTTCGTAGCATAACTCATGCAATTTTGCTATTGCGACTGCGGACTTGTTCGCCGGTGCGTTGTCCTGGTGACAAATGCGGCCGTTCTTGATTCAAATGGGCTTGGAATCGATCCAGCAGCACTGCGTAATATGCGCCGGTGATCGTTTTACCCTTTTCAAGGTAATCGATGTGAATAACACCGCGCGCATTTTTTTTTTTTATAATTTGCACGTGTGAAAGGGGTTATGAATACCCTTATACTAATTTTAGAACACGGGCGTTTTGAGGGCAGGGGAAGAGACAGAGGGACAGTGAACCCCAAGGGTTGCTGTCCAGATAACTCTTAAGTTTGTTTGTTTTTGCTTTTGTCGTTGCTCATGATTCACAGTATTTTTTCCGTCCTCCTGATGTCATCATCACGATCAAGTTGCATTTTAGCCATATGACCGCCCTACTGCCAGTGTTATGCCTTCGCAGTAGACTTGACATAAGCTTTCGCAATTGATCGACTTTTTATTTATTTCATGCGAAATAAATAGATGATTATTGACATCAGGATTCGAACCGTGAACCTATAGCGTGACAAGCGATGATATTACCACTACACCGCGCGCATACCAAAAAACTGTCGCCATGACCTTGTTTGCTGACAAACCCGCCTTGTCCTTCTTCGGCTTCGATTCACCAGGAGAAGTCCATTGTTTTGACTGTTCCTTGGTTTCTGGTGTGTTGTGGTGAATCCAAGTTCATCCTCGGTTATGAAACGGCGCAAAAACTCAGCCGAATTTTTCTGGAACATCGCCAAACACACCTCTGAAGTTGTCAAACGAATGCTTTTGGTGTCGATTGTGAGCAAACGCGGCACCCATCTTGCGGAAAGCTTTTTCGTGTCCAAATATTTATGTAAAATCAAAATCACTGAGCCATGTGATAAGCCTAAATAATAATAAGTTCATTATCAAACCATGGATTTTGTCGACCATTTCTGGTGTGGTGACCTCAAGTGGGCGACCAGAACGTTCGGCGTCACTTCTGCTTGAACAACCGCACCGAAATTGGGTAAACCAGTGGTGAATGGTTCCAATCGATGGTGAAGTGTCCCCATAATATTTGTCAAGCTTTTGTTTGGTTTGCGTGATAGTTTTTTCTCGCTAAAAATAGTGTTTAATGAGCACTCGAAATTTACTTTTTTCCATTTTAACGAAAATGCTAGTAGGCGTCTATATAAAATGGCTGCCACAACAAAACTATTTGACAGATCTGTCTGAAAATTTGGGTGCGTTCTTTTGAAAGATGATTCTTGACAAAACAAAATTAAATTTAAGGTAACGACACAATTTGTGTCAATTTTCAGGGACTTATTGACCCACCCTCGCACTCGTATTTAAGTTTTTCTTTGAAACCAAAAATCGGCTACGCGAAACTTTCCAATAAATTTTCTTACAACTATAGTATATAAACTTTTAGAACTCCGCCAGTGATGTGTAAATGTGTATGATCGATATTAAAGATAAGGATATTGTGGCGACCTGTAGCGATGAGTTCGACCCTCAGTGAGCGGACGGAAACAGGACTCGGGGAGCGAGCGAGTGTGCATACTTTTATTTTTCATTGCCATTAAATTGGAAATGCCGGGCTGTAGCCACTAGATTTCATATGGGCTAATTACATTCAATTGCATAGGTAGATTAATTACATTAAATTGAGCTTAAACAAATTCATTTTGAGGTTGCGAAATCAGGCGGCAAATTGCTCATTCGGGAAAACAGAAGAGCAGAGTAGAGACATAAATTTGAAGGATAAGTTGATACATGTGTGGGCATCGAAAGAGTTAAAAAGACACCTACTAGAAAAAGAACATACATACATTAGGTGATGTAATAGTTATGTGTTAACTCTACGAACAAATACATAACCAATCAGAGGTGATGTCTTTTACTCCAGCGTCAACTAATATCAACAGTATTACTTCGTAGATTAAAAGGATTCCGGCAGTATCAGACCGTGTTTGCTTAAGATGTGGTCGAATTGATTATACGGCGAACAGTTGCCCTTCGAGAAAGGCGAAATATAATAAATGTGGGATTCTAGGTCATTTTGCAATCAAATGCAAGTCAAAGGTAGGCAAACGGAGAAATGTTAGGGGCGTTGACTCTGACATGAAGCGTCGCATATTCGAACCTTCCAAAGTTCGCTATATTGAGGGCAATTTAGATAAGCATACTATGAGTGAGCAAACTCAATTGGGTACACATGACTGTTACAAGTGCAGGACATTAAAATACACCTGTCCATTGACAAAGCGATAAAACAAGTACAGCAACCTTTGCGTCGGATTCCATCGGCACTAGAAAAGAGGGTTAAAGGAGCGGTCGCACAGGATATAATTGAGGAAGTGTTTGGCTCAAGTTCTGGATATCTTCAATTGTCATTGTATTTAAAGAGACAGGAGATAATCGTCTATGTATAGATATGCGTTGTGCAAACGTCACCATATTAAGAGAAAACTTTCCTTTGTCAATATTCGACTGATTAGAATCATTAAAAAACCTAGAAAACTGTGACTGGGCGAGGAGCGATGCTAAAAAAGGCACTGCTTTCGCAGAACATCTGAAAAGGGTATTTACCCCGAATCCTCTGTTAGAAAATAACCAACTTAGTGATCTACCTGATGTCTCTTCTATAGAACCTCTTCCTTTTAAATTGAAGGACCTAAACTCGACCATAAAATATAACCTAGATCAAAAAAAAAAAAATCCGGGAAATGATCGCATTACAAGCAGATTTGTTAAGGAGTTATCTCAAACAGCAGTAAAGTATCTACTACACATATTTAACGGTATCCTACGTAGTTGCAACTATCCCGAAAAGTGGAAGCTCTCCGAGATCATTATGGTCGCCAAGCCCTATAAGAACCCAAACTCAACCTCTTCTTACAGACCAGTCTACTATTAATTCTCTCTAAAGTACTCGAAAAACTCATGAATTCAAAAATACAGTCCTTGCTAGCGTTAGAGTCCATCATACCAGATCACCAATTTGGATTCACGAAAAGCCATAGTACTCTTGAACAAGTCCACAGGCTCGTCTCCCATATATGAAAGGCTTTTGAAGAAAAGGAATACTGCTCGGCTATTTTCTTAGATGTTGCCCAAGCATTTGTACAAAATCAAAAAGTTCTTACCTTCAAACTTGCTTCCTGTCCTCAAAAGCTATCTCGACAATCACAAATTCATTCTCAAATATAAAAGTTATAAGTCGGAAATGCATCCCATCAACGCCGGTGTACCACAAGGAAGTGTCATTGGTCCCTTCCTTTACCTGTTATACACTTCGGACCTACCAACGTGCGATAACGTTCTCACGTCAACATTTGCAGACGACACCGTAATTATAAGTTGCATCAGTTAACTTGCATAAGCATCTCTCAAAAATTGAAAAATGGTTGGAAACGTAGAGAATAAAAATAAACGAGTCCAAAATTTCTCACATAACTTTTACTCTGAAAATGAATACATGCCCACTCGTTAGAATCAATGACCAGCCCATACCCCAACAAACAGACGTCAAATACATAGGCTTTCACCTCGACGGAGATTGACTTGGAAAAAGCATCTAGAAGCTAAAATGAACTCAAATAAACATTAAAGCGTCAAAACTACATTGGCTTATTAACCAGTAGTCCCAACAAAGCCTAGACCGCAACATACTAAATTACAAGTCTGTATTGAAGCCGATCTGGTCCTATGGCATTCAGCTATGGGGTACTGCTGCTGCTTCAAATATAAACAAAATTCAAAGGGTTCAAATCGAAATTCTCCGTAACATCACTAAAGCTCCCTGGTATGTTAAGAACTCCAACATCCACAGGGACCTCGAAATACCTACTGTCACTGACGAGATTTGTTCACAGTGTATCCGCTACTCAAACAGGCTAAGAAGACATCCCAATGTTCTGGCAACAAACCTGCTTACTTGCCGATATTCCAAGCGATTAAAACGTAAAGATTCACAAGATATCTGTATCACCAAGGCGCCCGTCAACAAAAATAGTAACGTATTCATCGTTAATTTTGTTCACATCCTATAAAATTTTAACCTCAAATTAAACCTGAAATTAAATTTCTAAATAAAATCTAAATGAAATTCCATCTAAACAATAACTTTAAATGAAATATAGTAAACCGTAAAATATTTTATTTTACAACTACATACAGTCCATAACAAATGGATAGCCTCACATATTGTTTTTATTTTAACTAACTGTTTTGAGAGCTCTTTGATGCATACCCAAGGAAATATGCATTTGGTGACAAGCTAAGAGCGAGAGTTTCTGATATTAAGAGAGCTTTTAACATTTTTTTAAGTTAACTGGACTTTTTGAGCTAGTTTTGTATGCATTCATTTTAATATGCATTTTTTTTTGTAACATTAGAATAGCCTCAACTAACTGTCTTACTCATTGTAAGCGAGAGTTTAGCAGCGTGATCATTGGAAAGCTATCGGGAGTGATAAACGGTTTATTTCTTGTTTTTTTATGATCTGATTAATAGTTTAAATGGGTAGAAAAAAATCTTTAAATGCAACGGAAATTGCTAAAATAGAGGCTTACCATGAGCAAAATCTCTCTAATCGCGCTATAGCTAAAAAACTTGATCGAAGTCCAAAAGTAGTTAACAGTTATTTAAGAAATCCATTATTTTACGGAAAACGTATTAAAGGCCGTACTTCTACTGTTCTTTCAAGTCGAGAAAAACGGAAAATTATAAGGTTAGCTTCCAATTCAACCCATTCTCTAATAAAGATAACACGAAGCTGGGCTAGAAGTTAGTCGAATGACCATACATAAGTAGAGTAATTAAGAGTGCCGGACACCTGAAGCGTCTTAAACTAAAAAAAAAACACCACTTAACAAAGCGCGAAAACAACAGCGGCTTAGTTTTGCAAGATCGTACATGGCTTGGAACACTGATGGCAGCAGTCACTCAAACGATTGGCGGAAAGTGATATTTTCTGATGAAAAGAATTTCAACCTCGATGGGCCCGACGGATACAACTATTACTACCATGATTTAAGAAAAGAAAAATTGTTTTTGGACCGTCACCACAGCCGTGAGGGAGGAGTTATGGAATGGGGCGCCATATCATATTATGGAACGATCGATTTGGTTTTTGTGAACTGCAGAATGACAGCATCTTACTACAAAACTGTACTGGAAACGGCTCTACCTCAGTTCCAGGATATTTTCGGACCACTGCCGACCATTTTCCAGCAGGACAATGCGCCAAATCACACAGCTGGAATAATTAAGACTTGGTTACAAGACCAAAATATAGAACAACTTTCCTGGCCACCCTACTCCCAATTTGTCTCCAGATTTGATCCAAAAAATGCATACCATCAGTTAGAGCTGGATGAGGAGAGTCGCCATATAAAAACTCTTAACAGTTATAGGAGGCTATTATTTGGAATAAATTCCGACCCAACAATTTTTAAGAGGACGTTGGAGAATATTTTAGCTTAAGTAGTTAGACGACGTGATTGTTCTTTTAAGTACAAAGAAAAAACATGATAATGAATGAATGCGCATTTGCCACGAAATGAATGTAGCACTGAATGAGGAAAAAAGCAGTTGGAAGGTAAAAGAACTAAAGTTTCTGGGTCACGCGTTGACTACAACTGGCATCAATGCAGACCCTGATAAAGTCAAGACGGTACTAGAGTTTCGACCACCGAACAGTAAAGACTAAACGAGGAGTTTTTTAATAAAGAAAGACGTGAAATTTGATCGGGTCAAAAGTCAAGATAAAGCATTTCAGCGGTTAAAAGAAGCACTTGCGAAAATACCAACTCTGACATATTTTAATGTCCGAAATAGAACGTGATTGGTGGTCGAAGCTAGTCCTGGGTGCAGTCCTGCTGCAATTTGAGAACAATGACGAGACTACCCATGTGATTTCTTTTACAAGCAAGAACCTGTCTGAAGTGGAGGGACGGTAGTTGCAAACAGAAAAGGATAGCCTTGCCCTAGTCCGGGGGAGGTTAAGAGATTGTACTATTATTTGGCAGGGATCGAATTCGAGCTAGTCACATACCATAAACCACTCGAAGCGACATTTAAACCGACATCTACGAGGGCTGTTCGATAAGCCAGTGACTTTGAAATGAAATACTTGTTTTTTTTTTTTTTTTTCTCAGAATTGAATTGATTTTTCAATGTAATCTCCTTTCAACGCGATACACTTTTTCCAACGATATTCCAACTTTTTTAACCCTTCCAAAAAATATGATTTGTCAAACTCTGCAAAATAGGCATTTGTTCCATCTATAATTTCTTCATTCGATGAAAATCTTTTTCCGCCGAGCTATTTCTTCATATTAGGAAACAAGAAATAATCGCACGGAACCAAATCTGGAGAATAGGGTGGATAACGAAGCAGTTCATATACCAATTCAACTTATTTTGCTGTTGCTACTGCGTACGAATGACCCGGTGCATTATCGTGATGAAACAGCATTTTTTTCTTCTTCAAATAGGGTCGTTTTTCCATCAATTCTGCAATGAATTTATCTAATAAATTGGCATAGTACTGTCCGGTGATTGCTTTCCCCTATTCTAAGAAGATTACGCCGTGGAAATCCTAGAAAACCGTTGAGATGACTTTCCCGGCCGACGGAACAGTTTTTGACTTTTTTGGAGCACGTTCGCCTACAGTAATCCACTGTTTTGATTGTTTCTTCATTTCTGGCGTGTAGTGGTGTATCCAGAATTCGTCAACTATTACGAAACGCCTTAAAAATTCACTTCAATTGCGCTTGAAGAGTTCCAAATTCTGTTTTGAAATCAGCAAATGCGGCACCCATCTTGCCGATAATTTTTTCATGCCCAAATGGTCATGCAGGATTCGAATGACGGTATCATTTAAAAGTGCTACAATCTCGAACAATCGAACAGCTCTCGTAAACCACCAGCGCGAATAGAGTGTCTGCAGTCATTTAAGTTCAAAATTATATTATACAATATCGCAGATTCACTTTCTCGTATATGCAAAATCCAGCAATCGGATTCCTTTGATAGTAACTGCGAATATAATGTCAGTGCTATAGTTGAAAAGATGATTAATCTAAGCACTCACTATAAGCGAAATTGTGCAAAACAGTAGCATAGATGAGGAGCTAATGGAGGCAGGGTAGGGGGTGAAAAATGATGGCTGCAGCACAAGAATGAAGAGTAAACATTTTCCGAGCTCTGCATACTGGGAAACATTCTTTTACGTGGCACTTAAATAGTTATAACGAAAACTGTAAGACCGCGAGTCTTAAGTCTGACACACGAAGGTCACCCCGGAGAAACAGCGATGAAACGGAGGGTGCGCTCAAAAATATTTTGGCCATTGGTTGACAGAGACGTGCAACAATGTGTAAAGTGTTGTCGTGAATGTCTTTTGGTATCTCGACCGATGCAACCAGTTAGATTTACTAGGTCTCCTGCCGAACCGTGATTACGTTTTCGTAGTCATTGACTATCATTCCAGGTACCAGGAGTCTACGTTCTTTAGAAGAATATCGTCAACAAATATTATCGGCGTTTTGAACAAAATATTCTGTAGGTTGGGTTACCCGGAGTCAATGAGGGCTGATAATGTACGTTAGTTCGTTAGTGAGGAATTCAAGTCGTACTGTAGAACTAATAATAGCGATCTGATAACATCACCACGTTACTGGCCGCATGCGAATCGACTTGAAACGGTCGATTTTGAAGAGACTTAAGATAGCAAATGCGAGTTCAGATTTTAGGAAGGTGTTTCAAAAGTTTATCTTCTTCTTCTTCTTCTTCTTCAATCCCCAGTTGCTGTTAAGCGTCGTAGATATCCTGTCGTCGTGTTATTGATCCGTCCACTCCGAGGCTCGCTTGTTGTCTTTGAATCAATTACAGCACTGATTAGCCCAACTCCAGCCGCCGTGACCCATGATGGGGCCCCTCCCATCACCCGGGGCAAGTGAACTGAGGTTTGTTGATGGGGGTTACCGGTGGAAAGGAGCAAGTGACATAGAACTGAGTCCTGTTAAGACTATAGGGGTCCCTCTGACAACTATTAGAAACGTAATCAATGAGAAGATTAGACAGGAGTTCAATAACTACTGGACGAATCTAGACACGTGTAAAGTGGCCAGATCAGTAGTAACAGAACCGATTAACAACACAGCTAAAAGAGCTTTCAACTCAGCAGAACACAGTTAAGAGCGATGGTGGGACTTTTAACAGGGCACATCAATCTCAATAAACACTCGTTCAGACTCGGGCTAGCTGAAACAACAATCTGTGCCAACTGTGAGGAGAAGGAGGAAAATATAGAACACTTCCTCTGCCGCTGCCCTGCAACAGCAAGATTAAGACTGAAGATACTGGGTTTCCCAAAGATACCGGATCTAACACACCTCAGCAAAAAAGGAATCGGTGATATATTGGAGTTCGCTAGACGAACAAGACGATTTCCCGATCACTATATGACATAATCTCTGCCTACATCCTCTCTCATCACTTAATTCCCATTACATTACATTTCCTACAGCTCGACAGACGAAGGGGACACTACGGGCAGAGTGGAGGCCCAAGTGAAGAGCATAAGCTCATCCTCTTAAACCAACCAAGCAACCAAGAGGAGACAAGGAGCGAGGAGTAAAAGAATGTAGAATAAGACTGAAAGGGTGGCTGTCCAGATAACTGGGGAGTATTTTTGTAAGTTTTCGCTATTATTATCGTTGCTTATGATTCACAGTATTTTTTATTGCAGGAGCAAGCGCAGAGATAGGAACAATTTCCGATGACAGGAACTTTAATGGTTTGCCTTCAGCTGAGAATGTTGTACGCGAGGAAGGTACTCATCTGCCGAAATCAGGATTAAAATTGAAACTCAAAATCATCAGAGGGATGTGGCGATCTGTAGCGACGAGTCCGAACTACAGTGAGCGGATGTAAGCTGGACTCGGGGAGCGAGCGAGAGAGAGTGATGTTGGTGAACACAAGTCAGTCATCGTTCAGCTCGAGTACGGATCGGTTCGTATTATTATCCTAATAAATCTTGATGAAATAAATATTGGAATTATTTATAAAGAATTCGAGGGTATAACAGATATTATGACGAAAAATAAATTGTGGACATATAGAGTATTTCAGTTCTAGAAGCAAACATTCTGGAGGGTGATTCCGTGGGTCAAAACAAGAAACAAATCAAAATTGCTCAAATTACTGTTCAAACAAATCTTATATTACAATATCTTAAATTACCCAGTTATACGCAAAGATAAATATTATACGTAACTTATGTACATACATATGTGCAATACTCCCTAAGATAAGATAAAATGAATAATGTCATTTATCTTAATAACCGTTGGGTCGGTGTAATAAAACGCGAATGTCCTTTTTCGCCGAGGGCACACAAAAACATTTTCCCAAAGTACACATGAAGTACAACAAGTAACTCAGTATAACCAATATGCTGTGGGATTTCAGGATAACAAATCAATAAGGACCACACATACACAATGCGCACATCCATTGTACACAAGTGTTACCCATTGGATGATTCTGGTGGAGATTTTATAGCTTCTCCTTGTCCAGTTTCGAAAGGGACACTTAAATCTGAATATGTTTTCTGAAAGTTAAAGTCGTTCAGTGTTTTTTCTTTCTTTTTTTCTTTGGGTAGTTTACGTTGAAGGACATCGTTAGGGTAGATAGTTTCCGATAGTTTTTCCTATTGTATTTGTTGTGCTATTGATCAACTGGCATGTAACCACTAGGAAAACGAATGAACGTGAAAATTCACTAACCACAAAATGAAATTTCGAAATGATTAGGAAAACTAGAAGTGGTCGTAAAACAGTAGGTTATATGAAATTTACGGGTAAAGTTTTCGTTTTTTAACATTGTAGGAAGCTGTACACAATTTCTGAGACTTACATAGGGGCATGTGGGGAAAGATGGGTTAGTTAAGGTTCAACGTTGAACAATGGATAACCAGCATATCGAAACCATTTAAAAATATGATAAATATATTTCTCCAGCTGGTGAACAAAACGGGGTAGGTGCTAAAAAGTTTTCAAAGTTATGTTAATCATTATTAATACTTTTTAGATTCACAGAATATCATATCATCATTACCTTAAACTCTCTCACGGGCAGAATGAGCCAAGTTATTATAGAATTATCGAGGCTCGAAATTTTGCATAAGCGGAACTCTCCATACGACACCCTGTTGCAGCATTGGACACTCTGTTTCATCTGATACACTTCTGCATCTTTGGTGGGCAAATAACAACATGTATAGCTATTCGGCTTATAGCAACTTCATAGTGGTGCAGTAAAGCATTTGGTCACGCCTCCATTTTTAATAACTTCAAAATCATTCCTGAAAACATTGACTAAACCATACCCAAGTGGAATTTTGCCAAAAACTTCCAAGACACCATCCCTTCCAGATCATTCTGAAAGGAAAAAGTAGTTTTAGAAGACAAGTCGATATATTTCTACACAGTGGAGGTGGAGGCGTCTTCTCTGGCAGGCTTAATCTTAGCCTTTCTTTCCGTAAATCAAATCGTTATAGCGTGTTCCAGGCGGAGAGAATGACAATAAAAGAAATCATGTCCTGGCTAAAGAATATCAGCAGTAGACATTTGCATCTTTTCAGACAGCCCAGCTGCAATGAAGTTCTTGGAATCGTTTTCTCTAACCCCAATAACAGCTCTAGATTGCCGATCGTCTCTTACAGAGATGGCGAAGCAGTTCAAAATTCACCTTTGTTGGGTGGCGAGGTATAGGGATATTCCAGGGAATTGTAGGGCTCTTCTACCAGATAAAAGTACCTTGGTCTTATGCATGCAACAATGCTTGGTGTATATTCAAACGACTTCTGTAGAAGCTGTATGGGCGAAAAAGAGGAGGAAACTATTCTTCACCTTCTTTACATCTGCCCAGCTCTCGCCTCAGTGATCTAAATGATCTGATAAATGCAGACATTCGAAGCCTCCAACGCTTCATCAGAAGCTCCAATTAATTCAACTAGTAGGTAAAGGAAATTGTTCCACCAAGATTCATGTTGGTCTAAGTGAATCGGTCTCTTAGCTGGAAGCCACTTTAACACATATCCTACCCCGGTTTGACTCTTTCTTTTCTCGTTCTAGTACCTGTTGTTTGTTATTTATTATGGTTACGTTCTCAATAACTGAATTCTATGTCTCTTGGCTTTTAAGGATTTCACCAACTTTGTTTGCAGGGTTTGGTGGTTCGCCGGATTTTCTCTCCAGTATTTCCCTTTCGTTTAAGAAACGCGGGCATTCTAGGAATCTGCTGAGTGTTTTCAATGTAGTCAACGCATGTTGGTCAATAAAGGCTACCATTATGTTATTACTTGTGAAGGTATGTGTTAAATAGTAGTCGAACTCTCTAAGTCGTCTTTCAATCCATTGTAGGATAGTGAGATACATCAATACGTTCTTACCATTCTACTATACTTTGCCTTCTCCTTGTTAGACGACTGTTTTCGGTTTTAGAGCTGCTTCTGTCTTCTACTTTGTCATTTGAACAGTGCTGTCGCTACTGTTGCTTTGATAGAATGTTAATGAGAGGTACTTTTAACAGAATGTTTGCTGCGTTGTTTGATGTTATACAAAGAGCACATATTGCTCTTAGAATGCAGGTTCGATATACTAGCTCAATTTTGCAGTTGTAACTTTTAATTCTCATAGTTCTGGCTCAGATTGGTGTGGCACAGAGTATTATGGATATAACTACTCTGGCTAAAAGCAGTCGTCGACTGTACCTTGGATCTGTGACATTTGACATGATGCGCACCAGGGCGGTGTTCGCATTTGCGGCTTTGTGGCTTAGGTACTAGTAAGTAAAAAGCCGCTCCTAAAAGTACAGTCTCGCATCTACCATGACTCATGCCCGCCTATGAAGATGATACTTTTTATACTTTTTGTACTGGTTATGAGCACTGTCACCGATTTGTGCTCTTCTAATGTTAGACTCGCCGAAGTAATACACCATCACATGTAAATCGCATTCCATAATAGTGGTCCCAGCACGGCTCATTACGATACTCCTATGGGCACCTTGTATTCCTTAAAGCCACAGTCGGTGTTGCACAGTAGCGATCTGTGCCTAAAATAATCCGCAACGATTTTGGTACTGTACATTGGCACTCGCAGGTTTTTAATTGCTTACAGAGATAGAGGTCCAGTTAGCACTATTGAAAGCATTTTTAACGTACCGCACAATATTTTCTAGAGCATCCCTTTCACCTCCTTCCCTATATAGCCGTTCGTATCACTTCAGCTATCACTTTTACTGCTTATTATTGTACCGAGAGCCCTCCCACTTCTTCTGCTAAGACTTCAAGTCTATGGCAGATAATAAGCTCCAAAACTTTTTCCAGCATGCAGAGTGGTTGATACGATGGTGGCTCATTTGGTGGCTTAATGTTCCCTTTTGAAGGGGACAATAGTGGTTATAGCCTCCATTGCATCGAAAAGATGTCCTCCTTCAACCACGAGTTATACATACCGACAAAGATATTCGGGAGCGCTTTGTCTTGATGCCTTTTTGCCTCCAAACATTTCACATATCTCCATTAGTTCTTCTGTGTTGATCATGTTAATTTTGACCGTTTCTTCTCTAAGTTTGTCGACAGGTAAAATTTCTCGTCATGTCTGGAAATTTTGTGTTGAGGAGGTTTTGGGTGACACCATTGCACATTTCTTGAAAACAATTTCGTTTGTTTTACATGATCCTTACATGAGGAAGCATTTGCTATAGAGTACTTACAGAACCCGTCAATGCCATGACCCTTCCGAAGATGTAGGAGAATAGTTTCTCATCAGACGTTTCCTTTTGACACCCTAGCTCTGGTGTTAGTTTTCCTTCTTCTCACTCATGCTTGGTTTTCGAGATGGTGATGTCGATTATAGATCTCGCCTTTCCTCTGCAGAACGTGTGCTTTTTTCAGGTGCTTAGTTCACTATCTTCCACGGCTACCGAATTATGGGCCGATGAGTAAGAGCATATCGCTCATTCGTTGCAAGACCATCATATCTCAAAATTCAAGAATTTTGAGTTACTGATGAGTTACTGTTGGTTACGTAAACAAAGCAAACTTTTATCCTGTAGAACGTCATTTCTGAACTTCAAAGATTGGCCTAGAGAGAGCACTTGTGTCGTTATGCATTCTCTCTTTTTCATAATTAGTGTTAACTGCAATACTGTCTTAAGTCAGTTGCGTCTGTGCTTTAGTGGTGAAAACTTTCTTGAATTTTCCTCAAAAGTGTCACATTTTGTGTTGGGACTTTATTTCAGAAAAGTTGAGTTCTGCAAATTTGATTTTTGATTGGCACCGGTGACGCTTGACTTTATTTCAAATATGACTATTTTGCTGAAAAAAATCTATGAAGGCATTTTGTCTTATGACGTTATGGCAAATAAAATAAGTTAGTTTTTAATATCCCGTTCTGAAAATATGTGTTGTTATGACATTCTTGCAGATAAACGTAGTAATGGTTTAATGATGTGCTATAAAATATTTTAACTTATGTCAGTGTTTTAAATAGAAAAGTTATCAAAACGTCACTTATGCCAACTATACTAAGCAGGCTAACAGACGATTTAAGATTATAAGAATGCAACAAAACACTCGCGCGAGTAGAATCTTGAAATTAGCTATGGACCCTACAAAGCTGGATAGATCGAGTACCAGTACCTCCGCCGCGGCGGCGTCTGAACACTATGTAGATTCCAATTTGTCTATGAACGAACATTTAGCAAATTGTGGTATGTCCTTTTTGATTGGAATGACCTTTCAATTGCTAACTTCCGAAAACATTTCAAATTAAACTCATTTTAGAAACTGTCGGCTACAACTAATACAGACATGGGCAGCTGTCGATCGCGATCAAGTTCGTCTTCATCGTCTAGCTCAGATTCCTCAACTGGGTCATCTACTGAGAATAACGATGATATACTTTATGATAAATCTTACATACCCGATAATCCATCTAGCGACAGTGAGGGTAACGAAACAGCAGCAATTTTCACTAGAACCGAACAAAATCCGCCCACTCTAGCTTATAATTTAGATCCTACCAATCCTTATTTTCCCAGCACATCTACGGCTCCAAAAAGCCCATTAAAGACAGCGGTAAAGCGTAAGCGAAATGAAAATTCGTGGAAAAGAAACCTCACAAAAAAGATAAGAATCAGTGGAAAGGAATACAAAATGCATACCAAAGAACAAAAAGCCCGAAATCAGAAAAATATTAAACCTCCCTGCACAGAAAAATGTAAGCTTAATTGTTCCTATAAGTTTTCTGAGGAAGAGTGCACACAATTTTTTACATCCTTTTGGGAATTAGGTGATTTGGGAAAGCAACGCCAATATATAGCCAATACTACGATACCAATTCAGCCAAAATATCGTTATGTGCGTTAAAATAGTTCAAGGAAGAAAAGGGATAATAACAATGCCTTCTATTTTTGTCGTAATGATGAAAAAGTAAGGGTATGTAAGTTATTTTCCAAGAATACCCTAGATATTAACGATAGAATGATTCGCACTGTTTTCGAAAAGCGAAACATAGTAACAAATGTTTTACTGGAAGGTGAGCGTCAAGGAAAACATGGAAATAAAAAAAAATAGATACTACTTTGAAAGAAGACTTTATTGAAAAAATTCCGAAGATCGAAAGTCACTACATTCGTTTAAATACATCAAAGCACTTCATCGACGCAAGTAAATCGATTGCAGATATCCATAGGGATTATGTGGCTGATTACAAAGCAAAAAACATCGGCTGTGTTAATTATGTCAAATTTTACCGAATCTTCACAGAAGATTTCCATATTTCGTTTTTTATACCGAAGAAGGATCAGTGTGAAACATGCACTGCTTACGAAAATGCAGAAGGAGAGGACAAGGAAAAATTAAAAGAATATTATGAACACCACCTCGTTGAAAAGAATCTTTCGAGAATAGAAAAACAAAATGACAAAGAGTAGGCTGACGCTGTAGTTGCAGTTTTCGACATGCAGGCTGTAATGCAGATGCCTAAAGGTGATGTGTCCGTGTTTTATTACAAACCTAAATTAAACGTTTTAAATTTCACGGTTTACGATTTAAAAGCAACGATTGTTTTTGTTTCATGTCGAATGAATCGGATGGAAATAGAGGCGTGAATGAACTAATGACGGGCCTCCTTAAATATTTAGAAGACAAGGCTGATCGAGATATAATCTTTTACTCTGACAATTTTTCAGGCCAGAATAAAAATAAATTTGTTGTTGCTTTCTATCTCTACGCAGTATGTCACTTAAATATAAAAAGTATTACACATAAGTATCTTATTAAAGGGCATACCCAAAATGAGGGAGATTCGGCGCATTCATTGATTGAACGCCAGGTAAAAAAGCAATTAAAAGGTGGCCCAATGTACACACCTGAGTCATTTTTTTCTTGTATTCGCGCCGCAAAAAAAAAAAAAACGGGAAAACCATTTAAAGTCATTGAGTTATGTAACGAAGATTTTCTGGACATTAAAGCTTTAGCAAATGACATGGGACCCCCGCAAATGTCTCAGGTTAAAATTTCCTAAATAAAAGTCCTCAGAGTTCAAGGGGAATCACCGACCTCTCTTTTTTACAAAACATCTTATGAACAGAATGAATTCAAAGACGTGACCATCATAAAAAAGAAGAAAAGAAGTAAAGCTGCTATTGTTTTGACACGAGCTTTCTTTACAAAGCCCAAAATTGCTGATAATAAAAAGAAAGATCTCTGGAGTTGTTACAAAAAAAACACATTCCGAAATTCTACAGTGAATTCTTTCAAAATTTGTAGACAACTTTAATTTAACCTATTTTTTACACATTACCTGAATTTAACCACTTACCTAAAAATGTGATTCATTTGTTTTTGTTTTTGTTGACCAAATAAAAATATATAAAATAAAGTAGCAGTGTTCAAATTTTTATTTTTTCAGTTGAAAGAAATCACAACTACTGACACAATTGCAAACTGAAAAAATTCTAGGCTATAATGTTTTTTTTTTATCATAAATTACGTCACAACATACTTTAAGACACCAAAAAAGTCCAACCTTCACGACAAGAACGTCATAATTAAAAGTAGATATGAATTAAAGCTTAAAGAGCCGTTGATAAAAATAATTCAGCCTTAAAACATACTTACATTTCATAAGCGGATACTAACCCTTCAATTAGGTTTTATTTGGTACTGCTTAATTGGCCCTAATAAAAATGGCAACGGTTTTAAACTTAAAATATGTCTCCTGAAAATTTGAATTTTTTGAGATATGACGGTCTTGCAACGAATGAGCGATATGTAAATCAAATATTTCGTACGATTTACAAAATAAATACAAATTTTAAATGCTTCTAAGAATGACAAAAAGTGTACTTAAGCTGTTTTTCATTGTGACCTTTGATTGATTGATAATAATATACACTCACCGACAACGAAAGTGGTCCAAGAATTTCCCCTGAGTTGAAGACTTGTTTGTGCTTAGACACCAGGTTATTAACGGTTTAGTGGGATACCCTATGTAATAGGTGTGTGAATTTTGGATCTTTTTTTTAATTTTGTCCATCTCTTAAGACTATGTCCCTTAAAGTTTATTAATCCAGTGATTTAGAGAAAGAAAGGGTATGGGTGAATCAAAGAAGAGAAGAAAGGACAGATTTTGCCAGAGTAAAAGGCGGTGCTGGTTTAGGTTAGGTTGAGGTGATTGTCAGCTAAAACCCCAGACCAATAATAGGTCCATTGTGATACCACTTGGATTTGGAAAGAGGTCTCTAGCCTACTCATTGAAGCATTTGGAGCTTCTGTTGAAGCGTAGGAGGTCCCTAACGTCCATTTTTTTCAGATTATTTAGGTCGTCGAAACAGATGGCTCTTAAGTGGAGATTCCTTCTTTGGGAGGGAGCTGGGCAGGTGCAAAGTCCATGCAGCTTCTGTAGAAATTTGAAAATACGCCAAGCCTTGTTGCATGTTTGCCTATTAGACAGTGTCCAGTAATGACACCAATTACAGCGCTGATATGCTTCCTATTAAGAGAAATCAAATTCTTAGAACGCTTCAGATCCAGCTTAGGCCAAATTTGTTTTATCGCTAGACACGTTGTACCATTTGTCTACCTAGAATTTGTCCTTTCAATAGCATCCAGCCTTAACTTAAGTTTGCATGCAGCGATCGGCATACCCAATTAACTTTTTTCTGGAAGGATGGGTATTGTTGTTCCATGACTGGCAAGTTCGTCACCCTTGTCTGAAAAGATGCGGATATTAGCGGCTTTAGCCAAGACAAGTCTTCCCTTATTGCTATTATCTCCGCCTGGAACACGCTACATTGGTTTGAGAGACGAAAAAAGAGGTTTAGATTAAGCCTATCAGAGAAGACACCACCACCCATCTCGTCGATCGATTTTGAACCGTCGATATAAAAATGTAACGACTTATCTTCCGTAAAACCACCTTCTTCCCCGAAAGCTCTGGAAGGGATGGTAACTTGCAAGTTTTTGTCATATAGTGGAGTTAATGTCTTCGGGGAAGATATTAAACTTGTCTAGGATGGAAGCGTGGCCATGTACATTCTTGGACCACTGTAAAGTAGCTTTAATGCAAGTAGTTGAGCTAGCTGCCATTTGCCTACCAAAAATGTCGAGGGGTGTCAAATGAAATAGAGAGTCCATTGCTGCAGAGCTCCGCTAATAAACATACAAGCTGATCGTTGGACCTTGCTTAATTTCTTCTGACAGCAGACAACTACCCCATACATAAGGATCGGTCTGATGACCGAGATACAGAGTCAGTGAGTTAATCTGTGTTGTAAGCCCTATTTGTTCCCAATGGCTTTTCTTATATGTTAGGTTTCCACCTTAGTTTTCTATCCACAATAATATATTTTGCTTCGTTGGAGAAGGTTAAGCTTATTCCATTAAGGGAAGGGATGGATTTTATATTTCCTTGATAAGAGGACTAGTTCGATTTTGTGGGGATTCTAAACCTAAACCACACCAAGCTGTCCACCTAAATAGCGTTTTGTAAGAGTTATAATTTAATGAAGTGTTTCCCAGAGACTGTTATAGCAACATCGTCCGCATAGGCGATAATTTCGCATCCCTCAGCCTCCAGGATTATTAATAGTTCATTAACCAGCAAATTCCAAAGATGTGGGGATAGGACGCCACCTTGTGGGGTTCCTCTACTGCCATATCTTCTAACAGATGTCCCACCCGGCTTTGAGTTGATAATCCAAATATTAAATTAACTCGCCAAGTGAGCTATCTACCTTCAGATTTGACAGTGTTTTCGTTATCGAAGATGAATAGACGTTGTTAAAAGCGCCTTCTGCATCCATGAAAGCTACCATTGTGTACTCCTTATGATACAGGGAGCACTCGATTTTATTAACCATCGTATGTAATGCTGTTTCTCCTGATTTATCCTTACAGTATGTGTCGCAAAATATATTTAATACAATGTAACACTGCCATAACTCTTGGCAGGCAACTACACTCAGTGAACAGATCACTTTGACGTTTATCCGTCAAAGATGGCGACCCGCCAAAAACGATTCTTTTCCGTCTTTGCCGGCACGTTTTTTCTTGATCTTTCTATTTTCGTCAGCCACCGAGTGAAGTCGCCTGCCAGGAGCCACCAATAAGTAAAAACCATTTATATTATAAGACACTTTGTAACAAATACCTTTTAGAGAATAAACAACTACAAGCAGCTACAACCAGCTAAAGCTACAGCACAGCACAGCACCAGCAGCTGCAGCATAGCATAAGAATAAGCTAGTTCTAATCTTTGGTGGAGTGGGGCCGACGACATCTTTATTTTTTATTGGAAGTTACCCGCAGCCAGCGGAAGAAAGTTTCACCGCAGTCAGTGGATGAATTTTTATTCTTTATTGATCAAGTTTCCCGCAGCCAGCGGAAGAATTTTCACCGCAGTCAGCGGAGCCCATACGTTTCCCGCAGCCAGCGGAAGAAATTTTCAGCCAGGATCATTCGTCGAATTAAATAGTCAATGCCTAACAGTAAGCGGAAGACGAGGCAAACTTCCAAACTTCATCTGAAGTCTGACGACCCCATAGACTCGTCCGACGACAGCAGTTCATCAACAGAAGTTAACCAGACGATGATCGGGACTGAGAATGAAGAAGGAAGCATTGAAAATCAGTTGCAACAGCTGCGTGCACAACTTGAAGCCGCTGTAGCAGCCGCAGACGATGAGAAACAGAAGCGTCAACAACTGGAACAACTACTTTGCGAACAGCAGGCAACCAGAACAGAGCCAACTGCCGTTGCGTCTGTGTCCAATATTGCCGTTACGTCTGCTGTTCCCGCAATCGCCGTAACAGTTACATCCGCCCTTTCGACAGTTATGTCAGCCACTACAACTGTCGACACCACAGTTGCATACACTTTCGTCGCTTCTCCTAATCTCGCTTCAATAGCTTATACTGGTTTTAAGAATCCCAGCGCATCTCAAGGCATCACAATGCACATGGCGTGCACGTCACATACGCAGTATTCGTCGGCACCAGCATTTCCATCGATGATGAACACCAGCCAAGCACTATCCACGAGTTCGGTTCACTTCACACCATGCAGTTCCAACGTTCCTGCCACCACTGAATGCCCTTCAGACCTTCGAGTATCAGCGTTACGTTCCACAGTCAACCTCGCTGCGGCCTCAAGCCACTCAACAACCATCTTTATCGTCAACTATGTACGGATTTCATCGTAACCTACACGATTTTCCCGAGTTTCGGGGAAGGCCTAAAGAGCGGCCAATGTTTTCAACAGCCTTCATAGAGTCTACAAACATGTTCGGTTATAGTAAAGTCGACAACATGTTCCGCCTGCAGAAAAGCGTAAAGGGGGAAGCGAGAGACGTAGTCGAGTCTTTGCTCATCCACCCCAATAGCGTCGATCAAGTAATGGCTAACTTGGAGTTTCGTTTCGGACGACCAGAGTGCCTAGTCCAGAGCCAACTGAGGAAGGTAAGGGGATTTACACCGATTCCAGAGAACAAGCTGGAACTGATCGTACCGTTTGCAACTAAGGTGCAAAATTTGTCGGTGTTTCTGGAAGCGAGAGCAATGCACCAGCATTTGGCCAATCCCACTTTACTGGATGAGCTGGTCGGCAAGTTACCCATGAGCAAGAGGGTGGAGTGGGCGCAGTTTAGCGTTTGCATTCAGCCCTTTCCTACTATCAGCACTTCAACGATTGGTTGGGTCGCTTAGCCCGTCTCGTCTGCATCGTTACGGAGACGTCTTTGCCTACGTCGAGCCAGATTGGAGCCCCATCGAAACCAAGGACCGGAAGCGTGCTGCATACCATCGAGACGTCAACGAAAGGCGGAAACAACAAGTGCTGACACTGCAAGGAAGGACAGCACCCAGTAGTAGAATGCAGTAGCTTCAGCAAATTATATAACACAGGTGGGACTTCGTGAAACGGAACAAATTGTGTTTCGGATGCCTAAAGTACGGGCATAGTATCAGGACTTGCCGCGCCAGAAAATCATGTGGGGTTACCAATTGTGAGAAGAAGCATCACCAGTCTCTCCATGAAGTCCAACTTTCAAAGCAGTCAACATTGATCGTCCAAAGGCCCTTGCTCAACTGCGACGACCATGGGGACGTAAACATCCAGCAGCCAGCTCTTTAAGATGACACCTTATCTGGACGAATTGGGACTCGTTCGTGCACTTGGGCGAATAGATGCAGCCACCACGGTGCCCTTTGAAACTCGACGACCCGTCATCATGCCGAAGAACCATCCAGTAACGAAGCTAATCGTGAAGGAGTATCACTGCCGCCTCCGCCATCAAAACGATGACACCGTCATGAACGAAATACGACAACGATTCTGGGCGCCCAGTCTGCGTTCTGCCGTGGTGCAAAAGTGAATGCCAGCCATGTCGGATCCGGCGCGCTAAGCCGGTACCATCATTAATGGGTCAGCTGCCGGAGGATCGATTAACGCCTTACGTCAGGCCGTTTACATATACCGGCCTCGATTACTTCGGCCCCGTCAACGTCACCATAGGCCGTCGACTGGAGAAGCGATGGGTGGCACTCTTTGCCTGTCTAACGGTAAGAGCCGTGCATTTGGAGATAGCAGCCGACTTGTCATCTGAGCTTTGTATTCGTAATTTCGTTAATCGACGAGGGATACCATTGCGTATCAGAAGTGACAACGGGACCAACTTCCTCGGAGCGAGTATAGAGTTGGTGACCAACGACATCTTCGACAAGGAAGTTATCAAGGCGGAGCTCTCTTCAGCTGGGATCGAGTGGGTGTTTAACTGTCCTGTAAACCCACACGCTGGAGGCTGCTGCGAGCGGCTCGTCCAGTCCGTGAAAAGGGCCTTGTCTCACACACTCCAGGAGATGGCGCCGAAAATCGAGACGCTCACTAATAGAGGCGGAGAACATTTTTAATAGTCGGCCATTGACTCACCTGCCGATCTCGGTTGAGGATGAGGAGCCCATCACACCTAACCACTTTCTCTTAGGAGTTTCAAACTCTACTCAAACTCCTGGTCCAGTGGAAGAACGTGCACTATGCCTTCGGAAGCAGTGGAGGATTGGCCAGCAGCTGAAGAATCGCTTCTGGAAGAGGTGGGTCCGTGAGTATCTCCCTGTACTAACTAGAAGATGCAAATGGTTCGAGAGGGTGCCGCCCTTGGAAGTTGGAAACTTAGTCTTAGTCTGCGATGTCGATGCACCAAGGAGCCAGTGGGTTCGAGGCAAGATTACTAAAGTATTTCCAGGACCAGATGGACAGGTCCGCTCCGCCGAAGTGAAGACTGCGACCGGAATACTCCGCCGACCTGCAGTGAGACTTGCCATACTAGATGTAAGTGAGGCTTCAGTGGAGACTCGGGCGCCTCACGGGGGGGTGGGATGTTGCAAAATATATTTAATCCAATGTAACACTGCCATAACTCTTGGCAGGCACCTACACTCGATGAACAGATCCCTTTGACGTTTATCCGTCAAAGATGGCGACCCGCCAAAAACGATTCTTTTCCGCCTTTGCCGGCACGTTTTTTCTTGATCTTTCTATTTTCGTCAGCCACCGAGTGAAGTCGCCTGCCAGGAACCACCAATAAGTAAGAACCATTTATATTATAAGACACTTTGTAACAAATACCTTTTAGAGAATAAACAGCTACAAGCAGCTACAACCAGCTAAAGCTACAGCACAGCACAGCACCAGCAGCTGCAGCATAGCACAAGAATAAGCTAGTTCTAATCTTTGGTAGGGTGGGGCCGACGACAGTATGCATGTTGAGCCGCGAACAGCAGTTGTGTGTGAATACTGTCAAGTAAATGGATATTAATCAATCGTTTTAGTTATTTTTAGAGGGAATGATGATAGATTTATAAGGACCTATAAAGCGGTACTAGCCCTGCGTGTTCTTCTTTTTGTGGTCTTTTTCTCCTTATGTGGAGCATATGGCCTCTACGATATTTCTGAGCCTGATTTATTTGGCAATTTTCTTGAGATGTTCCATGTATACTGCGCACATAAAAGTTTTTCCTCGACAGTTTTAGTCACGTTTTAGCTAGAGCACCAGGGCGTTGGCTACCTTGTCGGTTCCAGTTAGGAGATTGCTTTGAGATGTAACTATTTGGTTACCGTAGTATACGTCCAATCCAGGACCATTTGCGTTTCTTGATTTCGGGCTGTGCAATTCGGAAGTTCCAGATTAGTTATTCAATCTGGCCACCAGATTTTGAGTATTTGACTGTTAATAAATACTTGAATTCGGGATTCGATTTTACTAGTTTTTCCACGGTTCACATCCGTAATACAGTCCCGATTTAACATTAGGGTTGAAAATACGTAGCTTAGAGTTCAAAGAAATATGGGCGAACTTCCATAAGTACCTTAGTTCACTAAACACGAATTTACCCCTACAAATACGTGACGTCTTGATCTGCTCCACTAGTATTTGTTACAATAATGCCTAAACTTGTTACGCACTCGATACTTTCATTGCCTAGCCTCAAGGTCTGCAACAGCTCCATATTCGCTACTCATAACTTAAGTTTTTGTTATGCTTTTCTCAAACCCACCGTTGAGGGAGTGCCTATTTAGAGAGCACAGTTTAGTCTTAAGATCACTAAGCAGGCACACGTCATCGACGTATTCCAGATCTCTAAATTGTTCAAATGCACCCCATTGGATGCCCTGTCTACCTATCAGAGCTGCTCATATCACTTAATCCAAAACCAGTATGCATAGCAAGGGGAAAGAATACATCCTTGTCACACACCAGTTTCCAATAGACCTTGACAGCCTACCTTTATGCAACACGCAGCATCTGAAATTGATGTACATTACCTTAATTAGGTTTACGATTTATGTCCTGTTGATACTGTCAAAGGCTTTTTTAAAATCAATGAAAGCCGCATAAACAGATGATCTGAACTCATTACACTGCTCGAATATGGTTTTAACTGTCTTAATGAGGTCTACGCAAGACTGATTCCTTCTGAAACCCTGCGTGTTGGCAAGTTCGTAATTTAAACCGCTGCTACCTGGGTAAACAGGCGTTGTTCGCTTACATAATTTATTTCTCTATGTTACAGGTTAGGCATTAAAATTAATCTACAAACTGGTACGTACTCGTATACTCGTAACGTACCTATCCTGGTGAGATTTGCAATAAAAAACCACTTCAACAAAATCGCAGTACCTACTTCCGATTTATTATAAATACGTACATACATATGTACATACATTTAGATAGGTACTTGTAATACACTTATATTCCTATTACATAAATGGAAACTTATTTCAAAAACAATAAATTTTCTGGTTAAATCCTGCAACACTTTGCCGATTAAAATAATGTTCCTTGTAAATTGCAAATATGCTAGTCTCCACCTTTGTTCTCCGAACACGAAGCTAATTTCACAAGAACACGACCATGTCGTTAGTTTTCTCTAATACACTGTGTTCACGTACGTGCACTGCAGCCAGTACACAGTCCACAATATTAACCATTGTCCACTTAATAATAATAATAATAATAATAATAATGGCCACCATTAATTTCTCTCTACAAGGTGTTCCACTAATAATAATTATCTAATTAATTATTTACCCATTTTGAATTTACCGCAAGACGTTGAAAGTACATCGAAGGAATCTACGAGTAAATCTAAGCAAATGTGTAGAAGCAGAACTTTGCTAACTGACGCATACATATATGTGAATACATGTGCATGTGTTTTAATCAGCAAAATGCACTCACGAATGTGAATATGAGTGGATTCCTTGATTAAACATAAGGAATTTGAATTTCATTGGAACAGCAAACATATGCAGCTCGCTGCATACCTTACAAGCCACAAAAGGATGTACGCAATACACACAAAGCATGGGGTTATTAAAACGAATAATAAATCAATTTAATTATTTAACGTAGAGTGGTTCATGACGAAAACAGTCTATGTACTCGTAGATATCTGGTTCTAAAGGGTGTCCCAAAATTAATGCAAGAAGTAATTTTGATAGAAAACACAGGTTTTTAATAAAAATTTGATTCATAAAGTATACAGTATAGGCACAGATAATAAACTTACAGGAGAAGATGTTCGCAATTTCTAGTACATATAATGGATACCCCACAACATTAACGCAAGAAGTCATTTTGATAGAAAACACAGGGGTCGAATTACCGCATCAGTGAACGAATGACTCGTTACATAATTCGCATTGTGCTGTTTCTAGATCTACCAACAACGCAATAGAAAATACGTGATGAGCAATTCGTTCACATATGCTATAATTCGAGCCCAGGTTCTTATTTTAAAATTGTAAATGTTTTATTGATTCGTAAAGTATACAGTTTAGGGTTATGTATGGAATACAAGTTCGGGTAAATGGCCTCCACGGCTTTGCTGGCACATATGCACCCTTTTGTCGAAATTTTCCATGGCCATTTTGCATAAATATAGCTGAATTTCGTTGATATAGCGCTCAATTTGCTCGCTCAAGACGTCAGTGGTCGTGGATTTGCTAGCATAAACCCAAAGAAAAAAGTCTAACGGCGTTAAATCACATGATCCCAAAACAGGAAATTACACGACCAGGAACTGACTTATGCAGTAATTGAATTGTTTCTCGGGCTGTATGGCATGTAGCACCGTCTTGTTGAAACCACATGTCGCGATAGCGAGCACCATTAACTGTTATTACCTTCACCTGCCGCATTTTCAAATAAGAATGGTCCATAATACGCACCAAAAAGTGAGACGTTTTGGATGCATTTATGTCTCAACAATCACTTGTGGATTTTCTGAAACCCAAATTCGACAATTCTGATGATTAGCAAAGCCATCAATATGAAAATGAGTATCTTCGCTGAAGATAATTTTGTTTGAAAAATCAGCATGTTGTTGTTCCATAATCCATTCAACGAACTCTCTTCACTGTGTGTGTTCAGTAGGCTTCAGTTCTTGAGTCAATTGCACTATGTATGCATGAAGATGCAAATCTTTCCTGAGAATACGCTGCAAAGAGCTTCTCGAAATGTCAAATTATTGACCACGGTGGCGAATTGATATTCCTGGGCTCTCGATATAACTCACACGAACTGCTTCGATGTTTTCTGTTGAACAACTTGTTGAAGATGGCCAGAGAATCTAAGATCACTCATTGATCCAGTATCCCTGAATTTTTGAATTCATCTCTTCGCAGTTGATGAAGTTAAATCACTATTCCGACCATATTTTGTACGAAAGTTGCGAACTGTAGCTTCATTATTTTTAAAATATTGTTCAACAATGAAAAAGCGTTGTTCTTTCGCGTACCACTCCATTTTTAATAACACTGAACTGACAGCATGACGCTGTCTTTTTTTTGCACAAATGGTGCAAAATTCAAATCTTGGGTGAATTTTGGGACACCCTTTACATACATAATGTCGAATGAAACCAAAATTTTAAAAATCGGTGAAGAGCGGCTAGATCGAGATAACTTTCGATGCTCTTTTAGGGGTCTATTGTTATTATTTCCCTACCAGCTGCTACCTGCCGCCTAACTCGCCTAGATTTTGCTATTTAAAAGTACTTTAGAATAAAGTGTAAAAATTGTATGATAGATGAACCCCATAGCATACCACCAAGTCTGGAGAATGGTGTTTAAAAGATATCCAACTCGTCCAAGTTGTGGGTAAAACAAAATGTTAGGCTCCGCCTTTTATAGTGGTTGTCTATTCTACTCATTTGAGATAAACATAACAAGCTGTCCCCAAAAGTGGACTGAGGGCAATATAAAGAGTGACACATCCTAAGTCACCATATCTATGTACATGTGAGCAAAAATTTGACCAAATCTATTAAGGCGTTTAAAATCTATCATGGAATAAGCATTCAGACAGGAATGCGCATGCGCACCGAGTCACTTGACCATCTTCTCAGTCACTGCGCCCGTCACTGCTTATTTTTTTTTTTTTTTTTTTTCTTTTTCCAATTTAACGCGATTATTATTTATCTTTAATATCTTAACTTCCATAAGAAATATCGTGATAATTCTAATTGGAGATAATGACCAAGCCTCTAAGGTACAGAACGGTTTTTATAAAATCTGTCCAGTTGTGTTTGCGTGATACGCGCACAAACCCAACCCTAGTTATAATTTTATTACGATTATATGTATAGATGTTACAAACTATAGGTAAGTACAAAAATGAATGTACCCTGTGGGATAGGATAAAAAAAAGTGGAAACATTTCCATGGTAAACTACGATTCAGCAGGGACAACAATCGTCGTGCCCTTAAAAAAAGTTTGTTTGGATCCCCCATTTTATCGTAACCCCATGAGTAGTTGGTTTTCTAAAGTTTGTGATTATTTCTAGGACATTCAGTTTGAGTTTAAATGGGTTAAGATTGAAGAAGATTGGTGCCCCCTTAACACACCTGAAAAGACTCTTTTTCCAATAGCGATAGTAATATTCTTTATACATACTTCAAAAGCAAAATTGCATCTAAACCTTCATCGGTTTAACTTTTTTTCTTTAAGAAGAAATTTATTTAAAACGAAAACCACTTAAGTGGGAAATTGTATCACTTGAGCGTTAATATTCCTGGTTCAGTGGGTAAGATCCTTGTATGTTGCCACCAGCATAAAACGATTTCATGATTGAGTTTTTCTACCTCCATCAAAATGGATAAAAAAAGAAAACACTCTAAACCACAAAAACCCCAAAAAACGTTTCACCTATTCCGAAAAACCATAATCGATTGCGTCTGGCTGACTGTGTGATGCTGGGCTTCATCTCTCGCAACATGTTCAGGGAGAAAAACTTTCATAAAATCTACAAGGTATGAACTAAAAGCTGCGAAAACATGATGAGGGAAAAAAAATCCACAAATAAGTGCCGTACATGATTCCACGTAGGGTATAGACTGTGAAATACACTCTTGTGTTTTCTTCATCCACACCTTCGTCTACCTTGTATTTGACGACGGTGTGCTGAAAGATTTACTGATAAATTTGTGATACTATACCCGCAATCCCCTAAATACCCGACACAATAAGAGGAATATCCTACATCTCTACGTCTTATATTGAGCTCAACAAAGCACTTTTACGGATTCCGTACCTTTTTACGGGGTTTTAATTGAAAATTAGAAAATTGAAAAGGTTGCGCCTCGCGCCGGTGAAAATGGTGTGGTTATGTAGACCTGCGACACTTCAAAGCGTGTGTCATTTTGGGATGAATATGCTAAGTGGATGAGTTTTAGGAAACCTTTTTCTGCGGGAGGTAAATAGAACCGATGGCGCTGCTACTTGTAAATGTCTTTCCCCTCTGCCTGTGCAATAACAATATTTCATCAAACGCAGGTTCAGTGAAGTTTAGCCGTAAGAAGAGAAATTCGCTAAAGAAGAAGGAGGCTTTAAAAGTGGAAGTTTCCAATTAAATTAATGGTAGGATAGAGTTGGTGGAGGCGAATGACAAAGGGTTATGCATTTGTCACATATGGTGACAGGTCCTCTAGAGCTCTGCACAAATTATCGTAAATAACTTTCTAAGGCTTTTTGATTAATTTGTTTAAATGTTGGTGGGGCATATAGTTATTTAATATACAGTGCATTTCAATAATATATATGTACATATATAAACCATGTTAAAATTTCTAAACGTATTAACAATTTCCACAAAATTCCAAATATATTCTAAGGATAATTATTATAATGCGTTCAACAGTGCAATCAAAAAGAGCAATTTCGTACATAAAATGGAATTTATTTTTAATTTTATTCTACACAGTTACTTAAATATAAGCCTCTCTCTTTCTCTCTTTTGAACAAATAATGTTACCAACTTAAATCAAGTTAGTGAATAAACTGATCTTCTTGGATGCACACCTAACCTAGTAGTTTTTCATTTCTTTTATCACAACGTCAAATAGAACATGGTGTTAGATTAGTCAGAAACGAAACCCACAGTTTATTAAAAAAAAATAAAAAAAATATTGATTAGCACACAGTCATTACACAGTCGTCTGCGTTATCAGTGCCGGCAATACACGCAATACATATAACGTGTCAGTGCACCACGTATGAAATCCAAACTGGAGAAAAACCTGGAGAAATCGGTTACTGACTCGGGAATCAAAAGCAATTCCTGAGTCAGTAACCGATTTCTCCGATTTAAGAGAAGCGGAGGAAGAATTGGAGTCAACAATACTTCAATTTGATTAATCGTCTATGCCAGAAACATCGGTGGGTCAAGACAAGTCGTCGTCGTCGTCAACTTCGGTCACACAGTAAGGTCAATTAGCAAAAAAACAAATGGAGTTTTCGTTTGGAGCAAAGCCACCGAAAGAGATGAATTCTATTCAGCCAAATCTAAGTGGAGCGTGGAAGTTCTGGATACAAAAACTGGATTTTTTTTTTTTAGTTTGAGGAAATAAAAGATGACCCAAAAAAGGTCACCGCCATTTTGTCATATATCGGCGATGAAGGACTACGCATCTACAATACATTTCCCAAAAACCTTAAATTTGATGAAGTGGTTGAGAAGATTAATAATTATTGTGATCCTAGAACTAATATTGTGTTTGAGCGTTACAAATTTTTATCTACAAGGCAAAAGACAGCAGAAACAATCGATCAGTTCCTGACTTTTTTTTTTTTTTTTGGATTGCGCCAGGGATGTGTAATCTTCATAGATACTAGTAGCCCGAGTGCTACTAGCATGCACGATTCGCAAACCTGAGTACTCGATGCCAGGAATACGCCTACGTACTAAACACACACCCTACACACTTCAACCACTCTCCCCGCGGGACTGCCGTTAGGTATTACTTCGCGGGGCTGGTTAGCAATTCATGCTATGCTTCTTGTATTGCTGCTTCTGATGCTTCTGTTGCTTCTGCTGCTCTTCTTAGCTTTTCTATTCTCCGCAACTCTTTTTGTAGAGTTGTTACGAAAGAACATATTGCCATCCAATTTTCTTCCAACCGTAACATATGGTCGAGGAGTAATGACGGACTTGGCAGAGTAATTCTCCATGCCGTGAAACGTGTGCAGTAAAACACTGCGTGCTCCGTATCCTCATCTTCACCTGGGCATTCCGGGCAGGATGGTGAGTTGTCGTGTCCAAATCGGTGTAGATATTTGCGGTAGTCACCGTGGCCAGACAGGAACTGCGTTAGATGGTAGTTGCAGTCTCCATGCTTTCGACTTATCCAATCTTGGATTGTCCGTATAAGTTTGTATGTCCATCTGCCTTTTGTTGTATTAGCCCAACGAGCTTGCCACATAGCTGCTGACGCTGCCCTTTCTTCAATTTTTATCACCTTGATACCAGTGGCGTCGTGATGACTCAATGCTCTTCTGTTATATATCCTCAGCATTTCATCTGCGAGAATATCGATGGTGACCATTCCAGCTATAACAAATGCAGCTTCGTCAGAGATGGTTCGAAAGCCGCTGATTGTCCGTAGCGCACAGAGTCTGTATGATGACGATAGTTTCCTTTTGGTCTCCTTCGTCCTCAGTGCCTCCGCCCAGACTGGGGCGGCATATAACAGAACTGAGGTGATAACTCTAGAGAGTAGAATCCTTCTAGCGTATCCAGGTCCACCGATGTTAGGCATGATACGCGAGAGAGCTCCCTGCATTTGCGATGCTTTTTTGGTAACAAAATCAACATGCGTTTTAAACCGTAGCCTGTTGTCCAGCATTACTCCAAGGTATTTAACTGCCTCTTTCGACCTGATGGTTTGGTTACCAACCTGAAAGTTGGCAAATTCGACAGTTTTCCGGCTGGTTATAAGAACAGCCTCTGTTTTATGGTCAGCTAGTTCTAGTCCGGCGGATACTAGCCAATCTTTTATCCGGGCAATTGCTTCATTTGTAGCTGATTCTACTGCACGGATCTGTTTAGCTACTGTCACGACTGCAATGTCATAGGCGAATCCAATTATCGTTACTCCCCCAGGTAACGCTAATCGTAGTACTCCGTCGTACATGATGTTCCACAATAGTGGCCCTAAAACCGATCCCTGTGGAACTCCCGCAGTTACGTTGTAGTATTTTACGCCTTCATCGGTATTGTACCTCAGCCCTCTGTTGTTGAAGTAGTTCGTCACTATCCGTAGCAGGTAATATGGCGTATCCATCCTGGCAAGTGACCTTCTAATAAACGACCAGTTCGCAGAGTTAAATGCGTTTTTAATGTCCAGCGTTACTACTGCACAATACTCCTTTGTGCCGTAGAGCCATCTTTCTCCTTCGATGGCACCTTTGGCGATATCGACTACCGCTCTTATGGCATCAACAGTAGATCGTGCTCTTCTGAAGCCAAATTGGTGATCTGAGAGGGCGCCTTTCTCTTCTACTACTGCGAGTAATCTATTATAGATTATCTTCTCGAGGATCTTTCCCATGAGGGAAGAGGTACTCTACTATGGATCTCAGCATTATCGGACATGTTATTTGAGGAGTCCTATAGCCCTTTAATTTTGTCATCACCATTCTGTATGCCGAGCCCCATGGGTTGATGTCGGCTTCTTGACAGAGACGTTTTCCTTAATGGCTCTATTTAAGCTATGTCTCGCCAGTCTAAGGGTGTCCAGGCATTGTTCCACCAGTAACACGGTGATGTGTTCCTGGTGTTTGCTCTCCTAGGCATTGATGCGTCGCACGCTGTGGTGATGGTGCCTGTGAGGTGGTGAGCGAGGGTCTCCGCTGTTCCGCTTGGAGCTTGATCACCGTTCAACATCTCTTCGAATGCATCCTTATCGAAAGATCTGTCATTCCATTTTGGGCCAGTAAGTTTTGGGAGCTGGACTGGTTTTTTCCCTTTTATTTCCAGTATTATCACCTGATGGTCGCTGTGTGAATATTCCTCACTGACCCTCCACTTTATGGTTTTCAGGATGGAGTTGCTCGCAAAGGTGATGTCAATAATAGACCCTACTCCAGCCTTCCGGTAAGTATTTGTCCGGCCCTTATTAGCAATGCCTATCGCTAGGGGAGCGAATGTCTCCAATAAGACCTGTCCTCTGGTGTTGGTGAGCCTGCTGCCCCATTCTGTTGCCCACGCGTTGAAGTCTCCTCCTATAACCACTGGGGCTCTCTGGAGCGCATCCGTGGTTAGATTATCCAGCATTAGTTGGTACTCGCTGGCCGTCAAACTGGGTCGGGCATAGCAGCTATAAAAATGGATCCCATTTATTTTCGCCCGCACGAAGCCGACTGCTTGGTCGTTTGTTTCTTGAAAGGCATAGCGTCCACACATCCATATCGCCGCCCGTTTTGCCTTATCGCAGATCCAATTGTTGTTCTCTTCGGGACATTTATATGGTTCACTGATCATAATAACGTCAGCGCTTTCGTCCTTGGCCGTTTGTGCTAGGATGTCCTGTGCTATTCTACAGTGATTAAGATTTATCTGTAGAATCTTCATGGTATTTTGCTTGTAATAGCTCTCCGAAATACTGGGCATTTGCTACTGCCGGCTACATGCTGCGCGGCGTCCGGGTGGTCTTTCTTGCAGAACATGCAGGATGGATCCTTGTTGCAATTCTTCGCTATGTGGCCTTCTCCTCCACATCTCCTAAATAGCTTGGAGCGGTCTTCCTCGCTTTTGCATTGCCAGGCAAGATGACCAAACTCTAAACATTTGAAGCACTTTTTAAGGAGGGTTCGTTCGCGCATGCGACAGTTAACCCAGCCGATTTTAATCCTTCCTGCTTCTAACAGCTTTCTTACGTCTACTGCGGGAAAGCTGATCGTTGCTGTTTGTGTTCCTCCGTACGCCCTCCGCAGGGACAAAATATCTGCCGGTGAAACTTTCACTCCAAACTGGGCTTCGATTGCATTAATTACGTCGTCTATAGTCGTGACCTCATCGATGTCTTTGATCTCAAGGGTAGTGCGATGCGTAATCGAACTTACATTCGCTTGCTCTGCTAGAGCTTCACTAATGACGCCTTTAAATTCGTTTGTCTTATTTCCCGTCTCCTTGAATTGTATAAGGAGGTCTCCCTTCTGTGTCCTCCTGATTTTAGTTACCGCCTTTCCCACTGTTTCCAGTTTGGGGTCTGCCTTCACCTTGCGTAGTATCTCCGCGTATGAGAGGGACCCCGTCGCTTTAATGACGATAGCGTCAGGTCTAGGTCTTTTGACCTCTTGTTGCTTCTTTTTGGCGATCTTCTTTTTGGTGGTATTTACCCATTCTTCTTCTCCTGCCGCTTGCTTCTTGTTGTGGCTGTTCAAGTTCCTGACTTGTTTGTTGAAGGGATTTGTTCAACCATGTGACTATGGAGATCTTTAAGATGAAATGGTCCGAGATGTCTTCATAATTGGGTTAAACGATGATAAGTTAAGACGTTTGTTGCTTGACATCGATGATCTCACTCTAGAGGCAGCTGAGAAGCGTTCAAAATCATATGTTATTAGCCAGTCGCAGTCTAAAGAAATGACTTCTGTCGCTATTAAATCCGAGAACAGCATCAATTACATCCAGAAGTTGAACAGCAACAGCAGCAGTCGAACACCGAATAGCAAGAACCACAAGCGGCATCAGTCTACTCAAGAAAATAACGCCAGGTACACCACAACCCCCAATAGCAGGTCCAACTCTAAAGTCAAGGTGAGTGATTCTAACAAGAGAACTGGTATCATCGAACCAAATGTCCAGCGCTTGGTCAAAGATGTCACATTTGTAATGGTATAAAATCATTTACTGTAAATAACAATTCCGAATGCAATAATGATCCATATGATGATAGTGATTTTTTTTATTGGTTCTGTTAATCTTGAAACAAGAGACTTAAATTCAGTTACTTTTGATAAAGATTATATGAAGTCGGACATGTATTTTAATGAATTTTTTGTGATTAACGATAAAGTTATCAGAGTTGAATTGGACACGGGAGCAGAAGCAAATGTGATGGGTTTGAATACATTTAAGCACATCAACTCGAGAAAAAATTTAAAACTTTGCAAATGTGTGGGAAAATTAACAGCGTTTGGGGGATCGAAGGTTAACGTTATTGTACAGTTATGTGCAGTAAATGCATTTCTTGGCACAAATAAGGTGAAGCAAGAAAGAATTGAATTCTTGGTTGTAAATGAAAATGTCAGCACGGTTTTAGGGAAAATTGATTGCTTTAGGTTCGGTTTGGTTAGGCAAAACAAGTCGTCTTCGATTAATCAAGTTAAAAATGAGTCAAATGTTCTAATTAAGAGTATTGAACCAAGGTTTAGTCACTTATTTAAAGGATTGGGTTGCTTAGATGGGGAATTTAAACTTAAAGTTAATCCTCTAGTTAGTCCAGTAATTGATGCACCCAGGCGAATTCCGTTCAAACTACATCCAAAATTAAAACAAGAACTAGATCGTATGGAACAAAATGAAGTTATAATAAGGGTCAACAGTCCAACGTGATGGGTTAGCTCAGTTGTTTTGGTGGAAAAAGCAGATGGTTTGCGAATTTGTTTAGATCCAAGAAACCTAAATAAGGCATTAGAAAGAGAACACTATCCCATTCCAAATATTGAACTCATTAAATCCAGATTGTCGGGTTCAAAATACTATTCAACGCTCGATGCTAGTAAGGGTTATTGGATGCTAAAATTAGATGAGGAAAGCTCTGACTTGTGCACATTCAACACTCCTTTCGGAAGGTACAAGTTTTTGAGAATGCCATATGGAATGAACGTAGCACAAGAAATTTTTCATCGTGTCATGACGGAAATGTCATGATATCTTGATCTATGCTAATAGCATTCAAGAACATAATAGGAAATTATATCAGATACTAGAACGAATGGATAAAGTGGGATTAAGACTAAATAAAGAAAAATGTAGGTTTGGTCTAACTGAGGCAAAATTTTTCGGTCACATATTTAATGAACTTGGTGTTCATACTGACCCTCAAAAGGTCTAAGCGATTTTGAACTTGAAATCTCCAACTTCTGTGAAAGAAGTTCATAGGTTCCTAGGAACAGTCACATACTTTAGTTCATTTATTCAAAACTTTTCTAATGCAACAGAGCCATTGCGACAATTGCTTAAGAAGAATATTACTTTCCAATGGAATGACTCTTTGGAAAAAGTTTTCATAAAACTTAAGACTTTAGTCACAAATCCACCTGTTGTTGCGTATTTCGATCCTAGTAAACCACTTGTAATATCAACAGATGCTTCACAGTTTGCGGTAGGGGGTTGTCTTTTACAAGATAGTCGTCCTTTAGCCTTTGCGTTCAAAACCCCAACCGAATGTCAACGAAATTATGCACAGATAGAGAAAGAACTCTATGCGATTCTTTTCGGTTGTGAAAAATGGCATCAATTTATTTATGGTCAAACGATAGTAGTGGAAACAGACCAGAAACCACTGATTATTCTATTTAATAAGGCACTAGTCCATGTTCCGCCTAGATTACAGAGGATGATGCTTCGTCTTCAAGCCTATTACTTAAAAGTAGTGTATAAGCCGGGTAAAAAGATGTTAGCACCATTATGTCATATGAAAGAAAGTCAGCTAGATAAAGAAATAAGAATCCATGTTGGGTTTATAAAGTCAAGTCTTGCTATTACACAATCAGTGCTCAACGAAATCTTGGCTGCGACCAATGAAGATGAAATTTTGCGGTAATTGCGTTCCTTAGTATAAAATATAAAAAAATTGAATAAGGAACTGCAGTCATTTTGGAATTATAGACACGAACTAACATAAATTGGTAATCTTATCTTCAAAGGTCAAGCGTTAGAAGTTCCGTCGAAAACTGTGTTACTTGCAAAAGATACCTAAACATAAATGTGAAAGAACCCTTAATACCAAACCAACTGCCAGATCTTCCATTCCAAAAAGTAGCCATTGATCTTTTTGAATGGAAGAAGGATTTATATCTGTTGTTGATAGATTACTATTCAAAGTTTATTGAAGTCGTAAAACTTCGCTCATCCAAAGCGACTGAAATTATAATCCATCTAAAGTCAATTTTTGCTCGTCATGGAATACCATCAGAGCTGATGTCCGACTATGGTCCTCCATTTAACTCGTCAGAATTCAAGGAGTTTGCAAATAAGTGGATGTTCAACCATATCACAAGTAGCCCATACTATCCGAAATTCAACGGCTTGGTTGAAAGGGCCATACAAACAGACAAAAATATGCTCACAAAATGTAGTGAAACTGGTGGGGATCCTTACCTTGGATTCCTAAACCTCCGAACAACTTCACAACTGAGTTACACGACTGAGGACACGACTTCCGATGCAACAATCCGAACTCAAATCATCTTTAATAGATGCAAAACTATACATTCATCAGATTCGGGACTATCAATATAAAATGAAAACAAGCTATGATAAACATGCTAAAGAACATGCTGCAATTGAGGAAAATGTACCAGTTTACTTTAAAAAAATCTCCAGGGGAGCTATGGGAAAAGGGTCTGTGATTGTAGAAGATGAAAAGGGAAAGCAATATCGCCGCAATCAAAGAGACATTAGGAACGATAAAGTTACCCTTGATAGTGCTCAACCAAATAAGAAAGTAACCAACCTACGCTGTTACTTAAATATAAGCCTCTCTCTTTCTCTCTTTTGTATAAATAATGTTACCAACTTAAATCAAGTTAGTGAATAAACTGATCTTCTTGGATGCACACCTAACTTAGTAGTTTTTCATTTCTTTTATCACAACGTCAAATAGAACAATACCTACATCCAAGCTAACCATATTTTGTTTGGCCCCTACCGTGACATTTCTTCTAATTTGTCGCCTGCAATCTTAGAAAATAACTTTTTGACTAAATAACACATATTAATACGATTGCACAATATGTATTAGTTTAATATAAATATGATAGCTTTAAAAAGCCCTTTTTCAAAAACTTCGGCTCAAAATCATTATTTTGAGGAGCACTCATACTTTTCCGAGAACTTTTTTTTCAAAAATAATTTGTTATTTTTAATTTTTTTTCTGAAATTATCTACAGCAGCTTAAGTCGATATAAATTTTACGTATCAGTAATGCCTTAACATTCCAACATTCATCCCCTTTCCAGACCATATATTGTTCATTACAGAAAAGAAAAAAAAACAGCTCAACGGGGGCAGTATTTCCTGGTAGACAGAATGCATACTCTAGGCCGCGTTTGAAATTTGGCAATAAAATACGTTGCTCCTTAAAATAGTTAAAAAGTTGAACCCATCTATCCCTAATGTCTTGTCTCCAAATATCAATGATTGCAGACCAGCGCATTTTCGCCAGAACTTGTTGTGTCTCAATGTTAGATAATGAACTAATGACAAAAGCATTATGACGGTGACAGTAACTGCCCGAACACAACGGTGAAGCTGAAGCTGCAGTACTCAGTGCTGTCAAAGTTGGAATGCACTTACTCCCTATAGCACGCACACAATGCGTAGCTACAGCTTCTCCATTGTGTTCGGGCAATGAATGGTAGCGTTCAGTGTTGTCCATGAAAGTGTACTAGATTAGATTTCCAATAAATAGCGAAATTATATTTTTGAAGGTAAATATAAAAAAAGTTAACAAGTAATATGTCTATCCGATACAAAAGCCAAACCGGCCGAGACCTCGTCACAAAACTTCATACGGTAAGCCATTGACCAGCACTGGTTTAATTAAGCTTCATTCTTCAGTAAAAAATTGCTTCAAGTCTTGTTGAACTTATAAAAATCATAATAAAGGGCACGACTAAGTCCATCATATATGTATGCTGTTCGTTCGTTTATTGTTCAGATTTAAAATATTGCAAAGTCGAAAAAAAAGCGAACAATTTTAAATGTTCGAAAAGCTAAAACCCCTTCTTGACCATACAACCAAATTTTAATGCCTTAGACATCAATTTGAATGAAATCGTCTCTAAGCCGCAATCAAAATTTTGCCTAGTACCGGTATTCGATTCTTTACGGAAAAATTTAGTACGCTGACATTACCTCAGATATTTTTTTTATAACTTGCGCGCACGGATGTGATTACCCTTAAATTATTTCAGGGCACGGGCTTTTGTAGAAAGTGAGAGAGAGAAAGAAAGATTGGTGTAGTGGGTTTGAAACTCGGGTGGTATTAAGTTACAGTAAACTCCAAGGGTGACGTCCAGATAACTGGAGAGCATTTTTGATTATCGTTACTTATGATTCACAGTATTTTTTTCAGACCTCGTGATGACGGCCAGGTTGCATTTTCAGCCATATGACCACCCCACTGCCAGTATTATGCGTTTGCAGTAGACTTGATATGAACTATCGAAATCGTAAGAGTCATTTTCGAGGAAAGTGCACTTCTTCCAGCAGTACTGGCCTTAAGGAAAGTACTGATAATGATAAAGTAAAATGTGAAAATGATAAAGAGATTCATTCCGTCGTGTCTGGCGATAGCTTCGTCAATTCTTGTATTGCTAGCACAAAACATGAATTGGGAGCAATAATGAAGACTGTAACTAAGTGTTCGCTTATCGTTCGTGTGGTAATTCGCAATTGATACGAGTATGTTCATGTATAAACCTTTTTATGTACAGTATGAATGGTATCAAAGTATCTCCTGGATATCCGCACAAGGAGAAGGGTTGACATCAACTTAACTTACCGACTCAGCGATATTGTGTCGTCATGCCGCGCGGAGTATTTAAAAGCACTGGAGTACCGTATAAAATGTATCTGAATCCAAATCCGTAGTAGACCATTTTGCCAGGAAATGCCAAAGGTAGGATAAGGCACATACCTCGGATGGTCAGAATACTCGAGTATAAATTCAGCAATAATGTAGGGTAGCATTGCAGCAAAATTATTAGTTTTTATATGCTGTGACATAATAAAAACCAGGGTCTTACGAGCTAACGAAATTAATCGAATTGAGGAATATTTGGTAATATGTTTCCATCAGGCTGGACTTATAATGGATAAAGTACAAATTTCTGCTGTATTTGCTTTTCATTTCCATCGAAAGGCTGAAATTGAAAAGGCTTTCGATATAATCTTTACATAGAAGAGGCGTCTGGAAATAAATTCAGTAGGCTGTCAGATGAATTTCAGATTCGGAGCTACATATATTCCAAAAATTTGTGGACTATCGTCGCTATTGTTTTGCTGGTATTTAGAACCCTGACATTGATTTGTCAGTGGGAAGCAGTGAAATTCAATGTGGTCTCACAATCTTTTTTTTTAAATATCTCGACTACAGCGATGATGTTTGCCTTCTATTGCACAGAGTTATGGATTTATATCAAATGCTCATCGGCAAAACTAGCGAAAATGCTCCAAAACCAAAATTCTCAGCCATAGTACCAGCCCCACAGTCCCATAAGTAGTTTAGCATCACTGGGCAATAGGTCGAGTGTGTTGAATTTCAATATCTTGGTAGTATTGCTTCAGTTGACGGTGGTGACGATTCGAAAGCAAAGGTTCTAGTAGATCCTATAACCACACTTTTGGAATTATTTGCCATAGAAAAAAGAAAAAGGAATTTTCAATATTAAATTACATAAAGCACGTAAAATGGGACTCAAACAAGCAGTGATTCCCAACAAGTACATTTTATTACACTTTAATAAAATGAATCAAATTTTGTTTGCCCCGAATATTTTGTTATTAAATCACACATTTTTGTTTACAATTATAATGCATGTAATACAAAACGGGTGCAAAAAGTTGTCATTTATGACAGACAGTTTATATTAAGCCCTATCAATCAAGATGTGCGGCAAGGATTTTTTTTTTTATATATAATTTGCGCGCGCCAAAGAGGATACTCTTGAATACTCTTATACTATTACAGGACACGGGCGTTTATGAAGGAGAGAGAAAGAAGGAAAGATTTAGTGTAGTGGTTTGAAACTTAGATGGTATTAAGTTTCTGTAAACTCCAAGGGTAGCATCCAGATAACTGGGGAGCTTGTTTGTTTAATTCACAGTATTTTTGTTCGTCCTCCTGATGTCATAATAACGATCAAGTTACATTTTCAACCATATAACCGCTCTACTGCCAGTGCTATGCCTTCGTAGTAGAGTTGACTTAGCTTTCGCAAGTGATCGACTTTTTTATTTATTTCAGACGAAATAAATATATGATTGTTGACATCAGGATTTGAACCGTGAACCAATAGCGTGACAAGCGATGATGTTACCACTACACCACGGCCACCCCTGAATTCTGAGACAAATTCTGAGACCTGTTATCTTTTGCACGTATATCAACGACCTGCCTTCTGTGCGCAAACATCGACCTGTGGGTAGCCTTAAGCCTGAACAATATATGGCTGTCTGATAATAAATTTAAACTTTTGGAGTCAGCTATCAACTTTGGTTTCATTATCAACTAACTACTTCTTATAATAACAATCGCTGAAGTTGTCTACAGCCAGCTTGACACATTATCTCAACCCAAGCTGCAAGTGGCTTTTAATGTCACTTTTCAGAATAAGGAATGGAAAATAATCTAGGTTTCACACTAAAGCAATACATATATATCAATATCATTTTCAGTTCGCTCGTTCTCTCAAAACGTTAAATATTACCATACATGTTTCTTCTTCGTCAATGCCACTAAGTTGTGGAATTAGCTTATTGTACATATCGAAGCTTCAAATACCTAGCTTCAAATACTTGTCTCTTCTTCGTCAATGCCACTAAGTTATGGAATTTGCTTGTTGTACACATCGAAGCTTCAAATACTTGTCTCTTCTTCGTCAATGCCACTAAGTTATGGAATTCGCTTGCTGTACACATCGAAGCCATATCTTGTATCGCGAAGTTTAAAGTAGCTATTTTAAATAACTTCCCACTGCTGCAATAAAAAATAATATTCTATATAAATAAAACTATAACTAGGGCCGTGCCTGTGTGTGCATCGCGCAAAAACTATTGAACAGATTTTAATAAAACCACTATGTTCTGATGTTTTTCCCTTTGTAGCTAAAATAAATAGTTAATAATATTGTGGACCACGCAGACAAAATCGCGGGCATCAGCTAGTATCTAATAGCTAAGCTAGTATCTAATAAGTATATAAGAAGTTAATGACAAGGGATATTACCACTCTGTCGGAATGGTTGTCAGGAACAAAAATTAGTTGTTGTAGGGATGAAAACGTAGATCTAATCGTATATTTTTGCGATACAATCGACTTTAAAAATATACGAAAGTACAATTCTCCCAAATTCTTTACAGCATAAATTACTAAGCCCAAAATCTTCTAATCTAATCACTTGCATAATATACCGATTTATGAAGTTGGCAATTTGTGAACGCAATATAGATTATATAGAAGAGAAGAGCTGAACTGTCCCAAATTTGCTTCCTAGCTTCAACTTAGTACGCACTCCAGAAGAACCGCAATAGGTTTATTGTACACGTTAGTAATATAAATATGTGCGAGTGAAGGATAAACAGCGACGGCTATATTCTTCTTTATCGGTACAGCTAAGAACATCCTATCGAAAAGTATTTGGTAATAGGTAAGTTTTTTGTTTATAAGTCCCAAAATACAAGTCCCTATAGATTTGTTATCAGGAAATTCGTCATCAGTCCTATTGAACACTTGCGGTCAATATCTTTAAAAGTCCTAGAATGCATGGTACGAAGAAAATGGGGCAGAATGGTTAGATTTAGCTGCTTGTCTACCTAGCAGAATTAATAAAAAAAATTTTAAAGTATTTTTCTTTTTTTTTAGAAGAAGGGGAGATTTTCAAAAGATACTGATGATCCAAGTAAGTCGAGAAACTACTGACTGCTGAAAACTTGGCTTGGGCCAGTAGCGCAACAATCAAGTTCGTGATGAAGTGCTTGCTTTACCTCCTAGTGGTGGTCCCCGGGTAACTATACGTATAATCCCTTATGCGTGTAGGCTAAAATTGCAAGTGCGGGTTGTCTAGGGCCTTGATTCTAGACTAGGTAACGTGGACGAAGGACCTAACAATGCCAGATTCCTTCAATTCGAAAAAGAATTCATGCGATATAGACTGGACATTTTGTGGGTAAACGAAATCAGATGGTTAGAAGCGGGTGAGTACCAGTCCCCAACGCATAACACTGTACTACTCTATTCCGGAAGACCATCTGGAAGTCCGCGGGAATATGGAGTCGGACTGCTGTCAACACCAACAGCACGCAAAGGCCTAATTTCCTGGCAACCTTATGGATTATGTCCGCCAGATTCCGGACTAGAGAACTACGCGTCACAATCATACAGTGTTATGCCCCAACGGAGGGCTCGTCTGAGGACGAGAAGGAGAGATTCCACAATCTTTTAAGCACCGTCTTCAATACAACACCAAATGAAGACATTGTCATAGTGATGGGGGATTTGAATGCCAAGGTAGGCAACGACAACGAAGAGCTCAAACATGTAATCGGGAAGAATGGACTAGGCAACCGCAATGACAATGGCGAAAGGTTTGTGGATTTCTGCAATGCCAACCGCCTTGTGATAGGTGGCACCATGTTTGAGCACAAGACCTGCCACAAAGTCAGCTGAGTTTCCAACGACAGGCAAGCAACCTCCAACCAAATTGACCATTTTGCCATCAGCCACCGCTTTAGAAGTAGTCTCCTGAACGTCAGAAACAGGCGAGGGGCAGATGTGGGGATAGTACGAGATCACCATCTTATGATAGCTACTCTTCAACTACGCACTGCTGCCGTTCGAAGATCCCACGACAATACAAGAATGCCCAAGTTCAACATCGATAGACTTAGTGATCCCTCAGTGCGCCAACAATTAAAGGAGCACATTTCGCAAGGTGTGGAAGCAATCAGCAGCTCACTGCACACAACCATTCAAGACCATTGGTGTGCTGTGAAAAATGATTTTACATCTGGTGTTGAAAGAATTGTCGGTCGATCACAGGAAAGGGGATACATGGAGACTAATTGACGAACGGAAACAGCTGAAAGCTCGCATTGAACCCGCTCCAGCAGCAGGGAGTAATGAGCTAGAGTCCCCATATCGCATGAAGATGAGAGAAGTTCAGCGTAGCGTGCGACGTGACATGCGCAACTACATCAACGCGCTGGCTACAGAAGCAGAAGATGCTGCACAAAGGTGCGATAGTAGGACCGTCTACAGAATCACTAGCTGACAGGTGGTCGCAGCTCCAGCCAACACACAGTGAAAAGCCTAGACAATTCCTTGCTTATTTCGGATAAGGACCAGCTTAATAGATGGAAGGAGCATTTCGCAACGGTTTTAAACCGTGCATTCGCTAGTGATATGCTCCCAAATCAGACTTAGGTGCCCAGTAAGGATGAGATCACTACCGCGATCAAAGCACTTAGAACCAACAAGGCGGTCGGGCTTGACGGTATTCCCGCAGAGCTCTTACGAGCAGCGCCAACAACATCGGCTGAGCTTCTGCTTCCACTTATAGAGAGAGCTTTCCTGACGAGTGGAAAAAGGGAATGATTGTCAAGCTTCCTAAGAAAGATAGTTTAATGGAGTGCGGAAACTGGAGAGGTATCTGCGTGCTGCCTGCTGTAGCTAAGATAATAGCTAAAATCATCCTAGAGCGAATCAAACAACATCTCGAAGACACACTCGATGCCGAACAAGCAGGTTTCCGCTCTTGATCCTCCTGTGGCGTGCCTTACGCAGGAGAGGTATTCCTGATAAATTAATTGCTATTGTCAAAGCTACATACGAAGGCTCCAAATGTCACGTTCTGCACAGAGGAAGGTTGTCTGAGGAATTTGAGATCCTAATTGGGGCTTCATTCTTGACAAGGCTGCATTTTTTCACCAATACTATTCCTTTTGGTGACTAGCGATGTGCTTCGTGCAGCTTCGCCGACGGGAAACGGAGGAATTCGATGGACTCTTACATCCCAACTTAAATATCTTGACTACGCTGACGACGTATGCTTACTCTCTCATAGAATTATGGACCTCCACCAAATGACAGCAGATATGGAGAGGGAGGCTGGCGTCGTCGGGCTGAGAATTAATACCGCAAAAACTAAAATTATCAGTCTTGGAACGAACTCATCGGCTCAAATATGCATTGCTGGACAACCGGTAGAGAGAGTAGAGGATTTCCAGTATTTTGGGAAAATTGTCTCGACCGATGGTGGAACCGAACTTGATATAGCCAACAGAATCGCCAAAGCAAAGTCCGCGTTCGGAATGTTGTCCAAATTATGGCGAAGCAATGCAATCAGTTTGAACACCAAGCTAAGACTGTTCCACTCCAACGTTGAATCCGTGCTGTTATATAGATGCTATCACCAGAAAGCTGCAAACGTTCGTTAATAGATGCCTGCTCAACATCTTATGTATTTTCTGGCCCAATCGTATCTCTAACGAACACCTTTACGAGAGTACGGGTCAGGAACCAATAGGCACAACCATCCAACGACGGAGTTGGAAGTGGATTGGTCACACGCTCCGAAAGGGTGATAGGTCCATAGTGAACCATGCTATGCAATGGAACCCCTTAACTCAGGACGGCAGAAGACCTGGTGGTTCAAGGAGAAAATGGCGCAGAACAGTCGAGAAGGAAGCACGGCAGTTGGCGCGTAGGCGTAGTCGAGGCCCTAGGACCCACAAGGGGATATAGGACATAAGTAAAAGTAAGTGAGTAATAAGCATTCTCCCTCATAATTGCGATCTACTCCATTGGACTAAAAAGCAATTTGTTCCTGACATCTTAGTCTTTGAATGAGTTTCACCTCCTGGTGACTCTTTGTTTCGAATGTGCTATTTGTATTTATATGAAAGTATATAAATTTGTATTTTTCTTATATTAAGTTAAATCGAGAGGTTTTATTCTTTTAAGCCTTCGTAATTGATTTTTATTATGCAGTCGTTTCTTGCATCTAAGTTTATATGCTCTTCTAGCTTTTCTTTGTGCTTTTTTGCATGATGAATTTCCGAATTTACACTTTCTACCTTCAGGTCTCCATGAAGGTCAGTATTTCATATGTACTCGTACCAAGGTTCATTTACTATATTTTTAAGCACCTTATTATATTGTAATATGCAAGCTACGGCTCGAGTAGATAAAACAATATTCTGTGAAATTTATTTCTTTATTTTCTAGTCTATAGAACAATTCAGGTTCACACTATACTATTCTTCTTAATTCTTTTCTTACAAGGTCTCTGTCCTCTCAAATCACTTTATCTCCTTTCGATTACTTAATTCACAAATCCAAACTAATTACTTCTTCTTGTTAAATCTCAACTTTCAATTTATCACAAAATTACAACTTCGCCCATTATCACTTTTCTAATCTCTTCGCCACAGTTTAGAAACTACTGCTCCTTTTTGATCGCCATCTGTCCTTATATAGCAGAAGTTTCTGATAGCCAGAAACTTCAAGCAAATTCTTCGACCACTGGAACAAGAAAAATTCAAAGATGACAATCATTCTTGCAGTTATAATTCCCTCTCATCCGTGATATTATCCGTCTCTTTCGTAGACATGAACTGTGGAAACCGCAGACACGAACCTTGAATGAAAGGACAGTTCGAACCAAAATTCTGCCAGAATGTCACTTCGGAATTTGTTGCATCATACTTTTAGGGAGCGTAGTTATTATTATGCTACAATATTTTAAAGTATGAAAAAATTTCATTTTATAAAGTTGTTTTTTTATTCATGTATCATGATAAATTGATATTTTACGATAACATGTTTGTTTTGGAGATTTGCAAGGGATGCTTTTAATTTATCGATTTGAAGTTGTAATATGCTTTGCGTTGATTGAATCATTGAATTTGAGTTTAAAAATCAACCTTACAAATACTAATAATACAAATTGTTCTTTTTAATCTAAAAAAAAAACCTCTAGAAGAACTCTTATTTCTCCATTATTCTCTTTCGCAATAGGTAGTTCCTACTGTTTACGTAAATTTAATTTAATTTTATTTAAAACTACAAGTTCAATCTAATTCAATGCTTCATAATTCACACATCTCGTACTGAATTTAGATCTTGAAAATCTTTTTATTAGTACGGGGGTATCAATAAATTAATTTGTAAACCTGTAATTTATTAGCACTGCCTAGTGCCTATACTGGACTTGTTGGAGTGCCGATCATACAAATAAATTTTTTTCTCTGAATTTTTTAGAAAAGTTAAGGAAGAAAATTTTTCGCAATATAAATACGTCAATCTGGCATAGGCCAGAAGTATTTATTTCGCTTAGTGAAGTTCGGCCAAATCCAGTTCAGTTTCAGTTCAACTGGAAAATCCTGTTTTTATTTTTGATTAATTTTTTTACGGGATGCAGCTCTTTTCAAATTGTTGCCGCCTTTGCCGCTTTTTAAGTGATGCGGTGCGTTTATCTAAAACTTCTACAGAAACCCGTAATAATTAATTTGTTTTACTTGCATTTACATATAAAGGGTGTCCCAAAATTCACGCAAAAAGTAATTTTGATACGGGTTATTAATTAAAAACTGTAAACTGTAATTATGTATGGAATAGCATATCGGATAAATAGCCTTCACGGCTTTACTGGCACATATGCTCTCTTTTGTCGAAATTTTCCATTACCGCTTTGCATAAATGGGGAATTTCGTTGATACAGCATTTAATTTGCTCCTTCAAGGCGTGGGTGTTCGTGGGCTTGTTGGCATAAACCTTAAACTCCAAAAAACCCCAAAGAAAAAAGTACAACGGCGTTAAATCTGATCACCAAAGTGGAAAATTAAACGACCAGGAAATGACTCATGCAGTAATTGAATTGTTTCTTGGCTGTATAGCATGTGGGACCGCCTTGTTAAAACCACATGTCGCTCACATCCATATCTTGCAATTTAGGCACAAAAAACTGGATTATCATGTCACGATAGCGCACCATTAACTGTTATCGCCTGACCGCACCAAACAGTGACAAGTTGTGAATGCATTTTTTTTCTCAACAATCACTCGTTGATTTTCTGAGCCCCGATGATTAACAAAGCCAACAGGATGAAAATGTGCATCATCGCAAAAGATGATTTTGTTTGAAAAATCAGCATCCACTTGTTTTTGTTCCATAATCTAGTCAGCGAACTCTCTTCGTTGTGTGTGGTCAGTACGCTTCAGTTCTTGAGTCATTTGCACTTTGTATGCATGAAGATGCAAATCTTTCGTGAGAATACGCTATAGAGAACTTCTCGAATTGTCCAATTCTTGACCACGGTTCCATATTGATGGTCCTTGACTCACAATAATACTCTCACAAACTTCTTTGAAGTTTTCTGTTGAACGACTTGTTGAAGGACTGTCAGAGTGCCTAAGATCACTAAATGATCCAGTCTCCCTGAATTTTTGAATTAATCTCTTCCCAGTTAGTGAAGTTAAGTCACTATTCCAACCATATTTTGTACGAAAATTGCGAACTGTAGCTGCCAAATCTTCATTATTTTTAAATATTTCTCAACAATGAAAACGCGTTGTTCTTTCATGTAGCCATTTTTAATAAACCTGAACTGTGAGCTGTCACGCTGTCTTTTTTTCGTTGGCAACACTTTACCGCAAAATGGCGCAAAATTCAAATCTTGCGTGAATTTCGGGACACCCTTTATAAACGTACTTCATATATATACATATATATCATATAAGTAATGTTCGATAAGACAAGTTGCATGAGCGTGTCCTGCTACCTTTTTATCGATCAATTTTGGAACATAAATGACACTAAGAAATTGTCTAAGACCACTTTCTGCAATTGTACAACGTATCGATCCAAGAAAGGACATAATTTCCACACATCCAAACAATTTCAAACTTGCATACCATTAAGAGTGAATTGATTTCATCGTAATTTTTATTTTCCCCTTCTTATACTCGTATATGTACATGGATCGGGACACGCCTCAGATTGGTTATTATACCTTATCTATAGTAAATCAAATTTGATACATAGTTCGTAACATAGAGAAATAATAACGATGCCATGTTCGTCAATCCGACCGTATGTCACCACTTTTTCGGCCTTAGATTTTGAGCTAGGAACATGAAATTTGGAATACAAGCTTTCTAGAATCCGATGCAGTAAAAGTGTAAAAATTATGAAATACCGCCCACAGGCACACCCATTTTAAAACAATTTCGTTTTTCTCAATATTTTTTGCGGGAAACTGTTTCGTTCCATAAAAATACATTAAACCCTATTATAATATTGTTCATTTTTAATTTTAGTAATTCACTTTAGTAAAAGTATTCTAAAAATTTTATATGTTATTTTGTTATGTGAAAACATCTTAGGCGGCACCTCACCTTCTCGGGCCAGAGTAAATGAGTGCAATCGATGTAACGAAAATTGCAAATTTCCCACAAAGAAAGAAAATTTCCGGTTTGAAGAATGAACAAGACTACTCAACTCTGTTAACAATTCGTCGAAGACATCGTTTTGAGACAGGAGAATTGATATCAACGTCTCGAAACGAAGCTTTGCATTTGCCTCAAGCCACCAAGAAAGCAGCAACCGGCAAACCTTGGTTCAATAGAGATTGCGAGCAAGCCATTGCTGTCAAGGACAGAGATAAACAACGGGGCCGCAACTCAACAGAAAAATGAAGATCTAGTTTCATTTGGGGAAACACCTAAACACTTAAAAAAAAACTCCTGCAAAACGCTTTAAATAAGCTAATTAAATGGGCAGCTTTTTTTTTTTTTATAATTATAATTTGCACGTGTTAAAGGGGATATGAATACCCTTATACTAATTTTTTTAGAACACGTGCGTTTTTGTGGAAAGGGGAAGAGACAGAGAGAAAAACAGAGAGAAAAACAGAGTGGTGTAGTTTGAAACTCAGGTGGTATTAAGTTTCTGTAAACTCCAAGGGTGGCTGTCCAGATAACTGGGGAGTATTTTGTTTGTTTTCGCTATTATTGTCATTGCTTATGATTCACAGTATTTTTTTCCGTCCTCCTGATGTCATCATCACGATCAAGTTGCATTTTAGCTATATGACCACCCTACTGCCAGTGTTATGCCTTCACAGTAGAGTTGACTTAGCTTTCGCAAGTGATCGACTTTTATTTATTTCATGCGAAATAAATAGATGATTCTTTACATCAGGATTCGAACCGTGAATCAACAGCGTGACAAGCGATGATGTTACCACTACACCTCGGCCACCTGTGTGGTTTGGGTGTGAACCCCCGAAAAACTGATCTAGTCCTCTTTTCTAGGAAATATAAAATTCCATTCATTGAACCTCCTTCTCTTAATGGTATAAACTTAACTTTCTCCAATGAAGCAAAATATCTGGGTGGTACTTTGGATAGGAAATTAAATTGAAAACCCAATACACAAAAAGTGTCAGGAAAGTTACATTAGCCCTATTTTTTTTCTTGCAAAAAAGCTATCGGAAATAATTGGAGTCTACAACGTGGAGTTATTTACTGACTCTACATTTCGGTTATAAGACCGATCTTCACGTGCGGGGTGGTTTTCTGGTGGACTACCTTGGATAAAACTATAAGACTCAGCAAACGGTACAAAAACTAACGGCGGGGTAGGTGGAGGTGTTATCTCTGATAGGCTTAATCTCAGCCTCTCCTTCCGTCTTCCAAATCAATGTAGCATGTTCAGAGCCGAAATAATGGCGATTAAGGAAGTCTTATCCTGGTTAAAGAAAAAAGTCATGTCAACGACAGATATACGCGTCTTTTCGGAGAGTTAGGCAACAATCAAGTCCGTTGAAATCGTTTTCCTTAAACTCAATAGCAGCCTTAGAGTACCGGTCGTCTCTTATATAGATGGGAAAGCAGTTTAATATTCACCTTTGCTGGGTGACAGGGCATAGGGATTACAGGGAACTGTAAAGCTGATGAACTCGTCAGATATGGAACTACCATGCCCATCCTACCAGATAATGATATCTTGCGTGTACCTATCGCACATGTAAATTAAAGTTGGATGCAATCGAAAGAACAAATCTTAGGTGGACAAATGTTTCAACGTGTCTAGCGACAAAACAGATTTGGCCTGAGCTTTCTCAACAGACTGCATATCAGCGCCACAATAGGTGTCATTAATGGGCACTGTCTAATAGGCAAGCACGCTACAAGGCTTGATGTTTACCCAAATGATTACTGTAAAAGCTGCATGGAGGAAACTATTCTCCACTTCCTTTGTACATGTCCAGCTCTCTCTCATAAAAGAGAGCTTCACTTAGAAGCTTTTTATTTCTATGACTTAGGTTATCTTACAAATATGGATATCAAAGGATTGCTTCACTTCATCAGAAGCTCCAAATGGTTTGATTAAGAGGCAGGATAAAGTTTTGATAATCCATGTGGTATCACAACGGACCTATCACTGGTCTATGTGTGTTGGCGTTAATAGTTGGCAGCCACTTCAATCTAACCTAACCTTCATGTTTCATAAATAATGTCTAAGTCGAAAACTGCTGCAAGAAAGGTGACTAGAGACAACCGAGCCGACCCTGGCGCGCTTACGTACGCTCAAGCTGCGACATCAAACACCGATCAAATTCCACACCGCGTTAAGGTAAAAGCGCCTAAAGAAAAGCCATCAGATTCTGACATGCAGACGCGTGCTCAAGCATCAACATCAATAAAAACGAACACTGATAATTCGGAAAACCCCGTATCTCACGTCTTTTCTATTATCCTTGCGAGGTTTGAGGAGCAAACAAAAACAAACACGCTAATTGTCGACAGGTTGGAGAAGCTTGAATATAAGCTTAACAATAGGAGCATTTCAAAACGAACATGACGAAACTTCTTAAAATTGTTGCATGGAACGCCAACGGTCTCATACAAAGACTAGAAGAGCTAGAAATATTTCTACGGGAAAATGACATTGACATATGTTTGATCTGTGAAACTCACCTGACGAAACTATCGCGTGTAAACATTACTGGATACAGTACCTATCACGCTTATCACCCGTCGGATAGAGCCAGAGGCGGATCGTCTTTAATCATAAAAGATTGCATCGAACACTCTGAAGAGATTATGATAGAGCTTGAAACAATGCAAGTGAGCACTGTACGCGTGAAAAATGGACATTACTCTTTCAATGTCTCGTCTATTTATTGTCCACTGCGTTGCAGGGGCTTGAAAAAAATGATTTTACAAATATTTTCAACTCTCTTGGACCGAATTTTATTATTGGCGGTGATTTTAATGCAAAACACACCTTCTGGGGTTCAAGATGTGTCTCACAAAAAGGCAGAGCACTTTACAACGCCTGCATGCAACACAGATGCGACTTTCACTCGACTGGTAAACCAACATATTGGCCGACTGATAACAACAAAATACCCGATCTGATCGATTTCTTTGTTGTAAAAGGAATACCAGACAAATGTATTAAAATTGATGAAAGTTTTGATCTCTCTTCCGATCATTCCCCTATCATTCTAACGATGAGCGAACGCCTAATTAAAAAAGATGTACCTGCTAGACTAACTAGCAGAAAAACTGATTGGGAAGGCTTTAAAAAAGACGTTGAAGAACATACCGAACTGAGAGTATCACTTAGGACGTTTTCTGAACTCGAAATCGAAATTGATCGTTTTGTTGAAGTTCTGCAGCGCGCCGCGTGGAAAAATACTCCCTATCAAAGGAAAACGCCAATCAATCATGCCCAAAAATATCCACCGGAAATAAAAGAAATGGTAAGGGAGAAGAGAAAAGCGCGTAAAAAATGGCAACAAACTCGTGCTCCGCAACATAAATCGCATTTGAATCGCTTGTGTAACTTGCTAAAAAGGCCATTATTGATTTTAAAAACCGGACAATACAAACCAGCATTGAAAGCTTAACAGCGGACAAAGATTCCAATTATTCGCTCTGGAAAGCTATAAAAGGCATTAAAAAACCGAAAATACAAGCGGCCCCAATCAAGAAAAATGACAACGAATGGGCCAAGAATGATAAAGACAAAGCAGAAGTCTTTGCCGCCCATTTAGAAGAAACATTTAAACCATTTGATGGGCAAGCGCTTGCTGAAAATGATAATGCGTCGGATATAGCATTTCACAATTACACAGTAAGAAATGCAAGGCTGACCGAACTTCAACAAGAAATAAAGAAACTGAAACCGAATAAAGCTCCTGGATACGACCTAATCACAGGAGAGCTTCTTAAATCGTTACCTAGAAAAGCGTTAGTTAAGTTTCTTTACATTATAAACGCAGCGATAAGATTAGAATATGTTCCGAGTCAATGGAAAGTCGCGGAAGTAATAATGATTCTGAAGCCAGGAAAACCACCGAATGATAAAAAATCGTATAGACCTATTTCGCTGCTGCCGATTATGTCTAAAGTTTTCGAAAGAATAGTACTTAAGCGATTACAGCCGGTTATAGAAGAAGGATCTCTTATTCCCAATCACCAGTTTGGGTTTAGAACCAAGCACTCAACAATAGACCAAGTGCATAGAATAACTGATTTAATTGAAAAAGCTTACGAAGAAAAAAAGATTTGCTCGAGCATATTCCTTGATGTTTCTCAAGCTTTTGACAAGGTCTGGCATGAAGGCTTGAAATATAAATTACAACAAGTTCTGCCGGAACACTTATATAATATTCTAGAAAAATACTTGACGAATCGACTTTTCCGAGTCAAACACGGAAACGAATATTCGGAATTTAAAGAAATAAGGGCTGGGGTGCCGCAGGAAGTGTCCTTGGGCCGCTTTTGTACCTATTATATACTCGCGATATACCGCAAGAAGAAGGCACCGTCTTAGCTACATTTGCCGACGACACTGCCATCCTGGCAACGGGTAAAACGATCGAAGAATCGACTGAAAAATTGCAAGAAGCATTGAATAAAGTAAATGAATGGACAAAGATTTGGCGACTAGCTTTAAACGAAAACAAATCTGGTCATGTCAATTTTACTTATAAGAAAATAAATAATTTGCCCATCTTTTCAAACTCGGTTCAAATTCCGTTTGCAAACGAGGCTAAGTATCTTGGAATGACACTTGATGCTAAGCTGAAGTGGAAATCGCACGTGAAGAAAAAACGTAAAGAACTCGAAACCAAGTACAGAGAAATGTACTGGTTACTTGGAAAACATTCCAAGCTTAATGTAGAGAACAAACTGCTTTTATACAAGCAAGTGCTAAAGCCGATATGGACATATGGAATACAACTTTGGGGTTGTACCAAAATAAGTAATGTCAATATTTTACAAACTTTTGAAAATAAAGTGCTAAGATCAATAGTTAATGCACCGTGGTATATTAGAAATAGCGATATCCATAGAGATTTAGGAATTGCGACAGTCGAATATGAAATCAAAAACTTCGCGCGTAAGCATAAATACAGATTACAAGGACACGTTAACAATGAAGTCCTTCGAATTCTAGATGAGAGGAATCTACTGCGTCGTCTACAAAGGACTAAACCTTTCGATTTAACGCGATAGCAAGAAACCGCGCCTAATTTGCGGAACAAGCAGGAACTTTCAATGGAAAGGGACCTGCCAAACGATCTCAATACGTGAAAGAAAAACTGCTGGATAAGTCAAAACTTAGTTGTAGTATGTAATCAAAGAAATTTATCACGAAGGGAGGTTTTTTTAGTGAGTAAAAATCTCACACTACTATGAGCACGCGCTACCGATCCTCATAGTGTCTTCATGAAGATTTTTTACCTACCCTCGGAAAAAAAAAAAAAAAAAAAAAAAAAAAAAATTGTTATATACTATAATAAATATATGATAATTCATAGTTGGAATATTTTACAAAATTATATCCATACGTCTTGGTACTTTAGCCATCATATCTAAAACTTCTTCGTATTTCACATCAATATCTCTATATATGTATGTTAAGCAACATCAACCCATTTAACCGCTCCTCATAAGTCTTGCTACGAAGATAAGTTTTCAATCTACGAAGACAAGAAAAAGACCGTTCACTTGAGGCCACAGATATGGGAAGTGTTGCACCGATCTGCATAAAGCGATGTATTGTTTGGTACAACGTTGAATCGCAGCAATAGAGAGCGTCTATAAAATCGTTTGGCCGTTTATCAATTTGAATATTTAAGCAATGTCTGCAACCATAGTTAATTTCACATTCAAACAAATATCAAGAAAATTAAAGAAAGACATTTTTACCTGCGCCACATCCTCAAGGAGTTCTCGATGGTCAAGAAATCTTGTCTTTAGTTGCACCGATAGATGATCCAAAAGGATGGACCGACGGAAATATTCTTCAGGACCTCCTTCATAGTTGTCACGGTTCTTTTGTTTTACAATTTGCCGCGGGACTACTAACTGAATATCCCTTTTGTCTGCCATTTCTTTAGCTAAAGCAAATATGTGACTGAATCTAACTTCGGAATTTTGACGCATTTCATTTACTTCCTCATGTAAATGGTTCGCATATTCCATATATCAGCTGAGGTCACATTCTTTTTTTTTTTTGTAAAAATTCACTTACATTTTTCATTAGGCTGAAAATTGGCTTAATTACTGTTAAGAACATTATAAATAGGGAAGTTTGTATAGCAGTAAGAAGGACATGAGGTTTGACTCCTTCGGTTTTAAAATGTTGTCCATCCAGATATTCTAATGAGCAACAGACATATTCATTGACATCATAGAACAAATTGAGTGAATTCAAATGTTCAATTAAACGCGTTTCGCAAAATTTTAAAAGACTCGTTTATTTTGCTTTTGGGCAAGATGCCTGAATTTTGTCTTTTAAAACTAGAGCTGTTTAATAAGATAATCGGAATAAATTAACAACCTCTTTAATGGTTCCTATGCAATTTCGTATGGTCGATATTTTACAAGCGTGTGTAATGGCCAAATTCAAATTATGATTAGCACAGTGGACGTAAATAGCTTCTGGTTACAATGCTCTAACTTTGGCAGCACAGCCATTGAATTTTCCGCTCATTGACCGGGCCCCATCATACCCTAAACATGTAATGCAATTTATTACCAATCGACCTAACTGACAGTTTTATTTACTTAGATAGTGTGAATTATTGACACTTACCTTGCCCTCTCATATTAGCCCAATTTATGCCAATATCCTTCATCGTGGTCAGTAAAGTATTTGCAAGCCCTTTTCCAGTAATGTCATCAACAGGAACAAAACACAAAAAGTCTTCCCGAATCGTACATTCGTTGTCAATTGTATCAACATAAAGAACGCATATTGAAAACTGTTCAATGCCACTAGCATCCGTACTTTCGTCAGCCATAACAGAAAAATCGTAATTAGTTTTCCTGCAGCATCAATAATTTCATTTTGAATTCGATAACTTATAAAGGGTGGTTAAGTTTAAAGGGCCGATGTTGATTTTGAATAAAACACAAATTATTTAGGAAATTACTGTCATTTCTTTTTATTATGATAATATTGGTATGGTTCAATTATGTATGGAACAAAATATCGGCCAAATGGCCGCCGCGACCTCGGCGGCACACCTCCATCCGATGGTCCAAATTTTCGATGACGCTGAGGCATAATTGAGGTTCTATGCCGTTAATGTTAATGTTAATGTGCCGAATTATCTCATCCTTTAGCTCTTGAATTTTTGCTGGCTTATCGACGTACACCTTTTCTTTCAAATAACCCCAAAGAAAGAAGTCCAACGGTGTGAAATCACATGATCTTGGCGACCAATTGACATCGCCACCACGTGAGATAACACGGCCATTAAATTTGTCGCGCAAAAGAGCCGTTGTTTCGTTAGCTGTGTGGCAAGTGGCACCATCCTGTTGAAACCACATATCGTCCACATCCATATCTTCCAATTCGGGCCATGAAAAGTACGTTATCATCTCACGATAGCGAACACCATTCACAGTAACTGCCTGACCGGCCTCATTTTGGAAAAAATACGGCCCGATGATGCCGCCAGCCCATAAACCGCACCAAACAGTCACTTTTTGTGGGTGCATTGGTTTTTCGACAATCACTCTTGGATTATCATTCGCCCAAATGCGGCAATTCTGCTTATTGACGAATCCACTGAGGTGAAAATGTGCCTCATCACTAAAGATGATTTTCTTCGAAAATTGATCATCCACTGTTGCCATTTCTTGCCACCATTGTGACCATTGACGACGCTTGAAATGGTCAAGAGGCTTTAGTTCTTGAATCAATTGCACCTTGTAAGCGCGTAAATGCAAGTCTTTATGCATAATGTTCATCAACGACGAGCGTGAGAGGTGCAATTGTTGGGCACGACGACGAGTTGAGGTGGACGGCTCTTCAGCCACACTATCGCGAACAGCAACAATATTTTCTGCAGTACGAGCTGTACGAGCATGCACTGGTGTTTTCACATCTCCTACAGACCCGGTGTGCACAAATTTTTGCACGATTTTTTCGATTGTACGCACATTTGGACGATTAAATTGACCGAAAAAATCACGAAATGCACGATATGCATTTTGATTTGAACGCCCATTTTCATAATAAGCTTGAATAACTTTAACGCGTTGCTCGATTGTGTATCTTTCCATGGTTCAAATTGAGTTAGTCTGAAATTGAGAAATGTCAAATGAAATGCAGAAAAAAACTTGACGTTTAGGTGTGGTTCACATTCAACATCGGCCCTTAAAATTTAACCACCCGTTATATCTTGCGTTTGCACTCGAACTATCCAAATTACTTTACACGAAGGCAGAAAAAGAATGAGTTTTCGATAAACTTTCAAAGTATACATATGTATATGTATGTGGTAGCATCCGCATTGCCGATGTGGCACGATCGTCCATTTTTGCCATTTCAATTTCTTAGTACCTAGTAGCACGGTGGCTGATATTTCCCCAAAACCCCCTCTTGCGTTCGCGCCTGCTACCGCCCACCAGTTCTCCGAAAATACTAAACGCAATACAATAGATAATGCCAGCAACAAAATATACCTTTGGCCACAAGTCTGAAAGAGTTCAAAGTAAAGCCTATCTATAGCACAATGAAAACATTTTAAAGATCCTCAAAAATTAAAGCTTTGTGCGTAACCCCTTAGACCTGTAGCTTGCTAATGGGTTTTCAAATCGCGAAAAAAGTTATTTTTTTATTTTTGATATAAAATTATTTTTTTTAAAATTGACCAAACACGATCAACATTTAATTAAATGTTGTGGTTCTCAAGCGAACAGTATGACTACAAACATATGGACAGACATGGGACAAAAAGTGGTTCCTTGACCTGACCCTTTTATGTATGACCACAGAACATTAAGATATAGTTAAAATAACGGTACGGAGAACTAACCGTGCGAGACCCCAATCGCACTTGACGATTATTTTTTTCTTGAATTGCTATTGCTCTTTACCATTGCTCTCATAAAATAATTCCTATTGTTCCGCACGTTGTGAATAAAATTAAGAACTACATATGTAATGGCTTTTACCCCCGTAAATGAATACTTTAAGTAATGAACTCAATTGTTTCCGTTGGGTTTGCAATTGACATTTACAAAAGAAAATAAATACCTTAGCAAATGCTTAAATTGTATAGTACGAGTAATGTACCTATTGTATATATTGCACAACAAAATTCAAATAATACCATGGTAATGGTAAGCCTAAATCAGCTTTAAAAAATTCAACTTGAATTTTAATGTAGCGCTCGAGTGACTTTCGGAAGAGGAAGTGGAATTTTTCCTCGCAGGATTAAGAATGTACACATCCTATATGCAAAGCCTCTCAATTTTATGTTACCCATTCAACGAAATATTTCCATATGTGTGCTCTGTATTTGCATAAGTGAATTGATTGGCAATGTTTGCGTAATGATATTTTATTGAATATTTCATAGCATTTCCGTTCATATTTTCGATTATGAATAATTTTTCATGAATATCCCGTACCCCTAATTGATGACCTTCACTTCAAACTTCTATACATTCGAGGGTATGGTAGGAGCATGTTAAGTGGAATTTTCGAAAGTCATGCGTTTCTGCACACCACAGACTTGATACGTTTCAGTTACATAGCTATATGTATCCCCTTATCCAGATTATAGTCGTGCCACAGTGTCAGTGTTACCAGATTGTTTTCATGTAATTTACTAATGCTAGGATAGAAAACTGCTAACCCTGTTAAGAAATATACAAGGAACATGCGAAAAACCTGCCGCATATTTTTGTCTCGTACTTAATTTATTTATTTATTTGAGCTTAATACAAGCAAAAACTTTAAGCTAAACTTAAAACTAAAAATAACTAAACTAGAACTGGACTTATGAGAAAGAAAAGGCGTTTCTCAGGGAGGCCCTACTATTATGAAAGTCAAAAACGGTTTGCATGTGATTAGCTCTGTGGAGCCTTCTAGACATTGGTTCATGGTATCCATAATTGGTGCGATGAGGAATAAGACGGAAGAGGGGTGAGGATCTGAGATTACGTGGGTTGGGGTTAAAAGAAGATTCGAAAGATATGGATTTCGTAGTACGGTGACCATACCTGGCAAGCATATTCAATATGATGTATGACGAATGTGATGTATAAGGATTTTGTAACGTAAGGGTTTGAGAATTCCTTAGACCATCGTTTAATGAAACCAAGCGCAGAGTTTCCTCTGTTGATAATGTTATTACAATGAGAACGGAAGTTGAGTACCCTATCACAGATAACACCCAAATCGCGTAGTGAAGAGACAGAGGGTATAGGCTCTCCGCTAATGGAATAGACTCTGGGGGATGGTCGGATACGCTTACGAGAATATGTAATAGCTTGGCACTTGCTGACGTTGAGCTCTAAAAAATTTCTATAGCACCAGACTGAGAATCGATTCAAATCATCTTGCAGTAAAAGAGAGTCTGCACGAGACGATATGGTTCTGAAGATTTTCATATCATCCGCATATATAGAAAGCATATATAGAAAGGTGGGAGTCATTGATGTATCATCGATCGTATGATAGACATCGTTAATTGCCAACATGAAGATCATTGGACCAAGATGGCTGCCTTGAGAGATTCCCGATGTGGCTTTAATAGGATCAGAAATTGAAGATCTGAAGAGGATGCTATATTGGCGTTTTTCTAAGTAAGATTTGATCCATGAGAAAAACCCCGATTGAAAACCAAGAGCTTTAAGTTTGAGAAGAATAATTGCATGCGAAATTTTGTCGAAGGCTTTGCTAAAGTCGGTGGCAACTACATCGACTTCACCATCTGCCAAAACGCACAGAGTGCTACATACAAACACGGTAAGGTTGGTGGTTATTGATCTGCCCTTAAAGAATCCATGCTGGTTCGGTGAAAGGATAGTCTTACAGTGAAAAAACATTGTGTCATAAACAATGTTTTCAAAGAGCTTAGGTATGCAGGATAGTTTTGCGATGGGCCGGTAGTTGGATTTTTCACTTTTACAACCTTTTTTATGAGTTGGGATTATGTATGAGTTTTTCCAGATTTCAGGGAAAACTCCCTGCGAAATAGATAGTTGGAATAGGGTAGTAAGGGGTTGGACTAAGTAGTTCACGCATTTCTTCAGAACTATAGCGGGCAGGCCCTCAGGGCCGGGAGAGTATTTGCCCTTTAGTTTATTGATCTTATCTACTAACGACGCCGAGGTTATATCAATAGTGACTAAGGAGGTGTGGGGACAGTTGTCTAAGTAGCGGAAGTAGTTATGATCAGGTTGAAAGACGTTATCCGTAAATGATTGGCTGAACAAATTAGCGAACAGGTTTGCGATTGTTTTAGAGTTTGCCAAGGATTTATTAGCAAATTTTAAAGTGGATGGATAGTTATCCGATTTTCGTTTGGCATTAATGAAGTGGTAGAAACGTTTGGGGTCATTCATTAGCGTGGATTGCATTCTGTCGAGATATTCGATGTAAAGATATTAACAGAGTTCAGAGAATTGAGAGTGGATGTATTGGTAATGAGAAAATTCAGAGTCAGATCGGGATTTGAGGAATGCTTTCCATATTTTGTTTCTTTTGTTACGAAGTCAGCGCAGCTCTTTATTATACCATGGCGGAGCTGACGTAAAGTTCTTCTGAGGCACAAAAGGGACTGACTGAATGAGCAGGTGCAAATTTGGTCGTAAAAATACGTTAGAGCATTGTCAATGCTGTATACCTGGATAGGACTAAAGTTAATCTTACTGAGAAGATTATTAAGTTTAGCGAAATCTGCCTTAAGAAAATAAAAGCTATATGATTTCTCACAATTAGGAATTGTACTTAAGTTGTAGTACGAAAACGTTAGGAATAGAGGTGGGTGGAAGGGATCTAATATGGAGAGAAGATGGTTGCTGGCAGTTACTATGCAATTGGCGGCATCGGTTGAGAAGATTAGGTCTAGTTGTCTACCTAAGTTGTTCTTAATACCACTAATTTGGTAAAGGCCAGAATCAGAGAAACAGTCAGTGAAAAGGACACTGACACTGAAATGGGACTCGTCTTCAGACTGGGCCCATTGTAGATGGGGAAGATTAAAGTCTCCCAGAATCATGACGTCGTCGCAGGGGTCGCATAGGGAATTGATCGCATCTACGGCAAGCTGATAACCCTCGATTGGTTGAGAAGGGCGTATGTAGAGGTTACGCCTTGCGAAGGTGATTTTGACGCAAATATATTCAAAGTCAGCTGTAGGTGAGGATTTAACAAAAGTTGAGTCAAAGTTGTTATGTATCGCCAAAAGAACTCCACGACCTAAGGAATCGTCATCTTTCGATTGACCATCATCTCGGAAGATAACAAAATCAGAGGTAAAAAGCTCATTATTCATGAAATTAGAAGATAAATTCGTTTCAGTGAGAGCAAAAATATCGTAGGGGAGGTTTTGAGAGTTAAGAAATACGGAGGAGATTTTAGTTCGCAGACCGCAAACAGTAAAAGTAAAGTCACTCGATTTATTTCCAAATTTGTTGATACAATTCATATGATTCCAAAAAATTTTAGTAGTTCATAGATTGTGTTCAGAGGAGAATTGAAATTGTATTGAAGAGAAATCTGGCCATAGTAAAAAAACTAATTTTAGTAGATTAATTTTGGAGTTATTAAAGATAATCAAGATCCATCTTTACCGTACTTTAATTTGTTGAAATACATTTCAGATTTTCAAATTGTTTTAAGTTTTAAGTGAGTAAAATGATAGATTGCATGATAGCGCGTCACCTTGTCTAAGACCTTTCCTAACATCGAACGGTTCGGTGGTGTTTTTACCGAATTTGATGGAGCAGCGAGAGTTCTCCATTGTCATCCTGCACAACCGAACGAGCTTGGCAGGGATGCCAAGACTGGACATGGCTCTGTATAACTCGTCTCTATACACGCTATCATAGGCAACTTTAAAATCGATGAAACTTTAAAATCGATGTGATGCGTATTGATTTTATATTCATGGGTCTTTACCAAAATCTGCCGGAGTGTGAATATTTGGTCAATGGTTGACTTACCAGGCCTGAAACGCACTGATAAGGACCTATCAGGTTGTTGACGATCGGTTTTAGGCGTTCACATAATACGGCAGACAGTATCTTATAAGCGATGTTGAGAAGACTTATGCCTTTGTAGTTGACACAGTTCAGAGGGTCTCCTTTCTTCAGGATCGGGCAAACGATGCTGAGGTTACATTCATCGGGCATACTTTCGTCCGACCAGATTTTACAAATTAGTTGGTGCATGCTCCTTACCAACTCATCTCCACCTGTATTGAAAGTTCGGCGGCAAGGCCGTCGGCTCCAGCAGTTTTGTTATCCTTACTTCATTCTGATCGGGTTGACGAGAATCTTGACTATCATCGTCACTGATGAATGGTTCATTCTGCCTGACAGCGGAATATTGGTCAACATCTCCGTTTAGCAGTCTGCAGAAGTGTTCCTTCCATATCCTCAGCACCGACTGCGGTTCTACTACTATGTTACCATTTTCGTCCCCGCAGGCTTCTGTCCTGGCTTTGAAACGCTGGCATGTTCTTTTTACCTTTTGGTAAAATTTGCGAACATCATTCCTGCAATAAAGCCCCTCAATCTCCACGATCGAACGCTTCACATGCTCCTTTTTCTTCTTTCTTAGAAGTTGATGTTCCTCTTTTCTCCTCCGCTCGTAGAACTCGCGAGCAACTCTAGTCCTTCTATGCAGTGCCGCTTTGTACGCCTCTTGTTTTGCTGCATGTGCATGCCGGCATTCATCATCAAACCAGGGGTTGCGTTGTGATGGCCGAGAGAAACCCAGTACATCAGACGCGGCATCTCTGATGGCTTGTTGACAATGCTGCCACTGGTCTTCCGCATTTGCTTCTGGCGGCATAGGACTTAGATTGAGATTAAAGGAGACTCGATCCGCAAAGGCCCTGGCGGTCTCTTGCGGTTGTAGCCGTCCGACATCAAATTTCCTCACAGTATTACGTTGGTTTCGCTCCGTTCTGGATATCCGCATCCATACCTTGGCTACAACTAGGTAGTGATCCGAGTCCACGTTGGCTCCTCGGAAAGTCCGGACACCCAGAATACTGAAAGAGTGCCTTGCGTCGATTGTAATGTGATCGATTTGGTTGACGGTTTTTCGATTCGTCATGCCATGTCCCCTTGTGGATATCAATACGAGGGAACCGCGTACTAGCTACGACAACATTTCGCTCCGCCGCGAAGTCGACTGGCCTGAATCCGTTGTCGGATGTGATGTCGTGTAGGCTGTTCTTTCCAACTACGCTACTAAAGACGTTCTGCTTTCCTAGCTTTGCGTTAAAATCACCGAGGACAATTTTAACGTCGTGGCTAGGGCATTGCTCATACGTTTTGTTCAAGAGCTGGAGAAGTCATCCTTCGTCGCGTCGTCCTTCTTTTCGTGAGGAGCGTGAGCGCGTATTAGGCTAATGTTGACGAATTTAGCCTTAATGCGGATTGTCATGAGGTGCTCGTTCACATGCCGGAAACTCAAGGCTTCTTGCCTAAGTCTGCCTCCAATGACGAATCCGCACCCGAATAGACGTTGACCTTGTTGTCTGTAGCAATCGCCGTAGTAGATGTTGCAATTTTTCATCCTCCTTTTGCCTGGCCCATCCCATCGCACTTCTTGGATGGCGGTAATATCGGCTTTACAGCAGTCTAGGGTCTCCGCAAGTTGTTCAGCTGCACGTGGTTTGTAGAGGGACCTAACATTCCACGTGCAGACTCGAAGATTGTTGTCCTTTTTCCGTTTGCTTGGGTTGTCAACAGTAGAATCCTCCGTATCCGAGGCTATTAGTTGTTTCGTAACCGAAAGTTTTTTACGTGGTAGGGAAGTTAACCCGACGGCGCAACCCCCAACCTGGAGGGCCAGTTCCTTTTAACCCCTAGGACGTGGGGCCGGGTACACCGGTGCCAGTATTCCACTACGGGAGTATGAGCGTTACCGTTGGCCCATTAAGGGCTCCTCCGCCACCATCTCTATCCCAAAGTCCTGACTAACCTTGGAAATTTCTTACAGACCTGTGATCCGAATATGTCGGAGCAGCTCGTGCAAAATATTCACTAAGTTCAACCTAACTGGAACTGTAGACGCCACCATTGACTAAGGAATTCCTCCGCTGCCATCTGGAACAAGAAGAAGTACTCTAGTGAGAGAACACTATTCCCCCCTTTCTCATCTGCTGCCGCCAAAGATCCTCAAAACGGGGGGATGTAATCAGGCTGTGTAAAGTATCCAGTGTGATTTCCTCATACCATAATTTTTCAATGAATTTGTCGAACTCGGTTATTGTCCGTGGCTTCTTAATTTTGGACCAAAGGTTCTCAATCGGTTTCAGATCAGGGCTGTTTCCAGGCCACTCTAATGTTGCAATACTATTCTCGGTTAGACAATTTTTGACCTAAAATGAAAAAATGCATTTACAATAATAAAAATTTACGAACGTTTTGTTAATATTTTGGGGAAGGTAAAAAAAAAAATGGCACTTACCAATTTTGCGCGGTGACAAGGTGCAGAATCGTCGTGGAAAATCAGCTTATCTGAGTATGATAAGTGTTCTTCTAAATATGGTAGCAAATTGTCTTCCATTTTTTTTTTTATATTTCTGCGTTCGCCGTCCCATTACTTAGAGCCAGCCGTCCAACGCCCTGATAGAAAAGCATTCCCAAATCATCCTTGAGCCTCCTTGTTTCACGGTTGTTGTCACGCACTCATCATTGAATATTTCTCCAGTTCTTCCCCTCACGTACTGTATTCCGTCAGAGCCGAATATGTTGAACTTGGACTCATCTGAGAAGATCGCATTTTTCCAATTCGTTATGGTCCAGTTTTCATGATCTTCGTTTATTTAGAAATGGTTTTTTGGCAAGTCTTCTTCCGTTGAAGATAGCTTCTTGAAGCCTTCGTCTTCTTCAAGCCTTCGAGCTTATCTCTAACCCTTCAGCCTCTACAAAGTCTGTCCTTAAATCTTCAGCAGTTTTGAATCGATCACGCAGACTTATTCGTTTTAAAAACCGATGTTCAGCTTTGGTGGTCTTTCTTCTGCAATTCGTACCCTTTTTTCTTTCCAATGAGCCCGTTGCCTCGAATTTTTTGATGAATTCAGCCACTATCGACTTGCTGAATCCCACTTTTCGTGCTATATCACGAACACTTAATTTTTTAATTTTTTAAACTCATTATTTCGACTTCTGTTTTTCACTCAATTTCCTTTTTATTTTCCATATTAACTACTTCTTTTTTCAATGAACTATTACAAAGTGAATTCTTTAACTTCAATTATCTTGAGACCTAGCAGCTAGTTTTTTAGGATTTTGCATAAAAATACTTTGATGACGTGATTCTAACGTCTCAAGATAATTGAAGTTAAAGAATTTTTTACCCTGTCCGGATTTCTATATCCGTTACTGTGTGTATGTGTGGTACCCACTTGTTTGTCGTCTTAAACTACATAACATATTATACAGTCCCTGGCCAAAGTATTATTTTAAGTTTCCGTTAAAATAATTCATACGCTGATAATAATATAATCCATACCAAGATAAGTCCTTTTCGGTTTTTTTTATAATAAATTTGTTTTTCGGGGCGTTTTCCTGAAAACTATTTTCTGAAAGATTTCGTTGGATATGTTTTTGAATTTTCGCAATGCCACACCCACTTTATTAGATGTGGGTTAGGAGATAGGATTGTGTATCAGGCGATCCGTTCCAGACGATTTTTTTTTTGGATTGTACGTTTCCTTGAGTATTTGTATCCTGGTTTGATAAATCCTTGACTGTTACCAGCTGCCAAGGATTCAATCACATGCATACATATTGTCAGAAAGTGCTGCGATGTGTAAAATGTGCGAAAAAAAGGTAGAATGCTCTATGAAGTGGGTAAGACGTACAGTTGTGACTTCCATTCGACGGGCTAACCGACGTTCTGGTCCGTAATTTTAAGAAATCGTACAACAAGGACCTGATAATCACACACTAACAAGTGCAGCGTTAACGGAACTCAAAAAATAAATAAGGAAATTAAAACCTAAGAAAGATCCTGGATATGACTTATTTACCGAAGAACTTCTAAAATTGTTGCCTATAAAAACATTAATTAAGCTTCTCAATATTATAAATGCTGCGGTTAAATTGGAATACTATCCCGAGTTAATGGAAAGTTGTGGAAGTCATAATGGTACTAAAACCAAGAAAACCGAGAGTGATGAGAAAACTCTTGAAAAAAAATTTCCATTTTACAGATATTTTATAATTTGGAATTAGGCCGATATGATTTCTTCTCATTCAGAGGTTTGCCTGGTTTCAGGACCATCATAATCTCGGCGACTTTCCATTATCTCGGAACGTAGAGCAATCTGAACGAAGCAATAATCAAATATAGGAGTTTGATAAGTATTCGGCAATTCCTTGACCACCTGCGCCGTTATGAAGTCGTAACCCGGTGGTTTTTTCGTCTTTAGGTTTTTAATCACTTCCCTCAGTTAAAGTTGTCAGATGTCGTGACTGGGGAGTCGGGCTTTTTCAAAGGGCCGTCGAATGGCTTAAACGTTTCTTCTAAGGGCAAAGCAAAAAGTTCTGCCTTTTCTTTGTTGCTCTTGCCCCTCTTGCTTTTGAGGTTTCTGGATGCCTTTAAGTGCTTTCCAAAGTGAATAATTTGATTTTCTTTCAGCAGATAGATTTTCAATTTAGGTCGCTATCTTATTGCTTTTAAATTCCCGAATACTATCTCTAAGGCGATTGCATAGTCGCTTAAGGACTAAATATTACCTGATCTCAAAACAAATTGCCCTTTCTACGTGATAAATAGTATACTCCAAACTGGCTTTCTGGTTATGCATCCTGATAAGAGACTTGTTACGGCTCACCCGACTAATAAACCCATTTCTTTTTAAGACATTTCTCACTCTTTGGGCGCAAACGTTAATGTTGTCACTGCTTTTTAAATTTCCAGCTATTGTACAAGCACTTTTTTTTGGATCTTCGGTAACAGTTCTGATAATTCTCTTCTCCAAGCGGTGATCAATTTTTTTGGTCGTCCAGATCTCGGTTTATTTGCAATTGTTTTTGTTTCCTTTAACTTTTTAATGGTGTATTGTACAGATGATCGCGGTCTTTTTACAATTTTGGAAATTTCTGCCAAAGACTTGCCTTCTTAGTTTAGTTTAACAATAATTTTTTTTTTTGTTACCATAGCAATTTGGGTATTTTCGTCTTCCATATCTAAAAAATCACTTTTTAACTACGAATATGCATGTGCAACAAGGACCAGCAGGCCAAAATTACTGTTAGGCTATTCAAAGAGTAGCTGTACAGACTTTTTTGTTCTTTGTTGAATGTCTTATCGTACATTCATGATCATATCTTCTATGCTAGTGCGTGATATTAATTGTGTGGAAGTATGCCACTGTACGGAGTCTTTTTGTATCGTTTTGACGATAGTAACAAAATCAATTTGAATTTGAGTAAGAACCTCCTGCAGAGGCTTCGCAGGTACAAATATATTGTACTAGATTTAAGATACATGAAAGTAATTAAAACTAAAATGAAACAGATAATCAAATTGATCAGCCACCATCCGTACGAAATTGAGATACAAGCGAGGTTCTTCGCTACGCAAATCAAGCAGCAACTTTGCACAAAAACCTACCGTTTCCTAAAGTCGCACCCACTTCTTTCTCTAAATCCGACGTTTTCGTATTGCTTTCATATCTCTGCGATTTTCTTCATCATTTTCAACCAGATACGTTGTCAAAACAACAACAGCAGCCCACTTCTTTCTTGACATTGTACGAGTATTTGAGGAACTTCAAAAAGCACCATATGAAACTGTCTCTGTGCTCATGAACCGAATGCGAAGAGTGTACACGTAGTGTAAACAACACAAAAATATGGAGCAAATTCTGTGTACGCATTTGTAACCACATTATATGCGATCGCTTAATGTGCAAAATTTCTCGAATCCGTTCTTTTTTAATGTGCAACTCGTCCGCTATCTGCCACATTTGTATTCTTCAGTAAACCAGAACTAATTTTTCAACTTTTCTGACATTATCTTCAGTGACCACTGACACAGGACGCCCTGGGCGGGGGTCATCTTCACAGCTCTCTCGCCCTTCTTGATTTCGGCTGACATGGTGATGATCCTCCCAGGTTTTAAATGAGAATCTGCTACATTTTTACTTCCGCCTATAAGGTCAACTATTGGTTCCATGAAAATGTTCGATCTCGAGATTTTGATCGAACTTGATCTCACTATGACAGAGTCCATCTGTCCGTATGTCAGCACATTTTGGGTATGTTTGTTTTGAGTTAGGAACATGAAATTTGGTGCATAAACTATCTATAATCCAAAGCAGTACAAGTGTAAACATTTTTTAAATGCGCTCACTTTGTCTATACATTGCATAGAGCCACGCCCACTTCTTGGGGGTGTTTCTCCAAAAAACACATATTGTTTTTTAAAAGCTATGAGTACATAGTTACGGTGATGGTTTCGGTTAAAAATTTTGAGAGCCATTCCTTGACATATAAGGTGCTTTTGATAACACTGGTTATGAGTCCACTATCACTAGTACCATGAGACGCAGGGGAATCGATGAACCTATTACCAGATTGGTTAGGTCTATGCTCGATAGCCGCATAATAACATTTTCATCAGGAGAGGTCTCTGTGAAGATTTCCGTGGCTCTCTCCTCTCTTATGGTCGCTCGTGGTGGATGACTTATTGAATAGTCTTAATAGTTTAGGCTTTACAACAATAGACTATGCAGATTATCTTGTGATCATCATCAAAGGCAAACATGAAGACAATGTGTGTCAACTCATGCAAAATGCACTCCGTGTAATCTCGGACTGGTGTGCTGGCAAGGGCTTATCGATAAACCCCAGCAAAGCAGTCGTTGTACCGTTTACAAGAAGAAGAACACTGAACATTGGTTCAGTGACTCTAAATGGCAGGACCAATAATTTTATCAACGAGGTAAAATATCTAGAAATTGTCCTGGATAATTTAACTGGAATTCCCACGTTAAGTACAAAATTGACAAAGCAACCACTGCCATGTGGATCTGTGGCCATATGTATGGCAAAACCTGGTGCCTGTCCCCAAAGGTCATATTAAAGTTATATACCACGGTGGTAAGCATCCTTACATACGCATCCGTTGTCTGGTGGACGAAAACCAAGTAGGTCACAATCATCAGCAAACTCAGCAAACTTCTAAGATTTACTTGCCTCGGAATTACAGGTACTATGCACACCTGTCCCACAACAGCCATAGAAGCCATAATCGGACTTACTCCGTTACACATTTTTTTAAAAAAAAAGTGGCAATTCAGTTAATCTCCGAAAGTCGGATGTTAACAGTGTGTGGTATCATGTGGATCTCATGGATCTATTAGCCGACTTCCTCGAGCTAGATATGCTCAGCACGGTTTCTAACTTTACCCCCAAATCACTCTACTTTGGTAGAAGGTTTGAGATTGAGATCCCAAACCGTGATATATGGAATAATGGCGGACCGTTGCTTGATCCAAAAGGAATCGTTTATTATACCGATGGATCAAAAATGGATTCAGGAGTTGGCGAAGGTGTGTATGGACCCAATCACAAGATTACGAAATCACTTGGAAAGAGTCCTAGATGCAAATATCAACTTGCAATCAGGACTCAAAGGTGCCGCTATATACATACTCACCGACAGCCAAGCGGCGCTTAAAGCACTGATCTCCCACCTGATCAGTTCAAAATCAGTTCTAAGCTGCTTCGACAGTTTACAAAATTTGGCCCGATACAATAAAATGAAATTATGGTGGGTCATGTAGGTGTTGAAGGTAATGAAACTGCAGATCTGCTAGCCAGAAAAGGTTCCTCTGAGTTGTTCATTGGACCTGAACCCTTTCGAGTAAGAGAAGCTTCTTTCTAAAGGAGATAATATCTCCATTAGACCTAAGGAACTCCTCCGCAGCTGTAATTATAGCTTTTATAAGGAAAGTTGAAGTACTCTAAATAGTGGTCTCTGGCACAATAGATGTTTCTGGTCGCAGTGCCCACACGCCATTAGGGCGTGTCCACGCTCCTGTTAAAAAAAAATCGGTTCTAGAGGGATTGTAACTTTTAATTTTTTTATTTTTTTTTTTTTTTAAAAAAAAAACTCTTTAGTGTCCAAAAAATAAATTTTAAATGCATTTCTATTTGTTTGTTTCCCTCGAAATTTCAGCTAGGAAACGTTAGAAACCCAACAACTTCCAAAGTTTTTCTTCAAATTTGGCTGATCTGAATCAGTTCAGTTCAATAAAGAAACATACCTAATAATAACCAGATGCCTAATACCTAAACTCACAACCAAGTGAGCTGGCTTATTCAAGAAATCCTGGTAGGCCTAGACAAAAAAAAAAGAAAAGAATAACAACTGTCATTCAATTCAAATTTTGAAGTGAAAAAGAATTTAAAATCCAAAATAAACGTGAAAGAAAGTTAGTCGCAAACATTTTTTTTTTAAATGTGAATAAAATTGTTTTCTGTTTTCAATTAAACTGACCTGGATCTAGAGAAAACAAAACGTAATAAATATACCAAATAAATAATTAATTATTTATTACAGAATAAAAGGAGTTGGTCATAAGAAGAGGCTGTTGTTTTTCTACAAGCATGTTACACAAGGAAAGAAGAATTTGAACAGACATGAAAAAGGAAGTACGCAATGGAAAATATTCTGGAAGATTTACCTGCCCAACTGACAATACAGTGCCAAAAAAAACTTCAATTCCCCCAATTAAAATTCTACAAAAAAACTGTGAATTCGTGCATAATTTCTTTAAAGAACTACAAATAAGTGACTACATCATTAAACTAATGTCGATAGGCATTAAAGTTTTTTGTGAATCAATTGACTCTTTCAAAACTGCTGTTAATGCGTTGAAGGTCCAAAAATGCCAATTTTTCTCGTATGATCTTAAATGCGAAAAATCGTTCAAAGTGGTTCTGTTCGGTCTTGATGAACACCCGGCGGACTCTATAAAAAATGAACTAATTGCGCTCGGTCTAAAGTGTAAAGATATCAATATAATGTAAAAACAATATCAAAAATACGTCGAGTTTCTTTACATAGTTTACTTCGAGAACGGCTCTATTCGTCTTGCAGATCTACGGAAAAACATAAAATCAATTTTCCGTACTCAGATAAGATGGGAATTCCAACGGCGTGTTAAGAAAATTATAACTCAATGCTCAATGTCATGGCGAAAGACACTGTAACGTCAAAACATACATACAACCATAAAACTAATTCGTGTACATCCACTGGTATATCCAAATGTGCAAATTGTGGTGGCAATCACAAATCAACGGACGAAACATGCAAAAGTCCCATGGATTATTTGGAAATTGTTGGGAGAAAATCTCAAAAATCATCCCAAACGCGTGCTCCCATCCCCTTGCCAGCAAAAATACAACCTATAGTGGAAACAAAGAGGTTCAATGTCAACAGTGTCGACGACTTCCCCTCTCTCCCACGTTCTTCACGTCAGCTGCAGCACCAGCAGCACCATTGGACAAAACCTCCCATGCCAGTTCAACAACGTGAACAAGCCCGCTCTACTTCATCAGCGAATCAAGATCTTTTTTCACACGAAGAACTCTCTTCTCCTATGTTTGAGATGATTTCCGAACTTGAAAAATTTAATATTAAAGCACAACAATTTAAAGTAATTGCTCAGCTTGCAAGTAAATATATATCTCTATGCTAATGTCAAGTAATAACCAGTCCAATATTAAGCTTTTATGTTGGAATGCAAGAGGCAATCGCAACAAGAGCATAGAGTTTTTCAATTTTCTCTCCAATCTGGATATCGATATTTGTCTTATATGTGAAACAGGCCTTCATAATAGTATTTTTTTTTAATATAGTAATTATTCCTGTATCGTTGTGATCGTGATAGTAGAGGAGGCGGTGTTGCCATCCTCGTCAAAAATAGTATTGTTCATTCTGTGTTGCCAATTAGACGTACTTTAGTAATAGAAAATATCGGAATCGAAATCAAACTAAGCAATAATACTAACTTAAACATTTTTTCCGTATATTTTCCCGGAGGGTCACGTAATGTAAGTCGCGTACAATTATTGAAAAATGACCTTAGAAGATTATTGAGTAGTAGATACTATTATAGGAGGTGATCTTAACTGCAGATAGCGTTACTGGGGGTGTTTAAGGGCAAATGTGTGGGGAAACGCATTATATAACTTATGTTTAAGACATAACTTTACAATAATGTACCCTTCCAGTCTTACTTACATGCCTGCTTGCAGTAGGTACTCTCCATCAACTTTGGATTTCTTTCTAACACGAACACCTAACTTGTTTTCCACTCCAGTTATACATAACGCGCTTAGTTCTGATCATTTACCTGTTATCTGTGATATTTTGCTTAGTCCTAATAAAAATAATGTGCAATGCCTAGATTTTAAGAACGCAAACTGGGACGTGTTTAGACACCACCTCACAAACAATATTCGTTCCTGTCCTAAAAATCTCTCCGCAGTGAATAGCTGTCAACAAATTGACGACTGCATTGAAATTTTTCAAAATAAAATATCCAATAGCATCAGCGCCTCTGTTCCCCTAAAATCTTCTCCTAACAGAGCATTCAAGCTACCTCGAGAAATCCTAAGTTTAATAAAAATAAGAAACCGCCACAGAAGGTTTTGGCAGAGAAATAGACTTGATTACGATTTCCACGAAATGAATGTTCTTACTAGCTTGATACATTTTCGTATATTGGAGTTCAGAAACTGTACTTGGAACAATAAACTAAGGTCACTCGATTCGAATTCCAGTCCCTTTTGGAAAGTAACCAAAATACTAAGAAAGAAAAATACGTTTTGTCCTAATTTTGTAACAAATGGTTCATTGGTAGTATCCGATGAAGGTAAGGCGGAACTGTTAGCAGTTACTTTCCTTAAAAACCATACGACTACAAGTAGCGCATCATCCCCTCCTGAATCCGACGTGGAAAACGAGATATCCGTCTTCAATAATTCAATCAACCACTTGCCCTCTAACGAACTCATATCTATGAATGATATTGAATTCATAGTTTCCGATCTTAAAAACCGTAAGTCCCCAGGTCTGGATAACATAAGCAATCAAGTTCTCAAACAGTTTCCAACTAGTGCTTTGATTTACTTAAAATTTATAATCAATGCCTGTTTAAAATTGCAATACTTCCCTACGACATGGAAGAAAGCCAAGGTAGTCCCTCTCTTTAAACACGGGAAGGACCCATCTAATCCTGCTAGTTATAGACCTATTAGTCTTTTAAATGGTTGCAGCAAAATCATCGAGAAAATAATTAAAATGAAGATCGATGTCTTTTTGGAAATTAACAATGTATTGCCCCCTGAACAATTTGGATTCAGAAAAACTATTCCACTTCGCACTAAATATTAAGGATCTCTAGGGCTGTTAAGCAACAGTTTGACCTTGCCCCCTGAACAATTTGGATTCAGAAAAACTATTCCACTTCGCACTAAATATTAAGGATCTCTAGGGCTGTTAAGCAACAGTTTGACCTTAAAAAGTCGACAGGATTGGTTTTACTTGATATCGAAAAAGCCTTTGACTCAGTGTGGCACGACGGGTTGATATTCAAACTGATTAAACTAAACATCCCAAAGTATCTAGTCAAAATAATACAAAGTTTTCTGTTCAATCGTGCTTTCACTGTATCCCTCAATGGAAGTTTTTCCTCAACAAAATCTGTCCCAGCTGGAGTTCCACAAGGATCAGTCCTTGCCCCTGTCCTCTTCAATCTGTTTCTTACTGATCTACCCAGCGTACCCAACTGTGATATTGCACTCTATGCAGATGACCTGGCTATATATTCCTCACACGAGCTTGGTTCAGTGATAGAATATATTCTTCAAATAGGAATCCAAAGATTTTTTGAATATTACAAGCATTGGAAAATTAAAATAAATGTTGACAAGTGTAATGCTATCTTGTTTACTAGAAGAAGGCTTAGTTGCTTCCTACCCACTGGAAATCTTCACCTAGACAACACTGTGATACCATGGGTTGATTCTGTCAAGTACCTCGGGGTGTACTTAGACAAGAAACTGACTTTCGGTAATCACATAGCTCAGACTTTACATAAGGTTAACATTCGTATAAAAATCCTATATCCCCTAATCAATCACAAAGCACTCCTAGATAAACACAACAAAACAATAATTTTTAAGGTTGTTTTTCAAGCATTAATGACATATGGCTCTCCTGCATGGGGCAACTGCGCGAAAACTCATATCAAAAGACTCCAAATTGCAGAAAATAAGATTCTTAAAATAATGCTTAACTTACCGCGAGACTTCTCTACTATTGTGCTGCACGAAAGAGCAGGCGTTATCCAGATTGGAAGAAGGATTGAAATTCTCAATGGGAAATTCATGTCCAGATGTATTAACATTGATAATCAACTTATAAGTGATTTACAACTTTTGTAAAGTATGTATATTCATATATATATATATTTGTATCTACTGTTAATTGTTTATTATTTATTTATTATTCATTGTGTACTTATATTATATTATTTATTATTTATTATTTATTATTTATTATTTATTATTTATTATTTATTATTTATTATTTATTATTTATTATTTATTATTTATTATTTATTATTTATTATTTATTATTTATTATTTATTATTTATTATTTATTATTTATTATTTATTATTTATTATTTATTATTTATTATTTATTATTTATTATTTATTATTTATTATTTATTATTTATTATTTATTATTTATTATTTATTATTTATTATTTATTATTTATTATTTATTATTTATTATTTATTATTTATTATTTATTATTTATTATTTATTATTTATTATTTATTATTTATTATTTATTATTTATTATTTATTATTTATTATTTATTATTTATTATTTATTATTTATTATTTATTATTTATTATTTATTATTTATTATTTATTATTTATTATTTATTATTTATTATTTATTATTTATTATTTATTATTTATTATTTATTATTTATTATTTATTATTTATTATTTATTATTTATTATTTATTATTTATTATTTATTATTTATTATTTATTATTTATTATTTATTATTTATTATTTATTATTTATTATTTATTATTTATTATTTATTATTTATTATTTATTATTTATTATTTATTATTTATTATTTATTATTTATTATTTATTATTTATTATTTATTATTTATTATTTATTATTTATTATTTATTATTTATTATTTATTATTTATTATTTATTATTTATTATTTATTATTTATTATTTATTATTTATTATTTATTATTTATTATTTATTATTTATTATTTATTATTTATTATTTATTATTTATTATTTATTATTTATTATTTATTATTTATTATTTATTATTTATTATTTATTATTTATTATTTATTATTTATTATTTATTATTTATTATTTATTATTTATTATTTATTATTTATTATTTATTATTTATTATTTATTATTTATTATTTATTATTTATTATTTATTATTTATTATTTATTATTTATTATTTATTATTTATTATTTATTATTTATTATTTATTATTTATTATTTATTATTTATTATTTATTATTTATTATTTATTATTTATTATTTATTATTTATTATTTATTATTTATTATTTATTATTTATTATTTATTATTTATTATTTATTATTTATTATTTATTATTTATTATTTATTATTTATTATTTATTATTTATTATTTATTATTTATTATTTATTATTTATTATTTATTTATTATTTATTATTTATTATTTATTATTTATTATTTATTATTTATTATTTATTATTTATTATTTATTATTTATTATTTATTATTTATTATTTATTATTTATTATTTATTATTTATTATTTATTATTTATTATTTATTATTTATTATACACCTGTGATATTTACAAACCTTCTAGATTTTTGTTTTGGTTTTCTTTTTATTGTATTTTTTTGTTTTTAATTTAATCTCATCATATGGAGGTTTTTTCCCATAGTTTTCCTCTGAACAGACACTTCATTTATCGCCCTCTTTATTTTTTCACTAATATGTATTAGCAATTAATTTTTTAAAATTGTGTTCTCAGTAGTAAGGTTTTAATAACCATATCTCTGTGCAAGCCTGAGCAAATTAAGTCAATACTGTATAAAATTAATGTTGTACTCTGAAAGAAAGGAAATAAATATCTATCTATCTATCTGGAAGAATTATTCGGTAATCGACCGAAACTGCCTCTCTCCTAATTGATTCACCGATAATTTAATTAGAGATATAGGATGCAGGAATGGTAATCAACAGTGAAGGACTGCCCATTGCGGTAATGGGCAGTCTTTGACTGCATTGCAAATTTGAGTTCTGCAAAAATAGAAATTGATAGAGCGTCAAAAATATTTTCCTGTCAAACTGAAAATAAGGGATGAGTTTCGAAAAGAAACGATCCAATTTAGAAATCTCTTAAAAATGGCGGATTTCATTAAATTTGAATTGAAAATTTCGGAACACGACGCCCACTTTAGTTAGAAGAAGTTATCATACCATCCGTTGCGCGTTTATTTTTTTAAATCATTTTTTTTTTTGTTATAATCTACGCGCGCCGAAGGGGATATGAATACCCTTAAACTGTTTTAGGGCTTAATACACTGTTTTAGGACACGGGGGTTAGGAAAAGAGGGGAAGAGGAACAGAGGAGGACCCTATGCACGTTGACTTTAAATGTTTGAAGGTTATAGTGATGGGGAAATACAGAGCCTGGTAGATCATTCCACATTCGAGTCGTTCGGCTATAAACGAATCCCTATATTTTACAGTACGACCGAAATTTTGCTTAAGGGTGAACTGATGTGCATTCGAAGCATGACGCGTATTGCGGGTGAAATTTTGAAAGGGAGGAATACAACTGGCTATTTCGCTGGAGCATTTTTTTTTTTTTATAGAAAATACGATTAAATAGGGAGAGACATGAGACATTTCTCCGATGTTCAAGTGAATGTATGGAATTCAAAATGTCTCTATCACCTATAAGTTTTAACCCTATCAAGAATGTGCAAAACGGTCTTGGGTGCACCAGACCAGGGGCCTAACTCTGTAATTCGATTCGAAAGTTAAATCGTTCGAATTCGGAAAATTTGTACTGTGTTATTCGAAAATCGGAAATTGAAATCCGAATTTCATTTGTTTAGATACATTTGCTAGAAAATCGGAAATTTCGTACCTAGCAACTCTATTTTCATTGCTAAATACATTCGAATTTCGGAAATGTCATTCGACATCTATTTGCAATTCGGAAAAGTTTTGCTGAGAGCTAAAATGTAAGTATTTATTTAAAAAAAAATTCATAAAAAATATATTTTGATAAAATGTTATAAATTAAAGGGAAACCACAAGCAAAAATATAAATACAAGCCAAAATCAATTTGAAATTATGGTTGATTTTATGTGTTCCCATCCGGACTTATCAAAGGGCTATTTAAAAACTGCGGACGCACGGAGAACTTCAAATAATCTGTGGAAGCGTTTAGCAACCGATTTAAACGCAGCTGGTCCACCAATGCGTGAAGATTATGCGTGGAAAAAAGTAAGCTTTTAAACGTGATTGTATAAATTCAAAAATATTGTATTTATTTTTAAAATAAATATTCTTAAGGTTTGGGCCGATTATAAAAACAACATAAAGTCCAAAGCACGAAAAAATAGAACAGGAGGGCATTTCGGGAACAGGAGGGCCACCTCTAAGTATTGCAGTTTCTATGTTTTGGAAGAAAAGGTTATAGCGTTGCTGCAGATAGATGAGGCTGTAAATGGAATGGTGGGAACAAAAGACTTTGGATCAGGAAATGAAAAAGGAAAAGAAAAAACAGCTGATGAAGAAACTGAACAGATGTTTGAAGCCATAATAATGGACTCGGACGCCACCTATTTCGAACCCTACGGTTTTTCCAAAATCAAAACAAAACTTACACTAAATACAAGTAAAGAATCAAATCAAATACCAAAAAAATTCTCACAAGATGTTAAAAGAAATAAACGAAAATTTAAGAAACATTTTAAGATACAAGAGAAAGCAATTCGACTTGGATGAGAAGTACAAAAAGAAACAGCTAGAACTTGATGAGAGGAAATTTGAGCTAGCAAAAGAAAAATTTGAATTCGAGAAAAAAAATGAAGTCGAAAAAAGCAGAATTAATGTTACCAAGTTAGAGTTAAAACAGAAAATTTTGGAGTTGAAGACGAAGAACCAGCCAAGAAATTAAACTTAATTACAAATTCCGGTTTTAGTGCAAATTAAGAATTATTTCTCTTTATTTATTTTTGTTATATTAATAAAATGAATTCAATTGTTATTTTTTTCAATTCAGTTATTTTTCTTTCTTTATTTTTGTTATATTAGTAAAATGAATTCAATTGTTTATGTACTTATTCTTATTGCATTAAGTTATTTTTTATGTTGTCTCTTATCGTTTTACCAATATTCAAGTAGTTCTGGACGCTTGGTCCTGGGCCGTCATGGTAAGAAGCAACATTGTTTATATTAAATTCGTCCTCCCTTTCTTGAGGGGATAGTTTAGGAGGATCTTCAACATTGTACATTAAACAAATGTTATGAAGAACACAACAAACATTTAAGATTTGAGCTACTTTCTCTGGGGCGTAATGAAGTTCCCTCGCTGCAGGTAGGCAGCGAAATCTTGCTTTCAAAACACCAAATACCCGTTCTATGGTGGATCTAGCCTTAGAAAATATGTCATTGAACAATGATTCCACTGAATTTTCTGGGGCATTCCGATATGGTACCAGCATCCATGGTTCGAGTGGATACCCGGAATGTCCTATGAAATACAACGCTAATAATTTTGTTTATTTTTGTAATTAAATATGGTTACCAATTATCCAAGTTGATTTGTCTCCGTTTTTGAAGTTGTTTTCAAGGTATTGCCGTTGATTCGAAAGATTCCAAACATGTGAGTCGTGAAATGCTCCACCGTATCGTCCATTAACCGCTCGGATAATCATCCGATGATCACATATCTTCAAGAAACAAAGCTCCATAAATTAATTAAAATAAATCAAGAACTAGATTTCAAAGTGAACTTACCACCATTGCATTTATACTGTGCTTCAATTTCCGATTGAAAAATAAATGTTCATTGTTCCTCGGTCTAATTATTTGAATGTGTGTCCCATCCACGACTGCAACTATTCCCGGTATGCCAGATTTCGAATGGAAATATTTTTTTGATTCCATCTTTTCCTCATTCGTCATATTAAAATTGATATGTTTTGGACACAGCTGTTTTTCAATAGCTTCACAGAGTTCCGAAATAACTGTTGAAACCGTCTGCTGCGCCAGCCCAGTGAATCGATCTTGACCTATTTGGTGCTGATATCCACCTTGCGTAAGAAATTTTAGCGTTGCACCTAGTTTAATAATTGTAGGTATTGAAGACTACCTTTTCCTTTCTCTCAGATCATCACTTATGCTGTTCAAAACATACATAAATGCATCTTTTGAAAGACGATAATTTTTTACAAAACTAGAAAAAAAAATTAAGTGTATGTACATTATTTCGTCATTAAATGTTCACATTATTGATAAACCCATTATGTTAGAATGGTCTCTTATCATCTTCCTTTGAATTCTTTCTTCACCACAAATTTCTTCATCAAGCCACAATTAAACTGAACCCTTATCCATTTTTTTTTTTTTTTTTATAATTTGCACATGTTAAAGGGGATATGAATACCCTTATACTAATTTTTAGAACACGTACGTTTTTTTATTTTTGTGGAAAGGAAGAGACAGAGAGAAAGACAGATTGGTGTAGTTAGTTTGAAACTCAGGTGGTAGTTAAGTTTCAGTGAACTACAAGGGTGGCTGTCCAGATAACTGGGGAGTATTTTGATTGTTTTCGCTATTATTGTCTTTGCTTATGATTCACAGTATTTTTTCCATCCTCCGGATGTCATCATCACGATCAGGTTGCATTTTAGCCATATGACCACCCTACTGCGCCAGTGTTATGCCTTCACAGTAGAGTTGACTTAGCTTTCGCAAGTGATCGACTTTTTTATTTATTTCATGCGAAATAAATAGATGATTCTTGACATCCATATTGAAATTCAATTATCGACGAATAAATTTAAATAATCAGAAACGAATTATTTGACTTTTTGTTGAATTTAAAATGTCATTTTTGACAATAAACAGCTCGAGTCTCGGAACATTTATTCGAAAGTTGCAATGGTTTCTTTGCAACATTTCCTTTCGATTCGAAAGTTATACAGAGTAACATTTGAAATTAGAATAGGAAACAACTTTCGAACAGTTTTTACTTTCGAATCGAATTACAGAGTTAGGCCCCAGATATGGGCCTTATATTCCAGCTTAGGGCGGATGAATGTCTTATAAATTGAGGCCAGATCAGACGGCGACCTCTAATATTTGATCGTTCCATTGAAGATGGTTATTAATACACATACCTAGAATTGCAAGTCTTTCGGTTTCAATGACGCAAGTACCATCCATGGTTAATGGTTGATGGTTTTGGTTTCGCTTGAAAGACAAAAGACAGCATCGTGTTTTGGAAGCATTAAATTCCACTCTGTTGGTTGAACCCCATTTTATTATTCTGTTCAGGTCGTAATTTAATCCGTTTAACACACGTTGCCGTTCCCCTTCTACGACCGAAGAGCAAGGACGCAAGTCCTGTGTATGATAAAGTGTTTATTAATTTTGATACATAGTTTGTAACATAAACAAATAATTGCGATGAACCTCCAAAAATATATACGCGGATACTTGTGATCGATTTCGAGACTTATGTCGATCTAGCCATGTTCGTCTGTCCGTCCGGCCGTCTGTCCGTATAGTTTTCAGTCCTTAAAGCTTGAGCTAGGAGAACGAAATTTTGTATATAAGCCAGGATCTGAGACAGTACGTGTAAACAAATTTTAGATCCGCCCACAAACACTAACTCTAACTCGAGAATTACTAAACGGGTTTCGACACGTATGTGACCCATATGGAAACAAGATAAGATCTGTGCAATTAATATCATAATTTTCACTAAGAAACATGGCAATATTTCGTCTTCCAGCTGTACTTATAAGTAAAAATAACTGCACATAACTACACATGCTCTTGCTAGCGAGTAGTTTGCTGGGAGATTTAAAAGTAATGGAATATGTGAAGTAAGCTCATATGTATGACTAATTTCTAAGATGTGGTTATGGTTAAAATAATGGCCCATGTTCATAGTTATATTTTAAGCCCGAGTGTAACTGATCTGGAGTCTAAAGTTACACACAGATTAGATACGGCTGGTAAATACGAGTCTAACATCTAATCTACTGCAACTCTACTACAAATTATATTCAATCTATTACAAAAACACTCCGAAAGCGAAATTTCAAAAATACGTAAACTTATTTTGCGGTTTTGCTGTTGTAAAAAAAAATAAGGTAACAATTGGAATTATATATATGTTTTGAAATAAACAAAAAAAAAATATAAAATTACAGATGAGTGGCAAGGAACATAAAAGAGACAGAGAAAGAAATTCTGCGCGAATTGGTCTGAAGACATCTTAAAGTCGTGGACGATAAAAGAAACGTTAAGATGATTTCACAAAAAAAGGCAGCATGGAAAGACATCGAAATAAATATGCAAAAATGCAAATATTCACCAAGATACCAAAATCTTGATCAATGTTGTAATCGACCGACATTTTTCTTTATTTTATTTAGTTCGTTACTTACGTGGTACACTATTTTTATTACTGTAAAACTAAAATCAAATCATAAATCACTGGCGCATCACAAAGTTCTTAATAAAATTTTTTTTTCGTTAACAAATTTCTGCCGTTTAACAGAGATAAACATAAGTTCTGTCGTGATTAATGTTAGACTAGAGTTTGTCGTTTAGACATGGGTTTAAATTGTCTATGAATCACATAAACACCGAATTAGTTTAACAATAACATAATAAGAACTTATCAAATATCTATGAATATGCGCCAATATGTTTTGAACATTTTCAGTCGCATTTTACTATTAGTTCTTCAGCAGGGTATGCAAATTGGTTTAGGTGTGATAATTTCTACTACTGGGAGCAAAAACGTATTCCAACTCTCACTTACAAATAAGTACTTATAAGCAGGTTTCGAAAACAAGGATTATTAGCAATACAGCGGTTGTGCAAACATACATGCACAGTTAAGGTTACAACCTTGTTTATGTTAAATTGCCCTGTAAAATGCAATAGCAACCGAAACCGAGTCTACAGCAAACCAAATGCATGGTCAACAATTACCATTGCTGAAGAATATAGATTATTAAGTTAACTAACAATTCTTGGCATTGAAGAGTTGTTTTTGAATGTTGGAATTTGCCACTCTAAAGATGGATATTAGGGTGGACCTTATTTGACACAAATTTTGTTTCGAATTTTCAATGGAGCACCCTATCAATAAGTTCTATATTATGAGGAAGTTGTACAGTATTTTTTGTTTTTTTCATAATCGCCTTAAATTGAGGGGTCGCTATCGGACTTTGAAAAGTTTGTTCAAAAAAATCATCAAACATAATCTTTTTAAGTGATAAGTTCCTTATTTTTAACTTTTAAAATATAGTTATGGTGATATAAGCGACATAAATGTGTATGCGAATATTTGTTATTGACTGTTATATTCTTCTATAAGAGCCACTCCTCTTTCAGAAACGTCGTTCACGACTCTCATAGAGTAAGCAATAGTTTTAGTCATCATCTTGTTCCCAAAATCCGACATCTAATTCTAAGAAGTTTGATGAAATTTCCGTTATGGAAAAAAACCAAAAAGTATTTTTTAAAACTAAATTTTCTAAAGTTTTCTGAAGGACAACACCTATGTAGATCAAATGAGACTCTCTTCAAAATATCGTCAATTCCTTAATTTTTTAAAGCAGATACCATCATCTTTTGCCACACTTTCATCAAAGCAAGCAAATGCTACCAACTCTTCTGAAAGATACCATAAATGACCAAGAAAAATTTTCATAGACAATTTTGACTGTAACGAATTTATCTCCTCAAAGTCAAATCAAAAGTCATTATTAGGCGCTTTGCAAGCTAAACTTGACGCAAACCAATATTTTACTTACAACATAACTGCGAAAATAAAGTACATATAGATACACAGATATTGACTTTTCTTCTTTTTTAGTAAGCTTGAACTGATCTCCAAACAGGTAAATCTTCAGAAAGTAAATCGATTTGGCCTTCAACGCAAGGGCGGATCCAGGGGGGTGGCACAGGGGCCCCGGCCCGGGGCACTTTCGGCGCCAATGCTTTTTACCGCAAAAAGTACTCAAAACTTAATTTATTCATTGTATTAATTTTATTTATTTCATAAAAACATAAACAAACATAATAGCAATTCATAACAAAAAATAAAATTTCATTTATTAAAAACAAAATAAATAAAGAAACACATAAGGAACTAAATATTTAAAAGAAATTCAAAAGTTTCACATGAACGTTACGTAATGTAATAATTAGATATGTCAATATTAAAGCAATATTTGGTTCGACTGCGGGATGTCGATGTTGGATTATGGAGTTTCAATTCTATTTCATTTTTAAGTGTCAAAGAAATGTCTTCAATTTGAGGTTTTACAAAAACCCAATCAACAATATTAGCTCTTCGGAGATAACTTGCGTTAAAAGCAGATTCGGAAAATTTCTCAATAATTTCGCCGACATAAAAGGCTTGTTTTTCTTAAATTTCCAATAAACTTCACGAGAACAAAGTCTCCTACGGCAACAGAGTCGTTAGCGGCCAAATTATTTTTGGAAACTTGCATTTCCTCAGTTTCACTAATACTTGAATTGTCTACAAAGGGCCCAGCTGACTGATCTAAATCAGCGTATTGAACGTCAACGTCACTTTCACTTTCGTCTGAAGAATGAGCTTTCATACGTTTTTTTTTTTTTTTTAATAATTTAAGATTCGAGAAGATCCGCTCCTGGAAGTTTTCTTTGCAGCCGTTAAGCGTTGTATTGGACGTATCACTTCAGGTGATACAATTGTTAGGGTACTTGGCTGTTGCTTCTGTTCAATTTGTTCTTGTGGCAAAGATCTTCTATAGCATCATTATTATCTTTATTTGACCCATTTCCTGTGTCTAGTTCCATTGAAAAACCTCTAAATCAATTGGATAAATTCCAGTTTTTCTAAATCCGCTGCATATATTCTCTGCTGAAAATGATCTCAGGAACGGCTGGTTAGTTAATTTGGGCAAATCATAAATAGTGATCTGTTTCCCTTGGTTAGCGCATACGAAATTATTAAAAGATGATCGGAGAATTTTTTGAAAGGTCCAAATACTGAGACGTCGAGCGGTTGAAGACGATTGAAGTAAGAGGTGGAAAGGAAAGTAAACAAACTCCATTTTTTCTGCACAAATTAATGCTTTCGAGGCTGCAGTGAGATGAGTGGTTATCCTTAGAACAGTTTGCATGGCGTTACAAATGTTTCAGGACATCTACAAACAACTCGGAAGTCGTCCACCCGCTCTTACTGACTAAGGCCAGCGAGCCTGCTAATGATCCATTCAAAAACATGTCAGTGTATCGCTGGCTCGGAAAAACGTAAACAGGTGGAAGATGATTTCCTATTGCATTCACAACCCCTACAAGTGTAATCAAGCTTCCGCGTTCAGCCGATGATATTTGGCAAACTGATCGCTGATCTCTCTGAGCAAGTACCTAAAAATGCAAAATAAATTGACCGTACACGAAAAAAATTGATAGAAAAGCATACTTTGGGATTCTCCAACATCGTGGATATACCGGATTCTTCCAAATTGTGAATGTCCTTCGGTTCAAAAGAATGTTTTTTGTGCAATGCTTTTAAATTCTCAAAGAAAGTATCAACACCTGTTTTGTTGAGGCTCCTCACACGGGCTATGCTTATCCTTTCGTAGAGAAACCAAAGAGCCAGTCCTCGGTAGCTGCTTTGCCGTCATCCCAATTTTTTGGATGAGTTATTGAATTTACAGTCACATATTCAAAAACCAACTTTCTGAACGTATGGTAGTTTTTAAGTATACGACTATCTCTTCTTCTTGGGTTTTTGTTGTAACCTGGTTTGACGTATACTTTCATTGAAAATCAAAGGGTCCTCCTTTTTAATTCTGGATTGTCACGTTGTTCGTTTTATACTGTACTTCAAGGCAGCTGAAGTTATAGTTTCCCGATCGTGTTTTACATCGGTAATCGCTTTTTTGACTAGATCTTCTTTTATGTTAACTCAGTTTTTTTTTTTTGTAATTACGAACCATATCTACAACAGAATACGCAAACATAAATAATTCTGTATAAATAACATCCTTGGGGTACATTCGTCAGCTGCCGAATCTGCCCCTGGTTTAAACGATGAATGTGCCCCGATGTAGGAAATTTATATTTATCAACTCCTTTAACAATAACAAATTTATAAATTGCAAATTCATCCTGTTCAACTTAAAGACGAATATTTATAAATAGTCCTCACAAAATTTCACTGATTTTTGCAAAAAACTAATATTAAAAAATGCTTACCTACTAGAAGTAGAAAATTACACTGAAGACACAAAAAACACCCAATTACTTCTAACTCTTTTTGCCGACTAACTAGAACTGTCAAACTACAGCACAAGGCACAGGTTTACAAAAGGGTCCGTTCGCCATTTAAATTATGGGTTTACAGATCACAGTTTTCGAGAAAATTGCAAAGACGAATGTGTCTCGACGACGAATGTGCCCAGTTTACCATATTTACCGATGTTGTGTCAAAAAACATATATTTTATTGATTCGAAATACCCATGTGCCAAATAGACATAACTTCAATTGCTGTTCTTCTGACTGTCATGTTCTTCTCAGACTTGTGATGAAAAAATAAACACAAAACCTCTTGCACGGATGGTAACTTTGTTTGCTTTAAACCTCCGTAGTTTTACTAGTAGAAACTTTATTTGCTACATGAAGTCAGAACAAAGTGCAGTAGCAGTAACAAGCCGAAGCAACTGCAACGGCGAACTTCACAAGATGCTCAATGTACTACGTGTTCTTACAACTGCAATACATTGAATGAAACCATAATGCAATTATATGTAAACGACACGTTATATGTTTAGGCACCGTGACTCAGTGGTTAAGTACATGATCACTGAGCGATAGGTTCAAGGTTCGAATCCAAGAAAACACAAAAAATAAAAAATAAGTTTTCTCACGGTCCCACCTCTCGCGACTGTTTAACAAACAATAAAATTGCCCTTCGGAGCATAAAACTGTAGGTCCCAACCATTCGTGAGGCTCACTGCACGAGTGGCTGCGAGAAGCTAGGCCAGGCCCTTCATTGGGCTGTTAGCGCTAAAATATTATTATTATTATATGCTTGGTAGCGACCCCTAAAAGTTGACCCAATTGAGCGAAATTTCAAACTAAATTTTTTTTTTTTATTAAATTTATTATTTTCGTATTACAATTTTAAAACAATTTTAATATTTGCAAATTTAACTGCAGCTAAATAATAAGAGAATAGTTAGAGATATTTTGTATTTCATTAAATAAAATAGAGATAAATGTCACTTTATAATAGATATATTCATTGTGGGGTGAACAAATTAAAATAAAAGTAAAGAAACCAAAAAAAAAAGAGAACAATTTAAAAAGCAAAGGGCAATTTCATTACTACAACAAGGCAATATATATGATAGATGCTAAGCAATGTAGCACAGCAAAATTTCGATTTCATTGTCATCAAAGCTAAGAAACCACTGTTTTACGTCGTTCATGAAAGTGAATAAGTTACCAATGATTCGAATACCTACAGGAAGCCTATTAAACAGTTTGCAATAAGTAACGGGGTAAGAATTTCTATAGCATGTTGTACGAAAGGCAGGAATGGTAACTAGAGACTGTTGATTGCTTCTCAAGCTATAGGAATCAGATATCGGACTTTGCAGGTAACTACATTTAATAAAAAATATCTTCAGAACCTTGAAATAAAAGAGGTGTCTAACTGGCAGGATTTTCATACGGCGAAAAAGTTCCATAGAGTGGGCTAAACGGGAGGAATTACAAATCTTCCTAATGGCGCATTTCTGTAAGACAATCAACATTTGAATTTTATTTAGGCAAGCACTTCCCCAAAAGCGTATTCCGTATTGCAATTTTGAATGAAATATCCCATAATAGATTGCTTTTAAAGTACAGTTGGGACAAAACTTTCTAAGGCGGTAGAAACAACGAATAGCAGATATTGTTTTAAACCTAAAATTTGATTGGACTAACTCAAATCCCGGTCGATTCTAACGTCTAGATATTTAAAATGTTTTACGTTTTCGATTTTGAAGCAATTGTCATCACAAGGAACATGCATATCGAAGGAGACATAAGAACATACAGTAATTGGTCAGTAGGCATACAGTGCAACAAGTTGTACCTTCCACAATTAGATTCATGAAATATGATCTCGATATCTGGAGCATCATGAGGCTGAAAAACATAAGTTTCGTTTTATTGCTAACTACTAGCTTATGTTCCGCAAACCAAATTCGTAGTAATTCAACGTCTTTATTTATACCAGTTACTAGGTTTAAGGGATTGACTGAACCATATGCGATACCAAGATCACCAGCAAAAGCTCTAACTTTTCCTACAAATGGTTGGGCAAACAGAGAATTTATATAAATGAGAAACAGTATAGGACCAAGCACAGAGCCTTGGGGAACACTAAGATTAATAATCTTAGAGTTACTTAAACTAGTTTCAACCTTCACTTTTTGTTTTCTGTTTTTAAGATATAATATAAACCAACTATACATAAAACCACGAAAACTCGCTTTATATAGCTTTTTCAAAAGAATGTTATGATCCACCATGTCAAAAGCCTTTGTTATATCAACAAAAAGTCCAGCACAACATTTTTTGTTGTCCAAACCTTTCTGTATAAGGGAACACAAATCTAAGAGAGCATCATCAGTAGATAGCCCAGCTCTAAACCCAAACTGCATGGGGCTGAAAAAATATTTTTTTTTTAGGAATTCCAAAACCCTTTTTTTTAACACATTTTCTCAAATACTTTGAAGATTGAAGACAATAACGAGATTGGTCTATAGTTATTTTTTTCATTTCTGTTACCCTTTTGAAAAGGGGAATAACAATGGCACATTTTAGTTCTTCAGGGAAGAGTCCAGACACGATGGTCAAATTGAAAAGATGTGCCAAAATATCAGCAATATTAAAGGCAACGTTCTTCAGTATAATTTTAGAAATACCATCGCTACCACAGAAATATGAATTGCTTAAGGAAATTGGTTCAAAAAAGGAGCTATTTCTTTGGAAAGTACTATTTACTAATCCGGATCCGGTACAGTAACAATTGCAATAACTTGAACAAAATCTTTGAAACGGCTGTTGTCCAACCGATGAAAAATAGTCATTGAATTCATTAGCTATTGCTGTAGGTTCCGAAATAGTAACACTTCCGTTTTTTAAACAAAGAGTATTATTTTGGTTAGTAGCATTACGATTGATTATGCTATTAATCACTTTCCACTCCTTTTTAAGATTTCCTTGTGAATCCCTTATCTGATTTTGGTAGTAACTATCTCGGCACTTACGTATCTCTTTGTTAATTTTTTGGCTCATACAGTTATAACGACTCTGTAAACTAGAGTTTTGTGGATGTTTGTGGCAACTTATCCGCCGTTTATCCAAGGCTTAAGCCTTAGAGCAGATTTTCTAGGGACAATGACGTAGCTTGCAAAGTTAACATAGTTTTTCTTAAAAAATTTAATAAAATATCATAACCCATAGAAACATTGTTACATAGAACATAATATTTTATTACATAGAACGTAATTAAGGGGTTTCGCGCCAACTTTATTTAAGGACCACCCTAATGGATATGTTAAGTTTCGTAACAAAATCGTATTACTCGTATGTTCAAAGGTTGCACAGTCATGTTTTCTGTGGCTTTCAGATATAAGCCTGACCTACGAAGCGCTCAGTTTTCATGCATATTTCTTCCCCACAATCGAGTCGTGAGTAAAGCAGCCACAAAGTGTGAGAACGATCACGATTGTGACGCACATTGTATCTATATTATTGTTTCATATATTATTGCTCCAATTCGATTGGAAAACTGGTATTAGGTTGATAATGTGGAAAAATTGGGATAAAAAAGAAACATGGCTGGATTGACATAACTGATCACAAATATATACATTTGGGGGTACATCGTTATTATTTTTCTACTTTACAAACTATGTATCAAATTTAATAGATGGGATAGGGTATAACAAAATGACACTCATATGTATGTAGATTTTTTGTTTTCTTTGTGAACGGAGGAGGAACCTTGCATATGCACCGCACTCCAGTTTGTAGGGCAGTATCAGATTCTTACTGACTAAACCTTACCTCCTTTAGCTCAGATCCTGGCCCCGTGGGACCACCGCCAGGTATTACTTCGCGGGGCGGGTTTTCCGGTTTACACGGCCGTCGTTGTCTGCATTTCCAGCATTCTTCTCTGGCTTTGTACTCTTGTTAATAATGTGCAAACCGCGACCCAACTGCTCTGCGATCTGAACCTTGGGCAATTAAAAACGACAAGTTCTGTGTCTTCTTCAGATCCAGGGTATGTTAGGCATTCTAGCGAGGTGTAAAGTCTAAAACGATGGAGGTATCGGCGATAGCCGCCGTGGACCGACAAAAATAGCGTCAATTGGTAGTTGACTTCCCCATGTCTTCCATCCACGGTTCTATGCTGGGGATTAGTTTGTGTGTCCACCTACCCTTATGTGAGGTATCCCATCGTTGTTGCCACACTCTTAGCGATAATGTCCTCTCTTGTCTTCTAAATTCTTTATCGGAAATGTTTTCCGTTTTTCCAACCCGAATTCTTTTAGCTTCATCAGCCCGCCTCATCCGAAATTTTCCTATAAGTCGATATAACTCTAATTGCGGTTAGTCTATAGACTCTGTTGTTTATACGTGATCGATTTTTCTTCACTTTTAATGCATCAGCCCAGATTGGAGGTGCGTAGAGCATTGTTGAGGTCACAACAGTAATAGTCTCTTGTTGTTTCTTGGGCCCCCAACATTTTGCAACATTGTCGAAAGCGCCGAGTGTACATTCGATGCCTTCTTCTATATGTATTTCATGTGGTTGCTAAAGTTTAGCCTGTCGTCTGTCATAACGCCGAGAAATTTAATGCATCTTTTGGGGATTATTGTATGACTCCCCACCTTGATATTGATGGTCTCTCTTATGCTGCAGCTACTAATAAGTCCTGCCTCCGTTTTGCGTTCTGTGAAAGCTAAACTCTTTGATTCTAGCTGTTGAGTCATGAGAGATGCGGTGGTCTCGTTAGCATTTAACTCAAGCTCGTCGAAGTGTTTCGCCGTAACCACTATAGCCATGTCGTCGGTAAAGCCTATGATTTGTACTCCATCGGGGATTCGTAGTCTCAATACACCATTCCATAGAACCGGTCTGAGGACGAAGACGAAGACGAAGGATGATGGTTCGGCGAGATTTTTCCCTACCTTTGGTAGTTTCTCTGTTTCTTCCATATTGAGGGGAAGATGCCATTTTCAAAACATATCTGCATTGTTTTCATGAAGATTGCAGGTTACATCTTGTTGCTGCTTTTAGAGCTTTATTGGGAACTCCGTCTGGTCCCACACATTTTTTGTCGGCAATCATTTCGTAGGCGTTCAATATTTCATATACTCTGACTTCGAGTATCGTTGATATATGGTAATGACGCTGCTCTTCCCGTAGTATATGTTGCGGGAACAGTGTTCTTACAATTTTCTCAAGCAGCTCTGGAAATTTCTCCTGTGTTGCCTTTTGACCATTGATTTTTGTCATTACCACTCTGTACGCCTGACCTTCGCATACATTTGGGTTCCTTATCGCATTTCTTCGCCATTTGGCCTTCTTCTCCGCATCTTATATATAACTTTGATCTGTCTGGATTCTTACAGTCCTTGGACAGGTAACCAAAATCCAGGCATCTAAAACATTTTCTTTGTTGAGTAGGCTCCTTTAGGTCCTTATTGTGAGTGTCGATTAGGAATGAATTCTTGAAAATGGCCAGAAAAATAAGAAAAATAAGGAATGCTTCCAACCCTTTAGAATTGGAAGAAAAAATGTGAGTATTATTTATCAAAAAGTGGCTCTTTTACCTAGGCACTTACTTATAATTTATCTTTACAGTTTTTTGAAATATTTCCGACTGTCCAAGGCAGCATTTAATAATCTACTAACGGAAATACACACTAAATTAAAGCGAAACGTAAGAAATATGTACGTCGATTCCGAATGTTATAAAACTTGCAACCGTTTTACGATACTGTGCCAATGGATCTTACCAAACCAGTGTGGGGAATAAGCACTGTCTTGGGCTGGCGCAATCCACCATATCTCTAGTGCTCAAAGAAGTCCTCCAGGCGCTGGAAAGTCACATTTGCTCTAAATGGATTAATTTTAATTATACTGCACTTGAAGCACGTCGGGCAAAAATTATTATTTTTTGAAAAAAGTGGAGTATCAGGAATTATAGGTTGTATTGGTGGTACCCACATCTGTGCCACTAGGATCTGCATCTCAAAAATTTAGATGCTCTTTCTGCAACTCTAATATTTGCTGTTTTACTTTAATTTTTATGGCTCGCTCTTTGAAGTCTTTAAATTTGAAGTCACTGCAGACCTAAAAGCAAAGTTCAATTTATCAATGTAAATAGGTATTTGTATTTTTATTTTATTTTTTACCTTTATCCATTTGTCCCATGTACGTACTGGAGGTCCGGGGCTATTTAATTCAACAGCAATTTTTTCCCACCGTTTGTTTGCTTGCGCCTTAGCTCATATTCCCTTTGCAATATCGGGGTTGGCTTCCAAATATGCAACTAGTAGCTCAAGCTGTTTTTTGTTTGTGACTTGCTACGCCCTAAATTTGAAATAATTGTTTTGTTTTCTTTTTGCATAAATATTATTTTAATTTCATTGATATAACTTACATTTTCTACGCAAAAAACCTTTTTATATTGCACGAACAAAGAGCATCGACCAAAAATTTGTGAACGACAACAAGCGACTGTCAAATCGACAATTGTCGTTCACAATCATAATACAAAATGCGTGTTACCTTTTCTCCGAGCTTCTTAAGGTTAACATCGCTTTCCATTTGTCGCTGGATATCCCCGTATGACTTTTCCCCTCTTGTTGCTAATACGATGGCATCCGGTCTATGTCTTTTCACTCTTTTTATTTTGTGCTCTTCTGCATGGTTATGATTTCTGGCCTTCCTTCTGGCGATCTTTTACCACTGGATGTCTGTTCATGTTTATCTCCTACAGACTTATCAGCCTACTTGAGTGATAACTTGAGTCTAGTTTTTTCTTTCTTTGATGTCTGTCCTGCGGTATTGCCCGAGGGTTCTCTTCTTCTTTTGGGCGAGCCTTGCTTCAACGTTTCCAAACACTAGGCCGACTGAAATCTTTGTTTTTTCGTCCGCTTTTTCTGACGACCGTTGGACGCGAGAACTCCTTTTGAAGGGATCTATTATGTCCTTTCATGTAGTTTTATCTACTACTCCAGCCAAGTTCTCCACTGTTGTAATATTGCAGTTATTGTATATCGACGACTCCGAGCCTGCTCGATCACTCTCGGCTGCCGGTAATGGTGATCCGACTCTCTGCACCATAAAGGTAATGCTTCTCTCACTATCCATCATTGGTTTACTTTTCAGTGTTCCTTTCCATAGCCGTTTTTACCTTCAGCCAGGTTTTTAGTTCTGCCGACCGCTACGGTTCAGAGGTAGACCGGGAGCCACCTATTCTGGTCAGATGCTTCTGGATTTACTTATTTTCGCACTGTTCCAGTATTCCACATGTGTAATGCGCCCATGGATGCATGAAAAATGTGAGGTCCAAAGTAATATCCCACGTAGTCACTCGTAGCCACCTTGTAGGGTGGTTAACACTTACTTGAATACGGCGCCTACTCGTCTTGTCGCGGAAAGTTCATCGGGGTTCCTGTCGCACTCTCCTTTTCCGCCGCTTTTAGTCGGGAACTGCTTATTCGTTATTCGCAGCTAACCTACGTAGCTGTAGGCCGTCCACTATCCGCCACCCGTGACCCCAACAGTAGCCTGAGCTTAGCCCTCACTCATATGTAGCTAGGAATATACTCGTATATGAATACAGACGCACTTACTCGTACATCACATGTAACTAAACTTAAAGAATTCAACAGAGCTACAAAGACAAATTAAAAATGAATAAAATAGAAAAAATGTTTGAATAAGATAATAAAAATACAAACCTAATAAGACAAGAAATTTAATTTAATTTCTTTCGCCTCCACATCTTCCAAATAGCTTTACGAGCACGAGGCCATAGAAGTAGATGGTTGATTGATTTGCTGATTTTTATGATTCTTTCAGAAGTTTAACATAAAGCAGAATTCTAGCTTCGACTTCCTTCTCCCTCTGAAATTTGATTTTGATTGATTCTCATTTCAGTTTCACTATCATTGCTATAGATTGCGATGTAGATTTTGATACATGAGTTTCATCGTCTTCTTCTTCTGTCGGAATGTCACCCTGTTAAATGGTCTGTTGCATTCTATTAACTTGAATTTCTCTTTTATTTTGTTAGGATATTTTCGTTTATCAATCCCATTTCTATATTACTAAGATTTAAACAACTGAAGTTATAATAATAATAAGAGTATTCACTTAAAGTAGAGTAAACTGAGGAAACAGCGCTAAAACGAATATATTTACTTAACGTGCAAATAAATTTAAATCTTATATCTGAATTTTTTTAACAGTCAATTCAATATTATTAAAAAAAAAAAAAAAAAATAGCCTACTAGACTCGAATTACATGGAGCGATTCAAAGGTGTATTCACATAAAATCATGACGTAAAATTACGCAAATACGAGTTCCTAAGTTTACTCGTTTAAGTGAATACCTTTAATATTATTCTTTGCTGGATAACTGGTCATTGCGATATCCTAGGCAGATAAATTAGCTCGACAAAATTCACTCGGTACAAACAGTCGTATAAAGAATGTGAACACGCCAATGTCATCTGCTACGTTCTTGACTCACGCTGATGCAATGGAAAATACGAATCTTAGTTGAAGACATCCTAATAACTGCAACACTGTTATTCTCATGTGGTCTCAATGAAGGGAGGGAAAAAGAGACTATAGTTCACTTCCTCCTCCTTGCCCATATCAGAATGGCTACTATAGGAGAATACTTCTGCTATGATCTGAACAATCTAAACAAAAACTGCACTGTCAAACAGTTTTTGTTCGAGAGATTATCGAGGGCCTCTTTTTATCTATCTATCTACCTGTGTATAGGTACGAGTATTATGTTATGAAAATATGAACAAATATTTTTATCTTAAATATCACAATTATGTTTCGTAAACTTTTTTTTAATATAATAGGGGTATTCAGTTTTCGTAAATTTGGAAGTTATATCGTTGTATAAGTAGAAAGTGTACCAACATACTAGTACAATACTACAAAAACAAAATATTTTTGTTACACACCGTAGCAAACAAGCTCAACATAGCGAATCACTTGTACGATTGTAAATTTATAGTGACAGCAGCCTACTATTAAATTATTTATGTTTGAGAGATATTTTGTCACAATTTGAGATATCGTGATGACACATATTTATTTACTAAAAAGAGTTGTAGGGAGTCGTTTTGACAACTAGTTATTTTATTAAATATAATTTAGCAGCAATTTACTGAGGCATGCCCGCTCTTTGATGTAAGAATCATTGCTCCTGATACTTAAGCAATACAATTGTGTACAATAAAAAGGTATAACGTTTAAAATAACATAATACTTTTCGATTTTGAATTTCATATACTCGTAACATTTACGTATTTTTCACATACTACTTCAAGTACTGGGACAACTCTCATTTTCGGTGTGCCAACCCAATGCTTAGACTGAATTCACGTAATCTTTGGGTCATTTCTGGATAAAATAATGGTCATCACTACCATCTTTCTTTCATGTGCATCTACGTCAATGGTGACTGAGCAAAATTAATGCAATAAGGTCAACAATGCTCAAACTCTGTTATTTTGACGTCAGTGGTACCCGATATAAGAGAGTTTAAGACAGAGAAATGCGCAGGCTGTAATCTTATACCTTCATTGCTCCATCAATACTAAACTGTGAGGATTCCTCAGTATCACGAAAATTTAAGGATTTACGAGAGTCGAGGAGCACTAAATTCTTGAACTACCTTGATTAGATCAGCAATATGTTTTTTAAGCCTTAGAATTTATTTCTTTTACCGTAATTTTTCCATATCGTCATCAGCAGAATGTTAATCCACATTTTCCAAATTTTCTTAATGTTTAACGTACGAGTATTCTAACACTAAAACTATTAAACTTGGCGTTCCTCAGGGGTCTGTTCTTGGTCCTATTCTGTTTTTAGTATATATAAATTCAATTTTTGAACAACCGTTTGCTGGAAAAGTTACGGCCTTTACAGATGCTTTAGGAATCGCCTATAGATCAGTTAGCCCCTTGAACTTAGTAGCTGACAGTGGCGTGGCGTCCATACAAGCCGATTCCTACCGGCTCCCCTTTTCAAATATCAAAAATTTTTATTTTGCCACTTGCCAACCATCACATTCAATTATTTGTTCATCAAACCATTTTTCATAACTTTACTATAAACACGCTCGAAGATGAAATGCTGCGATCACTTCGGTTGTTAATTCATTTTTACTCATACTCAAACTCGCACACATAGGCGAGACAAGTATGAACTCCTCTAGCGAGAGAGAGTGCAATGAATTTTTTTTGAAAAGCCGTTCATTTTGCGGCTTATGCATTCATTTCTTCACAGTACGAACTTTCAACTCTATTCCTTTCTGGCATATAGTAGAAGTTTATTTGCGATTTCTTTGTCTAACATACTGTAATATGCGAGCTACGGCTCGAGTAGATAAAACAATTATTCTGTGAAATTATTTCTTTATTTTCTAGTCTATAGAGCAATTCAGGTTCACACTATACTATTCTTCGCAATCCTTTTCTTACAAGGTCTCTGTCCTCTCAAATCACTTTATCTCCTTTCAATTACTTAATTCACAAATCCAAACTAATTACTTCTTCTTGTTAAATCTCAACTTTCAATTTATCACAAAATTACAACTTCGCCCATTATCACTTTTCTAATCTCTTCGCCACAGTTTAAGAACTACTGCCGCTTTCTCAATCGTCATCTGTCCTTATATAGCAGAAGTTTCTGATAGCCAGAAACTTCTAGCAAATTCTTCGACCACTGGAACAAGAGAAATTCTGATGTAATAATTCTTGCAGTTATAATTCCCTTTTATCCCTGATATTATTCGTCTCTTTCGTTGACATGAGCTGTGGAGACTTCATCCCAGACACGAACCTCGAATGAAAGGACAGTTCGAACCAAAATTCTGCCAGAATGAAAAGTCACTTTGGAATTTGTTGCGTCATACTTTTAGGGAGCGTAGTTATTATTATGCTACAATACATTCGCTTATGAGGAAAATAACCTGGAATTTCTCGGCTTTTGTGGATGAACATTGGTGGAGGAGAAAGGTTTTAGTTCGAGGGAGTTTTTTTTTTTTAATTGTAGGCAACAAAATAAGCCGACGATAATCGACTTATTGGGTGATGTAGTGGTTCGAACGGCGTTTGAGTTTTGAGGTTATTGAAAATTTGGATGCAAATTTTTGTGATTTTTGTGACTGCAAATATTAGAAAATTTTAAAAATTTAGCAATTACATATTGGTAGTTAAGTTAGTGTTTTAAATTATTAAATTATTATAAAATAGTGAGTAAGCTAAGTGAATAGTTATTAGCTATATACCAAGTAAGTAATTATAAATCTACTGAAGAGGTGCCCCATTGAACATTCTTATTATTCTTAGACAAGATGTCTCTAGTTAATTTTGAGTGTTGTTTAACTGATTTTCTTCTAAAAGAAACTCACGAGTTCAGTAAGCTTTCTTTTTTGTAAAAAAAAAAAAAAAGTTATAGAAATAGGTCGCTCGACACCATCAATGAAAATTGATTATACGCGAAAGGATGGGTATCAGAAACATTTTCATGAGACTTTTTACAAAAAGAATCCATGGCTGACTGGCAGTTGCAAATTAAATAGAATGTTTTGTTTTCCTTGTCTTCTTTTTTCTAATTCTCCTAGTGTTTGGAGTCACAAAGGTTTCTTTCATATAAACAATTTTATTAATTCTTCCAAAAAACATATTCAAACGGAAAAGCATATACGCAGCTGCTTGCATTTGGATGAATTTGGCGAATATCGCATAGAGACTTCTGTAGTTAATTCTTACGAGGCTCATAATAGAAAAGTTGATCGCAATCGCGATTTAATGAAGCGTTTCATAGACACTGTTGTTCTTCTAGGAAAATAAGAGCTGGCATTCCGTGGTCACGACGAAAAATATGGATCAGATAATCGCGGTAATTATATTGAAACCCTTTCATACTTGGCTAAGTATGACCATTTAATGGATTCGCATTTAGAACAAAGTTTAAGTTTCCAAAACTCCATTTTTTCCGGCCTCTCAAAATGACTTGATACATAGTATCGCTGCAGTTATCAAATCCGAAATTAAGAATCAAGTCGGTTCTATAAAATTTGTATCTGTGATGGTCGATGAAACACCAGATGTGAGCCACAGAGAACAGCTTAGTATTGTAGTGCGTTATTTAGTAGAAAATAGAATACAGGACAAATTTCTAGGTTTCTTTAACGTGAGTGTCGGTCGAAATGCGTTTATTTTGTGCGATAAAATTATAAATGTCTTAGATAGTTTTAACTGTAAAGAAAAGTTAATAGGTCAGTCTTACGATGGTGCGGCCGTAATGTCCGGTGGCCATGGTGGAGTCCAAATAAGAATCCGAAATATATGCCCAATAGCTATTTTTATTCCCTGTTATGCCCATGTTCTGAATCTAAATCGTTAGAAAGCATTCCTGAGTTGAAATTATTTTTTGGCTTTGTTAGTAGTACTCGTATCGTTAGGTTTTTTTAATAAATCATCTAATGGAACCAATCTGCTAAAGACAATTGCTGCTAACGAATGCCCGACGAATGCATTCGCGTATAGTGAACGTCTTATTCAATTGCAGAGAAAATATTATAAAAACTTTTGAACAGATTTTATGTGAAATAGGAGAATGGGATAACGATGCTCTGGTTATGTTCGAAAGTTTGTTGTACAAACTGCAGGACAAAGAATTCTGTTTTTATTGCATGTTACTTCGATCATATTTGCAAAAACAGATATTCTTTTTAGTTTAGTTCAAAATAAACAAACTGACATAAAGCTTGTGAAGCAAGAGATCGAGTGAGTCATGGATTCTTTCTGAATTTTTAAACTCATTTGACTCAATCTATGAGAGCGTAAGTGACTGCTCAGAACCTCCACGCAAACGTCGACTACTTAATATTTATTCAAAAAACAAATTATAGCCGAATTTTTGTAGCAATTATAGATAATGGTACAAGTGAGATATAGTTCATTTAGTTCATATATTTGCTTTGATTTATTAAACAAATCAAAATATGAATGTTTTTCTAATTCAATGCCGGATGACAAAATATCTTCTTTACCCTATTTCATGGAATTTTTAATTTTACTACTTTAAAAAAAATGGACTCAAAGTTTTGTACACTACTCCTTCACTTAAAAAGCTTGATGTTTTTCAACTTTTTAAGCATTTTAATACGAAAATGCTTAGAGATACTTTTTCTCAAACAATAACATTGTGTGAAATCTTTTTAACCCTGCCTTTGACTGTGGCCTCTGTCGAAAGATCTTTTTTGACTTTAAAAATAGTCCACACTTAAGAAATTCCCACAAAGAAGAAAGACTCTCAGACCTGACACTTTTATCTATCGAAGAGCACCTTCTTTTAGAAATTAAAAATAAATCAAATTTTCTCAAATTTTTATGAAAGCGTTGTAGCAGAATTCGTAAAAAAGAATCATAGGATAGTTTTAGAGTACAAATAGGTAGTACATAATTGTAATTGCTAATTTTTTTATATTTAACAACGCTCCGAGTTATCAATAACTTATATAAATTATTCTTCCCGATGAGCTTATTATGCGATGAGCTCATTGTCTACGTAAATTCCAATGACTTAAAGTATAACAAAGGTGGCTTAGATTGCATATCTTAAGTCTGTGTTTCGAATAAGCACCAAAATGGTAAGTCCTGAATAAAACTTTTTATTTAAATTTTTTTCGGCTTTCCTGTCTTGAAATTTTACCCCACGCCACTGGTATGTATTGTATATATATAATAGTTTTCATCTCGCCGCCTAGCTCATTTACTTCTAATCAAGGGTTTGAATTCGGAAATAATTCCTATAAAGCTGGAACAATTTTTCAAAAAAGTTAGAGGTTAGAAAAATCTGACTCAAAAACAGCATACCTTCGGATCAAAAAGTACCCGGAATTTCCCATACAAACAAACCGCGCTTGAGATATAGTCAAAAGGTTTTTTTTTTAGGGTGATTCATCTGGCGTGAAAAATGGACATTACTCTTTCAATGTCTCGTCTATTTATTGTCCACTGCATTGCAGGCTTGAAAAGAATGATTTTACAAATATTTTCAGCTCTCTTGGACCGAATTTTTTAAGCAAAGATTATTGGTGGTGATTTTAATGCAAAACATACTTTCTGGGGTTCAAGATGTGTCTCACAAAAAGGCAGAGCACTTTACAACGTTTGCATGCAACAGAGTTGCGAACGATCCAATACGTGAAAGAAAAACTGCTAGATAAGTCAAAACTTAGCTGTAGTAATCAAAGAAATTTATCACGAAGGGAGGTTTTTTAGTGAGTAAAAATCTCACACTACTACGAGAACGCGCTATCGATCCTCATAGTGTCTTCATGAAGATTTTTTACCTACCCTCGGGAAAAGAAAAAAAAAATCTAGCGCTCAAATATCTGTTTGAGCGCCATTTGTCGGGAGTTTGTGCGTGATAGCTTTGTAAACAAGTCAGTGTTTGTTGTGTTCTGCGAATTTCGCAATGTCAAACTTAGTTGAACAAAGAGTTTGCCTGAAATTTTGTGTTTCTAACAAAATATCATATGCGGAAGCATTAAAAATATTAACGGTAGCCTACGGGGACTCGATAATGTCGAAAACACAAGCGTACAAATATAGGTATATTCTCCAAAAGGAGGATATCTGTCCAACCTTACTAGACTGGATGCAATGACAGCGATGTGTCGATTTAGGTTAAACGAAGTCTGGTACGACTTTCGGTATGAAGTATTTTTTTTTTTTATTCATAAGGTCTATCGATAATATTTTATGTTAGGTAGGATATACAAAGATTCCTTCCCCGAGAGTGTCAAATTATTTACTAATGTCTTCTGTGGATGTAGCACCACAAGCGGAATTGTAGCTGCTTGGTATTTGTGCATAAATGCAAATGTTTTTACTACATTATTTGAAGCAAATTCTTTCAAAGTGCATACACAAGTAATAATTTCATGGCATTTATTTATTTATAAAGGCTGGAATAAATATGAATGCAATTAATTAGTTTTTACTATACAGTTTAGTTTTTGCTTCAATATTAATGTATCATAGGTATGTCAATAGTATTGTAGCGAAGTTGGGGTGTAAATATGTAATAATGAAAAGACACTTCATCTCTACTTTAGCGTTAATTTATTTAATTCAAACTAATTCTAATAAAATGATTATCAACTTCTATCCCTGGTGGCGATATTTTACATTTTCCTGAGACTGAAAAGGATGTAGTTGATGCAGTTTTGTCAAATAAATCAAATTCTATAGGACTTTATGGGATTGACCCGAAATTCATTAAACTGTTTACTCCCCTATACTTTACCTGCCATAACTCATGTCTTCAATACAATTCCTTTGACGTCTACATATCCTAAAAGTTGGAAACGGAACAAGATTGTTCCAATTCCTAAAAAGGAGCACAGTAGAATATCAATATCGGTGTACAGACCAGTTGCTATATTACCATTCCTATCAAAGGTCTTCGAAAAAGCAATTCAGAAGCAAATGCAAAGTTTTTTAACAGAGAAGAATTTACTTAATAAGGTATCCGATCAAAACATTGCTTCAAATCTGCTTTTTTATGTATTATAAATAACATAGGAAAAGCAATTGTTAAAAATTTTTTCACGTTTTTAACTCTCCTCGATTTTTCCAAGACCTTCGATATTGTACTTTTATGTGCCCAGTTAAGAACTAGTTACAGATTCTACGGCAATTCTACTAAGTTGATACACTCGTACCTAGAGTGCTGGCAGCAATCAGTTTTTATTAACGCCCCATCATCTAGCTTCGCTCCCGTAGTAAGTGGCGTACCACAAGGGTCTATTCTTGGGGCTCTTCTTTTCTCCCTTTATGTCAACGAACTTATTGAGATGTACATTTAACTTTATCTTAGCTATCCAGTTGGCTTAGAGGAATGCGGAATATGGTCTAAAGCAAATAACCTTTGCCTAAACCCAACGAAACCGAAGGCCCTCATAATCAGTAAGAGAGTAATGAACGTGTCGATTTTCCGACCTGTCAAACTTAGTTCGAGAAACATCGATTATGTAGACACAACACGCAACATAGTTGTCTTCAACAGAACATTCACATGGACGGACCATATTAATACAGCGATCAGAAAAGCTAAATTAATTTTAGCAAAAACTCTGGTATTGCCCATATTGCTTTAAGGATGTGAAATCGTTTGCAATCCTGATTCCGATAGCAGAAGAAAGCTCAATGTCACCTATAACAATACAGCTCGATACATGTATCAAATTGTTCCAGAAAAATCGTATGACTTTCATTTGATAATCTAATGAAATTCAGATCACTAATTTATATGCACGAAGTCATGCAAACTCGTGAGCTTTTCTACCTGTACAGTAAGCTAAGTTTTCCGGTATCGCAGAGATCACATATACTTATTCAAAATAGTTATCTTTGCTTAATCTCAGAACGACAGTTTTTCTTTTATAACACCCGCTTTTGGAACTCTCTTCCACTTGAAGTGAGAAGGGTGAGAGATACAAAACACTTTATAACTCTTCTCAAAGAATACCTTACCAATGAGCATTCTTAATTTTTCTTGAATCCACTGATGTTAATAGATATACTAAATATATTTCACTAAATCTAAATTATTTGTTTTTCTTTAAATTCTATCTATGATATTTTTCTTTAAATTATGTATTTAACGTAAGTTTATACAAATTTATAAGGTTGTAATCTAAATGTGAAAGCCATATGAATAAAAAAAATAAATGTTATCAATTTGAAAAAAGAAAAGAAGTTGTTTTCAAAAACGGCTTCAGCCAATTTTTTTATTTTTTTATTTAATGCTTTAGTTGGGTCTCACTATTCATATGAATGTATTCGTATCTACACATTGTTACCATGGATAGAAATAATTGCCGTCAACCATTACTATACCTGCACCAATAACTTCGAATAATAACTATCTAACGTCTAATTTTCTATATCTGTACTATTAGCTACACCTGAGCTACAACATAGCGTCTGTTTAGGGTTGCGGTCAAAATCCCGAAAACTGAAATCCCGAAAATCCAAAATTCCGAAAAACCAAAATCCTGAAAATCCAAAATCCCGAAAGACCAAAATCCCGAAAAGAAAATCCCGAAAAATTATATAAAATTAAAAATTTGTAAAATGTTCAAATATATATATATTATATCCACAATGCATAAACAGTAGAATATGTATGGGGGGGCGTGTTGTTTTTATTCGACAGGGAAACCCACCTATTGGCCAACCGACTCAGAAAAAATTGCCGATCTTATCGATTTTTTCGTTTCAAAAGGTATTTACGATAAATTTATTACAGTCGAAGAAAGTTTTGATCTCTCTTCTGACCACTCTCCGGTAATTTTATTACTTGGTGAATAGCAATAGAACAAATTGGGAGGGCTTTAGAAATGATTGCGAAAGAAATATCGACTTAAATGTGTCACTTAAAACACCTTGTGAACTGGAGGACGAAGTTGATCGTTTCGTGGAAGCAATTCAAAGAGCGGCATGGAGAAACACTCCTTCTAGAAGCTATAAGATTAACCGCAACGAAAAGTATCCAAGTGAAATCATTGAACTGGTGAGGGTGAAAAGAAAAGCACGAAAGAAATAGCAAATTGACTATGCAATCGCCTTAGAGATAGTATTCGGGAATTTAAAAGCAATAAGATAGCGACCTTCCTTGAAAATCTCTCCACTGGAAGAGAATCAAATTATTCACTTTGGAAAGCGCTAAAAGGCATCCGGAAACCTCAAATGCAAGCGCCACCAATTCGGAAAAACGATAGAACTTGGGCCAAAAGCGACAAAGACAAGGAAGAACTTTTTGCTTTGCACTTAGAAGAAACGTTTAAGCCATTCGACAGCCCTTTGATAACACCCGACTCCCGAGTCACGACATCTGACAACTTTAAAGTAAAAAAAAGTTGCATTAATTGAACTGAGGGAAGACGAAAAAAGCACCCGGTTACGTCTTGATAACGGCGCAGGTGGTCAAGGAATTACCGAATAAAGCTCTTATCAAACTGCTATATTTGATTAACGCTTCATTCAGATTGCTCTACTTTCCGGGACAATGGAAAGTCGCAGAGGTTATAATGGTCCCGAAACCAGGCAAACCTCTGAATTAAAAAAAATAATATCGGCCCATTTCCCTATTGCCGGTTATCTCTAAAATATTCGAAAAACTACTTTCAAAACGACTACAACCCGTAATCAATGAAAGACGTCTCATTCCTGACCATCAGTTTGGATTTAGAGTCAAACATTCTACAATCGACCAAGCAAAATAACTGACGTGATTGAGAAAACTCTCGAAGAAAAAAAGATTTGTTGTGGTGTATTTCTTGATGTTTCACAAGCTTTCGATAAGGTTTGGCACGAAGGCTTGGAGTATAAATTGCAACGACTGCTGCCACGGCAACTTTATCTAGTTTTACGATCGTACCTCATCTAAAGACTTTTTCGTGTTAAGCACGGGAATGATTACTCCGATTTCAAGGAGATTGTGTCCTTGGCTCACTTCTATATGTACTCTACACGCGTTATATCCCGTAGGAAAGAAACTGCGTCGTCGCCACGTTTGCGGACGATACGGCGATATTGACAACGGGCGATACAATTGAAGCAGCAACTGAAAAGCTGCAAAATGCTATTAATAAAGTCCACGCTTGGACGAATTCTTGGCGTATTGTGCTGAACGAAAGCAAATCTACTCACGTCAACTTTACCTACAAAAAAATGGACAGATTACCTGTATATTTAAACTCGGCTCAAATACAATATGCGAACGAAGCAAAATATCTAGGAATGACTCTAGATGTTAAGCTTAAATGGAAATCGCACGTAAAAAAGAAACGCGGCGAGCTCGAAAACAAATACCGACAAATGTACTGGCTACTCGGAAAACATTCAAAGTTGAGCCTACATAACAAACTGCTTATCTATAAGCAAGTACTAAAGCCAGTGTGGACGTATGATCTACAACTATGGGGTTGTACCAGGAAAAGCAATAGAAACATCCTACAAACTTTTGAAAATAAAGTTCCTAGAACGATCGTTAGCGCACCTTGGTACGTACGTAACAAAGATATTCATCGGGACCTGGTAATTCCTAGCGTCTTTGAAGAGGTAACAAATTTTGCTCGTAAACACAAAGATCGTGTTCACGGCCATTGTAACAATACCGTCATTCAACTACTTGACGCGAACAATTCAATTCGTCGTTTACAAAGGACAAAACCTTTTGACCTCGCGTCATAGTATATGCCGGTTGTGAAAACAGCAGGAACTTTCATTGGAATTTAACCTGTCTAAAGCGCTACATTCTTTTTAAATTACATACGAACATCTTTTTCCAAAAATCACGGATCTCGTAAGCGAAAATAAAACTGCTGGATAAGCGTCGGCTTAGTTGTAGTATTAATCTTGAAGAGTGGTGTTTTTAGTGAGTAAAAATCTCACACGCGCGGTCGGGCCTTATTGTGTCTTTAGAAGATTTTCACCCTCTCGGCAAAAAAAAAAAAAAAAAATTATTGTGCGGAAAAGCAATCGAGGTGGCGGTGCTTACATCTGAAGTTCAAAAGTGAAATGTATTGTGGAGCAACAGCAATTTCCGCTATAAATATCGTTTAACTGCAAACAAATGGAACTCAGCAGCTAAAAATGTGAGGATTCCAAGTAAGTAAACGATGTAATGAGTTTTATTATTATTCATTGAAAAGTATTCATAACAAATTTTTCTTTTAATTTCTGCTTCACGCAGCGGTGTTCCATCGGATTTCTCGACCTTTGTTCAAAGATGTTGGCACAAGTGTCTTGCATCATATCAATAATAACATTTTATAGGATACAAACAGCTTTTACAATATGAACTGAATTTTCAACACTACGAGTATGTAGTTTCAATAGCTTTAAATAAAAATTTAAATTTGGTAAAACTATTGCCGAATGCACACTCAACTGTCATTCTGGCAAGTGAAAAGCGATAATTAAAATCTGAGGCAGCGGTTTTGTTTTGAAGTCGTCTTGAGCTTATGGCCTCATTAAATATGTTCTCAAGGGAAAAGCTTCATCTCCTAGAAATATAAATGAAGCCTTCTGCTCAGAGTTGTGTAGCAGCTTATCTCTTGGTAAAGCTAAATTATCATTCCCTATATTTTTACATATGGCTGAATTTGCAAAAACCCCTAAGTCACTTTATTTGCCACATGCGCCCACATCTATCATTGAAAAATGGAATTTTGCATCAACCACTGCCAAGTGTACTATTGAAAAGAAGCCTTTATAGTTGTAATAGATACTGCCTGAATTTGCTGGACACTCAATTCTAATATTCTTTCCGGCAATACTGCCCAAACAGTTGGGAAAGTTCCATTTTTCGGAAAATTCTTTTGAAAATTTTTCCAAATATTTAGTAGGAGTGATTCCCAAATGGCCTTGTAAACCTCTATAACTATACAGGCAACAGACGTTTTCGGTATTCGAAATGTAAAAGTAATTTGTCTAAATGATATTCCTGTTCTTCTTTCCAGAAGATGGTCAAAAAAAATGTGGCGGAATTTACGCTATCAATTTTGTAAAGAACTTAAAAAAATTTAAACAAGTGATTCACAAGACTGCGCTGCAACATATCCTAGCAACATATACTAGCTTACTTTTCCTAAAGGCCACATTGATTTCGAAAAATACTTACTTACTTACTGACTTAGGTGGCGCTACAATCCGCGGTGGACTTGGGCCTCAACCAACAAACCTCTCCAGCCAGCCCGGTTATGAGCCAGCTGCCTCCAGTTGCGCACGCCAAGTTGGTTAAGGTTCCTCTCCACTTGCTTGCGCCTCCTTCCGCGAGGTCGTCCTCTACTGCGCCGTCCATCCTGGGTGGATTCGAAGACTTTCCGGGCTGGAACGTTGGGTTCCATCCGCTCTACATGACCCAGCCATCTTAGTCGTTGTATACGAACTCTTCTGGCTAAGTCGACGTCATTGTAAAGGCCGTATAGCTCGGCGGGGACCAAAGATCACCCGAAAAACGTTTCTCTTAAAGTAACCAAGGGCATCCTCATCCGATTTTAACAAAGTCCATGCCTCTGCGCCATACAGTAGGACTGGGATGATTAGCGTCTTATAAAGAGTTACCTTAGTTGTTCAAGATAGGGCTTTGTTACTCAGTTGCCTTCTTAGCCCACAGAAACAATGATTGGCAAGAGTAATTCTTCGTTTGATCTCCCCACTGGTGTCATTTGCGGAGCTCACCATAGAGCCTAGGTAGACAAATTCCTTTACCACCTCAAAATTATATCTGTCTATTGTGGCGTTCTGTCTAAGATGCCGATGTTGGGTGTCCTTTTTTGTAGACAGCATATATTTCGTTTTGCCTTCATTGACCGCTAAACCCATCTTTGCTGCCTCGGTCTCAATACAAAGATTGTACCTCCGGTGTTAGCTTGTGAGTTTCGTACAATTCTTTGAAGTATAATGTTAAAGAGATCACATGAAAGCGCGTCACCTTGTCTAAGATCTTTCCTGACATCGAACGGTTCGGTGGTGTTCTTTCCGACTTTAATGGAGCAGCGAGAGTTCTCCATCGTCATACTGCATAAGCGGACAAGTTTGGCAGGGATGCCAAGACTCGACATGGCTCTATATAACTCGTCTCTATACACGCTATCATAGGCAACTTTGAAATCGATGAAAAGGTGGTGCGTATCGATTTTATATTCATGGGTTTTTCCAAGATCTGCCGTAGTGTGAATACCGCACTGATAAGGACCTATCAGGTTGTTGACGATCGGTTTAAGACGTTCACATAATACGGCAGATAAGATCCTATATGCGATGTTGAGAAGACTTATACCTCTGTAGTTTCCTTTCTTCAGGATCGGGCAAACGATGCTGAAGTTCCATTCGTCGGGCATGCATTCTTCCGACCAGATTTTACAGATGAGTTGGTGCATACTCCTTACTAGCTCATCACCTCCTGCCTTAAAAAGTTGGGCGGCAAGGCCGTCGGCTCCAGCAGCTTTGTTGGATTTAAGTTTAGATATCGCTATCCTAACTTCGTTCTGATCGGGTTGAAGGGAATCTTGGCTATCATCGTCACTGTTGAATGGTTCATTCTGACTGACAGTGGAATATTGGATATCATCGCCGTTTAGCTGTCTGCAGAAGTATTCCTTCCATATCTTCAGCACCGACTGCGGTTCTACTATTATGTTACCATTTTCGTCCCTGCAGGTTTCTGTTCTGGCTTTGAAACCCTGGCATGTTCTTTTTACCTTCTGGTAGAATTTTCAAACATTCCTGCGATAAAGTCTTTCAATCTCCTCGATCGAGCGCTTCTCATGCTCCTTTTTCTTCTTTCTTAGAAGTTGATGTTCCTCTTTTCTCCTCCGCTCGTAGAGCTCGCGAGCAGCTCTAGTCCTTCTATGCAGCGCCGCTTTGTACGCCTCTTGTTTTGCTGCATGTGCTTGCCGCCATTCATCATCAAACCAGGGGTTTCGTTGTGGTAGCCGAGAGACACGCAGTACATCAGAGGCGGCATCACTGATGGCCACGCATTTGCTGCTGGCGGCATAGGACTTAGATTGAAATTAAAGGAGACTCGATCGGCAAAGGTTTTGGCGGTCTCTTGCGATTGTAGCCGTCCGACGTCAAATTTCCTCACAGTATTTCATTGGTTTCGCTCCGTTCTGGATATCCGCATCCGTACCTTGGCTACAACTAGGTAATGATCCGAGTTCACGTTGGCTCCTCGAAAAGTCCGGACACCCAGAATACTGGAAGACTGCCTTGCGTCGATCGCAATATGATCGATTTGGTTGACGGTTTTTCGATCAAAAGATAGCCATGTCCTCTTGTGGATATCAAGACGTGGGAACCGCGTACTAGCTACGACAACAATTCGCCCTGCCGCGAAGTCGACTAGCCTTAATCCGTTGTCGGATGTGATGTCGTGTAGGCTGTTCTTTCCAACCACGCTACTAAAGACGTTCTGCTTTCCTAGCGTTACCGCATATTAGGCTAATGTTGGCGAATTTAGCCTTAATGCGGATAGTCATGAGGCGCTATTTCGCATGCCGAAAACTCAAGACTTCTTGCCTAAGTCTACCTCTAATAACAAATCCGCATCCAAATAGACGCTGTCCTTGTTGTCTGTAGCAATCGCCGTAGTAGATATCACAGTTTTTCATCCTTCTTTTGCCCGGCCCATCCCATCGCACTTCTTGGATGGCGGTAATGTCTGCTTTACAGCAGCCTAGGGCCTCCGCAAGTTGTTCGGCTGTACGTGGTTTGTAGGCGGTCCGATCATTCCACGTGCAGACACGAAGATCGTTGTCCTTTTTACGTTTGCAAGGGTCGTCAACAGTAAAATCATCCGTATCCGAGGCTGTTGGTTCCTTCGTAACCATTTTTTTTTTACATGGTAGGGAACTTAACCCGACGTCACAACCCCCAACCCCCAGGTTTTTTTTTTTAACCCCTAGGACGAGGGGCCGATTACACCGGTGTCAGTAACCCACTTCGAGGATATGAGCGCTGCCGCTGACCCATTAAGGGCTCCTCCGCCACCATCTCTTTTCCAATACCCTGACCCGGTATTGAAAATCCTTACAGAACTCAGCTCCAAATACGTCGAAGTATCTCAAGTAAGGCGTTCGCTGGCCTATAGACGTCACCGTTGCTTCCATCGAGAGAATTCATCCGTCGCACGTCCTCCTTCTAAGGACCTCTTGGACTCCTGAGACGCATATTTCATGCCTCGACCGGTTGAATATATGTGCGCTGAAGTTCACCCAGAAGTGTTTGCGCAGGTCAGAGTGTTCAGCTGCACACAATTCGCTGCACACAATGCTTATGGAAATTTGTCGCTGATATAAGATAATTCGCATAGCTTTACAACTGCTGCACACATTCTTCGACAAAGGATTCACCATCTTCGAAAGAGAAAGGGTGTATAAGAAAGGAAATGATATTGAGCTAAAGCTTCGAGACATTGAAACCAAAAAGCTTGCTTTACTTGAAGCGTCGGAGGATGAAAATTCCCCTTTTCTGCGGTCGTTGTTTCTATTTTTGAGGAAAATTGATCCATTATGACAACTTCGTGTAAGGATGAAATTTCAAGATGTGTTATTGCGAAAAATTCGCCATAAATTATCCTGTTTTTATACATCCCATCAGGTTTTTCTTTATCACGTTTCTTTTTAATATTTCTAAATATTCTCATTTTTAATGAAATATTTTCCATTAATAGAGTCTTACGTGCCGAAACCGAAGCCATTTCACACTGAATGAAAAATTAGTTGTCAACGCAAGCCGCATCAACGCACGTATCGGACGCCTCCGTATTTCCCACAAACTAATGCGGGCACCATATCACACGCATAGCCCGTGCCCGTATTTGCGCTGGATACAGCGTGACACGACACGAAAAACTCACTGAAATTCGCAAAAAAACAGTCGGGAAGGGAAATACACCGAAAAGTCAACATTTGACCATGTCAGCTGTGTCAATCGTTCTTTACAGGCGATCGAATCGTTCATGTATTGGTTTGAAAAATTATTCAGTCATACCAATCAATCATTCAATCGTTTAAATTGGTCAATGACATGGCAACTATCTCAATTCTTACCGTTCCTAACCAATCAGTCGGTATTCAATCGTTCAATGACATGATATGGTTCAATTCGACGAATGACAGAACATAAAATTGCACCTTAAGCATTTCCATTTTTTTTTTTTTTTTTTGTGGGACTATGACCTGGTACTAAAATACACCAACTGTGTCATTTTGACGTCATTAGTATTCGATTCAAGAGAGCTTAGAAACAATGGTATGATCCCAATAATTCGTCTAATGTTGAACGTGGAATGTACATACATGGGATGTGCATACATACATTGCGAGAAAAATAAAATTATATTTTACAATAATTCGTCTCTGCCTGTTGGTATTTCAATTCAATGTTGTCGTTTCAATTCATATCCGCTGACTTTCAACAATACATCTCTCTCATTTCAGGTGAAGCAATTGGCTGAGCAGTTGAGAGTTGTTCGTTCAAAGTATTGACATTGTGATTGATTGATTTGTAAATATGTGATTACAATCAATAATTTTCAATGAACGGGTTATATAGACCGAATCAATCACGATTGAACAGCTCTATTTCTCAAGCGTACGTGTTCAGAAGTTCAGGGACGAGAAAATCGTCGCATTTTTCAAAATGGCGAACGAGAATTTAACAAATTGAAAGGTAAATGGAATTGTTCAGCCATTTTTATTTCCAGGTTGGAGCGAGATGGTGGGATGAGATGGACAGTTACACTAAAGGGAAATTTGTGGTAACAATTGAAGTTATAAAAGGGGCATATTCGGCGGGAAGTACACGCTTTCTCCTTTAGGAGACAGAGCTCTGAAAGATTCATGCCCGATTCACAATGCAGCGTGAGAGCGAGACGAGTCTAGCGCGAGTTGTCAAAAAAAGTTTCGATCTATGCAAATGTATGAAACAATACGCAATGGACCGTATGCATAAAAACTAGTAACTGCTTTTACTAGACAATTTTTAAGTAAATACTTGATTTTCATATGCATAAAATTTAAGTAAATGCTGGAGAACAAGCATTTACTAGGGGACATAATACTTACTAGATGCAGATGAATTTCACTAGTAAGTACATTATATCGTATGTATAAAAACTAGTAAGTACTTATTTTTTGTAGCATTTACTTGACCTTCTTCAAGTTGGTGAATAGCAACTAGCAAATACTTTTCTGTTCTAAATACGAAATTTTGCAGCTATAATCGTGAGTCTCATTTTGAAGCAATCAGGTCGCTATATTTACCGAAATGGCATCATTTTTACGTATTGATTCCGAAAAAGTTTACAAGAAGCGTAAGGTTAGCGAGTCTAATTTTAAATGCTTTACCGTTTTGAGAACGAAAACGTAGAGTGGTTAAGTGAATACTTTATTATAAGCAATTACTACATATTGTAGCATAATAATAACTACGCTCCTATGTCTATGCAGCAAATTCCGAAGTGACTTTCCATTCTGGCAGAATTTTGGTTCAAACTGTCCTTTCATTCGAGGTTCGTGTCTGGGACGAAGTCTCCACAGCTCATGTCAACGAAAGAGACGAATAATATCAGGGATAAAAGGGAATTAAAACTGCAAGAATTATTTCCCTTGTTCCAGTGGTCGAAGAATTTGCTAGAAGTTTGTGGCTATCAGAAACTTCTGCTATATAAGGACAGATGGCGATCAAAAAAAGACACAGTTGGTTTAGAACCGTGGCGAAGAGATTGGAAAAGTGATAATGGGCGAAGTTGTAATTTGGTGATAAATTGAAAGTTGAGAGTGAACAAGAAAAAGTAATTAGTTTGGATTTGTGAATTAAGTAATTGAAAGGAGATAAAGTGATTTGAGAGGAAAGAGACCATTGTAAGAAAGAATTTGCGAAGAATAGTATAGTGTGAACTTGAATTGTTCTATAGAGTAGAAAATAAAGAAATAATTTCACAGAATCATTGTTTTATCTACTCGAGCCGTAGCTCGCATGTTACATTGGTGTCAGAAGTGGGATAAAACTTATTCTGTGAATAACTATTTCCGTGGTGTGAAATTGCACAAAAAAAAAAAAAAAAAAACCATTTCTGTGTTGAGTTAATTAGTTGCGCAAAATGGGTCGCAAATTGGGAAAACTAACTATAACTCAACTAAAGGCAGAACTCAGTAAGCGGAACCTCGACACAACTGGGGGAAAAGATGCCCTGCTGATTCGTCTGGAAGAAGCAGTAACGCAGGAAGGTGAAAATCCGCACGACGTAGAGTTTGACGTGGAAGAGGAACCAGCAAGTACAGCAGCCGACCCGGGTATAACAAGTCTGCTCCTGCAACTTAAGTTAGTCATGGACGAACAAAAGAAAGCAATAGAAGACCAAAGGAATTCTATAGAACTTAAGCTGGACGAACAAAAGAAAGCAATGGACGACCAAAAGAAAGCAATGGACGACCAAAAGAAAGCAATGGACGACCAAAAGAACTCTCTAGAACTTAAGATGGACGAACAAAAGAAAGCAATGGACGACCAGAGGAATTCTCTAGAACTTAAGCTGGACGAACAAAAGAAAGCAATGGACGAACAAAAGAAAGCTATAGACGAACAAAAGAATTCTCTAGATGCTCTGGAAAGTAAACTTGATGAGCAAAACAAGAACTTGGAATCCAAATTCGAAGTGATCGAAGAGAAAATCGAGAAGGTCGAGACGCAACTCGAAAAAGTCGAAACTAGATTCGATGAAAATTTTGAGAAACATGAAACTTAGTTCGGGAAGATAGAGACTCAGTTTGAAAAAGTAGAAAAGCAAGTCGAAAATCTTGCTAAGGAGCTCAGCAACGTGAAGAGACAGAAAGCACGGGAATATTCCACTGACGGTCTGAGAAGAAAGGAGATGCAGCCTCCTATCTTCGATGGTCAAACATCATGGCCAATTTATAAGAGGCAATTCGAAGCGGCCGCAATGACCAATAGCTGGGACGATGAAGAGAAGTCTATTGCACTCACGCTTGCACTGAGGGGTCCAGCTGCGGAGCTCTTGCAGACCATCCCGGAAAATAAACAGCAGAACTACGACTCTCTGGTTCAGGCTATCGAGATGCGGTTTGGGGATGAACACATGCAGCAGGTGTACAGGGTTCAGCTGCGTAGTCGAGTCCAGAAAAGGGGGGAAACGCTCCAACAGTTGCAAGCGGATATAGAGCGACTAGCCCATCTTTCATACCCTAAAGCCGGTGAGGAGCTTATCAACGAAATGGCGGTGGAAGCTTTTATTCAGGCCATAGAGGACAGACAACTGCAAATGGCTGTAAGGATGGCTGAAAAGCGAACACTCCCCGAGGCATTGGCATTCGCTTTGTCAATGAAGGCTGCGGACCAAGCATACCAGGGAATACACCGTGTCAGGGAAATGTCCGTCGTGGAATGCTCATGCCAGAGAACAGCCGTCATGGATGAAGACAGAGCTCGCGGAAGTCAAATCCGTTGCTGGAATTGCAACCAAACCGGACACCTACAACGGCAGTGCAGAAGTGCACCTAGACGAGGAAATTGTCCACATTGCGGAAGGAGGAGAAGAAGAGAGGAAGCATCCTGTCGGTCAGACTTCCTAAAACCAGCAGTCGGGAGATGCGTAAGGACCAACTTCGCGGGGCAGAAGTTGGTTACTGGAATCGAGGCCCCCAGGACCACCATTCAAGTTTCGCAAACCAAACGGGGTAACAAGAGCCTGACAGTGGAGGCACTAATCAACGAGAAGAAGTGCGTAGCCACCATCGACACAGGTGCCACTGCCTCCATTGTAAGAAGAGATATCGTCAAAAGCTCCTGGCTGCACAACACCAACAGCTACTGCCTGAAGACTGCAACAGGGGAAATGGCGAAGGTATTTGGAGAAGTTCGTCTTATGATTACTCTGGCAGGACTGACGTTCTCCCATGCGTTTCTGGTGGCAGATATATGCGACGAGTGCATCATCGGAATAGACTTCATGAAAGCAAATGAAGTAATCTTGGACATCGGGATGCAAGTACTGAGGTATCGAAATGTGGAGATTCCGATGGTGTACGGAAATGAGAATGCCGTAACTCTCAGGACAGTCATCAGCAAAGACGAAGTTTTGCCGCCGTCTTCAGAGACAATCATTTGGACGAAGCTGGAAGGTGATCTTGGGAGCCACCGATTCTACATAGTAGAACCAGACCCAGAGAAGAATTCTCAAGACTACATCGTGGGAAAGACGTTAGTCGAACCAAAGAACACCATGGTTCCAGTGAGGGTTTTGAACGAAAGACCACACACTGTCAAACTAAGGCGAGGGGAGGTGACTGGAAAATGCACGCCGATTACCGCCGTCGCAACAATATCTGAACGTGATGCTCCAAAACCTCTCCCATCACCTTGGACAGCGGAAGCGAGAGAGACGATTCTCCAGTTCAGTGAGCTGAATCAGGAGCAGCGAACTATGGCAGAGAATCTTATCAATGAGTACGCTGATGTATTTGCCTCACAGGACGGAGAATACGGCCGAACACACCTGGTACAACATCGAATAGACACTGGTGATACTAGACCAATTCGTCAGCCTGCTAGGCGCCTTCCATTGGCAAAGCAGACAGAAGTTGCAGAGATGGTGTCGGCAATGGAGAAAGAAGGTCTGATTGAAAGTTCCAAAAGTCCGTGGGCATCACCGGTTGTACTGGTTAAGAAGAAAGATGGCAGCACGCGGTTCTGCGTGGACTATCGGCAGCTCAATTACGTCACCAAGAAAGACAGCTACCCTCTGCCACGGATTGACGACACGCTAGACACACTATCAGGAGCCCGATGGTTTTCCACTCTCGACTTGAAGAGTGGCTACTGGCAGGTACAGATCCATCCAGAAGACCGGGAGAAAACCGCCTTCACCGCAGGAAATGGGCTATGGCAATTCACGGTAATGCCATTCGGGCTGTGCAATGCTCCGGCGACTTTCGAGCGATTGATGGAATGTGTCCTGCAAGGGTTAACATGGAAAACCTGTTTGGTATACTTGGATGATGTCATCGTCGTAGGAAAAACGTTTGCGCAACACCGAGACAATCTAAGGGATGTGTTTCAAAGGCTTCGAAGTGCCCACCTGAAGCTCAACCCCAAGAAGTGCGCCCTGTTTAGAGCGGAAGTCAAGTACCTGGGACACATAATTTCAGCGAAAGGAGTGAGAACCGATCCGGAGAAGGTCGAAGCGGTGAAAAACTGGCCAGTCCCCAAAGACAAACACCAACTAAGGAGCTTCCTGGGCCTAGCCACCTACTACAGACGGTTCGTGAAGGATTTTGCCGGGATCGCAAAGAACCTGCACCAGTTGACGGAAAAGGGAAAACAATTCAAATGGTCAATTGAGTGCGAGAAGAGCTTCAAGGCACTTAAACAACGGCTATGCGATGCCCCGATACTGGCTTACCCCACTCCCGGGGAAACGTTCATTGTGGATGCAGATGCTAGTAATGTCGGAGTAGGAGCCGTACTCTCCCAGGTGCATGACGGCCAAGAGAAGGTGGTTGCGTACTTCAGCAAGGTGCTCTCTAAGCCAGAAAGGAACTACTGCGTGACAAGGCGGGAACTTCTAGCTTTGATCTTGGCTACGAAGCATTTTCACAAATACCTCTACGGGAGGAAGTTCGTTCTTCGCACAGACCATGCAGCCTTAAAATGGCTATTACAGTTCAAGAGTCCTGAGGGTCAGGTCGCAAGATGGATCGAAAGGCTGCAAATCTACGACTACGAAATACAGCATCGTAAAGGAAAACTCCACTCTAATGCGGATGCACTGTCCCGGAGACCATGCAGAACGGATTGTAAACATTGTGCGCGTCAGGAAGAACGGGAGCTGGTTTCCATCCAAAGAATGGGAGCCGAACCTATCGCCGGCTGGAGCGTAGATGAGATCCGGAACGCCCAGAAGGAAGACCCGGATATCGAGCCGATTTTGGCCTGGAAGGAGAACATGGAGAAACCGGATCATCAGGACATCTCTCACAGAAGCCCGACCTTAAAGGCATATTTTGCGCAGTGGGACTCCCTCCATGTCCAAGAAGGTGTTCTGAGAAGAAAATGGGAATCCTCCGACGGAAAGTCGTTTGTAATGCAGCTTGTCGTACCGCGGACGAGGGTCAAGGAGGTGTTACAGGAAATGCATGGCGGGGCGACCGGAGGCCACTTGGGAGTGAATAAGACGCTAGAAAAGGTACGAGAACGTTTTTATTGGTTAAAAGCGAAGGAAGATATCGAAGACTGGTGCAGAAAATGCGACGTGTGTGCAGCTAGCAAGGGTCCGAGAATCAAAACTCGAGGTAAGATGCACCAATACAACGTGGGAGCACCTTTCGAACGAATCGCCATCGACATCGCAGGGCCCTTTCCGGAAACCGACAATGGTAATCGGTATATACTCGTAGTGATGGACTACTTCAGTAAGTGGCCGGAAGCGTTTCCGATCCCTAACCAGGAAGCCAGAACCGTGGCGGAGCAGATCGTCTACAATTGGGTTAGCAGATTCGGTGTGCCCTTGGAATTGCATTCTGACCAAGGGCGGAACTTCGAGTCAAGAATCTTCCAAGAGATGTGTCAACTACTCGGAATCAAAAAGACAAGGACAACCCCGCTTCATCCACAGTCGGACGGTAAAATGAGGGCCAAAATGAAAGTGGTTCATGTGGACCGACTGAGTCGATACAATGGCCGAAATGAGGATGCACTTGTTCGGGACGAACACGTCTAAGAGGGGGGCAGTGTAGCATAATAATAACTACGCTCCTATGTCTATGCAGCAAATTCCGAAGTGACTTTCCATTCTGGCAGAATTTTGGTTCAAACTGTCCTTTCATTCGAGGTTCGTGTCTGGGACGAAGTCTCCACAGCTCATGTCAACGAAAGAGACGAATAATATCAGGGATAAAAGGGAATTAAAACTGCAAGAATTATTTCCCTTGTTCCAGTGGTCGAAGAATTTGCTAGAAGTTTGTGGCTATCAGAAACTTCTGCTATATAAGGACAGATGGCGATCAAAAAAAGACACAGTTGGTTTAGAACCGTGGCGAAGAGATTGGAAAAGTGATAATGGGCGAAGTTGTAATTTGGTGATAAATTGAAAGTTGAGAGTGAACAAGAAAAAGTAATTAGTTTGGATTTGTGAATTAAGTAATTGAAAGGAGATAAAGTGATTTGAGAGGAAAGAGACCATTGTAAGAAAGAATTTGCGAAGAATAGTATAGTGTGAACTTGAATTGTTCTATAGAGTAGAAAATAAAGAAATAATTTCACAGAATCATTGTTTTATCTACTCGAGCCGTAGCTCGCATGTTACAATATGTATGTGATTTAACTCGAACGAACGAATTGTTTCCCAAATTCATATATTTTACGCCATTCAAACTGAAATAAGAGGAGGGGCAGTTTCACCTCAAGAAAAGATGAGAACCTTTTTAAGATAAGTTGGAGATCCTGTATTTCAAGTTGACGTTGGTGAAGATATTGGCGTAGATCAGAGTACTGTTTCTAGAACAGTAAATTCTGTTGCAAAACTCATAACAGAAGCTTCTCGTTGGATAAAGTTTCCTTCCAATTATGATTTGAAAGCAAAAAATGTTTGGCTTAGCAAATACAGCTTCGCATTATGTATAGGAGCCTTGGACTGTATTCATGTAAAAATAATATAGCCGCACTTCCATTCAGAAGAATATATTAATCGAAACGGATATCCCTCCATCAATATTCAAGCAACATGCGATGCAATGGAATGTTTTACAAGTGTGGATTACCAGTGGCCAGGCTCAGTTCACGATACGAACCAGGAATACAACAAATAGATAAGTTTTTACCAGCATTCAACAGCTCTAAAAAAATCACTTCAAATTCTTTAAGCTTTTTGGGGTTATTTCTCGTTTTATTAAGTCTGCCTTCTTCTTAACATCAGTCTTAATATTATTGAGCCTCTTCCTAATTCGCTCTTCCGATAGTTGAACACCGGTTATAGTCTCCTTTTTAATGGACGGTTGTTGTGACTTATTCATAAGTACGGTATGCTCTCAGTTCGAACCGCCAAGAAACCAAGTTGTGTTTCTAGTCCACTCCGCGCATTACAGTCAAAATCAAAATTTCCCTTCTGTTTAATTATTGCCTAACTTTGCAATCGCGCTCTTCTTCTTATTATAACTGTGTCATCGCGTCAGCCAATTTTCCACACCACAACTGTGTCATCGCACCTATTTAAGCGGTTTTTGCTTAGTTTCAGTTGTTTTTCTTTTTTATTGACCCATGTTTTTGTTGTGATCGTCTTTCTTTCGTCCACTGCAACGTATCTGTGTCACTGCGTACACTCACCCCTGCATTTTCATAAATCACTTACCCATATTTTCTCCATTTCTCCCTATCTGAGTCACTGTGTCGCTTTGAACATTCACCCCGGCTATTCACCATGACGTCTTGCGGATCCACCAACTGCACCATGATCTCCAACTCCGTCGATATGATAGAATGCAAAGGTATTTGCAATAAATTTTTCCACCCTATCTGCATTGGCCTAACCAGGAATGCGAAAGCCCATCCGCAGGAATACACCAACCTATTCTGTTTCTTCTGTGATGAGTGTAAAACCATTTCTATGGCACACATAATGCTTGCTATCAAATGCAACAACGAACAACTTTGCACGCTTACTAATTCGGTTCCTGAGCTGAAATCGGAGCTGCGTCACAATTTTATCAAAACGATGGAATTATGTAGCAACAACTGTGATTCCATCAACAACGCCTTAGAAAACTACGCTTCTGATCACAGTTCCGTTTTAAAAGAAATAAAAGAATTCTTCCATAAGAGCGAAAAAAGATACGATCACTTGCTCACTCTTATAACATCAACCAACGCTGGAATTGACGAACTCAAGAATAAGAAAATCAAAACCGATAACCTCAAGTGCTCTATCGCCTCCCCAGTTCTCAAGGATATCCATGTCGATATGTCATCCATATCTGAAACACTTTCCAGCCACACCACCTCATTGAAGGAGCTTGACAGGAATATTGCCCATCACGCTGATTGTATTGGTGAAATTCATCTAGCTTTGAATTCCGTAATCGAAGAATTAACTGCCACGAAGCTCTCAAGGTTAGCAACGAATGACATCATAGACGAACTCAAATTAGTGTCGAGTAAACTCAACTTCATCCAGTCTGTGAAACACTCTTCTCAAGATAAATCATTGCATGAAGAGTTTCTTAACGCCAATTCCGCTGCACACATCGATCTCATTGACACCGCATCACCCTCAACTTCCACGTCTTTGACTGCCTTCCCTGCCCGCGTATGTAGACCAACCCCAAACCAGCAACCCAGCACCAGCAAAGACCGCTAATTCTACTTGCACCATCAACACCATATCGAAATTTGGAACCACGTGGACGCAATCTAAGTGGAACAGTAGGCTCAGAAAACTAACTATTTCTAATGAGATAAACGGCCATTCTGTTTCTTACTTCCTGACTGGTGTTCCAAAATCTGCCGATGAGTACTGGGTGCGTATCATGTTCCAACAACAGTATCATATCACCGATCTCAAATGTATGAGGATTTTATCCACAACATCTGGCTGCTTCAAAGTCGACTTTCCCGCAAAATATGGCTGTCTTTTCCCTAAGTCCCCGAAAGATGTTCTTGCTTTTGGTAAAATGAGTATAACTCGATGGACCGATAAGTTAAGCTCTAATATTAAGCCCAATAATAGAAACATTAATAAATCTAACTCGAATTTTAAACAAACTAATAATAAACATAACTCTAAGCCTAACTCTATGTCTACCCCTTTCTCAAAGCCGTCAGCCCACCTCCCTTCACTTCCCTATCGCAATAATCTGCCCGAGCCTCACCCAAATTGGCAAATGAAAATGGGGTTATACCCGTATTTCAACATAGCTACAAAATACCCCAGCTTCAACCAATCCCATAATCTTAACCCTTCATCTCCATCCGTCTCCCACTCTCAAAATAACCACAATATCAATCGTGTGGCATTTGATCTTACACCTGTAACGTCTTCTCATCGTAAATACTGACCTCCGTCAATTTTCCGAATTTCATTCACTCCCACACTCTCAATCCTGCACCCTCTGAATCGTCTTGCCCCTCCATTATTTCTCACTCGCCCACTTCCCCGCCTATTAATTCTTCAAACTTAGTTGCGCCACCTCCCTCCTTCTTAGATCCATTGCTTCTGCCTACTGCTAGACTTACGAAGCAACTTACTGATTCTGGCGAAGATGGACGCTATATTCTCTCACGCTTTCGAGACCACAAGATCTATAATAATGTGCGTCTATATTTAGCCTACTTACATGATAAAGACGACACCATCTGTATAGACGGGATTACTAAGACCAACGTCATGGTCTCGCTTCATCAAGAAGGCCTCCCAACCGATCCTGCTGAACTGAAACAGATCTTCGTTCGCTATCATGAAAGTCTCGATATTCCGCCCAGAAATGTTGCAAATGATCTGTCCACTTTTGCTTCCCATGTTGAATCTAAACGTATCTCACATCTACAACGAACTCGCACAAACTTTAAAAATTATTTTCATTCCTAACATACCAACTTGTACAAAACCACGCCTTACTAACGCAGATAAAAACACTGTTAAACACTTATCCATTTACTACCAAAATGTACGCGGTTTGCGCACCAAAACCTCCACTGTGTTCCTTAATTCTCAAAAGTTGCCCTACGATGTTTTCGCCCTCTCTGAAACAAATCTCTCCCCTGCCTTCAAGAGTAATGAGTTATTTACTTCCGAATTTAACATTTTTCGCGATGATGGTCTCGAGAAAGACGATGATTCTTCTGGCCGTGGAGTTCTTCTGGCTATACACAACCGCTACGACTCAGCACTTTATAAATCGTCGCATACCGCTAATTTTGAGTTTATTTGCGCTAAAATTACCATTCTTAAACGTAATCTGTACCTACTTTGCTGCTACATTCGCCCCTCCCAACCAATTCAAGGCTACCAACTCGCTATAGATGCTATAGACTCTCTCTTTGATGTTACGGATCCCAGCGATGATGTCATTATCCTTGGGGATTTTAATATTCCACAACTCCAATGGGTTCCGTCTGAGGATGAGTCTCATTTTGTCCCTTCAAATGCAACCTCAGACAAAGAAGTCCTTTTAACAGATTGTCTCTCCAACTCTGGCCTCCATCAAGTCAGTGGCATAACTAATAGCCTTGACAGACAACTTGACCTTATCTTCTCATCTGATGCTGATAATTGTATTGTAATAGCAAGTAACCCTCTTCTCTCTACTTTAGACCGTTACCATCCACCCCTCTTTCTTTCATTTTCCTGCGGTGACTTAAATTCTAATACTCACACTCAGAACTCATATAGCTTTAATTTTCGGAAAGCTGACTTCGCCAAACTTAACAACTTGCTCAGTAATGCTAATTTTAACTACGCACACGTTGCTGTGGATACTGCTCTCGCATTTTTCTATACTGTAATTTTCGATTGTTTTCTGCAAGCTGTTCCCTACTCGCTCCAAAAAAATTGTTCTTCATCCCCACCCTGGTATAACAAACAATTGCGCTCACTTCGTAACAAGAGGAATAAACTTTGGAGAGCATACCTGAAATCCCGTTCTGGCAATGATTACACCATCTATCAGCACACACATACTCACTTCGCCGAACTATGCGAAGCTCTCTACCAGGATTATCTTGACCGAATGCAATCCAGTCTTATCACGGATCCAAAGCTTTTTTATCATTTCATAAATGCCAAACGAAAATCTGATAGTTATCCATCTACCCTTAAAGTCTCCAACATTTCTTCGTCAGACCCTAAAATTGTCGCAAACTTATTCGCTCATTTTTTTAGCCAGTCGTTTACCGACCGCATCCTCGAACCAGACCATGATTACTTCTCTTATATGGACAATTGCGCCCAAACGTCATTAGTCTCGGTTGATATCACTCCGTTACTTGTCGCAGAGAAGATTAATAAACTTAAGAATGACTACTCTCCTGGTCCTAACGAGTTGCCCGCAATAGTTCTAAAAAAATGCGTGACCCAAAATGCGTGACCTAAATAAATAGCCTAACGAGATTGATCACAAAACAAAAATTAAAAAAATAGTAAATGACGGTAGGAGCTACTGGTATAGCTTTCAAAACAATTTTTTTGCAATAACGATTGAGAAATAATAGAAAACAAAATAAGTATATACCTACTACCAATTTAGGATGAACTGGTAGTATTTACTTGAATGAATCTTGTATTTACTAGAAGTATTTGCTGGCAAGTTAAAACTTATTTTTATGCATACCAAATCTAGTAAATACTAGTATTACTAGTATTTACTCGGACCTTTTACTACTAGTATGTACTTAAGTTTTATGCATACGGCCCATTGATGCGAGACTCGTTCTATCGCAACGCATTCTTTTCGGAAAATTGAAAAACTCTTGCGACGAGATAGCCTGCCAGCAGGCTGATGCGACTTTGTTATCTAGCTAGAAAAAGAAAGGTGGTGTGTTGCCGTTGTTGCTTTTAGATAGACAATACAGGCTCGCTGTCAAAAGTATCGCCTTCATTGTGAACTGGGAAACGATTTTATGGGGATGGGGATTTCTCGCCTCGCTCTAGTCTCGCTCTCACGCTGCATTGTGAATAGGGCATCACTCTTTTTTTTTGTCTTTATGCGCCCAAGTTTCATCATGGGAGACGCAATAAAGGTAAAGAGGAATGGAAGGAGTACAGGATCCACATTCACACAGCACAAATTAACAAAATAAAATTAATCTCTCTTTTTTTCGGCACGCCACCGCAAGGGTTTGCCATTGACCAGAAGATGGCTTACCAGGCCCTTGACAAGTGATTCAAATAACTTAAATTTTTTTGAAAAATTTCTCGGTTAAAAATCAATCGATTTTGATCGAAATCAATACCTTCTAAACAGTTTTTTTTTTAATTTGAAGCAGCCGACAAATTTAAGGACTTTTAACCTCTTCAGTCCCTAGGTATCATATATGATACCTTCGTTTGTAATTTTTTTCTCGACACCATTGCAAGCAATGTCCAAATAGCTGAAGGTATCACATAATATATTGAAAATGGTAGTGAAAAAAAAATCTTTGCGGCAACACTGAGATGACAGTCTACTGACAGAAGCTTGTCAAAATCATCGCATTTCGAGCTACGCGATGGAGCAAACACGTGTTGGTAAGTTTTTGTGATAATTTTAGTATATCATTTAGATTTTCGCTGCTTTATGATAGTTACTGCGCATATAAACTATTGTATATGAAGGACGCGATTCATTTGTACGTTAATACTATGTGAAGGGCCAGTGTTTGTCATTTGAATTACTCCAAATAAGTTTTTGAATGCTGTTTTCATTTGTTTCCAGGACTTTCAAATCGTGAAATTGAGGAATATTTGGCAGTGTTTGACTCTAATAATTCCGATTTGGACATAAACACTGATGACGATGAGGAAGAGATTGTGCAGCAACCCTTAACTCCTCAAGTGTTCGATGATGACCAGTTATCACCGTCAGAAGACGAAGAAAGTAATATTCCTCTTAGCCAGTTGCGAGGCAGGTATCCAAAGTGGCTGCACAAAGACGATTTTCATGAACAACTAATAAAAGACATACGTGAAGACACCAGCGCATCTTTGCCAATTGTACGGAAGCCATTCGATTATTTTTCGGACTACTTTGATTTCACCTTTTTTGAAGACTTAGTTGAGAAGTCTAACATTGCTTACATGGCCCGCTATGGCACACAACTGAAGGCAAATCATTTCACTATCATTGCTGGGATTTCCACGTCTTAGAATGGCATGGGAGGCCCGTACAAGATATCCAATTGTAGCTGATACTATTACAAGAGACAGGTTTTACCATTTTCGGAACAATTTGCGGATAGTGGATGAAAACTCTGTATCAGACGAAACAAAAGCAAATGACCGTTTTTGGAAAGTAAGGCCTTTGTGTGATAGAGTTCGTGCCAAATGTCTTCAACATGAAAGACCTACAAATGTCAGCATTGATGAGCAAATTATCCCATTTGAAGGCCATGTAGCAATGTGACAGTATATAAAGGGGAAACCTAATCCTGTTGGCCTAAAGAATTTTGTCATGACATCTACGAGTGACTTGCCATTAGACTTCTTACTCTATGAAGGGAAAGGGAGACAAATAACGTCTAACAATGTTCCTGTACCCGAGAAGCTAGATATTGGAGGTAAAGTAGTTTTGACTTTAGCTGATTCCTTAGCAGAGAAAACTCATATTTATATGGATCGATATTTTACCTCAGTAAACTTATTTGAATTACTACTAAAGCAACGGAGAATACTAGCGTCTGGGACTATTATGGCCAACCGAATTAAGAAAGGAAAGAGGATCCCATGATCAATGAGTGTATGGGTGGTGTTGATATGTTGGACCGGGTGACTGCAAAGTACGCCATGAGGGGAAGGACCAAGAAATGGACAATTAGACTTCTGCATAATTTTTTCGATTTTGTGATGGCTTCCTGTTGGATTCAGTACAGAGAACATGCAAAAATCAACGTATGGCAGAAAAAGGATATACTGTCGTATTATTTCTTTCGTTTGGACGTAGCTGAACATTTGATGCACTGTGGTACCAACGATGACACAACTCAATCTGATGAACCAGATATAAGCGACGAACTGCATGCTATACAACGAAGAATGGTGCCTTTACCACCTGAAATTGCAAGAAAAGCCAACCATTTACCTGAGATGGCTAACGGTGAGCAAGCCAATCGATCTAAGTGTCGTGCTGGGGGATGCAATAAACTTACATTTGTAAAATGCAGCACCTGCAATGTATTTTTGTGTTTTACAAGTACAAGAAATTGCTTTAAGAAATTTCATTCATGCTAAGTGCAAAAATAAATTTTCATAATTTGATAGATCGGTATTGATTTTTACTTGCTTAAGACCCAAGGTATCATTGGTGATACCTACCGTTATTTTCAAACCAACAAATTAAAAAAAAAAAATTTATTTCCTTATGTTATTTTGGTCTCAAATTAACAGAAACTGACCAAAATTCTTAAATTACAAGCTTTTTCTTAGCTCGGGACTGAAGAGGTTAAGATCAAAACACAAGCAGTAACTTTTTTTTTGTCTCACTTCGCCCACTGGCGATATGCGACACTGCAACCTATGTATGTAAAGATCTATTGTACCATTAAGTAATTTTTATTTTAGGATTGTCTCCGCATTCGTGATGAAAGTGAGGAGAGCATTGATTTCCACAGAGCTGCACACCCATATAGAATACATATATTATGTAGTTCTATACTCCTTCAAACAGAGTTAGCATTCACGTTCCTGAATAATATGCATCTTATTCAGATGATAACTGAAGCAGCTGTGGGCGGAGAGAAAGCCCACCAGCCTAATTTCTTCTAATTTCTTCCCTGCTATATTTCAGGATGTATTTTTTTCCCACTGTAGGGTCGGACGGTTCTCTTAGCATGCCTGAGTGCTTGGGTGTTATCCCAGTGGTATAAACAATTAGTGCTTTCAAATCTCTTAGCGATTCTGAAATACCGCGGAAAGGTTCTAGCCTAATGAACTTTGTCAGCGATCCTTTTCTTGCCAGTTAGTCGACAATTTAATTTCCTTGAATGCTTTTGTGTACCTGGTTGTAAGGCATTATAACAGTAGATAACAATTTTTGAGCTCGTCACCTAGGAGCACAGCGCCTTAAGCGCTGCTTGAATATCAGATAAAATGTGTATGGATACCAGTGTTCATAATATGAGCACACATTTCGATAGCATAGAGTTCGACCTAAAAAACGCTTGTATACATTCCTAATGGTTTTGAGATTTTGTGGTTCGGTCCAAAGATGCCAGCACCTGCTCCAGAGTCAATTTGCGAACTATTAGTATACCAAATGATTGGTTTAGAATCGATTTCTGGGCCCCTAAGTTTCACGGTCTGAGATCTCTATCTCAAACCTTCTGCCAAAGTAGAGAGACTCAGACATAAAGTCCGGGATCGAGCAGAGCTTATCTATCTCTGGAAGTCTTTAAGATTCCAGAGCTACTGTCGGGCAGGTGCGCATGGATCGTATGACGCCAAGACACACCAGCCGTTGTAGTCGTTGGATTTCGGCGATCGTGGTCTTTTTCCTTGACCTTCATCCACCATGGAACAGATGCATACGATCGGTTTGATCATAGTAGTATGTAACCGATATATTTATCATTTTTGCGGATAAGGCCCATGTTGTACTATATATACGAAGACAGGCTCACTTTGATGATTCTGTTTTTAATGGGGGCATTGCAATTCAGTCTTTTGTCTAGAGTCGCACTTAGATATTTGACTTCATTACAGAACTTATTCTGCGTACCTTTAAAAGTGACTGTATCGAGGCTCAGTTTACTCATTTTTGTGGAAGGTGTTAGCACTTTTTTCCTAAGACAGTCCTTCAGCACCAATCCGAAAAAACTCGAAGAGAACATTGCATAGTTTCAGAAATGCTTATATCAATCATGCCTTGATAGCCTTCATGATAACAACTAGGCCGTGCGCGTACCTACCTGTGTTACCAGATGGTGAAGAGCTCCCTCTATAAATCTGCCTCTAATGTGTAAATCCAACAGTATTTCCATCGTTTTTAGGAAGATAGATGTTAGACTAATTGGATTGACTTTGGAAAAAACACGGTATTTACCTTCAAATCTGTTGTATACATATACACGAAGCTCTAAATAAGGCAGTCATGGAGCGTCGTATGTTATCGAGAATTTGAATTTGAACCGAAAAAATACCATCCCGCTTGAAAGGTCTAAAAAAGCCATTCTGCACATTTGATCTTGTTCTGACTGAACACTTCCAAAAAGGCTATTTACCCTACTATTACTACAGTGAGCGGTAAATTCAATTGATAAACATATGTTCCTGTTTGAAATAGTCGAAGCAGAAAAATGCACCTTGAGCAGAGTCTCTAGCCTTTTCTTTCGACAAAGGTGCCGTTCGATTTTAGAAGCAACCCTACACCATTGGAATGTTCCTTCGAGAGAGCCATTTAGAGTCGGGCTGCATCTGGTTAATCTTCTATACTTTCGTAGTCTTTCTCCATGACTGTCTCTTGGATTTTCTCAGTCCTATATTATATATGGTCAAGGCCGACCTATATTAATATCAGACCCTGGTGTGCTTAGCCTTGTTGAAAAGTTTCCTCACCCTAGAAAAATAACCCAGTTGGTTAGTTTAGGCGTATATTAAGCTGGTTCATGATTCGTCCCACCTTAAATGTTGAATCTTATGTGCTGGTGGTCAGATAACGAGGATTCATCAGACACGTGCCAGTCTGTCAGTGATATAGTTTGAGATAAATGGACTCGAGAGTATAAGGTCGAGTACATCTTCTCAGATCGCATTTATAAAAGTAAAGGCCCCGACCCATAGAATCCATCGACGTCTTTCCGTTGAAGATTGACGTTGACGTTCACGTATTGCTGGAAAGTATAGTTACATACCGTCGCATACCTTGTTGACAGATGACATTTTGTTATTGCTGAGTATTTTCTCTTCAAGCTGTCCGATTGTCAACGGCGATGAATGTGCTTACTCTCCTTGGAAGTGATGCAGTTTGAGAGGCATCACTCTCTATGTTTTGTTTATTTATAGAATAAATTTTACTTCCACAAGTATTCGGGAAATAAACATCACCCACAGAACTACCAAATTTGTAACCGGAGGCGGCCTGGTATTCACAGCCCGCATAGCGACTAAGCTCCCTTCTAGTCTTGCATCCCTCACTGTATGCTGTTCCGTCTTGGATTTGGGATTTTAAAAGAGGGTTACTATCTACGTTGCTTACTTTAGTCGAAGCCAGACAGTCCGAGAAACCAAAGAGAACACAAGGTGCATGGAGCAGTGAGTGTTCTTTCAGCGGTTGTTTTAATTTTGGTGGGCGCGACCGCCCCTATTTATTCGGCTTAAGGCAAGCTAAAAACTAACTTAAAAATTAGGACTTAAAAACTAAGATTAAAATCTCTGGAGGAGATCGAATTTTAGGCGGAGAGAGAATCGAAACTGTAAGGTTTGAGTTAACCTTCCGCAGCATACGCAGATTGGTTCATTTGAGCCATAAGAGGTGCAGTGGATCGGTAAATAGAAGCGACGAGGACATCGCAAAATACGAGGGTTATTGTTGAACAAAATAGAGTTATATAAAGACGTGCAATCGACAAAACCTCAGAGGAGTCGATGAATGAAGAAAGTCTCTGCTGCTTCTCTGCGTTCTTCAAGGGTATTCAAGTTACTGAGGTTAAGGCGGTTGCGATGTTGAGCTCTAAGCAATTTTTGAAGCACCAAATCGAAAAGCTATGGAGGTCATGTTGAAGGAGACTAGAGTCTAGGGGTGAAGAAATAGCTTTGAATCATTTGGTATCGTCAGCGTAGATGGAGAAGATCGTTTATAATTGGGATGAAGAGCCTAGATGGCTGCCTTGTGGAGCACCAGAGGTGGTCGAGAAGGTAGCTGAGAGGACGGACCTGAAGCGAACAGTACAAAAATGATTGTCCAGGTAAGAAAATATCCACTTTAACAATATGGGTTCAAAGCAGAGGGCAAACAATTTGAGTATTATTAGTTGATGTGATATCTTATCAAAAGCTTTACTGAAATCGGTTGCAAGTATTACTGTGTCATCTGCGAAAGTCGCAATCATTGTGCTTCTTTTCTGAGGTGTAAGATTATCGGATGTATATATAAGATATAATATAGGTCCTAGGACGCTTCCTTGAGGAACTCCAGCTTCTGCTTTAAGAAGGTTTGAGTGCTCGTCTGTAGCTTTTAATGAGTAGGACGAAATCAGTTGAAAGTAGGAGTTGTAGTTTGTATAAAAGTCCCTTATGCCAAACTTTGTCAAAGGCCTTCGAAATGACATGATAAATATGAGTGTATAGCTCAGCTCGTCCAAATCTCTCGACATCTTGTTGATTATTCGGTGTATTTGTTGTACAGTTGAGTGCTTGCGTCTAAATCCAAACTGATGGCTGGGAACTACAATATATTATTTGCATCCATTATTGGTTGTAGTCTGTCTATTATGATTTTTTCGAACAACTTGCATACTATTTGCAGTAAACTTATTGGCCTGTAATTAGCGGTTTGAGTTGCGTCTTTCACAGGTTTTGGAACTGCTATCACTTTCCAAACCTTTGGGAAGTATTTTAAAGTAAAAATTACATTAAATAGATTTCGGAGGTATAAAAGTGCGTTTTGGGGTAGTTCCATTAATATTTGTCCGGTAATAAGATCATATGCAGCACTTTTTTTGGGGGTTAATTTTGTGTTGAATGTAATACTTTATTTCTTTTATTGTTACCTTTTTCATATTTGTGCTTTGGTTACTAGAAGCTGTAGGTAAGCTTATGTCTGAATTATTTTCGTCGTTAGTAAAAGTCACTCTAAAATATTCAGCTAGGATTGTAGCTTTTTCTTTATCAGTACTGGATCATTTGTCGTTAGTGATTCTTAATGGGGGAAACTGAGTTGTGGAGTTTTTAAAATCTTTTGTTGCCTCCCATACTGAGTATTTTGTCGCTTTAGTTGATGATAGGTTCCTACGGAAGTTGTTAATTTTGTCATTCCGGTTAGTTTTGAGTAGTTCCTTTAATTCCTTTATGAATTTGTAAAGTCTAGTTTTTCTATTCGCGAGTTCTTGTTATTTGCCACCTTTTCTAAGTTTTCTTTTTTCTTTGATTTTCCTTTTAATTTGCGTGGGCGTAAAATAGTCTTTTTTATTTGCAATAGTCATAGGTGTAGATACTTCGGCAGCTTCGAGGATCAAGTCATTGAGGTGAATTATGGCTTCGTCAAGGCCTTTGGCGTTTTTAAATGATATCGGGTTCGCAGGTGAAGGTTTATAGTTTCTCTAAATGCCGGCTTATTTGTTAGTTCAGCGTTGGTTTTGTAGTAGACTAAGACTAGGGAGTGGTCAGGTGATAATTCTAGGCAGGATTCTATTGTCAGGTCCTCCGATCTAATGTTTTTGAAGATACAGAAGTCTATAAGGTCGGGTATCTTGTTTCTATCACTAGGCCAGTAAGTTGGTTCTCCAGGACTTAGGAACTTGATTTTATAGTTTTTTAGACTATCTAGTAGTATTGTTCCTTTCTTGTTTGTTAGGCGTGAACCCCAGTCAGTGTTTTTGGAATTAAAGTCACCTCCTGCTAAAAATCTTTGTTCTAGTGTTTTGAAGTGTTGTTGAAATAGATGCATACTTATTACATGTTTTGGTGGGCAGTAGAGTGCCGAGTGTGTTTTCTATTTGCACTGTTTAGTGTTTTCTATTTGCACTGTGGTCGCTTGAATGTAGTCTTTTCCATGTTTGTCAAGTTCAGTACATTTGATATTTTGGATGATAATGATCGCTGAACCGCCATGTACTTTTCTGTCTGCGTATGAAATATATTGTAACCTGGGATTTTGACATAACTTTTATTTGTAACATGTGTTTCAGAAATTAGCAGCATGATTACTTTGTTGATTTTTATAAATTGTTTTAGTTCTCATAGGTGCTGTACTCGTATAATTCCGTTTGAGTTCCATACTACTACCGCAATCTCGTTAACATTGTCCATTGAATTTAGTTAATAATACCGTGAGTATATTCATCATGTTACTAATTTGTATCACAAGTTGATTTATCATGTCCTTAAGTTCAGCTATGTCATTTTTGGGTTGCGAAAGAGGCTGTTGTTGTTGTTTTTGTTCTGATTCTGTATATTCTAAGTGTGGAGGTGTGAGACTCCTGTAGAGTGAACATAATTACCGAAAGCAGTAAGGTCGTACTCCATTTTTTGAGGAGACATATGGAAAAACTCATGGTACCTGATACAAAGGTTCCTGAGATTGATCGGATGCCTTTCTGTTGGATGGAAACCACGACGCTTGTTTTGGCTTTACTCCCATAGCAAACTTTGTCAGATTTATTATGCAGATAAGCAAGAGAGATTGTTCATAAAGATCGTCCAAAGACTTTACCCTATCAGTCCACACCTGGCCACCAAGTTATAATTTAATGCACTTGTATGTATTTCACGCATGCTTTTTTAAAAAAAAATCTGCGTCTGCTTACGAAAATTTAAAGCTCTCGACTTGAATATTTGAAATTCTGACCGGATTGACGACCTAGAAAAATTGTTTGCCTAACGAATGTTTTATTTAAAAAAGTAGAAAAAACTCCGAAGAAATTAACTATTTTAGTTTTATTTAAATTATCGAGGCTCACAAAGAAAAGACGTCTTGTCGTCGTGGATGTCAGCAAAGGAGAGAGCTCCCAAAGCCGGAAAAAGAATGGCGGCAATAATCGACGGGTGTGTTAGGGTTCGGTTTCTGTCGCGGCTCTGTTCACAGGCTGCATCGCTGATGTGTGGTGAAATACTCGTTGTGGTGTCGCCACATGACTTATGAACTTAGGTACTTCACTAGTTTAGTAGAAATTGAATTTGTCTACATATCTGAACTTTGTGCACTACTTTGAATCCGTCAATTGTAATTTTGATATTCTGACTTCGGAATCGGATTCACCTACCTATAAAACATTTTCGCTCAAACAATATATATTGACTTACTTCAAAAGTTTACGAGGAAATTGAATATATTTTATTTCTGTTTCTGCTTAATTACTCTAAAAAATAATGAAGCATCACAATAATTTTCGCGAAATTTGGATAATCCGATTTCTTCTATCAAATAGACAAATTACAAGTATACCTCACACCCTACGAATATGCCACCATAAGCTCAGTTATATTTTATGGCTCAGTATCACTGTAATAACTACGTGATTAAAAAATAATTACTAAGACCCTTTGTAAATAAGCAAATCCCAGCTTTAGTCGCATAACAATGTGTCGAATATCCAAAAACAAATCCACCTCCCCCGCAGAACTAACTGGGAGAAGTCAAATTAGCTCTGCACAGTTGTACCCTAATTTTCCAGCTTTTTATTACAAAGTCCCTATATTTTTCAACACAAAAGGATTTTTGTGAAACATATCCACACACATCCATCGGCACACAGAGTCACTTGAGAACCAATAACAATTACAACATAGAGTTTCCTGTATGACAATTTCTACGAACATCCCCATGAATGTACATATGTATGTATGTGTATAAGACATAACCCTTTTCTATCAACCCAGCAACACACGAATACACGAGTGCAGTGTGTTTCCTCCCAAAAGGGATAAGGGGTATTATTTGAGAATGGCTTGCCATTTCCAGCAAAGCCTTTAGTTATCTTCTTCCCTTGTCATTTTTAGGTCACTGTCATTCCTACGCATTGTACATCACAGAAAAAAATAAAGAAAAAAATGTGAACATAATCATTATGTCATCGTATAACCGTAGGCCATAGAAATTTTCATTCCTTTCGGGACCGCTCTATGGGGGTGGCCAGTTTCTACCGGCAGCAGCAGAAGTGAGCCAGTAAACATTGGCCATGCACGCGCGTATACAGATAGCTCTTCGTTTACAGTAGGATAACCACAGGCTTTAAGGGATATTTACACACTGTGGAACTAGGTCGTGGCAGTCTTGCATCACATTGTCTTCTTTCAAATCCGACGTCCTTGCTGTGTATCCTGTTTCATAGCGACCGACATTGAAATTGAAAACCCTTTTTAGTTTCGTCTATTTGAAAAGGATGTTTGCTGCAAAAAAAACTTCCATCCTTCTCCTCACTTTGTATGCTAACACAAATGATGGCATAGTCGTCTGTTTTTATTTTGTCTCTTGTGAAAGGTCCGCTATAAAAAGGAAAATATATGTATTTGTACATATGTATGTACATACTCGTATGGTTGAGGATTTTTCTGCTTTTGACGGAATCGCACGGAGTGAAAGGATGCGAATTATAGGATACAATCTAAGCATCCTCCATCCTAGATAGAGAAAGAGATGTAGAATTTCTAGACTAACCTACCCATGTGGTGATGCCAATGTTGAACTGCGGAAGGATGGAAAGAAGTGGAAGGGAGGAAAAGGATTCTTTCCTTGGTCACTTGTGCGTTATACGAACAAGCATGCGGGGAGTGAGTGTGCATGCAATAGAAGTGATTTCATTCACGTTACTTGTGGCATTGATAGGGCACATGTTTCCGTTTTTAACCTATTGTGCTGCTGCAATTGAGAGTTAAACTTGTTTCGTTAGGGGTTCAAAAAGTATAAGTCGTTTTGCATGTGAAAAAAACATGTTAAAGCAAAAAGTGGGTAGTAGTTAATTAAACATTACACTTCTATAAGTACCACACAAAGTAATACAATTCGACCACATTAAAAGCAATCCAAGCAATCAATTGATTGCCTAAAATAGCTGAAATTATGTAGAGCGAATGGAATGAACCCTCCGTCGCGGAAAGTCTTCCCATCCACATCAGAGGGACGACGCAGTAAAGGAAACTCTTAAGAAAATGTCGACTACATGTTGAAGTAGACCCCAACGAACTTGGTGTGCAATCCTGAAGTCAGTCAACTAAAGATCAAGCTGGCTAGAAAGGTATGCTAGTTGAGTTCCAGGTTAATTCTAAATCATTTATTCTTAGAAGGTTCAAATTGATTGCCCAAGATAGCTAAGATATGTAGAGCGAATGGAATGAACGCTACGTCACGGAAAGTCTTCCCATCCACATCAGAGGGACGATGCGGTAAAAGAAACTCTTAAGAAAATGCCGACTACATGTTGAAGTAGACCCCAACGAACTTGGTGTGCAATCCTGAAGTCAGTCAACTAAAGATCAAGCTGGCTAGAAAGGTATGCTAGCAAATGCATAGTAAGTAGGTATGTACATACATTTACAAAAAAACAAGCAAATATTTGGGCTACAGGGCCTAGTGTACCTTCTCGCACCTATTCGTGCTGTGCGGCATACACTTATTTGAAAATTGATAAGTACCAAGTTTACCATGGAAGTAATTCCTGGTTTCGAAACCGGGAAAATCTCCAAACGACAAAAAATTGTAACGCCACCGAAGTTCCGCAAGGAAGTGTCCTTGGTCCTATTTTATTCTTGCTGTACACTCGGGACATACCTCAAATTGAACACACCATTGTAGCTCCGTTCGTGGACGATACGGCTATTCTGGCAATGGCAAGTTGAATCGAGTCAGCAACTGAAAAACTCCAACGAGCTTTGCATAAAATCTGCGAGTGAACACAAATTTGGTGCATTGTTCTTAGCGAGACCAAATCGACGCATGTTAACTTCATTTACAAGAAAATAGTCAACCTACCTTTTTCCATTAACTCAGTACAAATTTCGTATACAAATGAAGCTAAATATCTGAGAATGACACTTAAGTGGAAGACGCACATAAAAAAAAACGCGACGAGCTCGTAGTTAATTAATTTATATAGAACAAGGTAGATTGCGGATATTTTTGCTCAGAGGGAGCTTTAAAGCAAAAGGAACATAGCTTTGAACGTATTGGCCCCGTTGAATGGGGTAAGTATTTCTAGATAAAAAAAGGACATCCTAAGACAACACGACTGCTTCGTGAGTGGTAAGAAAGCTATTCTAGATTATGGTCCTTTTGAACATACTATTCTTTTTTTTATTGAAATGACCCGCACTCGATTGTCTCGACCAGTATGTACTTCTACTACTCTTCCTCGGTGCCATTTGAGTAGCGGAGCGTTATATTCGTGCAAATGAGCTAGGTCACCAACCTTAATATTTGGGTAAAGTGCTGTCCACTTGTTCCATCGTTTCCAAAATATTTGCTACATTTGCTGAAACCGCTGATAATGAGATAGAGATTAAATCTGGCAATAATATTTAGCTCAGCAACTGATGTTAGAGAGGCACCTGTCAAAAAAAGTCCTGGAGTCAAAGCCTCTAGATCAGCTGGATCATTATACATCGGAGAAATTTGTTTTTATATATATATAATTAATTATAGCTTCCACTTGCCATAGTAGAGTATTCATCTTATCGTAAGCAAAGGAGAGATTAGACATGCTGGCAATAATTTTGCTCAGATGTCGTTTAATGAACTTGACTGTAGCCTCGAAGATCGGGGGGCAATGAAACTCCATGATTTTTCAGCTAATAGCCCTTAGACGACGTCTGCTTGACAGGAAAACAAAAGTCCTTTTCGAATTTATTCTGGCTCTTTTCGTGCACTCACCCAGTTTGTTGTATTGTCTGAAAAGTTGGGTTTGCGGTGAAATAAAGCGTCTCAAGTCGGCATCAAACCAAGAACATCACCAAAAACAAGACAAAACCAGCTTCTCACTTAGAACGGGCATAACCTACGCGAATCACTCCAAACTCTGCTACATATTTACTTACTCAACATAAGACTGATCCTGTTGTTCCGATCCCCACACCCAAGCCCCAACCAAAACAAATGCCAGAGCAAACAAACGCCTTCATCGAACTAAAAGAGATGATGAAACAGCTAATAAACCAGATGTCAAACATAATGAACATTATTAACTTAATGGCCCGCAAGCATAAATTGCTAAAATCATTATTTGGAATGCAAATGGACTCAATAAACACTATTTGGAATTGAAACAATTTATCAGAGACAACAATGTTGATGTACTACTATTATCAGAGACGCACTTTACTGATAAAATCTTTTTCAATATTCCTGGCTTCAACATCTACTCAACAAAGCACCCTGACGGGACCGCCCATGGACGTTCAGCGATCATCATCATAGATAAAATAAAATGTCCTGAACAACAACAATATAAAACAGAACACGTATAATCCACCAAAATACAACTAAAAGGTAACAAAGGACCATTATCAATTTCCGCTCTTTACTGCCCACCCAAACACACAATTACAACGAAACAATACGACCACTATATAAGGACATTAGGATACAGATTCATACTTGCGGGAGTCTTTAACGTCAACCATATGGTCTAGGGATCAAGAATAACAAACAAGAAAGGAATAAACTTACTTAATCAAAGCTAGACTAGGTTATAGCAGTACAACTAAGATCGTAAATAGAGGAACCCCACAAGGTGATGTTATCTATAGGCACGATTCTAGATCCGAAACTTAGTTGGAAACTTAACATAGAGCAGCGGGTTAAGAAAGCAAGTGTGGCTTTCTATGCCTGCAGCAAAACATTCGGCAAAAAATGGGGTCTCCAGCCAAAGATGACCCTATGGATGTACACAGCCGTTGTGCGTCCAATACTCACCTATGGCGCCATAGTATGGTGGCCCGCCTTACTTAAAAAATATAACATCAACAGAATCAAAAAAGTACAAAGATCGGCGTGTATAGGCATCACAGGAGCATTAAGATCTTGCCCAACAGATGCTCTAAGCGTGATCTTGCATCTGATCCCCCTTGAACTCCACATTAAATTTTCAGCTATATGCAGTGCTGTCCGGCTCAGGGAAACTGGGTGCTGGACAGCAAGGCCATATGGCCACTGTAAAGTCCTGGAGACTATACCAAGTGAACTGGTGACATCTTCGACCGATTACAGGACTCCCACGCTCGACTTCATCAAACCTTTTTCAGTAAAGTTCCCTACCAGAGCAGAATGGAAGAACGGAATGGTAATCAATAACTTTGATATCTGTATATATACGGATGGTTCGAAAATGGATTGCGGAGTTGGCGCAAGTATTTTCTCGGACCAACTGAATATATCGAAATCCTTCCGTCTCCCAAACTCTGCTAGTGTCTTTCAAGCGGAGCTTCGTGCGATTCGGGAAGCCTGCCGCATGTTAAAAAATCTCCCAACGTCCAACCTAAATATAGGTATCTTTTCTGATAGCCAAGCCGCAATCAAGGCCATTGATTCGGTTACCATATCCTCAAAACTGGTAGAGCAATGCCGGTTTGAAATAAACGAACAAAGTATCCTTTCTGAAATTACCGTCATCTGGGTCCCAGGACACAGCAATTATGAGGGAAATGAGCGAGCAGACGAGCTAGCTAGGCGAGGGTCAGTCCTTAACGGCTCACTAGCGGAAAGAGTCAATATTCCGATAGGAGTCGTTAAGGGCAATTTACACCGCCACTTCCTCCAGCTCACCAATCTCGGGTGGAACAACCTTACCAGTTGTGCCATATCAAGGTAGACATGGCCCAGTTTCAACAAACCTAAGTCAAATGAGCTACTAGGCAGATCGATGCCTGATATTGCCAGAATTGTAGCCATTATTACGGGCCACTGGCCTATAGGGGACCACGCGGCCAAGCTTGGCATTCCTTACAACTCTTTCTGTCGCAGCTGCAAAGACAGTAACGAGAGGGAAACTCTTTTCCATTCTCTTTGTAGTTGTCCTGCCCTAACAAGGACTAGACAGCGCACGTTAGGTAAACCCTTCTTTGACGATTTCAGAGAGATAGCCTCTAAATGGATTGGAGAACTATTCCTGTTTCTGAACTCCGCGGGTTGGGTCTAATTATATTTTCTATCTCCAATAACACACGTTAACAAACAGGGTACACGAGTTTTTTGTGGTATCAAAACGGCGCACTTAGCGCTAATTGGGTTCTTCTGAACCTCCACTTTACCTACTTACCTACTTAATGCAATTAAAGGCAACAACTGTAAATACATAAGCACGGAAGAACCAACTTACTGGTCAACCGATCCAAAGAAAAGACCAGACTTACTTGACTTTTGCATTACAGTCTCTCCAATCTTATGATAAGATCGTACTTTGAACTTTCATCTGACCATTCATCTCTTGTCCTGGAGTACACGATAGACATCACATGCATCAATGAACAGTCAAATATCTACAACAACAAAACTCAATGTTATGCCAAGAATACTTGGACGCAAACCTACAAATCAATACACCCCTTAAATTTCAAACAGATATTGAAAGAGCAACTATCTGCTTTAATGATACAAACAAAGCTGCTTTACGAATCACATCAAAAATTAACCCAAAAACAAAAATAATTACACACCAGACCATAAAAAAGCATATAAAAAAGAAAAGGAAGCTAAGGAAAAAGTAGCAAACTACAAGATTACCATCGGACAAACCAGAACGTAACAGAGCAATAAAAATCCTGAAGGAAAGTTTGAAAATTAATGAAAACTGCAAATTAAAAAACTACTTAATTAACCTAACTCCAACATCCGAAACCAACTAATCAGTATGGAAATTAACTAAAAAAATGAAAAACAAAATACCTCATTATCCACCTCTGAAAATAGATGACGGAAATTGGTCCAGAGAAAATCAGGATAAAGCTGGCACCCTAGTAAAACACTTCTGGAAAACATTCTCCAATGACGGAGACAACACCTGCATTCCACAACAACCCGATAATAGGACTACTAATGTTAGAATCAAAAACTTAACAATAGCAGAAATAGAACAATGCATCAAACACAAAGTGAACCACAAAAAAGCTCAAGGATACGACCTACTAACAGGAGAATTACTAAGCAAACTCCCCAAAAAGCACTTCAGTAACTCCGAAATGTATATAATGCGATGATTCGACTACAACACTTTCCAAAAGTCTGAAAAGTAGCTGAAATCGTACCGGTACCCTAACCTGGAAAAGACGCAAATAAAACAACTTCATATAGACCAATTAGTCTCCTCCTAGTCCTATCAAAAATATTTGAAAGACTGTTATGCGATCATTTGCAACTCATCTTGACCAGCTCAAATGCAATTCCAGATCACCAGTTCGGATTTCGAAGACAACACTCGACAATCCAACAAATTCATAGAGTGACCAACAAAATTTTAATTGACCTAGAAGAGAAAAGATTCTGCGTAGGAGTAGTTCTTGACGTTGCAAATGCTCAGTATGGCACGCTGGACTACTGCTAAAACTAACAAATCTTCTACCAGCTGATTATTACTTATTAATCAAAAGTTACTTAACGGACTGACAATTCTATGTCAAATTCAGGGACGAGCACTCAAAATTATACACAACCCGAGCTGGGGTTCCACAAGGCAGCGTACTTGGACCACTACTATACAATATCTTTACCAGAGGTATTCCTCTTCTATCACAGATAAAATCCAAGATCGCTACCTTTGCTGACGATACCATTTTGCTCTATTCTAACAAATGCTTGCGTACAGCAACTATTCAGCTACAAAAAATCATCAACGATACTGTCAAATGGTTTGATTGATGGCACATTAAAATAAAAAACTATCCAAAATCTGTCAAGAATTATGATGAGTATTGTCTGGCATCCTGCATGGTGATTTGTGATAGGATTATGTCGAATCAGAGCGTCACTGAATGAAAGAGCTTGAGGCAACATAATCTGATGCTTAACATCGTAAGGTACACCAGTCTTGTCTTATCTTGTCTTATCTTCAACACGCATCAGCGTTGAATGCGACTACTACATAATATGCTTGCTCAATGTTTTAGGTCACTGTCTCGAAAGCAGCGTCGAGTTCAGTTGGTGTTATTTTTGTGGTAGTTGGCTTTGGATGGCGGCTAGTTTTGCAGAATCATAGTACGTAACAAAAGACTAGGATGAAACTAAAATATGAATTGAAACATTTACAAAACTGTAATAAATCTTCAAAAGCTGATCTGGAATATAAGAAAGAAAAAATTAGTTTTTTCCTCTCAGAAGTATCAGTGATATGTATGTGGTAACTTTAACCGTGGCCAGGACGAAGGTTGAGACCGTAAAAATGATGAAATGATGATGCGTGATAAAATGCCGGATTCTGGTCAGTTTGGACGTGAATCCAAGACTCTAAATAGTGAAGACCTCAATCTTTGAAATCTTGCTTGACAGAAAAACGGACCACTGATTTGCGGTTCATATAATCCAAGAATGAACGGCCATTGAATCGTTCCAGCAAAATGTGACAATTACCCGATGCAGCCATTAATAAAGCACCACACAACTCCGTCGTGCTTAAGATTGGGTGTGAACGGGGCATCTCTGGATTTGGCGACGATCAGGAAAACATTCACAGAATCCGTGCTTTTTTTTATAATTTGCACGTGTTAAAGGGGATATGAATACCCTTATAATAATTTTTAGGACATGGGCTTTTTTTTATGGAAAGGGGAAGAGACAGAGAGAAAAAGAGATTGGTGTAGTTGGTTTGAAAATCAGGTGGTAGTTAAGTTTCAGTGAACTCCAAGGGTGGCTGTCCAGATAACTGGGGAGTATTTTGTTTGTTTTCGCTATTATTGTCGTTGCTTATGATTCACAGTATTTTTTTCCGTCCTCCTGATGTCATCATCACGATCAAGTTGCATTTGAGCCATATGACCACCCTACTGCAAGTGTTATTCCTTCACAGTAGAGTTGACTTAGCTTTCGCAAGTGTTCGACTTTTTTATTTACTTCATGCGAAATAAATAGATGATTCTTGACATCAGGATTTGAACCGTGAACCAACAGCGTGACAAGCGATGATGTTACCGCTACACCACGCCCACCCTGTAGCTTCGAACATAATAGCAAGCTTCGTAAGTTTTTAAGCTTACATGAAGTTAGATGGTAGTGTTTGGTTGAATTGCCTTACCTGGAATACGACTCATCTGCTCTTGAAAGAGTGACTATTCAGTAAGAAGGTCCATATTTAAGCTTTCATCCCAATCCAACTTAATGGACCATAGATGTTATAAAATGACTTTTGCAGTGACCACAATTGGGTTTATGAAACCAAGTGGGTCGAATAATTTCGCAACCTGAGAAAGAACGAAACGTTTCGTAATGATATTTGTATTGATACTCACTTCAGCGTTATGAAAGGATAATTGGTCAGCAATTGATGATGCAGAAAGAAAAATGATGGTGTCTCCAAATTCCCTAGGGCAACTTCTTCCATTATGAATTGATGAATTTCATGTAGCCATCTTTCAGCTCAGGTGACTTAACATCCTCTCTAAATTATAAAAGCTTTTTAGAGCAATGTCGTATGAATTGCTCTGAACCGCAGGTGGCTCATGGTATGAGAGTAAAGCAATGAATTGACTTTCGGAGTTTCTTGTAACAGTTTATGAAAAATGCTTCTCACATGAAAAATGCTTCTTCAACTCTTTTGCGATTTGGACAAAACATCATATCTGAGGTAATATGAAATGGACTGCTCACTCAGGTTTTAACTAAAAAAATGCTATTTTACTTGTTGGCGGATTTACGTAAATTACCAAAAACTGATAGCGAAGCATACGTACATACGTAAATTAAAAACTTTTATTGCATCGAATAAAAAAAAATGTATTTTTCAAACGGGCAGTTATGCCTCCGAAATACAACTAACAATAATTTATTAAAATCTAAGGCTTTCCGATGTCTTGTTTCCATGGATGAATTGGCGTTGCATCATGTACATATGTACGTGATGGAATGCAAGGTGTCCAATGATGCAGACACTGTGTCAGATATTTGCGGTGGCAACGCTATTTGCGATAGGACAGTGGAACATTGTTTGGCGTGTGTATTTGCCGGTGTAATGTTTTCCGTTAACTCCTCCGCACTTAAAATACGAACGTCTACGTTTGCGGAAAAGTGTATCAGAAAAATGGTATTGTACTGATGCGGGATGTCAATTTCCTTGCTGTTGGTTGAGATGAAGAAGTTTTTTATGATGTTTCCAGGGGTGTTGAATCATCTGCTATTGAGACGTTTATAACGGCTGGGTTTCCTTTCGTTTCATGCTTAAGGTTTTTTTTTCAGATTGATGATAATCAGGACTATAGCAGCGAGGGGAAATCCCATGGTGAAGCTAATGGTGGAACTTGAAGTTTCGCTTCAACAATTGAATGTTTTGGGTATTGTTTAGATGAAGGTCCTTCATCATTTCCAATGACAGGAATTTTTGGATATCATTTTGTGTAGGTGCTGTTTGGAAAATGGTAGGAAGGGCTTAAACTGCGTTGCTTCTAGAGATGTAAATACGGTTTGTCCACTTTGATCGTTGCATTATGAAATTGTTTAACATCATTTGATCAAAATCTATTATTAGTGGTCCAATATACTGGTTCAGGAAAAGGATGTGCCTGGTGCAATTTCTTCGAGATCTGGTATATGATGACTATTGATTGTCGGACATATGGGCTGGCGGTTTCTTAATACAATAGATGGGGAATACACGTAGAGTTGCTTAAATCTACAATATTAATTCTATGGCGACATATAGAAGGTTTATTAAATGTTTTATAGGGTTTTTCAATGCCATAAAGTGCATTGTTACAGTGTAAGATTTCCTTATAAGTAATCTTATTCATTATGTTGCCTTTTTTAAGAGCCTTAACTAGGGTAGTCTCGCAGGACTTTTTCTTAGTAGTAGGTAAACTTATGATATAAAGTAAAGAAAATTGTATTGCTCCTTCTATATTAACATAAGGAATATCTTCTTCTTTAAATATATTTGCTAAAGCACTTAGTATCTCTAGATTTGGCAAAATATACCATAAGTATTGACAATGTTTACTTTTGCCCAATGCATCGCATAGCCTAAATTAACTATTTCTTCCTTCAGCATTTGTATGTATCTTTACGTATTTAACATTCGTAATAAATTCTTCTTTAAGTTTTTCATCCGTTTCTAGTTTTCTATTTATTATGTTTGTTACATTGGTAATGTCATTGATTTTATCTTTTAGCAGTTAATTAATAACTACTTGCGTATTATTATTTACTAATACAACTTTAATTTTGTCGGTTAAAATTTCAAAACCCTGATGGTATGAAAGACCTAAAGATCTTTTAATTTTTGATTGGGGAGTATTTAAATGGTTTTTAATCTGTAAAATTTCACTTGTAGAAAGGGGAGGATTGGTGTGATGTATTTGGCATCACCGGTCCTCGAATAGATTTGACTGTTGACGTAAGGCGGCCATGAAGGGCAACCGTTGTCTTTCCTTCTTTGCCCAAACGTCGTGTGGTTCAAACGTAGTAGTTTAAGACTAATTGAATGAGTATTAACTTTATAAACTAAGACTAATAAAGATTAACATGAAAACCCCGGGACTATCTTTTGCCTTAAATAACATAACCTTTTGTTGCTTCTATCTTATTGGTGACGTCTTTGTATTTTTCTAAGTCGATTAAGTGAATTAACTTAAAGGTTCCCGTTTGTAATTTTGCTGTACTACTGCTTATGGTAACCAGTGGTGAGGTGGTTTTCGTGTAGTGCGGCTAGCAGACGTTGCTTCATTTTCTTCCCTCTTGGATGTACTGGGGAGCCCTTGTGTTGTCCTATTCCCTTTTTTGGTGATAGAATGCAAGATGTCATATGATCCAGACGCTGTGGCAGCTATTTGCGGTGGGAACGTTATTTGTTTTCCGTTAACTTGTATGCGCGCACATGAATTACAATTTTGGAACTATTCTGGAAAAGTTGTTTGGCTTTTTAACATATTTTTCGAAATTAAAATTTCAACAATATCGAACCGAACAGCACTGCACAAGTACGAGCGACCCAGTTGAGTCCTTTATTTCTGTATAGATTCGTTCACATTTATTGTATATAAAAGCAAGTATTAATTTCCTGAAAATGATCAATCTTGAAGTTTTGATCAGACTGGACATTACTATGATAGAGAAACTCAATAAAATGGGTCTCTCAATTATGTTTGTCCGCCTAAGTGGCTGGACGGATTTTCTTCAAACTTAATTTCTGGGGCCTATGGGGTCACATTTCGTTAACTCCAAATTAACTATATTTTACTAAGGGCCGATTTTGAAAAAAAAAAAAAAAAAACATTTTCTCGAAAGCAGTATGCTCGAATTATGGTTGACATAGCAAGTTTTTTGACAAGAAATACGTATAACGGTGCTTTACTTATTGACTGGTTTTAAAAAATCCAATATTTTCCGGCTATGGTTCTATCGGTTTTGTTCGAAATTAATACCTCCACAATATTTGACATAAGCAAATTCATAGCATACCAAGTTTTGAAAAATTGTGAGTTTTTTTTTTAATTTAACGGATTTAAACAAAAAAAAAATTTTTAATTTATCCTACTTAAAAAAAAATTCAAATCTGAGTTTTTGCAGATAAACAACACAATGTTGCAAATACCGTGCACGTGCACTTTATTTCATTTTGGCAGAAGTGATGGTGAACGAACGCAGGAAATGGAAGTAACAACGAACAAAATCGTGTCTATTTCCCAAAAATCAACAATTATCGAAAAGAACCTTGTAAATATATGAGCAGATTTTTGAAGAAGTTACCGTGAATGAAAAAAAACATCAAGGAATAGCACAAAATTGACTGTATTTTCAAAATCGCTATTCCGACTGTCATCAAAATCAATATGGCTTGATTCTTCGTTTAGCCAAACAATATGAATTTTTGAAATCAGTACATTTTTGCAAAAGTGAGAGTGCACCAAGTAAATCTGAAAAAAAACAAAAAAACGAGGTTTTGAAAATAGTAACACTTGTAAAGTTGGGGTGCCCCCTTCGGGTAGGGGTTAGAATATACCCGAGGTAGGCATGCCTGTCGTAAGAGGTGACTAAAATCCACCCTCCGTATACCGAGTATGCGTATACAAAAAAATGCAATGAAGAAAACGAAAGATATAAATACCCCAGGTGGCAGTCCAGGTACACTGGAAAATCTACCCTATTCGGAGGTCGGCTCTACGGATTCTGGGGAGAGCCATTTATTGCGTTCATCTGACACTTTTAAAAAAGGTACTAGGGTAGTTAGATCTCCAACCATAAAAACGTGCGGAACTAGAAGTCCGGCGACATCGATAGTGTCGGCGCACGAACAACGGACTTCAGCGAAAATTCAAAGCCTTACGGATGAAAATACGGAACTCCGGACCAGGCTAAGTAAAATGGAACTTCTCTGCGAAGAACTAAGAAAGGAATCAAATGTACTAAAAGCAGAAAATAAAGCATTTAATGATACATCGAAACCTCGTAATGAGTCTGGTGTGAGTTCAAACGTCCCCGATAATACGGATTATAAAACGGATGATGACGAACTAAGTCGGGAAACTAATTGGATTCTAAAATAACGGCCAGTCAAGAAACGAAAAGTTGGCTCTTCGCCCGAAATGGTAACGAGGCAAGAAAACACGCAAAATAAACGAGAAGGTAAAGAACAGCGTGACAAAATAAACACGCGTGCCGAAAAAAATCCACGAAATAAGATACGACCACCGCCACCAGACTATAATAAACTGCATTCTTTTCTCAAACCTTTGTTGCTATCCGATTTTGAAGTAGCATCGCTCAACAACAACAATGTCAATATTTTACAAACTTTTGAAAATAAAGTGCTAAGATCAATAGTTAATGCACCGTGGTTTATTATAAATAGCGATATCCATAGAGATTTAGGAATTGCAACAGTCGAACATGAAATCAAAAACTTCGCGCGTAAGCATAAAGACAGATTACAAGGACACGTTAACAATGAAGTCCTTCGAATTCTAGATGATAGGAATCTACTGCGTCGTCTACAAAGGACTAAACCTTTCGACTTAACGCGATAGCAAGAACCGCGTCTAATTTGCGGAACAAGCAGGAACTTTCAATGGAAAGGGACTTGCCAAACGATCTCAATACGTGAAAGAAAAACTGCTGGATAAGTCGAAACTTAGTTGTAGTAATCAAAGAAATTTATCACGACGGGAGGTTTTTTTAAAAATGAAAATTTTTTACCTACCCTCGGAAAAAAAAAAAAGTTGGGGTGAAGTACTATTTTTAATTATTGAAAACAAAATATGTTACATTGTCGTTCTACGTTCTAGAATTTAAACGACTAAGAAACAACAATTTAAAATAATAACCGACATTTGTTAAGAATGTAGATTTAACAAGTAAATTTTATTTCTGTACCACAAAAAACTTCCGTTGCATTTGTTAGAATTAAAATGTCCCTAGATTTTTTAAGTTAGTTTAACAAGTGATTTTTCTAGATGTGGACCTGCAAAATGCGGAGAAGCATAAGTGCACAAGGTAAAATAACCTTCTCGGTCAAGATTCGGGAGAATAAAAGTGGCATTTTAAAGCATTTTAAAAATAGTAACATATCTTTCGCTCTCTAATATGTGAGTGCATTTATGCGTGAAAATCTATGTTAATTTGTAAAGTTCTTGTGGAAGTACATATTCAATTCAATTTTTCAATTAAATTTTTTCTTTATTCATATATGCATGGAAAGTTAGTTTACAATTTTACATACAATATTTCAATGAGTTAATACATACAGAATAGTAAGTGGCATCTATATTTAATAAAAATAGAGGTGAAACCACATTTAAAAATATTAGCTTTTTGTGGGGTGTACAAAGGTAGATAAAAAGAAAAGGATAAGGATGAAAATAAGTTAAGATTTATAAAGCAAAATTCAGCAATTGTGGAAAGGAAAGTAATCTTTTACAATTAAAAAATTAAAAAATTAAAAAAGTATAAATTCAAATATTATTATAGCTACATATAGGTATATACTAATAAAGCAAATGGGCAAATCACCCACCTTTTTTTTATGTTGTGTAGCGCAACAGATTCTCGTTGCTTCTTTAAACGTGTAAAAATTTCTTGTGGAACGAATTTCCAAGGACAAAGTGTTAAATAGTTTGCATGAAACAATGGAGTAAACGTTTCTGTAACTTGTAGTACGAAAAACGGGAATACAAAATTCAAACAAAATTCGAATAGCTACTGAAGCTGCGTAAGTCAGAAATCGGGCTTTCCAAATACCCGCCTCGCAGAGGAAGAATTTTCAAGGTCCTAAATAGGTCCATAGTGTGTGCTGAACGGCGCGAACTACAAACTTTTCATATAGCAGATTTTTGAGTGACAGTCAGTTGTTGAAGCTTACTAAAATAAGCGCCACCCCAACTACAAAGTCCATATTGCAATCTCGAATGGAATAATCCATAATAGACCATTTTCATAGTGCTTGCAAGAGCAATACTTCCTAAGGCGGAAAAGACAACGAGTAGAAGAAAGAAGATATTTTTTAAAAAAGGAATGTGCTTAGACCAGTTAAAATTTTGGTCAATAGTAACACCAAGATATTTAAAACTATCTAAACTTTAAATTTTGAAGCAGTTAATACTGCAGTCAGCGGTTCTATTGAAAGTTAGACCTTTTTGGAAACTGCATCGGTTGTTTAACAGGTCCATGGCTTTCACAATCATGGGAATGGAATATTATATCTGAGTCAGAGGACTCCTGCCCAGTAAGACTGAAATACATTAATTTAGTTTTGCTACTAACAATAAGCCTGTGTTCCGCAAACCAGCATCTTAATAAAAAGACGTCATGGTTTATATTAGCTATTAAATCTAATGAACTGACTGAACAATATGCAATTCCAAGGTCGTCGGCAAATGCTTTAGTTTTACCCAAGAATGGAAGAGTAAATAGGAAATTTATATATATTAGAAATAAAATTGGACCAAGTACAGAACCATGAGGCACTCCTATTTTATTTGTATTTTGGACTGCTTATATTGCTTCTAATTTTTACATATTGTCTCCTATCGCTAAGATAAGACTCAAACCATTCATATATGGATCCACTGAATCCGGCCTTATATAATTTATCTGGGAGAATTATAGGATTAACCATATCAAATGCCTAAGTAATGTCGACAAAAAGGCCAGCGAAAAAGTGTTTGTTATCTAAACCTTTATACAAAATAGAGCAAAAATCCAATAGGGCATCCTCAGTGGAAAGACCAGCTCTGAAACCAAACTGCATGTGACTAAAAAAATCTATATGATTAAGATAGGCTAAAATTCTTGTTTTAACTACTTTTTCAAAAACTTTGGAAATCGAAGAAACAACGAAATTGGTCTATAATTGGATTTGTCAGTCTTGTTACCGTTTTTAAATAATGGAACCACTACAGCGCATTTCAGTTCAGCGGGAAAAATTCCAGACATAATGCTGAAATTAAAAAAGTAGGACAAAATATCTACCAAGATGGGCCCAATTTTATTTAGAATCAAATTCGATATCTCATCATTACCATGTGAATTAGAATTTGGTAGAGAATTTATTGTTTTTAGCAATTCAAATCCTGTAATCGATTCAAAAACGAAAGCTGTTACTGTTGGCCTATAATACCAGGCTTGGTGCAGCAATTACAAGAAGTTTCCGGGCTACCTGAAAAAGAGGACTGTCCAATACAAGCAAAGTAAATGCTAAATTCATTTGCTAAAGAATTCGGAATATAAATACTACCGTTTTTTCGTATGATGGGATCTGAGTTAGGACAAACTTTTCGACTAACAATACTGTTAACGACTTGCCACTCTTTCTTTAGATTCCCACTTGCCGTTTGTAATTTGGAGTGAAAATACCTATGTTAGACGTCTATGGTAACACAACATAATAGAAAATCCGAAATTTTTAATCAGCGCTCATTAAAAGCAATACCTATAATGCCATTTAACAATTTTAAATTCATGTGTTTTATTTTACTAATAATTTAACAATTATTTTCCAAATCATGTGTGCAGTTGTTGTTTTGATTTACAGAAAGTGGAAAATTAACCAATATTCCATTTGTTAAAGTCAGTTTCAATAATTGTTATCTTATATGTTCACTTTGTTGTTTTGAGGTACAGAAACTCTAGTGATAAGTTCAAAATCACTTGTTGGTTGTAAAGGCCCCAGGCCAGCTTTCGTGAAATAGATGGCAAACGATTCGATTTGGTTTTGCCAACTAACAATCCAATTTGAAAAATTAAAATTATTTAAAATTTATCATGTGGAGTACAAAGGATTCCAAAAATATGTATAGTATATAAATATATTAAAACATGTCGTTGTGTATATGACCTTGACCTGATGAATGTAGGCCCTAACTTTAAATAATCGTTTGTCAAATCATCTCTTGTATAACTTAACTTTTCCTTGCCTTACTAAGCAACACAAACTGGTTTCCCAACAGCTATCACTTTGTTCTGCATTGGCTGCCAAGTATGAATTTATTACGGCTACGCTGCTGCAGTTTGGTACATGCATTGTTTGCTTAAGGAATCACCAATTGAGTGAAGAAAGCGCTTAGCTCTTCAAAATTATACGAGAATGAACTGCACCACATCAAACAGGGGAGCAAAAAAAAAACCTTTAATTACAGACTAGTTCTTGTTAAAGAAAACAACTGAATCTCTGCTGAAAATGCAAAGTATAACATCCACACCAGATTTGACCCACAATCTATCCCACGCAGCAAAGGAAGAGGAAGAAGAACACAAGGAAAAAACGGGAGATCGAATCAATGGAGAGGTGTTATAGCAGATATGATGTTCTAAAGTATCATAAGAAGGTAAACAGAACAAGTCAAGGCTGCAGAACAATAGCTTGTAGGGATGCAAAAGGAAATCTAGTAGTAGAGACACAGTCGGTATTGAGAATGTGGATAGATCACTTCTGTAGACTGTTAAATGGCGGTGACGACCAAAGAGGGTGGTCAAAGAGGGCAGAATACCCCATTTAACCCGGACGATGACGATAGCGATATCTAACCTAGAGCACACGGCCTAACTGCCGAGCTATTGAAAGCAAATGGGCATGATTTGATATGGAACATACAACAACTCATTTGCAAGATACTTTCGCGGACTGTCATTGCTAGTTTCATGAGTATTGAGATAGAAGTCTGGAAAATGAGTTTAGCAGTTAACGAAGGCAAAATAAAATATGCTGTCATCAGAAAAGAACAGTCAACATAGGCGGCTTGGACAGAAAAGGGACGGCGTGGTAAAAGAATACTTCACCTAAGGTGGCGCTTACATGTGGAAAGAGACCTCAATCAACTTCATGTGTAAAACTGAAGTCGGCTAGCTGAAGATCTAGTTGGCTGGAGACGCTTGTTGGTTAAGGCCCTGGACGACCCGGTCTGTTGCGCTATCTAATGTATAGTAAAGTCCTGAGTCTGTCATTCTCCTTTCGCTAGTACATGGCAACAACCATGGCTACCTTGCTTCTGACCTTTCTCACCACACACTCATAATTGCGAGTTTCAGCAAAATTATAATTTATCGCCTTTCTACTAACTGTAGTCTAATTTCCAGCCTTAAAGAAGACTTGTATGTGCATATGTATATTAAAAAAACATAAGTTACAATTCACCTAGATGGACTCTTAGTCCATTCCTAATATAGCCAACATTGTGAAGTGTTTCTTACAAATCCAATTGTCACCACATGGTCGGGATTAAGAATAGCCCTGAAAAAACGTATGCCTGTCGTACGAGTGGAGAAGTTGACCTTAGTGATGCTACGAGCAATGCTGACCGGTTCCCCGGGTAGTGTCAGGTCCTTAGTACCTAAGAGGATCATAGTTGAAATATGAAACTATAGATAAAATCTAGTTGCGTCTGTAACATAACATAACAAACTGGTCAGCACCTGACACAAGACGGGCGGTTACTACACATTCAGGTGGTAATCAGGGATCCTTCCTTATCGCCTTGTTAGATACCAACTAAAGGCTATAGGCTCCCTCAAGTAGTCGTGATTACGTTTCGGAGTTTCACAGATGGAATCTTCGGACCCTCTCACAACGTCATATGATCGCCTATACTGAGAAAAGCTTTTATAAAAAAAAATAACATTTTTGAACTCAGATGATATTTCCGCTATTCTAAAGATATTTTTTTATAGCTTTAAACAGACAGACCTACGAGGGGCGACTGATAAGTTCGCGGCTTAAGGCATTAAGTGAAAGAATAGATCCGATTAAACAATTTTATTTCTCAACATAATCTCCCTCGAGTGAAATGCATGCATACAACCAAAAAAATATTCTTTTTCTTTGCCTACAAAATGACTTTCTACGCCTTGATCTCGTTCTCTTCGGCAAATTTTCGGCCTTGTAACTCCTTTTTCAAATTCAAATCTACTCGTATCATTGGAAAAGCTGTGCGCGTTATCCTGCAAAAACACTCTGTACCTGAGTTTCCCACATTGCTTCACTAAGTCAATAAATTACGTAATATTGACAAATTATCTTATTTGGAGGGTAATAAATGAGCAAAACACCTTCACTGTACCAAAAAACAGTCGCCATTAACTTTGAAGCCGACTTTTCCACCTTGAATTTCTTCGACGGCCTCTCCCTTTTTTCAATCCACTGGATAGACTCTTGTTTGGACTCCGGATAGTATTGGCGAACTCAAGTCTCATCTACAGTACGATTCGGTTGCAAATTTTCGTCGAAATTATGCCCGGCCAAGTCGAAAAAATCTTTGCAGCACTTGAGTCGTCGTTGCTTGTCTAACGGCGTGAGCATTTTCGGTATCCAGCGCGCACACATTTTTTTCATGTTTAAATGCTCGTGCAATATTTCTCCAATCCGTTCTTTGTTAATATGCAACTCGTCCGCTATCTGCCACATTTTTATTCTTCGGTCTGTTAAAACTAATTTTTGAACTTTCTTCACTGACCACTGACTCAGGACGCCATGCGCGAGGGTCGTCTTCACAGCTCTCTCGCCCTTGTTGAAATAAGCGAGCCCATTTGACTATGGTATACTAAGGCCCAGAATCCTGAGTCATTGACATGTCTTCCTTTTTTCCTTTTCCATTTTTCACTAAGTACTCACGGCGCGGTGCTCAAAATTGCGAGAATTTCCGATTTCGACTGACATGGTGATGTTTATCCTACCACAGATAATAACAACATGAGACTATTATTGAAACCAGGTGATATACACTACTAAAGAGTGCCGCACTTAGTGTTAGCACTAATGAGAAGATGGAGAAATCTATCAAAGATCTACCTAAACTTAGAACGTGGCAAAAGGTAGAGGAAGCCGTTCAAGATCTGAACAGCACCCTTACCAGATGTATTGAACTAACGTGTCCGCTGACAAAAAACCCCTGCAGAAGGCCAATTCCGTGGTGGAATTCAGATCTGCAACGAATTCGTAAGGAAACTTCTAAATAGGTCACTCAAGACAAATTCGGAGGCGGACTGGAATCTTTACCGATCGAAGCAAAGAGAATATAAGAGGTTAATTCGAAATTTAAAAAGTACCTCGTATAGAGATTTTTGTGGCAAGATCGAAACTCTCGGTGAAACCAGTAGGTTGGTCAAAGTTCTCAAGAATGGAAAACCAATCAAGCCGGAATCACTCAGGAAACCTGATGGTACTTTCACTGAGTCGAAAGCGGATGCTTTCAGTCTTCTGCTGGAGACTCACTTCCCAAGAAATCAAGTCACCATCGGTTCGCAACCGGTTTCAACTAGTGAAGCTGTTAGCGGGCTGAGCCGAACCACTCGGCGCAGCTGGTATACTGCATCGGGCGTGGCGACGGATGAAGCTATCAAATATGCTGTTGCATCTTTTGACAGCTTCAAGTCACCTGGCACTGACGGAACCCAGCTATGCTGAAACAAAGGTATTAGTCAGTTGCTGCCAAATCTGAAGAGAATTTTCACTGCTGGCTTGGCACTGGCATATATACCAACCCCCTGGCGAACAGTTAGAGTAGCTTTCATACCGAAAATCGGCAGAGATGACTACTCTCTCGCCAAGAGCTTCAGACCTATTAGTCTGACAACCTTCCTGCTGAAAAGCATGGAAAGACTGGTTGAGCTACATGTGTGCAAAATTGCTTTGAGGGTACATCCTCTGTCAGACATGCAACATGCCTATCAACGCGGAAAATCCTGCGAGACTGCTCTTCAAAATCTGGTCAGCAGAATATAATGTGCACTTGACAGGAAAGTGTACGCGATAGGCATTTTCATAGACATTGAGAGTGCCTTTGACAATGCGACTTTTGACAGCATGTGTAGCTCCGCCAGAAGTCACGGCGTAGAAGAATCACTAGTGTTGTGGATCAAAGCAATTCTAATGAACAGAACATTGACTGTAGATGCAGATTGTGGCCGGCGTGTCATGGCAGGTGTAAATAGGGGCTGCCCACAAGGCGGTGTTCTGTCTCCACTGCTTTGGTGCATGCTGATTGACTCCCTGTTGGACACACTCAATAGTTCTAACGTCTACGCTCAAGCATATTCAGATGATGTCGCCGTTCTGTCTGTCGGATCGTGCCTAGCGACTGTGTGCTCTAAGGTGCAGATGGCCCTAGACGCAATCGACGATTGGTGCGCTAGGAATGGGCTTTCAGTTAATCCTCTCAAAACCGAGGTAGTTCCCTTTACGAGAAGGAGAAAATTGACTGGTCTGACTCAGCCAGTGCTAAAAGGCGTCACTATCGAACTCTCCAAGAAGCCAAATATTTAGGAGTAATCTTAGATAGCAAGCTTCTTTGGGCAAAACATGTCGAGCTGAAAACTTCCAAAGCTCTGTCAGTCTTTCAGCAATGCAAAGGTATTTTCGGCAAGACATGGGGCTTGTCTCCAAGGAAAGTCCTTTGAATCTTCATGGCAATAATAAGACAGTTCCTCTCACATGCGTCAGTTGTTTGGTGGAATAAGCTCTCACGTAAATACGTTACTGCTGCTTTCGCCAAACTGCAAAGAACGGCTGCTTGGGAGCTTTCCCCAGTACGCCTGGCTCTACTCTAGACGCCTTGATGAACCTCCTTGAATTCGGTCGGAAGGCTGAACTCACTGAATCTTGTTTGGGTCCCAGGACACAAACGGATAACAGGAAATGAGATCTCTGACGAGCTTGCTAGGCAAGGCTCAGAAGGGAATTTCTCTGGACCTGAACCCACGTTGGGTTTGCCAGCGTCCTTGGTTAGGGCTTTCATTGACGACTGGGTTTTCAGTGAACACAATCGAAGGTGGCATGACTCTCCAGGATGCAGGCAGACTAAACGAATTGTCCCCGTCGTCTGTAAGAAATCCGCGGCTTTCTTGCTATCTCTTAGCAGAAAAGACTGCAGACAACTTACTGGCGTTCTTACGGGCCACTTCACCTTTACCAAGCACCTCCATGTGCTAGGTTTGAGCGCTACCCCTATCTGCGACTCCTGTGGAGAGGGCGATGACACTGCGGAACACTTCCTATGTGATTGTCCTGCCTTTGCTCGGATCAGGTGGCAGATTTTCGGTGCTGATGTGGTGAGTGCTGATGACCTAAGCTCTTCATCACTGAAGCGTCTACTCGCCTTTTTACAAAAGACGAAAAAAACACATTAAAATGGGGTTCTCTGCCTGGTTGTACAATGGACCTGTTTTTGAGTCTGAGTGCTCCAGTATGGTGTACCCGCCCCGACAAAAAAAAAAAATTAGAAGATGACTCGTTGTTGAGTATCTCAGGCCGCGAACTTATCAGCCGCCCCTCGTAACTCAAATGTAGAGCTTCATTTTCACTCCGACATATGTATGTACATTTCTATTTTTAAAACTCACATCTCTCATGCTGTGGTTCACCATATTCATTTTCCATAATAACATTTTTATTGTCAAATTAAGGCTACAAGTCGACAACTTTCACAAATAAATTGATATTCCTTGGAAATTCACCACTAATTCTCATTTAATATGATTCCTTACAATGAAACGGTATACATTTATAAATCATTACCTACAATGTTTATTCAATTTACTTACAGACCAAGTCGACTTAACACACCAAAATTCACCCAACTTAATATTCTGACATTGAAACTTTTCCCAACGAGAGAAACCTATACATGTCCCGACAAGCAGCATCTTTCAGCCGCAGTAACTTTGCTTTCACTTTGCAAACATGTGACCTGAACCCATGTCCCACATTTGCGTAAATTCTCGGAAAGAGTCGAAAAGCAACTTTCCAATTTTACAAAATAAACAAAGCAAATGCAAATATCATTTTTGAGACGTAGGGGGTAAAATGCGATGTCTACATTGAAACGTGGTAAGGTTGAGCAGGAATGTTAGTGACTATCCGCACTTGACGCGCACTCAAAATAGAATAAGTTCAGAACAACTTCTTGTTCTTTTGTTGAATGAATGCGTAATTGAAATGAAATGTTCGAATAATTTTAAGAAAAAAAAAAAATGTACATACATACATAAATACTCGTGCATATCTCTTGATGCTTCGCTCACAGTAAAATTTCATTAACTTTGTATACCATATCTCATTAAAAATTGAGGGCCTTGTAATGAAAGGGGTACAAGTGCAAGTTTCAATATTCTGAAACATTTGCATTTAAAGTTGAATGAATAAATGAATTGCGGCAGGGTTGAGTGCACTGCGACTATTGTGCTCCGTCCTGGTGTCAACCGAAATTGTTCTCGAGCAAAAGTATTTCGTTCAACTTGTTTTCCTTTAGGAACTCAAGAACCTGTATTTAGATTTCGAAAATTTCAATTTGAAATGAGCAATTAATTTTGACTTAAAATTAGTTGCAAATTGATGAGCTTCAAATAAAAATTGTCTTGGTTGATTGGTTGGTTTTAGAGGGTGAACTTATGCTCTTCACTTAGGCCTCCACTGGTGCCGTTGTGTTCCCCTCGCCTGTTGAACTATAGGAATAGTACTGTGATGTGGAAATTATGTGTTGTTCGTCTAGCGATCTCCAATATATCACCGATTCTTTTCTTACTAAGGCGTGTTAGATCCGGTATCCTTGGGGATCCGGTATATTCAGTCTCTCGCTGTTGTAGAGCAGTGGCAGAGGGAGTGTTCTATATCTTCCTCCTCCTCCTTATAGTTGAACGAATGTTTGTGCCCTGTTAAAAGTCCAACCATCACTCTTAACTGTGTTCTGCTTGAGTTGAAAGCTCTTTTTGCTGTGTTGTTACTCGGTTCTATTACCACGGATCTGGCCACTTCACACGTGTCTAAATTCGTCCAGTAGTTATTGAAAGCCTATCCTTTCTTCTCATTGATTATCGTTTTAATAGTTATCACCCCTATTGTCTTTTCAGGATTCAGTTTTATGTTACTCGCTCCTTTCCTTGCCAGTTCATCTGCCTTTTCATTACCCGGTACACTTTCATGTCCTGGTACCCATGTAAGGCGGACTCTATTGCACTAGTCGTGACTTCGACATGGGGTTTGTGATCGTGCTAATTGCTGCTTTGCTGTCCGAGCATATGTCGAATTGCCTCTCTTCGCTGGTGTCTTCTGCGAGTATTTCGGTTGCTTTCATAAAAATTGCCTTTTTCCTCCGTAACGGACATGATACCATACATTTTCCATTTAAGGTCAATAGATTGCATACCGAGCAACAAGCATTTTAAATTGTAAGAGGCATTGTTGCTAGCATTGAGAAAAAATTAAATGTAAGAAACGTTTCATGGACCTTTCATGTTTATGACAATAAAAATACTGTGGACAGCAGAACATTATTTAATACTACTAAAGACTTCCTTTATACCTACACACGGCTCCTTAAAATCCGTCGTATTTCCCTTAAGAAAATCTAACAAAAAATTTGCCTTTGGACTCAAGTACTCAGTAAGAGCATTTAACGTCAGATTGGAGCCGAAAATGATACCAAGATCCTCAAAGTCATATGCAACCCTTACCAGTTCGTTGTCTACAATATAGTTCGGTTTAATATTAAATACTAATTGGCTGAAAGACATCGAGGTACACAGGCCCGGAATTTGCGCCCGTCGTTAAAAGAACATTTTGCGTCCTTTGTATAGGGTGTCCCAGGCTAAGAGGTCAACCGGACGGGGATTCATTGCTTATGTCAAGACAAAAGAACAGGTAGTATGGAAGGGGGCTATAATTCCACCCCTTGAGCCACCACGGCCATTTGAAAGCCAATAAATTGTCATACATTTTTGTTGTAGCTTAAAAAATAAAGGGCGCGATTGGGTGGCTCGGTACCTGCTCCATATGTGCTGTTCGTTTATAAATTATAAGAAGGAACAACTTCTTTAATCAGATGTCAAAAATTTGAATGCCATGTTCTTACATCTATAAAAAAATACGTACGAGTTGGTGTCGATTTTGAACAAAACCGTTGAGCCATATCCGAGAAATAGCTAATTTTCGCAATCTCGTTAAAAAGTAAAGTACCGTTATACCAGTTTGTCTTACTACAAACGTCCATATTACCCCAGATATGAAAAATAAGAGCATTTTTTTGAGAATTTTTTTAAAATTAACTTTGAGTAATATAATTAATTTCGCCTCCGGCATTACCACACAGACCCCAGATATGAAGTTTGAAGAAAATCCATCCAGCCTTTTAGGCTACAGCCCAAGGTACAGGCAGACAGAATTGCGACACCACTTTTTTGAGTTCTTCCATTATAGTAATGTCAAGTTTTATTAAAATCTATAGATCGACAATTTTCACGAAAACAATATTTACTCTATAGGAGTAAGTAAAAAACTGGTACGGAATGGAAAAGAAAATGCTCCCGCCAAAGAAATTAACAAGTATTGTCCAATAATTTTTTTTTTTTATAATTTGGAAGAGACAGAGAGTTTGAAACTCAGGTGGTATTAAGTCTCTGTAAACTCCAAGGGTGGCTGTCCAGATAACTGGGGAGTATTTTGTTTGTTTTCGCTATTATTGTCGTTGCTTATGATTCACAGTATTTTTTTCCGCCCTACTGATATCATCACGATCAAGTTGCATTTTAACCATATGACCACCCTACTGCCAGTGTTATGCCTTCACAGAGAAGTCGATCACTTGCGAAAGCTAAGTCAGCTTTCGCAAGTGATCGACGTTTTTTTTATTTATTTCATACGAAATAAAATAGATGATTCTTGACATCAGGATTCGAACTGTGAATCAACAGCGTGACAATCGATGATGTTACCACTACACCACGGCCACCCTAATGGTCCAATAATGTTTAACGGCAAAGAATCAAGGGTAAAAAAAATAACATAAATTTATGGTTGCAAATATGAGTCAAAACATTGCTTTAATAAAATTAATCAGCAATGGGTACTTGTGAGTTGGAACGATCTTAAAATGTGGTTGTGTAATAAAATATACGACCATGTACAGGTTTTTGCTGGAGCTCGACGCGGCTCCTCCACCTGTTCCAACGTTATATTCGGCCCTGGAGCTCATTTTATAATGTCGATACACATTTGTAATTTAAACTCGAAAATCGATTTAAGTCGAATTGAAATTGGTTACCAGTATAAATTGCAGAAAACAACTTCACAACGTCAGTATATAAAAGGCAACAAGAAAACCTGGGAAGATCCCAAATTGTTTCCTTCTGGAACAACAGATGTAACTAAAATTTCATTAGAAAGACGTTTTCCAATATTGCAACTTTTGCCTCTTTTCTGTTAGGTAGGATACGCTTCACTTAAGTAATGGCCCAATAAAAACCTTTGAGCTTTTAACGATAGGATACTCGTAATTTGATTTTCCCTGCTAAAAGCTTTAACCAAACCAGTGTAAACCACTTGAACTTGGTTCGAACAGAAGTTGATAAATGGCACTAAATTTGTGGAAGTGGATCTAAGCTTTCAAAACCTTATGAAAATTTTCTTATTTACTAAACTGTCAAACAACGTTGGGACAACAGGAATCTTGGAGCTACGAGTATTTTCGTATGGACTGAACGGTTTGATGGTAGCGTAGCTTTCTGTAATTATAGTGATTATAGCGATAATATTGATAATAGCGACAGTAGTGATAATAATTTTATTTTATATATATCATTTATTTATTATCTGTGCTAATAGTTATCAAACAGTATACAGTGTTTCCATCAACGTCCCAAATTAGCTGGTCTATTCTTTTCTTTTATTCAGTTTCGTGGTGGATTTTTTGACGAAACTGTACTTCGTCGGGTCACCTCTCGGGTTTTGTAGTAGAGGTGGATAGTGAGTCCCTGGTCTTTGAGCCTGATACATCTTCCCTCATGATTGCCCGATTTTCTGTTTTTGTTATAAGGAAATGGTGGTGATCGTGTCAAAAAATCGTATCGGAGATACGATAAGATTCTAACGATACTGTACTTAAAATGTAAATAAAAAGTGCTTATGTCTGTGTGTCTGTATGTCTGTCCGCCTGTGTGTGGCTCTGTGACATTACCTTTCGCGTCTTTAATTCAGGATAACATCTGTGAAATTGCACCGATTTGAATAATTTTTTTTGCAAGTGTTAACCTGAAGTTATTGATATTTTTGAAAATTGGATTAACAGCTTTCAAAATACAGTTAATTTCATTCCGTTTTTAAGTGCATTTTTTCATTCAAGATAACTTGAGCAAAAATGCATAGATTTCGGAACTTCTTCTTGCGTCACATTCGCCTTACTGATGACTGGAGCTCTATTGTTTTTGATGTGAATCGGAATAGCAGTTGTAAAGGTACGGTTAATTTTGTGTAATTTCAGCATGTTCTAAACTGCACAGATTTTAATGATTCTTTTTGGAAACTGTTAATGTGAAATAGTACTATAGACCCGTTGATTTTGGTGTAAAATGGACAAGAACAGACAATTTTGTAAAATTTCTCCATTTATTTCGTTCATGTTATTTTATGCAAAAATGCATCGATTTGATTGATTCTTTTTGAAGAATGCCTTCCTGAACCAGGGCTGTTGTTTTTTGTTTTACAGTTAGCTTTGCGTAATCTAAGCAGACATTTTTTTCGGCACACGATAACTATTGCAAAAATGCACCGATTTGAATGATTTTTTGGAAACTATTAATTTGAACTGGAGCTGAAGGTAAGATACACATATCAGACATTACGAGTAGGTATTTCGAGAAATGATTTCGTAACATGCAAGTCATATATAGTTCTCCATACCGATATTTTTATTTCCTAGTGTAGAGGTGAAAGTTCGAACATATGTACACTCATGAGATTTTCTTCGTCACGCTTAGCCTAGTTCTCGTGTATTCATCGTAGATTACTCGGACAATATTTTCCATAGCTGTTTGCTGTCCACAATAAGTACTCGATCACCTGCTACTGTTCAGTGTCAACTTCTGCTAGCCATATATGTAGGTCTCAGATGAGGCAGAAGTCGTTTCTAGAAAAAGGTATTACCGTGGTAATTGTTTTCTCTTGCAATCTTTAATCCTTTCTGTATTATACTAATATCACAGAGTGTCTCCTCCAAATTCCCCCTATATGTCTTTAGCTTATCAGATACAGTTTAATTCATAATTTGTTTGCCTTCCCGAAAAGTTATTCTACAACTCGGGTCTGTATTAAGGGCGACAGGACCTGTCCTTGGGGACATTCTCGTGCTCAGCGAACTTTAATGGTATTTTGCATTTTTGTATTTTGTATCTTCTACTTGACTACCAACCTTGTGGTGGTGTATAGACTGAATAAGGGCAATGATTCTCGGGAACCAATAATTAGTCACACCCCTAATCCAGGGTGTTATGTGAACCGTGCCCATTGGGTGGTTTGCAGCCAGGGGGTATACCGGCTGTATTTTAACGGACCCTCTCTGATAGCAGACTGCCTCGGGGAGTAACCATGGCCTTACTGCACTATACGGGGCTCTAGTGCAGCAGACAAAAACAACATCGGAATCAACTGTCAAGCCTATGTTGATGATATAGTACTGATTGCCAGAGGAAAGTTTGAAGGAACCCTTTTGTGACATCATACAAAGAGGTCTAAAAGAACCTAAAGAAAGTTGTTGAACGGCTGGGTTCAACATAAACCCGGCAAAAACTACAATAGTATAATTCGCAAGGAAAAGAAAGCTTGAACAGCCAATTCGGCTGTCAAACACGGAACTTGAAAAACCAGTAAAAGAAGTGAAATATCTAGGATTATACCTAGATAGTAAACTTATGTGGAAAAATCACACAGAAGAGACATCCAAAAAGGCCACCCGTGCTCTCATGATATGTAGGGGAATGGCGGGTAAGGCTTGGGTACCTAACCCCAACATTCTAAGATGGATGTATGTATATCGCCATTTTGAGACCAATGATCACATATGGAGCAATAGCGTGGGCCACGAACTAGTCTAGTCACAACGAGAAATACACTCACTAAAGTGCAAAGACTGGCTTGCCTCTGTATTACTGGGGCCATTAGAACATGTCTAACTGCTGCCATGGAAGTATTCCTGTAACTAACTCCACTTCATATTATAGTTGAGCAACACGCAAAGCGGACTACCCTAAGGATGGCAAAAGAGGGCATAGGTAGGGAGAAATGCATCAATTCAAAAGAATATGATGTACTTCTCAAAAAACTCAACCTTCTAGCAATCAGTAAATTTAACTTTGATAAATAATTCCGTACGAAGTTTAGTAACAAAAAGCTTGGAGCAATGAATATATGATATACGAATTGAGTAACCACACAATAAAGTGGTATGGACGGCTAGAGAACTTAAGAATGAACAGGGACAGGTGTATTTGGGCCAAGAACAAAGTACTCAGAACTTATGCGCAGAAGTACCAGCATTTTTCAAGCTGAAATATACGCTATAGATAGATGTGTTCAATTCAATCTCGATAGAAGATACAAAAATTGCGACATAGCAATATTGTCAGAGAGTCAAGCAGCTATCAAGGCATTTGACTCCCATGTCATTAAATTAAAACTTGTGTGGGAATGCCTATACAACTTAGTGGATTGGGTAGCAGTAACAGGGCAACCCTCTATTGGATTTCTGGCCACGCCGGAATAGAGGGCAACGAAGAAGCATACTCCTCGGCAAGGCAAGGAGCAGCAGGACCTGATCCATTCTGCGGAATAGGAAATCACACCATACACGAAAAATATCAGGTCTGAGGCAAGTCTGTGGCAAGCTATTTGACAGTACAACTGGAAGAGATTCGAAGCATGCATCTGCCTTAACAAGAATAACCTACGTACCCTAACAGGCTTTCTAAAGGGGCACTGTATACTCGGCGAGTATTTAAGGAAACTAGGTATAGCAAACGAAGGATTCTGAAATGAGTCCAGTGAGACTCCAGAACATTTTCTGGAGTCTAGTGGGGCACTGACCCACAAAAGATTGAAATGCTTGGGCAAATACCAACTATCAGATGAGTATATGCCAACAATAGACCCACTTCTCATTCTCAGATTCCTAAGAGAAACAGGATTAGAGAGGGTGATCTAGGGTAAATTATCCTTGCCAAGGCAAAGAAAGAGAGTTTGACCCTTGATAACAATTCTGAAGGAATTGTATTCTGAGCGAAACTCTAATGAGGGAATAAACCTCTCTTAGGTATTAGCAAGGGCACAATAGTCCATTAGGTCGCAGTTTCGTCGAGATTCTTCTTCTTGTTTTGCTTCCGGCAAAGTTATGATCCGGAATAGAAGGATCACAACCCTCCCACTTTACTGCATTTTTCTACTGGTCCGCCTGTGGGGTTTGCCAGTTTGACCTCAGGAAGCACCGGTTGACTTTCAGGTTTCGAATCACTTCGTCACTGAGGCCAATCAAATGCTGGTGTTTTTGCATTTGTGTGATCCAGTTGTTTTTTTTTTTTTTTTGGTTTGCCTTTTTTGCGCGATTGATATTGCCTTTTTGACAAGTTTCGAAGGATCTCTCCTTTCAACATGACAATACCAACTGAGCCGGTCGTGCTCTATTTTGCTTGTGATGGGTTCTTTTACATGAAGGCTTCGACGAATATTCGTACTTCTTATTCGATAAAGCTTTGATGCTCCTGTTGTCATGCGAAGCATTTTCATCTCTGCTGCCGTTAATTTGCCCTCATAGTTTTTATTCATTGTCCAGCATTGTGAACTGTATGTAAGCGCCGGACATACAACTGCGGTGTAGAGCCTTCCTTTCAGCTTAGGGGACATTTTTCACAGAAGATAGCGGAGCCTTCCCGCCACTTCATCCGCCCTACGCTTACGCGAGGAAGTACTTTTCCATTCAAGTAAATGTCTGGAATAGGCCGGTGTGGATCAGAGAACGGGCAGCATAGATGATTGTCTTTTTTGAATTTATATGGTACCCAATTCCCTCTAAAACATCCCATACACCAAGTGCTCATTGCAGGGACGTTTGATCTTCACTTATGATAGCTCCATCGTCAGCAAAGAATAACTAATGCACTTTGGGGTCCGTCACTTTTCCTTCAAGCAGATAATCAGGGACTGTAATAAATAGCAAAGGACTGAGGTCGCTTCCCTGGTGTACACCGACTTTGATTGGGAACTCTTCAGTGACTCCTGCGGGACATCTTACTCTTGTCCTTGCTCCCTCATACATGTCCATGATCATGCGCACTTAGGTTTTTGGAACTCCTCGTTGTCTTAGCGTCACCCATAAGAGATCTCTTGGTTGTCTATCAATCTTTTTCAAAATCAACCAACACCATATGCAAGTCTTTTAAGGTTTTTTTAATGATCCTTATACTTTGGATTGCATCTGTTGTTGATTTACCCGAGACAAACCCGCACTGGTCATCAGATAGCCGTATTATTTTCCGCAGTCGGCCATCTAATACCCGCTCAACGATCTTCATGGTGTGTGACATCAGCTTGACAGAACGGTAGCTATCGCAGTTTCGCGTATCGCCTTTCCCTCACTGATTAGGGATTAGGCTCATAAGTTTGGTGATAAGAATCATGACCCATCTGGCCCCGTTGTCTCCTATCTTTTTCCAGAACTCAGAGGGTATCTCGTCTGGCCCAACCGCTTTTTTTTTTTAGAGTATTTGATCACATTCCTAACTTCTTCGACAGTAATATCGGATACATCGGTATGGTTACGAGCGGGTCTTGAAAAGTATACACGGGGAAACTGTTCGTTCAAAAGTCTTTCACAATACTGTCGCCATCTGTGGAGAATTTTGTCGTCTTCCAAAAGAAGGTGGCCTTGAGCATTGTTAATGAACTTTCGGGAACGAATCTCCTGAGCATTTCTTCTTCTCTGGGCGACTATTTTGAAGATAGTTGTTCCCTTACTCAAGTTGTTTTGTCGAAGCTCCTGGATAGCCTGGTTCCTATCAGACGCCGAAGACAATATTTCCTCCAACTCCCGATAGAGGCCTTCCATACTTTTTGCTTGAAATAGTAGTCAGCTGGTAGCCCTGTATTGGTTGAGAAGGCCGCAAAAAATATAAAGGTTACTCCTTGAGACGGATTCTTTAACACAGATGAACTCAAAGTCAACGGTGTGCGGGGTTTTAAAGAGTGTTGAGTCGAAACGGGGAGCTTTTGGGAGTTCAGAAACACAGAGGACGTTTTAGTGAACAACCCTCTTACATTCGGGTATTATAGGGAGAAGCACTTGAGTGAAGTCTGATGGCGAATAAATACTTTAAAAGGTGAGTTAGGAACGATAATAGTTTTTAAAGTTGGAATGCATTCTTTGAAAGTGCGAGTATGAGAGACGAACAAACATGAGAGGCAAATGTAGAAAGATCGTTTTTCTACATCATTATGTGAAATATTAAAGCTCGCATGAAAATGGACAAAGATTTGCCTTAATTCGTCCGGGATATTGCAAATGGATGATAGCTAATTAAATGCAGAAATGCTTTGTTTCAACCTAAATGTTATCGAGTCGTTAGATTTCAATAGCAACACAACGGAGAAGTCGCAAAATCGTTTCAACCAATTTCAATCATTGTGTATTCAAAATAAGATACAAACTGCAATGCGAATGAAAAACACTACGCTTTCATCGATTACCGACACGTATTTATCATTACCAACATCCATCAGTTGCAGTTGTTAACCCTATTTGTATACAAGCTCCATCATGGTAGAACGACTACCAATAACAAAGTGTGTAAATATCTTTTTTGTTTTCTCCTTTTTCTGTGTTTTATTACTAGTTGTTTGGTTTGCAATAGCAACTTGCATACGTGCTCACATCACATATGAATTTGGCTTTTTTCGCTCGTATCCCCCAAATGGTAAGCAGGAATACACAAAGCCATTGCTGGCGTATACCCCAATTACCCTTAACGCAAAGTTCCCAAAATAACGAACCCATTATACTTCTTTCTTGTAAAATCTTCGCCAATGTGTAAGTAAATCTCTTCCGTTTATTTTATCGGAATCAGTTGTTGGAATGGCCGTCGACGATGTAACTATAAAATTCAAAACAAAACACAACCGACACAGGGTGAGAGCAAAAAAATATAAAAAAAAAACAGGCGAACGAACACACATTCCCAAATAAATGTACATACACATGTATCTGCACAGATATACAACACATATCGTGTATTGAGAATTTACGATTTCTGCTTAGATAAGCGTGAAACTTGCTAAAGTTACCAGCTCCATATCCGTTACCTCTTTTCCTACAGCATCTTCCCCTCCTTTCACCATCATGAATGGTAGTGGAAGAACAGCCAACTTTCAGTACAGTAGCCCGAGCTGCATCAGTAGCAGCAACCGTATAAATCCTTTTTGTAGTATAATTCAGTGAAAGGCTGTAGTTGAAGGATAACATTACGATGAAAATAGTAGAACCAGGGGGTCGGGGTATACTGCTGATAGAAAAAAAAAAAAAAAAGAAAAACTTGCGACCAGAAGTAAAAACTAACATTCGTAAGAGGAAAAGATAGAAGAGAAACACACAGAAGAATAAAACTATGCGGAAAACGAGTCCTAAAAATATCACCAAGGACGAAGTAGAACTACAAAACTATAGTATTCTGGAATTGAAAGGTTCTGAGGACTACGTTCGAGGTCATTTATTTTTCCCAATGGCATAGATACACACATGCAAACAATTTTTAATATTCTCTTTTTGCCTAATTTCTGCATGACGTAGTGGATGCTGTACAGGAAGTTAGTGTTGGGTTCATTCCGAGGGAGGCTAATATATTGATCGGAAAATCGTATGGTTATGACATGATTTACATATTACCCTTATTATTATTATTTTATCTTTCTTTTTTGCTTCACTGTGAAGCGGGACATTGCATGGCTATCATGAGAAGTATCAGTGTATGTATGCAAATTAAGTGGGGTATAGTCAAACCGTATTCATTTTGATTTAAGTGAAAAATATCGGTTATTATAAACACGATAGCAATTGCTGAAATTGAAACTCTGCATATCAGTATGATGAACAATGGTTCCATGAAATAAGGTCAAATAAAAAAAATTACAAATTTTAAAATGTGTCCTTATTTTGTTCTAACCGGATATTTGCGTTCAGTTTTTCTCTTAACCGTGCGGAACCGAACCCTTCAACTGATTGGCACAAAAACTGTCCTGCTTAATTTAGTTTTAAATGACTTTTATTTCATTTTCAAAAAAGAAATTAACAAAAACAAGAAAAGTTATAAGTCGTTTCATTTTGGTTTGGCTGATGGCCGTCTACCAGATTGACGATTATCTTAATACTTATTTTTTATCAAAGGGAATATACTCGTATGTATAACTTAAAAGTTCTCTTCAATAATGCATTTCCTATTGCGAAGGGCATTCAGTGCATAGTTGTGCAATAAATCCCATCCTTACCGTGCATTCAAAATGCAGATTGCTTCATCTTCATCCAGCATAGTTGATCCAAAGAATTTTAATCGTAATTCCTTTAAAATTTCCAAGAAAATTAACCTCATCTTCTCGTATATTCAAGTTGCACATATTTCACAAAATTGGAAGATCTGGACGGTGTGATATAAAGTTCAGGTGTACTAGCTCCCCTCTCAATTTGAATATAGTACTTATTTTGTCCGTTGAGTTGGAGTTTAGAAAATACGTACTGTCTTGGAGATGATATCTTAATTTACTATAGTACAGGTACAGCCTATGCTGTAATGATTGTGCTTCATTAGCATACGCTAATCTCGTACAAATTATTTCTCGTTTTTTCAAGCAAAGTGTTAAGTTGGAATCTCATTACTGCAGGCTGCACATCTGGAGAAATACTTAGGCTTACACCACACTCGGATGCAAGATTTTGCTACTCACTCACGAAATTAGATCTTGTTGATAAAATATGCGTAAGCACAATTTTCGGCATCAGTTGGGTGTCAACTGACAGGCAAGCAACCTCCAACCAAATTGACCATTTTACCATCAGTCGCCGTTTTAGAAGTAGTCTCCTAGACGTCCGAAACAGACGAGGTGCCGACATGGGGTTGGTACGAGATCACCATCTTATGATAGCTACTCTCCGATTACGCACTGCTGCCGTTCGTAGATCTAACGACACAATAATACCTAGGTTCAACGTAGACCGACTGAGAGTTCCCACAGTGCGCCAAGTATTAAGGGACCATCTCTCTCATGGAGTGGAAACAATCAGCAGCTCCCTGCCCGCCACCATCCAAAACCATTGGTGCGCTGTGGAAACTGTTTTCACATCAGGTGCTGAAAGGATTGTCGGTTGATCATAGGAAAACCACAGGGCGTGGCTTCCCAAGGATACCTGGAGAAGGATCAACGAACGTAAACAGCTAAGAGCTCGAATTGCAGCAACTCCAGCAGCAGGGAGGATCGAGCTTGAGTCCCTATATCGCATGAAGATGAGAGAAGTACAGAGTAGCGTGAGTCGTGACAAGAGCAATTACATCAATGCGCAGGCTACGGAAACAGAAGAAGCAGCAGCGAGGTACGACAGCAGAACCGTTTATAGAATCACTAAAGAGCTTATAGGTGACCGAAGCTCTACTCAACACCCAGTGAAAGGCTTAGATCAACTGTAGAGATGGAAGCAATATGCACCCAAGTCAGACTGAAGTGTCAGTAGAAAGAAGTTCCCGAATTCGCACCACAACCGCCAGTAAAGAGGAGATTATTACCGCAATCAAAGCACTGGAAACTATTAAGGCGGTGGGACTTAACGAAATACCTGCGGAGCTTTTTCAAGCAGCGCCAACAGCATCGGCAGAGCTACTGTTCCCACTTGTCGGGAGAACATGGGAAGGCGAGAGTTTTCCGGATGAGTGGAAAAAGGGAATGATTGTCAAGCTCCCTAAAAAAAAGGCAACCTAATGCAGTGCGAAAACTGGAGAGGTATCTGCGTGCTGCCTGCTGAGGCCAAGATAATAGCTAGAATCATCCTGGAGCGAATCAAAGAACACCTTGAAGACACACACGACGCCGAACAAGCAGGTTTCCGCTCTGGATCTTCCTGTGTCGCCAACATCAACACCCTGCGGATCATCATTGAGCAATGTGTTGAATATCGATCACCACTTCACCTGTTGTTCATCGATTTTGAAAAGGCGTTTGATATTGTTAACAGGGAGTTTATTTGGCGTGCCTTACGCAGGAGAGGCATTCGGGATAAATTAATAGCAATTATCAAGGCTACATATGATGGGTCCACATGTCACGTTTTGCACAGAGGAAGGCTGTCTGAGGAATTCGAAGTCCAAAGTGGGGTTCGGCAAGGCTGCATACTTTCACCAATACTGTTTTTATTGGTGATTAGCGATGTGCTGAATGCGGCCTTATCAACAGGAAATGGAGGAATTCGTCGGAATTCGCCGACGATGTATGCCTACTGCCTCACAGAATAATGGACCTTCACCAAATGACAGCAAATGTGGAGAGGGAAATTAACTCGACAAAAACAAAAATCATCAGCCTAGGACCAAACAGATCAACTCATATATGCATTGCTGGACAAACGGTTGAGAGAGTAGAGAGTTTCCAATACCTTAGGAGTATTGTCTCAACCGATGGCGGAACCGAACTGGATATAGCCAGCCGAATAGGAAAAGTAATGCAATTAGTTTAAACACCAAGCTACGACTGTTCTGTTCCAACGTTGAATCCGTGCTGCTATGTGGATGTGATACCTGGAGAGTGACCGTCACTATCACGAGGAAGCTGCAAATGTTTGTCAATAGGTGTCTACGTTACATCTTAAGGATATTCTGGCCAAACCGTATCTCTAACGAACAGCTTTATCAGAGAACGTGCCATGAACCTATAGTCACAACCATACGATGACGAAAGTGGCAGTGGATCGGTCACACTCTCCGAAAGGGTGACAGGTCCATAGCTAACCAAGCGATGCAATGGAATCCGTTTACCCAGGATGGCAGGATACGCGGCGGTCCTAGTACGTGGCGCAGAACAGTTGAGAAGGAAGCACGGCAACTGGGAAAGAGTTGGGGAGAGCTGAGGCACATTTCCAGAAATCGCACCCGATGGCGCGTAGGCGTTGTAGAGGCCCTAGGTCCCACAAGGGGATACAGGACATAAGTAAGTAAGTACAATTTTCGGCAACCCTTTTTCATCCATTGACATTACTTTGACTATATACTCGTAGTTCAAGTGTAATTTCTAAAAACATAGGTGACATTCCAGTTTCTAGATATAACAAATAATTTCGTGTAGTAACACGGAACTCGAAAGATTCGCTTCAGGAAGTATCGGAAAAATGTTTCCACTGGTGGGAGGAACGGTATCCCCGGTAGTGAGAAAGAATTCAATTTTTAAATTACATAACATAGGAATATCAACGAAAGTAGTTATTGTAAATATCTACAACAACACAAGATCAGCTATATGGACGAGTAGATACCTTTCCGAGTTCTTTAAAATGGTATCGGGAGTAAAACAAGGATGCGTTCTACTCGTATGTATCCCGAGTGCTCTTTGCTCTATGTTTTAATAACCTGCATGAGTTTTTAGGTGGTGGCATTAACGTTAGTGAAGTTAATACAGGGTTTTTCAATAAGAACATAATAATTTTGTATTTAAATAAAACAGAGAATAATTGACATATCGGGCTGAAATTTATTCCAGGTGTAGTGCACATGTTAAGTTTAAGTATGGAATTCGATCTTGTTCATATGACTACCGCGAGGACGTTTGTAGCGATCGATTCTTGGAGCCAATTTTCCACCACTCTTCCACACATATCGGCAGGAACGTTAGCAATTTCGCGATCGATGTTGTTCCTGAGCTCCTCTAACGTTGCTGGCTTGTTGGCATAATCCAACGACTTAACGTAACCCCATAAAAAGAAATCCATCGGCGTTAAATCGCATGAGCGAACTGGCCATTCGACCGGGCCATTTCTCGAGATTACACGATTACTGAACTTCCCCTTCAATACATCAATTCTTTGACCAGCTGTATGGCATGTGGTACCATTTTGTTACAACCACATATCACTGATATCAAGTCCATCCAATTCTGGCCAAAAATAGTCTTCCAACATGCCACCATAGCGAACTCCATTGACCGTAACATGGCGATCATTTTCATCGACAAAAAAATACGGTCCAATCACACCTCTGGCATGAAATCCACACCACACGGTCACTTTTTGTGGATTCAATGGAGTCTCTTGAAGCACATGTGGGTTTGTTGCTGTTTGTTGCATATTTTGCTAACTGACAAAGCCATTAAGCTAAAAATGAGAATTATCGCTGAAGATGATTTTTTTTCCACAATGTCGACTGAGAGATTCCCAATTCCCGTGAACGGTGTGGAATCAACTGATTTGGCTCACATTGAACTGAAGCACTTACGGCTGCAATATTTTCGGTACTTCGGTATTGGCACAGGAACATTCAATACTGAAAATATAGACTCGAATTTATCCACTATAGCACGCACAGCCTGTCTGGTGGGACGATTATTACTACCGAAAATTGGATTAAACGCTTTTAAAGTTGCGACCACTGACTCAGAATTTCGGTACTAAATATTATTAATGGCCAAACGCTGCACGTTTGTGAACTTCACCATGATACAAATGTAAACCTAAACTGATGCTTTGTCACTAACAAATCATAAAAAAAGTTTAAGGGTGCGTTTGCAATAAATTACAAAATTGTTATGTCCCTATTGAGAGACCCTTTATAAGATTACTTCTGCATGCGAATGATATCGTAATCTTAGCAGATGACGTTTAAACCTTCCAGACAATGATAACCAGCTTAAAAGTATTGCAGCGTATGGAATACGGAAGTTAATTTAGTATTTAGAAATGGTGGGAGACTTTAAAAAAAAAATGGATATTTAAAGGAGATCAAATAAAAACTGTGTCCGACTACTGCTATCTTGGAGTGATTCTTACCCCAAAAATGTCATTTGCAAAGCACGTTGATAGCAGAAATGATTCAGCAAAAACCAGTATTAACACCACATGGAAAAATGTCCTTAGCAGAAAGGATAGAGGTGCTTGGCAAAGGCGAAGTGACCTGTAAGAACACCAGTAAGTCGTCTGCAGTCTTTTCCGCTAAGAGATAGCAAGAAAGCCGCGGATTTCTTACAGACGACAGGGACCATTCGTTTAGTCTGCCTGCATCCTGGAGAGTCATGCCACCTTCGATTGTGTTCATTGAAAACCCAGTCGCCAATGGAAGCCGTAACCGAGGACGCTGGCAAACCCAACGGTTTAAAGGAATTTACGTAAAAATATTTTAAGAAAAGAACACTAAATAATGAAGATATAATTAATGTTTTGAATGGAATAAATGTTGAATTTTGGAACAAGCTTAGCAGTTTCATTATCAGTGCCCTAAGATTTAGAAATGAATTAATTCATTAATTTAACTATACAAACCAGAACTGAGAACAAATGTCAAGAACTTGAATTGTATAATAATATGCCAAACTACCGACAGGCGACGAAAAGTCATAGTCGTAAATTCTTTGTTTCCTTAAGAAACAAATTTCAATTTAAACTTAAGTACAGAATTTTTAAAAACCTCTTTTTTGAAATAAAAAAAATTATACATACATTTATACGTACATACAGTCGACTCCGCTTAACTGAAACGGCAATTTGTCACAATTTTTTTTTTCATTTAAGCGGTATTTTCACTTATGCGAACTTCGGATAACTGAAAAAATGTTAAACTTAACCGGCGTTCAGATAGCTGAAAAACAATTTCACTTACGCAATCTGAAAATCACCATTTTAATTAAAAGTTATTATAAATATTTTATCTCAAAACTAAAATAACTGTAGAAAAACGTTAATAAAGAAGAACATACAAATTAAAATTAAGTATTTTTGTACTCATTCACAGGAAACATTAGAGAATTAAATTATGTTTGTATGTACATATGTATATATATTGCATGAAGTGTTTAGTTGCATGGGTTATAGAAGTCGTCGATCATCGTTTGTTTGCGATTCTGCATATTGTGAAAAGACATTTTGTCCTCAAGATCTTCAATCGTATTAGAGACTTCGCAATTTCCTCCAAAAATTCCTTTAAAATACCAAGAGCATTAAGTGCCTCCTTTACTGTTGGTTTCTAGGAACTGCGAAATCGGCTTCATCTGGTTAATTGTTGAATGAATGTGTTACATCGTTTATTACATCTGCATCGGACATGTATATTATATATATTTTCCTCATCTTCGTTAGCTTCTGATATATACGTAATTTCTTAATCGGAAATGTTTTTCACAAAACCTGACTTCCTAAAGCAATTTTTAATGGTGTCCGGCTTCATCTTCCACCAGGCTCTTTTGACCATTTTCAAAGCTGCGACAAGTCCACTTTTTTGTAAAAATCCAATAAAGTTCGTCCGCTATCTAAATGCGCATTCGGTAGTGTGACTTAAAACAACGGATTATACCTTGATCCAAGGGTTGGATGACGGAAGTTGTATTTGGAGGCAGAAATTCTATTTTTATGTTGTCTAATACAGTATCGTTATCTAATTTGTGACATGCCGTATTGTCAACCAAAAGCAATACTTTTTTACGGTTCGCTCTAAATTTTGCATTTAATTCTTTCATGATCTCACTCCAGATTGATCGAGTCATCCAAGCCTTTGTCTTGGCAAAATATTTTACAGGGACTCTAGAGTTACGAAAGCACCTAGGGTTTTGAGATTTCCCTATAAAGAAAATCATTTTGTCGCTACCGGTTGAATTTGTAACAAAAAGAATCGTAATTCGGTCTTTATTGAATTTGCTTGCTGATGGTTTTTCTGAACTGTTTGCCAATGTTCCGGTAGGTAAAGCTTTAAACATTAATGCGGACTCATCCGCATTGTAAGTATCGTCCTCACCATATTCTTCAAGATATGTTGGCAAAATGTTAGCCAACCATTCGTTAGCACCGTGCAAATCGGCCAAATTTTTCTCCCCATGAACATTCTTAAAATGAATATTTTCTCTATGTTTTCAGAGCCCCAGCCAACCATTGGATAGTACAAAATCAACATTCAGCATAATGGGAAAGACCTTTGCTTTTTCCATTAAAAGTGGGCCGGTAATTGTTGCATGTTTCGATCGCATTTCCTTGAACCAAACCGATAGCGCCTTTTCCACATCTTTATAAGCACCTGCTCGTTTCCTTAATAAATTTTGGGTTTGTGTGGCCACGTTGCGAATAGAATCTGTACTATTTACGATTCTTGTTAAAGTTGGTGCACTGCAGCCGAACAAATGTCTTTTCTTGACTCTCCCGCTTCAATCTTCTTCAAAATTTCAAGCTTCTTTTGAAGTGACAAACTTGTGCATTTCTTCCCAGATCCAGATGCCTGAAATAATTTTTATAAACATACAAATTCAGATTTTTCTTTTCCACATCTTTACTTTTTGTGCCAACATTTCTACAGATTTTGTCACAATATAATGCAATTCAATAAAACATTTGAACACTGAAGCCGAAAGAGAAATCGTAGACAAACATTATATTATGCTGTCAAAACTGATACACTATGCAAGGTGCATGGTAAAAAATTAATTGTCAAGTCCAGTGGACGTGTTTAGTTGAAGAAATAAAAAAATTTACCAATGGTGACTTTCAGTGGCTTTTTTTCAGTTATGCGGAGCTGAATTATTAGCGTTATTTATTTTTCACATAATACATTTTTCAGTTAACTGGGTTTTTCAGTTAGGCGGAGTATTTTATATGAAAATTATCATAAAATGTTCCGTGATAAATTTTGTGTTTCAGTTAATCGATTTTTCCAGTAAAGCGGACTTTGGATAAGCGGAGTCGACTGTACTTCTTTCAAACGAAATAGCAAAAATGTCAATGAACCACGAATTCCTATCGAAATCAATTAAGCGAGCTAGCAAATCGGCATTTCTGTCTGTACATCTGCATATGTAAAAGACAATAAATAGCAAATTTTGGTTACGACAAGTTGAACATTGGCTTTACACTGAATATTTCAATGCTGAAGAAAGCTCTTCGTCGTTACGTTACATTGAAGACAATTCAAAATTACGCTTGCATTTGTATCATATACGGGGCAGATACTCTCAACTTGTTTCCTCTAGAAAATTGAATCAAAATAAATAACAATATCACCCCAATTCATAGTGGATGATTCAAGTTTGATTCGAAAAGTGATTTACTGGTAAGAGTAAAAGTATGTATATCAACCGTATGCAACAGCCTTTATTTCTAGACGCAAAAGGACTCAAAGTCAAATTTTAATAAAAAACAATGTGAATTTTGAATTTTAAAAACATATCGAAAAATTTGTGATGATTTTATCACAAATTTTTCGACATGTTTTTATTAAATTGTTCCCATTGGTAGGGCATTGGATGATAAACCTTTTGTCATGTTTTCATTCGACCAAAAACTTTATTGTAAATGCTGGTATACACGTCTAATTGTCAATACAATAATTTAGGTGCGCAACTAAGTTCTCGCTGTTTTTTTTTTTTTTTATGAAAATGCAACTTTATTGTGAAAAAATTGTTACAAATGAATCATTCAAAATATTGCCCATCGCTAGCTACAACTTTTTCCCATCTCTCTGGCAGAGCTCGAATAACGTTACGGTAAAAGTGTTCATCTTTTGAGGCTATCCACGAATCAAGCCATTTTTTGATGTCGTCATATGAGCGGAACTGCTAATCAGCCAGACCATGTGCCATCGAACGGAACAAGTAATAATTGGATGGCGCAATATCTGAGGAATATGGCGGGTGGGGTAGGACTTCCCATTTGAGCGTTTCCAGATAGGTTTTAACGGGTTTGGCAACGTGAGGCCGAGTGTTGTCATGCTGTAGAATCACTTTTTCGTGCCTCTACTCGTATTGCGGCCGTTTTTCGCACAGTGCTCGGCTCAATCGCATCAATTAAAGTCGATACCGTTCCCCAGTGATGGTGTCGTTGGGTTTCAACAGTTCATAATAAATGACACCGACATGGTCCCACCAAATACACAGCATAATCTTCGCAGTGTGAATATTTGGCCGAGCCGACGACATAGGAGCATGACCGGGCAGTCCCCATGACTTTCTTTCCTTTGGGTTGCTGTAATGAATCCATTTTTCATCACCCGTCACGATGCGATGAAGAAAACCCTTCCTTTTTTGCCGCTGAAGCAGTTGTTCGCAGGCGAAAAAACGACGCTCAACATCCCTTGGCTTCAAATCATAAGGAACCCAAGTTCCTTGATTTTGAATCATTCCAAACGCATGCAATCGCTTGAAAATGGCTTGACGGGTAACTCCTAATGCTGAAGCAAGCTGTTCTTGCATTTGGCACGGATCCTCATCAAGCAATGCCTCCAATTCAGCGTCTTCTAAGGATTTTGACCTTCCTTCATGCGGACGGTCATCAACATCGAAATCACCGTCTTTGAAGAGACGGAACCAATCACGGCACGTTGCTTCACTTAGAGCAGTATCTCCGTAAACTTTTTAGAGCTCTCGATGCGCTTCAGCCGCCGTTTTCTTCAAATGAAAGAAGCCAAAACAAAATCACTAATGTGTCAAAACAGTTTGTTTACCATATGTCTAAGCTCGGTTCATGACGTTTTGAATATGTCAAAATCGACCAGCACTTACTGTTGAAGCCATCTATTGACAAACAGCGAGAACTTAGTTGCACAAGTTACGAGTTTGCGTGGCCGTTCGAAATAAAAAAAAAATTCTTTATTTCTTTTTATTTCTTTTTATTAACATAAAACCCGACTTAACTCTATGAGTTACAAAATTGAACTGACTAACTGAAATGTTCTACAGAGGAAAAGTTTCATATCTTCGCGTGGGAAGGGAATGCACTTGTTTACGAAATATTCATATTTCATGTCTGTGCAATGAAATATGAATATTATTGTTCGCGAAAATGAATGGCGCATATATCCGTTATGCTGAGGTGTGCGAAATGTGTCTGCGCGTGTTTCTAACGGCACCTATGGAATGCGGGGGCATCCGTTAGACACATGCTAATGGCATGGGGCGGGGATAAGGGAAATGCAGTTATTGCGACAAAATGCCGACTAAGCAAAAGGGCGTATGCCGTTATATGTGAGTGAAGGGGACGTGTCCGACGTAACTCCTCCCCCCTTAAGATTCTTCTCCGGAGAATCTATATCCTTAATTTCGACTTTAACACTGGTTTTGTTACCGTTTTTCTTTAAAAAAGTCAAGATTATTGAAACTAATATAGTAATTATTATGAATGTTATTCCGAAATTTATGTTTTCATGCGTGTTATTTCTAGATTTTACTTCCTCTATAAGTTTTCGATTCTCTAACTGTTTCACGTACATTTCCTCTGTAGAAAAATTCATTACAATGTTTCTTATAGATATATTGTTAGAATTGGGTATAATAAAATTTTCGTAATATACAAAATTTTCGTATTTTACATTGTTGATTTTAAGATTACAATTTTCGAACCTTATTAGATTATTACCCATTATATTTAGACTATAATTATTACAATTGTGTATTATTTGTGTGTAGGGGATATTTTTAGTGATCACAATATTATTTGTTATCTGTTTGATTTCTACACTTTTGTTTTCTGTAAAGTTACATTTTGGGTTTCCTTTGAAAATATTGGAAATACAGCTGTCATTCATGATTTTTAAATCTTTTAGCTTAATTGTACCATTGACATTTTCGTAATTTAAATTCTCATCCGTGATAAAATTTTTGTGGGATGTTACAAGCTCAAGGTTATTTTTGTTGGGTACTGGTTCGATTAATATTCTGTAAAATTTATCCTTAGAATAATTTGGAATACTTAATGCAAATATTATCCGATTATCGTAAATAAAAGCGGAGCTTTTTATGTTCTGAAGTTTGTTAATTGTTATATTGAATTGTTTACCTTCTTTTGACGATATAAAGTCAGTTCCTAAAATTCCTAATCGACTAAGCATCAGGTTCTCCTTAACCTTCTTAACCTGGTCTCTTAATAATTGTATGTCGTACTGTATTTGGAATGCGTGTTGCATTTTTGCTACTTCTAAAAATTCCTTGTTTATTGCATTTTCTATGTTTAGAAGTTGTTTTTTGATTTCTAGCTGCTGTCCGTTAATCTGTTTTGTTATATTGTCAATTACCTCGTTAAAATGGTTGTTTATTTGTATCTGGTCGTTTAGTCCGTCAATCAGATTTCTGTTATTCTCTTCGTTTATTTCTAAACTTTCCCTAATGTCTTTTTCGTCGTCATAGTCCATGGTTCCTGTTAAAAATTTTAAGCCTTTTTCCCACTATGTTCACTAATCCTCTTTTTGTTTTATGATGATAGTCTCCTAATAAGTTTTCTATTTCTTGTTCTAAAAGTCCTAAGCTATGGGTCATTGTCGGGTATTCATTTTTGTAATTTAGTTTGTTCACATTGTGTTCCAAAATATCGAGGTTTTCTGTCCATGAACTTAAATTTACACTATGAAGGATTTTCGTGTAGCCTGTAATTACTTGGAGATGTTGGTCTCTTATGGCAAAGTATCCTTGTCCTTTGCTTAGATTCTGTATGTCGATTCTCTGTCCTTTTAACGTTATCTGAAAGAATGTTATGTATGTTCATATTTATATCTGCGTTTAATTTGTGTTTTATAAAATTTGCTTCCTTTTTCGTCTACAACGTGGTCCTCATCTAAAGTTTCGGGGTCTGTTTTCTTATGGACTGGCTTGAGCTTATTATTACTCCTATTTTTTAGATACGAAGATTTGTTTCGTGTTAAGTCTATATCCTTCCTATCTTTATTTAATCTATTTATATACTTTTCCTTATTTTTCGTAACTAATTACACAATTTCAGCGTAGTCTTCTCTAGTTATATTTCCGTGTAGGAAATCAATTGGTCTTCTTTTTGTCGTTGAATGGATTGTTTTATTATATATAGTAACTGCTTTAAAAATTTTGTTACGTAAAGTATCCCTGTTGTTCTCGTCTGCTGTAAATGTTCGAATATGCTCGTTTAGAGTTGAATGGAATCTTTCGATGTCCGAATTTCCTATCTTTTGGTATGGGGTGGTGATATGAAGTTCAACGTTATTCTCTCTTAAAAATTCTTTAATTAATATTGAAGAAAACCCTGTCTCGCCATCTGTGATAATTTTGTTCGGAATACCGAATGTTGCGAATCTATGTTTAAGCGTGTTTAATAGGGCTATCCATGTCCTGTGTTTTATTTCTTGTATCATGACATGTTTGGTAAATTCGTCGGTCATGGTTACGTACATAAGATTTATGTTTGCGTGCCATATATCAACATGGAGAACTTGATTTGGTTTATCTGGAGTGTCGGTTACTTTGAAAGGGATCTTGTTTGGTAATCTTTCGTATTTGGATTTGTTACAAATCTCGCAATTATTAACGAACTGTTGGATTTTGTCCTTCAGTTTTGGGGCATAGTAAACGTCTTTAATTTCTGAATATGTCTCATTAATCCCCCTATGGTTTAGTAATTCATGGGTTTTGATAATAATTTCTGCCAATTTTTCTTCGTCTGTTAGATCACCTAGAAACTTACTACATTTTATAACTTTTAATAGTTTATTTTTACTAAAGTATTTAACGTAAATATCTTGAAATTTCGCAAACATATGGTCATGTTTGGAGTAAATACCTACTATTCCTTTTGCCGGAAAAAATCTTTTCATCAGATCAAGAATAAATTTCTCTTTGAAATCCTTTAATTCAATCACTATTCTTCTTTTCCCAAAGTCATTATAAATTTTGTGATTACTAATTCCGTCTGTAGTGTTTAAGATTATTTGAGTTTTATATATATTTACCGGTGTGTCAACTATTGGAATGTGATCGCTACTATCTTCGTTTGCACTATGTATGGTAGCTACAATGGATTGTTCATCTAAGTTTCTTACGTTGGTTTCATCAGTGGAATCTTCTACATTTTCATTGTAAAAAATTTCCATTCTGGATAGACCGTCAGCAACTTGATTATCTTTCCCCTTTACGTATTCCATGTCGAAGTTATATTCCTCGAGTTTAACCTTCCATCTTTGCAATTTAGCATTCGGTTCTTTCAGTGAACTTAGCCAAATTAGGGGTCGATGGTCAGTTCTTATCGTGAACTTTCTTCCATAAAGGTAAGGTCTAAAATATTTAGTCGCCCATACAATGGCCAGTAACTCCTTCTCGATGGTCGAATATCGAGTCTCATGGTCATTGAGGGTACGACTAGCGTAACATACTGGATGGTTTTCCTGTGATAGGACGGCACCTACGGCGAAATTAGATGCGTCCGTTGTCAGAATAAATTTTTTGCTAAAATCTGGATACCTCAGAATTGGTTCAGATACAATCAAAGCTTTCAAATTTTCAAAACTTTCAATGTAACCTGAATCATTGAGATTTACTTTCGCATCTTTCTTCAAGAACGCTGTCATAGGTTTAACCACTTTACCGTAGTCTTTGATAAACTTACGATAGTATCCTGTAATTCCAAGAAAGGGTTTTATTTGCTTGGTTGTTCGTGGTAACTTGTAATCTCTAATTGCTGCAATTTTGTTAGGATTGGGTCTAATAACCTCGGTTGTTATTATATGTCCTAAAAATTCTGTTTCTTTCCTTAGGAATTCGCTTTTATCGAGTTGTATTTTAAGGTTAACCTGCCTCAATTTTTCAAAGATTTTCTTTAACGAAATTATATGCTCAGAAAGGGATGTTGAGAAGATGATTATGTCGTCGAGGTAGACAAGGCATATCTTTCCAATGAAATCGGAGAGAACTGAATTCATCAGCCTCTGGAAAGCAGCGGGGGCATTTTTCAAACCAAATGGCATACGAATGAACTCGTAATGTCCATTGTTAGTTGAAAAAGCCGTTTTCTTTACATCCTCATCTGCGATTTCGATTTGGTGAAACCCTTTAGCCAGATCTAATGTGGTGAAGTACTGTGCCTTACCTAATTTATCGAAGATGTCATCGATGTTGGGGATAGGAAACTTGTCGTCTATCGAGACTTCATTGAGTTTTCGATAGTCGATGACGATCCTCCATTTTTTTTACCAGATGCGTCCCTCTTTTTTGGGACTATCCAGATAGGAGCAGAATATGGTGAGCTGCTAGGCCGGATAATACCTTGCTTTAGCATCTCATCTATTTGCTGCGATACCTCATCTTTATGTACTTCAGGGTATCTATAATTTTTTGTGTAGATAGGGATATTGTTCACAGTCCTTATTCGGTGCTTGATTGCATTTGTGAAAGATAAATCGCTACCTTCTTGATAAAAAATCGAAAGGAACAAATCACCTTCATCGTTGAGGTGATTTGTCCTAATTTGTTCAGAAATTGGATCCTTGCTGGTCTCCGTATGATACACCTCCAAGGTTGGTATTTCCTTCGCATAGCTTTCCATCGCTTCTTCATCTTTATTGAATTGGAATTTCCTTATTGTTAACTATTAGAAGTCTTCTTTTGTAGTCAAGAATCGCCTCTAGTGGTAGTAAAATATTATTTCCAATTAGTCCATTGAATATATCGTGGACTTTGTATTCGAGGAATTCTGCGGTTTTGTTCGACTCGCCGAATTCTTTAAAAAGTGGGATCCTTACTTTTCTATTTACGTATATAGGTGTGCTGGTAGTTAGGATCTTAAAGGGTGCACTAAGTTTAATTTGCCATTTGGGGTGGCATGTCCCCGGATTGAGAATACTGGTTTCTGACCCTGAGTCGATCAGTATTCTGAGTTTAGTATTATTATTTGATCTAACGATTATATAGGGTAGTCGGCCTGAGGGCTTATTCCCCGAAAATCCGAACTATTTGTTATGTTATTAATTCGCCTAGCGTAACTTCCGGACAATGTATCCATTGGTTCTACTTGATTCCTAAAATTCCCTGAATTGTTTTCGCGGTTTCTAGAATTTCCTGAATTGTTTTCGTGGTTTCTAAATGTGCCTGAATTATTATTATTATTCCTAAATGTGCCTGGATTATTATTATTATTATTTCTGTATGTACTTGGATTATTATTGTTCCTGAATGTGCTAGAATTACTATTGTTATGCCTAGAGTTGTTATTGTGATTACTGTAGATTTGTTTGTTTGCATATCCTGTCTCGCGCAGGATTTGTATGGATTCTTCTAAGTTTTTGGGGTTCCTGCAATGCAGTAGGCCTTTCATGGGTTCTGGAACTTTGCTAATAAAGAGTCGTAAGGCTGTTTTACAATTCTGTTCCAGTTCTGTTGAGTCACTACCTCTGTCAATTCTAGTTTTGTTGTTGAGTCGTCTTAAGGCGTGTTTCGTATTGTCATAATAGTCTTGGCAACTGTTTCTAATTTGTATGCCACTAAGGTCATCGTATAGCTGTTCTACCGACTTTCTATCGCCAAAATAATGGTAAAAAACTCTTTTCACGTCGTCCCAATTTTGGACATTATTAATTTCTACTGCCTCTCGGGCTTTGCCTACCAATCTATTCTTAAGGATGTCGAAAAATACTAATTGGCTATTCTGGTCATATTTTCCTAGAGTTGGAAATATTCTATCTACAAGATCAATAAAATTGCATAAATTTTCCCTACTGCCGTCGTAAGTAGGTAAACTATTTAAGTATTTGATAGGGTCTAAAGCTAGACTTACTAGTGTTGTTGATGATGTTGGTGGTGTTGGTGGTGGTGACATGATTTCCTCTTCTTCTGATGATGAGATGTCTCTGAAGCTTCTTTGTTGGTCGAATCTTTCCCTTTTTTGATCTCGTTGGTTCCTTGGCTTCGGAACTTCTTTCCTTCTTTCTTCCTCCTCGTTTCACTTTTTGTTCTTCGGGAAAAACTTTTGAACTGTTTTTGGATGACTTTGTAATTATTTCTTTGTTGGGATATTTCCACACGATTTTTCTTATTTGAATATTTTCACTAAATGTTTCTTTATTTGGATATTTTCACTAAATGTTTCCTTATTCGGATTTTTCATTAGATTTTTCCTTATACGGAATTTTCACTAGATGTTTCCTTATTCCGAATTTTCACTAGATGTTTCCTTATTCGGAATTTTCACTAAGTGTTTCCTTATTCGGAATTTTCACTAGATGAGTCCGTTTACCGACTGCGCCAGTTACGAGTTTGCGTGGCCGTTCGAAATAAAAAAAACTTCTTTATTTCTTTTTATTAACATAAAACCCGACTTAACTCTATGAGTTACAAAATTGAACTGACTAACTGAAATGTTCTACAGAGGAAAAGTTTCATATCTTCGCGTGGGAAGGGAATGCACTTGTTTACGAAATATTCATATTTCATGTCTGTGCAATGAAATATGAATATTATTGTTCGCGAAAATGAATGGCGCATATATCCGTTATGCTGAGGTGTGCGAAATGTGTCTGCGCGTGTTTCTAACGGCACCTATGGAATGCGGGGGCATCCGTTAGACACATGCTAATGGCATGGGGCGGGGATAAGGGAAATGCAGTTATTGCGACAAAATGCCGACTAAGCAAAAGGGCGTATGCCGTTATATGTGAGTAAAGGGGGCGTGTCCGACGTAACTCACACGTAATAGTTTAACAAAGTTTAACCCATTTATGCCCATTGATGCGTTAACACAACTTTTTCGATTTTTAAATATTTTAAATTATCAAGAAATTAAATTTTGATATTACACGTTCAAAATAGCAAGCTTTGCGTTTCGTGTTATTATAAGTTGATATTTTGATGACTATATTTGTGAAAATAAATTTTAAAGAAAAAAAGTGAAGTTGTTTGTGAAAATGGCATAGTAAGTACACAAAATTAATATAATTTTATATCTAACATCTGGATAATTGAAACTACATAAACATAAGTGTGATAAATTAAAAACATGAACAAAAAAGTAAATAATTATATTATTGCAACAAGCAGAATAAGGGTGTTACGTTAACGCATCAATGGGATTTGCAAGTGTATCATCGAGGAATAAAAGTCTTACTGTTGTAGACATTTTGGAGTTTTTTCAAAATTTGACTGAAGACGACAATGTTCCTGATGAAGTTATTATAACTTCTCCAGAAGATGGATATTTGACAGATGAAGAGTCGGTAGATGAAGAGAATGAAAATGCACATCGACTGGGATGTAGGCAACTTATGTCCAATGGAGATACGATATTTCGTAGACTTTCTCCCAAGCATACCAGAAGCTCCAACCCAAGTGAATTATAGAGTTCCTCAAAAGTGGAAACTTGGTGACGAGGACAACCTTAGCTGGAAAACTATTGTTTACAACAACGGGTTTTCAGATATGAGTTATCCTAAGCCTCTTACTTTATGTTCGGAAAGTCATCCTGTTGACTTCTTTGAACTTTTTATGGCGAAGAAATTATTAATTTAATAGTCGACTAACGAAAGCCAATATAAGGGAATAAGACAATCCAAGTAGATAAAAATGAAATTTGTACATTTATTGGAATCCTTATACTAAGCGGATACATTCATATACCAAGAAAGCGAATGCTTTGGGAGTCCCGCGAAGACTCTCATAATGGTTTAGTTGTTGATGCTATGTGAAGAAATAAATTTGAAGACATTTTTTCAAACTTTATTTTGTACAACCAAACCTTCCCCATTCAACGGAAAGAATGAGTAATGTAAGTGCGATACAATATAACATTTATTTTTTCAAACAGTTGTTATATCTAATAGATTCGACCTCTGCTTTATCATCTAAATAAACAATTCTGGCAATACTGTCCGATGAAAAGCAATATTTCTGTTGACGAATCAATGATACCATACTTCGGCAAATATAGTTGCAACCAGTTTCTTCGGAGTAAGACAGTAAGATTCGGATACAAGACATGGGTAGCTGCTTTGAAGTATGAATACTGTATTCAGTTTGATATATATCAAGGGAAGAGACAGGATAGAGATCCCCTTTCAGGATTATGGGAATCAGTGTTTCTGCACTTTAGCAAACCTCTGCAAAATTCTTCTTCTTTTTTAATAACTTTTTTTCAACCCCAGATCTTCTGCACAAACTTTCACTAATGGGATGCGGTGGAACAGACACTTTGCGCGAAAACCGGCTGAAAAATATGGAATTCGAAGAAAAGAAGGAATTTGTAAAGAAGAATAGGGGTTACTTCACGTCTTACTACGATAAAGAAACCGACCAAATTGTAACAAGGTGGAAAGACAAAAAGGTAATTACTATGGTGTCCAATGTCTATGGCACTTATCCCGTAAAGAGCGCAAACAGATTCTCTTTTGCTGAGAAAAGGAAGATAGATATCCTTCAACCAAATGTGAATCATGAGTACAACTCTCATATGTGTGGTGTAGATTTGTTAGATGAGCACATTTCAGGTGACCGAATTGGATTTCGAGGTAAATGCTTAGTCTCTAATAATAAATATTGTGGGAAAAGTATAGAACAACTTGAGTTCAAGAGGAAGTTGGCAATTGAAAAAGTACGGTTACTCACCTGTGCGAAGTGGAAGACCGAGAACCCAAGATCTCCAAGAGAAAATTAAAGGACAACATCTTATTGTAACTGGAGGTAAAATAATAAGTCAGTGAAACATTGCATTGTACGATAAATGTTTTGTGCAATTTCATTGAAATGCTATTTGAATTAAAGTAGAATTAAGAATAGTATTGTATTTGCAAAAAATAAAAAATAAATAGAATATACAAAAAAAATTTCACTAATGTTGTTGGCTGCCCATTTTTAAAATGTTGCGTTCCTTTTACAAGGGAAACAAATTTGTATTGGTCCTTTGCTTAAGTTAAGTGATTTCCCACCTAAATAAAGTGAAATAATATGAAATATTGAAAAAAAAAAATAATAATAATTCGGACATACATAACCATAAAAAATTGTATGAAACATTCATTCCCCGACGGGATTCGATCACAGATCAGTAGGTTAAAAAAAGTGTTTGTGTCGTTGGCGCAGTCCACCAGCAAATGCTTTTTGTCGAAAGCCATATTTGTTGTTCGCATACAAATGCAATAATTCACAGTCAGCTGTAAATTCACACAGACCGACAGACAGGCGGACGGACAGTGAGTTAAATTTTTTAAGTTTTTCTGTTATACGAAATCGAAATCTCGAAAAATTAAATTTGACCTGAAATGTTACTTGAAAATCATCGAAATGGATGGGAGTGGCTGTAAGATATGGGATAAACATATTCGAATCATTTCTTTCTCATACTCGTATGCCTAACTCAAGAACCTTTAATTTCAATTTCACCCCCAACGTATTTCAATTTGTTTACGAAACTATTTAAGGCAGAAGATTTGCTATAATTTTCGCCTTACCTTCTCAAAAAATTACATACTCATATGATACTCTAAATTTTTTCCAAGTTGTTCGGTTTAATAGTTTCGGAGATAATTTTTTGAGCTTTTATATTTAAGAAACTTTACATCTAGCTATACATATTAGCATATTTGGTGGTAAATGGTATACCCACTTCACGATAGTAGAAAATCGTATATTCTTGTTTTATAAAATGTGGTATAATATTGCATTTGTAAATCAAAGCGGAATATATTTTTCAGAAGACTAGGGGCACACTGCTTGAGAGGAGTGCAGATCTAATTGTTCATACCCTATCCCACTGGGTATATTAATTTTGATACATGTGTTGTAACATAGAGAAATAAAAACGGTGGACCTTGAAAAGTATGTACAGTGCACTCTCGATTTTTCCAACTAATGAAAACACGACCCTGTTGTAAAAATCGAAAAAGTTGCACAAATACTCTGTGTTGTAAAAATAAAATTACATAGGTAAAGGGTGTCCCAAAATTCACGCAAGAAGTAATTTTGATAGAAAACACAGGTTTTTAATTAAAAATTGTAAATGCTTTATTGATTCATAAAGTATACAGTATAGGATTATGTATGAAATAGTATATCGGGTAAACGGCCTTCACGGCTTTGCTGGCACATACCCTCTCTTTTGTCGAAATTTTCCATGACCGTTTTGCATAAATTTGGTTGAATTTCATTGATACAGAGCTCAATTTGCTCCTTCAAGGCGTGGGTGGCCATGGGCTTGTTAGCATAAACCTTAGACTTAAAAAAACCTTGCATTTCAGAGCGTGTCAGATGATGCTTTATGCGTCATTGTGGGAATGCCACCAGCATTATGGATATTATGGCTAGAGAACTACAAAGGACCTACGATGCCAAAATTTAGGACCCCCAAGCGTCAGTCAAAGATATTAAGCTGGAAGACAGACAGCGGAGTATAGGAGCATGACAGGAAAGATCGAACCAGTCTTCGAAGGGAAGTTGGAAATATACACTAATACCGAATATTCAAAAATGAATGGACCGACAGTTTGGAGAAGTAGATTTCCACCTCAGCCGGCTCCTACCCGGACGTGGCTGCTTTCGAGTGTATCTGAATAGGTAAGATGAATCTCCTATCTGTTTAAATTGCAGAGAGGTCAGAGAAGATGGGAAACACGAACATATATTTTCAGTGCCCACGGTTCCATATAGAATGCAGAGAACTAGAGGAAAGAATTGGAGAAACACCAACATATTCGTATTGTAAATCTTATGATAGCATCGAGCACAATATGGGATGCTAACCATGCGAAGTAATACCTAGCGGTAGTCCCGCAGGGAGAGCGGTTGAAGTATAAAGGGTGCGGTTTACTATGTAGGCGTATTCGGTGCATCGAGTACTCAGGTTACCGAATCGTGCATGCCAGTAGCTTTTCAAATAGCAAATAAGTAAGACGATCATAGTCCGACGATATAGTTTTGACGATTGTTTTGCTTTACGTAACATTAAAAATCGCTATCGTCTAGACGATATTGTTTTGACGATTCAATTTTTGCTTCACGTAACCACAAAAACTGTCAAACACTGTCGTCATGATGACATCGTTTGCACGATAGCAAAAGAGACAGGATAGCAAAAGGGGTGCATTTGTTTGTATATTTTGCAAGCAAATTAAACTTTTTTTTGGAATTTCAAAGTAAATAGTTTCAGAGTCAGTGCTTACAAAACGTTTCTACGTTGAACTATTTTACTTTCTGACGATGAAAATGATAACAAATTGCAAGCAATACGAAGACAGAAACAATTAAGTGACGCAACAGATCCCTTGTCTCTTTTAACGCACATGTTAGTACATTAAATAATAGTCAATTTCATTTTGATTCTAATGCATATTTAAAATCACCATGATTTTGTCCAACGCTTTCGTCTTTCAAAAGAAGGGTCTGTATTACAAACAATAAATTTGTCAGATGGTTTCTGTTCAACTTATATTCCTGCAACAATAAGACTTGCGGCTACGCTAGAGATTCTGGGTGGAGGAGGCTACCAGTGGTTGACTAGAATTACTTTCCTCCAAGCTGAAACACTTTACTGGGGTAGTCCAGTGGAATTAAGCTTTATGGCCAAATCAGTTCACATATTGTTCATCCCCTGCTTTCATTGGACTTCTCCATATAATTGATTAAAATCGCAATTTGATTCAGCGTAGCTGACCCGTCAATAACATTTTGTTTTGTTTGTTTTTTAATAAATTAACTAGTAAATATATAAAAGATAAATAAAAAACTTACATTTTGTGATTTGCTTCTTTTTTTTCTGTTTTTACTTACGGCGCCGGCGGTCGTCAAGCCGGAGCCGAAAGAAAACGCAGAAAAAAAAAATCTATTTTTGGGACATATGTAATTGATGACAATCAGCATGACGTTTCAACTAAAGTTTGACAGTCAGTGAAATCTACCAAAAGTTTTCAAACTTTGGACGATAGACGACACGATATTGGTAGAATAATGTGAAGCAAATTAATGACAATAGCGTTCACTAGTATCGTTCGGACGATGATCGTCCTAAAAATTACGGAATGAGTACTAGAGGTCTGCATGAATGCATTCATTTGCTCTCCCTAAATGTGTACACTACTTCAGTGTACTCTATTCATTGCAATAATTCGAACAAGTGTACAGTAAAAACGAGTACCATACCACAAGAGATAGTTACTGTATAATACTCGGTGACCTGATAGCAAAATGAGTGCACTGTTTTCTTTCTGTCCCACACTTTGGGTGCTTGAACTGGCTTGATGTGAGCAAATAGTGTACAATGTTAACTGTAAAGAATACACTGAGTGCGCTGAATAAATCGATTGCAAAGACTAATTGTTTTCTAGCATATAACAGTGTACTCAGTGTAGTGTACACTTTTTTGTATGAATACCCAATTTATGAATACCCGTTTTTTATGAGTACACTGCACTAAGTGTTTGGTTTAAAATGGGTGCAATACTCATATAGTAAATACTTCACATCAGATGATTCATTCATTTTACTTTTCAAGCTGTGAGTACAGTAATGGAGTGTATTTGAAATAAAACGAATGTCTAGGAACTGGTTTTAGGACATTCATTGCAGACCTCTAAAGAGTACCCAGTATATAGTTGAAAGTGTTCAACACTCTCACACTATTTATGCATGCATACTTTCCGGTGTTCTTTTCACCATTTATATGTGATGCTATCAGGTGTTCATTATTACTCATTATTTATGCTTGCATACTTTCGATCTTTAGTAGCTGTCATTTTGCAACAATTATAGATTATTTTGATACGTCTTTTATTAACTTTTTTCTAATTGTTTATTATATTTAATGGAGTTTAAACATTAAATATCATATTATAAAGCGAAAAAGGACAGAAAACTGCTATTTATCTGTGTTTTTACGTCAACAATTAGATAATTTCATTAGTACGGCTGAACAATTTAATTGTTTATAATTTTGTTAATAATTGTTTGCTCTTAAAATAACTTTGATTTTCGTGTTAGTTAGGTATCTTTATATATAAAAATTAATTTCTGTTTGTGTGTTTTCGATGAACTCCGAAACTAATCGGCCAATTGAGCTCAAACTTAGACATTAAATATGTTTTGATGATGGGAGGGTTGTGCACATAGTACGATTACTTTACGATAGGTGGCGCTGAAAAACAATTTAAAAAAAATAAAAATTAATTTCAGTTTGTGTTGAGCTCAAACTTAGAAATAACAGTTCAATAAAAAACATACCCACAATACAAAAAAAAAAAAATGGCGTTGTAGCGCATGCAGGGCATCCGCTAGTTTTATATAAAAAGCAAAGATATTTGCCATATTATAGTAAATTCTGATCTACTACTCTAATTTTAGCAATGACGGGGATTTTAAATTCTTCTTAAGAATGATTGTCCATTCGTATTTACAAATATGTTATTGTCATAGCAGTATCATTCCATTGACTGCCGATAGCTGCAGAAATTATGGATTTTCCTAAGAAACTTAGGTGAAACAGAAAATAAAATAAAAAAAATTTATAAGATTTTTAACAAAAAGGAAGACACATTTCGAACAACACGCTATATTCCCAAGCGGTCCTTCTACTAAGTAGGTACTCACCACCTCGACGATGATTGATTTCAGTGGTCGGACGAAAACCGATAGATTTTTTTTCATTTATTTTTAATGCATTTTATTATTCAATCTTTAACAACTTAACCTTCAATTCGAGATAAAGTATGGTTGGTAGGTTGGTTTAAGAGGGTGAGCTTATGCTCTTCACTTAGGCCTCCATTGGGCCCGCTGTGTTCCCCTCGTCTATCGAACTGTAAGGAATAGCGCTGTGCTTTGGGAATTATGCGTTGAGAGGGAATTTAGGTATTGGGATACTCCCCGTCAACGGGAAACTTTGTCGTATAGTGGTCGGGGAATCGCCTTGTTCGTCTAGCGAATTTCAATATGTCACCAATTCCTTTCTTAATGAGGTGTGTTATACCCGATATTCTTGGGGATCCCAGAATCTTCAGTCTTATCCTCGCTGTTGCAGGGCAGTGGCAGAGGAAGTGTTCTATATCTTCCTCCTCCTCTTCAGAGTTGTCACAGATTTTTGTATCAGCTAGACCGAGTCTGAACGAATGTTTGTTGAGATTGATGTGCCCTGTTAAAAATCTCACCATCAATCACAACTGTGTTCTGCTTGTGTTTAAAGCTCTTTTTGCTGCGTTGTTATGTGTCTAGATTCCTCCAGTAGTTATTGGACTCATGTCGTATCTCACTGATTATCGTTTTAATAGTTGTCAGAGGGACCCATATTGTCTTATCAGGATTCAGTTATATGTTACTCGCTCCTTTCCTTGCCAGTTCATCTGCCTTTTCGTTTCCTGGTACACTTTTATGTCCCGGTATTCATGTAAGACGAACTCTATTGCGCCTGGCAAGTAGTTTCAATTTAGTTTTGCACTCCTTTACTAGTCGTTATTGTGATCGCGCTAATTGCTGCTTTGCTGTCCAAGCAGATGTCGATTTGCCTCTCTTCGCTGGTGTCTTCTGCGAGTAATTCAGTTCCTTTCATAACTTTAAAGACTTCTGTTTGGAACACCGTTACAGATGGTTCTAGGTGAATAGCAAGTCCAATCGGTGGGTTAGCACAAAAGATGCCAGCACCTGATTCCAGTGATATGTTAGAGCCGTCTGTATATACAGATAACACATTGGAGTTTCTTGTCGTTCTTTCATACGTCCAATTAACGTACACGATTTTTTAACAACATTACTGGGACAATCGATGAGTGGTGTCATTTCCCTTATCATTTCGGTGATTTTTCGATGTCCCGTGTTTGCAGCTTCGTTGAAATGACCTATGAGCCGTGAGGCTGAAAGACCGGCAATCTTCTTCGCTTCGAGGTGCACTTGTAGGATGTTTAGGATCGCTTCCATGGCCGCAGTTGGTGTTGAGGATTGTGCTCCAGTAATACCCAAGCAGACCATACGTAGCAAGTCTCTTGCATATTTTTTGCTCGTTACTGGCCACAGTATATCCAGTGGACCTGTTTCGGTTTCAAAGCCCCTGACTTCCCGATGGCTCCCCTGCATATCGAATATGCTCTCTTGGCTTTGGTAATTCATTCTTCCAGGTTCTTTCTCCAGGTCAGTCTCCTGTCCAATATTATGCCAAATACTTGACGCTATCACGGAGTTGCAGTGATGCTCCTCCGAGTTGTGGAAAGTGAAAGTCACTAGTTTTGGTTTTCTTTTTAAAGAGAACCAGTTCCGTTTCATTTCGATTTACTTGTAATCGACTCTCCTCCGCCCATTTTGTTATGATTCAGGTGCCTAACTCTTATCATAACGGCTAAATCATCTGCGTACACTGCGCATTTTGCACCAGTTCCATCTAGTGCTTTTGGAAGGTCGTCCATTGTGAGCACCCACAGAAAAGGAGATACTATCCCCCCTGTGGTGATCCCGTACGAACTGTTCCCCTTCTTGTTTCGTCTCCCGGTGAATCTATGATAATTGTTTGTTATTTGGTTTTTACAGTATATCGAGAGTGCGTCCACAATTTTTTCAGTTTTAACATTGTTGAATCCTCTTCGATATCTAGAAAGACGCCTGCGACTGATTCCTTCATTTCAAACGCATCTTCTATTGTGGATACAACCTGGTGTAGTGCCGTCTCAACTGATATTCCTTTGAAGTATGCGTGTTGATTAGGACATAGCCGCGGATTTGTAATCTGTATTCTAATATAGTTATCACAGATTCTCTCCATTGATTTTAGTATGAATGACGTTAGGCTAATAGGTCTATAGCCTTTGCCGTCGATAAATCTTTCTCGGGTTTTGGTAGGAACACCACTCTCACCTCTTGCCATTGTGTTGGCGTGTGTCCTAGATATAGGCATCCCCTGAATATTTTAACCAGGGTTTTCTTTTTTCGTTTCATTTTTGCAAAAAAAAAATGGGAAGTACTCCGTCTATACCCGGTGATTCATATGGTGCAAATGAGTTAATTGCCCAGGCCACTTTATCTGCATCAACTAGGTTGTCAGTGTCCTCACATTTTCTGTCAGTTCGAGTAAGCCCATACTTGGAAGGTGTAGCTGCTTCGTTAAGACAGTTTGGAAAGTGTGCGCACATCAGCGTCTCCAAGTTATTTGCTGCAGTTGCCAAGTTATTACTCGCCTGTAGAAGTTGATAACTTAGTGGTTCCTTGGACAGGATCTTCTTTAATCGCGCTGCTCCATTGTTATCGGATACGTTGGTTCAGAATGTTTTCTATGATTCCCTTTTGGCAGTCCTGGTGAGCTTCTTGAAGCTTCTTTTACTTTCTTTATAAGATTCCCAGTCTGCTTCTTCATTGGTTCTTAAAGCTTTATTTAGGCATTGTCTAGGAACCTTTCTTGTTGCGTGGAGGTCGCCATTCCACCATTTTTGCTTTGCACTTCTAGGTACCGATTTTAGAGGACAGGCGGCCTCAAAGTAATGTATAATATACTTCTGTACTTTGAGGACATCATTGTTTAATTAGTTAATTTCAGTACAGCTGTTACCCTGAGTTGGTGTCAGCTTTGCCTATAAATTTCTTTCAAAGATGGACCAATCTATTTTCTTATGATTTCTAATCATTATTTTGGGTCTGTGATCAATTCCAATATCAAAACTCAACCACCTGTGGTCCGAAAAGGATATTTTACTACTGATGATGGACACCAGATGTATAGACATATCGTCGCATAAGGTTATATTTAATACCTCCCTTCTCCCTACCTCCCTCCCCTCGTTTAAGGTAATCAAGTTTTCAATATTTAAATAATCGGCCAAACAATTACCTCTTCTGTTGATGTTCGTACTTCCCCAGTTAGTGTGGTGGGCGTTAGCGTCCATTTCCACTATTAGACCCTTCTGTTGGGACCTGGTACAGGTTGCGCACTTCTTTAGCTCATCGCTAGGTTTAGGTTGCGGGGATTCGTAAGGGGGTAGCAAGCAGCCAAAATAATTTGGTTGGTCTCACCATTTCTCACCCTATATTCGAGGCTCATTACTGTTAAAGCGCTTGTACTGATCTGCGAGATAAGGAAGATATTAGTATTCTTTTGCGCCACAGTACAGGTTCTACACTTACTGCCTACGTTGTCTGCAATCACTTACAGTTTATTCCCACATCCTCCTTATTATTCAAGCAATAGGGTTCATGGATGAAGGCTATATCCGCTTTTCCTGCTGAGAGGTAAGCACAGAGTTTAGCAGTTGCCGCCCTACTGTGCTGAAGGTTTGCTTGGATAACCTTCATTTATCCTCTTCTGGAATGAATGGAGATAAGGTATAGAATGGCAAATTTTATTAAAATCTATCCAGTAGTTTCTGCGTTATGCGCAGACAGACAAAACCATAGTTATCATTTTATTTATACAGATTATTATTATTAAATGTATATATTTAGTATTATCTTATTTAAACCGTGGGCACCTTGGCTCAGTGGTTAAATACGTGGACTGACCATGAAACTCAGGTTCACAAAAACAGCAGAGGTTTGTCAAATCTCTCGCGAACGTCTGATAAACTATCCGAAAATAAGACTATCAAAAAGCTTTTCAATTATGCCCTTCTAAAAAGGCAGTCAACTGTAGGTCTCTTCAATTCGCTTGAACAAAATATAACACCCACAGCAGCACGAGTGACTCCGAGAAGTTAATCCTGGTCCTGTATTTAAGGATTCTTCTTCTAATAATAGAACAAGGAATGCCTATTGCTTGAAATCTTGGAACGACCTGCATTTTCTTAGCAAACTGAAAACAAACAAGATGATAAGACTCGTAGGTACTCACACTAATAAAACTGCAATTCTCAGTTCTTAATTGTCATCTTAAATACATATGTATGTACCATTAATACAACTAAAAACATAATTATATTAATTTCGAAATCCCACGCTGTCTATCTTTCTATATAGCAGACATTCTGTATACGCTGAAATTCGATTAAAGGGATACAATTTAATTAGGTTCATTTAAATACCCACATATAGATGTAGGAGATAGGTACATAATACTCTTACTTCAAACCCCTTTGAGATGATTTTTCCTAATTTGATGTAACAGGTTTCTTTAGGTATTATTCCTTTTCTTTCAGTTGGTCGGTGAAGGTCGTTGCTTTCATCTCAAATTCTTCGTTAACATATTGTAATATGCGAGCTACGGCTCGAGTAGATAAAACGATATTCTGTGAAATTTATTTCTTTATTTTCTAGTCTATAAAACAATTCAAGTTCACACTATACTATTCTTCGCAAATTCTTTTCTTACAAGGTCTCTTTCCTCTCAAATCACTTTATCTCCTTTCAATTACTTAATTCACAAATCCAAACTAATTACTTCTTCTTGTTAACTCTCAACTTTCAATTTATCACAAAATTACAACTTCGCCCAATATCACTTTTCCAATCTCTTCGCCACGGTTCTAAACCAACTGCCTCCTTTCGATCGCCATCTGTCCTTATATAGCAGAAGTTTCTGATAGCCAGAAACTTCTAGCAAATTCTTCGACCACTGGAACAAGAAAAATTCTGATGTAATAATTCCAAGATGACAATCATTTCTTGCAGTTATAATTCTTTCTTATCCGTGATATTATCCGTCTCTTTCGTTGACATGAACTGTGGAGACTTAACCGCAGACACGAACCTCGAATGAAAGGACACTTCGGACCAAAATTCTGCCAGAATGAGAAGACACTTCGGAATTTGTTGCATTATACTTTTAGGGAGCGTAGTTATTATTATGTTACACTGCCCCCCTCTTAGAGGTGTTCGTCCCGAACAAGTGCATCCTCATTTCGGCCATTGTATCGACTCAGTCGGTCCACATGAACCACTTTCATTTTGGCCCTTGGTCCTCGCTGGATGCGGTAGACAACATCGTTGATGCGGGTTATTATTCTGTAGGGACCCTCCCAGTTCTGCTGCAACTTAGGTGATTTCCCCTTTTGGCGATGGGGATTATACAGCCACACTAGATCTCCTTCCTGGAATCCTGACGTTGCTGCCTTGGCATCATACCTGGTCTTCATGCGGTCGCTCGTTATCTTAATCTGGCTTCTGGTCCTTTGGTGTATGTCCCTAAGCCTTTCCCAAAGGTCCGCCACGTACTCTTCTTCATTTCTGGGCTCATTGGTAGGAGATCCAAATTTCACCTCACTGGGTAAACGAGCTATTCCACCAAATAAGATTTCGAACGGCGTATGTCGAGTAGTGCTATGCACGGCACTTCTATAGGCCATCAAAAACAAGGGAATCAGCCGGTCCCAATCCCGTTGGTAGTCAAGTACGACCTTCGAGAGATGTTCGTCCAAAGTCCTATTGAAACGCTCCACCATACCGTCCGACTGTGGATGAAGCGGGGTTGTCCTTGTCTTTTTGATTCCGAGTAGTTGACACATCTCTTGGAAGATTCTTGACTCGAAATTTCGCCCTTGGTCAGAATGCAATTCCAAAGGCACCCCGAATCTGCTCACCCAATTGTAGACGATCTGCTCCGCCACGGTTCTGGCTGCCTGGTTAGGGATCGGAAACGCTTCCGGCCACTTACTGAAGTAGTCCATTACTACGAGTATATACCGATTACCATTGTCGGTTTCCGGAAAGGGCCCTGCGATGTAAATGGCGATTCGTTCGAAAGGTGCTCCCACGTTGTATTGGTGCATCTTACCTCGAGTTTTGATTCTCGGACCCTTGCTAGCTGCACACACGTCGCATTTTCTGCACCAGTCTTCGACATCTTCCTTCGCTTTTAACCAATAAAAACGTTCTCGTACCTTTTCTAGCGTCTTATTCACTCCCAAGTGGCCTCCGGTCGCCCCGCCATGCATTTCCTGTAACACCTCCTTTACCCTCGTCCGCGGTACGACAAGCTGCATTACAAATGACTTTCCGTCGGAGGATTCCCATTTTCTTCTCAGAACACCTTCTTGGACATGGAGGGAGTTCCACTGCGCAAAATATGCCTTTAAGGTCGGGCTTCTGTGAGAGATGTTCTGATGATCCGGTTTCTCCATGTTCTCCTTCCAGGCCAGAATCGGCTCGATATCCGAGTCTTCCCTCTGAGCGTTCCGGATCTCATCTACGCTCCAGCCGGCGATAGGTTCGGCTCTCATTCTTTGGATGGAAACCAGCTCCCGTTCTTCCTGACGCGCACAATGTTTACAATCCGTTCTGCATGGTCTCCGGGACAGTGCATCCGCATTAGATTGGAGTTTACCTTTACGATGCTGTATTTCGTAGTCGTAGATTTGCAGCCTTTCGATCCATCTTGCGACCTGACCCTCAGGACTCTTGAACTGTAATAGCCATTTTAAGGCTGCATGGTCTGTGCGAAGAACGAACTTCCTCCCACAGAGGTATTTGTGAAAATGCTTCGTAGCCAAGATCAAAGCTAGAAGTTCCCGCCTTGTCACGCAGTAGTTCCTTTCTGGCTTAGAGAGCACCTTGCTGAAGTACGCAACCACCTTCTCTTGGCCATCATGCACCTGGGAGAGTACGGCTCCTACCCCGACATTACTAGCATCTGCATCCACAATGAACCTTTCCCCGGGAGTGGGGTAGGCTAGTATTGGGGCATCGCATAGCCGTTGTTTAAGTGCCTTGAAGCTCTTCTCGCACTCAATTGACCATTTGAATTGTTTTCCCTTTTCCGTCAACTGGTGCAGGCTCTTTGCGATCCCGGCAAAATCCTTCACGAACCGTCGGTAGTAGGTGGCTAGGCCCAGGAAGCTCCTTAGTTGGTGTTTGTCTTTGGGGACTGGCCAGTTTTTCACCGCTTCGACCTTCTCTGGATCGGTTCTCACTCCTTTCGCTGAAATTATGTGTTCCAGGTACTTGACTTCCGGTCTAAACAGGGCACACTTCTTGGGGTTGAGCTTCAGGTGGGCACTTCGAAGCCTTTGAAACACATCCCTTAGATTATCTCGGTGTTGCGCAAACGTTCCTCCTACGACGATGACATCATCCAAGTATACCAAACAGGTTTTCCATGTTAGCCCTTGCAGGACACATTCCATCAATCGCTCAAAAGTCGCCGGAGCATTGCACAGCCCGAATGGCATTACCGTGAATTGCCATAGCCCATTTCCTGCGGTGAAGGCGGTTTTCTCCCGGTCTTCTGGATGGATCTGTACCTGCCAGTAGCCACTCTTCAAGTCGAGAGTGGAAAACCATCGGGCTCCTGATAGTGTGTCTAGCGTGTCGTCAATCCGTGGCAGAGGGTAGCTGTCTTTCTTGGTGACGTAATTGAGCTGCCGATAGTCCACGCAGAACCGCGTGCTGCCATCTTTCTTCTTAACCAGTACAACCGATGATGCCCACGGACTTTTGGAACTTTCAATCACACCTTCTTTCTCCATTGCCGACACCATCTCTGCAACTTCTGTCTGCTTTGCCAATGGAAGGCGCCTAGCAGGCTGACGAATTGGTCTAGTATCACCAGTGTCTATTCGATGTTGTACCAGGTGTGTTCGGCCATATTCTCCGTCCTGTGAGGCAAATACATCAGCGTACTCATTGATAAGATTCTCTGCCATAGTTCGCTGCTCCTGATTCAGGTCACTGGACTGGAGAATCGTCTCTCTCGTTTCCGCTGTCCAAGGTGATGGGAGAGGTTTTGGAGCATCACGTTCAGATATTGTTGCGACGGCGGTAATCGGCGTGCATTTTCCAGTCACCTCCCCTCGCCTTAGTTTGACAGTGTGTGGTCTTGCGTTCAAAACCCTCACTGGAACCATGGTGTTCTTTGGTTCGACTAACGTCTTTCCCACGATGTAGTCTTGAGAATTCTTCTCTGGGTCTGGTTCTACTATGTAGAATCGGTGGCTCCCAAGATCACCTTCCAGCTTCGTCCAAATGATTGTCTCTGAAGACGGCGGCAAAACTTCGTCTTTGCTGATGACTGTCCTGAGAGTTACGGCATTCTCCCGATGTCCAAGATTACTTCATTTGCTTTCATGAAGTCTATTCCGATGATGCACTCGTCGCATATATCTGCCACCAGAAACGCATGGGAGAACGTCAGTCCTGCCAGAGTAATCGTAAGACGAACTTCTCCAAATACCTTCGCCATTTCCCCTGTTGCAGTCTTCAGGCAGTAGCTGTTGGTGTTGTGCAGCCAGGAGCTTTTGACGATATCTCTTCTTACAATGGACTCAGTGGCACCTATGTCGATGGTAGCTACGCACTTCTTCTTGTTGATTAGTGCCTCCACTGTCAGGCTCTTGTTACCCCGTTTGGTTTGCGAAACTTGAATGGTGGTCCTGGGGGCCTCGATTCCAGTAACCAGCTTCTGCCCCGCGAAGTTGGTCCTTACGCATTTCCCGACTGCTGGTTTTGGGAAGTCTGACCGACAGGATGCTGGTGCACTTCTGTACTGCCGTTGTAGGTGTCCGGTTTGGTTGCAATTCCAGCAACGAATTTGACTTCCGCGAGCTTTGTCTTCATCCATGACGGCTGTTCTCTGGCATGAGCATTCCACGACGGACATTTCCCTGACACGGTGTATTCCCTAGTATGCTTAGTCCGCAGCCTTCATTGACAAAGCGAATGCCAATGCCTCGGGGAGTGTTCGCTTTTCAGCCATCCTTACAGCCATTTGCAGTTGTCTGTCCTCTATGGCCTGAATAAAAGCTTCCACCGCCATTTCGTTGATAAGCTCCTCACCGGCTTTAGGGTATGAAAGATGGGCTAGTCGCTCTATATCCGCTTGCAACTGTTGGGGCGTTTCTCCCCTTTTCTGGACTCGACTACGCAGCTGAACCCTGTACACCTGCTGCATGTGTTCATCCCCAAACCGCATCTCGATAGCCTGAACCAGAGAGTCGTAGTTCTGCTGTTTATCTTCCGGGATGGTCTGCAAGAGCTCCGCAGCTGGACCCCTCAGTGCAAGCGTGAGTGCAATAGACTTCTCTTCATCGTCCCAGCTATTGGTCATTGCGGCCGCTTCGAATTGCCTCTTATAAATTGGCCATGATGTTTGACCATCGATGATAGGAGGCTGCATCTCCTTTCTTCTCAGACCGTCAGTGGAATATTCCCGTGCTTTCTGTCTCTTCACGTTGCTGAGTTCCTTAGTAAGATTTTCGACTTGCTTTTCTACTTTTTCGAACTGAGTCTCTATCTTCCCGAACTGAGTTTCATGCTTCTCAAAGTTTTCATCGAATCTAGTTTCGACTTTTTCGAGTTGCGTCTCGACCTTCTCGATTTTCTCTTCGATCGCTTCGAATTTGGATTCCAAGTTCTTGTTTTGCTCATTAAGTTTGCTTTCCAGAGCATCTAGAGAATTCTTTTGTTCGTCCATTGCTTTCTTTTGTTTGTCCATCTTAAGTTCTAGAGAATTCTTTTGTTCGTCCATTGCTTTCTTTTGTTCGTCCAGCTTAAGCTCTAGAGAATTCCTCTGGTCGTCCATTGCTTTCTTTTGTTCGTCCAGCTTAAGTTCTAGAGAGTTCTTTGGTCGTCTATTGCTTTCTTTTGGTCATCGAGCTTAAATTCCAGAGACTTCTTTTGGTCTTCCATTGTTTTCCTTTGTTCGTCCATGACTGACTTAAGTTGCAGGAGCAGACTTGTTATATCCGGGTCGGCTACTGTACTTGCTGGTTCCTCTCCCACGTCAAACTCTACGTCATGCGGATTTTCACCTTCCTGCGTTACTGCTTCTTCCAAACGAATCAGTGGGGCATCTTTTCCCCCAGTTGTGTCGAGGTTCCGCTTACTGAGTTCTGCCTTTAGTTGCGTTATAGTTAGTTTTCCCAATTTGCGACCCATTTTGCGCAACTAATTAACTCAACACAGAAATCTTTTTTTTTTCTTATTTTTTTTATTGTGCAATTTCACACCACGGAAATAGTTATTCACAGAATAAGTTTTATCCCGCTTCTGACACCAATGTAATATGCAAGCTACGGCTCGAGTAGATAAAGCAATATTCTGTGAAATTTATTTCTTTATTTTCTAGTCTATAGAACAATTCAAGTTCACACTATACTATTCTTCGCAAATTCTTTTGTTACAAGGTCTCTTTCCTCTCAAATCACTTTATCTCCTTTCAATTACTTAATTCACAAATCCAAACTAATTACTTTTTCTTGTTCACTCTCAACTTTCAATTTATCACAAAATTACAACTTCGCCCATTATCACTTTTCCAATCTCTTCACCACGGTTCTTCACCAACTGCCCCCTTTCGATCGCCATCTGTCCTTATATAGCAGAAGTTTCTGATAGCCAGAAACTTCTAGCAAATTCTTCGACCACTGGAACAAGAAAAATTCTGATGTAATAATTCCAAGATGACAATCATTCTTGCAGTTATAATTCCCTCTCATCCGTGATATAATCCGTCTCTTTCGTAGACATGAACTGTGGAAACCGCAGACACGAACCTCGAATGAAAGGACACTTCGGACCAAAATTCTGCCAGAATGAAAAGACACTTCGAAATGGGTTGCATAGTCGTAGGAGCGTAGTTATTATTATGCTACAATACGTTCAATTTTCTCTTGTGGGGAAAATTGTTTCGAAATTGTTGAAGTACGTATACGATTTTTCAACATTACTGGGACAATCGATGAGTGGTGTCAGTTCCCTTATCCTTTCGGTGATTTTTCAATGTCCCGTGTTTGCAGCTTCGTTGAAATGATCGATAAGCCGTGAGGCCGAAAGACCGGCAATCTTCTTCGCTTCGAGGTGCACTGGTAGGATGTTTAGAATCGCTTCCACGGCCGCGGTTGGTGTTGAGGATTGTGCTCCTGTAATACCTAAGCGTTGCACCTTTGTTAGCAAGTCTCTTGCATACTTTTTGCTCGTTACTGGCCACCATACAACTACACCATAGAAGATGGTAGGTTTTATTACGCATTCGTATCAAGTGGACCTGTTTCGGTTTCAAACCCCCTGACTTCCCGATGGCTCCCCTGCATATCGAATATACTCTCTTTGCTTTGGTAACTCTTTTCCTAGGTTCTTTCTCCAGGTCAGTTTCTTGTCCAATATTATGCCAAATACTTGACGCTGTCACGGAGTTGCAGTGATGCTCCTCCGAGTTGTGGAAAATGTGGTTTTAAAGAGAACCAGTTCCGTTTTATTTCGATTTATTTGTAAGCCACTCTCCTCCGCCCATTTTGTTATGATTCGTAGGGTGTTTTGCATAAGCTCTCCTATGATGTTCAGGTGCCTAACTCTTATCAAAACGGCTAAATCATCTGCGAACACTGCGCATTTTGCACCGGTTCCATCTAGTGCTTTTGGAAGGTCGTCCATTGTGAGCACCCACAGAAAAGGAGATACTATCCTCCCCGTGGTGTTCCCGTACGAACTGTTCCCCTTTTTGTTTCGTCTCCCAGTGAAGCTATAATAATGCGGTTTGAAAGCATATGTTCTAGCCAATTGTTTGTTATTTGGTTTTTACAATATATCGAGAGTGCGTCCACAATTTTTTGAGTTTTAACATTGTTGAATCCTCTTCGATATGTAGAAAGACGCCTGCGACTGATTCCTTCATTTCAAACGCATCTTCTATTGTGGATTCAAATTGGTGTAGTGCCGCCTCAACTGATTTTGAAGTACGCGTGTTGATTAGGACACAGCCGCGGATTTGTAATCTGTATTCTAATATGGTTATCACAGATTCTCTCCATTGATTTTAGTATGAATGACGTTAGGCTAATAGGTCTATAGCCCTTCGCCATCGATAAATCTTTCTCGGGTTTTGGTAGGAACACTACTCTCACTGCTCACCTGCGATTGTGTTGGCGTCTGTCCTAGATATAGGCATCCCCTGAATATATTAATCAGGGTTTTCTTTAGGGTATCTAGTTCTATCCATTTTTTGCAAAAAAATGGGAAGTATTCCGTCTATGCCCGGTGATTTATATGATGCAAATGAGTTAATTGCCCAGGCCTCTTTATGTGCATCAACTAGGTTGTCAGTGTCCTCCCATTTTCTGTCACTTCGAGTAAGCCCACACTTGGAAGGTGTAGCTGCCTCGTTAAGGCAGTTTGGGAAAGGTGCGCACATCAGCGTCTCCAATGTATCGGCTGCGGTTGCCAAGTTATTACCCGCCTGTAGAAGTTGATAACTTAGTGGTTCCTTGGACAGGATCTTCTTTAATCGCGCTGCTCCATTGTTATTGCATACGTTGGTTCAGAATGTTTTCTATGATTCCCTTTTGGCAGTCCTGGTGAGCTTCTTGAAGCTTCTTTTACTTTCTTTATAAGATCACCAGTCTGCTTCTGCATTGGTTCTTAAAGTGTTGTCTAGGAACCTTCCTTGTTTCGTGGAGGTCGCCATTCCACCATTTTTGCTTTGCACTTCTAGGTACCGGTTTTAGAGGACAGGCGGCCTCAAAGGAATGTATAATATACTTCTGTTCTTTGAGGACTTCATTGTTTAATTAGTTAGTTTCAGTATAGCTGTTACCCTGAGTTGGTGTCAGCTTTGCCTTTAAATTTCTTATAAAGATAGACCAATCTATTTTCTTATGATTTCTAATCATTATTTTGGGTCTGTGATCAATTCCAATATCAAAACTCAACCACATGTGGTCCGAAAAGGCTATTTTACTACTGATCTTCGAGTTGGACACCAGATGTATAGACATATCGTCGCATAAGGTTATATTTAATACCTCCCTTCTCCCTACCTCCCTCCCCTCGTTTAAGGTAATCAAGTTTTCAATATTTAAATAATCGGCCAAACAATTACCTCTTCTGTTGATGTTCGTACTTCCCCAGATAGTGTGGTGGGCGTTAGCGTCCATTTCCACTATTAGACCCTTCTGTTGGGACCTGGTACAGGTTGCGCACTTCTTTAGCTCATCGCTAGGTTTAGGTTGCGGGGATTCGTAAGGGGGTAGCAAGCAGCCAAAATAATTTGGTTGGTCTCACCATTTCTCACCCTATATTCGAGGCTCATTACTGTTAAAGCGCTTGTACTGATCTGCGAGATAAGGAAGATATTAGTATTCTTTTGCGCCACAGTACAGGTTCTACACTTACTGCCTACGTTGTCTGCAATCACTTACAGTTTATTCCCACATCCTCCTTATTATTCAAGCAATAGGGTTCATGGATGAAGGCTATATCCGCTTTTCCTGCTGAGAGGTAAGCACAGAGTTTAGCAGTTGCCGCCCTACTGTGCTGAAGGTTTGCTTGGATAACCTTCATTTATCCTCTTCTGGAATGAATGGAGATAAGGTATAGAACGGCAAAATTGTATTAAAATCTTTCCAGTAGTTTCTGCGTGATGCGCACACAGACAAAACCCTAGTTATCATTTTATTTACACAGATTATTATTATTCAATGTATATATTTAGCATTATCTTATTTAAACCGTGGGCACCTTGGTTCAGTTGTTAAATACGTGGACAGACCATGAAAGTCAGGTTCTCAAAAACAGCAGAGGTTTGTCAAATCTCTCGCGAACGTTTGGCAACTGCAATTCTCAGTTCTTAATTGCGATCTTAAATACATATGTACCATTAATACAACTAAAAACATAATTATATTAATTTCGAAAACCCACACTGTCTATCTTTCTATATAGCAGACATTCTGTATACGCTATAATTCGATTAAAGGGATACAATTTAATTAGGTTCATTTAAATAGATGTAGGAGATAGGTACATAATACTCTTACTTCAAACCCCTTTGAAATGATTTTTCATAATTTGATGTAACAGGTTTCTTTAGGTATTGTTCCTTTTCTTTCAGTTGGTCGGTGAAGGTCGTAGCTTTGATCTCAAATTCTTCGTTAACGTGCATACACATGTAATGTATAGGTACATAGTAAAGGGTGAGCAGGTAGCAATGATAAGTTTTCCAATTATTATGTTTCAGCAGCTGTTAAAGTTACCAATGACATCCAGCTGTCAAAATATTCAGTAAGGTTTGCCATTTTATCATGCATCGCTTGACATTTCCCGAACGTGTAGAAATTATTAAAAAATATTATCGAAATTCCGGCTTAGTTGTAAATACGCAACGTGAATTTCATCGTGAGGTCAGTCGCCATCATGGCTTCAGTGCGCAGGTAATGGGTCGCACCGTGGAAAAGTTTGAGCGTGAGTACACTCTTTTGGACCCTAAGCCACCAACCAGACAGAGATCAGTGAGAAGTGAAGAAAAAGACCCAGAAATGTCGATTTGGCTCTGATCAGCTGAATTGGGCATCGCCAGTGTGTTAACCAGGCTTATTTTGCGGTTGGATTTAGGCCTACATCTATATAAGATTGTGCTGAAGCAAGAATTGAAGCCAAGCGACCATAGATAACGCCGTGGGGGCTATAAATGTTGGCCGGAGATCCGAATTTAGGCCAAAAAATTATCTTCTCGGACGAGGCCCATTTTTGGCTCAGCGGCTATGTCAACAAGAGAATTGCCGTTATTAGAGCGACCACAATCCACAAGTGTTCTACCAAGCATTAATGCATCCACAAAGATTGACTGTTTGGTACGGTTTATGGCACGCCGGCATCATTGAACCTTGCGAAATGAGGAGGAACGGTAACGGTGTCGTTACCGTCAATGGTCCTCGATATAGAGCGATGTTAACCGACTTTTTGTGGCCAGAGCTCGACAACATCGATATATCCGAGCTGTGGTTCCAACAAGACGATGCCTTTCTGCTAGATCGAATAACATACAGACCGTAATTTTTAACCACTTTTCCGTACGTGTGCTATCGAGGGGGTTCAGGAGTTCTTCTGCAAGTTCGGGATCGTCACTCTGCATTAAGGCTTCATATAATATCTCACTTTATGCACTCCATTCAGGTCGAGAAGTATAATTCGCCATCTAGGATTACTGGGCTGTGTTGGCTGCGGGGGAGTCACTAGGAACTCTCCTGGATAATTGCTGTTGTCGTCCAGAGTGATTGGACGTGGCAAAGTACAGTTCGGAGTTGTAATCCTTGCACCATCGCCTTGAATAGAGAGTACTCCTGTCTTTAGCGTCAAAGATGAGTGCTAAGCCATTTACTTCTGTCAATTTGATAGTGTAACTCCATTGCAGTCATCCTCTTTCATCATCTCTTTCCAGAGATTATGGTGGCTGTTGAAATAACCATCATAGATTGTGAAGTCTGGGTACATGGGAAGTGTTTCAGTAGGCCATAATCTAATGGGAGTCTTGTAAATGTTGATGATTGTAAAGTAGGCTATTGATGTTCAGTTCCAACCCGAAGTCTATGCTACAAATGCATAGACTTAGGGCATATGTATATATGCAAAGGCCTGAAAAAATGTAAACGAATGCCCTGCACTACATGCGGTACAGTGAAAATGACAAGAAGCGCGCCAACGGTAGCCTGTTAGTAGGCCTAACAGCCTAAACCTGGGTAGCACATTTGTAAGTATTTCCCACAAATAAAGCCCAAAAAGTAGGATGGAAGTCTAAAACATAAAGAGTCTTTCTCTCTTATATTCAGCGGTTCTTCGGTTGGAGAGTCAGCTATTGATAAGTCGAAGCAAAGTGTTAATTGCATTGCTAGGGCGTGCGATGCCTCTATCCCCAGAAGAATGGAGGTTGTACCAATGCGGTAGAGGAAGAAACACTTTTACCGAACTCCAACGCCGGTATAAAACAGCGCGAACAAATCTAAAAACGACAATCCAACTTAGCAAGCGTATGAGCTTCACGGTATTATGTAATGAAGCCGATCAATTCCCCTGGGAAATAACATACCAGATTGTGATGAACCAGCTGAAGCCTTTTCGAACAATAGCTTCCAATTTTCCACAAGTGGTACTGGTAGCAAGAGAATTGCTACTCTCCAAGTGAATCAAAAACCGAAGATGCTTCGTCGCACTATCCGCTCTACCTGTAGTATACGGCAGGACAATTATTGAAGCGCATCATCTGAAATATCGACGGTATAAGAATAGTTATTTGTTGGCACAGTAGAAAAAGAATATGGAAAAGAAATACAATGCAGTATTGCTCCGTAATAACAGATTACATAAAGAAAATAGTGACGGACTTCTTTAGGAACAGAATCCTGAATTATGACACAGATGACGGTGCGAAGGAGTACACGGTCACAGAAGAGGTACCACAAGGTTCGGCTTTGGTTGCTCTTCAGGGGCAGCTAAGATAATAGGTTTCGGCGACAATTTCGCCATTTTCGTAGTCACCCGAACTATTGGAAGGAGTTGTGCAAATCAGGAATAACACCATTCGAGTAGGCTAAAAAATAAACTATCACACCATAAAATACATACACCGGCCATAAAATACTTAGGCGTCATGACTCGAGGATTATGATTGACTTTAAAGAACTTCTGAACTACGTAAGGAACGAAGCTTCACTAGTGAATAATACTTTCGCATGAACTGCGTTAAATATCATAGGGCCATGGTACAGTGGGAGACTGCTCGGGTTTGTAATATCGGTGGTACTCTACGAGTCGCCAGTTTGGGTGGGAACTGTGAAAATAAAACGGTATAGTCTCCAAATTGCGGCAATAAATTGGCTGTGTGGACTGAGAGTAAGCAGTGCATTTTGCACAACTTCTGAAGTTGACGAAGAATCATCGGGGTATCTAAAAATAGGGCTCGTAAAGAAGAATTTAAGAATGTTTTTAATATACTAATAAAATCTAGTATGGCGGAAGATAAATGCCATTTTGTAGAATGCTATAAATCAAATTTGATAGAAATGTCCCATGGAAGTGCTCGGTGAGAATATTTCAAATGTACTCGTGTATTATGGTTCTTTTGATAGCAAATAAAGCCTTAACGATGTCCATTGTGATTCCCAATTTTCATATCTTTTTAAGTGCCATATGTTCTATTCTTTGTTAAGGTTAAAGACGAGTGTTCCACTTGAGTTCAGTTCACAGACTAACTTTATTGTCAGTTCTATACCAATAATTCAGTGTACGTGTGTTATTATAAACGAGAGTAAGAGAGAGACAAATGTATATACAACATGACCCTTTTTTAAGTTAAATTACACTTTCATAGACATTTAGTTTCATACTTAATTTATGAATTCTCTTGTAATTTATGAGATACCTAGGAGAGATAACTCTCGATTACAGTTAACATAAGGTTGATTCATTTTACTTTACTTCAATATATTTGGTTTTTCAATTCTGTTTAAATCTGTTAAATAATATACCTAATAAAATAAAACTAAAATAAAGATAGATCTCAAGATCAGTTTAATTCATTTTCCAAAAATCTGTTTACCAGGTATCATTGTCATTGACTTGGTTGGCTGTTCCGGTTTTGATGTTCATTGGTTCTCTACTATTTCTAAATTGGAGGTTTTATTGCTAACTACCTATGTCTTGCTGATTGCGACGATACTACTTTCCTTGTTCATCTTCTACAATTATAGATCTTGGCCTGTCAGTAAACTTTATTACCTTCCCCCTTTCCCATGGTTCTTCTGGTAATTTTTTGAAATACTCGTACACCAATTCATCCTCAATAATTGTATGACGCTTTTGAGCATTCTTGTCATAGTTTATTTTCATCTTGTTCCGGTACTCTCGAGCTTGGTGCCTATGCAAATATTCATCTACGACTTCTGGTTTAATTTCCTTGACATTAATAGCTGTGCCGGTGAATAGCTCAATTGTGAGGTAGTTTGAAGATTTATAAGTCCTAGGTACGGATCTCCGTTTATTTCATTGCACTTTATAAGTGCCTTATATCTCTATACTAGCTGACCCAACGGACTTCGTCCCGTCCAATATTTGGTGAATATAGAATAAAATCAAGTATTAATTTCTTTGAATTCTATTCGTTTTATTGAAATCTAAAAAAAAGAATAGAACAATGATTGTATTCAATTTAAGGCTGCATGATACACAACATTTTCACTTGCACATATGTATGTAGGGCAAGTATTGCATTCGTCGAAAAAAAAAGTTTCGAGTTAATTCTGCCCTGTCTGTTTGTCTGTCTGTCTGTGCGGTTTTCATCAACTGAGCCTAAACGGCTGTAACGATTTTGTTTAAATTTCATATTTGAGTTAGATTAGCCAAACGGGATAAAACAGCGTACCACATGTTAAACGCGTTAAAATCTATCTTAGGGGTTACGTGGAAACGACTTGTTAGCTATAGATAATTTTATGGACAAAGATAGACAACTTACTCTGAAGTAATCTATGTATTATTTAAAAAGCTAACCCCGCAGGCGTTGCCCTGCGTCATTTCAAATTGCAGAAAAACTGTGGTAAATTGTCCATTGCAATTGATGCTTTGTGTTGAAATATTTGCTGGATGGGTTGCAGTCGGGTCGATTTTGAATTGTATTTCCCTTCATTGAAGCACTCGATATTTTTCGTTTTGTTGTCAGGTGCGAAAACGATCAAAGCGATGGTTTTCCGACACGGAAACATGCGACATACAGTTGACCGTGTGAAAAACATTCATTTTCCAGATTCAGGCCACAAACACTCAATGATTGGCCTTGTGATTTATTGATTGTCATGGCGAATGCGAGACGAATTGGAAATTGGATTCGCTCTCAGAATGTGAACTTCCTCACCTTTGAACTTTCCTTTTAGTACTCTCGCTTGAATCACATTGCTCATGAGTTTTGTGACCGCTAAACGCGTTCCGTTGCATAATTTTGGTTGATTCAGATTGCGAAGCATGATGACGACTGAACCAACCTTCAATTGTAAATTGTGCGGTGGCAAGCCAGGCACATCCAATGAATTCAAAAACTCAGTTGGATAGTTGGTTGCTTCGTCTTCGTTTGTTGCACAGTCGATAGATTTGAAGGAATGCAGGGAACCAACGATTTGATTTTCAATTGTGCAGTTTAAGTGATCCACATCCTTGTTCTTTGCCGCTAAAATCGCTCTTTCACTCAACCAATCGTAGTTCTTGTGGTTAGCAATGATGTTCGGAAACACTTTGTTGATGAGCTCCTCTTTCGTTGAGACGAAATTGCAAAAAATCGGCGGGAACGAAATCAATCCATTCGATGCCTCGACAGGAAAACGACCATTACCGATAGTTAGCAGTTGATTGGAGAACACTTAGGCAGATGGATCGTTTAGCAATGCAACTTGCATGTTTGTCGTCAGCTGAAGTTTCTTCACATAACGTCACAATGTCGATGATTTGAGGCAAGAATTGATCTCATCGGCAGCGGTCGATCGTGGTATTACTGGTAGTGTTTGCTGGAAATCGCCTAAGAGTAAAATCAATGCACCCCAAAACGTCTTGCGTCATTACGCAGATCTTTCATAGTGCGATTCAGAGCTTCTAACTCACGTCTATGCGACATTGTGCATTCGTCCTAGATAATGATTTTGCTTGCTACCAAAACTTTGGCCATTGCTGAATGTTTCGCTATGTTACATGTTGGTTCTTTAACCGCTTGAAGGTTTAATGGCAATTTTAATGCCGAATGAGTGGTTCGACAACCTTCCAGCAGCGTAGCCGCTATTCCAGAAGAAGCAACTGCTACAGCAATTTCTGATCTTGCACGAACTGTAGCCAAAATCAACGATGTGAGGAATGTCTTGCCAGTGCCACCAGGCGCATCAAAGAAAAACATGCCAGCATTTCCATCACACACGTGTTCTAAAAATTAGTATAAGGGTATTCATATCCCCTTTAACACGTGCAAATTATAAAAAAAAAACTTGTCTTCTATCAAAACCAAAGCCTGGTTGTGAATCTCTTCATTCATCTCAAGATGGGGATTCTCTGAATGGACACGAACTCGATGCAAAATGTATTCTGACAAGTCATCCTTGTACTTGTCCCACAATTCACGTGGATTCGATGGAAAACATGTGGAAATAATGATCGCAAATAATGTGCGTGTCTGACTTGCAGATGCGGAAACAGTTGCTTCAGCGATTGTCGTGTCCCAATGCGTATCGTTTTCAAGCAAATTGACCTCCTGACATGCAGCACGAAATGTTGGCAACACTACACCATTGACAGTTCGAAGTGATTCAAATGATGTCGGCCCACGAACATTCGCCAGCAATAGTCGCAAGTAAAAGCCTTCATCATTCTTTGGGTGAACTATATAAATACTGCCAAGAGCTTCAGTAGAACGCATATCCGGATGACCAGGAACTACATCGCCTTGCTTTCGACGTTGAAATTTTTTCGATGAAGCATTTCAAGTGTATCTCTGGGTAAAGTAACGTACGTGCAAACGGATCACTTTATGCAAATCGAGAAGGAACTGGTCAATGTTGTCGCTGGTGAGTTTTGAGCACGTTGAGCGGCATTTGCTGCAGTGAAATAAACTTGTTCTCCAGATGCACTGTCAAATGTGTAACAGTCGGATAACGTTCGTGAATGGGAAATGTGAATATACGCCAAATCGCCTCATTGCAGCTTACGTATCGACCAACTTGATAGCGCGTGATTTCATTATTGGGATCAGTAGCTTGAAGACCAAAAGCCGCCATGTCACTGCCTTTTGTGACATATTAGCAGATGTGCTTGATGTACTTCACAGAATTGCAATACTCCACGTTACAATGCGCCTTGAATGTTTTGAAAAGAAGTGGCGAATACGAAACAATCCAAGAGTTGTCGACCACGAAATCATTTCCTTTCACTTTGACTGTGATTGTTCTACCGCCATCATTGCCAGTGATGGTCTCATCAGTCAAATTTCGTGGATAACGCTTGGAACACTTGCCGTCGACCATGCATGGTGATTGTGGGTTAATGGCGCCACACGGTCCATGAAGCATGTTTGTAATTACGACATCATGCAGGTCTGGATTGGTTTCGGCATCAGGAATCTCGGTACATATGATGCCATCAATTTGGTCTGGTTGCATTCTTTCGATAAATCAAATTGAATTACAATAACTGTCGAAAGCTGATAAAAATTTGATAAAACTTGAAAAAATGCTGATAAATCGCAACGCACGTTTGCACAGCACAATAGCCAGCGATGGAAAGACTGTGCAAATGAATCAGCTGTCAAAAGTTGATGCACACAACGCCATCTACTGGCAATACCGGAACCAGCATTTGAAATCATGTTCGTTTTTAATGTGTGCCAACAAAATTGCTACAAAAACAAGTGTCACACAAATTTGGTGTAAAAACAATTGTCGCAAAAAATTGTCACAACGTAACGTGAACATAAACGTCATTTATCATGAAGATGGCGTCGTAAAATCGCTCAATACAAAATGTATGGGAAAATGAATTTTCTTCATATTTTTTTTTTCGGGGATTTTCGGGAATTTTCTTGGGTATTCTTCTTGTTTGGCTGGAGACCAGTCCGAATTGGTCCGAATCATCGAAATCGGTCCAGGCGTTCTTGAGTTATAAGCGTAGTAACTAACTTCACTCTCTTTTATATATTTAGATAGTTGACTTTCACCTTGAAAACTTAATGGTGCCCATGATAACATAACCATTAATTTTCATCCTGGTCTAAATATAACTTCTAATTCGTAGGTTTGAAGACTAAGCATCATTCTTTGTAACCCAGCTGGAACGTGCAGCAATGCCTTTTTAAACAAGGGAATTAAAGGATTGTGGTCCGTTTCCATGACTGTTGTTTGACCATATATGAATTGGTGATACCTCTCACAGCTGAAAACGAATGCATTAATCTTCTTTTCTATCTGAGCATAGTTTCCTTGCCATTCGGTTAATGTCTTTGAGGCGAAAGCCAATGGACGATTTTCTTGCAAAAGACATTCACCTACTGCAAACTGTGAAGCATCTGACGATACCACTACTGGCTTTGACGGGTCAAAATAAGCAAGTACTGGTGGTTTTGTGACCAAATGCTTAAGCTTCGTAAAGGCTTGCTCTACTGACTCATTCCACTAAAATGCCACATTAATTTTTAGCAACTGTCTCAAAGGCTCAGTTTCACTTGACAGATTTGGTATGAAAGAACCGAAATACGTGATCATTCCTAAATATCTTTGTACAAAATATGAAGATCGCATCTTCACGATGGCCTCGACTTTTTTTAGATCAGTAATACTTTATCTCCGTTAACCCGAATTTACATCTTTCTTTGTTTAATTTAAGACCGACTTCATCCATTCTTTCTATCACTTGATTAAGTTTTCTATTATGCTCTTTGGCACTATTACCGTATATCATCTATATAAACAATTACATCTAGATCGATAAATATCTCTGAAACGATAAAAAATTTCTTGAGCTACTTTGACTCCATATGGCATTCCTTCCGAAAGGTGTATTGAAAGTGCAAAGGTTGGAGCTTTCATCGTCTAACTTTAACATCCAAGCTTTACTTGCATCAAGAGTTGAGTAATATTTGGAACCTGACAATTTGGACTTAATTAGTTCTATATTGGGAATGGGATAATGCTCCCGCTGTAACGCCTGATTGAGATTCCGTGGATCCAAACAAATCCTAAGAGAACCATCCGCTTTCTCTACCAAAATAATAGAACTGACCCAAGACGTTGGACTATTGACTTTGACTATGACTTTATCTTGTTCCATTCTGTCAAGTTCTTGTTTAAGTTTCGGATGTAATTTAAAGGCAGTTCTTCTGGGTGCATCGATTATGGGACTAACTCGAGGATCAACTTTTAGGTTAAATACTCCTTCTAAGCAACCTAAACCTTTAAATAAATGACAGCATTTTTTATCAATATCATTAATCAACACCTCTGACTCACTTTTTAACTTTTTAATCGATGCTGAATAATTACGATATACCAGACCTAACCTAAAACAATCAAAATTCCGCAGGATTTCTGTTTCTATTCTTTTCTGTCCTTTCTTATACTGAGAAACACATGCATGGAACACTGACCAAGAATTTTGACCTTGTATCCCCAAATGCTGTTAGATATCCTATACATTTGGCAGGGCTTACATTTTTATTCGTACATTTGGTTCCATGATTCCAGTTTCCGCATCTTTCGCACCTTTTGTTTGACTCGCTGCCCTTGATGTTGGACTTTGCATTGCGATGTGAATTGACGGTTTCTTGAACTGCTGTTGTTTGTTGTAGGTCTTTGACATCTGTGATCTGCTGCTGCTGTTGTTGGGCTTTTGGATGTAGTTTTTACTTTCTGAATTTGGCTTAACTGTGGACATCTCTTGCCACTGCGACTGACTGAGAATGTACGACTTTGCACGTTTTTCTGCTACTCCAAAGATCGTCTATATCGAGTAATAAACGCATTAGCCTGTCATCATTTAGACCAATGATGAAGACATCACGGACCATTGCCTCCTGAAGTGTGCCGTAATCACACGATTGGACAAGTTCCTTTAATTAGGTTAGGAACTGGTCTATTGTTTCTTCTGATTTTTCCTGGAAGACAACAATTTATAGCGCTTAAACACAATATTAATTCGTGGATCACAATAACTATTGAATTTTTTGATAACTTCCTCAAAGTTCAGGTTTTTGGGAAACGTGTTGTAGATATGTAGGCCATCATCTCCGATGTATGAGAGAATCGCGTTGACCTTTTTTTGGTTCTTCTTTAATTCACAAAAACTCTACAAATATCTAAAACTTCTGGATCCAAAATTTCCAGGCTGCACGCCGATTGGGTTGATTGAAATTCATCTCCTTTGACGGCTTTACTCCAAACGAGAAATCCATTTTCCTTAGCGCACTTTCTCGTGATGCTTCTGGTGACGTTGTGCTTGGAATTAGCGTGGACAAAGGATAAACTAGATAAACGAGTAGATTCTAAAGGGATTCCCCAGTCAGCTAACGATTGGTCTTTTTTTTAGGGATATTTGCCTCGAAAAACCGCTCAGAAATCAGTGTTTCAAAATGTAGAGTTAAGAAGTAATTTTTTCCCTAGCTGTAGTTAAATACCCATGGAACAATGCACCGTTATTAATTTTCTTATTTTTATGCACACACTTCGCCGCAGCATCAGTTGAAAGTCATCGATTGTACAATTGCGTACATATGCACCTTACGGGAAACAGACACCGCGGGAAACACTTTATCATTGATATCAGTTTTGTTCAGCGCCGCCGAGTCAGCAGCAGTTCCCACGTATTTTAAGTTTTATGTAATAAGAGATCAGGTAATATTAGTATGCGTGTCAGCATAATTTATACTATAAAAATGTGTGAAATAAAATTTTACGTCGGATTTGAATACGACAACTCCAACAGAAAGGTGTATTAATGTTAAACTATAACCACCCCCCACCAGTGGTAAGGTGGTCTTAGTTAGACATAATAATATATCAACATCGATCATAAGCTTGCATTGTGAATCTGTTGATTTGTGTGAAAAATCCCACTGCTAAATAATTAAGTTTTTTTTTTAATACCTATACTCGTATATTGTGTACAAAGCTGTTTGTTATGGAGGAATAAGCTGCAGGTGTTTACATTATTATGAAGCTTTTATAATTTTTTTTATAATCATTTGAGCTTTTCAATTCGTCGTCTGCAAAGGACAAAACCTTTTGACCTCGCGTCATAGTATATGCCGGTCGTGAAAACTGCTTCATTAAAGCGCCTAAAGCACTACATTCTTTTTAAATTACATACAAACATCTTTTTCGAAAAAGCACGAGTCTCGTAAACGAAAATAAAACTGCTGGATAAGCATCGGGTTAGTTGTAGTATTAATATTGAAGAGTGGTGTTTTTAGTGAGTAAAAACTCACACTACCATAAGCAAGCCCGGTCGGGCCTTATCTTTAGAAGATTTTCACCCTCTCGGCAAAAAATAAATAAAAATTTGAGCTTTAATTTAATAGATATTGAGTTTATTTAAAATGTATGTAAATGGTCATCTTTTTTTTTTTTTTTTTAGTGGACCTTTTGTTATATAATTCGGCAACTTTTTTGGTATCAACTTATAGAGAAAGATGTCAAGAAATAATAGCAAACAAAAAATTGCTGCCCATAACTGCCCCTCTAGATTTTATCGTCCCCGATGTGTCTAAAAAAAAAAAATATTTGGCGCAATAGCTCTTTAAGTGCCAGGGCCTAGCTTCTCGCAACCACTCGTGTTGTGTGCGTTATATTTTTCATACGATTGGAAGGGACCTACAGTTTAGTGCCCGATCAGGATAGCCAAGTGACAATGGAGTCCCTGGTTTCGTGTTTACGAGTATTTACCTTAAAGGCAGCTAAAGATTTTTACTCTTCTCTCACGGAGATGGCGGAGCAATTCAATATTCTCTTATGCTGGATGCCAGGCTATGAAGATATTCCGATAAACTGAAAGGTTGACGAGCGCGCTATAAAAGGTACCACCCTCAGCATTCTGCCGGAAAAACAAAATTTATGCAAGTTACATACAAACACTTATTCATTCTCGATGCAATCAGCAAAACGAATCATAAATGGAAGACTCTTGCGACGTGTCAAGTCTCTAAATAGATCTGGCTAAAGCTAGATCAAAAACCCCGTAATAGATTGGTTTTGCTAAAATGATCGCTGATCAGTACCGTCATCGGTGTCCTGACGGGAAGCTGTCGTACAGGTCTACACTCTAAAATGCTAGACCTATTTTTAAACGACTTCTGCAGAAGGAAGTAAGAAGAAACGATCCTCCATTTTCTTTGTACTTGTCTAACCCTGTCGTGGGGCTCTTCTGTTCTACGACCTCGGAGAGCTGCCGAAAATTGACGTCAGAATTTATTTTCGGAAGTTTGTAAAATATTGACATTCGTGTTTTTGGTACAACCCCAGATACCATAGATGTATATCATAGGTCCAAGCCGGCTTCAGTGCTTGCTTGTATAAGAACAGCTTATTCTCAGGGTTAAGCTTGGAATATTTTCCAAGTAACCAGTACATTTCTCTGTATTTGTTTTCTAGTTCTTTAAGTTTCTCTTTCACGTGCGACTTCCATTTCAGCTTTGCGTCGAATGTCATTCCGAGGTATTTAGCCTCGTTGGTCTATAAGGTCTATAAGGACAGGCAAGCTGTTCTTTTTCTTATAAGTGAAATTTACAGGAACAGATTATGTTTCATTTGTATTATTCTGAGCGATTTGTAGCTTAATAGATGTTTCTTCGATCGTTTTACCTATTGCTAGGATATCAGTATTGTCGGAAAATGTAACTAAAATGGCGCCTTCTTCTTGCGGTATATCGCAGGTATATAGAAGACACGGAAGCGGACTAAGAATGCTTCCTTGTTGGAATGCTTCTAACTGAAATTTCTTTAAATTGCGAGCATTCGTTTCCGCGTCTTACACGGAAGAGTCTATTCACGAGATATGTTGGCAGTATAGGAGTACAGGCCACACCTTATTAAACGCTTGCGAGACATCAATAAATACGATCAGGGATAAGATAGATAGATATATAGATAATTAATTTATTTCTCTTATAATCCAAATAACAATTAATCCATACAGTTTATTTAAAAAGAGAAAATGTAATATATGTAAGTATTTGTATTTATTTAAATAGAGGTAATGCCACTTCAGATGCTTTATAGATATATTATATAAAATGGGTGGGGTGACCCTTAAAATAAAATTGTACATATCATGAATTGAGAAAGAGAAGTGAAAAAGAAAGAAATACAAATAGGAGCACAAATATATACTCGTATAAATACAATAAGTATGAAACTAGAGAACTCTTCATTTAAGCAGAATATCAAAGTATAATTTAAAACAAAGATGTAATACTCCTGAGTTCAAAGGAAAAAAGCCAATTGTTTACGTATTTTACAAACATTAAATGAGATCGTAGCTCTCTGATGTTAAATAGCCGACAAGAAGCAACAGATACGAGTACAAGATTCAAAAAATTATCGCGTAAACTGTAGCTATCGATTAGTCTGAAATTACGATTTCCTGATCTTCTAGAGAGCATTTTTAGCAGTTCATAACAAAACAAGTGACGAACTGGAAGAATTTTCAGATCTAATAAAAGAAGAAAATTGGGGTGTCTGCGAGATTTCCAATACATTTTCTTCAAGACATGTTTTTGAAGGATCAAAAGAGTTGAAATAAGTTCCTCCCCAGCAACCACTCGTATCGTGTGCGTTATATTTTTCACACGAATGGAAGGGACCAACAGTTTAGTACCGTATCCGAACGGCAATTTGTTTCTGAGATGTTTGTCAGACGTTCGCGAGAGGTGGGATCGTGAAAAAACTTTTTTATGGTGTTTTCTGGGATTCGAACTTGGAACCTCTTGCGTAGTGATCCAACATACTAACCACTATGCCACGACGCCCACTTAACGTGCTGATTTCCGATGTGTGTCCAGTTTAATTAAAATTCAAAAACTATTTATCATAAAATAAATTCTTTTGCTTGAAGGATCGTCTGGCTTGTGTATTCTAACTAAAAGTCATTTATATGATGTTATGAATGAGTACGAAAAGAATGATTTTGAAGCTAAACTGGTTCATCTTCAGAGCTATTTGCTCAATAAAGCGTCTTAAATGGAGGAAAAACTTACAGTTTTTGAGCTTAAAATTGGACGTTTAAGTTATTAAACTAAGCTGAACTTTATTTTTATTGGTAGTTTCAACTTAAAATCTGTTAAATTGTATTAAGGCGTGAATTTAAGTTAAGATGGTTAAGTTCAATTAAACCATACAGCTGAACGCTTATTGTTGTATTTGGATAACGTAGTGCAAACTTTAAATGAAAACGAGTGCAATTCTTTAGAACTAATATCAAAATGGGATGTGATGGTTCGCAACAAACAAATTTTGAAAACAGCTCTGATTCAGATGCAAACATCTTCAAATGCTCATTTGATTTGCAGTTCAACCAACAAAATTATTTGGCAAAATTCAACGCCATCCTCGCCAAGCTATTGTCGTCCAATAAAAATAAGTTTTGTAAAAGAAACTTTTGATATTACGCAAAGTGAAATAGCCTCTATTGAATCCAAGGTAAAAACATTGAACAAAACAGTCATAGAAGACGATAGAATATTGGAAGTAAAACACACGTTAGTTTCTACAATGGTCGATGGCAAAGTTTGCAACGCAGCAACTTACACAAAATCTACAATGAAATGTTATATTTGTGGAGCTACTTCAAAAGTTTTTAATGATTTTTCCAGAACAAAAGACGTTAATAAAGATTCAATAAAATTTGGATTGTCAATTTTGCATGCCAGGATACGGATTTTTGAAAGCATTCTTCATCTTGCTTAAAAGATTCCGTTAAAAAATTGCAGCTAGGAACACTTTCAGAAAAAATTATTCTAAAAGAAAAAAAAACTGAGCTCTCAGAAAAGTTTAAAACAAAACTAGGAGTCATTGTTGATGTACCTAAACCTGGTTTCCGGAACCCTAATCATGGCAATACAAGCCGCAGGTTTTTTAACAATCCAGTTACTGAAATATCTGGTGTTGATGTCCAACTTATTTTTAGATTAAAAGTCATATTAGAAGTACTTCTAGTGAATTAGAAATAATGCCCTAAAATTTGCTTACGATAAGGCTAAATTGTATGTTGAGGTCTATCCGTGGCATCCCATGCCTCCAACGATGCACAAAATTCTTATGCATGGAACAGAAGTTATTCGAAATGCTCTCCTAACCAATTGGGGAGCTATCCGAAGAAGCGGCAGAAGCACGGAACAAGCATTTCAGGTTGTACCGGTTAAATTTTGCGAGAAAGTTTTCATGGATGTTCTTAAGAGGTTTAAGAAACATTATGATAACAAGTTTAAGACCTTTGCCCTTGTTAAAAAAAACTAAACAATTTACAAATGAAGCTCTAGAAATACTGATTTCCGGGACTCCTGGCTCATCATCTTTACAAAATTTTGACGAGACTATAATATCCAATGAAAGTGAAGATGAAGAAACATCCAACTGAGAATCCATTATAATTACAATACATTTCTTTTTTTTGCGAATTCAGTCCTTCTTAAGATGTTATATATAAGATATTGTACATTAAGATCTTATGCATTTTGTTAATCCTGTCGACTTCTTAACATTTACATTCTGTGTCCTCAGCACCGTCCATATGAGATCCCTAGGAACTCTATTAAATGCTTTCGTTGGTCGATGAACAGATCTTTTGAGACATCAGCTCGATTATTTGACAAAGTCGGTGGCTTAACACTCTTTCGGCAATCTTCATTGTATGAAACATTATTGCATTCGCGTGTGTCGCCTTCGCCTTTGTACAACGGAATTAGAAAGCTACTTCTCCACTGACCTGACATTGGTTGACCTCGCATCATTTTATTGAGAAGTTATCCAGAATACTGATACTCTCTGCTTAATTTTCTTAACGGCCTCACTCACTTCTTCCCTTGTAAAGTGAAAAACTTCTTCGTGTAATTCATCAGTTATATTTTTTAGTATTTGTGTTTCATGCCCACCACTGGAGTATGTGATGAGATGCCTCTGTTGCTTAATGAATATAAATTTGATTCTCCTACATGGCTGTTTAAGTTTAAACCCACCAAAAGTATCTCATCATTCGGGATGTTTTTGATGAAAATGTCGACGTCAGACCAACAGTTTTCTTTTTCTGCATGCTCATACCCAACTTGTGGGGTGTACACGCTACCAATGTTCCACATTTTCTCTTGCACTAATAATTTTATGAGTTCGGTAACGACTACGATACCAACTCCATTCTTTCCGTTAACCGTTCCAACATCTTGAACGCCTTTGTTTTTAGGTCTTTTACGGTATTTTATCTTACACACATGGGATGTGCAATCTTCTTCGCCGTATTACCGCTTCCACTTTCAAGCTTTTTGATGTCATCTTCCCGACATTCCAACTTGCGAAGTTTAGTTTCTTTGATCTTTCGGAAATTTTGTCCGCCCCCAAAATCCATCTGGCTCTGACACTCACAATTCTGTTTGCTCTGGGATAACTCATATGAATAGCAAAGGTAGTATCCAGCGAGTAGTGCTATTATTCGTTAGAATCTCCATGGAGTCTTTTATAAGTAGTTAGTTTGACTTTACTTTTATAACCACCGGCAGTCTCGAAGTATAGAAACCCGCTGTATGTGGGTGTGTCACAGGCTCCCGGTGCTACACAGAGGAATGAAATATCTAAATATAAAACTAGAGACAATTGAATTGCCGCGCGAGTGACACCGCATAACAATTTAACTGCATGAGTTCAGGGTATATGGAATTTTTAATCTAGGTATTTTGATCACTAGGATGGTACTTAAGAACTACGGCTTTTTGGGATTCTTGTTTTCGGGAATTTTTGTTTTCGGGGGAATTTATTTTCAAAAAAAGTCGTGCTCAGAGGAACCCATCTTGGAAAATGGTGTCCAAAGTACGGTTTTTGGATACTTCTTCGAAACCCATTCATTCTATAAAGAAAAAAAGAAATGCAAGCAAGAATTGTTTAGAATTATCTAAAATATTTATCGTAACAATTTGTTACGTTGTTAATTGTTTGTGCTGTATAAACCTATCTTGATAAAACTTTCACTGTGTAAACACCGAGTCAATATCAAAGACTACAAAGTGCGGTGATGACTTGCTCTCTTCTATTAATCCACTGAAAGCCAAACTGAATAAAGTCATTGTCTCGGCCGCCAATATTAAAACCGCTTTCAAATTTACTGCACTGTTGCTACTCTAGTCCTAAGTTTAATCTATTGCTGCATTACCAACATAACTGGCACGCTGTCTGGCCAAACTGCCACTCTTGAATCTCTGGCTAAAAAATAGCTGATAACGCAGATTGAACAGGGCGATGAGACAACATCCACAAAGCTAACGATTAATGAAATTGTGGAAGAAATAGTTGGATTTGCTTCCATGTGAAAGTAATGCCGCTGGCAACAAATAGCTACTTAAGGAAATTATTACTGCGAATGAGACTCGCTGAGACAATTGCTACCACGCATTGCAATGATACTGTAGGACCTACACTTACAAATTGATCTGTACCCGTTACAGAAACTGCTACACCGGAATAAAACCCCCCAAATCTGTGGGATCCTGAAGAAGTCAGTGGACTCTTTAATACAAATGTACCTCTCGGGTTCATACTGAAACGACAATTTACCACATTAAAGTTTCACCCCTAGAAGCTGATGAACAGTGACACCGCAACTGGATTCTTACTAATTATTGTATATACCAGCTGCGTAAAGATTTCTCCGTAAGTCAAGTAAAGGAGCAAGTCTTCTTACTCCTACTTCAAATTGTCCATGCCCACTAAATACGATTGGCTTTTCTTTACCACCAACACCAAAATCTTCACAAGAAATGACACCGGGATTCGTCGCTGTATAGACCTTTCGTTTCCTCGTGGAACCCACACAAAATTTAGGTCATCCTCCTTACGTACCAACCTACCTCTGCGCAGTCTCAAAACTCAGCTGTAATAGCCTAGCATCCACTCTCACCAAATACTACCATAATTATAGATGATCTCGCATTCTCAACAACGCCTCCTCCCTTACACGCGTTACCTAACACTAACTCTATTACTAACATTAATTGGACCACTGACTCCAACAGCTCTAAACTAGTGTTTGTACCCCATCCACAGCCTCTCTCAACTCGAAACCCTATAATATAATTTAAAATACAATATTTGCCCCAACCCCCGCAAGCTCAGACAAAATTTGTGGACCCTGGTTACGTCAAAATTTGTGGACTGTTGTGATGCCGGTCGTTATGTATTATCACGCTAGAGAGACCACAGATTCTACTATACAATCTGGCCTACTTACATAACAAACCGGACTCCATTATGGTTTTGATTTTCCGAGAAGGCCTTCGAACTGAATCAGATGCCTTAAGTCAAATTTTCTTTCGTATTCATGATAGATTTAGCACATACTCGTAACCTCAACAGGTAGCTAACGATCTGTTCACATTTGTCTCTTATGTCAGTTCCAAACGTCGTCCTTCGCATCTTTCCTAATGCATCTCCTTCATCTGACAATATACAAACGTTTCGATGCAATTGTCTTTAAAATGTTGCACTACACAAACTTCGAATTCATATATGTGAATTAATGTCTTAAGTATTTGCCCTTATCTACCCAACCATTTAGAGCCAACCAGTTTGCCGTTGATTCGATTGACTCTCTGAAAGTTCGATGAAATTCTAAGGGGCGTTCGATAATTCCATACAATAATATAGAAAACATGTTTTTTTTTTCGGCAAAAATCAATTTTATTTTTCAACATAATCTCTTTGACAAACTTTGTTCAAAATTGTTCATGTGCATTATGTATGTCCTGCGAATCCCAAGAACGGTGGAACTGTCTTTACCTTCTTTGGTGCACGTTCGCTAGCAGAAATCCATTATTTTAACTTTGCTTTCATTTCTGGAGTGTAGTAAAGTTTCATCAACAATTGCGAAACGACGAAGAAACTCGCTCGGATTTTTCTTGGACATGTCCAAACACTGCTTCGAAGTGGACATCCGGGTCTGTTGCCGATCTAGAGTGAGCAATCGCGACATCCATCGCGCATCGACAGCTTTCTCATATTCAAATAATTTTTCAAAATGTTGTGCACCCGATCATTTGATCGCACTTTAATTTGTCGATCTTCCATCACCACACCATCAATTTTATCGACCTCAATTGGACGTCCAGGACGCTCGGCGTTCATATCACCGCATCGGAAATTTCGGAACCAACAAACTCCATACCGTTTCCTTTTTCCCTGGTTTTCAGGGCCCCGAGAAGAGACCATGGAACGCTATTGCTCTCGCTAGCGCGTCCGTCCGTCCGTTCATCTGTCTGTCCCCACCTTCTATCTCCTAAATTATAAAAGCTACTTATATGTACTATTTTCACATAAGTTATGCAAAACAATGACCCAAACACAATGCCGGTGCCACTCTTAAAAACCGTTATTTTGTGGGTGACTTCAGTACAAGCATAAGTCTCAATAAAGCAATTTTCTTTTGGATAGGGCTGAACTGAAACAAAGAAAATGGATTTCCTCCTCGTCTCCATACGAGTAGCTCTTACAGAACTCGTTTTAAAAAAAGGCCCAGTTTTTTAACATGTAGACCAATAGGACAGTGTCCAGTGAAAACACGGATGTCGGTGATGATCTGCAATCATTTTAGCAAACACAATCGATTATAGCGTTTTTGATTTAGCTTAGGCCAGATCTGTCTATAGACTTGACACTTCATGAGATACTTCCATCTCTGGTTAACTTTGCTGATTGCATCTAGTCAAAAATTTAGTTTTTTTCGGAGAAATTCTCAGGGTGATGCCATTTCTGGCGAGCTTGTAAGCCTTGTACTTTCCTGAATTATCTCTAGCTGCTGGTACCCAGTATAAATGAATGTTGAATTGTTCCGCCATCTCCGTGAAAGTCGAACGGCAATCTTGAGTGGCCTTTGATGTACATAAGTGAGCACGATACCATAGGCTTCATTTCCTCTTGGCTGTCCGTGAAAATGCATATATCGCTATTATTTCCGTCCAAAATACGTTACATTGATCAGGGAGGTGGAAGGGTGTGATTGAATTGGGATCTTCGGAGAAGACACCTCCACCCAATCACCAGTTTAAGAACCGTCTGTATAGAAATTAACAGAACCGCCATCTTTCATTGCAATATTTCCCCGCTCATTACGGGCAGGAAGAATTATTGCCCGCCAGTTAGTATCAAATGTGAGATTTGTGTAGGGTGTAGACTATGTAGTCGGAAGAAAAATGTGGGTCAATGACCATCTGTGAGGAGGCCTTTAAATGGATGCTATAAACTCTCTACCGCATGGTTCTCTATACCGATATTTGTTATCAATATTTGCAACAAGAAAAATGCTGTATAATGGATACACATAATAACCCTTTTTCTCCGAAAATAAAAGTGAAATAGCGATACATAACATTGTAGACCCCATTCGGTTAAAATCCCTTGAAAAGCCACTTAAAAGCCTGTTAGAACTCCTTATTACCTCCTTTTTGTTGATGACAAAGTACAAAGTACCCCAACGGACGACGGTAAGATACATTACCTTTGATTGAACGAGTCCTTATTTTTTTTTGTTTCTACTCACTCGCATTTGTTTTAACTCTTAATTTCCTAATTAAAATATTTTTTTTTTTTTCTTAAACGGCCTCAGACTTCAACCCTCTTAGCATCTAATTAGGTGCTTAATTTTGATTGGAGCTTCTTTGCATTCACGATAAGCAGTGGAAAGATTTAGTCTTAGGTTCCGAAAGCCATTGAAGCGATATCAAATTCCAAAACATCAAGGATTATCTAAGCTCTTGGATGTGCTTCATTATATTTTAATAAGTAAATGATACTGTTCATCGCATGCTTATCCACAAGAAAAGAGGTAAAATGCCGGTCTCCAGGCCTACTAATATTCTCTGGTGTACAGGAGCAGAAATTTACAGCGTAAGGAGTGGAACTTAATTAAGTACTAAGGATAATAAATGCGCGGAGATTAAAAATGTAAAATTCACTTCATAGTTCTTTTCATTACATTCGTGTTGTTGTTATCCTTGTTTTTGTTTCTCAATGTCGGCGAAAGTACATCCACTCTACGTTCATGTTCTCCTGTCGAGTGCTGTCCTCTCATAGACTAAGCTTTAATATTCTCCATAATCCCAGAGCGCTAAGGCAACATCCACTATGCCAGACTTCAGGGAAGAGTAAGATCCAATGGTGGTGAAAATAATTTCGAAATTTGTGATACACTACGAATGGGCGGAAAATTAATTTTAAATATAAAAATGCATGATGAGCGACAAGGAGAGATGGATCAGGCAAACTGACTTCGTGTTTAACCCAACGAGTAGTTGGACATTCTAATGGAACTCATCTACCTACGCTGGTTATGAGCTGAAGCCCAACGAAGCGTAATGTGTTATTAAAATGTCGGGTAGATAGAAGTGGGAAATGATAGAGTTAGAATTTGTTGCGAATGTAACACTTGCGCATCTACTCTACACACATACTCGTATGTATTGTTGTAAATGAATGACCTTTGCAAGAAGTACACCCCTGTGAGCGAAGTGTTCTGTAATAAAGACAGAATGAATGCACAAATTAGTTAGTAGGTATGTACCATAATCAGAAGTGACCGTGAGTTAATAAAAGAAGTACTATATTGTATCCCTAGGCAGCGCCGCCTTATCCAATAGGCCGAGTAGGCATACGAGTAGTGTCTAGGACCTACGAAGTTTTAGGAACAGTGATATTCGTAAGTACTGGCTCCATATGTACCTATACTGTTCGTTTGTAAATTACTCTGTTTTTCCTTTTTATTCAAATTGGATAAGAAGCGAAAAAATTTAAATTTTCGTAAAATGCTTTAAAAAGCTAAAGAGAATGACCATATGTTCAAAATGTTAAATCCATGTCGACATCATGTCGAAACTGACTCAGATATAAGTTTTGTCGTCTATGCCGAGAAATAGACAATTTTCAGTATAATTATTCAAATCTTTATCGAAAAATGACTTAAAATGAAAAGAAAAATAATTTATGACAATATTTTTTGAAAAATTCGCATGCAAACTCAAAATTTTAATAAAAAAAAAGAAAAAAAAAATTTAAGAAATCTAAAATTACTATTTTTGTTTTGTTTTTTGGCATTTATGTGGTCTTCCTTTGAGGTAAGTGAATGTATAATATATTAAACGTCTGGCAGGCGCCTATATCAACAGTTTTCTTAATTAACAGTACCCGGGTGACACGCTTCGCGGGATTAAGGGATTTAAAGTCTTCGTTGCTTCGCTCGGGGTAAAAATTAACAAATAGTAACGTACCGTCAATTTTGAGTCTAGAATGAAAATTCCGACTTCACCTCGGGGTATGAGCCTACAGGCTCCAGATATGAGGTTAGGTTGAGGTGGCTGTCAGCTAAGAAAGCAACACACTTAAACCAATAATAACGTCCATTGTGATACCACAAGGGTTTGGGAAGCGGCCTCTAACATACTCGTTGAACCATTTGGAGCTTCTGATGAAGCGTAGAAGGTCCCTAACGTCTATTTATTCAGATCATTTAGGTCGTTAAAACAGAAGGATCCTAAGTGAAGTTTCCTTCTTTGGGAGAGAGCAAAGAATGTGAAGAATAGTCTCCTCCTTCTCCTCGTCCATGCAGCTTGTGCAGAAATCATTTGAGAAAACGCCAAACCTTTTTACATTCTTGCCTATTAGACAGTGTCGAGTTATGACACCTATAACAGCGCTGATATGCTTTTCATTGAGAGAAATCAAATTCTTAGAGCATTTCAGATTCAACTTAGGCCAAATCTGTTTTATCGCTAGACAAGTTTTACCACTTGTCCACCTAGAATTTGTCTTTTCAATAGCATCCAGTTTTATTTTAAATTTGCACGTATCGCACTGTGTATGCCACAGTGAACTTTTGACTGGAAGGATGGATACTTTTCAGCCTTATAATTATCTATGCCCTGGCACCCAAATTAGGTGAATATTAAACTGCTCCGCCATCACTATAAGAGACGATCGGCAGACTAGAGCTGTTATACAATTTATTGAGGATGATTCCAAGGACTTGATTGCTACTTGGCTGTCTGAAAAGATGCGGATATCAACGGTCGATATCACATTTTTCTTTATCCAAGACAAGCCTTCCATATTACCATTATCTCAGCCTGGAACACGCTACAGTGGTTTGGGGGACGAAAAGAGAGGTTTAAATTAAGCCTATCAGAGAAGACACCACCACCCACCTCGTCGCACAGTGGACGAAAATGGGTTCACTGTCTCAAAAATCTGTACCTCTTGTGTTTTAAGTGATAGCAACTTGAAAATTTGTACATATATTATTGAATGTAGTTGTAGTTGTAGTTTATTGATTTACATAATAAAAATGCAGTAAAAATGTAGTTGCCTTTTGCATGCCGACGAGCGCACACGCGATCAACCGTCAAGCGCACTCGCGTATACATCGACATCGTTGACAAAAAAAAAAAAAAAAAATCAAAACCAAAATACTTCCATCTAAAAAAAAAAAAAAAAATCAATCGCGCGCCTAATCAAATTCAGTGTAGTGCAGTGGAAAAAAAAATTAAATAAAATAATTAAATAAAAAAAAAACACATAATCACAATTCAGTGCCGGTGCATTCCATCTTGTCACCCCCACTCACTCGCTGTTGCGCTTCTTCGTTATCGCAATTGGAGCATGTGCTATAAATATATGTACATACTTCCAGTTGCGATGACTGAGAGAGTGTAACATTTGATGCATAGCGGACTGTGAATGTATATCCGAATAGCGGACCTTAGCTGATTGCCGTTTGGGCATAGCACCTGCGACAGTTTGTTTTGGAAAACTATTCTTTGGATCTACACTTCACAGTTTTGCTTAGTTACGTCAGAGTTGTGTCTTTTTGTGTTTTTATGTTGTAGTGATGAGGGAATTTAAGGTTGATTTTACCAATATTCGTGGGCTTCGAACGAATTTCTTCGATATGTACGCCCACGCCCATTCCCATAAACCAGCTGTTCTGGCACTAAGCGAAACACAGTTAGTGGAGGAATCTTCCGATTTAAAACTGCCTGGATACAACTTAGTGTCATTATTCTTTCCCCACCGTGGCCACGCGATTTATGTCCGTAGTGATATTGCTTATCAAGTTCCACCACAGTATGGCCACTGTTCCAACCCGGAATTTAATTTCAAATGGCTGAAATTCACCGTCCGTAAGCAAATAATTCACTACTGCTTTATTTACAGAACCCCTAGTGCGGACAGCAACTCAATTTTTGATGAATTTGATGCGTTGTCCGATTCCATTACTCGAATTGTCTCCTTGTATCCTCATACTGAAATAGCCGGATTAGCTTCAACATTCTGGCCAGACAACACCCGAAGGAAGGTATGTTGAACTTTTTGCTGAGATAAACAATTTGACTTGGCTTGTAAATGAGCCTACACCTATACAGAACATTGAAAGTCATTCCGCCAACACCTTGGACTCGTTTCTTACTTCGCACAGGTCGGTCTGACCGTAATATCGCATCAGCTAAATTCTCGTACTCCGACCACTCAGTTAAAGAAAAAACTCCCAAAAGAAAAGTATGGGAATACGAGAAAGCCAAGTGGAGCGGTCTTAATAGCTTCTTTAGGAGTTTCAACTGGTCGCTATGCTTCCTCGACAGCGACGTGGATGCCGCAGCTGATATGATCACCAACACTATCCTCTTATGTATGAATGACTTTATTCCTAACAGAATAAAGAGCATTAAATCTAAGGCTAACTCGTGGTTTGACCAGAGCTGTAAAGAGGCTATCAGGTTAAAAGAAGTAAGTTTTCGGAAAAAAAATCTGAGGAAAATCGAAAGAAGTTTAAACAATCCAGAAAAGACTGCAATGTCCATATTCGACGTGTAAAATTCTTACATGACCAAAAATTGAGGAAAAAATCCTACAATGTCCCAAAGGTAGTAAGAATTTTTGGTTATTCGTCAAAAATATTAAAAATTCTGCCTCGTCTGCCATGCCATCCCCACGCTCATTTACAATAACATTCCAGATGTCAGCTCCTTAGACAAAGCCAATCTGCTTGCTGTTCACTTTGCAGTGAATTCCACGCTGCCAGATAATAATTTGTCTCCACCTGTACTTGAGAGCGTCAAATTTTCCATGGGACAAGTCCACTTTCGCACTCGTACAGTTGCAGGAGTTCTCAAAGGTCTTAACATACATAAATCCGCTGGTCCAAACCTCTGCGTAAGCTTTTCTGTCTATCCTACTTTTCAGGGCTCTTTTCGAGTAGATGGAAAACAGCATTTGTCCAGCCCGTCCCCAAAAAAGGCGAATCTTCCTCCCCGTCCAATTACCGACCCATTGCACTTACGTCCCTTCTTTCCAAGGTCATGGAAACGCTGATAAGTCATGAGCTTATGAAATATCTCGATTCACGAAAACTCCTTAATGACCGGCAGTATGGTTTTCGTAGCAACAGGTCCACTGGTAATTTGATGGCATATCTCACCGAGAAGTGGAATCTCTCCATCACTTCGGCGAAACCAAGATGGTTGCGCTTGATATTTCAAAGGCATTTAACAGCATTTGGCATCAAGCTCTTTTGTCGAAAATGCGTGCATATGGCGTCAATAAGTTTCTTCTTCAATGGATTAGAAATTACCTTTTGGGGCGTTCAGTACAAGTTGTTTTGGACGGCTTCAAGTCTGCAATTCACCAAATAAATTCTGGTGTTCCCCAAGGCTCTGTTTTGTCTCCGACTCTCTTTCTTATTTTTATAAATAATCTCTTGTCTGCAATTTCTAATCCAATACATTTTTTAGCTGATGACAATACCCTCAGTTTTTCATATTCGTTCCCTAACTCACGTCCTTGTTCTTCGTCCTTGTTCTACGGCAGCGTATGTTAAACACATTAAATTCCGACCTGGGGAGCATAATTAAATGGGGTTCAATCAACAGAGTGGAATTTAATGCTTCCAAAACACAATGCTGTCTTCTGTCTCTCAAGCGAAACCAAAACCCTCAACCATTGTCCACGGATGGTACTTGCATTATTGAAACCGAGAGACTTGCCATTCTCGGTATGTGTATTAATAACCATCTTCGATGGAATGATCACATATTCGAGGTCGCCAAAAATGCTGCAAAATGTCTAGGATTCCTTAAACGGTGCAAGAAATATTTTACCCCGTCTGATCTGCCCTAAATTTGTAAAGCATTCATCCACCCTATGCTGGAATATAACGCCCATATCTGGTCTGGTGCACCCAAGACCGTTCTGCACATTCTTGATAGGGTACAAAATGGCGCGTTAAAACTTATAAGTTATAGAAACATTGTGAATTCCATTCATTCACTAGAACATCGGAGAAATGTCTCATGTCTCTCACTATTTTATCGTTTTTTTTTTTTATAAAAAATGCTTCAGCGAAATAGCCAGCTGCATTCCTCCCCTTCAAAATTTCACCCGCAATACGCGACAGGCTTCGGAATGCACATCAGTGTACCCTAAAGCCTACCTTCGGTCGTACTGTTAATTATTGGGATTCGTTTATAAGCAGAACGACACGAATGTGGAATGATCTACCAAGCTCTGTATTTTCCCATCACTACAACCTATAAACATTTAAAGCCGACGTGCATAGGCTTCTCCTCTGTACCTCTTCCCATTTCCTTAAAAGCCCGTGCCCCGTAACAGTATAAAGGTATTCATATTCCTTTTGACGCGCGCGAATTATATAAAAAAAAAAATAATAAACATTCATATACAAAAAATACTAATATGACTTTCCTAAACATTAATTTAATTTAAACGTTTCATATATCACCCTATATTTCACACTTACGTTATATTATATGCATACTCGTAAATACATACATCTCATTATCTATTGTTTTCCATGCAAGAGCCACTGAGGGGGTACATTCTTATCGTAATCGATAATTTGTATCAACTACTCACTTGTTGACATTTGTGATAAACATACAAGTACAAAAAATTAATGGTACTTACTTACATAGACTAATCGATGTAAAGAATTCAGTCGATGAAAGAATTCAAAATGCATATTACAACATGACCAGGGAATATAAAAAAAAAACCACTTGCAACGGATCGGAGCGCCTATCCCCCATGTTCTACTCGTATGTGTCTATAGTATGATCGTAATATCTCATTCTATTTAAGAAAACAACAACAAATTATTAAAGTAAATAAGTAAGAAATTTATTTAGAAAAATAAGGAGAAAATTTACAACAATGACTAATGTCGTCTGTTGGTGGAATAAATTTCAATTTACAAAGTGTATAATAAAGCTCTATTAAAAATTTAAGTTTATTAACTATTAATTCTTTACGATACCGAAAAGTGTTTTTTGTGTAATTGGGGAAGATATTTTACCTTGGTCCGAGTGCCAATTTTCAGAAAAATACAAAGCACGCAAAAACCGGGTCTTCTGTGAAATGTTTCTCTTCTGCCCATTTCTCTTAGTTTCTCTCAGTTTCTTTTTGAATGTACGAGGGTGGGTCAATAGGTCCCTGAAAATTAACACAAATTGTGTCGTCACCTTACATTTAATTTTTTTTTTGTCAAGAATCATCTTTCAAAAGAACGCACCCATATTTTCAGACAGATCTGTCAAATAGTTTTGTTGTGGCAGCCATTTTATATAGACGCCTACTAGCATTTTCGTTAAAATGGAAAAAAGTGAATATCGAGTACTCATTAAACACTATTTTTTGCGAGAAAAAACTATCACGCAAACCAAACAAAAGCTTGACAAATATTATGGGGACTCTTCACCATCGATTGGAACCATTCAGCACTGGTTTACTCAATTTCGGTGCGGTCGTTCAAAAGTGACGCCGAACGTTCTGGTCGCCCAATTGAGGTCACCACACCAGAAATGGTCGACAAAATCCATGGTTTGATAATGGACGATCGGCGAGTGAAAGTGCGCGAGCTTGAAGAGGCCACAGGCTTATCACATGGCTCAGTGATTTCGATTTTACATAAATATTTGGTCATGAAAAAGTTTTCAGCAAGATGGGTGCCGCGTTTGCTCACAATCGACAACAAACGCATTCGTTTGACAACTTCAAAGGTGTGTTTGGCGATGTTCCAAAAAAATTCGGTGGAGGTTTTGCGCCGTTTCGTAACCGTGGATGAAATCTGGATTCACCACAACACACCAGAAACTAAGGAACAGTCAAAACAATGGACTTCTCTTGTCGAATCGAAGCCGAAGAAGGCCAAGGCGGGTTTGTCAGCAAACAAGGTCATAGCGACAGTTTTTTGGGATGCGCGCGGTGTTATTCACATCGATTACCTTGAATAGGGTAAAACGATCACCGGCGCATATTATTATTTTGAGGGGCTCGAGAAATCGTATTATTTGAAGGGCGTCAACAAATTGGAGAAACGTTGAATGAAGTATATAGAGCTAAAAGGAGACTATGTTGAAAAATAAAATGTTTTTATACCGAAAAGAGTGTTCCTTATTTAATTTTTCAGAGACTTATTGACGCACCCTTACCGCTGCACGAGTCGGCAGAAAAAAAAAAAAACATAGTTGTCAGTGAAAAAAGTAATTTTTTTATCTCTCTTCTGAAGTTGTGTAGTGCTTAATTTTCTGTCTCTTTTCCGCTACTTTAATCGATTTCGGTAAGTGTATTGATTATCTTTTGGTAGGAACACATTGTCGTACGTATGTGTTTTAAATAGTAGGTTAAAATTAAAATTGCTTTAGCTAAAGTGGTGTTAGTGTACCTTGGACCTATCATAGCGCGTGTAACTTGGTCCGGTCCAAGGTACACGTTATTAAATTTTTTTAAACAAAATTTGTTTTCTATGTTTCAGGAAAATATGCCAAGATGCAAATTAGGTGTAGAAAGGCAGCCTGCAGACGTTGAAGTATTAAAGCGAGCTGTAGACGCAGTACTTAAAGATGGTAAAAGCACGTACACAGCGTCAAAAATGTTTAATATCTCCAAAACTACATACTCTGATTCGGCATATTAATAAACAAGAAAAAGCGGGAAAAAATTAATTTACGAAAGCAAAATTAATTGTCTACAGGTGTTTACTGCAGCTGAAGAAAAAGGTTTAGAAGAGTATGTGGTAACAGCTGCAAAGCGTTTGAGTTTGGGAAAGCCAACTCAAAAAATATACCTCAAAATTGGTATAAAGAAAATAAAGCAGGAAAAGAGTGGCTTAAATGTTTTCTTCCACGGCATCAAAGCATTGCTCTTCGGAAGCCTGAGGCAACTAGTTTATCTAGACTCTAGAGCCACAAGCTTCAACAAGCAAAACATAGAAGCTTTTTTCGAAAATTATAAAGATTTTTTGACTCGTTTTAAATTTACCCCGGATTCCATCTTATAATATAGATGAAACGGGAAATTCAACCATGCCCATTCCGCCAAAAGTTCTGGCACAGAGAGGAGATAAACAAATCGGCAGCGTAACATCAAGCGAAAGAGGAATCAATGTGACAATGATTGCTGCAATGAACGCTTTGGGAAATCATGTACCCCCGATGTTAATTTTCCCGAGAATCAACTTTAAAGATCACATGTTAATTGGAGCTCCTGCGGGAACAATAGGAGGTGCAAATCCTAGCGGCTGGTCAACGGCGGACTTATTTTTGAAATATTTCAAACATTTTATAGCCTCCGTAAGGCCAACCCCAGAGAAAAAAGTTCTTCTTATCATGGATAACCACGATATGTACGCATATTTCGGTTGCTGCTATTACTGAGGCGAAACTGAATAATGTAGTTCTGTCGACTCTTCCACCGCACACATCTCACAAACTTCAGCCATTAGATAGGACAGTTTCCGGGGCTTACAAGACCTTCTACAACAATCCCGGAATCCCAATAAATATATGACATCGCAACAATGATTGGCCAATCATATCCTCGAGCATTTTCAAGTTTAAATATAATAAAACGTTTTTAAGTTAGTGGAATATGGCCTTTAAATGAAAATGTTTGTTAGGAGCATGAGTTTTTGTCCTCATATGTCACCGACAGACCATTCAATGCCCCAAAATCTACACCAATGGGGATTTTGAATCTCCAGATTCAGTCACTTCAACAAACCAAAGAAATTTGACAGAGGTGGCAGTTTCGTCAACGTCCGCTGCAGCAATTGCAGGACTATCTCCTGCTACGATGCCAACTACTTCTTCAATTTCACAAACAATCCTCTCTCCTCAAGAAATTCTACCTTTTCCAAAGGCTCCACCGCGGAAGTTATTTAGACGAGGTGGGCGGAGACAAGAAAAAACTGGAATTCTTACCGATACCTAAGAAAAAGAGGAAATAGAGGCTACAGCAGCTTTGAAAAAAACAAATAAAATAAAAAAAGCTGCGACAACAATTAAACAAAAAGTTCTTAACAGCAGTTTTTCGGAAGATGGAAAGTCGACGCCAGCTAAACAAAAACAACAGCCTTTAAGAGGCGCTAAATTAAACGCCAGGGACATTGTGGAAGCTACAGGCGAGTCTGAGGAGGATTTCGAAGGTGATAGTGACTCATCTCTTAACATCACAACGCTCTTTAATTTGACGAAAAAAAGGTGATAAAATTGTTTTTTTTTTATTTTGTTCCTTTAAAGTAAGTTTTTAAATAATATTGAAGTCCTTTGTTAAGTTTTTTTTTTATTTAAAACTATTATTTGAAATAAAAAAATTTTAATCAGGCACTAAAACTTTAAGATAATGGTTTGTTTTTTTGCTGCTTTTTTGAAATAAAATAAGAATGGTACCTTTTTATTGAAAGAAATTAAAGTTTTCACCTTTAAGATATAGGAAAACCTTCAATAATATTTTCGGTCCAAGGTACAATACTCCGTGGACCAGGGTACAATCACGTCTTGTACCTTGGACCGTTTGAGGTTAGCATATAAAAGTTAAGTTTTCTAAGGAATGGTAAGCAATATCCTTTTGGTAGTTTCGCCATTATCATAGGCACATAAAATATTGGCAAAAAACTGAAATCCGGACCAAGGTACAATACCTTCCCCTACAGTTTTTCCCTATCTTCATCATTTTCGGCATTGAGAATGTTGATAATTTCCTGATGTTGAAGGTAAGCCTTGCCTAAGTATCTTCGACTAAATTCCGCAAACGCTGGACATCTTCCCAGATATTGTTCCACGACTTCATTTTGTAAGAGATTACAGTGACTGAACACAATCTTCTTTCAGGTTCACGGTAGCGACAGTATCCACATTATTTTATCTTTGCGATTGTTATCATGGAAGACTTTATATCCGATTTTGTGATACAATAACCTGTAAAGGTCTCGTGTATTTTCTCTGAAGTCTCTCTTCACTTCTTCGAAGTCTCTCTAACAGCTTTCCGCAAGACTCATTCTCCATACATCTTGATTTAATGAAGGACTCGTCCAATCGATGTTTGAGCCGTCAAAATTGTCGGTCCAGTACTGAAACCAGGAGATCCTCTTTAAATTATTTTCCTAGTCAACTGTTTTCCCCAACAGTCTATGAGTATCACATTTAAAAAGGGTTTTGTAAATATACTGCATATGCAGCTTAAGTGTATATAAATGTGTTTCAATAATCCCGGTTTCGAGGAGTATCGCATAGTTGGGCGTACTCGTAAATTGGTGTAGATTGAACATGCGTTTTATTCAAATCACCATATTTCAGCTGCGTAAAAAAGGATTGATCTGATATTAGTATTAAATAAACTGTACTTCGATGATAGCTTCCTTCCTATCTTCTTTTGTTAGATATGAAAATGTTCCATATTATGTTCACACTGGTTTTCGCTTTACATTCCCTTTCCTTCAGCTGATCAATCTTGGGGTGAAAATTATTCCTAGTTATTTGAATGACTTGACAACTTCAATTTCCTTTTCTTTGTACGTCCATTTGTCTCTTCGCGATAATCTTCCGGACTTGCTGAAAACCAGAATTTTGGATTTATCCAGATTATCCTCTAGATTCCACAAGTTGCAGTACTGTTCTAAACTGTAGATTATCCTTTGCAGTGTTCCTACATCATTGGCTAATATTATTATATCATAGGCGTACATGGATGTTAACAACATTCAATCCACCTCCAATGAAATCGTGCAAGTCATTCAAAAATAATGTAAACATCAACGGGCTTAGAAGGCAACCATGTTTGACTCCCATATTAGTCTCAAAACAATCAGACATTTCCACTCCATCCCAAGTGGTTGCTTTGCTATTTGCGTATAATTCTTTTAGTCGATATTCCGATACATGACAGCTTATAGAACAGAAATTTAAGTAGTATGGAGTCCAAGGCTCGCCTAAATAAGGTAGGTGTAGTGTTGTGAAAACTGCATTTTGAAGCTTCAAAAAATCAAATCAAGACTAGACTGCTGTAATGGCTAGATCGATACAAATTCCGATGCCAATCACAAATACAGGCCGCGCCATCTTTTAGGTCGATATGTAAACATTGAATAACTTTGAAATTTATCAACCGATTGAATTAAGTAGACATATGTTTGAAACGTCAATTCAATACAATTGTAACCATGAACCGCTCCGAAACAACACGCCGAAATAGTGACGCTGTACATTGAAAATAGTCGTTCAGTTGTGTTATCTCAACGTGCATATCGTCGAAAATATCGTGGCCAACAAGCACCGTCTGACAGCACTATTCGTCGTTTGGTGTCGAATTTTATTGAGCACGGGACAGTGCTCAAGGCCCAAGACGTTCCAATGAACTGGTTGAAGCGGTAAGAGAGAGAGTCTTCCCGATAACCCACATGTGTCATATCGTCACAGCGCTGAGCATTTTGGCGTCTTTGGAATCACCTTGCGGTGCATTTTGAAGGATGATTTGCATTTTTTCCATATAAAGTGCAATTGACTCAAAAAAATATTGCCGACAGACCGTCCACGTCACTTGGAATTCGGTCAAACAGTCGCTCGAATGGTTGACACTGTACCTGATTTTTGGAAGCAAATGTTGATGACCGACGAGGGCCATTTCGCACTCTTTGGCGACGTTAACAAGCAAAATTGCCGCATTTGAGGAACGGAGAAACCATACGAGTTCCATGAAACACCATTCCATGACCAAAAAGTGACTGTTTGGGCCGGCGTTTGTGCCAAAACCATCATTGGGCCATTTTTCTTCAGAGAAGATGAAACAGTCGATGGAAATCGATATCGGTGGATGTTGACTCATTATGTCTGCCCACAAATGTGTGAAAAAGGTATGGACGGTTACTGGTTTCAACAAGCCACACTGCAAATCATCAATGCAGTTTCTGCAACTAAAATTCCCTGAACGTGTGCTGTCAAAAAATGGAGACAGATCTCCAGATTTGACCCCTCCGGACTTCTTTTTTTGGGGTTATTTGAAAAGCAAAGTGTATGCCAGCAAGCCTCAGACCATTGACGAGCTTAAGGCAAACATTCGTGCCGAAATTATCGCTATACCGCCCGACATGTTCGAAAAAGTGATGGAAAACGCAGCAAATAGGGCACATTTTGCTTTGGTCAATAGAAGAAGCCACTTGATTGATGTTGTATTCAAAAACTAATCCAAATAAATTGTAAAGTACCAAGTTAAATAAAAATACCTCATATATCGTTTTTTTTTTTTTGTTTTTAAAGTTATTCAATATTTACATACCGACATAAAAGATGGCGCACCCTGTATATCATACAGAATGCACATACTCTCGAGGGTTATCGTAATTACTTCTCTATGTTACAAAGTAAGTGTCAAAATTAATATACCCTATAAGATGGGGTATAAAAGTGCTGGTGACTTCAAAAATAAAAATATTTTCTTTTCTTTTTTATTCGAAGAAATTTTACCATATTTACGACTCGTATGTGTATGCTTGGATAAAATTAGAATACAAACAGTGTATCAAAGAAAAATTCATACAAAACCGATCAATAAATGGGAAGTATTCAAAAACTGAAAATGATTCTAGTTGTGATAATAAATTATTAAAAATACCACAAAAAACAAAAAGTTAAAATATTGAAAAGTGCAATGTTTCTGTTAAATACGAAAAAAAAAAAAACACAGAGCGTTACTTAATTAAGGCCGAGCATTTTTCGAGTTTGTTTTGCGGTTTTTGAACGATTCCACTCTTTTAGAATTTTACGCTACGGCATATTGTAATGAATGTGATTAGCTGAAAATTTTAAAATAATTACTTTTACAATTTCTATAGATTTTGTGTTTTGTTATCTGAAAAATGCAATTAAATTTTTGCATCACTTGAATAAGGCCAGCATCAATTTTCGTAATTTCGAAAGACATTTCTTGAACAATTTTGATAACAGTTATTTTAACATCAAATAATTCGTCAAATGCAAGTCGGGCCTTTCGCGGTTAGTATTATGTACTGTTATTTTGACTATATCGACTTTTTGCTTCCTAGTTAATCTGAAGAAAATGAGTATGTATGTACCTATATATGCGCAAAGTTGCTTTGAGGGTACATCCTCGGTCAGAGATGCAACATGCTTATCAAAGCAGAAAATCCTGCGAGACGGCGCTTCAAAATCTGGTCAGCAGAATAGAATGTGCGGTTGACAGGAAAGAATACGCGATAGATGTTTTCATAGAAATTGAGGGTGCCTTTGACAATGCGACTTTTGACAGCATGTGTAGCTCCGCCAGAAATCACGGCGTAGAAGAATCAAGAAGATTGTACTTAGATGCAGATTGTGGCCGATGTGTTTTGACAGATGTAAACAGGGGCTGCCCGCAAGGTGGTGTTCTGTCTCCACTGCTTTGGTGCATGCTGGTTGACTCCCTGTTGAACACACTCAATAGTTCTAACGTCTAAGCTCAAGCTTATGCAGATGATGTCGCCGTTCTGTCTGTCGGATCGTGCCTAGCGACTGTCTGTTCTAAGGTGCAGATAGTCCTAGACATAATCGACGATTGGTGGGTGCGCTAGGAATGGGCTTTCAGTTAATCCTCTCAAAAACGAGGTGTCTGACACAGCCAGTGTTAAAACACGTCACTATCCAACTCTCCAAGGATCCCAAATATTTAGTAGTCATCTTAGACAGCAAACTTCTTCGGACAAAACATGTCGAGCTGAAGACATCCAAAGCTCTTTCAGTCTTCTGACAATGTTTTCGGCAAGTCATGGGGTTTGCCGCCAAGATAAGTGCTTTGGATCTACACGGCAATCATAAGACCCTACCTCTCATATGCGTCAGTTGTTTGGTGGAATAAGCTCTCACGTAAATAAGTTACTGCTGCTTTGGCCAAATTCCAAAGAACAGTCTGTCTCGGCTGCTTGGGAGCTTTCCCCAGTACGCCTGGCTCTTCTCTGAACGCTTTAATGACCTTTGGGTGCGGAGTAATCTCAACAATATTTAAATCATCTTTATTGGTCGCGTCGACGTCGACTTTTATTTGATTGGTCGCATGATGGGGCAGACAAATATTTGTTTTCTTGGGGTAGATACATTATGCCCCTAAACAAATATTTTCGCACTTTTTCTACATAATTATTTTTGGGTCACCGCATATTATTTTTTAGCAAAATGTTATCCCTCCAGATCAAACGATTCAAATACATAACAACCTGTTAATCCTTCGGACAGCACCCAAAGGGTTAGTCTACTGTTCTGTGTAGTTGTATGAAATTTCTAAAAATCATTATTTACATACTCATATTCAGACTCAGGTTCGAGTACCTGACTTACTTCTTTCGAATGTCTGACAAGATTCCAAATGAATAAAACAAATTTCATCAAAATCTGCGCAATGGTTCTTTACCTATAGTTAGACCATCTGCACTCAAGATCAAACTAACAAGCCAAATTTTATCAAAATTTATCATGTGATTCTTGGAATAGTTGGGATAGGAATGTGAGAAAGAAATAATTGATAAAGAATTAATTAGCACTCAAGCGCCTATATTTTACCCTCACTTAGTTCTGTTTGGTGTATTGGATTGTTTGAACTCTTTAACTACTTTATTTTGTTTCATGTTCAGATTTTTCAATTAAATTTTATACTTTTTTCGATAGTACATAACATTCAAAATAAATAGTATGCATTTTTTAACATAATTTGCAAAACTCTTCTTTTCCAGGCAAGGCGTCATTGCAAAGAAAATAGGGGACGGGTCGCAGAAGAAAGACCACCAGCTCTAAAGATAGGCTTTTAAAACGAATAAGTCTGCGTGATCGATTCAAAACTGCTAAAGATTTAAGAACAGACTTTGTAGAGGCTGGAGGATCAGAGACAAGCTCACGTACTGTAAGACGAAGACTTCAAGAAGCATTTCTAAATAAGCAAATGCGCCTAAAACGTCAAAGATCATGAACCGTGAAATAAGGATGCTCAAGGATGATTTGGAGATGCTTTTCCTATCACGGCGTTGGACGGCTGGGTCTAATAAACGGAACGGTGAACGCAGAAAAATATAAAAAGAAAATATTGAAAGACAATCTGCTACCATCTTTAGAAGAACACTTATCATACTCAGATAAGCTGCTTATCCAAGACGATTCTGCGCCTTGTCACCGCGCGTGCCAAATATTAGAAAAACGATTGTAAAGTTCTATTATTGTAAATGCATTTTTTCATTCCAGGTCAAACATTTTCTAACCGAGAATAGTATTCCAACATTTTGGAGTGGACTGGAGACAGCCCTGACCTGAATCCGATTGAGAACTTTCGGTCCATAATTAAGGCTCGGGTAGCGAAGAAGAAGCCACGGACAATAACCGAGTTGGACAAATTCATTGAAAATGTGTGGTATGAGGAAATAGCACTGGATACTTTACACAGCCTGATTACATCAATGCTCGACCAGATAAAAACCGTAATAAAAAAAGGAGGGACTACAAAGTATTAACATCTTCAGTTCTCGGAACTTTAGGAAGCATGTTTCCTGTAATAAAAATCATAAACTCGAATACCAATAAAAACTATCACTATGCTTACACATTTACTTACTTCTTTTTTTTCAATGAAACTTAAAACAATCTGAAAATGTTTGTATTAAAGCCCTTTTTTCGGAAATTGGTTTATTGTCTTCCTAATCTGAAATGTATTTCAACAAATTAACGTGTGGTAAAGATGGATCTTAATTATCATTACAACCTTTAAAATTATTCTAAAATTAGTTTTTTCACTATGTCCGGATTTCTATGTCCGTTACAACTACGCAGATAAATCGGATAACTCTAAGCTGACCAGTCTGTTGGCTCCCATTTTCGACCCTGTACTGTAAGATCAGGTGGGGGCATGAACGATTTTACAATCGGTCGGTCCTTTTATCGGGTAGTAATGAATACAATTTTATATTTGAAAATGCCCATAGATAAAGCAAACCCGACCTATTTTGCAATTCGCAAAGGAATTAGAATTAGAATTAGAAGTCCTTATATCCCTGGTGGAAGCTCGGCGTGGAATGTGTAATAAGAATTTAAAAAAATATAAATATATTCCAACCAAGCTGCGGAATGATCGTCACAGGGCAGAGTTGAAAAATTTACTTTTTCTACTGTTCAACTGTACTGAAAAATGAAAATAAAATCTGCTGGAATGGTTTGAACTGTACGAGTACTTAAGTTGGTTTATCAATAGTAAAAGTTTTATATGTAATAAAATCGCTTGAGATCACTTGAATGTCAGAACATCTATTTCTGCCAAAGATAAACATGATTTTATGTGTTTTCGTTTGATAGTTTAAACAACAATTTAATGTCCTATTTAGTACGTACAATTTTTTGGATTTGATTTTTGTTACAACTAAACTTCTTTGCAAGATCTTTCTGAGATAAAAGTTCTTCTTTGAAGCAATTTATAACTTTTTTTCTCTTTTTTTATAATTTGCACGTGTTGAATGGGATATGAATACCCTTATACTAATTTTTAGAACACGTGCGTTTTTGTGGAAGGAAGAGACAGAGAGAAAGACAGAGTGGTGTGGTTTGAAACTCAGGTGTTATTAAGTTTCTGTAAACTCCAAGGGTGGCTGTCCAGATAACTGGAGAGTATTTTGTTTGTGTTCGCTATCATTGACGTTGCTTATGATTCACAGTATTTTTTTCCGTCCTCCTGATGTCATCATCACGATCAAGTTGCATTTTAGCCATATGACCACCCTAATACCAGTGTTATGCCTTCAGAGTAGAGTTGACTTAGCTTTCGCAAGTGATCGACTTTTTTATTTATTTCTTGTGAAATAAATAGATGATTCTTGACTTCAGGATTCGAACCGTGAATCAACAGCGTGACAAGCGATGATGTTACCACTAGACCACGGCCACCCTCAACCTGGTTTTGGAGATCAAGTTCACTGAAATCACACTTACTTATTTTTCATTTTCCTAAATTCGTATCACTTAAATTAAAAGCTTAATCGACTTGCTCCTTCCTCTTAATTCGACTGACAGCTGAAACCCTTTGCACGCAAACAACTTAAAAAAAATAAATTGGGAGATCCACCAACAAACGAATACTAAAACTACACAGGGAGTTCTTGAACTGCGTACCTGAGGAATCTCCCACTAAATGACAAACTAACTGTTAAATTTTTAAAACAGCTTAATCTGGGGAATCCCCTAATATGAACACTTACACAAAATTTGTTGCTAGATTGACACAGAAAAACAAAATGTGTTGCATACTTACTTTCTTTTCTATGTATGGTCCAATTAGACAGGTAAATACATTAAGCAATTAATGGCAAAGCAGTGGTCCATGGTGCGATTAGCAGGTGTCACGATTATAACGGAAAAGAAGTGCGGTCCGATTACAGAGTTTCTCTTGATTAGCAGGTTTCACTGTAATGCAATTGTCACGAAAAGAGAGATTACGAAATGGTCCCTGAGTCGAAACAGTGCCGTTCATTAACCTTATAATATTAATATGATTTTTTTATCCCTTAATACTAATGCTCACCTGTGAGGCTACTTTTTTTTAAAAAAAACAACAGATTCGTTAAACTTTTTTTTTTATTAAATAAAAACTTAAGATTATTAACACAAAACTAATCGGAGCTTTGACTCGAAGACTTAAAAGCCATTGCACACCTGAAGGTTGCGTCTTATCCCCTAGTCTTTGGAATCTGGTGGTTAATAAGTTGCTGACCGAAATGAAAAAGACGGGATGCAAAGTGATTGGCTGTGCGGATGATGTTGCTATTGTTCGCTCGGGAAAGCACTCGGATACTCTAAGAGAGTTTCTTCAACACTCTATTCTCTTGTTCCCCAAATGGGCTACAAGTTGTGTTTTAGGAGTAAATCCTAATAAAACCGAATTGATTCTTTTCACTCGTAAATATACGAGTAAAGTTCCTCTTATAGACCTTCCAACCATTAATTGTACTAGTCTCACCTTCACCGACAAAGCAAAATACTTGATTGTTATATTGGATAGGAAAATAGACTGGAAAGCTAATTTATTTGAATGCGATAGAAAAAGCAGGTGTACTCGTAGCTATATATTTCTTTAAAAAGGCCATTGGTAGCAGCTGGGGTATCTACCCCCTACCATACTAAGGTTGTACGTGTCCGTTGTCAAGCCATTATTAATGTATGGCGTGATCAAATGGGGGACGGTCCTTGAAAATACCGTAATCCTAAATGTGTTGTTCCCAACAAAATGATCTGTATGAAGAAACTTGAGCACTATGGACAATGACGTTACGATCACCACCAATCCGGAGAAATGAGGGGGTGGAGAGCATGTTTGTATAATACATTCGACTGGCTACTGGAATGTGGAGTCAATGGTGCCCCCAGATCAAGGGTGAACTTTACCTGTAGCTAGTCCTAATGAACAAGACGCGACAAATCTTGCAAAGAGATTAAACACTAAAAAATGAACACGCGGCATCCCGATTCGACCGACGACTTAGCAGACACGAACCGTCAAATGTATCGAGCCGGACCTCAAAGATCGCACTGTATCACTTCAACACTTTCATGATGGCCGAATTAACACAGAATAAACTACACTTCCCACTCTAACTTCAACTCCGAGAAGGAGGGCATTGTTTGTAAACAGAGAATTAGTGTGTATCATATTATATACGTTTGTATTGGTACGTAGTTATGTAAATAGAAAAAAAAGTGTACAAAGGTCATTCACCCAACACTTATTACAGCTGATTGATGTATGTATATAAGAAACCGAGATTTCCTTTGAAGAAATCATCCAGTTTTAGTCACTCTCGTTCAGCAAAATTAGAGTTCGGCAACAATAAATTATTATAACGTGTAAGTCTCAGTTTCATTTTGCACCAAATTGCCTTTTCCGAAAATGTTCGGTTCGCCTCAACTGAACAATTTAATCATTTGGGAAGCCGCCAGTACAGCCATTTGCCAAAAAGTCTCCTCAATGTGATCCAACCTCCTAGCTGGCCATTCCTCAATCCTCGATCTACAAAATTTTAGATACGAGAACACCAACTACATACCACCGAAACTCAGATTTGATCGTAATTTCCGGGCATCAATTACCGTCCGTAATGAAATGGAAAATATTGCCGTTAACGATGGCGGCTCAGTTCCCTTCTGAGATATGTTTCCTCTTAAAAGCTTAATTTAAGTACCTCCTACCGCCTTCCAGATCACTGTAGCGTACAGTCCAGATCACGTCCTAGCTGAAATGTAATGTATGTAATATCTGATCAGGATAGCGAAGCGACAATGAAGTCCCTGGTTTCGTGTTTACTAGTACTTACCTTAAAGGCAGCTAAAGAGTTTTACTCGTCTCTCACGGAGATGGCGGAGCAATTCAATATTCTCTTATGCTGGATGCCAGGCTATGAAGATATTCCGATAAACTGAAAGGCTGACGAGCGCGCTATAAAAGGCACCACCCTCAACATTCTGCCGGAAAAACAAAATTTATGCATGCCTTTAGTTATGCATGTTACATGCAAACACTTATTCATTCTGGATGCAATCAGCAAAACGAATCATAAATGGAAGACTCTTGCGACGTGTTAAGTCTCTAAACAGCTCTGATAGATTGGTTTGCTAAAATGATCGCTGATCAGTACCGTCATCGGTGTCCTGACGGGACGCTGTCCTACATGTCTACACGCTAAAAGGCTAGAGCTATTTTTAAACGACTTCTGCAGAAGGAAGTAAGAAGAAACGATCCTCCATTTCCTTTGTACTTGTCTAACCCTGTCATAGGGCTCTTCTGTTCTACGACCTCGGAGAGCTGGCAAATATTGACGTCAGAAGCATACTCTGCTTGATAAGAAGCTCTGGCTGGTTCAATTAGCCTTTAAGTTGAGAATAGTGATAGATCTCGTGGTATCAAAATGGACCTCGAATAAAATTTGGATTATGCAAAACAATGAAACAATTTCGCAAATATTATGATAAATGTACTTACAATCGTTTTTTTGTGCAACCTTATACCAAAGAGTACATACATACATTTCGATACGCAATTTTTAACATAGTACCACGGTGCATGGACAATTTCTCTTAGCAATTTATTTTCGAAAGTTTGTAAAAAATTGACATTAGTTTTCTTGGTACAACCCCAGAATTCTATACCATAGGTCCAAACCGGCTTCAGTGCTTGCTTGTATAAGAACAGCTTATTCTCAGGGTTAAGCTTGGAATATTTTCCAAGTAACCAGTACATTTCTCTGTATTTGTTTTCTAGTTCTTTAAGTTTCACGTGCGACTTCCATTTCAGCTTTGCGTCGAATGTCATTCCGAGGTATTTAGCCTCGTTGGCGAACGGAATATGGACCTAGTCTATAAGGACAGGCAAGCTGTACTTTTTCTTATAAGTCAAATTTACAAGAACAGATTATGTTTCATTTGCATCATTCAGAGCGATTTGTAGCTTTATAGATATTTCTTTGATCGTTTTACCTATTGCTAGGATAGCAGTGTCGTCGGAAAATGTAACTAAAATGGCGCCTTCCTCTTGCGGTATATCGCGGGTATATAGAAGACACAGAATCGGACCAAGAATGCTTCCTTGTAGTATACCAACTGAAATTTCTTTAAATTGTGAGCATTCGTTTCCGCGTCTTACACGGAAGAGTCTATTCACGAGATATGTTGGCAGTATAGGAGTACAGGCCACATCTTATTAAAGGCTTGCGAGACATCAATAAATAAGATAGATAGATATATAGATAACTAATTTATTTCTCTTATAATCCAAATAACAATTAATCCATATAGTTTATTTAAAAAGAGAAAGTATAATATATGTAAGTCACATTTGTATTTATTTAAATAGTGATAATGCCACTTCAGATGCTTTACAGGTATATAATATAAAATGGGTGGGGTGACCCTTAAAATAAAATTGTACATATCATGAAATGAGAAAGATAAGTGAAAAAGAAAGAAATAAAAATAGGAGCACAAATATATACTCGACTAGAGAACACTTCATTTAACCAGAATATCAAAGTAAAATGTAAAACAAAGATTTAATACTCCTGAGTTCAAAGGAAAAAAGCCAATTGTTTACGAATTCTACAAACATTAAATGAGATCATAGATCTCTGATTGAATGCGGAAGTTTGTTAAATAGCCGACAAGAAGCAACAGATACAAGATTCAAAAAATTATCGCGTAAACTGTATTAGTCTGAAATTACGATTTCCTGATCTTCTGAAGAGCATTTTTAGAACTTCATAACAAAACAAGTGACGAACTAGAAGAATTTTCAGATCTCATGAAAGAATAAAACTGGAGTGTTTGCGAGATTTCCAACATATTTCCTTCAAGACATGTTTTTGAAGGATCAAAAGAGTTGAAATAAGTTCCTCCCCACCAGGCAATCCCATATTGATATCTTGAATGAAAAATTCCATAATAGGTCTGTAGAGCAAACATTACGCAGTCAATAGAAATTTCTAAGAGTGTTGCGAAAGTAACGCCTCAAATTTTCCGTGTGGTTAAAGAAACTCATCCTTGAGTCAATGACAAGCCCCAAGTATTTGAAATCATTAACGATTTCAACTTGAAAACTCTTATCACTGCAGAGAGATCACAATTAAAAGCACAAGATGAAAAATCGGTGTTACAGGTGCAATATGAGAGTTTAAAACTTTGACAATCAGATGCGTGAAAGAACACATTAGCTTCAAATCCGCTTTGCACTGATAAATGAAAAAACATAACTTTGGTTTTAGAGCAAATAACCAATTTATGTTCAGTAAATCAGATTCATAATAAACTAAGATCCCAATTAATATCGGATACAAGATTCAGAACACTATCGGAGCCATAGGCAAAACCCAAGTCATTTGCAAACGCAGTTAATACGCCCTTAAAGTACAAACCGAGCAATGAATTTATATATATAAAAAAAGTATTGATTCTAGGACGGAACCTTAGGTACTCCCAGGTTAAGAAACTCCATATCACTTCTGACCCCATCAATAAAAGCTCTGTGGGGCATATTATTCAAGTAAGATTTAAACCAGTTTAAAATAAAGCCCCGAAATTCAGATTTTTCAATTTTACCAAACAATATATCGTGATTGACCATATCAAAAGCTTTTGTAATATCAACAAAGAAACCAGCTGTACACTTTTTATCATCCAGGTTACCAAAAATTTCCGAACAAAAATTTAAAAGTGCATCTTCTGTAGATCTTCTTTTTTTGAAATCCAAATTGGACAGCACTGGAAAAGTTCGTTTTATTCAAAAAAAAGACACAACACAATTTTTTATACCTTTTTCAAAGATTTTGATAATTGAAGGATAAATTGTGATATTGGCCTATAATTACTTAATTCAGCAGACGCTGAATTACTTCTTAAACAGAGGTAAAATATCTGCGCATTTAAGAGCTTCAGGAAAGACACAAAAAAAAATACTAATATTAAATAAATTAAATTTTTTTAAGAATTACACGCCATTAATTCCAAAAGAATTTGAGTTCAACAATTGAGTGTAAGAGTGGAGATAATGGTAATAAGGAAGTTTTGTCTTGGCTAAATAAAAATGTGATATCAACCGTTGATATCCACACTTTTTCAGACATCCAAGCAGCTATCAAATCCTTAAAATCGTCCTCAATAAATTCTACAACAGCTCTAGACTGCCGATCGTCTCCTATAGAGATGGAGGAGCAGTTCAATATTCACCTAATTTGGGTGCCGGGGCATAGCGACTTTCGTGGAAATCGTAAGGCTGACGAACTAGCCAGACATGGAACAACAATACCCACCCTTCCAGGCAAAAGTTCACTGGATATGCATATCGCTACATGCAAACTTATATTAAAGCTGTAGCTATTGAAAGGATTAATTCTAGGTGGACTAGTGGTACAACTTGTCTAACGACAAAACAGATTTGGCCGAAGCTAGATCTGAAATGCTCTAAGAATTTGATTTCTCTCAATAGACTGCATATCAGCGCTGTTATAGGTGTCATCACCCGACACTATCTAATAGGCAAGCATACAACAAGGCTTGGCGCTTTCTCAAATGATTTCTGCAGAAGCTGCTGACCAGGAGGAGGAGGAGACTGTTCTTCACCTTCTTTGCACCTGTCCAGCTCTCTCCCAAACTTCATTTAGGTGCCTGCTGATTCGTCGACCTAAATGATCTGAAAAAAATAGACGTTAGGGACCTCCTAAGCTTCATCAGACACTTCAAATGGTACAATGAGTAGGCCAGAGACCGGTTCCCAAACCCATGTGGTATCACAATAGACTTATTATTAGTCTAAGTGTGTTGGGTTTTATCTGACAGCCACCTCAACCTAACCTAATCTTCATACTTTCGCTGTCTAAAATTGTTTGAATATCCTCCGGTTAATTTTATTTCTAATGAATCTCAGTTCATTGAACGAAAAATGCCGGTAAAAGAGGATCTCCTTATTTAGCTCCTCGGCCCTAATAAAATTTTCTACCTTTGCTTTCCAGAAAGACTATAGCAGTTCCGTTGTTGTTAAGGACTTTAAGTATTCTTACTATTTTATTGGGTATACCCTGATTTTTTAGTGCTTCTCAGATAGTTACGTGTTCTACTGTATCGAAGGCTTTAGTAAAATAGATAAATGCTAATCTTAAATTTTCTTCTTATTCGTTGCTTTTTTCTATAATTTGGTTGAGTGTTTGCAAGTAGTCTGTTGTGCTGAAATCTTGACAAAAGCTTGTTCTTTGTTTTTTTTTTTTTTATGTAATTTACACGTGCCAAAGGGGATATAAATACCCTTATATTATTTCAGGGCACAGGCGTTTCTAGATAGACAGCGAGATAGACAGGATTGGTGTAGTGGTTTAAAACTCAGGTGGGTGGGGAGCATTTTTTTTTTTTGCTGTTATTGTCACTGCTTGTGATTCACGGTATTTTTTTTGTCCATCCTCTTGATGTCATCATCACGATCAAGTTGCATTTACAGCCATATGCCCACTCTACTGCCAACATTCGCAACATTTTCTATTTTATAATTCTCTAATCGATACTTCAATTTCGGACGTTAGAAACGGTGGTATTTGTTCGTCATCATAATCTATGTCTACTGTTGCATTTAGAATTTCAATACAGCTTAATTTAGAAGTGAAAAGTATTTTATAAAATTCTGTGGCTATGTTGTTTATTGTTTTCTGTTTTGCACATTTTCATTGTTCTTGTTTATCTTTAATACTCATTATTTTAATATGTTAGGTTCTTTATGTGCACTTTTTATTGATTCTGTTTCCTCTATGATTTTTTTATTATTCTGTTGTTATACTCCAAAAGGTATTTTAGTGATGCTTGTTTACAATGTTTTCTAGGGTAATAACGTAATAATTCACTTTTTAATTAGATAAGTTTAACTTCTTTGTGTGTTTAGATTTTAAGAACATGGCTGGGCTTAACATTCCAAATTCCAGATGATCATATGTTTTTTGTGAGTTAGATTTATCAAGAACATCCAATCGTCATTCGTGCTCTAGATCATCAAGATATAAACGTTTACTTTCTTCGTCTAGAACTTTCAAACTATGTCTTTTTAATCTTTGCCTATGGTGTTTTTTGATTGTCGTTGATTTTAACTGTGCCTCTTACAAGTCTGTGATCACTGTCAGAGTCAAAATTATTTAAGACCGAAATGTCTAAGAATTTACTTTTTATTAAGGATAATAAAATCGATTTCGTTTTTTACATTCCATTGGGTGATTTTCAAGTTCAGTTTACTCGTTATATGCTAATTTCATATCATTGTAAAATGTTTCTAGTATTTCAGTTGTTGCACACTCTGTTGGCGTATAGATTTGAATTAATTGGAGAGATGCTACTCTTTCATTATAAAACGTAATTTCTCGATTTTATTTTTCCATTTATTTTTTTATTAAAAATTTGATTCTCTATGGAGTCCTTTTGTTTCTTCTTTGAACCCAAAGAGGTTTCCGTATTATTTTTCACCATATAATCGGGTCTCTGACAGTCCTACTATATCCAAACTTATTATTCCAAACCTTTTTGGAATTTAAATCCGTATTAGTTTTAGGGGAACTAAAAAACATTCCTTTGGATGTCGGAGTTTAAGTTTTTCGTCGATTGTTGTAAAATTGGTTGCTATTTGTTGATACGTTTTATCTTCATTTTCAGATTTGCTTCATTTTTTTGTAATTTTCGCTATCGTTAATTATTTTCAGCATTTAGTCTTCGTTAGTTCGTGATTTGTTGGATATAACACTTCCTTTTATAACTTTAGCGTCTATGTTTTTCTGTTTTATATCCGTGACCACCTTCCGTAATTTCTTATTATGGTCATATTGTTCAAGCTTACTGGAAAATTCACCCTCTACTGGGGTTCGCTCTACGAATTCTGGGGAGAGCCATTTATTGCAGTCCTTTGACCCTTTTACAAAAAGTTCAAGAGTATTTCGATCGCCACCACCAAGATCGAATGTTTCCGGGAAAAGAAGTTCGCCGGAAACGAGAATGTGTGAAAAACGAGACTCAGAGAAACGCAAAAGCTTTGAGGAGGAAAACAACGAACTCCTTGTGAAGCTTAACAAAATAGAGTTACTCTATCAGGAGTTTAAGAGCCACAAAGAGAAGGCAAGCGAAACAAATCCAAACAAAATTACGTCCTCCCCGCCCTCAATAAACGTAATTGGAATTTCGGATTAGAATAAATTACATTGCCTCCATAAATGAACGTTGGCATCGACATACAAGGTAACGTCATATGCCATATGGAACGTCGTTGATTCCGACGGTTACCGAGTAGTGTCCCAGAAATTAAATACCGAGACGATCCAATGGTACATTTACGAAAACAAGCTATAAAGGCCATTGCGTGTTGTAGCAAGAGGTATCCACCCTCATGGCATTATGAATGATCTTTAAAATTCTTGACGCTTTAAATATTATCGAGAAGGAGAAGCAGCAGACGTAGCGACAAGCTTAGTTTTCATAAGAACGAGAATATAGACGATATTTACAATATTAAAACTATATTAAAAATCGTAATGAAAATCGAGCCATTGCGTAAGAATACAAGATCGATACCGCAGTGTAAGCGTTGTCAAGGTTTCAGTCATACGAAGACTTGCTGTCAAAAAGAACCGCGATGCGTAAAATGCGCCATTAAACATCTTTCGGAAAAGTGCAGCTTAGATAAACAGGCTCCAGCGACTTATATAAATTGCAGAGGGCAGCACCCAGCCAACTACTCGTATAGAGGCTGCAAAGTGGCCAAAGAGCTCCAAAAAAGGCGCGATGCGATTAAACAGAACTTACATCCGAACCCGAAACCACAAGAAAAATCTAAAGTTCCTACGGGGAAAGCAGAGACAGAAAGAAAACTTGTCAAGGAAAAGACTAAAGTTGTGCAAGAAAAAGTTCGAAAAGAAAAGCTGTCATCTTTGGCGGGCAAACGCATGTGCCAGCCGCGTCGCAATAAAATTAGAAAAGTGGTATTGGGCAATTTCGAGCTTAAAACTCGCAAAAAAGGAACTCAGTTATGAATATGAAACAGTTGTTTAAAGTTGGAACGCAAACGGACTATTGGAAAAGATAGACGAAAGTATTCCTGCGAAAAAACTATATTGATATATGCTTAATTTCCGAAACGCACTTGAAAAAGAAATCGAGTGCCAAAATAAAAGGATACTGTGCTTACCATGTTGAATAGGCAGATTAGGCCTTTACAACGCCTGCATGCAACACAGATGCGACTTTCACTCGACTGGTAAACCAACATATTGGCCGACTGATAACAACAAAATATCCGATCTGATCGATTTCTTTGTTGTAAAAGGAATACCAGACAAATGTATTAAAATTGATGAAAGTTTTGATCTCTCTTCCGATCATTCCCCTATCATTCTAACGATGAGCGAACGCCTAATTAAAAAAGATGTACCTGCTAGACTAACTAGCAGGAAAACTGATTGGGAAGGCTTTAAAAAAGACGTTGAAGAACATATCGAACTGAGAGTATCACTTAGGACGTCTTCTGAACTAGAAATCGAAATTGATCGTTTTGTTGAAGTTCTGCAGCGCGCCGCGTGGAAAAATACTCCCTATCAAAGGAAAGCGCCAATCAATCATGGCCAAAAATATCTACCGGAAATAAAAGAAATGGTAAGGGAGAAGAGAAAAGCGCGTAAAAAATGGCAACAAACTCGTGCTCCGCAACATAAATCGCATTTGAATCGCTTGTGTAACTTGCTAAAAAAGGCCATTATTGATTTTAAAAACCGGACAATACAAACCAGCATTGAAAGCTTAACAGCGGACAAAGATTCCAATTATTCGCTCTGGAAAGCTATAAAAGGCATTAATAAACCGAAAATACAAGCGGCCCCAATCAAGAAAAATGACAACGAATGGGCCAAGAATGATAAAGACAAAGCAGAAGTCTTTGCCGCCCATTTAGAAGAAACATTTAAACCATTTGATGGACAAGCACTTGCTGAAAATGATAATGCGTCGGATATAGCACTTCATAATTACACAGCAAGAAATGCGAGGCTGACCGAACTTCAACAAGAAATAAAGAAACTGAAACCGAATAAAGCTCCTGGATACCACCTAATCACAGGAGAGCTTCTTAAATCGCTACCTAGAAAAGCGTTAGTTAAGTTCCTCTACATTATAAACGCAGCGATAAGACTAGAATATGTTCCGAGTCAATGGAAAGTCGCGGAAGTAATAATGATTCTTAAGCCAGGAAAACCGCCGAATGATAAAAAATCGTAAAAATAGTCCTATTTCGCTGCTGCCGATTATGTCTAAAGTTTTCGAAAGAATAGTACTTAAGCGATTACAGCCGGTTATAGAAGAAAGATCTCTTATTCCCAATCACCAGTTTGGTTTTAGAACCAAGCACTCAACAATAGACCAAGTGCATAGAATAACTGATTTAATTAAGAAAGCTTACGAAGAAAAAAAGATTTGCTCGAGCGTATTCCTTGATGTTTCTCAAGTTTTTGACAAGGACTGGCATGAAGTATTGAAATATAAATTACGACAAGTTCTGCCGGAACACTTATATAATATTCTGGAAAAATACTTGACGAATCGACTTTTTCGAGGCAAACACGGAAATGAATATTCAGAATTTAAAGAAATAAGGGCTGGGGTACCGCAGGGAAGCATCCTTGGACCGCTTTTGTATCTATTATATACTCGCGATATACCGCAAAAAGAAGGCACCGTATTAGCTACATTTGCCGACGACACTGCCATCCTGGCAACGGGTAAAACGATCGAAGAAACGACTGAAAAATTGCAAGAAGCACTGAATAAAGTAAATGAATGGACAAAGATTTCGCGACTAGCTTTAAACGAAAACAAATCTGTTCATGTCAATTTAACTTATAAGAAAATAAATAATTTGCCGATCTTTTCAAACTCGGTTCAAATTCCGTTTGCAAACGAGGCTAAGTATCTTGGAATGACACTTCATGCTAAGCTGAAGTGGAAATCGCACGTGAAGAAAAAACGTAAAGAACTAGAATCCAAATACAGAGAAATGTACTGGTTACTTGGAAAACATTCCGAGCTTAATATAGAGAACAAACTGCTTCTATACAAGCAAGTGCTAAAGCCGATATGGACATATGGAATACAACTTTGGGGTTGTACCAAAATAAGTAATGTCAATATTTTACAAACTTTTGAAAATAAAGTGCTAAGATCAATAGTTAATGCACCGTGGTTTATTAGAAATAGCGATATCCATAGAGATTTAGGAATTACAACAGTCGAACATGAAATCAAAAACTTCGCGCGTAAGCATAAAGACAGATTACAAGGACACGTTAACAATGAAGTCCTTCGAATTCTAGATGAGAGGAATCTACTGCGTCGTCTACAAAGGACTAAACTTTTCGACTTAACGCGATAGCAAGAAACCGCGTCTAATTTGCGGAACAAGCAGGAACTTTCAATGGAAAGGGACCTGCCAAACGATCTCAAAACGTGAAAGAAAAACTGCTGGATAAGTCAAAACTTAGTTGTAGTATGTAATCAAAGAAATTTATCACGAAGGGAGGTTTTTTTAGTGAGTAAAAATCTCACACTACTATGAGCACGCGCTATCGATCCTCATAGTGTCTTCATGAAGATTTTTTATCTACCCTCGGAAAAAAAAAAAATTTGATTAGGCGGATTTCCCCTATTCATTAAAGATTGTATTGAGTATTCTATAAATACAATTATTGAGACCGATGCGATGCAAGTAAGTACAGTTCTCGTAAGAAATAAGCACTCGTACTACATTACCGCGTCCATTTATTGCCCGCCGCGATAGAAACTAGAAAAGACCGACTTTTTGGACTCAATTGGACCAAATTTTATTGTCGGTGGTGATTTGAATTCGAAACACACCTTTTGGGGTTCAAGATGCGATTCAACTTAAGGCATGTAACTTAATGTTCACTTCTTTTCGACGGGAAAACCGATATATTGGCCCACCGAAGCAAGCCGCTTGGAGCAACACTCCCTATAGGAGGAAGAAGTCGTAAATAGCGAAGGTAAATATCCGCCGGTAATAATAGAACTGATACGCCAAAAGAGGAGAGCACGCAAAAGACGACAACATTTCCAAGCTCCCCAGCACAAAAATCTATTAAACCATTTGTGTAATGAACCCAAGAAAGCAATCAAAGATTTCGAAAATCGGAAGATCTCTACGTATCTTAAAAAAATGACTGCCGAAAAAATTATCGAATTATTCACTATGGAAAGGCATGAAAGGTATTAAAAAACTCCAAATACAAACGCTACCGATAAGAAGAAACCATGGCGAATGGGCAAAAGTAGACAAAGAGAAGGCGGATTTATTTGCCGTGAACCTGGAAGAAACGTTTAAGCCATTCGAGGGACAGATGCTAACGGAAGACCTTGGCGGTACGCGTGTCGTTGGTTGAACTTTGCCCGACAACAAAAAATCTTAAAAATAACAAGGCCTATGGATATGATGTAATAACCGGACAGATCCTCAAGGAATTGCCAAAGAAAGCCCTGATCATGCTTCTGCATATTATAAATGCTGCGCTAAGATTATTATACGTTCCGAGGCAATGGAAAGTCGCCAAGATCATAATGGTTCCAAAACGACGAAAAATTCTACAGACCGATATCGCTCCCGCCGATAGTATCTAAGGTATTTGAAAAGTTTTAGAGCTTTTGTAGGCAACCGGTTATTGAAGAAAGACATTTGATTCCTGACCATCAATTCGGCTTGAGAACAAAACATTCCACAATTGATCAGGTTTATAGAATAACGAATGAAGTAGAGAAAACCTTAGAGGAGAAAAAGATATGTTCTAGCACTTTTCTGGAAGTCTCTAAAGTCTTCGATAAGGCATGGCATGAAGGCTTGAAGTTTAAGTTAAGACAGGTTCTTCCGGAACAATTATATGATATTTTAGAATCCTACCTTGCGAACAGACTATTCCGTGTTAAACACGGATCGAAATACTCCCAATTTAAGGAAATCGTTGCCGGAGTACCGCAAGGAAGTGTTCTTGATCCAGTCTAGTTCTTACTGTACACTCGAGATATACAGTAAGAAAAAGCCACTGTCGTAGCTACGTTCGCGGACGATACGGCTATATTAACATGAAATAAATCAGTCAAATCAGCTACAGTAAAGCTACAACGAGCTTTGCACACAATTTTCGAGTGGACAAAGATTTGGCGCATTGCTGTCAACGAGACCAAATCAACTCATGTTAACTTTACTTACAAAAAAATTAATAACCTACCAGTGGCGTGGGGTGAAATTTCAAGAGAGGGAAGCCGAAAAAAATTTTAAGTAAAATGTTTTATTCAAGACTTACCATTTTGGTGCTTATTCGAAACACAGACTTAAGATATGCAATCTAAGCCACCTTTGTTATACTTTAAGTCATTGAAATTTACGTAGACAATGAGCTCATCCCATAAAAAAAGTGGCTTCGAAAGCAGCCGTTCTGGGCAGAATAATCTATATAAGTTATTGATAACTCGGATCTTAACAATGATATAAAAAATTTACAATTACAAATATGTACTACCTATTTGTACTCTAAAGCTATCCTACGATTCTTTTTTACGAATTCTGCTAAAACTCTGTCATACAAATTTGAGTTATTTTTAATTTTTAAAAGAAGGTGCTTTTCGATAGATAAAAGTGCCAGGTCTGAGAGTCTTTCTTCTGTGTAGGAATTTCTTAAGTGTGGACTATTTTTAAAGTCGAAAAAATCTTTCGACAGAGGGCACAGTCAAAGGCAGGGTTAAAAAGATTTCACACAATGTTAGAGCTTGAAAAAAGCATTTCCGTATTAAAAAACTTATAAAGTTGAAAAACCTCAAGCTTTTTAAGTGAAGGAGTAGTGTATAAAACTTTGAGTTCCTTTTTTTGAAGTAGTAAAATTAAAAATTCCATGAAATAGGGAAATTAAAGAAGATATTTTGTAATCCGGGATTGAATTAGAAAAATATTCATATTTTGATTTGTTTAATAAATCAAGGAAAATATATGAACTAAATGAACTATACCTATTCTTAATCTGACTTTTAACATTATCTACAATTGCTACGAAAATTCGGCTATAATTTATATTTGAATCAATATTAAGTAGTCGGCGTTTGCGTGGAGGTTATGTGCGAGTTGTGCTTTATGGCGCCTATGTGTGCGAGTTTGTGTATGATTAAAAATGAATAAACAACCGAAGTGGTCGCAGCATTTCATCTTCGAGCGTATAAAGTTATGATTTATGAATGAAAAATGGTTTGATGAACAAATGATTGAATGTGATGGTTGGGAAGTGGCAAAATAAAAATGTTTGATATTTGAAAAGGGAAGCCTGAAAGAATCAGCTTGTATGGACGCCACGCCACTGTAACCTACCCATTTTCATTAAACTTAAGAGTCAGATACAAAACTCGGAACGTAATAACGTTCAAACACTTGCCGCTGTCTTTTCACTGTCAGGCCGGTTCTGACTCACTTTTGTTCTTGTAGCTCACTGCGCAAATTTTTATGACGAATCGTCTTTATTTGCAATAAAACAAACAACTTTTTTTTTAACATATTCTTGGTACAAATCTATTTATTTAACATGAAATAAATAAAAAGTCGATCAATTGCTAAAGCTTATGTCAACTCTACTGCGAAGGCATAACACTGGCAGTAGGGCGCTCATATGGCTAAAATTCAATTTGATTGTGATGGTGACATCAGGAGGATTGAAAAAAATACTGTGAATCATGAGCAACGACAAAAGCAAAAACAAACAAGCTCTCCAGTTATCTGGACAGCTACTCTTGGAGTTCACTGATACTTAATACCAGCTGAGTTTCAAACCAACTGCACCAATCTGTCTTTCTCTCTGTCTCTTCCCCTTTCCTCAAAACGCCCGTGTCTTAAAATTAGTGTAAGGGTATTTATAACCCCTTTCACACGTGCAAATTATAAAGAAAAAACTCGGTACAAATACCGTATGCAAACGAAGCAAAGTGTCTAGGAATGACACTAGACGCGGAACTCAAATGAAAGTGGCACGTTGAAAAGAAACGTGACAAGCTTGAAAATAGATTCAGACAAATATATTGGCTACTTGGAAGACATTTCAAATTAAGCATACATAAGAATCTGCTTTTATACAACCCCTTTGGACGTATCGTATACAACTTTGGGGTGCTACCAAACGAAAACGAAGCAATAGAGATATCCTAAAATCTTTTCAAAACAAAGTGCTAAGAGTCATGGTAAATGCCCCATGGTATATCAGAAACTATGATAGACACAGAGACTTAGGAGTAACTACCGTCAATGACGAAATAACGATCTTTACTCGAAAACTCCGTTTTTTGGACGAGACAAACCTTGTGCACCGACTAAAAAAAACGAAACCGTTTTAATCTAGCGTAATAAGGACCAGCCGCATATAATGGCGGGTTTTAGCGGGTGCTTTGTTTTAGAATTTCCGAATTTACACTTTCTACCTTCAGGTCTTGACGAAGGTCAATATTCATTATGTACCAAGGTGCATTTATTATATTTCTAAGCACCTTATTTAGGAATCGTTGCATTTGGCTTTGATTGTGTTTTTGGTACAACCCCATAGTTGGATTCCATATGTCTTCAGAATTTCATTATATAAAAGCACTTTATTTGCAACTGATACGGTTTAGTTTCGTCTTATCAGCCAGTGGAGTTTAATATATCTGATTTTTAACTCTCTTTTACGTGCTCTTTCAATCGCAGCTTTGCATCTAGAGTCAAATCTAAATATTTCGCTGTATTAGCGCATGGAACTATTTTTTGGTTTATAATAATTGTTATATGTTCAATCTTTTATTAGTAAAGTCAACATGGACTGACTTGGACTCATTTAATATAGAAAGTAATTATCACTCAGCAAGAACTGTACCATTAAATGTTTGTTGATTAATTCTTTCAATGCTGAGTTTAATTGGTTCTTATTTTCCTCTACTTCTGAAAAGTTATGGATTACTATTTTCTCTTTCTGCTATCTATTTCTAGATGGTTATCTTTCTTTTTAATTAGGTAAATTTTTCCGTTAAGATCCCTCTCCAATTTTTCAAAATTCTCGTCTAGCTTTTTATTTGTTTTATCAAGTTGAGCAATCATATCTAAGTTTATAATTTTTAGCTTTTCCATAATTAATTCAATTAGTAAAGCTTTTGTTATTGGCAAAGCTTTTTTTGATGTCAAACTCAAGTAACAAATATTTTATTTTATTTTTCTTCCACTGCATGTATTTATCGTTGCAGGCCCCCGATTTAATTCAAAAAACGTGCAAATACTTTTGACGTACCTTTGATTCCAAATTGATTCATACTGAAATAACTACTTTTAGGTTTTATCGAGGGGCAGAAGGAAACTCAGCTCTATTTAATTTTTAAATTAATTGTCTTTATTAACCTCTCCTTACTCGTGATAATTCTATTTCTCTTCTATTTCTGTCAGAGACAATGCGTATCCGTTCAAAAATGTAACATTTTTTACAATACCTTATAAAATGTTCTTCTTTTCTGTCCTATGGCAATTCGAATTTGAATCAGTTGTTACTTGGTGTTCCCATTTCAGAGCATCTCTGCATTCATTGGCCGTGGTGTAGTGGTAACATCATCGACTATTACGCTGTTGGTTCACGGTTCAAATCCTGATGTCAAGAAACATCTACAATATTTATTTTACATGAAATAAATAAAAAAGTCGATCAATTACTAAAGCTAAGTCAACCCTACTGCGAAGGCATAACACTGGCAGTAGGCTAATCATACTGAAAATGCAACTTGATCGTGATGATGACATCAGAAGGACGGAATAAAATACTGTGAATCATGAGCAACGACAATAAAAGCAAAACAAAAATGCTTCCCAGTTATCTGGACGCTACCCTTGGAGTTTACAGAAACTTAATACCTACCTGAGTTTCAAACCACTACACCAAATCTTTCTTTCTTTCTCTCTCTCTCTCTCTGTCTATCTGCACAACGCCCGTGCCCTGTAATAGTATAATGCCCGATTCACAATGCAGCGTACGAGCGAGACGAGTCTAGCGCGAGTTGTCAAAAAAAGTTTCGATCTATGCAAATGTATGAAACAATACACAATGATGAGAGACTGGTTCTATCGCAACGCATTCTTTTCGGAAAACTGAAAAACTCTCGCGACGACATAGCCTGTCAGCAGGCTGATGCGACTTTGTTATGTAGCCAGAAAGAGAAAGTTGGTGTGTTGCCGTTGTTGCTTTTAGTTAGATAATACAGGCTCGCTGTCAAAAGTATCACTTTCATTGTGCACTGGGAAACGATTTTAAGAGGACGACTATTTATCGACTCGCTCTAGTCTCGCTCTCACGCTGCATTCTGAATCGGGCGTAAGGGTATTCATATCCCTTTTGGCGCGCGCGAATTTAAAAAAAAAAATCCATTGTCCTTCCTATTTTTTATGATCTTTATTAAACTACATATATAGTCTACATTTCCTGTAAGTTTTTAAGTCTTGTTTAAGTTAGCACACTTATTTTAATATTCCAGAAAAAAAATTGTTTTAAGCAAAACTAAGAGCACTACGAGTATATAAAGACAACTTGTTAACTCTGCCTGTGTTGCCATTTTTACAATGACAATTCCCAAAGGTTTGGACCGATATCTGTTGCTAACTTCTGCGCGAATTTCTTCTGTCTACGAGTATTTCACCTGTTTCATCTGTCTTTACGACCCGCAGTATGAATGTATCGTTATACTCGTAAAGTACGATGATCATAACTCTTTCACATCTTCATCTCCGAGGAAAGAACACACTCGGATTTTCCTTCGTACGATTGCAGTATAGCAGATCGCGTCTCAACACTGCTTTCGTGGACTTTTTCAGTTGGGAGTATGGTTTGACTCAACGAACATACATGTTAGACTAAATGAGTATATAGGTGACAAATCTAGCTAAGCTACATAATCATAAATCAAGTAAAGCAGGAAACATTGTAAATCTCAAAAAAAGGAACAGAGTGGCCCACAAATGTACGCAATCCGCTACTTGTTTCGAAATTTGCGGGAACAAAAACCTTTTTTATTACATGACTGTAATAAATTAAAACCTGATGTTTTTGGTGGTCGGAAGATTTTGGAAGGCAATGTATGTACGATTTCTTACCGCGATTTTTATGAATTTTGATACCATCTATGTGCATAACTATTTTGGTCCATCAATTTCAATGTTTTTCTTTTATACTCGTATTTAAACAAAAAATTATCAATTATAAATGCATTGGGTTCTAATTTTTCAAAGAATAAAGTCACATTGCTTTCATTTTTGAGGAAAAACTCGCTCCAGTGTTTGAAAACAATAAAAAAAAGCCTACAAATATTTGTTTTAGGTAAGTTTATACATCCTTAGAAGTTACAGCGGATAAACGGAAAGAAGGCAAAATGGAGATCTTACGCACTGTTCAATTAGAAAAGGGAAAACTGAATTTGATAAAGGTTCGGAGAGGATAGATTTAAAATAACGAGATGGTATTGAACAAATAACATGACTTTTTGCTTAACACGGTTTAAGATAATAGTTCCAGTCTGTAGGTACAAATATTCTTGAAACACCCTGTATAATTCCACCTGATGCAGGCATTTTCAAATTATACGAACATCCTTTAAAGTTGTTCACGCTAACGAAAATCATTTTTGTTTTCATATAAACAATTATAGGGTACAAGTTCCAAAACATCCACAAATGTAAGTTATTCTGTATTTGTTCGTTCTTATCTCTTTTTTGAGATAATGTAGCTCATTTTGTTGGATTATTTTAAGGATGTAATATAATTTCTCAATGAGTTAGTTCAAAACAGTTGTGATTTTACCCAGTTCTAATAAAGAACTTTGCTGTATAGAAATATTATTTTTTATAAAATTACGAGTAAACTTAAATTATAATGGAGATCGACGTGGGTTATTTAGAATTGATAAGAATGGGTTTTAAGTGAGTAAATTGTGAATGGACTATGTTCGCAGCAAGTGAATTTAAATGTGTCCCATTTTTGCATTTATTAGGCGGCCTTAGCCTATGGACAATAGACTTATTGTTTATATGTGGCAATAGTTATAACTATATAATTATAAAGCTCATAGTGCGAACCGTTATCATGTGTGCAAATATGATTTTCGTCGATTTTCATTTGTTTTTTTTTTCTTAGTCTTATCATATCTACAAATACATACTTTATAGAAGCATTCAAATGTTTATTTTCGTTTATAAATAAATCTACAGTGACTCACAAAAGCATCTATTCGTAATTTGTTTACGATTACGTTTAGAAAAAAATGAAATAAGTAAATGAAATACTCCTAGGTGTAAAGAGCAAGTAATGTTTTCATGAAAATGTTGGATCTTGCTAGATTTTGACCAATCTTGGTATTACTGTACTGTCGTAATTTTAGTAAAGGAAACATATGCATTTAAAGAATTTTCGGGAACATGAACAAAACATTAATTTGTCAATATAAATATTACTGTAAAATAAGAGCAGAATGGAATAGTGCATTTCTTTGAACATTAAGAAATATAAGAAGAAAAAAGAATCCGATAAGCAAAGGAATAAGTATGATGATCTCAAAAAGTGTAAAGTCATGATTAGGTTGCTGGTGCTTGCTCTATATGTGTTGTTCGTTTGTAAATTGTTCAAATTTCAAATTAAGGCAAGAACGATAAGAATCGAACAAAATTGCTTTTTTGTAAAATGCGTAAAAAAGCTGAAAATCTTTTTGATCATATTGCACTTCCGGTGGTACTCGTACAACGACCGAAGTGCAAAAATGTCGATTCTTCAGAAAACGAATTTGAAATTTCCTTATGTCATTTATATTGAAAAATCAAAACAATAGTATTCTTTGAATAGTAGAAGCAAGTGTTAACGTAAAGCAAATTTAACAAAGACTGGTGTTTTTAATTTTTTAAAAATAAGTAATATAATACTTAACTTATTTCACGTGCTCCCAACCCGTGGAGGATCCCTGCCTTTGGCACAGCAGCCTTCCATCCTCTTCGACCCACTTTTCTAGACCAAGCGCGCTAACATCCGCAATAGCTTGGTCCTTAAAACGGAGGTACGGTCTTCCGTCGTCTCGAACATGGGCGCTGAGATTCGATGATCCACTTAGGCTGAGTCAGTGTAGTCGACATGTTTTGGCTTTTCGAACTACATTCACATCTTGATACAGCTCATATAATTCGCGGTGGTATCTTCTTATCTATTCGCCCTCCTAGCGTGTGGGACCGAATATTCGACGAAGAATTTTTCTGCCAAAAGTATTCAAAGTCTGTTCTACTTTCCTGCTTATCGTCCAGTACTCGGCACCATAGAACAAAACTAGCAGGATCAATGTTTTATAGAGCATGCATTTCGTCTTCCGAGTTAGGAGTATTGAACCCAGTTGTTTAGCCAAACCGAAGTGGCAGCGGATTTTTTGGGTTAGTCTTCGTCGAATCTCCACTAAGGTGTCATTCGTGGAGTTGATGTTTACTCTGAAGTTGGCAAACTTCTTAACCACTTCGAAGTTACCGTTGCTAACAGTGACGGTGACACCATAAAACAAAACTAGCAGGATCAATGTTTTATAGAGCATGCATTTCGTCTTCCGAGTTAGGAGTGTTGAACCCAGTTGTTTAGCCAAACCGAAGTGGCAGCGGATTTTTTGGGTTAGTCTTCGTCGAATCTCCACTAAGGTGTCATTCGTGGAGTTGATGTTTACTCTGAGGTTGGTAAACTTCTTAACCACTTCGAAGTTACTGTTGTTAACAGTGACGTTTTGTCCTATTCCCTCGACAGATGATGCTTTGTTTGTTGACAGTATATACTTAGTTTTGTTCTCGTTTACGAGTAATTCAAGGCAAACTCGTTTCGCTGGTTATTCAGTTGCCATAAAAGTCTCTATTATGACACGCTGAGAGCGACCGATGATGTCGACGTCATCTGTGTATTTCAGCAGCTGGACGGATTTGTTGAAAATAGTACCTTTCGTGTTGACGCCTGCCCTGCGCACTATCTGCTCCAGCACTAGATTGAAGAAATCACATGATAGCGTAATCCGGTATACGTTTGGAATAGTTCAGAAGTACTATTTCCGAACTGCACTTGTTTTCCAGCGTAAGGCGACACCACTAGATCAGTTTGGGTGGAATTCTGAATTCAGTCATCGCTATGTAGAGCTCAGGACGATGAATGCTATCATATGCGGGTTTGAAGTCTATGAAAAGATGGTAAGGCTCGGCTTGAAATTCGCTGGCCTTTTCCGGAATTTATCTTAATGTGAAAATTTGGTACATCGTCGATCTGCCGGGCCGACAGCCACACTGGTACGTATTGATGTGTGTGTTGCAGAAAGACTTGAGACGTTCACATATTACGTTGGATAGGAACGTACTTGGAAAGCTCTTCTGGCAGTCCATCAGAGCCGGCAGCCTTGTTATTCTTAAGTAATATAATATTAAAGTTCAAAGGCTTGCAAAATGCTATTGAAAAATGTTAAAAGTTTCGAATGATATTATTTTTCAGCACACTCAATAGATCTGCTTTCTTCTTTAGCGCTATTGGCATTTTAGAGCTGTATGTAGGCTTTTATATTTGATATTTTTTATTTCCTTTGTTTAGGAAGAGCGTCTGATGTATCTTTGTAACTTATTTTGGAAAAGGCCTAACTTTTACAAAACGTAACATTTTCTCGCCTTCTTGGGCGACTTTTTAATGTCGCTATGGACTGCATCTCCTATATTCAACCCTATATTAAATTTATCATTAAATATGTGTGCGTATACGTCGTAAGTCTCTGCGGTTTTTTGAAAGGAAGCTCGTTCCTTTGTAAAATCTCTATGCAGGATGGCTCTCAAATAATGGCTCTTTATCCATGAAATGCAGTTTATGTGCGCGCTTATAAAATCGTACACTTTGTTATCAGGTCTCGGATGCTTGCCATGCTTGCCACGTTTATCCTCGCCGGTGATCCCTGTACCAGAAGTTTTGCATTGAATTGAATTGATCGAATTGTTCTTTCGGTTATTACAAAAGTGCTGATCAAAAAATGGTTGTAAACTCGAAACCATTTTCAATTATTAAGTAAGAAAAAAGCCTTAGATAGGACTATACGACGATATTTCAGCTACAGTGCTTCTATGCACGAATTCAAGAAATCACGCTGATCTTGCAATGAAGCGAGCTCCCAATATTGTTTGAACAATTCAGCTCTCAGGTTATCATCAAATTTTGTAGAGCACGAAAGTCTACAATGATCAGAGCAAGGTCCGAAATACAGACAGACGGACAGAATTAAGTTCATCTATAATAGTAGTACCAAAATTTATCAAAAATCTGATACCGTTGATATATTGCCGGAATCGTATAAGACGCAAAAATGTTTGAACAAATTTTGGTGAAATTCAGCTTGTACGCTAGGATTGATACGGTAGTTGTTTCGTCTAAAGACGATCTAACTTGATAAATTGGTTTTAAGATAAGGGGAGGAGTTTTGAAAATGTTAGAATTATCTTCCTCACACATCTAACTTAATAACTACCGAACAGATTTTGATGAAACTGACACCTCAAGAGTAGTCGGACATATAGATACATTGCCCGAAAATAGCAAATGTCGGAAGAAGCAGGGTAAAATATTTTGGGTGATTTTTAACCCCACGCCTTTAAATTTTTTTCAAAAACGGCTTGCACAAGGTGACCCTTTGTATTTTTTGCGTAACCTTTTTATGACTTTACAAATTCTCAATTTGTTTCAGATTTTTCGCGTCGATACTTTAAGAGATAATGAGGTATGGCTGGTGGGGGACGGCGAGTAGGTATCGCCTTTTAAGGTTTTTTTCAAGAAGTCTGGCTTTGATCTGGCATGTCGCATTTTGGGGTGGAAAATATTTTTTTTTTAAACAATTTTATTTCTTTCGGTTCACTATATTTGTGGAAAATGTCTAAGACTAACGGTTCAAAACAAAGAGACAGATACCGTGTTGAATCTATTAGTTTTCCGTTCTGTAACATTCTGGTACGTAACACTAAAATTAGAAAGTATGTGCAGAGTACTATGAGAATAGATAAAAGTAAACTTAATACATGTTTGTTAGTGTTCTCTCCTCCTATTTTTCTTAATTCGTTTTCCACAAAAAGGATTGCGCACGTATATTTATCGTCATTAATCTATTTATTAACATACGAGAATGTGTGTATTTATTCGTTACATCGAAAAACATTGATGCCTTCAAACTACGCGTCGGTCTGACAAAGACATCGATGTTATTTTCTTAAGTGCATCCTTACCAACGATTTGAATTAACTTTTTGATCGGCTGATCTGCGTTCGATTGATTGAATTCAAATATGAAGGAATGAAATGTTTGTAGAATACGGGGAGGAATAAAGTCCTACAATAGTCTTGACTTCAAAAGCGCATCAAAATCCATTCAATGGTTCTCTAGATTAAAGCGTTCATACAGAATGGCAGACAAATATGGTAAGCAGATAACAGCATTTGAAAAGCGTCAGATTTATTGACTTCAAGTATTTAATTACACTTGAGTCGACCTAAGATAACATGTTAAATGTATAACATAACAATGCAAATCGTTTTTGATTAAACTATACAAAAGCACATGGTCAAACTTACGCCCTTGGTTAGACATATGCCCGCGACGAATATGTATTGTTAAAAAATTGAAAAGGGGGAATATTCATAGTCTAATTCTCAGTCAAAAATGTAATGCTTGTAAAGGGTGGGCCATCTGCTGGTTTCTTTTTAAATTACATTTTATTTTGACACTAACAGCCCTTTCGCGCTCAAAAAATTGACACAAACACAGTTTGATATCTCTGCGGTACGAAATGAATCGACTTGCTCTTGAACAAGGTTAGGAAATATTTTAAACTTATATCCAAATTGAGTTTTGTGTTGCCGAATTTTTTAAAAGAAATTTTGGTTGAAATAATGCGCTAATCGTGCCTGTTGTACGCAATGTTCGTGAGATTACCATACTAATTGATAAAGCAAGTTATCCTCGCGCTCGTGTTTCTCAAATTCATTCCCAGCATTTGGCTGTTTGCTGTGGTTTGCGGGATGGCGGTATTATTGATCCATTTCTTCGAAGCTGAATGTGGTAATAACGTTACGGTCAACGGAGAGCGCTAAAGAGGCATGATAACAGAAACTGAGGAAATTGGCTTGAATGATATCTGGTTCCAGGAAGGTGGCGCTGCGTGCCATATAAGCCGACCAACGATCTTTTGCGCTCTAAGTTCAATAATCGTGTAATCACTTAGGCACTTAAGTACAATATTGATCGAACTATTCGTAAAATACTCGCAGAGCCCCGAACCATTGAAAATTTTTCAATTCAATTTTTCAATTCAATTTATTTCTCTATTATTTTATGACATTTTTGAGGCTTAAATAAAAATAACTAACATTAGTAATATAATATAAAATAATATAAAATAATAAAGTATCTGCAATCTATAGTTCATAAGGAACTAGAGGCGAAAGCAGCGAGAAACACTTTACGATAACAAAAATAAAAATAAATCGGAATATAATGAGATGAGATGAGGGGTCATGACAAATGTTCTATATATAAATATTATCCATTAATTCAATATATAAAATAGCAATACAATACCATTAAATAAAGATACAAAATAAAAAAAAATATACACGGAGTATAAATTAGAGCAAGATAGTTACACAGTTACAGACAACAATTCATAAATATCATTATAATTCATGTTTAAAAGCCATTGTTTTACTTTTTTAGGAAAATAGATTCAGTTCTAATATTTCTTATATTATAAGGTAAGCTATTAAATAATCTCGGTGCTGTTGACAAAAAAAAAATTAAAAAAAAAAATTGGAGATTGTGATGAGGTACTAAAACAAGAGATTGACAGTTAATTCTGAGATTATAAGAAGAAGAGCATCTGTTCAATAAATAGCCAGATCTAGCAAAAAATATCTTTAAAACTTTATAGCAATACAAGTGTTTTAGAGGGAGAACTTTAAGGATCCTAAAAAGTATTAGACTATTATTTGAGCGACTTTTATTACAAATAAGACGAATAATTTGTTTTTGAGAAATCAGAAGAGGGTATATTTTGTTGTAATATGTACCACCCCAGGAGACTATGCCATATTAAAGCTTCGAATGCACTAAACCATAATAAATACACTTAAGAAGGTTCCGAGAGCAATAGAATTTTAAATAGTAAATTTGCCTTGTGGCTGCGAAAAGATACTTCTTAAGTGGATCGGTATGAGCAGACCAACCCATTTTCCAGTCAAGCAAAACTCCAAGATACTTAAATGAATTGACATGTTCAATTGTAAAACATTTATTGGTGCAAGTACGTGACTCAAAAAATATCTGTGAGTCATCTTGCGACTCACATATAACTTTACTGTGTTTGTATCTGTTGCAGTTAGCACAATGGAAAACAGGAACTGAGTTGACCATTGATTTTAACCCTTTGCCCTCTGCCAGATAAGTAGGAATAGAACCAACTATGCATAGCACCCCTAAAACCACATTTATACAGCTTGTCTAAAAGTATTTGGTGATCAACGTTATCAAAAGCCTTAGTGATATCAATAAAGAGAGCTGCAGTTAAGTTTTTGTTATTAATGCCGCTATAAATATTTGAGCAGAAATTTAACAGTGCTCCTTCAGTAGAAAGACCAGTGCGAAAGCCAAATTGACACGCACTAAAGAAATTTGATTTTTCTAAAAACTTAATCATTCTGTTCTTTATAGTTTTTTCAAAGATCTTCGAAAAAACCGAAAGTAAAGAAATTGGCCTATAATTGTTTAATGAATTTTTATCACCTTTCTTAAATAATGGTATTACTTCGGCTTGTTTTAAGTCATCTGGGAAAATACCTTTGAAAACGCTCATGTTAAAAATGTGACATAAAATGTCACAAATATTCAAAGCTATTTTCTTTATGAAATTATTAGAGGGGGAATTAATCGTTTTAGAGTTGGAATTTTTGAGCGAGATAATTATACTGTACAGCTCAGAAGATTGGGTCAAAGAAGAAGCTCTTAGAGGATGAAATATCATTGGTTAAGCAATTACATTTAGTGAACTCAGCACAACTATCTGACACCACTATTTTACCAACAGTGGCAAAATAAACATTGAATTTATCAGCTAAGTCCTTAGGATTAGTTATGACAGCCTCATCAATATTTAAGGTTCGAATTTGTTCGGTATGAGTTGATTTGTTCAGTATTTCTTTAACCAGGTTCCATTCTTTTTTTTGAATTACCCTTAAACTCTCGAAACTTGTTTAGAAAAAAATTATTTTTACATAGCAAGACAACTTTAGAAATCTATTTGCATATCTGTTTATAGGCATTACAAAAACTAGTATTACTCGGATATTTAGACTTCTTCTTATACAATTTGTTCTTCACTTAAATTTTTTTGATTAACTCGGGCCTGTTTTTACCATTTTTTTCTTCCCTCGAACATAGATTTGCATACTTATTTAAAGTCTCAATAAATATGGAATATTCTTTAGAAGGGTCACTCTCAATAAATATGTTATCCCAGAATTCAAAACGCAGTAGATTGTTAAGTGCCACAAAATCAGTTCTAATGAAGGAAGAACAAGAAGGCAGGTTTTTTAAATACGTATCAGAAGCATATTTCAGGCTTAAGCATGTCATACGACGGTTAAATGAAGATCCAATACAGAGCTGCTAAGTAGGAAATGTCTGGAGTTAGAAAGGCGTGCCATAATATGATCAATGCAAGTCATAGTAGAGTCTGAAAAACGAGTTGACATGACTCTAGGCCATAGGATGACAGTAAGAATAAATAATTGTCAACTTGAATAGAATTCTGAAGGATTCCTATGTTGAAGTCACCCAATAATATTATATCATTAGATGACTCGTTTGATAACAGTTTTTCTAATTCCTCATAAAACACATTATAAGAAGACTCATTAAATCTATAGATAATATACTGCACAATTGGGTTGACAGGATGGGCTACTACCAAGCCATCCACGGCAGCCACTTAAACGAAATTATTTTTCATATATAATCGGAAAGTGTACTTTAATAAAGCAAACAACTTTGAAAAATATCAAATGGATTTTTTTTTTTTGTAGCAATTTTAAAAAGAAATCACCAGATGGTTCACCCTTTATGTGAAGTTTCATTATGTTACATGTACAGGGTGTCCGGTAGCAGATTTATGCTTTTAAACGTGAATAAAACAAAAACTATGAGACATATTGTTTTATTACTTAGTTTGACATAAAGAGAAAAATGTGGATTTTATGTCTTAAAAATGATATCGTTCAAATGCCGCACACACTGTTGGAAGCGGCCCACGGTATTTCGTGCCATCCAGCTGCAGCATGCTTGGTTGGATGTCGTGAATTTCGATGGGTCAAGTATAAATTTAATTCGTTCGTGGGTGCAAAGGTTCCATGAAATCTCTTCAGCTCTGAATACCCTTCAGCCAGGGCCCAGCAGAACATCAAGGACTACCGAAAACATTCGGGAGATCGAAAAGAGCGGCTGCTTCGGGACTCTCAAAAACTATCGTCCATGAAATTCTACAGAAAGACTTAAAATTTCACCCTTTTAAGATTCAATTTGTGCAAGAACTTAAGGAAAATGACTTTAATTTACACAAAAACTTTTGGGAAACAATGTTGGAGAGGTTTCGCACTGTGAATTGCATCTTCTTGAGCGACGAGACCCACTTCCACCTGAATGGACAGTTTGTCAAATTCTTCTGGTTCTGATGTCATTTCTTAAAAATTTATAAAGCTTATTCTGTCTATTAACCATGGGTATTTAAGTAGTACGTATTTTCAATAGATGTACATATTTACAGCAGCCAGTTTCCTGAGCAGTGGAAAATCCTAATCCTTCGTGCACACCAGACTTCAGGCCTATTAGTCTTTTATGTTTTTCTAAACAGATTTTTGTTTTTCTATTTGGTTTTGAACGATTCGATTTCTAAATGGCAATGTGAATTTTGAACCAATTGTATCTGTAAATTGGAAATAACTTTACATTTACGTTGTGTTCTAAATTCTGACAGGTTTGGGCTTATGGTGCTTTTAGACTTTTCCAAAGGATTTAACAGTATCGACCACTAATAAACTAAACCTTTTAATAAATTTAATTTTACAAAGACTGCACTTAAACTGCTGCGTGAATATATCATAAATAGAGTGCAGAATATTGAAGCTGAAAACGGTACATCTTTACAATATTTCGTTAATACTGGCGTGCCATAGAGGTCAATGTTGTTTTATTCAGGATACAAACCTGGACTACTTTAAACAAACTTCAGCTTAATCTATCGAAAACAGTAGCTATGACTATGAACATTTACTCTAGATAGCGTACCTAAAGTTATTCATCACATCTGCTGCTGGCGAGCATGAAAAAGCGTATGGTAATAAGTCCTGCATAATTAAAGGTTTGCAACTAATTTTTTCCAACTGCTGAGCACTCTGACTCACCATAGCCAATTGCAGACAGTAAATTTTATACTCCTATTTCATAAGAAGATATTTGTACACCTATCACCATCGTTTATTTTATTGTAATAATAATTGATTTAATAGATTTCTTATTTTACTCGTATTTTCCTTTTCTCTTCATTGCATTCAACTATGTTAATTCATAAACAGATACTAATTTTAAGTATTATGTAGATCGACTACTTGAATAAGAAAGCAGAAATTAGTACAAAGCCTAAATCTTCGGACATCGTGTAGTGCTTTACAAACAATTTGGACTACGTAAATTTCGTAGGAGCGACGTTCGTATATACCAGATACCAGAAACCTTTAACCCTATAGTGCACGGTGATTCATATATGAATCATTACGTTTTTTTAACGATTTTTTGTAAACTACTAGCCAGAATGAAAAATGGTTTTCCTTGAACTTTTCTCTTCCAAGTACGGTTATTTACAAATTCCACATACACATACACACATTCCTTTTCATTCTGTAAGAAGTTTAGCGCGCGGCGCATGTGGTGTGAGTAAGTGAAAAATTATCCTTTTGCAAGTGGAAAAAAGTAATAACCTATTTAAAAAAAGGTGAATTTAAAAAAATATTTTTATATTCTTTGTGTTTTTGGCTGTTGATCTACTTTTATATTTCATAGATCGAGAGTAATATATTTGTGCAATACTGATTTTTTGTAATGATTCATATATGAATCACCATACATTAGGACGTTTTTGTTTTTCGTACTATTTCATTGTAATAGTAATTCAATGGTCAACTTACTTACTTATGTCCTGTATCCCCTTGTGGGTCCTAGGGCCTCTACAACGCCTACGCGCCATCGTGTGCGATTTCTGGAAATGTGCCTCAGCTCTTCCCAACTCTTTCCCAGTTGCCGTGCTTCCTTCTCAACTGTTCTGCGCCACGTACTCCTAGGACCGCCGCGTATCCTGCCATCCTGGGTAAGCGGGTTCCATTACATCGCTTGGTTAGCTATGGACCTGTCACCCTTTCGGAGAGTGTGACCGATCCACTGCCACTTTCGTCGTCGTATGGTTGTGCCTATAGGTTAATGGCCCGTTCTCTGATAAAGCTGTTCGTTAGAGATACGGTTTGGCCAGAATATCCTTAAGATGTAACGTAGACACCTATTGACAAACGTTTACAGCTTCCTCGTGATAGTGACGGTCACTCTCCAGGTACCACATCCATATATCAACACGGATTCAACGTTGGAACGGAACAGTCGTAGCTTGGTGTTTAAGCTAATTGCATTACTTCGCCAAACTATGGATAGCATCCCAAACGCAGATTTTGCTTTACCTATTCGGCTGGCTATATCCAGTTCGGTTCCGCCATCGGTTGAGACAATACTCCCAAGGTATTGGAAACTCTCTACTCTCTCAACCGTTTGTCCAGCAATGCATATATGAGTTGATGAGTTTGGTCCTAGGCTGATCATTTTTGTTTTTGCCGAGTTAATTTTCAGCCCAACGACGTCTGCTTCCCTCTCCACATTTGCTGTCATTTGGTGAAGGTCCATTATTCTGTGAGACAGTAGGCATACATCGTCGGCGTAGTCGAGGTGTTTGAGTTCAGATGTAAGAGTCCATCGAATTCCGCCGCATTCAGCACATCGCTAATCACCAATAAAAACAATATTGGTGAAAGTATGCAGCCTTGCCGAACCCCACTTTGGACTTCGAATTCCTCAGACAGCCTTCCTCTGTGCAAAACGTGACATGTGGACCCATCATATGTAGCTTTGATAATTGCTATTAATTTATCCGGAATGCCTCTCCTGCGCAAGGCACGCCAAATAAATTCCCGATTGACACTATCAAACGCCTTTTCAAAATCGATGAACAACAGGTGAAGTGGTGATCGATATTCAACACATTGCTCGATGATGATCCGCAGGGTGTTGATGTGGTCGACACAGGAGGATCCAGAACCTGCTTGTTCGGCGTCAAGTGTGTCTTCAAGGTGTTCTTTGATTCGCTCCAGGATGATTCTAGCTATTATCTTGGCCACAGCAGGCAGCACGCAGACACCTCTCCAGTTTTCGCACTGCATTAGGTTGCCTTTTTTAGGGAGCTTGACAATCATTCCCTTTTTCCGCTCATCTGGAAAACTCTCGGCTTCCCATGTTCTCCCGACAAGTGGGGACAGTAGCTCTGCCGATGCTGTTGGCGCAGCTTGAAAAAGCTCCGCGGGTATGCCGTCAAGTCCTACCGCCTTATTAGTTTTCAGTGCTTTGATTGCGGTAATAATCTCTTCTTTACTGGGGTTTGTGGTGCGAATTCGGGAACTTCTTTCTACGGACACTTCAGTCTGACTTGGGTGCATATTGCTGGTTTAGAACCGAAGCAAAATGCTCCTTCCATCTCTTCAGTTGATCCTCATCCGATATTAGCAACGAACCGTCTAAGCCTTTCACTGGGTGTTGAGTAGAGCTTCGGCCACCTATAAGCTCTTTAGTGATTCAATAAACGGTTCTACTGTCGCACCTCGCTGCTGCTTCTTCTGCTTCCGTAGCCAGCGCATTGATGTAATTGCGCTTGTCACGTCTCACGCTACGCTGTACTTCTCTCATCTTCATGCGATATAGGGACTCAAGCTCGATCCTCCCTGCTGCTGGAGTTGCTGCAATTTGAGCTCTTAGCTGTTTTCGTTAGTTGATCCTTCTCCAGGTATCCTCGGAAAGCCACGCCCTATGGTTTCCCTGTGATCGACCGACAATCCTTTCAGCACCTGATGTGAAAACAGTTTTCACAGCGCACCAATGGTCTTGGATGGTGGCGGGCAGGGAGCTGCTGATTGTTTCCACTCCACGTGAGAGATGGTCCCTTAATTCTTGGCGCACTGTGGGAACTCTCAGTCGGTCTACATTGAACCTAGGTATTCTTGTGTCGTTAGATCTACGAACGGCAGCAGTGCGTAGTCGGAGAGTAGCTATCATAAGATGGTGATCTCGTACCAACCCCATGTCGTCACCTCGCCTGTTTCGGACGTCTAGGAGACTACTTCTAAAACGGCGACTGATGGCAAAATGGTCAATTTGGTTGGAGGTTGCTTGCCTGTCAGTTGACATCCAACTGATTTTATGGCAGGCTTTGTGCTCAAACATGGTGCCACCTATGACAAGACGATTTGCGTTGCAAAAGTCAACAAATCTTTCGCCGTTGTCATTCCGATTGCCTAGTCCGTGCCGTCCCATAACATGTTTGAGCCCTTCGTTGTCGCAGCCTACCTTGGCATTCAGGTCCCCCATCACAATGACAATGTCGCCATTGGGTGTTGCATTATGAACAGCTCCCAACTGGTTGTAGAAGTTCTCCTTTTCTTCCTCAGACGAACCATCCGTGGGGGTGTAACACTGTATGATGGTGACGCGACGTACTCTCGTCCGGAATCTGGCCGTTAAAATCCTATCACCGTGCGGTTGCCAGGTAATTAGGCCTCTGCGTGCTGTTGGCGTTAGCAGCAGTCCAACTCCATATCCACGGGGGTTTCCGGTTGGTCTTCCGGAGTAGAGTAATACAGTATTACGCGTTGGGGATTGGTACTCACCCGCATCTAACCATCTTATCTCGCTTACTCCCAATATGTCCAGCCTATATCGCATGAACTCTTGCTCCAATTGAAGGAATCTGGCGTTCTGAGGTCCTTTACTCTGAGAGGCACGGAGCGTCTTCACATTCCAGAAACCAATCTTAGTCCGGGTACGATAGCCAAAGGTCGTCAACGTATTATCAGTCCTTATCCGAGGCATTGTGTCGGTTTCCATAGCTATTGTAGTTTCGGTAACGCGGGTTGCTGGCCCAGGTTACCTAGCCTAGGCATAAGACCCTAGACAATCTCGCACTTGCAATTTTAGCCTATATGTATAAGGATTTATACATGCAGTTGCCCGGGGACCACCACGAGGAGGTAAAGCAAGCACTACATTACGAACTTGATTGCTGCGCTACTGGTCCAATCCATGTTTTGGACAGTCAGTAGTTTCCCGATCAATCGCCATGCAGATCCCCATTGAATGGTCAAGAATAGCTGTTGTATTTTATGATTTTAGTGGTGAAAATAAAAAAAAAAATCTAGGTAATTTTGTGAAAAAAATTAAATAAAATGGAATACAAGCTAGATGGGAAAATAATATCTGAGGATAGAATACGTGATTTGTTTTTCTGTGATATACCAGATGAAAGTGAAGATGATGCTGAGGATTCAGAGCTGGATGAATTGGTTCCGAAAGAAGACGTTGTTTCAAAAATGCTTACAGAAAATGGTTTGTAGCAGTTGTTTGGAACACAGAAATCCCTTGAGCTGTATTGAAATTACTGCTGTTGAAGGAGCCCAAATCGGAGAAAGTGTTGGTATTGATATCCCTAGCACTACGCATACCCCAGTAAATGCAAAAAATCTCTTCTGGAAAAGGAAACATTTGATTTTAGACGAGGAGAAAATAGTTTTCAAATGTACAAGCGAACTTCCAACAAATATCTCTGACCTCGAAACCCCATACGAATTTTTCAAGTACTTTTTTTTTTGACAATTTGCTCCAAAAAATAGTCTATGAAACGAATTTTTATTCAACGTCAAAAAACCCGGTACAGAACTTTACCTAGAATGTTATAGAACTACAAAAGTATTTGGGAATTCTCTTATTGTCGTCTTTTATTAAATGCATCAATATTCGGCATTATTGGGACACGGAACTTGGGATTAATGTAATTAAAAACACAATGACCGTTAATCGTTTTGAGCGGATTCGAGCTGCTTTACATTTTAACAACAATATGTTAGCAATAACTGACAAAAACCACCCGGACTTTAACAAACTCCATAAAATTCGTCCAGTTATCAACTCACTTCAGAAAAAGTTTTTATCGGTCCCAATGGAAAAGTGCTTGTCAGTCGACGAACAAATCTGTGCTTCCAAGTCAAAACATCACCTAAAGCAGTATCTTCTGGCTAAGCCTCACAAATGGGGCTTTAAACTTATAGTTTTATTTGGAGAATCTGGCTAAGGATATAAATTTGAAATATATACTGGGTTGGAAAATATGGAAGCTAAGAGATTAGCTTCAGAAACGGACTTGGGAGCTAGCAGTAATATTGTGATAAGACTTACCAGGGAAGTTATCAACATTTCATGCTTTATTTTGACAATTTCTACACTTCCATCGCGCTTCAAATTTATTTTATATAACAGGAATCTTATCTTTGGGTACAATTAGAAGGAATAGAATTCCAAATTGTAAATTGCCAACAGACTATGACTTTAAGTCTCAGCTGAGAGGCACTTCTGAAGAATTCGTTGCTTCGTAACATTTTTGTCAACTTTTGTGGGTGTTCATCCTGAAACCGCATTGCAAAGATTTGATAGAAAACTAAAAAAGCAGATTACTATAAAATGTCCAGCTATCGTCCAGCATTATAATCAGCACATGGGAGGTGTTGATTTGTTAGATAGCATGATAGGAAGGTACATAATAAGTTTTCTATCATTTGCTGGACGTTTCTATTGTAAATGCGTGGGTACTGCATAAAAGAGTGTACAAACAGAAGGGACTCCAAACTATGAAACTAATTGAGTTTCGAAGAGCATTAGCAATTACTTTATGTTCTCTGGGTGCAGCAACGACACCAAAAAGAGGAAGACCATCGATTTCAGTTCAAAATCAGCACTGCAAGTAGAAAAAGGGACCAACAGAAGCCATACCTCCCACTGAAGTCAGGTGTGATGGCATAGAGCATTTTCCTCTTTGGGGCGAAAACAGACTGAGGTGTAAAAAGCCCAACTGCGTCGGTCAGACGTTCGTAATATGCTCTAAATGCAAAAATGCTCTATGTCTTAACAAAGATAGGAATTGCTTTATTGAATTTCACACCACGTAATAATTTTGCTTTTGTTTTATCATAATTGGAGTATATTATATGCATCCTTACACGCCTTATTCATATGTATGTATATATGTTCACCTTATACTTATTTTTTTCTTCTATCATATTTATTTTGTATGGAGTTTTTTTTTTTTTTTAATTATGTATTATTTTATTATTATTATTTTTTTTTTTTTTTTTCTTTTATTTATTTATTTAATTATTATTAAATTTTGCTTTACTTTGCATTTTTCTATGAAAATAAAATAAACCTCTCATCTAAGATGTTTATTTGAGACAGAGTGGCCTTAATTGTTTTTTTTAATACTAAATCACAAATGTGTGAATTTTTCCAGAACAAACTTTGTTTTTTAAGCGATTTCCGTTCTGGAAATATTTTTTTTTTTTTTAAGAAAAAATCATGCAGCAGAGGGTTAACGTTTCATAAGTATTTTAAACTGGATTTAACATATAATTCCATTTTGAAAACACATTCAAAGATACATGACACATGGAATGTTTTGCACAACGATTGCTGGCAAATTGGTTGAGTTCGTATTTTTACACTCTATAATTCAAAAACTCCACGTGCTGAGAACATTTTCTGTTTACATATTTGAATTTACCGCTGGTTACCATCGACAATGTAATTAGGAGTATTCACTTGAAATTGGTGGGTCTCGAGTTTAGTAAATTTGGTCCATCAATAAAACTCAGTGAATTCTTCAGTTATGGCTTTTATTTCTTGCCGCAGAAGAGATTATTATTTACCTTATTATTGATTTCTAATAAAACAATATGATTAAAGTTTTCTTTCGTTATAGATTAGCAGGTCACAAAATTGAACAGCATCGCTTGACAACAAAGGAAATGGCTATTGTGAATACAACTGATGGAAGCGTTAGGGGAGTTAAAAGATCTACAGTATACAATGATTCATATTATAGCTTCGAAAAGATTCCATTTGCAAAACCACCCATCGGTGAGTTGAGATTTAAAGCTCCGCAACCATCTGGACATTGGGATGGAGTAAAAGACTGCACTTCTGGTGGCAACAAGCCTCTGCAAGAACATTTTGTACTTGGCCGTGTCGAAGGGTCTGAAGATTGTCTTTATCTGAACGTATTTACCAAGAAAGTAAAAAATATGGGTTATCATGTAGTTAAAACATAATTGTGATGATAATAATTCCAGCTTATTTCTGAAAAACCACTCCCAGTGCTGGTTTATATATATGGCGGTGGATTTCAAGTTGGCGAAGCTTCTAGAGACATTTATAGCCCCGACTACTTTATGAAGGAGGATGTTATTCTCGTTACTGTCACATATCGGCTAGGACCATTTGGTTTGTAAATCAATAAAAATGTCCACAGTTCTTGTATAACATTAGTGTCTCCACAGGTTTCCTCAGCCTGCATGATTCCAGTCTTGACGTTCCTGGTAACGCTGGCCTAAAAGACCAAGTGCTTGCTCTAAAGTGGATTAAACAGAACATTCAATTCTTTAACGGGGATCCCAATAACATCACCGTGTTCGGTGAAAGTGCTGGTGGGGCTTCTACTCACTTTATGATGATCACTGACCAAACGAAAGGTCTCTTCCAGAAGGCTATTATACAATCGGGCAGCGCGCTAGCATCATGGGCACTCACCCCATACAGTAGTTATCCATACCGCCTTGCCAAAAAGGCAGGATACAAAGGCGAAGAAAATGAAAAGCAGATATATGAGTTTCTATCAAAGTGTAATGGCAAGAAACTTATATCTGCCCAAAAAGGCTTTCTCACCACAGAAGAACAGCGTAATCGTATTTTCATCATTTTTGGGCCAGTAATTGAGCCTTATGTGACAGAACATTGTGTGGTTCCAAAACATCCAAGAGAAATGATGAAGACTGCCTGGAGTAATAACATTCCATTGGTGATTGGAGGTTGTTCGTTCGAAGGACTTTTTAACTATGCAGGTATGTAACGTACATTGTAAAATAACATTATTTATTAGACTGAATTTCGTAAACTTCTTCCAATATTTAGGCATAAGAAAGGTTCCAGAGCGGCTTAACACATTGGGTGACTGTCAGTATATAGTTCCACAAGAACTGTGCGAAGACCGTACAAGTCAGCTATGCAGAGAACTTGGTCTGAAGCTAAAACAAGCTCATTTTGGACAACATGAACCCTCTATGGAACATCTATATTCTTACCTTGATGTAATTATAATGCTAAGGTTATCCCAAATTACTTGACATATTTCTTGTTCTTGCAGCTAATGTCCTACAGACTCTTCTGGCATGCAATTCACCGGACCGTTCTCTCTCGTGTGGCATATGCGAATTCACCCACGTATTTGTATCGATTTGACTTTGATTCACCGTTCTTCAATCATTTGAGGGTAATGAAATGTGGAAAAGATATTCGAGGCGTTGGACATGCTGATGATTTGTCCTACCTTTTCTATAACATATTCGCCATAAAACTTCCAAAGGAAAGCCCGGAGTATAAAACTATTGATCGAATGATTGGTATTTGGACACAGTTTGCAGCGACGGGAGATCCAAATACGGATCGTATTAAGCCAACGGTGTGGAAGCCAGCAGAAAAGGGTGATACACGAAAATGCTTAAATATCAGCGATGAAGTTGAATTTATTGATTTACCCGAATCGATTAAACTGGAAGTGTGGGATAGCTTGTATAACGATGATTTGTATTAAGTGGCTTTAAGGGTTGTGGGGTTACGTGTAATATTTTGTGTGAATTAGGTATTACCTCAATAAAATGGTATGCATTTTTTTAGTATGTTTGTTTACATTTTTACTGGCTCCAGCAATTATTTTTTTTCATGAAAATTTCCAATCTCGAGATTTTGATCAATCGCGTCAGGATGTACCGGCAGACTTCCCGGTTTCGGATCACTTCGTCACTGAGGCCAAACAAATGATTGTGTTTTTGCATTTGGGTTCCAAGGATGTCTCCTTTAAATATGACAATACAATTGAGCCGGTCGCGCTCTGTCTTGCTTGTGATGGGTTCCTTTACATGAAGGCTTCCTCGAATCTTCGAACTTCTCATTCTATCAAGCTTTGTTACTCCTGCTATCATGCGAAGTATCTTTATCTCAGCTGCTGTTAATTTGCCCGCATACTTTTTGTGTATTGTCCAGCATTGTGAACCATGTGTGAGCGCCGGATGTAGAGCCTTCTGCGGTATAGAGCCTTCCTTTCAGCTTAGTGGACATTTTTCGGTCACAGAAGATTATGGAGTTTTACCGCCACTACGTCTACCCTACGTTTACGCGATGATTGATGTCATCATCACAAGTTTCTTTACTATTGATCATAGATCCCAGATATTTGAACTTTTTGCATTTGGGAAGCACTTTTCCATTCAAGTAAATGTCTGAAATAGGCCGGTGAGGATCAGAGAACGGGCAGCACAGATACTCTGTCTTTCTTGAACTAATACGGTACCCATTTCCCTCCAAAACATCCATCCATACATCAAGTGCTCATTGCAGGGACGTTTAATCTTCACTTATGATAGTTCCATCGTCAGCAAAGAATAACTAATGCACTTTTGGGGTCCGTCACTTTTCCTTAAGCAGATAATCAAAGGACTGAGGACTCATTGGATCACCGCTCATAAGTTTGAAGATAAGAATCATGAGCAATCTGGACCCAATGTCTCCCATCTTTTTCCAGAACTCAGAGGGTATCTCGTCTAGCCCAACCGCTTTTTTTTTTTGGAGTATTTAACCGCATTCCCAACTTCTTCGACAGTAATGTCGGATACTTCGTCATGGTTAGGAGCAGCTCTCGGAAAGTATACCCGGGGAAACTGTTCGTTCAAGAGTCTTTCCCAATACTGTCGCCATCTGTGGGGAATTTTGTCGTCTTCCACAAAAAGCAAGCCTTGAGCATTGTTAATGAACTTTGGGGAACAAATCTCCTGAGCATATCTTCTTCTCTGGGCGGCTATTTTGAAGATAGTTGTTCCCTTATTCAAGTTGTTTTGTCGAAGCTCCTAGATAGCCTGGTTCTTATCAGATGCCGAAGATGATATTTTCTCCAACTCCCGATAGAGGCCTTCCATACTTTTTGCTTGAAATTAGACGCACTTCTTCTTCGCGAGACCTTTGCAACATCTATGAATATATCACTTCAAGACTAGCTTTATCATCTCTATTAGTAGAAGAGCACTTTGTCTCCCGTTTGTAATGGCTAGCAAAAATAAATTTCCTTTTTTAAAAGCACATGAATGCAGATCAGATATCAACCGTATGCTACATAATTAATGACCAATTTTTTCACATTTTTGTTGTTATTTCATTTCTAAACGTCAGTATAAAAGTCCTGAACAATCCGACCTATGCAAACTTCGCCATCTTGGAAGAATGATAGACCCAGAATGAATGTCCAGTTCTTCGCTGTAACATTGAAAAGTGCTGGCCTCAGATAAAAAGACATACAATAAAGTTACACTCCATCTGGAATGGGTCGTATGACACCCTTGATCCTATTCATCATCTTCTAACCCATTTTTAATAAAGTGGACGTATTATTGTAAACCTTTTGGTTTAAATGCAATGACATCTTTCTTCTTAGAGAATATTTTCGCGATTTTTAAGAGATTTTCTTGGAAGTGGGTGTGGCTATCTCTATTTGTAACTGAAGATCACTGATTTTGGTTCATAACAGTATTTGGTTTTAAAAAGCAAAATACGGATTTTGAAGAAAACGCCCCCGAAATGTGGGAGTGTCTCTGTACAGTGTATGGATGAATTGTAGAGAAATACAATGTCTATTTATATCATTAAGATATTTTTTTCTAAATCTGTGTAGTTTTTCAGTAAAAGTATAAAGCCATCGTATCTGCGGCTTCCTCCTCCAAACTTGTTGAACAATGCAAGGAGGAGCTTGCCGCACTCGGTCATCAGTCTAGGATCAGCCTCATCTGGGTGCCTGGTCATAGTAACATTAACGGAAATGAAAGGGCTGATGAATTGGCGAGGCAGGGATCTGCCCTTGATTGCTCCGTTGGGGGCCCTTAAGGGTAGAATCTTTGCTCATTTCCTTGCAGATGCTGGTAATAGATGGCGAAGGTTGCAGAACTGTGTCATATCCAGGCAGATGTGGCCCAAGTATAACTGGCGCAGAACTTGTGTTTGCTACTAAACAGAAACCGGTCAGATATTGCTAGAGTTCTGGCAATTAGCACAAGACTGGGCATTACTTTCAATGCACTTTGTCGTATCTGCAATATGGCCAACGAGCCTGAAACAATCCTTCACTTTCTTTGTAAGTGTCCGGCCCTGAGTATGGTCAGACACCGTTCCTTTGGCAGACAGCTTTTTGATAATATTAGTGAGTTAGCGGAGACAAGCATCAGGGACTTTATCAGTTTCCTCAATGCCACGAGGTGGATTTAAATAATCCTTTCTCACAAGTCCAACGTCAGTTTTTACAACAAATTAGGTCACTTGAGTTGTGGTATTAAATCGGCGCCTTTGCGCTAATTATGTTTCAGCATAGTATGCTGTCACAATCACACCAACCTACCTACCTACCTATAGGCAGACGCATATAGGTAGATCATCATAACTTTCTCTACGTTACTAACTATTTACCAAAATTAGTATACCCTGTGCTATAATAAAGTGGACAAAATGAACAGATCTTCAAAAAATTAACATGAACGTCTTCCTACTGGGCAACTTTCTCGGTTTTCCTTGGTATTTGTTTTGTGGAAATTTTCGATCTCGAGATTTTAATCAAGCTTGATATTTCTGGTTTAGACAAACCCGTAAAAAGAGGGTCTCTGCATTCAGTATGCTCGACTGTCTTATTTACAAATGACTGCAGCCTAAACTGCTGGACAGATTTTTTTAAAACCTCATATTTAGTATCGGTAGAATAGCAGTTCTAATCCCACTTTACTAGTGACTGATTTAAAAAAAAAAAACACTTTTTTCGACAACGGCCTTAATGATATGAGTATTGTTCAAATTTAAATTGAGTTGGATTTTGTTTATGCATGTAACAGTGCTTTACTTATTAAGAAATTCTTAAAATCTGTGATTTCTTGGGAATGACTCAAATGATTTATTTGATGATCGACACCTAACCATGTAAAAACTTACGTATCAAATTAAATTGAAACTATTTTGTTGCATGTTCTTTACTTGTTACACCTATAAGGACAAGTATTGGTTTGCTGAAAAATTTCGATTTATAGATGTTGATCAAACTTGGCGTTGTAGACAGAGAATCTAAAAAAAAGTGGGTCTCTAAATTCTGTCTATCTGTATGTACGGTTGGACGGACTTTCTTCAAACTCCATATCTGAGGTCGGTGGGTTCCCAGCTAGAAGTGAAATCGGAATTTTCATTTTAACCCCAACGGTAATTTTCCAATGGCCGATTTTGAAATCGATTTGCTCGAAAACCGCAAATGCTGTACTTAATAAGCTATCAGACGATATAATTTTTTTCCATTTTAACCGAATTTTTATTTTTTTTTTTTTATGACTATCTTAACGATTTTGTTAAAATTTTGAATTGAGCCAATTGCAAATAATCGACATAAAAAGGTTTGTTCAGTAAGGACATAACAATTTTGTATTTAAATAAAACACTGAATAATTCAGATATCGGGCAATTTATTCCAGCTATAGTACACATGTTAGATTCAAGTATAGAATTCGATCTCGGTCATATGACTACCACGAGCACGTTTGCAGCGATCGATTCTTTGGAGTCAATTTTCCACCACTATTTCACACATATCGGCCGGAACGTTGGCAATTTCGCGTTCGATATTGTTCTTGAGCTTCTCTAACGTTGTTGGCATACACCAACGACTTAACGTAACCCCATAAAAAGAAATTCATCGGCGTTAAATCGTATAAGCGAGCTGGTCCATTTCTCGAGATTACACGATTGCCGAACTTCTCCTTCAATACATCAATTGTTTGACCAGCTTTATGACATGTGGCACCATCTTGATGGAATCAGATATCACTGATGTCAAGTCCATCCTATTCTGGCCAAAAATAGTCTTCCAACATGCTACGATAGCGAACTCCATTGACCGTAACATGGCGATCATTTTCATCGACGAAAAAATACGGTCCAATCACACTTCCGGCATGAAATTTCTCACCTCACGGTCACTTTTTGTGGATGCAATGGAGTCTCTTGAAGCACATGTGGGTTCGTTGCTGTCCAATAATGCATATTTTGCTTATTGACAAAGCCATTAAGCCAAAAATGAGCTTCATCGCTGAATATGATTTTTCGATGAAATTCAGGATTTTCTTCAAACTTTTACAGAGTCCAATCGGAGAAGTTTCAGCGCTTCAAATGATCAAGAGATAAAATCTTATAAGGAATATAAAGGAGACTGATGCCTCTATAATAGGCACAGTTCAGAGGGTCTTATTTTTTGATGATATAGCAAACAATACTTATCATCGGGCATATTTTCATCCGACCATATTTTATAGATGAATTGGTGCATGCTCCTCACCAAGTCACCGCGCGCCGGCCGCTTTGAACAGTCCGGCAGCTCCAGCAGCTTTGTTGGACTTAAGTTTTGATATGGCTATCTTCACTTCGCCTAGATCGGGTGGACGGAATTGTTGATCTACGTCTTTATACAGTCTGCAGAAATGGTTCTTCCATATCAGGGGTTTCGTCGTGGTGGCGGAGTGAAACCCAGTACACCAGAGGCGGCATCTCTGATGGCTTTTTCGCAATGTTGCCACTGGTCTTCAATACTCGATGCTGAAGGCATAGGACCTCTTAAGAGATTAAGAGATACTCGATCGAAAAGGATTTGATGATCTCTTGCGATTGTAGCAGTCCGACGTCAAACTTCACAGTATTTCAGGACTGGAGAAGTGCCTTGCGTTGATAGCAATGTCGTCAATTTAATTGACAGTTGATTGATCAGGAGATCTCCAAGTTCCCTTATGAATATCGAGGTGCGAGAACCGCGTACTAGCTACGCCAACATTTCGCCCCGCAGCAAAGTCGATCAGCCTGAATCCATTATCGGACGTGGTGTCGTGTAGGCTGTACTTTCCGACTGTACTACCAAAAATGTCATCTTTTCCTAGCTTTGTGTTAAAATCGCCAAGGAAAATTTTAATGTCATAGCTAGGGCACTGCTCGTATGTTTTGTCCAAGAGCTCGTAGAACCTGTCTTTCGTCATCTTTCTCCTCTGTGGGGGCATGCGCGCATATTAGGCTTATGTTAGAGAATTTAGCCTTAATGCGAATTGTTGTGAGGCGTTCGTCCACATATCTGAAACTTAAGACTTATTGTCTAAGTCTGCCTCCAACGACGAATTCACTTTTGTTGCAATAGCCGTAATAGATATCGTAGTGTTTCGTCCCCTTTTTGCCCGGCCGATCCCATCGCACTTCTCGGATGGCAGTGATATTTGCTTTTCAGCTGTTTAGGGCCTCCGCTAATTATTCGGCTGCACTTGGTCTATTAAGCGACCTAACATTCGACTTACCAATCCGAAGTTCGTTGTCCTTGTTTCGTTTGCATGGTTCGTCATTAGTAAATCCGTCCTTTTCCGAGGCTTGTTGTTGCTTCGTAATTTTTTTTTTTTCCGTGTCCGGTAACCCACTTCGGGGAGTATGAGCCCTTTAGGGCTCATTTGATACCATCTCTTTTAGAAGACCCCAATTAATTCCTGGAAATCCTTATCGGCCTAAGCACCAAATATGTCGAAGAAGCCCGAATAAAATGCTATGTCTGCTCTGGAGGTTTCCATCGCATTTATCTTGATGATTCCCTTGAAACGAACGCACGGCCTTGTCCATAGTCCACCGGCTTCAATTCCTGAAGCTTTGAACTTTTTAAGCATGCATTCCAAGATCTTTATACAAAACGCGGTGTTGGCTGGTTTCAGGTATGCTAACTACTGGGTTTTCAGCGACGCTTTCAGTCACAGCAGCAATATTTTCGATTGACCTGTCGAACTTTACGAAATTGTCACCATTATTGTAGTGAATAATCACAATTTCTATGCATTGCTCACGTATATGTAAATCGTTCCATTTTCTTGATCCGTTTAGTTTTTTTCTTGACAGCTATCAAGGAATGACAGCTTTATGTTTGAAAGGTCAACAAAATATACCGCAAATTTTGAAATGAAAGCTCTTAATGGAAGACCCTTAATTTGTGATCATCATCGATATGAATAGTTATGTTGATGTAGCCATTTGCGTCCATTTGTCCGTCTATCTGAATGTCACCAGTTTTTGTGTCTTGAATTTTTAGAATCCGAAGCAGTGCATGTATAAACAAACATTAAATCCGTAAAAACACGCCCACTTTTAAGAAAATGTCTTTATTTTCAATATTTTTACTAGAAACAAATATATAGTCGTTGCTATTTACGGTGAGAGTTAAGATTTATTGTGAATATTTCACCAAAATCTGTGAGCTTTGGTTACAAATGACGACAGCCACGAACACTTTCTTCTATGGACGAATTTTAGCAACAAATTATTTCGCAAAATCTCTTAAAAATCGTGAGAATGTTCTCTGAGTAGAAAGATGTCATTGTATTGTATAATATTTAAATCAAAAAGTCCACAAACCCACGTTCATTTTATTATGGATGAGTTATAAGATGAGGGATACGGTATCGTACGATCTATTCCAGATGGATCGACATTTTCTTGTATGTTTAATGTTTGCAGCTCATTTTTTCGATTGAGAGAAGCTTCTCATGACAACTTTTTCTTTCGGATGTTTGTCAGTGGTTCGCGAGAGGTGATACCGTTGCTTGCATTCGAACCTTGAACCTCCCTCTCAGTGATCGCACACTTAACCACTGAGCCACATGTATTTTATAAAAATTTTGAATTTCACTTCATCAAACAAAATCTAACAAATCGAATGCGAATGCAAAATCCGACTAACGGATAGACATCAAAGAAAGTATTATAGATGTAATCATCTTTATAAGATGATATGGAAATCCATATCGAAGAAGTTTATATAATAATATAAGGTTTTTTCGATAACCACTAGACAGGCTGCTGCACATCGCTTAGTGTTTAGATTTCAATTAACGTCTGAAATCAGTTTTGTAACAGCATGCTCCGTCGAATGATTTCTTTTGAACCCAAATTGGTTTCTAGGTATAATCTCATTTCTTTCGCACACGAACAAAATTAATTTCCTAGTGACAACTTCTAAAACCTCTCCATTCCACTTACGTTACTTCCTTCCAAGTTCATGGAAACGCTGATAAATCGTCAGCTTATGAAATATCTCGATTCACGAAAACTCCTTAATTACCGGCAGAATGGATTTCGTAGCAACAGGTCCACTGGTGATTTGATGGCATAACTTACAGAGAAGTTGAACCAATCTCTCCATCACTTCGGCGAAACTAAGATGGTTGCGCTTGATATTTGAAAGGCATTTGACAGAGTTTGGCATCAAACTCTTTTGTTGAAAATGCATATGGCATCGATGAGTCTCTTCTTAAATGGATTAGAAATTACGTTGAATACAAGTTGTCTTGGAAGGGCTTCAAGTCTGCAATCCACCAAATAAATGCTGGTGTCCCCCAAGGCTCTGTTTTGTCTCCGACTCTCTTTCTTATTTTTATAAATGATCTCTTGTCTGCAACTTCTAATCCAATCCATCCCTTAGCTGATGACAGCACCCTCAGTTTTTCATATTCGTTCCCTAACTCACGTCCTTGCTCTTCGGCCGTAGAAGGGAATTGTATAATTAAATGGGGTTCAACCAACAAAGTGGAATTTAATGCTTCCAAAATACAATGCTGTCTTCTGTCTCTCAAGCGAAACCAAAATTCTCAACCATTATCCATGGATGGTACTTGAATCATTGAAACCGAAAGACTTGCCATTCTCGGTATGTGTATTAATAACCATCTTCGATGGAACGATCACACATATCGATCCTTAAACGGTGCAAGGAATATTTTACCCCGTCTGATCTGGCCTCAATTTATAAGGCATTCATCCGCCCAAAGCTGGAATATAAAGCCCATATCTGATCTGGTGCATCCAAGACCATTCTGCACATACTAGACAAGGTACAAATGGCGCGTTAAAACTGATCGGTAATCGGGACATTGTGAACTCCACACATTCATATGAACACTTCAAAATTTTACCCGCAATACGCATCATGCTTCGAGTGCACGTCAGTTCACCCTTAAGCCCAACTTGGGTCGTACTGTCAAATGTAGGGATTAGTTTATAAACCGAACGACATGAATGTGGAATGATCTACCATGCTCTGTATTTCCCCATCACTACAACCTTCAAACATGTAAAGCCAACGTTCACATTCTTCTCCACTGTTCCTCTTCCCCATTTTCCTTTTTTTTTTTTTTTTTTTATAATTTGCACGTGTTAAAGGGGATATGAATACCCTTATACTTATTTTTAGAACACGTGCGTTTTTTTTGTGGAAAGGAAGAGACAGAGAGAAAGACAGAGTGGTGTGGTTTGAAACTCAGGTGGTATTAAGTTTCTGTAAACTCCAAGGGTGGCTGTCCAGATAACTGGGGAGTATTTTGTTTTGTTTTTCGCTATTATTGTCGTTGCTTATGATTCACTGTATTTCTTTCCTCCACCTGATTTCATCATCACGATTAAGTTGCATTTTGGCCATATGCCAAAACGCCTATAAAGGGTATTCATATTGTCTTTGGCCCGCGCAAATTACAAAAAAATAGTTAGAGGGATCAGAACGATCCTTCTTCTTCTTCTTTTTTATTATTGGAAAAACCGTCCATGTTTTTCAATAACTCTGGAAGTAGTAGTTGTTTAATATTTAGATAGATTATTAAATACAACGCAATTTCGTCACCTACGTGTAAGTTAACGGCACATACGCTGCACGCTCCCATATCATCCATTCATTTCCCATTCCCACGGTAGCCAGAGGAAACATTATGCTGACATCGTGTCTTGGGCTTCGAACACCTGCATTCAGGCGCATGTAGAGTAAGGTTGTATAATAAGCTTAGGCAGTAATACAAAAAAATTTTTTTAAGTCAGTCTGTTTGGAATCTTGAAAATGATTGCATGGCAATCGGAATAAATATTTTTTAAAAAAGGAAATTAATTTTAATTTGTTTAATTTGTATAAGTTAGATATTTTACGGCGGTGAAGTAAAAAAAAAACAATTTTTTTATTTTGGGACTACTCGTACTGTCCACTTTATTGCGCCAAATAGAACTAATTTATAAAGGTTACCATCAATGCTACAAGGTGTTGATTCAGCAGCTTGGGTTGGATCGACTGTTTCGGAGAATTATTATTGCAGGTGTTCGGATGTGAACTTCCGTGGAATTGCTGATCCAGTGCAGCGATTGTGGGAACCTATGAGTGCACGTGGCGGATGTGTGAGCATTGCCCCCAGTGAGTGGAATGCGACTCTTAACTTTTACGGTGTTAACTTATATGCTTTAGAATGCTGTTGGGAATGTTATCTAAACCGCTAAACTTTTTGTTATTCAATTGCTTGAATACGGCAATTCGTCTAATGTTATAAAGTAATTGTCTATCTGTTCAACTAAAAGTTGATCAGCTTTTAATCCATCAGAGAATCTCAGAAGAGTTGGTACTTCGCTATTTCGAAGACTCGATAATTCGTCATTTACTTCGCCAGCTCTGCAGCTAGGTAGTTCTCTAGCATGAATTGCCTCACAATGAGAACCGATAAGATTTAGCTTATCCGCTCCACTATGTAAGTATAACAAAATAGTTAATCTGTTAATCTCTGCCTGGGAGAGAAGAAACTAAGAAGACAGCGGGATTTTCAGTTTCGGAATTTTTACAGCGGTACATGTTCCTGGAATCAGACTTCAATATATTCGCAGCGCGTTGCATCCAGTAATCATATTCCAAAACTGCTGGCTTAGCAGTATCTTCAGATTACTCAGGAGAGGTCTTAACCTTTGCAGCTTTAAATTGGGCGATTCTTCTTGGAACTGACTCCGTATTCGATTTATCTGAGTAATCAAAATGCTTTTGTAGGTCTGAAGTTTTTTTATGTCACGGTTTAGATAACATTCTATGCTATTGTGCAACTTAATTTTCAGAACTGATGACTCCATAGCTGATAATACCACCGAATTTAGAATCCTGAACGAGAGAGGTGGGGAAGTTTTGATAGCTGTCTTTCAAAATAGGCAATTCGTATTAGAGCATCGATCGGTTGATTTTGAACAGGTGTGTGTGTGTTGATTTTGTCGATGACGTTTGTTATCAGTTATTTATTTTTTTCCCCTACGTTTCGCCAATGTGAATAAGAAGCACATTAAAAATATTAGTAGTGTAGTACTCGTCTTGAAGCCATTCAACTACCTTGTGTATGTTATTGGGTGACTTCAATATTGTTGATGTCACTTGGAAGAACGTGGATGGTGATAAAAATTGAATACCATTCAATATTAAACAAGAATGCGAACAAAGAATCATAGATGGTCTTTCAATTTATTTTATATACATACATATATCTTTTTATTAGATACAATATTCGGAATACTTTGAATAGAATTTTTGATTTGATATTTTTTAACAATGAAAGTAATATTATATTAATATTTCAGAAGCTTGGGATCTTATTGATTTCAGTACAATTCTCCACAAAGCATTACTTTTAGAGTTAAATTTTCTGAATTACTCTAATCATAGTAATAATAATAAAATTTCACCTTAACTTATAATTTTTTTAAACCAATTTTGTTGCACTTAATGATTATTTAAACTGCTAAAACCCCGAATTTAGAACTAATTTAGAACGCAATTATGATGTATTTAAAAAAAAACTGGTTTTGATTCGATTGTGCCTGAAACGCGTGAAACACGTCATAAAAGTAAAAGATTAGTAAATTTAAGAAATTTAAAGGAAAAAGCATACTTAAATAATTTATTAAATAAATCAAATTCAAAATAGAATGAGTTTTTGAATAGATTTGTATACCTATCAGTGGCGTGGGTGAAATTTCAAGAGAGGGAAGCCGAAAAAATTGTAAGTAAAATGTTTTATTCAAGACTTACCATTTTGGTGCTTATTCGAAACACAGACTTAAGATATGCAATCTAAGCCACCTTTGTTATACTTTAAGTCATTGGAATTTACGTAGACAATGAGCTCATCGCATAAAAAAAGTGGCTTCGAAAGAATAATCTATATAAGTTATTGATAGATAACTCGGAGCGTTGTTAAATATAAGAAAATTAGCAATTACAATTATGTACTACCTATTTGTACTCTAAAGCTATCCTACGATTCTCTTTTTTACAAATTCTGCTAAAACTCGTTTATAAAAATTTTAGTTATTTTTAATTTCTATAAGAAGGTGCTTTTCGATAGATAAAAGTGCCAGGTCTGAGAGTCTTTCTTCTTTGTGGGAATTTCTTAAGTGTGGACTATTTTTAAAGTCGAAAAGATCTTTCGACAGAGGCCACAGTCAAAGGCAGGGTTAATTCACACAATGTTAGAACTTGAGAAAAAGTATCTCTAAGCATTTCCGTATTAAAATGCTTATAAAGTTGAAAAACCTCAAGTTTTTTAAGTGAAGGGGTAGTGTATAAATCTTTGAGTTCCTTTTTTTGAAGGCCGTGGTGTAGTGGTTCACGGTTCGAATCCTGATGTCAATAATCATCTATTTATTTCGCATGGAATAAATAAAAAGTCGATCAATTGCGAAAGCTTATGTCAACTCTACTGTGAAGGCATAACACTGGCAGTAGGGCGGTCATATGGCTAAAATGCAACTTGATTGTGGTGATGACATCAGGAGGACGGAAAAAAATACTGTGAATCATGAGCAACGACAAAAGCAAAAACAAACAAACTCCCCAGTTATCTGGACAGCCACCCTTGGAGTTCACTGAAACTTAATAACAGCTGAGTTTCAAACCAATTGCAGCAATCTGTCTTTCTCTCTGTCTCTTCCCCTTTCCTCAAAAACGCCCGTGTCCTAAAAAGTAGTATAAGGGTATTCATAACCCCTTTCACACGTGCAAATTATAAAATAAAAAAAAAAAGTAGTAAAATTAAAAATTCCATGAAATAGGGTAAAGAAGATATTTTGTAATCCGGCATTGAATTAGAAAAATATTCATATTTTGATTTGTTTAATAAATCAAAGAAAATATATGAACTAAATGAACTATACATAACTATTCTTAATCTGACTTGTAACATTATCTATAATTGCTACAAAAATTCGGCTATAATTTGTATTTGAATCAATATTAAGTAGTCGGCTTTTGCGTGGAGGTTCTGAGCAGTTACTTAAGCTCTCATAGATTGAGTCAAATGAGTTTGAAAATTCAGAATGAATCCATGACTCAAAACCCTCGATCTCTTTCTTCGCAAGCTCTATGTCTTCTCTGCAATTGAATAAGACGTTCACTATACGCGAATGATATTGCCATCGAGTCTCTGATACCCCGGAATGCAAGCTCTTGTTTTCCTAGAAGAACAACAGTGTCTATGAAACGCTTAAATCGCGATTGCGATCAACTTTTCTATTATGAGCCTCGTAAGTATTCCCTAAAGAAATCTCTATGCGATATTCGCCAGATTCATGCAAATTTGCAACTGTCAGTCAGCCATGGATTCTTTTTGTAAAAAGACTCATGAAAATGTTTCTGATACCCATCCTTTCGCGTATAATTAATTTTCATTGATGGTGGTGTCGAGCGACCTAGTTCTATACCTTTTTTTTTGTTTTTTTTTACAAAAAAGAAAGCTTACTGCACGCGTGGGTTTCTTTTAGAAGAAAATCAGTTAAACAACACTCAAAATTAACTAGAGACATCTTGTCTAAGAATAATAAGAATGTTCAATGGGGCACCTCTTGAGTAGATTTATAATTACTTACTTGGTATATAGCTAATAACTATTCACTTAACTCACTCACTATTTTATAATAATTTAATGGTTTAAAACACTAACTTAACTACCAATATGTAATTGCTAAATTTTTAAAATTCTAGCAGTCACAAAAATCACAAAAATTTGCATCCAAATTTTCAATAAATCACGCACAATTACACAACCGATTTGCAACTGTCATTTCAAATTTGCAAAAAAAAAATTATGCAAAGAAATTATACCCAACAAGTAAGAAAAACCTCGAACGCTGTTCGAACCACTACATCACCCAATAACTCGATTTTCGTCGGCTTATTTTGTTGCCTACAATAGAAAAAAAACTCCCTCGAACTAAAATTTTTCTCCTCGACCAATGTTCTTCCACAAAAGCCGAGAAATCTCGGGTTATTTTCCTCATAAGCGAATGTATTGTAATATGCGAGCTACGGCTCAAGTAGATAAAACGTTATTCTGTGAGATTATTTCTTTATTTTCTAGTTTATAGAACAATTCAAGTTCACACTATACTGTTCTTCGCAAATTCTTTCCTTACAAGGTCTCTTTCGTCTCAAATCACTTTATCTCATTTCAATTACTTAATTCACAAATCCAAACTAATTACTTCTTCTTGTTAACTCTCAACTTTCAATTTATCACAAAATTACAACTTTGCCTATTATCACTTTTCCAATCTCTTCGTGCGGTTCAAAACCCAACTGCCTTGCCTCGATCGCCATCTGTCCTTATATAGTCGCATATCTGATAGCCAGAAACTTCTAGCAAATTCTTCGACCACTGGAACAAGAAAATTCTGATGTAATAATTCCAAGATGACAGCTGCAGCGAATAATCTCTTGCGGTTATAACTCTCTTGCGGTTATAATTCTCTCTTATTTCCGCGACGTCGTCTTAGACATAATCCGTCTCTTACCGTGGACACGAACCTCGAATGAAAAGACACTTCGGAATGTGTTGCATCTTTTTGGGGCGTAGTTATTATGCTACATTATGTTACATTATGTTAGACAAAGAAATCGCAAATAAACTTCTACAATATGCCAGAAAGGAATAGAGTTGAAAGTTCGTACTGTGAATAAATGAATGCATAAGCCGGAAAATGAACGGCTTCTCAAAAAAATTCAACGCAAAAGTTCATTTGTGTATGAATGAAAAATGGTTTGATGAACAAATAATTGAATGTGATGGTTGGCAAGTGGCAAAATAAAAATTGTTGATATTTGAAAAGGGAAGCCGGAAGGAATCGGCTTGTATGGACGCCACGCCACTGATACCTATATAAATTATATGTCTTGTCCAAGTCGTTTTGGAATAACATTAATTCGAAAGAAATACCTCAGATTAGCCCAAGGTAATGGAGTTTGAAAATGTAAGTTGAATAGTTTTGCAAAGCACTTCCGATTTCTTTGCCAATTTCGCTATATACCAAGTCTCAAGAGCAGTTGACACTAAACTACCACTTTAATGTTTCTTGGACTTAAGAGAAAAAGAAATTGTAAATTCAACAGCTCAAAGTTGTCAAAAGCGAATCGGTAAAAATTTTCTTTCAAAAATATGTATCAACAGCTGTAATTGCCAATTTTAAGTAAATTTAGCCGATGAATTGGTTGATTTGGGATATTTTTCTATAACAATTAATTTTTTTAGTTGCTTTTACTGTCATTTCAGTTTTAATTGTGCATTTTTGCAATTGATTTTACCGATTTTGTCTTGTGCCAATAATTGAATCAGCAAAATCAACAGATGTCTTGTCAGTTGTTACAGCCGAAGTATAATACATACAGTGCTTCGCAAAAGTATAACCGCACCCTGTAAAAGGCCTTTTCCAGGAAACTCAAAACGGATATAGGCCCTTTATTTTTTTTTTTTTATTTTATTTTCTTTTGGGATTTCCAGCAATAAAAAACTGTTTTGTCTAGCTTGCAGAAGTATAGCTGTACGTTACAAAAACTGCAATTTCTCTGCAATTTTCATTCAGTTTTTATTGTGATTTTGACAAATAAAAATGCCTCGTGGTATGCATTTAACGGAAGTAGAAAAAGGGAAAAATACTGGCTTTTCGTGAGGATGGTTTGGGCTTTAGAGCAATCGCGAAGCAAATGTTAAAATCGGACCGTGTCATTTGAAATTTTTTACAAGAGCCAGAGTTTTATGGCACAGCAATCCGACCTGGCCGTCCACAGAAGCTTACAAATCGCGATCAAAGGCGAATAATAAAGTCTTCGTCCAATTCGGTGCGTTCATTGTCAGAGATTCGGGGTGTTTTAGATTTAGATGTTTCGGTTTCGACGATTTCGGGTACTATAAAACGCAGCGGATTAAGCATCCGAAGCAAAATGGTGCCTGCTCTATGTCTAACGGCAGCCCACAAGGAAAAGAGAGTGTTCAACATGGATCGTATTTGGAAAACCGTAAGTAACATTGTGCTCATTTCCTTTTTTTTTTTCTTTGAAATGTCTTAATCTAATACAATATTTGTTTTTTAAAGATTAATTTTAATGATGAAAGAAGTTTAATCTGAATGGATATTGGCACGATTTACGGAAGGAACCAAGGTTTTTTTCTAAGAGGAACTTGTACGGTATGGGGGGCCCAAAACATTCGGTAAATAAATATACAATAGCTGTGGGTTTTTTTTTTCAAATCAATCAAACAAAAACAAAACTATATTAATTTAAGACCCAATGATAAATGTAAGATACAAATTTACGGAAATTAAAAGACAAAAAGAAACAATTTAATTTAAACAAATTTCTGACTTGAGAAACATCCATATTAAATAGCCATATTTTGACTTCTTTTAAGAAAATACGTTGTATATTAATTATTCTAATTTCGTATGGTAATCGATTAAATAATGTAGGTGCTGATACAGTATAAAAGTTGGAAAAATTTGTCTTGTTTACCACTGGTACCTTTACTAGTTGCTGAGAATTTTAACCTGTATATATTTGAATTTCTTCTTTACTTTGTAAACATATAGATGTTTTATTGGTAAAATTTGAAGGAGACGAAATATAGGCAAACTACTTTTTAATCTACTTTTTTTTACAAATAATTCTGACAATATGCTTTTGTGCTATTTGTAGTGGTTCAATTGTATTATTGTAAGCTCCACCCCAACTCGTTAAACCATACTGTAGTTTTGAGTTAGCAAGACCATAGTAAATTACTGTGAAAAGTTTTTTTGAACAATAAGGTTGTAACAGGAACATTTTACGCGTCGCACACATCATATACTTTATTAAGTCAGCTGCATGGATTTTCCAACTCAAATGCTTATCTATTGATACTCCCAGATACTTAAAACATTCAACAGATTCTATTTTAAAAGAATTAGAACAATAGGATACATCCATACGGAAATTGACTTTACCACAGTTATGAGCGGACATTGAAAGTTCTGGACATATAGCGGAGTGAAAAACAACATTACTTTCAAGCAGACTTGAATTTTTTAAATTGAAAAACATAAGCTTAGTTTTTTCGCTTACAATTAGTTCGTGCTTTGCAAACCATTGCCTTAACAGTTGCACTCCAGTCTCTAATTTTACCACCGACTCGAATATTGAACTGTTTACGTATGTAAATGACATATCGTCAGCAAAAGCTGTTATATTACTACTCAAATTTTGTTTGAATATGGAGTTTATATAAATAAGAAATAGAAAACCGAACCTTGAGGCACACCAATCCGTAAATGCAACATATTACTAAAACCTCAGTTAATTTAAACTCGTTGAGATCTTTCTGATAAATAGGACTTTAACCAATTTAACATTGAATCCCTGAATCCAGCTTTGTAGAGTTTGTCCAGAAGGATCGTATTATTAACCATATCGAAGGCATTTGTCATGTCAATAAATAATGCGATAGGACTACTATTGCTATTAAAACCGCTGCATATCTCACTACATAATTTTAAAAAAGCTTCTTCTGTTGATTTACCCTCGCGAAATCCAAACTGTTGATGTATGCATAAGTAATTATTCTGGTTTAAAAATGACAAAATACGATCTTTTATTGCTTTTTCAAATAGTTTAGAGAAAGTTGGAAGTAATGAGATTGGTCTATAATGGCTCACTGATTTTCGACAACCTTTTTTATGAAGAGGAATAACTTCAGCAGCTTTTAACGCAGACGGGAAAATACCACAATTAACACTCATATTAAATACATAACATAGAACATCAACAATGAAGAAGGCAATATGTTTAACGAGAAAATTATTTATTCCATCCGAGTTTTTATTGTTAAGATGCATTATACGTTTATAAAGTTCTAGTGATGAAAAAGGTTGAAAAACAAAGCTATTTATCTGAAAAGCATCATCAACTAGGTACGAATATAAGTCACAACTGCAGTCGTTTTGAAAAGGATTAGGTTTGTAATTTGATGCAATAGATGGAAAATAGCTATTGAAAATGTTTGCAATATTCATAGGGTTATCTACTAAAGTATTATCAACCTGAATTTCACTAATGCTTTCTTGTTTTTTACCATTACTTAAAATATTATTAACAACTCTCCATTCCTCTTTTACATTACCTCTGCAGTTCTCGAACTTCTGTGAATAAAATCTTTCTCGACAAATAGCTACTTTTCTTTTTACTAATAGACTGAGTTTATGGTAGTGTCGCTTTAGATTGGTGTTTCGGGGGTTATTTTTACATTTTTTACGAAGGGAATTTTTTTCGTTTATCATTTTAGGCAAAACCTCATTTATCAAAGGCTTCATTTGTTTGAGCTTATTATTGGTACCCGACTGAATATTGGTAGAATTAGCAATATGTCCTTTTAATATTTTCAAAAAAGCGTCATAAGCTTGTGAAGGATTATTTTCTATATAAACCTGCTTCCAGAACTTAAACTTAAGGTCATTTAATAGTTTTAAAAAGTCTATTTCCTGTCTGTCTGGAAAGGGAATGTATCTATTTGTTTTATTATCTGTACCATTATCTATATCGAGCCTTAGCATACAGTGGTCAGTAATACCCAAATCAAGTACCTAAATTGAAACCTTGTCCGACCAACTTTTTTGAAATCTTACAAAAATGTGATCAATGCAGGTTTGCGTTACGTCTGTTATGCGAGTTGGTTCGTTCACAAGCGATTTTAAACCATATGAGGACATTAACAGCATATATTTGTCAGAATCATTGCTATCACTTAAAACGTCAATATTTGTATCTCCTACAACAATTAAATTCTTTGATTTTACGTTCTTCAAAAGCTCATCCATACGTTCAATACATTTTTGTTCAAGCCATTTTCATGCAAGCGATAGATACACAAACTTGTAACAAGTTCATCAATTTTTTTATAGGTAATTTTAATGATATCTGCACTGCTAAAATTATACTTTACTACTTCTTCACAATTGACCGGTTCTTTTATGAATACTGCTACACCACCTGCACTATACGAATTATTGCAATTACCATATAATTCATAGCCCGGAATATTGTAATTGGATAGTTCGCAGTCGTATAACCAGATTCCGGACAAAATAATAAAGTCAGCTAACAAATTCAACGAATCAATATGAGCAACAAAAGAATTAAAGTTTTTTCTCATACTACGAATATTTTGATGTATTAATAAGGTAGGATTAGAGGACTCTGATATATTTTTACGTTAATAGAAGGGTTAAAATTCATTTTAAATAAATATAAAGAGTTTACTTATAGGTTAATAATATCTTCAAAACACCTAACCTGAATTGCATCATCCCCTTCTTTTTTTACGCAAAAATATTACATTTTTCCTAACCCATATAAATTTGTAGTTCTTCTTCACTTTTATCTTCCTGGTTGCATTGAATAGTTCTCGTACATGGGGAGTCAAACTGTCATTCACATAGATGTTGGTACTATCAAAACGCTCACCAAAAAATTTCGCAGTGAGCTTAACTTTTCTTTTCGCTCTCATTATGCTTTCCTTCGTTCCAATTTCATAACAAGAATGTTGGTGTGATTCTCAGATGCAATATCGCATGGCCCACTAGTACTCCTAATTTGCTGTAAGATTCCTATCAGATCATCGTTAGTTTAAGATGCTAAGTTTCTTTTTTGAAGCGGTTAGACTTCGGTAGTGTTTTGTACGCGTAAAAAGTGGACGAATAAGTAAATAAATTTTAAATCCGAAATGGATTCTAAAGTAACTGGTAATCAAGAACCATTGCAATGCAATGAATTAACACGTATGTAAGTAATCGTCGGTATGTTGCAAAAGTATATGTCACAAAGTGTATGTTTCAGGTTATTGCGCACTTAAAGTTATTGGCTCGATAAAAACATAAAATATTACCAAACTAATTTCATATACAGTGAGAGTGGAAAATTTGTATACAGCCAGTACCTACTAGTAGAAAAGCTAAGATGCTCTATGTAGCGAAAGACTTATAAAAATAATTTGAACACACAAATAAAGCACTCAAAAATTAGTATACACCGCAATTTATTTATAAATTCATGAGTTCCGTTACAATTTACGTAATACTCCAATATTTTACAATTCTTGCAACTATTCTGTCGCAAGTTGTCGTAGTGCGTGGTAAATATTTTGAGATTTTCAACTAATAACTGAGATTTGTATTTACAATGGTACGAGGAAAGGATATACCGATAGAAGTGAGAAATTTAATTGTGCAGCATCGGAGAGAGGCAAAACCCCAAGCGGAAATTGCTGAAATGGTGAAAAAAAATAGTGCAACTGTACAAAAAAATATCGAGAGGTATAACTTGCGAGGAAATTTGGAAACTGTGCAACGATCTGGTCGCCCTTGCGTTATGACTGACACCGAAGTGCGAAAAATAGTGAGGCAATCAAAGAAAACTCCGACATCAAGTGCAGTGAAAATAGTGCAAGACCTCTCTCAAGAGCGTGGAAATCTAGTAAGTGCCTCAACTATTCGTGGAGCCTTACATGCTAGTGGATTACACGGAAGTGTGCCACGAAAGAAACCATACATTTCTAATGTTAATCATCTGAAACGCCTTACCTTCGCAAAAAAAAACCACTTACTCGTAAATACGGCTCTAACGTTTTGGGATAATGTCATCTTTAGTGCCAAGAGCAAGTTTGCTGCGGAAACAGCAAATCTTGTTTTCATTGAATCGACAATGAATAGTAAGGATTGCCTAACCATTTTGTAAGACAATTTGCTCCGCAGTGTGCAGAAATTGGGTTTCACCTCGGCTTGGGTCTTCCAGCAAGACAATCACTCAGAGCATACAGCCAAGATTGTCAAAGAATTGTTGCTGTACCATGCCTTTAAGCAGCTTAACTTTCCTCCACAATCTTCAGACCTTAATCCCATTGAACATTTATGGAAAATTTTGGACAGGAATATCAGAAAACGGTCCATAACGTCAAAACAGGGCCTTCGGACGGCATTAACCGAAGAATTGGCAAAAATCTCCCCCAATGTTACTAAAAAGCTAGTTACTTTGATTCCTAGAAGATTGGTCGTAGTAATCAAAACTCATGGAGGTCCGACGAAGTACTAACGCTTAGCTTATTAACCCTATGTAAGACAAAAAGTGTTTATTTCTGAAGTTTAAACCGACGACGTATTTGTGTCGATGTTTCAACCACTAATTCTATAATAAAATTTGAAAAATATTTAAAAAAAAAAAATTCGAGTGTGATTTATTGAATTTCATAACTGGTACTTGTTTAAATAATGAACAACACAATTTAAATAGCACCAATATTACCACCACCAACGTACGCAAAACTAAATGATGTTGCCTACAACTTTCCTGAAGAGAATCAGGAAAATTTTTTATTATTATTGGATACAAATGACATTAAACAACCAGTGGGTTTGGTAGAAGATATTACTGCAACAGATTTACCATCAGATCTCAAAGACATTCTTAAGCCGTGGGGTTTATTCGACGAACTAGCTGAAATATTTTGCAGTACGGTTTTATAATTATTAACCATTTAAAATTAATGTAAAAAGTTACCGATTATTGATCATAAAGTAGATACAGATTTCATTGCCCATATGTATATTTTTTATTTATTTATTTTTTAATTAAAAACTTTCTTCTCATAGGAGTACAATCCAACATCTCTTACAAATACGTTGTCAATGAGCTCTAATATTTCTGACTGGTTAAAAAAGCAAAACACAGTTTCAGAGGAATCCATTTCAAGCCCGGTGTCATTTGCTCCTCAGTAACCAAGTGTATCTGTTTGCAGTGATTTGGTAAAAACAAAATCCACTTTGGTTGGTAGTTTGGTAGTTCATTTAACAATTAAGCGAAATCGTAAATTCAATACTTTATGCTATTAGCTTAAAATCAAGACCGGAAAACATTGAATTGACTGTCGTTTTCGGTAATTTCAACAACTTCTTTTTCTCCGTATGTGTTGCAGTTTTCGAATGAAGATAGATGAATAGAAACGCAGATAATATTAAGAAAAATGTTTTCTTCTAATTTTCATTTACTTAAAATTATTTTCAATCAGTAGTAGGGCTGCGGACGCAGCTTGCGTTTTGTAAGTAGAAAAAGACGCATTTTGAGATAGACAATCGAAATAATGTGTTTATGATATATTGCAAATAATCAACTTTTACTTAGAAATAATGAGAGGTTTAAGAAGGAAGATGCGAGTTTCTTTTTAAAGAGTCAACCTTATTTCGCAAAAAGTGTTAGATTACTTACTCACTTTAGATGGCCCCGGGTGTCCTGAGCCTCAACCAAGAAGCATCCCCAGCCAGCGCAATCTTACACTATCTGCTTCCAGTTTTACACACGAAGTTGTTTCAGCTCTCTTTTCACTTATGTGCACCACACTTCGCTACTCTGCGCCAACTCTTCTGACAAGATCGAAATGGCTTTACAACCTATAAAGTTCGTTGTTATAACTTCTTCTCTAATCCCCATCAGTAAAAACTAGAAGAATTTTTCTTTTAAAACAACCAAGGGCGTTTTCATTTGACAACGTCCATGCTTCTGTGCCGTTTAGCAGGACTGGGATGATGAGGGTTTTAAACAAAGGCACCTTAGTTGTCAGTGAAATGACTTTGCTACTAAATTGTTTTCTTAATCTAAAGAAATACCGGTTGGCAAGAGTGATCATTCGCTTGACACCTTTGCGCTAGCATCATTATTCAAATTCAAAGCGAAACCGCTAAAGCCATTTTCACCGCATCTATTTCAATATATACGAAAGCACCACTGACAGCCCGCTAGGTTCTTCAAATTACGGCAATGTCGTTGGCATACACTAGTAGTTGTACAGACTTTTGGAAGATTGTACTCCTGATTTTGGCTTGAGAATTTGTACAATCCTTTAAAGAAATCACATGACAGTGGGTCACCGTGTCATAGTCCTTTTCTGATATCAAACCCAATGGTGATGTTATTAAATACCTTAATGGAGAAGCGTGCATTCTCCAGATGGACGAGTTTGACATGGCTCTGTATTACTCCTTTCTACAAAATATCGATTTGGAGCTCGTGGGTTTTTTCCAAGATCTGCCGCAATGTTAATAACTGATCTATGGTAGACCTTCCTGATCTAAAACCACACTAACGTGGATGGCAGGAAAGTGTACCTAAGTGCTTATCACGGGGGCCATACGGTCCATTGTTGTTTTCCTTTTGTAGTGTGGCCTGCTATCTTTATGAAGCCTATTATGTTCCTTAGTGGAACTTGTACGAGATCCCTTAGTACGACAAAAAGCCTGTTTCCCATATGACAGAGGCGGCGGTTGTGTAAATGTGGGCAATCACATAACAAGTGTTTGATGGTTTATTTTTCCTCCATATCTTAACAGCTCTTGTAGTGCTCGGGTGTGTTGATGCCTAGTCTAGCAGCCATTTCCCCTATCGCGCAGTGTCCTGTTAGCGCGAATATCAAGATTCTTTTTTATTCATCGCCAGCGGGCTTTTTGTTCTCCTTTCATCCACTGTCGACCATAAGCTGCGAGATATGACACAGTCGCTTCTGGCAGACCAATGCTGATACATTTTTAGAAAGTTCATCTTCTGTTTCGTTTCCTTCTTATTACTATGTCCAGGAACCCAGCAGAGAGTTACGTCATGGGTGTTGCATATTCTGTTCAATGTATTACTTACTTTACTTATGTCCTGTATCCCCTTGTGGGTCCTAGGGCCTCTACAACGCCTACGCGCCATCGTGTGCGATTTCTGGAAATGTGCCTCAGCTCTCCCCAACTCTTTCCCAGTTGCCGTGCTTCCTTCTCAACTGTTCTGCGCCACGTACTCCTAGGACCGCCGCGTATCCTGCCATCCTGGGTAAGCGGGTTCCATTGCATCGCTTGGTTAGCTATGGACCTGTCACTCTTTCGGAGAGTGTGACCGATCCACTGCCACTTTCGTCGTCGTATGGTTGTGCCTATAGGTTAATGGCCCGTTCTCTGATAAAGCTGTTCGTTAGAGATACGGTTTGGCCAGAATATCCTTAAGATGTAACGTAGACACCTATTGACAAACGTTTGCAGCTTCCTCGTGATAGTGACGGTCACTCTCCAGGTACCACATCCATATAGCAACACGGATTCAACGTTGGAACGGAACAGTCGTAGCTTGGTGTTTAAGCTAATTGCATTACTTCGCCAAACTACGGATAGCATCCCAAACGCAGATTTTGCTTTACCTATTCGGCTGGCTATATCCAGTTCGGTTCCGCCATCGGTTGAGACAATACTCCCAAGGTATTGGAAACTCTCTACTCTCTCAACTGTTTGTCCAGCAATGCATATATGAGTTGATGAGTTTGGTCCTAGGCTGATCATTTTTGTTTTTGCCGAGTTAATTTTCAGCCCAACGACGTCTGCTTCCCTCTCCACATTTGCTGTCATTTGGTGAAGGTCCATTATTCTGTGAGACAGTAGGCATACATCGTCGGCGTAGTCGAGGTGTTTGAGTTCAGATGTAAGAGTCCATCGAATTCCGCCGCATTCAGCACATCGCTAATCACCAATAAAAACAATATTGGTGAAAGTATGCAGCCTTGCCGAACCCCACTTTGGACTTCGAATTCCTCAGACAGCCTTCCTCTGTGCAAAACGTGACATGTGGACCCATCATATGTAGCTTTGATAATTGCTATTAATTTATCCGGAATGCCTCTCCTGCGCAAGGCACGCCAAATAAATTCCCGATTGGCACTATCAAACGCCTTTTCAAAATCGATGAACAACAGGTGAAGTGGTGACCGATATTCAACACATTGCTCGATGATGATCCGCAGGGTGTTGATGTGGTCGACACAGGAGGATCCAGAGCGGAAACCTGCTTGTTCGGTGTCAAGTGTGTCTTCAAGGTGTTCTTTGATTCGCTCCAGGATGATTCTAGCTGTTATCTTGGCCACAGCAGGCAGCACGCAGATACCTCTCCAGTTTTCGCACTGCATTAGGTTGCCTTTTTTAGGGAGCTTGACAATCATTCCCTTTTTCCACTCATCTGGAAAACTCTCGGCTTCCCATGTTCTCCCGACAAGTGGGAACAGTAGCTCTGCCGATGCTGTTGGCGCAGCTTGAAAAAGCTCCGCGGGTATGCCGTCAAGTCCTACCGCCTTATTAGTTTTCAGTGCTTTGATTGCGGTAATAATCTCTTCTTTACTGGGGGTTGTGGTGCGAATTCGGGAACTTCTTTCTACGGACACTTCAGTCTGACTTGGGTGCATATTGCTGGCGAATACTCGGTTTAGAACCGAAGCAAAATGCTCCTTCCATCTCTTCAGTTGATCCTCATCCGATATTAGCAACGAACCGTCTAAGCCTTTCACTGGGTGTTGAGTAGAGCTTCGGCCACCTGTAAGCTCTTTAGTGATTCTATAAACGGTTCTGCTGTCGCACCTCGCTGCTGCTTCTTCTGCTTCCGTAGCCAGCGCATTGATGTAATTGCGCTTGTCACGTCTCACGCTACGCTGTTCTTCTCTCATCTTCATGCGATATAGGGACTCAAGCTCGATCCTCCCTGCTGCTGGAGTTGCTGCAATTTGAGCTCTTAGCTGTTTTCGTTCGTTGATCCTTCTCCAGGTATCCTCGGAAAGTCACGCCCTATGGTTTCCCTGTGATCGACCGACAATCCTTTCAGCACCTGATGTGAAAACAGTTTTCACAGCGCACCAATGGTCTTGGATGGTGGCGGGCAGGGAGCTGCTGATTGTTTCCACTCCACGTGAGAGATGGTCCCTTAATTCTTGGCGCACTGTGGGAACTCTCAGTCGGTCTACATTGAACCTAGGTATTCTTGTGTCGTTAGATCTACGAACGGCAGCAGTGCGTAGTCGGAGAGTAGCTATCATAAGGTGGTGATCTCGTACCAACCCCATGTCGGCACCTCGCCTGTTTCGGACGTCTAGGAGACTACTTCTAAAACGGCGACTGATGGCAAAATGGTCAATTTGGTTGGAGGTTGCTTGCCTGTCAGTTGACACCCAACTGATTTTATGGCAGGCTTTGTGCTCAAACATGGTGCCACCTATGACAAGACGATTTGCGTTGCAAAAGTCAACAAATCTTTCGCCGTTGTCATTCCGATTGCCTAGTCCGTGCCGTCCCATAACATGTTTGAGCCCTTCGTTGTCGCAGCCTACCTTGGCATTCAGGTCCCCCATCACAATGACAATGTCGCCATTGGGTGTTGCATTATGAACAGCTCCCAACTGGTTGTAGAAGTTCTCCTTTTCTTCCTCAGACGAACCATCCGTGGGGGCGTAACACTGTATGATGGTGACGCGACGTACACTCGTCCGGAATCTGGCCGTTAAAATCCTATCACCGTGCGGTTGCCAGGTAATTAGGCCTCTGCGTGCTGTTGGCGTTAGCAGCAGTCCAACTCCATATCCACGGGGGTTTCCGGTTGGTCTTCCGGAGTAGAGTAATACAGTATTACGCGTTGGGGATTGGTACTCACCCGCATCTAACCATCTTATCTCGCTTACTCCCAATAAGTCCAGCCTATATCGCATGAACTCATGCTCCAATTGAAGGAATCTGGCGTTCTGAGGTCCTTCACTCTGAGAGTCAAGGAGCGTCTTCACATTCCAGAAACCAATCTTAGTCCGGGTACGATAGCCAAAGGTCGTCAACGTATTATCAGTCCTTATCCGAGGCATTGTGTCGGTTTCCATAGCTATTGTAGTTTCGGTAACGCGGGTTGCTGGCCCAGGTTACCTAGCCTAGGCATAAGACCCTAGACAATCTCGCACTTGCAATTTTGGCCTATATGTATAAGGATTTATACATGCAGTTGCCCGGGGACCACCACGAGGAGGTAAAGCAAGCACTACATTACGAACTTGATTGTTGCGCTACTGGTCCAATCCATGTTTTGGACAGTCAGTAGTTTCCCGATCAATCGCCATGCAGATCCCCAATGTATTACGACATCTGGAAAATGTTTTCTATTTGACTTCCTCGCTGTCTAGTGCTTTGATTGCCGCTTCACGATCCACGAAAATTGCAATCTTTGAAGGATTTAGTTTTGTTTGCTATGTATAGTCTGTGCAGCCCTATCAATGGCGACCTCAGCTTGAAAGATGCTACAGTCATCCTGTAGTTTGTATGAGTGGTTGCAAAACACTCCGTGGATACTTTCATCTGAGCATATCTTACAATTGAGTTGATACATTCTCCTTGTCAAATCATCCCAAGCTGCTTTAAATAGCTCGGCAGTAAGACTGTCGGCTCCATCAACCATGTTAGGTTTAAGATAATATTTTACTATCTTCACCTTATTTTGATCTGGTGGATGGAATTGTTGATCGTCATTACCCAGGTTGAATGGAGTATTTTACATCACAGCGAAGTTTTGATCATTACCACCGTTTAACAGTCTAAAGAAGTGATCTTTCAAATTTTCAGCACTGACTCTACTACTAGTTTTCTTCTTCATTCCCACAGTCTTCCGTTAGGGCTTTGTAGCCTTGACATGCTATTTTTATCTTCTTGTAAAACTTTCAAATACCAATCTTCTCCACTGACTCGATCTCGCACTTTCTTATTCTTTGAAGCTAGAATTTTTCCCTTCGCTTCTGCTTATAGATGTTGTAAGCTCATCTCGTCACTTTATGCAGTGTCGCTTGGTTTGTTATGTACACGGCACTCTTCATCAAACCAGGGGTTCCTTTTTATTTGTTGCGAGAAACCCAGCACATTTGATGGCTTGCTGTCAATGACACCATTGATCATCTGTGCGTGACGTTGTTGGCATTGGATTATTTCAGATCAGGGACACTCGGTCGGCAAATTCTCTGGCAGTCTCTGTTCAATTTCCCCACAATACTTCTTTGGTGTTGTGGTGTTTGGGATAACCTTGGCCAAGCCAATGTTGGCTGCTCGGAGAAGATTCTAACATCCAAAATAATGCATGAGTGAGTTGCATCATTCGTAACCTGATCCATTAGTTGATTCCGAGAGCTCCATAACGACGGTTTTACAAGAGTTTCCTCTTTTTTTTTTGGCCTAGGGTAAAGTTGGCAATAAGAAGTTTGAGAAAAAACTTAGAAATATAATATATTATAATACATTAATTCAAGAATACATTAATTCAAAAAAAAACATTTGTATATTTACGTGCTTTTTAAAAAATTAATTAATCCCTACGTTGTATCTTATGTGACTTAAGTTATTTTATCATATCAAAAATAATTAAAACTGATTTCTCAACACAAGTTAAGGGTTTTTGAAAAATCATAAGACTCTAAAATCAAATTCATACGAGTTTTATCATATTAGTTTTATTTATTAATGTAAAAGACGCGGGAAATGAGTACGATTTTGTTTTACTTTTTCTTTTTACTTTATTTTTTGTTTGTACAAAGTGTGTCTTGGCGGCGCGACGATACAACTAACAATGACTCTGATAAAAAAAATCCTAGAAGAGGAAGAAAGCACAAAACTGCTGATGTAAAGGATTTTTCTTACAGCAAAGTCACGCCACCGTTCTGCTATATACATACATATGTACTATACATTATACATAGGTACAGGAAAAGAAAAGATTAACAATGCAAACCAGAAAATCGTAAATACAGTGTAAAAGAGATAAATATATGTTGTATTGCCTTCAACAATATGATAATACAGGGTGTATCTTAAATTCCCTTACATTAAAAAGAGATTTTTAGGTACAAAATTAAACTTAGCAATTTATTTCATTTATATAAACTTGAAGGTAACAAATTTCATTTATAAAAACATGATACAGTGATGAACTTAAGTCTACGTACACCTCAGAATCCCCCCAAAAAATATCTAGACCACAAATAAATGATTAAAAATCATAAATTTCTTAAAATAAGCTCTATTTTTGAACATCAACATTCATGAGGAAAAAAAGAACAGTCTACGTACACTTCCAATGTCTTATAAAATAAGATAAAAGTTTTCAAGTCTCAGTATTTCGTTGACCCTCCATTTGCTGAAATTACGGCCTTCATTCTATTTTTGCATAGATTTGATGAGATTTTGGGTCACTTCTGCTGGAATGTTGTTCCATTCTTGGTATAAAGTTGAGATAAGATCGTTCTAGTTACTAATCTTGTGTTTTCGATTTTTACGCTCCAGATAATCCCATAAATATTCAATGGGGTTCATGTTGTTTGGGATGGTAAAAAAAAAGACACACTTTCACGCTCCAAGCCGTATGCTTGGGATCATCAACAAGATCCTAATCCCAATTTGTGTGCCAATTGCCGCAAAGTGTTCTTTAAAATATCTAAGTACACTATATGATTCATAATTTCTTCAATTATTACTAGATTACTCACACCAGCCGCTGACATGCAACCCCATACTAGAACGTTCTCCATGTTTAATGGTCGGAACTAAGTTTTCCTTTTTGAGGCTCTCATTTGCCTTCCTTCATGTCCAAACAAGTTGAATTTGCTCTCATCACTAAAGAGAACACTGCTCCAGAAAGACATGTCATAATTTTGATGAAGCTTAGCAAACTCCACCAGAGGTTTTTTTTTTTTTTATCGGACTTACGAGTATGTAAGGCTTTTTACGTGCTGATCGTTATATCTGTTATATCCAGAACGGTGCATCTTTACCGGTACCATCGTTGACGTTATTTGCTAAAGTTTTTGACGATGTACTGGGCTTATTCTTTATTTCTGCCAAAATACTTCTGCCGTCACGTTCTGTTAGCTTCTGAGGTCTGCCACTTCTCAACTTATTCTCGACTCAATTTCTTTTACGGTAGTTTCTTATAACATTAATTAATTAGTTTCTATTGAACATTAAAATGTGTTTTTTTTTTTTCAATCTATTTTTCCGATTTCGCGGTAATATCGACCTTCGTTATTCAATTTAACGATTAGTTCCAACACCTCATGCAATACTCGTATCTCTTATAAACTTTTCTTTGAACTGTGCTTTTCATCTGCTGACAACTGCTAAAGCCAATGTACAATGAAATGAAATTTTTCAAAAATTACCGCTATTCTCTGGCGGTGTACTTTTTGTTCTTTTTTATTAATGAACTCTACTTCTTTTTTGTACAAAATTAATTTTTTGTACTACTTTAATATTATTATTATTATTATTTATAAACAAATATACCTAATTCAATTCAATTCAATATTTTTTTTCGCAGTTCAGATATGTATTTTAAGTTTTTCGAGCGTTTAGGAAAAAGGGCTTTAAATGTTTATTTTTTTATTTTTTTATTTCAACGAAAGTGTGCCAAAGAGATTTCTCCCGTGGGTGGCTGTATACAATATATTAAAATTAAAGTTAAACAAAGTAACAAGTAACAAAATAGAAAAAAATTAATATTTGCGGAAAAGAAGTGCTGGTTTTAGCACGGAAGAAAGTTAGGTTGACAAACTAAGAGATAAGAAATTTAGCAAAACATAATATGAAAACATCAAAATGAAAGTACAATCGAATTAATTTATGAAAAGTACATTGAGTTAACAACAAAAAAATACAATTAATAGCTCTGCAGGAATTTATTCATTAGGTGATTTTTGAATTTTTTGGCCGGAAGTAATTTTTCCTCTTGTGTTAAACCGTTATATGATTTAATAGATCTGTACAGAATAGATGATGTTCCACGGCAATTTTTTCGGCCGTGCATGATGTATATCATTTCTGTTGCGTATGTTGTAGGTGTGGAATTCGCTTCTATGATTTAGTTGTAGTGCTGAGTAAGATTTTGTTGCCAATTTATTTTGGAAGTTGCTTAATAGGTGCAGCTGCACACTATCTCGAACCAATGGAATCCCAAGTTGTTTGTGCATTTCGTGAGTACTTGTGTTTGTGCATTTCGCGAGTTCTTGTGTGTGAGATTTTTTAATGCCCGGTTATGCACAAACTGCAGATCATTTATAAGTCCCATACAGCTACCATGCATTTATTCCATAGATGATATGACTATGGAAGAACGAAAAGTATAATGCTTTTTTAGTCTCATAAGGAAGGCAGTCCCCTATTCTTTTGAAGACTCCAGCAATGCAGGACAATTTTGTTGTTGTTTTATTTATGTGCCCATCAAAACTAAGTACTCGATCAAACCAGACGCCTAGATATTTAAAATCATCAACTCGTTTGACTGTTTGCAGCTCATATGTACGTAATATCTAAGTCAATATTGATTTTGCTTAATAGCATGTACTTTGTTTTTTTAATGTTCATGGACAGCTTATGAGAACTCATCCAGTTTCCTAAGTTCCTGATGTCCTCATTCATGTTTATTTGTACCGCGTTTGTGTTGTTCTCGCTAAAAGCGAGGCAGATGTCATCAGCAAACATGAATAATTTACCTCTGGTGGCAAGTTTACTGATGTCACTTACATATGTGCAGACAAGTGTCGGTCCCAGCACATTGCCTTGCGGTACTCCATATTCCACGAATGAGTGAGTGCTTTTTATGCCATTAACTTCAGTAAATTGTGTTCGGTTTGTCAGATATGAATTAAACCACCTGAAGCTATTTCCTCGTACTCCCATTGACATCATTTTTTGTAACAAAATTCGGTGGTCTACTGTGTCAAAGGCTTTCGACAAATCTGAAAAATTTTTCTTTGATTGGCAACACCTTCAATGGACTTCTGTAAACACAGACAACTTGAAATTTCGAATGTTTCGTTTTTTATTTCCACACAAAGATCGCACAACCACCACCTTGTTTTGCAGGTCGACAAGAACAGTTTTTTCATAATCTGATATGTTATAGAATCGCTGATCATACTCAGTGAGCCATGTTTCACTCACACAGATAATGTCAATTTCACAGCTGATTTGACGCAACAGTATTTCCATTTCGTCAATTTTATTTCTCAGAGAGCGAGCATTGACATATAACAGTTTTGTTGTTGTGGAATCAAATGTTATCATTCTGATGTCGGCATTAAATGTATTATGTGGGTGGAATATCGTGTTATGGTTACATGACATTTTCAAGTGATGTAATGTTATGTATTTGTTGGATTTTGCGGGTAGGAGTGCGGCGAACCAGCACTCTTCCATCGGTGACCCACGCAAACGCTATTTTGCCATCTCTCTTTAAATCTCTAGCTTTTTTTAAACACATAGCTGTGATGTCTCAAGTCAAACGTTCTTCCATGTAAAATGGTTCTTTATTGTTGTTTTTGAATATTGTGTTATTGTCAACATACTTTTTTTCTCGGTTTGCTGCTCGGTAAACTTTAATTATTTTGTCGCGTGTGCATTTTTCTTTGAATTCTATTGCGATCTTTTCTATTTGGACTATTTCATTTCGGTCGTTCTGTAGATAATTTTTGAATCGATAAGCCTCCTTAATGTCGGTTGTTTTGATTTCGGTGTTAAGATAAGCTGCCATTTTTACAACAACAACTTTCAAATTTTCGTTCTCGCATTTTTGGATACCCGATAAACAAAGTTGGTGGCTTAATAGTGATTGTTTCTGTTTTTAAAAGTTTCAAATTCTTCTCTGATCAGTGCGATTTCATTTTGGAGCCTTGTGTTTTCTTTTATCAATGTATTAGTTAAATTTTTGTAATCTAGAATGGTTTTCTTTATAATGCAAAGTTCCGTTTCAATAATTTTTTGATTACTTAAAATTTGATCAATTTTTTTCGCATAATTCTTTGTTACTAATATTATCTGTAAATGTGGTACGTACGTTTTTCGCCGGGCTATTGCTTGAAGTTGTAGAATCGTTGGACTGTTGCATTCGTTGAGGGATAATGCTGCTGCGACGACGATCCCTGGAGGATTTGCACTTGGCACAAAACCATATCAATTTTTCCTTCAGGATCTCTCCAAGTTTTTGCTTTGTTAATCCAGAGCAAGTAGGGTCGAATGGTATGGTTTTTTGCACTCTCCATCGCAAAATATTACCTGTCTTCCAGCCAAATTCACTACTTTGTTGCACTTGTTACAATTTGGTTCCGATTCAGACGCCATGTTGTTTGAAGGTTGTAGTGTTGGGGAAATACAGAGCTTGGTAGATCATTCCACATTCGTGTCGTTCGGCTTATAAACGATTCCCTATATTTGACAGTACGACCGAAGTTAGACTTTAGGGTGAACTGATGTGCATTCGAAGCATGTCGCGTATTGCGTGTGAAATTTTGAAGGGGAGGAATGCAACTGGCTATTTCGCTGGAGCATTTTTTATCGAAAAAGCGATAAAATAGTGAGAGACATGAGACATTTCTCCGATGTTCAAGTGAATGTATGGAATTCACAATGACTCTATCTCCTATAAGTTTTAACGCGCTATTCTGTACCCTGTCTAGAATGTGCAGAACGGTCTTGGGTGCACCAGACCAGATATGGGCGTTATATTCCAGCATAGGGCGGATGAATGCTTTACGAATTTAGGGCAGATCAGACGGGGTAAAATATTTCTTGCACCGTTTAAGGAATCCTAGACATTTTTCAGCATTTTTGGCGACCTCGAATATGTGATCGTTCAATCGAAGATGGTTATTAATACACATACCGAGAATGGCAAGTCTTTCGGTTTCAGTGATGCAAGTACCATCCATACGAGTAGATAATAGTTAAGGGTTTTGGTTTCGCTTGAGACACAGAAGAGAGCCGAAGAGCAAGGACGTGAGTTAGGGAACGAATATGAAAAACTGAAGGTAATGCCATCAGCTAAGGAATGGATTGGATTAGAAGTTGCAGACAAGAGATAATTTTTCAAGCTAAGTAACCTAGGGCTTTCAAGCAAATTGCTAATAATGCTACAGCAAATGTATGAAGACGACAACAAGCGGTATGGGATGGAAACATCTTATCCGGCTGGTTCCAATCGAAATCAGGTGTAAAGAAAGGATGCCTCTTGAGCCCCCTCCTGTTCTCAATCGTTTTGGACGATCTTGTCGAATTTCTACCGGGAGGAATACCTTTCGTGGGTTTATCTATAAAGCTGTTACTCTACGCCGACGATATCGTTATACTTGCGGAAAGTCCAGACATGATGCAAATCATGATTAACAAGCTCCATCTATACTGTCACATGTGGTATATGCAACTCAATACATACTAGCAAATCTAAAATTATGATTTTTCAAAACGGATGGGGTCGATACTGGCAAAATGAGGAACTGGAGAAAGTCAAAGAATACAAGTACCTCGGAGTTCTGGTACCCAGTAATCGTTTAAAAAGCTCCTCCAGGAGAATCTAAGGGAATCGAAACGCGCAATCAATTGCAGCTGTAAAGGTGTCTTAAGCAAAAAGAATATTGCGCCGAGTACAAAGTATACTATTTTCGAAGCAGTCATGAGATCAATATTGTGTTACGCGGCACAAGTGTGGGGAATTTGGGAATTTGAAGAGGTTGAACAACTTTTAAAATACTTCCTTAAGAAAGTGTCCAGACTACCAGAAAATACACCAAAAGAAACTGGACTACCACCATTGTACAGGGGCTTCCAATAGGGACTTCGAAACTTTAACAGTTGATAGCGGGCATACTTTTGAAGCTACATCTATCAAATTGACTGTCATTTATTCAGTCTGTTTTGCCAAATCACCATGGATGGATATAGCGTTCAACAACACGTGCAAATAATAAAATTGTTTTATCAAAATGGGTGTTCTGTTCGGGCAACGTTCCGCGCGCTTCGCCATAATTGTCCTTCCGGAAGGACTATTCGCAGTATGGTGGATAAATTTGAGTCCACTGGTTCAGTAAACGATCAACCAACATCCATACGTCGACGAAACACAAGATCTGCGTAAAACATCGCCGCTGTCCATGAGAGTGTGCAGGAGAATCCGAGGCAGTCGATTTCGCGTCGCTCACAAGAACTCGGTCTTTCGCAGACCACAACTTGGCGAATTTTGCATCGTGACTTGGGCCTACACCTGTATAAAATTCAACTGACTCAGGAGCTGAAGGTAAACGACCATAGACAACCACGTGTGTTCGCTGAATGGGCTCTGGAGCAGTTGGAAACTGACCCTAATTTCTGGATGAATGGGTACGTCAACAAACAAAATTGTCGAATTTGGGACGATACCAATCCACATGAGTTTCAAAACCGAAAAAGTCACTGTTCGGTATGGATTTTGGGCTGGCGGCGTCATCAGTCCATATTTCTTTGAGAACGACGTTGGCCAGGACATCACGGGAGATATTTAGGATGCAAGCCCAACAAAGTCAATCAAGAAACACATGTGCATGTATAACATCCTTCATCCCGATTTTGGGGGAAAAAAGAAATACTTTCATGACCGGCACGGATTAGATGTAATTACAACAATATTCAATGCGAGGGGTGAAATGTTACAATTGAACTACATGCCACATAGTTCTGATAGAAGTGATAATTGTACGCTGGGCAATCATGGAACTAGAGAAGACGTCCTGCATTTTATTGGAACCTGCCCTATACCATTGTATATGAAACTTATAGCACTATCATCAAGCGATATTTTTTCTTTTTTACTTTGACTGCCTAGGTGGCGAGCTCTCATTTCTCACAAGCAAAGAAAGATGTTATTACTCTCTGAGAATTCGTGCTTGGTTTTTGTTTGAATTTTATTACTCCAGATGTTGGAAATCTTCCATTCGGAGAAGTATGTATAATTTCGGCACAAAGAAAAGAACTGAGTCTTAGAATATAAGTATATTAAAATGACTGCCTTTATCAGAAATTAATATTTATTAAAGTATGTATGTACATTTATGTATGTATGTACATTATTTGTTTGGCTTTTAAATACCATCAGAGCCCTGGTAAATATGAAAGAAAAACTTTGCATTGGAGAGGGGAGGGAACAGTATGTATCTATCTACAACCGATTGCTACAACTATAATTCAGATATTCTTTCCACGTCACCCAATGAGGTAGAATATAAAACGTGTTTTTTTTTTTTTTTAGGTGTCCCCTGTAGGCATAGTCCTCGCTCTCCTGGTAAGTACTAAAGAAATAAAAATATTCATAAAATAAATAGTAACTATCCATTAATAAAAAAAAGAATGAATAACTGCAAAAACTTACAAATAAGAGTGAAAAACAGAAAATAAATACAAATTCACAAAAAAAAATTAACAAAACAAAGAAAGGATTAATGAATATGAATAATAAACTGAAGTTCTCAGTTGCTCACACTTTTAACTCCACAGAGATCCTTTTTGGTTTTCTTAACTGAAAATTTGACTTGACCAATTAAAATGAATTTATAAATGGAGTGTCTGTGCTCATCATCGCCATATCATTTTCAGTGCGGATTTGAGCAAATCAAATGTTCTTCGTGTCGTATTTTTGCAAATTGCCTTTCAAAAAGTGTTTGTATACTTTTGACATAAGCTTCAAATGCTAGCGAAGGAACAGTTAACTTTCCAAATTCGGATGATGTGTCATAAGTGTTATAAGCTCGTAATTTTATTAACAGAGCTTGTTCTCGAAATTTGTCTGTTTTGTCTATCATGAACAGAGTGCAGTTTTCACAATTAAGTTTCTTATGCAACTCAAAAGCTGCAAACTGTCTCATTGGCATCATCATCAAACTCGTCATCGCAACTATTGGTATGGTATTCGATACTGCTCAGAATATCTATTCCCATGAAATGATCTTCTACTGGAGCTTCAGTGTAGAATTCTTCATTGTCATCACACTTAAGATCTTCGCAATCAGCTTCGTGCAATACCGACTCAGCCCCAGAATCTTCGTAACTTGAATTTTCTGGCGACTTTTTTTTAAATATTTTGCTTCAAATTACGAATAAATCTGTAGGCTGAAGGGTTCCGTTCGTATGATCCCCTATTTGATCGAGCCATTGACAATAAATTTTCTGCAACATCAGTATTAAGATGTGCTTTACTTCTATAGCAAGTAAAGTTTATAGTAACCCGCCAATTCAATATGGCTTCTTCATCTTACCGGTAGATTCCCATAACGATATCCACTGCCTAGCAGTTTTAATGGACTGCAGGGTCTCGCTATGTAATGAAATAGGGTGTCGATTAGGGTTGCTTGTATTGTAAACTTGTATTTAAACTGTTTAAGTTGTTGAAAAGATCATTAATTTTGCTTAAAATAGTTCGCGTTGAGGCAGCAATCTTCTTATCGGCTTCAGTTTTAAAACAATTTGCTGACATTGCGTTGAAGACTCCAACAGCAACATTAGCACTAAGAACTTGGGTAGCCAATTTCACTGACAATTTTTCAAAGTTGTTTGGGTTTATATGACTTAAAGCATACTTGAAAGATGTTCTTGGAATCCTCTTCAAAAAGTTTGACAAGGATTCCCCATGAAAAAGTATCTTCAGATATTATAATTTGATTCTTAAGCAAACAATTTCGCACACTTTTGAATAAGGGAGGATAGAAGAAAAATTCGTTGATTTTCAATATCGAAAAAAGGCTTGATTTCGTTTGCATATACAATGTTTCATATACAATGCCTATACTGAGCTCAATTAGAACTTCGGAAAAACCAATCTCTCTTCGGATGAAGTCATTCGCTTTTTAAATTAAGAAAACTGGGCACAATTCTTCTTCTGCACAATTTTTTGAAATCTGTTTTAACATATCGGCAACAAATTATAAACGAAGCTTTTTAATACAATTGGTCAATCACTTTTAATGAAATAATAACTATTGAAACTTTTTCTGACGGCAGAACCCTATGCTTATTATAAATTTTGTAACAATTAATTGTTTAAAATTGTGCATTAATAAACAATTACTACCACTTACTACTACTGATTAAGGTCGTAATTTTAAATGAGGGTAATCATATGAACTTTAGTGTGTGTGATTCATAGGCGAAAATAGCGCTAAAATACATTCCCATGTTTAATGAATCATATACGAACAGATCATATATGATTCATTGAACGTCCAGTATCACGTTTTGTACTGCATACGCTCTATGAATCATATATGAACAGTTATAACAGACCGTTAATCAGAGAAAAATAACCGTAATTTCATTAACTGGCAGATATTTTCGTGTGCAGTGTGATCTGACTGCTTTTGGTGTGCATTTTCGTTATTATTATGGTATGGTCCGGCAATGCTGCACGTGTATTTTATTTGATTTTCTTTTACCAATGAATAAACAACTTACGAGCGAAGATCTTCGTAGATTGTTAGAGCAAAGTGGTGCAGATTTTAGTTCTGGAAGTGACAGTGAGTATGAACCATCCGAAAGCACATTGGGGAGTTCAAATGCAGTAGAGGACGTTGAAATGATTGTGAATTACTTGCGGATTACTGCAGAAGATATGGAGGAATCTAATCAGCGTATAGATGGGTTCATTAGATTCCAGTTCGACCGAGTACAATTTACTTTCAGGTACATTGATCAGAAATCAACCTAGCCGACATCACACTTCACTAGAAGAACAATTAGCATTGTATGACCTCGTTTGGACTGATGAGGTCCTTCCCATTGGTAGAAAAACATACACTGGCGACTCAGGTGTACATACGTACATAGGTACATTATTTTGATGCTATCAGAATCGAAGATGGGGAAGTAAATATTATAGATATATTTGAATATATTTTATTTGACTACGTAATTGGCAATATGATCGAACATAGTTTCGCTAGGCATTTACAATGGAGCTCGTTAGAACTTAATCACATAAATCAATAAAAAGATATTGACAGAGCAGAAATGGAAGCAATTGTTGGCGTTATACTCGTAATTCTAAAGGATGTAATTCGACTACCTAAAATTCAATGCTATTGGAAACTTGACCAATTACAATATACCATTATCCCATTCTTTACAAAATGTCTATGTCATACAATGGATTTTCCAGTATACTACATTGTTGGAATTTTCAAGGACTAGGAGAAAATATCGAAAAAAGAACACATTATATAGGGGAGAGGGGGGCACCTTTGAAAGTGGGGTACCTTTGAACAGCACTAATAAAATCGTATTAAAAAAATATTTGAGAGCGTAAAACAAATTTTTATCCTGACAATAAACGTCAACGGCTTTCGGTCATCTTTTCAGTAGTCGCTTGAAAGTAGCTCGGGGTGGATGTTTTTATGCTGCATTTCCAACTTTTTTTTTTTTTTTTCTTTGTAAGAGTATAACAATTTTTTGCTGAACTTTTTTATTTGTGAAAAATATTTTTTGAAGGCGGCGAAGGTTCATTTAGAGCTATATTAAGTTAAGTTTTTTTTATATATAAGTACAAACAAATTATTAAAGCTAAATTGTTTGTGTCACGTTGGGGCAGGTTTGAACAAACCGGTCGGGGCAGATTTGAACATGTTTAAAGGTGACCCTACGGTTTTTCCGTGGCGCAAAATGACTGGCTCTTAAATAGTCCTGCAAAAACTATAAGAATACATGATCTTCCGGGTATTGCTAATACCGCTTATATTGCTGCATTTACACCTAAAAATATAATTTCAGGGTTTGCGAAGCCAGGCATTTACCCTTTTTCAAGAACTGCATTCACGGATGAAGATTTTGAGTGCGCGGAGGTCACAAATAGAGAACTAGAAGTTCCAGTTGAGCCAAATATAAATACAGAAGCCCGTGAAGTTCCTCAAGATTATTATGCAAATAATGAATCAGATGTTCAGTATTCAAATATAGATCGCGATACTTTCAAAGAAAATGTTGCTTCACCTGAAATCGCCAGGCCTTTCCCGAAAGCTGGTCCAAGACAAAATACAAATCGAGGAAGAAAGAAGGGAAAATCATGGATTTTGACAGAAACACCAGATAAAAATGAACTTAAGACTGCCCACAAGGAGTGTCAGAAGCGCTTAAAAAAAATCAGCAATGCACTCTTTTAACAAGCGTTTAAAGCTAGATCAAAGCACCAAATGGGCAATCAAATCTAAAAAGACAAAGGAATGGAGTTCGGACTCAGACGAGAGCGAATGATGACACTGATCTAGATTTCAACTTTACTGATGACTCATCCATTGAACAAGTTGATGCAGAGCACGAAGACGAAGCATGTATTGAATTAAGTTACGACCATTTAAATCCAGGCGATTATAAAGGGTGGTTAAGTTTTAAGGGCCGATGTTGATTTTGAATAAAACACAAATTATTTAGGAAATTACTGTCATTTCTTTTTATTATGATAATATTGGTATGGTTCAATTATGTATGGAACAAAGTATCGGCCAAATGGCCGCCGCGACCTCGGCGGCACACCTCCATACGATGGTCCAAATTTTCGATGACGCTGAGGCATAATTGAGGTTCTATGCCGTTAATGTGCCGAATTATCTCATCCTTTAGCTCTTGAATTGTTGCTGGCTTATCGACGTACACCTTTTCTTTCAAATAACCCCAAAGAAAGAAGTCCAACGGTGTCAAATCACATGATCTTGGCGGCCAATTGACATCGCCATCACGTGAGATAACACGGCCATTGATTTGTCGCGCAAAAGAGCCATTGTTTCGTTAGCTGTGTGGCAATTGGCACCATCCTGTTGAAACCACATATCGTCCACATCCATATCTTCCAATTCGGGCCATAAAAAGTTCGTTATCATCTCACGATAGCGAACACCATTCACAGTAACTGCCTGACCGGCCTCATTTTGCCAGCCCATAAACCGCACCAAACAGTCACTCTTTGTGGGTGCATTGGTTTTTCGACAATCACTCTTGGATTATCATTCGCCCAAATGCGGCAATTCTGCTTATTGACGAATCCACTGAGGTGAAAATGTGCCTCATCACTGAAGATGATTTTCTTCGAAAATTGATCATCCACTGTTGCCATTTCTTGCCACCATTGTGACCATTGACGACGCTTGAAATGGTCAAGAGGCTTTAGTTCTTGAGTCAATTGCACCTTGTAAGCGCGTAAATGCAAGTCTTTATGCATAATGTTCATCAACGACGAGCATGAGAGGTGCAATTGTTGGGCACGACGACGAGTTGAGGTGGACGGCTCTTCAGCCACACTATCGCGAACAGCAACAATATTTTCTGCAGTACGAGCTGTACGAGCATTCACTGGTGTTTTCACATCTCCTACAGACCCGGTTTGCACAAATTTTTGCACGATTTTTCCGATTGTACGCACATTTGGACGATTAAATTGACCGAAAGAATCACGAAATGCACGATATGCATTTTGATTTGAACGCCCATTTTCATAATAAGCCTGAATAACTTTAACGCGTTGCTCGATTGTGTATCTTTCCATGGTTCAAATTGAGTTAGTCTGAAATTGAGAAATGTCAAATGAAATGCAGAAAAAAACTTGACGTTTAGGTGTGGTTCACATTCAACATCGGCCCTTAAAATTTAACCACCCTTTATATTGGTGGAATGTTCCAATAAAATCAATAATAAGATATTAGGTTTTGTTGGCCAAATAAATGAGAAAGATGGCAACATGTACAACGTCAGCTTTTTAAAGAAGAAACCAGGTTCCTATAGGTTTTTCTATCCTGACATAGAAGACAAGTGGCCTGTTAGTGGTATAGAAATAAAAGCTAAGCTGCCAGCACCATTTATCCTCCAGGAACATCGAAGACAGCTGCGATGATGGCTTTTGCTTTTGACTTGTCTAAATTTCAGTTAGGTTACTCCTTGTTTATGTAAAAACTTGTTTGTTTCGTTATATGTTATATTTATATGTTATAAATAATGTTATCTGTGAATTATAGTTTGTGTACCTATTTTAAGTGTTTTGTTTATGTTATAAGTTCTTACCTTATTAAAGTGATTTGTGAATTCTAGTTTATTTATGTTAAATTTTGTTATCTCTTATTTAAAAAAATAAGACTAATTTATTTGTTTTTAAAGAAACCAAAGCGTGTAAAGTCTTATTTCAGGTAAACATTTTATTATAAAAACTGCCATTCAAAGGTGCCCCAGCATAGTTCAAAGCTGCTCCACATGGGGGGCACCTTTGAACATAAGGACCTGATTCATTCAAAAAATAATAACAAGTCGAAATCTTCGTAATACGAATAGAATTGTGCGTTGAAACTAAAGCTTAATTCCATTTCTAAAAGTGAAAATAAGTTAGACATCAATAATTTAAAAGCATAGGTTTTTATGAGACTTGGAAGCAAAAAGTGTTCAATGGTGCCCCCCTCTCCCTACACCATCAGACATACTTGTAGTAGATGAGTCAATGGTGAAGTTTCAGGGGCGCCTACGCATAAAAATATATATAACCCATCGAGGTTAAAATTTATATAAGGTGTACTGTCGACAGTTACACATGAAATTTACTCAGGAACAACGACACCAATGGAAGGCTTAGATAAACCTGGAACGGTTGTCATAAAGTTGTGCGAACCGCTTTTAGATGAAGGAAGATTGGTAATCGCTGATAACTATTAGATATAATAGTGTACCATTGGTAAATTATTTAAAAAATATTCATTCAGACTGTACAGAACCTTGCGCAAAAACATTGCCTTAGAATGTAACGAAAACAAAGTTGAAGAAAGGAGATTGTGTGTCCCGTCAGAAAGATGGTTGCATCACTGTTGTCAAATGGAACGATAAGCGTGATGTTCTCATGATCTCTGCATGTCATGGGGGTGAAATGTTTAGAACTACAGGGAGATTGGAAGACCGCATGAAGCCAAGTGCAATCGATTACAATGAGGCTTCTTTTCAGTACAAGAACACATTAAACGGACACTTTCTTGTGCCATGTACATCAAGTTCGGAAATCGCAAGGACTCCCATTTAAGGGAACCGAAGAAATCAACAGTGTCTTACAGAAATACAAATACGAAATGGAAAACTTGTCAGAAAACGTTGCACCTCTTGTTATGGGATTTGAAGACACATAGTCATAGAGACAATGTCGAAGCTCTCCTATGTTACTCCTGAGACAAGCAAGTTCTTAAACTTCTTGGGGGCTTGATCACCCCTTTTGCGCAACTGCATGGACTCCTGGTTTGATTCAGGGACATAATAATGAACCCAAGTTTCATCTCCAGTAATAAATTTTGTTAAAACTTCCGCTGGATTGTCGCCACATAGTTCCGAAAACTGTTTACAACATTACACACGGTATTTGTTTTTTGTTTCATACGCCGTAAGCAATCTTGTCACCCACCTTGAGCGGATTTTTGTCATCCCAAGATGATCGTGAAGAATTTTGAAACACAATTTCTTTTAGTTTGAGTCGACTATCTTCGACTTTTAGAACCATTTCATGTGTTGTGACCTCACTTGCCCTTCCAGGGCGGTCATCATCTTTTAATGACACCTTACCTTATTTAAATACTTTGAATAGAATTTTCGACTTTTAGATTTTTTTTAACAATGAAACTAATTTTAATATTTCAGAAGCTTTGGATCTTATTAATTCCAGTAAAATTTATCCATTAACCATTAACTTTTGAAAAACCAATTTCGGTGCACTTAAGGGTTATTTAAACAGTTTTGATTGGGATGAACTGCTAGAAAGGACCTTTTGGGTGAGAATGAAAGATTGCTGCAGCAAGGCTTATAGAGTGCAGAAACTAACTGGGCCCTTTACTTATCATCTTGTATACTAATGAAATGCTGAAATGTTTTAAAAAAAGTTTCCCATTCGCCTACGCATATGACACGGCAATTGTTGTGTGTCCTCAATCTGTAGAAGAAGCAGCAAAGTTGATGCAAACCGAGTTTGATGAAGCTAAAAAATGGTGCCACGTCAATGGCAGCATCACAAGTTTTTTTTGAAGAGCTACAGCTGTGCCAGTACGTCCAGTTGAGATATTGAGATGGTTGATACGAGTACATACAAGTATCTAGGAAACAGTGGCGTGGCGTCCATACAAGCCGATTCCTTCCGGCTTCCCTTTTCAAATATCAAAAATTTTTATTTTGCCACTTGCCAACCATCACATTCAATTATTTGTTCATCAAACCATTTTTCATAACTTTATACACGCTCGAAGATAAAATGCTGCACCACTTCGGTTGTTTATTCATTTTTACTCATACTCGCACACATAGCGAGAGATCGTGCAATGAATTTTTTTTAAAAACCTTCACAGTACGAACCTTCAACTCTATACCTTTCTCGCATATAGTAGAAGTTTATTTGCGATTTCTTTGTCTAACATACATTCGCTTATGAGGAAAATAACCCGCGATTTCTCGGCTTTTGTGGATGAACATTGGTGGAGGAGAAAGGTTTTAGTTCGAGGGAGTTTTTTTTTTTTTATTGTAGGCAACAAAATAAGCCGACGAAAATCGGGTTATTGGGTTTGAGGTTTTTCTTACTTGTTGGGTATAATTTCTTTGCATAATTTTTTTTTTTTTGCAAATTTGAAATGACAGTTGCAAATCGTTTGTGTAATTGTGCGTGATTTATTGAAAATTTGGATGCAAATTTTTGTGATTTTTGTGTCTGCTAATTATTAGAAAATTTAAAAAATTTAGCAATTACATACTGGTTTTTAAATTATTAAATTATTATAAAATAGTGAGTGAGCTAAGTGAATAGTTATTAGCTATATACCAAGTAAGTAATTATAAATCTACTGAAGAGGTGCCCCATTGAACATTCTTATTATTCTTAGACAAGATGTCTCTAGTTAATTTTGAGTGTTGTTTAACTGATTTTCTTCTAACCCACGAGTTCAGTAAGCTTTCTTTTTTGTAAAAAAAAATAAGTTTTTTTTTTTTTATTGTAGGCAACAAAATAAGCCGACGAAAATCGGGTTATTGGGTTTGAGGTTTTTCTTACTTGTTGGGTATAATTTCTTTGCATAATTTTTTTTTTTTTGCAAATTTGAAATGACAGTTGCAAATCGTTTGTGTAATTGTGCGTGATTTATTGAAAATTTGGATGCAAATTTTTGTGATTTTTGTGTCTGCTAATTATTAGAAAATTTAAAAAATTTAGCAATTACATACTGGTTTTTAAATTATTAAATTATTATAAAATAGTGAGTGAGCTAAGTGAATAGTTATTAGCTATATACCAAGTAAGTAATTATAAATCTACTGAAGAGGTGCCCCATTGAACATTCTTATTATTCTTAGACAAGATGTCTCTAGTTAATTTTGAGTGTTGTTTAACTGATTTTCTTCTAACCCACGAGTTCAGTAAGCTTTCTTTTTTGTAAAAAAAAATAAGTTATAGAACTAGATCGCTCGACACCATCAATGAAAATTGATTATACGCGAAAGGATGGGTATCAGAAACATTTTCATGAGACTTTTTACAAAAAGAATCCATGGCTGACTGGCAGTTGCAAATTAAATAGAATGTTTTGTTTTCCTTGTCTTCTTTTTTTCTAATTCTCCTAGTGTTTGGAGTTACACAGGTTTCTTTGATATAAACAATTTTATTAATTATTCCAAAAAAATTATTCAAACGGAAAAGCATATACGCAGCTGCTTGCATTTGCATGAATATGGCGAATATCGCATAGAGACCTCTTTAGGGAATTCTTACGAGGCTCATAATAGAAAAGTTGATCGCAATCGCGATTTTATGAAGCGTTTCATAGACACTGTAGTTCTTCTAGGAAAACAAGGGCTGGCATTTCGTGGTCACGACGAAAAATCTGGATCAGATAATCGCGGTAATTATATTGAAACCCTTTCATACTTGGCTAAGTATGACCATTTAATGGATTCGCATTTAGAACAAAGTTCAAGTTCCCAAAACTCCATTTTTTCCAGCTTCTCCAATGACATTTAAAATGACTTGATACATACGAGTAGTATCGCTGCAGTCATCAAATCCGAAATTAAGGATCAAATCAGTTCAATAAAATTTGTATCTGTTATGGTCGATGAAACACCAGATGTGAGCCACAGAGAACAGCTTAGTATTGTAGTACGTTATTTAGTAGAAAATAGAATACAAGAAAGATTTCTAGGTTTCTTTGACGTAAGTGTCGCTGGAAACGTGGTTATTTTGTGCGATAAAATTATAAACCTCTTAGATAGTTTTAACTGTAAAGAAAAGTTAATAGGTCAGTCCTACGATGATGCGGCCGTAATATTCGGTGGCCATGGTGGAGTCCAAATAAGAATCCGGAATATATGTCCAGTGGCTATTTGTATTCCCTTTCATGCCCATGTTCTGAATCTAGTGTTATCTGAATCGTTAGAAAGCATTCCTTAGTTGAAATTATTTGTTGGCTTTGTTAGTAGTATCGTTAGGATTTTTAATAAATCATCTAAAAGAACCAATCTGTTAAAGACAATTGCTGATCGACGAATGCACGGGGTATCAGAGACTCGATGGCAATATCATTCGCGTATAGTGAACGCGTTATTCAATTACAGAGAAGATATTATAAAAACTTTAGAACAGATTTTATGTGAACCAGGAGTCCCATTCTCCTGTTGTACAAACTGCAGGACAAAGAATTCTGTTTTTTATTGCAAGTTACTTCGGTCATATTTGCAAAAACAGATATTCTTTTTAGTTTAGTTCATTTCAGACATCAATCTGTGAGACCTTAAGTGACTGCTCAGAACTTCCACGCAAACGCCGACTACTTAATATTGATTCAAACACAAATTATAGCCGAATTTTTGTAGCAATTATAGATTGTGAGTAGAAATAACTGTACTACCCAATAAAACTAATACGGTTACAAAATATGGCAATGAATAAAACAAACGATATAAATACCCCAGGTGGCAGACCAGGTAAACTGGAAAATCCACTCTCCTCGGAGGTCGGTCCCATGGATTCTGGGGGGGACCATTTATTGCTTCTCCAACAAAACACTAGAAGGAGTTCACTTACGCCGAGAACTCCACCGAAAGCGATAGCGCAAAAAAGCCTTTCGGCCAAAGATAGCGCTATAATTGTAAGTATTCCGAAGATACAAAAACAGAAATCTGGAACTGAAACCAGTAAAGCTGGAAGTGAACATAAAACTGATTCACAAGCGAAAACCCTACCACCTACATCGAATATCTCCGGGAAAAGTAGTCCGCCGGCTAACCAGGACTCAGTGAAAACGAAATGCTTCGTAAAAGAGAACAACGAACTACGAGCTAAACTTAATGAAATGGAGCGACTCTTCCACGAGCTTAAAAAGGAAGTAAATGCTCTGCGAAAAGAAAACGAGGATCTCAAGAACATTCATGTACCGAAAAATCCCGATACAACGCCAAACCGTCCAGTGAGTGAATATTTTACGGACGAGGAAGAACTTGCCCACGAAACCAATCGGGCCTCCAAAAAGAGGCCTAGCAAAAAACGTAAGGCCGTTACTTCACCCGAAGTTTCACAAAAGGAAGATAAGCACGCCGTATCAAACAAGGCAAAAACCCAAGCGAAAAATCGCCCTCCACCCGCAATAAATGTCGTCGGGATAGCGGACTATGGAAAACTTCGTAATCTTCTCAAAAATACGCTGAGGACAAAACACAATATAACCTCGCGCCGAAACAACGAGTGGAAAATCAACGTAGATGACCCAGACTCCTACCGAGCACTGTCACTAAAATTAAACACCGAGAAAATCCAATGGTATACTTACGAGAATAAGTACGAAAAACCACTGCGAGTCTTTGTTAGGGGACTTCACCCGTCGTGCGCGAAAGAAGACGTTATGGAAGACGTGAAAAGCCAAGGCTTGAAAATTATTGACGCCGTGAATATTATCAAGAAGGAAAAGCAACGTACGGAAGGAGACAAAGATAGTGTCATCAAGCGCGGTCTCCCACTTTTTATGCTTACCTTTGATAGGACAGAGAATGTGGACGAAATCTTCAAAATGAAAACCATTCTAAACATCAAGGTAAAAGTCGAGCCCATGCGTAAGAGCAAGAGATCGATACCTCAGTGTAAGCGATGCCAAGGCTTTAACCATACGCAGGCATACTGCCAGAAAGAACCACGGTGCGTAAAATGTGCCGGTACACATCTTTCGGAAGAGTGCAACATAACCAAGCAGGTCCCAGCGGTCTGCGCGAATTGCATGGGAAACCACCCAGCGAACTATCGAGGTTGCGAAATCGCCAAAGAACTTCAAAAAAGACGCGATACTCTAAAAAAACCGCTACACCCGGAACCAAACTTAAAAGATCCTAAAATCGATAAGCCTAAGACCGTTAAGCCAGTCAAAAAGACGAGACCGATAAAGGAAAATATAAAAATTGCACAAAAGAACGTCGCTGGTCCAAGTCCAACGGAAAAACTGCCACTGGCTGGAAGTACGAAATCGTACGCGCAAGTCGCATCAAGGTCAGCCACAACAGATCCGGTCTGCCAAATACTAACTGTGATATTGGAAAAACTTGAGGAGCAAACCAAGGTTAATCAAGTTATTTTCGACAAATTGAGCAAGCTCGAGTTCAAGCCTCGCAAGACAAACAACAAAACATGAATATGAAACAGCTGCTAAAGATACTAACGTGGAATGCAAACGGCATTCTGGCAAAAATAGACGAATTAGAAATCTTTTTACGGAAAAACAATATTGATATATGCTTGATATCGGAAACCCACTTAAAAAAAGGACCTGGACCCAGAATAAAAGGCTACAGTGATTATCACGCGCATCATCCTTCGGAAAATGCGAGAGGCGGTTCCTCTATGTACATTAAAGAATACATTAAGCACTCCGAAAACATAAAAGTAGAACTGGATTCTATGCAAATAAGCTCAGTTTCCGTAAAAATAAATCATTTAGACTACCAGATCGGATCGTGTTACTTCCCTCCGGGATATAGGTTGGTGGACGATGACCTGGTTCGCCTCTTTGACTCACTCGGGCCTAATTTTATCATCGGTGGTGACTTTAACGCGAAACACACTTTCTGGGGTTCAAGATGTAATTCAACGAAAGGCAGATTATTGTACAAAGCCAGTATGAAACGTGGTTTGGAATTTTTTTCGACGGGAAAGCCAACGTATTGGCCAACTGACAATAATAAAATCCCTGACCTCGTCGACTTCTTTATCGCAAAAGCGCTAACTAAAAATCTAACGGAAGTAGAAGAATGTTATGATTTATGCTCAGACCACTCAGCAGTCATTCTGAAAATCGGTGGAAGTCTAGCAGAAAAAGAAGGACCGCCTAAGTTAACTAGTAACAAAACAAACTGGGACGTTTTCAGAAAAGACTGCAAGGAAAATATTGCTCTAAATGTGCCGCTAAAGACACCACTTGAAATAGAAGACGAAATTGACAAGCTCGTGGAAGCCATTCAGTGCGCAGCATGGAAAAATACCCCTTTTCGAAAAACAGCAACACGGAACAGCAAAGTCAAATACCAGCCTGATATCGAAGACCTCATACGTGAAAAGAGAAGAGCGCGCAAGAGATAGCAACAATCCCGCGCGCCACCGCATAAAACTTATCTTAACCACCTTTCCAACAAGCTAAAAAATGTGCTGCAGGACTTAAGAAATCGCGAGACTTCTACTTACCTCGAGAGCTTGACCGCTGATAAGTGTTCAAACTACTCTCTATGGAAAGCCTTAAAGTCCATAAGGAAACCCGTAATGCACTCGCCACCAATAAGAAAAGCTAACGGCGAATGGGCAAAAGGAGACAAAGATAAAGCGGAATTATTTGCCGAACATTTAGAGGAAACGTTCAAGCCATTCGATGGACAACCATTGATCGAAGATCCGGATGCAAATACGGCACCCGACAACTTTAAATTAAAAACTGTATCCCTGTCTGAACTTCGAATGACAATAAGAAAACTGAAAAATAACAAGGCTCCAGGATATGATTTAATCACTGGCGAAGTTTTGAAGGAGCTACCGAAAAAAGCGTTAGTTAAGTTACTCTACATTATAAATGCTTCATTGAGACTTCTATATGTTCCAAGACAATGGAAAGTCGCCGAAGTAATAATGGTTCCGAAACCGGGGAAATGTGCAAACGACAAGAAATCATATAGACCCATTTCGCTTCTGCCGATAATATCTAAAGTCTTTGAGAAACTTCTGCTAAAAAGATTGCACCCAGTAATTGAAGAAAGGCGATTGATCCCGGATCATCAATTCGGGTTTCGGGTTAAACATTCCACAATCGATCAGGTGTATCGAATTACAAATGAAATTGAAAAAGCTCTAGAAGGGAAAAAGATATGCTCTACCGCTTTTCTCGACGTATCGCAAGCGTTCGACAAGGTATGGCACGAAGGCCTGAGATATAAGCTAAGGGAAATCTTACCAGATAAATTCTACAGAATATTGGAATCTTACCTTAATAACAGACTCTTTCGTGTTAAACATGGGGCAGAATATTCGAAATTCAAAGAAATCCATGCCGGTGTTCCGCAAGGAAGCGTTCTCGGCCCAATCCTGTTCCTCCTCTACACAAGAGATATACCACAAGATGAAGGGACTGTCGTAGCAACGTTCGCAGATGACACGGCTATCCTCGCAACAGATGAGTCAGTCGAATCATCAACTGGAAAACTCCAACGAGCTTTAAACAAAGTATGCGAGTGGACAAAGACCTGGAGAATCGTCCTTAACGAGACCAAGTCAACGCATGTCAATTTTACGTACAAAAAGATAAACAACTTACCTATTTCCATTAACTCGGTACAAATACCGTACGCAAACGAGGCAAAATATCTAGGAATGACACTAGACGCAAAACTTAAGTGGAAGCCACATGTTAAAAAGAAGCGCGACGAGCTCGAAATCAGACTTAGAGAAATGTACTGGCTACTCGGGAGATACTCGAAGTTAAGCGTATACAACAAACTGCTTCTGTACAAGCAAGTGCTAAAACCATCTTGGACATACGGTATACAACTTTGGGGTTGTACCAAGCCAAGCAATATGACTGTTCTGCAAACATTCCAAAACAAAACACTAAGAGCAATTGTGAATGCTCCATGGTATATAAGGAATAGTGATATTCACAGAGATCTAGGAATTGCTACCGTGAGGGATGAAGTAACAAACTTTGCTCACAAACTTCGTACTCGCCTTCATGATCATTGCAATAATGAAATAATCCGTACTCTGGACGTGACAAACCTCGAGCGCCGACTACAAAGAACAAGACCGTACGATCTGGCGCAGTAAGGGAAAACCGCATGTAATGACGGTATTAGTAGGTGCCTTCGCAGGAAAGCTACCTACCTAACGCGATTAACACTACAGAAGCGTAAACTACTTGTTAAGGCAACTTAGTCGTAGTCACCACAAAACGAAAAAATGAGAGGAACGAATTTCCTACTACTATGAGCACGAGCGGCCGGTTCTCATAGTGCCTCTCTGGGGGGTGAGGTTTAGCCCGTAGGCATATACTGGCAGACGCTTATGAATCATCAGGTCAGATATATGAATCGGGCATAACCAATGGTACGGGCCATTGGTATCTTTTGAAGATTCCTGCACCTCCAGGCGCAACCAAAAAAAAAAAAAAAAAAAAAAAAAAAAAAAAAAAAAAAAAAAAAAATTATAGATAATGTTACAAGTCAGATTAAGAATAGGTATAGTTCATTTAGTTCATATATTTTCTTTGATTTATTAAACAAATCAAAATATGAATATTTTTCTAATTCAATGCCGGATTACAAAATATCTTCTTTACCCTATTTCATGGAATTTTTAATTTTACTACTTTAAAAAATGGACTCAAAGTTTTATACACTACCCCTTCACTTATAAAGCTTGAGGTTTTTCAACTTTATAAGCATTTTAATACGAAAATGCTTAGAGATACTTTTTCTCAAGCTCTAACATTGTGTGAATTAACCCTGCCTTTGACTGTGGCCTCTGTCGAAAGATCTTTTCGACTTTAAAAATAGTCCACACTTAAGAAATTCCCACAAAGAAGAAAGACTCTCAGACCTGGCACTTTTATCTATCGAAAAGCACCTTCTTATAGAAATTAAAAATAACTAAAATTTTTATGAAAGAGTTTTAGCAGAATTCGTAAAAAAGAATCGTAGGATAGCTTTAGAGTACAAATAGGTAGTACATAATTGTAATTGCTAAATTTTTTATATTTAACAACGCTCCGAGTTATCAATAACTTATTTATATTATTCTGCCCAGAACGGCTTCTTTCGAAGCCACTTTTTTTATGCGATGAGCTCATTGTCTACGTAAATTCCAATGACTTAAAGTATAACAAAGGTAGCTTAGATTGCATATCTTAAGTCTGTGTTTCGAATAAGCACCAAAATGGTAAGTCTTGAATAAAACATTTTACTTAAACTATTTTTGGCTTCCCTCTCTTGAAATTTCACCCCACGCCACTGCTAGGTATCACTATTGACTGTCATTTCCTTTGGGAAGCTCAGATCAACGTTCTGTGAAGCAAATTAAAGGGGTCACAATATAAATCGACTACCTGTGTACAAAAACAAGTGTACCATGCTCTTATAGAGTCTAGGATGCAGTATGGCGTATTAGCTTAGGGAGGTGCAGCGCAAACACACATCGAAGGCTACAGCAAATGAAAGATAGGGCGTTAAAGATGGTGTCAATAGGTCTCGTAACAACTAACATCGTACGCGTTATGGAAGTGAGGCAGATCTTTAAGATTAGCGCTGCTCTGGAGTACTACAACGATTCAAGTTTTACTCATCCAATTACTCACCAGTTTAATACACGGAGACGAGCTGGGGGTTTATTTCAACTTCCAACCATCATCAACGTGCTCGGCAGGAGAAGATTGAAGTATATCGTACCTAACGTACTTAACAATTTTCCTCAATACTTTCGGAACATAAATCCAATAAATATTAGAAAAATAAAAATAAAACAATTTTTTCTAGAATCAATAACGTAAAGTTCGTTACTCAATCAAATGAGGTAATTATATTGAATTTCTATTAAACGCACATATATGATATTTATTTACATCAAACCTCGAATATGATTGATTATCGTGAGTTTTTCTTTTTTTTTTACCGAGAGGCTGAAAATCTTCTAAAAACACCATAAGGCCCGACCGCGCGTGCTTATGGTAGTGTGAGATTTTTACTCACTAAAAGCACCACTCTTCAAGATTAGTACTACAACTAAGCCGACGCTTATCGTACAATATGTAATTTAAAAAGATTGTAGCGCTTTAGACAGGTTAAATTCCAATGAAAGTTCCTGCTGTTTTCACGACAGGCATATACTATGACGCGAGGTCAAAACGTTTTGTCCTTTATAGACGACGAATTGAATTGTTCGCGTCAAGTAGTTGAATGACGGTACGGTTACAATGGCTGTGAACACGATCTTTGTGCTTACGAGCAAAATTTGTTATCTCTTTGACGACGCTGGGAATTCCCAGGTCCCGATGAATATCTTCGTTACGTACGTACAACGATGCGCTAATGATCGTTCTAAGAACTTTATTTTCAAAAGTTTGTAAGATGTTTATATTGCTTTTCCTGGTACAACCCCATAGATGTAGACCATACGTCCACACTGGCTTTAGCACTTGCTTATAGATAAGCAGTTTGTTATGTAGGCTCAACTTCAAATGTTTTCCTAGTAGCCAGTACATTTGTCGGTATTTGTTTTCGAACTCGTCGCGTTTCTTTTTTGCGTGCGATTTCCATTTAAGCTTAACATCTACAGTCATTCCTAGATATTTTGCTTCGTTCGCGTACGGTATTTGAGCCGAGTTTAAATATACAGGTTATCTATCCACTTTTTTGTAGGTAAAATTGACGTGAGTAGATTTGATTAGAGTTGCCGTGGCAGTAGTCGTTGCAAATTATTCTCGAAGCCATCGTGCAAACCTTATCGAAGGCTTGTGAGACGTCAAGAAATACACCACAACAAATCTTTTTTTCTTCGAGAGTTTTCTCAATCACGTCAGTTATTTTGTGGACTTGGTCGATTGTATAATGTTCGATTCTAAATCCAAGCTAATGGTCAGGAATGAGACGTCTTTCGTTGATTACGGGTTGTAGTCGTTTAGAAAGTAGTTTTTCATATATTTTAGAGATAACCGGTAATAGGGAAATAGGCCGATATGATTTCTTCTCATTCAGAGGTTTGCCAGGTTTCGGGACCATTATAATTTCTGCGACTTCCCATTGTCTCGGAACGTAGAGCAATCTGAACGAAGCGTTAATCAAATATAGCAGTTTGATAAGAGCTTTATTTGGTAATTCCTTCAGCACCTGCGCCGTTATCAAGTCGTAACCTGGTGCTTTTTTAGTCTTTAGATTTGTAATCACTTCCCTCAGTTTAATTAATGCAACTTTTTATTACTTTAAAGTTGTCAGATGTCGTGACTGGGGAGTCGGGCGTTATCAAAGGGCCGTCGAATGGCTTAAACGTTTCTTCTAAGTGCAAAGCAAAAAGTTCTGCCTTTTCTTTGTCGCTCTTGGCCCAAGTTCCACCGTTTTTCCGAATTGGTGGCGCTTGCATTTGAGGTTTCCGAATGCGTTTTAGCGCTTCCAAAGTAAATAATTTGATTCTCATCCAGTGGAGAGATTTTCAAGGTAGGTCGCTATCTTATTGCTTTTAAATTCCCGAATATTATCTCTAAGGCGATTGCATAGTCGGTTGAGGACCTTTTTAACCTGCGGTGCGCGAGTGATTTGCCATTTCTTTCGTGCTTTTCTTTTCTCCCTCACCAGTTCAATGATTTCACTTGGATACTTTTTGTTGCGGTTAATCTTATAGCTTCTAGAAGGAGTGTTTCTCCATGCCGCTCTTTGGATTGCTTCCACGAAACGATCAACTTCGTCCTCCAGTTCACAAGGTGTTTTAAGTGATACATTTAAGGCGATATTTGTTTCGCAATCATTTCTAAAGCCCGTGAGTGGTATTATGATAATCTCCTGCAGATAAGCCATAAGGCTTCGCAGGTCAATAACATTATTAGAATTTTGAAATGAAATAAATGAAATAAAATATCTAAAAAAAAAAAAAATCCCCAATTTATACTCGTAAAGTAATTATGATGTATTTTTTGGATAAATGTAGTAAAAGATCAGTAATTTTAAGAAATGTAGAAAGAAAGTATATTTAAATTAGTTGTTAAATAAAACAGTATTTTGAATAGTTTTTTGTATTGTATTTGTATTGTAAAATATCCTTTATTTTCAACTTTTAAGTCTTTACAAGTACATTGTTTAGAAATTAGAGTACATAATTTTTGTTGAAAATTAAAACTTACGAGAATGACAATAAAGAGTCGTCTATCGGGTAAATTACAATTAATAATGAATTTTACTTGTTAGGAATTTGTATTTTGCTTTCCAAAGAATTATGTAAAAAGAAGAGAAATTATGGAATAAACGATGCTACTAATCTTTCTACTAATTGAATTCAGCTATAAGTTGTTTCCTGTGGGATATGGCCACTGTAATACAGTTGACCAGTCTGTTCCAATCGGTAATGTTTTCTCCATTGAGTACAGTAATGAGTTCACTTTCATTCAAAATTGCCTTTTCAAAGTATCTCACTCTAAATTCGCTTAATACGGGGCACCTGCCTATAAAGTGATTGATGTTTTCTTCTTCTCTCATGTTACACATGCTGTATAGAGTTGAACCGTTGCCTCCAAATCTGCTTCCATTAAGAAGGATTAGATCGCATCTAGCTTTAAAGCTCCACGTAATTTTGTTAATATTAAATCCATCAATAAGATAAAATTGGCCTTTCGAGTAGTCCAGAAACTTGTAAATTCTCGCTCTCCGTTCACTTACTTGGCGGTTATCTGCTTTGAATCGATCTAGAAGCTGCAAGTTTTTGATGTTCCAGTCTCTTGCTCTTTGTTTTCTTGTTTTCTTGACATATCTTAGATGTAGGTCCAATGTATAGAAATGCCCATCTTCCGCTCCGGTCTCAATCGACAAGGTGTAGTTTGGAGTGCCTGATGGTAGTTTCAAAATTCTTTTCAAAAAATAGCTTTGCAGCTTATCAACTTCTTCAAACATTCCAAAGCCCCAGACTTGAGCAGTATAAGTTTGGATACCTCTGCAAACAGCCAGAAATAGTTTCCACTTTGAACTGAGAGTTATGTATATTCTGTTTACTCAAAAAGCAATGCCATGTTGCGTTGTGCTGCTCTTAGCTGCAGTATTTCTTTTCTCTACATGTCTTACAAAACACATTTAAATCAAAAATGCCCAAAATGGCAGCTGCGTTGCATCGATGGTTCTTGAAGCTATGTGACCGTCATGTTCCAGTTTCAGGGATTATGTTGAAAATCAAGGCTAAAAAGTTGCACGCCATTTTCAAGGAGACGAATTCATTCAACGCAAGCGATGGATGGATTAATAACTTCAAGGCTACATTTGGGATTCAGCTCTTAGCAATTAGTGGAAAAAACTTAGCTCTATTAAACATGCTATCTTGCCCTTCAAAGCCAAATTGAGGGAGACTGTGACTGACCTTGGTATCACTCGAAACCAAGTTTATAATGCAGATGAAAGTGGTCTTTTCTGGCGAAAAATCAGCTCCCGGAAGGAAAATTGCATGCGTTTTACATGTTTGGTATGCACGAACAGCACTGGTGATCACAAGCTAAAACTCCTGTCCATTGGAAAGGCAAAAAACCCCCGGTGTTTCAAAAATTTCAAGCCTCCAATGACATACACCAACTCGCAGACTGCATGGATGACAAGACATTTTTAAAAATTAGTTTCATTCAGAATTTGTTCCACAGGTAATTATCATTTGAATAAATATTGTGTCTTACCATCTCTTTAATATCAGAAAAGGCATTGCTTATTCTCGACAATGCCCCAAGACATCCTCCTGAAAACGAGCTCCAAAGTGATGATGGCTGTATTCGCACGATGTTTATGCCTCCAAACACAACTCCCCTAATCCAACCAATGGACCAGAATGTGATACGGCTCACAAAGCTACATTATCGAACGAGCCTCTTGTCAGATGTGATCTCCAAAGGACGAGACGTTGAGAAGATGTTGAAAAAATTTACCTTGCGTGACGCTCTAACATGTCTGCAAGAGGCTTGGAACAAAATAGCACCGGAAGTCATAGAAAAGTGTTGGCATAAACTGTTTGAATGTGTTTATAATGACGAAGAAGAAGATGTCCCTCTTGCTGTACTGCAGCAAAGAATGCGATCGGAGGAAATAACCCAGGTTTCAACAACAGCGCTGAATATGCTTCAAGAAGTTTTTCCTGATGTACATAAGTCAATAATTTTTAATTTTCTTTTCAACATTTAAATTTCATTTAAAAGTTCAATGTACGTTTGATGATGTAAGAGAATGGAATGAAGATGTTACTGCTTACCTTCTGATGCTGAAGAGGAACAGCAGAGGCCATTTCAGCCATCAACACCAGCTTGAAATTTGCAGAGCAATGTGAGGCTGATGTTTCCACACTTTTAAGTTTGAGAAGTTTGAGAGAGAAGGCAATTCTAAAACAACTTCTTCCGGGCGACAGTCAACCATAAAGCAGTTTTTTAAGAAAAACGTCTAAATAAGTCTTTTTATACTTTTTTTAATCAACTTTTCCTCTTTTTTCTTGTTCCTTGTTTTTTGAAAATAAAATGAATTGTTAATTATATATATTTTATGTTTTTATTTATGGCTATACTTTCTTCCTCAACCAAATTTTAATGCTCGAAAAGATAAACAATTCGAAAAGATGAAAGGGTCCTGTTTTATATGTGTTCATCTTTCCGAGATTCTACTGTATATGCATTCCAGCAGATTAACAAATTTGGTTGAAACTCCCATTTCACGTAACTTAAAGATCAGTAATTTCCTCGAAATTTTATCAAAAGCCGCCTTTAAATCTACGAAGAAGGCATAGACTTTCTTTTTTTCTGTCAACTTGATGTGTACGATAGATGCAAGGTTATATATGTTATCTGCTGTAGAGTATTTTTTTCTAAAGCCAGCCTGGTACTCAGTTAGAATGTTATTTCTTTCCACACAAGCATATAACCTCTCGTTAAGGACCCCCATCATGATCTTCGCTGTGCAATTCATAAATGAAATGCCTCTGTAGTTGCTTGGGTCGTGGACATCACCCTGTTTGAATATCGGCCATATTATGGATTTCGTGAAAGCTTCCTCTACCCTATATTCATGTAATATTCTGCTATATGCGATTGCTAGTTCTTCCAAGAAACCATCAGTCACATTTATAATAAACTCGTATGTTATCCTATCTTCTACTGGGGCTTTGTTTAACTTTACTTTTCTGAGGATGTTTTTAATTTCATCGAGAGAAATAGATCTGTCTAAATGCTATGAGGGTTGACATTCCTCAATGCTATTTTTTTTTTCTTTTTTTATTTAAGTAACAGAAGAGATATTAAGTAACAGAAGAGTAAAAGTAATGAAAAGCTTTTCTCAATAGAAAATAATTGCTCTTCGGAAACTGCATAAAACTGTAGGACACAACCATTCGTGAGGCGCACAACACGATTGGATGCGAGAAGCTAGACCAAGCCCTGCATCGGGCTGTTAGTACCAAAATATTATTATTATTAAGTAACAGAAGTGAAATAGTGCAGGCGATGGCTTGACATCTCGCGTAGGTTAGGTTGAGGTGGCTGTCAGCAAAAATAAACAAGAATAAGCCAACACACTTAGACCAGTAATAGGGCGATTGTGGTACCACATGGGTTTGGGACGCGGCCTACTCATTGAACCATTTGGAGCTTCTGATGAAGCGTAGAGGGTCCATAACATCTGTATTATTCAGATCATTTAGGGTTGAAATAGAAGGCTCCTAAGTGGAGTTTCCTTCTTTGGGAGAGAGGCGGCCAGGTGCAAAGAAGGTGAAGATTAGTCCCTTCCTACTCCTCGTGCATGCAGCTTCTGCAGAAATCATTTGAGAAGACGCCAAGTCTTCTTGCATGCTGGCCTATTAGACAGTGTCGTTCCATGTCTGGCAAGTTCGCCAGCCTTAAAATTCCCTGGAATATTCCTATGCTCCGGCACCCAAATTAGGTGAATATTAAACTGCTCCACCATCTCTATAAGAGACGATCGGCAGTCTAGAACTGTTAAACAATTTATTGAGAATGATTCAGCGGATATCAACAGACGATATCACGTTTTTCTTTAGCCAAGACAAGTCTTCCCTTATTGCCATTATCTACGCCTGAAACACACTATAGCGGTTTGGGAGACGAAAACAGAGGTTTAAATTAAGCCTGTCAGAGAAGGCACCACCACTCACCCCGTCGTTAGTTTTTGAACCGTCGCACATTGCGTTGACTAGTGGACAAAAATCAAAAAAGTGAATGAATGATTTAAAGCTGCAATGCATGGAGCTCAACTAATATATGTTTAATAACTGTTATTTGTTATTTACAATCGTTTTTTATTTTCTTGTTGGTGGATTAGCGGCATTGTTATCAGCAGTCAAGGTAATTTTAGCTTCAGTTCTAGTTGGAAATTAGATTTTTGTGCGCCCTAATTGATCTCGTGTAAGGAAATTACTGCTATTATCAATTTTTTTTTTTTTCTATCAGGAAAAGCTCAGGGATTGAAGAACTTTCTGGCTTTATATTGAATGAGTTAAACATAAATAATTGTTCTAATTCAATTAAAAGTGATTTGACCCAAAAAGTCAAGTTTTTTGACTCAAATCTTGACAGGCGATGGAAGCAATGTTCTCGAAACCGCGATCTACTTATCAAACGTCATGGAGTGTGGTTGAAAAGTGATTTTGTACTTCCTTGTGGTATTTTGAGTATTCTAGCCAATACTGTTTCAAATGATCAACCGGGAACTAGTCGCGGAAGACCCCAAAAACCATTCGAGGAAGCTTCCCACAAGACCAAAAAACGTAGAGTAGAGGATCTTTTGGTCTCAAATACGAGCGAAGAGCTTAAGTTCGCAGCGAAACTGTCTGGGTGTTTATCTGGTGGTGGGGTCGATGGTGATGAAAATAAAACCGTTTTAACTCCGCAACAAGCATTGGCATTGTATTTAGATCTGGATCCTTCAGACAAAAAATATAATGTATTAAGATCTGTAGTTAATGCATTGCACAAAGATTGCTTTCCCAGCTTATACAAACTGAGAAAACTTAAGAAACAAATGCTTCCCAGCAATAGGGAGGTAACAGAAACAACTGCATCCGTCGATCTTCAAGAACTCCTAAACAGGACTGGAGAAAGTATTTCTCAAATACGTCATGACACAACTGCTACCTTTATTTGTAAGTGGGGATTTGACGGAAGTTCGTACAGACAACTGTTTACTGACTCAGAAAAGACGGACGAACTCCTTTTTCTGATAGAGCTTGCTCCTTTGAAATTGGTCGAGGACAGTACTGGTATGGAGCTTTGGAAAAGTCCCCGTACTTCTTCAACTAGATATTGTAGATCAACAAAATTTTTGTTCATGAAAGAATGTGCACAACTTGTCCGAGATGAGGAGTCCAAAATTAATGAACTTATAAGTATGTTTGTTTCATTTAAATTTTAAAACCTTTAAGTTTAGACAAAATTGTCATTTTTTAACTTCGAATTATACCAGTTAATAAAATATAATTTATTAAAGAAAACATCTAACGTTAATGACGATAACATTCTAATAAAATTAAAAATAGTCTTGAAAATAATAATTGTTGAGTCAATTTTTTATGAACTTTAAGGCCATTAAAACATATTAAATCTATTTATGTAACATGTCCGATAAACAACTTTCTTTGTATAGGTCAGCTCACTTACCTCTCTTTAAACAAAAATGGTTTCAATGTAAACATTTCATTTAAAATGCTGCTTACAATGATTGATGGGAGTGTTTGTAATGAATTGTCAAATACGAATTCTGCATCAAAATGTTATATTTGCGGTGCAACTCCTAAAGAAATGAATATGGTAACACGAAATGAAAAGATCCCAAAAGAAGAAAATTACCGCTCTGCACTCCTGGATACGATGTTTTGAATGTTTGCTGCACATTTCTTATAGGCTTCCTTTTAAAACTTGGCAAGTGCGTGATTCAGAAAACAAAATTGTATTTGCTCAAAGAAAAAGGGATATTCAGGAATCATTTAAAACTAGAATGGGTCTGATCGTTGACAAGCCTAAGCCAGGATTTGGATCTACAAATGATGGAAATACTGAAAGACGTTTTGTTAAAGATTCAAAGACCACTGCAGAAATAACCAGAATTGATGAACGGCAATAACAAAATCTTCTATTATCTTACGAGTTTTGACTTCGGGACTTCTTATTAATATAAATATTTTTTCCGAATTGCTCAGTGAAACAAAACAACTATATCTTAAACTTTATAGTTGGTTTTACATGCCCATCAGTGTTCACAAGCTCCTGATTCAAGATCCGGATATTATTTCATTTTTCGAAATACCTATTGGTCAACTTTCAGAAGAATCACTAGAAGCAAGCCACAAAGAATTCCGAAAACACCGTCTCGCCCACACCAGAAAATCATCTCGAAAATATACAAACGAAGACTTAATGACTGTATTACTGCTGAGATCTGATCCTATTATTTCACAATATAGGAAAACAAACTCAAAATTGTCGAAGGAAGATGATAGAGATATTAGAGAATATATAGAAATGCCGGAAAATTCGAATTCATCAATGCAAATTTTCACAGATCGTGAAGACTCGGATGATGATTCTTCTTAAATAAACTCAGTAGTTATCTATTTATCATTTATTTATTTATTGTTTATGAATCAATACAGTTTTTTTTTTTCCTAATACTAATAAAAGTTAAAAACTAAAACAAATGATTTTCGAATATTTTTATTTGTAATGGTCAACCTTCTTGATTCTGTTTGTCACTTTACGGCCATCTTCTGAGTATCATATGGCATTTAAATTCTCTGTTTTGATTAATCTTTACTTTCTTTTATATTTTCAAGAGTTATTTTACACACAGGAACGTTATTTTCATAAATACAGATTTTTGTCCACCATCTCCATACATTCGACGCACTGTGCGTCGGTGTAAAAATGTAACGACTTGTCTTCCGTAAATCCACCTTCTTCCCAAAATGCTCTAGAAGGGATGGTAACTTGGAAGTTTTTGTCAAAATTTAACTTAGGTATGGTGTAGTCAATGTTTTCAGGGAAGATATTAAACTTGTTTAAGATGGGGGCGTGGCCATATACTTTTTTTTGGACCACTGTGAAGTAGCTTTATAGCTGAGTTAGCTGCCATTTGCCTGCCATAAATGTCAAGGGGTGTTAAATGAAAAAGGATGTCCATTGCTGCGGAAGGTGTCGTCCACAGTGCACAGACAAGCTAAACGTTGAACTTTGCTTAATAACTTCTGGTTTATCGCCTTATATAGAGTCAGTGAGTTAATCTGGGTTGTTAGCCCCATTTGTTCCCAATGGCTTTTTTGCAAGAGAAGAATGCGATAGTGGCTTTATTTGCTCTTACTTGTACTCGTATATTAGGTTTCCAGCTTAGTTTCCTATCCAAAATAAGACCCACCCAATAAGCTGTCCACCTATATAGCTTATTCAAAGCGTTTTGTAGGAGCTTTTTTAAGGTAGTGATGTGTTACCAGAGTAACCTAATATATCAAAATGCAAGATTTTTTTCAGTATACCTTATGTATTTTATAAACGATCATAATCTTCAGTAATTCGATGAAGTCAAAGATCTCGGGGTCATATTTGACAATAAATTAAATTTCTCATTGCGTTATGATTACGCGATTGCCAAGTCAAACTCTATGTTAGGTTTCTTAAACGTAATAGCAGAGCCTTTCGAGATGTGTATATTCTCAAAGCTTTATACTGCTCGTTGGTCAGACCGTATTTAGAATATACTCGTACATCCATCATTTTTGATTCACAATATGGAATTCATGAGCTTAGATTGGGAAGAGTTCAAAAAACTTCACGAGGTATGTTTTTCGCAAATTAAATATGTTTGATGAACTTTCTATTTATGACAGATGGTGTGAATTGATGGGGTTGCAAACTTTAAGTTTTAGACGGAAAGCAACTTTAGTCATCTTTATTCGCGATGTAATAATTACTCGTACCATATAAATTCCGCTAAACTAATTTCTCTAATAAATGTGAAGGCTCCCCAAAAGTTACTTCGGGTGAGAAACTTATTTTTTGCAAATAAGTATAGAACAAATTATGGTAGTAATGAGACTATTACAAATTGCATTCACATGTTTAATCAGATTTGCAACGAAATACTCGTAGATTTTTGTTCATTTCGAGTAGAATTTGAAAACTACGTATATTCTACTGTTCGCTTGAAGTAGTAAATAAGATTGAAGATCGGTAGATGATTCCTTAGTCGTGCAACAAAAAACAGTGATTAAAAAAGATTACCTTAAAATAAAAAAAAATATTTTAAACTTACCCCTTTCTTCCTGATCCCCATTACGACAGCTTAAAAATCTCCTGCGCGTCTTTTGGCTTCTGAATGGAATGGTTTGAAGAGACTATAGTTTCTCGTTTAATTAAACCGGTTTTTTTGGTGTCCAGCTTGTTTTATTGTTCATTAATCGTCTACGAGCGCATGATTTCATTATGCTGTTTATTAGCGAAAATGAGTCATCTGCTATAAAATAAAATGGAAACACGAAATTTCTTAATGGAACGAGTTGTGCACTGAATAAAGCTTTTCCAATTTCAAAATATTATTTTATAATGTGTCAGGTCTAAGTAGTAAATCTTTGCACATTGGTTTATATACGAGGGTGGGTCAATAAGTCCCTGAAAATTAACACAAATTGTGTCGTCACCTTAAATTTTTTATTTTTTTTGTCAAGAATCATCTTTCAAAAGAACGCAAACAAATTTTCAGACAGATCTGTCAAATAGTTTTGTTGTGGCAGACATTTTATATAGACGCCTATTAGCATTTTCGTTAAAATGGAAAAAAAGTGAATTTCGAGTGCTCATTAAACATCGATTGGAACCATTCACTACTGGTTTACTCAATTTCGGTGCGGTCGTTCAAACACAAGTGACGCCGAGCGTTCTGTTCGCCCAATTGAGGTCACCACACCAGAAATGGTCGACAAAATCCATAGTTTGATAATGGACGATCGGCGAGTGAAAGTGCTCGAGCTTGAAGAGGCCACAGGCTTATCACATGGCTCAGCGATTTCGATTCTATATAAATATTTGGACATGAAAAAACTTTCCGCAAGATGGGTGCCGCGTTCGCTCAAAATCGCCAACAAACGCATTCGTTTCACAACTTCAAAGGTGTGTTTGGCGATGTTCCAGAAAAATTCGGCTGAGTTTGTGCCCCGTTTCGTAACCGTGGATTCACCACAACACACCAGAAACCAAGGAACAGTCAAAACAATGGACTTTTCCTGGTGAATCGAAGCCGAAGAAGGCCAAGGCGGGTTTGTCAGCAAACAAGGTCATGTCGACAGTTTTTTGGGATGCGCGGGCTGTTATTCACATCGATTACCTTGAGAAATGTTGGATGAAGTGTATAGAGCTAAAAGGAGACTGTGCTGAAAAATAAAATAAAGAGTGTTCCTTATTTCATTTTTCAGGGACTTATTGACCCACAATCGTATTGAATACGTATCCTTTTATGATAATTAAACATAATAAAAAGGATCAACATTGTGGAGCAACAAAAAAAGTTTTAAATTACAAAGTTAGTCCGGAAGGATAGATATGTTTAAGTGGAGAGAACAACAAAAATAATGTAAACAATTTCAGGAGCAAAATAACGTACCAAAAAGATAACTAGCGTAGAAAAGTCGAATTCTTTATAAAAACATACTGTTCATTTCAAAAGTGTAAAATTCTTCTGAGGACAAACAAAAAGTAAACATATATAAATCGTATGTATGTATGTAAACGTTGGTAGTATTTTTCATCATTCTTTAACATTCTTACCATTTTCAACTTTGCAAAGAAATACTCTTGGAAAATATGTATAGCGTATTCTGCGTAATGAGTGGATGTGGATACTATCATCAAATTAATCGAAGACCGAGATATATTGTAAGCAATAAACCCATTTGCTCCATGAAGTGTGGTCATAAAGCTAGTCGCATTTCTTTTAAGGGGTACATACCTTTGAAATCTCCTGTTGAAATATCTGAAAAGCTTGTGTTTAGGTCGCGTGTGATCATCATGAAAGGACATGAAATTAAGAGTCGTGAATAGCAGGAAATGGGTCAATAGAGTCACCCCTCTGTAAGGAGTTCCCTTGCCAGTTATATCTATGGCTTCTATTTTGTATGGACGAGATTCTTAAAACGCTGACGGTATATGACTTCAAATCATCATATAAACAAAGTTCAACCCACTAAGCATTTCTGTTTGTAATTCATTGCCACCGGTAGGTGGGGGTCAACCCTTTAAAACCAAGATCATCCATTAATTTTCATTACTTTTGGTCATATGTCCCTTATCGGTTCGGTTCCTGGCGATGTACTTCATTTCCCTCTAGCTTTCCCCAACTGTCGTGCCTCTTTTTCGACCATATTGCGCCAAGTGTCTCTAGAGCAACATTTGTGGATTGTGGTCGCTCCAATGATGACAATTTTGCTTGTTGACATAGCTTCTGAGCCAAAAATAGGCCTCCTCCGAGAAGGTGATTTTTTGGCCAAAATCCGGATCTCCGGCCAACATTTCCAGCACCCAATTAGCGAACTCACGGCATTGTCTATGATCGTTCGGCTTCAATTCTTGCGTCAGCACAATCTTATATGGATGTAGGCTCAAATCCAATCGCAAAATGACTCTCTGGCTATGCCCAATTCAGCTGATCGGCGATGAATCAACATTTCTGGGTCTTCTTCGATACTAGCCGCTAAGGCGGCTATGTTTTCTTCGCTTCGCACCGATCTCTATCTGGTTGGTGGCTTAAGGTCCAAAAGAGTGTACCCATGCTCAAACTTTTTCACGGTGCGACGAATTGCCTGCGCACTGAAGCCATTAAGATGACCGACCTCACGACGAAATTCATGTTGCGTATTTACAACTGAGCCGGAATTTCTATAATATTTTTTAATATTTCCACACTGATTTTACCAAGGAATTGTAAACTTGGGGTTGGTAATGTAATTCGATGGACTTTACTTCCAATGATTTAGAACAAAGAAAAATATGAATATATGTAAAAAAAGAAAAACGCACCGATCTAAACGTTATAAGGTTCTTTACTCGAGTGTACTTTGACTTCATTTAAGATTTTGGCGCGAAATACAATTTGCCAATGTATTTTTTTTCATATATTTGGCGGATTTTGTGTATAAATGAATAAATCACAAATGTATTTACAAATAAATAGAATCTAGTGTTGTTTTTTTTATTATAATTTTATGAATATCGAGGAACTGTCAAAGTTGGTTGGTTCTTGTTTTTAATCGCCAACACACACATTCGGGAAGCGTCAAAGCGTGATAAAATGACAAAATGTCAAATGTCAAAGCGTGGTAAAATAGCAAACCTTACTGAATGTTTTGACAGCTGGATGTCTTTGGTGACTTTGACAGCTGCTGAAACAGAACAATTGGAAAAACTATCATTGCTATCTTGTCAACCTTTATCATATGAATGCTATGCAAAAACGGAAAATTGGGCTTATTAATAAAAAGTGGTTAAAAATAGTACTTTTTTAAGGTAATTTTTTCAAAATTTGGTTAACAAAGATCATCAAAAAAATATTGGTGAGGTAAGCGAAATTTTTTACAAAGCAGAGTGCCTCAAAAAGTTTGGGCATACCGATGTGCAGTGAAATTTATCTCATCAAAGCAAATGAAGAAGTCTTAATAAACCTTCTTCAAGGACTGGGCAAACCTTGGGTGATATAAGGAAGAATCGCTCAAATTACTAGAAGTGCGATTAAAGTTGAACCAAATTAATATAATGACAGCAAAAACACAAGAACCATAATATCTTTATAACAATAAGAGATCAGACAAAACCAAGACTTTGAAAAAACACCATTTTTATTTCGATAATTTGATAATTTTAAGAATGATATACATAATTACTCAACCAGACGTTAGGGATAATTGAAAAATATACGAGGGGTGAGTGATAATCTTTCTGAACTTGAAGAAATATGTATAGGAACATATTTCGACATGATAATGTTATAGCTAACACCTAATACTGGTGGAGTGCTAAGAATTATTCTTTGTTCCATTGGTGAGATCTATCGTTGACTATTGCTGTTATAGATAGATCTCCAAGTTCGTTAATAGGCCAATTATATCAACCATTTGAAGACTGAAATGGCGGGCGATATTAGCATTATTTGGAATATATGTAGAGAGTCCATGCAAAATGAATATAGTTGAAAGAAAAAAATAATAGAAGACAATAGATTTTTGTCAAGCTTTGCAGGGGTATACGCCGATAACGAAAACATCTGGAACGATTTTTAATTGTTAAATAAACTTCGCATTTCGAAAATTCTTGATAGTTCCAAACTATTTTGGAAAAATATGAAACACAACAAGAATAAATTGAAAAAAAACTTTATATTTTTTTTTGAAAAATGTCTGCTTTAAATTTCTAAAAGTTATTCCAGGTTGTTCTACATTTCTAACAAATTTACCAAATTTATATTGTGAAAGTCAAAAACTGCAGGTATAAATGCAAACAAAAAAGTACTGCTTTTTGTATTTATTCTTGGATATTGCAATAGAAAAATGGAATAATTTTCAGAACAATTTTACAACCTTGAACAACTTTTAAAATTCGATTTTCGAAAAACAGGGAGGATAACACTTAGGTTAATTTTTTTTTTTTTTTTTTGATTCATAGATACTAATAGCCCGAGTGCTACTAGCATGCACGATTCGCAAACCTGAGTAATCGATGTCAGGAATACGCCTACGTACTAAACACACACCCTACACACTTCAACCACTCTCCCCGCGGGACTGCCGTTATGCTATGCTTCTTGTGTCAGCTTCTTCTGCTGCTTCAGTTGCTCTTCTTAGCTTTTCTATTCTCCGCAGCTATTTTGTAGAGTTGTTACGAAGGGACATATTGCCATCCAATTCTCTTCTGACCGCAACATATGGTAGAGGAGTAATGACGGACTTGGCAGAGTAATTCTCCATGCCGTGAAACGTGTGCATTAAAACACTGCGTGCTCCGTATCCTCATCTTCACCTGGACATTCCGGGAAGGATGGTGAGTTGTCGTGTCCAAATCGGTGTAGGTATTTGCGGTAGCCACCGTGGCCAGACAGGAACTGCGTTAGATGGTAGTTGCAGTCTCCATGCTTTGGACTTATCCAATCTTGGATTGTCGGTATAAGTTTGTATGTCCATCTGCCTTTTGTTGTATTAGCCCAACGAGCTTGCCACATAGCTGCTGACGCTGCCCCTTCTTCAATTTTTATCACCTTGATACCAGGGCGTCGTGATGACTCAATGCTCTTCTGTTATATATCCTCAGCATTTCATCTGCAAGAATATCGATGGGAACCATTCCAGCTATGACAAATGCAGCTTCGACAGAGATGGTTCGAAAGCCGCTGATTGTCCGTAGCGCACATCATCTGTATGATGACGATAGTCTCCTTTTGGTCTCCTTCGTCCGCAGTGCCTCCTCCCAGACTGGGGCGGCATATAACAGAACTGAGGTGATAACTCTAGAGAGTAGAAGCCTTCGAGCGTATCCAGGTCCACCGATGTTAGGCATGATACGCGAGAGAGCTCCCTGCATTTGCGATGCTTTTTTGGTAACAAAATCAACATGCGTTTTAAACCGTAGCCTGTTGTCCAGCATCACTCCAAGGTATTTAACTGCCTCTTTCGACCTGATGGTTTGGTTACCAACCTGAAAGTTGGCAAATTCGACAGTTTTCCGGCTGGTTATAAGAACAGCTTCTGTTTTATGGTCAGCTAGTTCTAGTCCGGCGGATACTAGCCAATCTTTTATCCGGGCAATTGCTTCATTTGTAGCTGATTCTACTGCACGGATCTGTTTAGCTACTGTCACGACTGCAATGTGATCGGCGAATCCAATTATCGTTACTCCCCCAGGTAGCGCTAATAGTAGGACTCCGTCGTACATGATGTTCCACAATAATGGCCCTAAAACCGATCCCTGTGGAACTCCCGCAGTTACGTTGTAGTATTTTACCCCTTCATCGGTATTGTACCTCAGCTTCCTGTTGTTGAAGTAGTTCGTCACTATCCGTAGCAGGTAATATGGCGTATCCATCCTGGCAAGTGACCTTCTAATAAACGACCAGTTCCCAGATTTAAATGCGTTTTTAACGTCCAGCGTTACTACTGCACAATACTCCTTAACTAACACTTAGGTTAAGTGGAAGATAAATTGTATTTTTTTGCAGTTTTTCTGTTATTGCATCAAAAATTTTGAACAACTTTTGCAATCAGCAACAACTTTTAAAACTCGATATTCGAAAATACGGGGACTAATTTTACGCTTTGGCCAAGGAGAAGAAAAATAGTTTTTTTGTTTGCATTTATTCTTACAGTTTTCTTTTATTGCATTACAAATTTGGAACAACTTTTAAAAGTAAAATTTTCGAAAAAAAAAATGGTTTATATTTTTAAGATTTAAAAATCTAAAAATTTGGAACATTGATCAGAATAAGTAGAACAATCTGTAACAGTTTTTAATATTTTGATTTTTTAAAAAAGGGGGCTGGTAAGTTTTAAATTTTCGGCTGTATTTTGCAAACGGAGACATATAAAAGTCTAAAAACTAATAAAGAAAAAACCTAGAACAACCTGGAACAACATTCAAAAATTTGATTTTGAAAAAATGACCACTAACTTCACACAGGCAATTGTAAAATAAGCGATCATAAATCAATAGAAATTAATGTACACATTTATTCAAAATGTGTGGTTTGTACCTGAATTTGAAAGGCTGAAAACCATCAAAATTCGGAAATATGAATGTGCAGGCATATCTGGTGAAGCATTTCATTGGGGCAAATACAATACTGTGAGGTATTTATACGAAACTTAAATCATTGAAACGAAGAACAGGAGTGTTAAAGCGCAAATTGGTAATGGGACAATTCCAAAGGAAATGTGGCGCCCTACGAATATTAAGCAAATTATTTTGAAAAGGTGTAAAGATAATATAATGGATGTATATTTCGGGAGCAGCGTTGTAAATACAAGTGAGACTATTACCGAAGGCTTTAACAAATATTCATCATTGAAAGCATCAAATATGGGATTTTATCCTAGTAAGACATAAGTTTAAAAGCTGTGACTAATAGCAGATTAAAATTTGTCGAAGTGGGTGAAGAACGATTTGAATGGGCTTTCTGCCCAGATCATACTGGACAATTCGTTTGGGTGTAGTAGTATTCTAATTGTGAAAAGTTCAGTGAGAAGGAGAATAGTGCTGAGACTTTTGAAAGATAATGGTTCTATCAAAGTTATTCTAATAAGGAAAATTAAAAATACAAAAAAAAAAATCGAAAACTTTAGACTGTTGAAAATGTTATCCTTAATAGATACAATTTCAAAAGAGTGTTTCAGCAACAATTGCGAGCAAAATAACGTTTTGGCGAAGGTGCAAAATGAGGCAGCATTGAATTGAACAATAAGACAGTGCAAAGTTATATTATAAATACAAGTAAAATTATAGTGTTTGTTGTCTTAAAACGAGCGTTCGTAACTGAGGAGATTAAAAACAGGTGCTCAGAAACTATATCCCAGCATAATAACACATTGGCTCGAAAAAGTGTTGCTTATAGCTGAATTTTTACCTGGGTTCCTTATATCCGGGAACCCAGTTAAAAGCAAATAAATGTGAGAGATAGGGTTTTCTGGAACATACATCAACGCTCTCATATTTGCTGATGATATAGTCCTGCTTGTATATTCTCCCGAATCGCTACAACTTAAAATAAATCGATTATATGAATACTGCTGCTTATAGTCAATTTAAAAAAATGCAAACTTATGACGTTGAGGAATGGCGGAGGCAGATACGGGGCGGACTAGAAGTGGAAATATGAGAAGAGAAGAAGAAGATGAAGAAGGATGTGAAGAGATTTAAGTGGCGACTGAATATAAATATATACCTTGGTTCTGGAAGCTAAGCTATGTCAGGCTAAAACTGTTACAAATCCAACGTAGGGTGATGTCTGTTCAGCAATTACGCAGCGCATAGCAGCAAGCCTAAAGGATTTGAAGTAATCTCCGAATATATATATATATAAGTATATATTTGTTATTATATAATTTGCTCGCTCCAAAGGAGATATGAATACCCTTATATTATTGCAAGCCACAGGCGTTTGTAGATATACAGAGAGAGAGAAAGAAAGAAATATTGTTGTAGAGGTTTGAAACTTAGGTGATATTAAGATTCTGTAAACTCCAAGGGTAGAATACAGATAACTGGGGATCATTTTTGTTTTGCTGTTATTGTCTTTGCTTATGATTCACAGTATTTTTTTTTTTTTCGTTCTCCTGATATCATCACGACCAAGTTGTATTTTCAACTATATGCCCATCCTACTGCCAGTATTATGCCTTCACTTATTATTATTATTATTATTATTTATTAGTCATTATTCTCTTTTACAAAAATGTGTTAATAAATATTTCATATACATATGTACATAATTATAAACAGTAGATTTTTACTCTGCTAATAAAAGCGATAAATATTATTAAATGCCACTTTAAAAATAAAATTCATTAATTGTGGGATGACAATATTAAAATTCCTTATTTCAAAAGTTAACAATAAAAAATGAAGATATATGCACATAATAAATAAAAAAAATAATGGAACTCAAGTGCCTGTGCGATTGTGCTGAATGTTGAAATAAACAATTATAAAAGGAAGGCGAGCAATACTTCAATCTCATTATGATAGAAATCAAGAAGCCATGATTTAATTTTTTTAAGAAATTTCTGATGAGTGCTTAAGGATCTTATATCGAAAGGAAGACGATTAAAAAGCTTACAAAATACAACTGGGTAGGAGTTTCTATAGTGAGTAGTACGAAAAGTTGGAATTTCAACAACATAGTGTGTAGTGCTACGTAGATTACGAGTATTATATATTGGACTCTGCATATAGCCACCTCTCATAAAAAATATCTTAGAAACTCTAAAAAAGAATAAGTGTTTTACTGGTAGTATTTTTAAAGACCTAAACAACACCATAGAATAGGACAGACGGTGAGCATTACAAATTCTTCTTATGGCACACTTCTGCAAGACGACGATTGGCTTTAGATTGGTGATGTAAGAACCCCCCCAACAACTTATTATATAATGTATTTTCGAATGAAAAATTCCATGATAGACGGTTTTAAGGGTTCTGCTTGAACAACACTTTTTGAGGCGATAAAAACACCGAACGGAAGAACGTAAGTATTGTTTCAGTAGCGAAATATGTTCTGTCCAACTCGTGTTTTGGTCGAAAGTTATACCGAGATACTTTTTGAGGCGATAAAAACACCGAACGGAAGAACGTAAGTATTGTTTCAGTAGCGAAATATGTTCTGTCCAACTCGTGTTTTGGTCGAAAGTTATACCGAGATACTTAAATTTCCTAACTACTTCAATCTGAAAACAAAACGAGTTGCATGTGGCATTTTCATTAAAAATTGGTCCAGGCGCCTCTGTAGTACAACCACATTGTGCAGCAAACCATATTCTCAAGAAATGAATGTCATGATATACATCTCCTATCAAATTCAGAGGGCTCGTTGAGCCATATGCTTTGCTGAGATCGTCTGCAAAAGCCTCGACTTTACCTTCAAAAGGCAGGGAAAACAAGGAGTTAATAAATATAAGGAACAAAATTGGGCCCAGCACAGACCCTTGGGGTACACCTAAGTTAAGTACCTGAGGATTATTTAGAAAATCTCCTATTTTCATTCTTTGTTTGCGGTCCTTTAAATAAGACGCAAACCAATTGTAGATAAAGCCGCGAAAACTTGCACCATACAACTTCTCCAAAAGAATATCATGACTAACCATGTCAAACGCTTTCGTAATATCAATGAAGAGGCCTGTGCATATTTTTTTAACGTCTAAAGCTTTGTTGATAAAAGAGCAGATAAACAAAAGAACATCTTCAGTAGAGTGCCCTTCCCTAAAACCAAACTGATTTGGACTGAAAAATTTTATTTTTTGTAGATGCGCACACACTCGTTTTTTTACCGCTTTTTCAAAGACTTTCGAAATTGAGGATAACAAGGAAATTGGTTTGTAATTGTTTTTTTTTGTTTTCGACTTCCGTTTTTAAAAAGAGGTAATACGTTAGCAAATTTCAGAAGATCAGGAAAAACTCCACTAAAGACACTTAAATTGAACAGATGTGCTAAGATGTCAACTAAATTAGGTGCAATATTTTTGAGGGTTACATTACAAAGGTCATCATAACCACAAGATCTGGAGCTATTGAGAGAGTAGATGATACTTAAAATCTCTAACCCATTAATTTCTTCAAAGAAGAAACTGCTATTCGACGTTCTTTCCACCACTTGAGACCTTACACATCGATTACAAATCGACCTGTAATTTGGTTGGAAGGACATATGCCCAACTGAAGCAAAAAAATTATTAAATTCGTTGGATACTGCTGCTGGCTCCACAATTTCAGTACCTGCGCCGATCAGCACAATGGAGTTGGAATGATAAAAAGGGTTGCTATTAACTGTACTATTAATAACTCCCCATTCTTTTTTAGGGTTTCCTTGTGCATCTCGGAATTTAGAGTAGTACACGACAATTTAAGATTTCTTTATTAATATTCTTGCTCATTTTCGTATACCGTTTTTTTAAGTTAAGAGTTTAGTGGATATAGGTGACACAATTTTCGCAGTTTGTTTTTGACTTTGATTTCTTTCATAATACAAGAGTTTATCCAGGGCTTTAATCTTGTTTGAGACTTCTTTTTGACATCAGTGAAACTAGAGGTCCTGATATAATTTTGGAGAATATTCAAAAATGACTCATAAGCTTTAAAAGCGTTATCCTCGGCGAAGACTGCCTCCCAATTCTCAAAACGAAGTTGATTATTTAGTAAGTCATACCTTATTTTAGCAATAGTCGGTGGAGAAATGTTACAAGAGCGCTTCATGCCCTTAAAATCTTTAAACAAAATGCCAGTCATACAATGGTCAGTTATTTGCAAGCCGAAGTTAACACCAACACAATGATTTAAAGGGATTTTCGCAAAACGGCCAAAAACATGATCAATACACGTATTTGAGATTGGCCTTGTAATTTCATTTATGAAGGATGTAAAACCATGTTCGGCTGTAAGGGCAAGATGATAATCAGATGTAGTGCTCGAAGTAAGAATGTCAATGTTGAAGTCACCTAAAATGACAATATTAGACCCTTTCTCATTAGGGAGAAAATTTGAAAAATCATTCAGTAAAGATTGGGGAGTATGGGCGTGTAATCTATATACACAAACAAAATCAAAAAATACATTGCGTACGCCAAAAGAAATATTAATTAAATTCCACCTTACAATCATCACCTACGTAAGTATCTCGCACAAAAACTCCCACACCACCTGCTGGATATAATTCGTTTGGATTTGCATAAAATTTATAACCGGGGATATAGTAATCTTCAATCTCACAAGAGAAAATCCATATCTTAGAAATACATATCAGATCTGGTAAATATTCAACAGCTTCCAGATTGCAAACAAGAAGATCGAAATTTTGCCTCGCACTACGGATATTTTGATGAACAACGAAAAAAGGTTTGCTCTCATTAGAGTTCCAATGGAAAATTTTATCACAATTACTTTTAATGGTTGTAGTGATTGGGTTGTTGCTATATAGATCGAGGTTGGTATTAATGTTGGACATATTTAGAGTTAAGAAACAAGAACAAGACACACTAGTCTTGCAATTTTGCTAAATCATCAAATGACCTAATAGCAGTAACCCTACCCTTATCAACCTTACCTTGTGAATTTTGGAACCACAAGTATTTAAATTTTTTAGCTACTTTAACCTTCTTCGCTTCCATAAACAAAGTTCGATTAAATTTTGTCAAACAATCATTTACAGAAATTTTACCCCTTTTTCCCTCTAGAAATAGTGCAGTTAGTTTTCGCAATTGATCGACTTTTTTTGTTTATTTCATGCGAAATAAAAAGATGGTTCTTAACATCAGGATTTGAACCGTGAACCCACAGCGTGACAACACGGCCATCAAGAATGAAAGCATTACAATGCAACTGAGAAACTGTTAAGATATTAAACCAAGCTCACATTCCATCTACCACTTGACTGGTCAAACTTTGTCATTATGGTTCAAACGGGATTGTTTCCGCCTTTTATAAAAATACTCAAGCTACAAATAGACAATATACTCAAAGTTCTAAATACATCAATCTCTCGCCTCTCTATGATAATTCTTAACACAAAAACGAGCTGTTATGCAGAATGGTTGTGGGTGACGTGGCTCAATGGTTAAGGATTTTCTTTTCTTTTTTTTAAATGAGATTTTCAAATCCAGGAGCACTCAGACACAACCGAAGTCCATTATACTACCAGGCAGAACTCCTTTTGGTGTAGTAGTTGGAGAAACTTGGATTCTATTCGTTTCTTTTTTATGCTCGGGTGGCTGTAGTTGCTATTCCCTGTCCGGGCTCGAACCTTCACAGTTCGGGTAACAATCGAACACACTACTCACTACGTCATGGCCACCGCGGTTAAGGCTTTAGTCCCGAAAGATATCATAAAGTTTTTTCGTGGTCACATCTCGTGAAAGTCTAACAAACATCCGAGAGTAAAATTGTCATGAGGATCTTCTCTTAATTGAAAAAATTGCCTTCGGAAACGGCAGACTGAAATCCAATATTTTATAAGCTTCTCGCAAAACATGACAAACAAATCGCGTATGCAGAGAAGCCTCAGTCACTTGCAGGAAAAGAACTATTCCCACGATAGGTATAAAGTTAAGGAAACAGCTATGATGGTTTTGATAGAGCTCTTAAAATTAGACCGTATTAACAAAGATTGTGCAGGGAGACTAGACGTAGTGCACTTTTTTTTGGCGAACGCTCATCCCTCCGGGAATCTCGAAGAGACATTCTTGTTAACAACTTTCTTGAACGTCGCAAAATTATTCAGTTACTGTAAGATTGCAACAAATTATGAGGGAACATTTTTAATCAATATTAGATTTGATTGAACTTTGAATTTTTAATCAGGCAGACGGAAATGCCATGTTTAATGATTAATTGAAATAGAAATAAATATGTAATAATAAAGTTTTGCCAAATGACCTTTTTTTTAACACTGTGTCACTATTTCATAAATATTCAGCAATATTAAAACTATTGAAAACTATGCCTTACAATTATAAAACGTTGACCCACTGTTTGGAGGAGCTTTAATTATGATATGTTTCTCGTTTAAACTTCCTACGCGGACAGGTATATTCCAGAATTCTGAGAAACGATTAGCTGCCATGTACCAACATTATGCTGTAGAAGTTATCATATGTATATTCATCTAACAAATAAATAAATAAATATTTTGGCGCTAACAGCCCAATACAGGGTCTGACCTAGCTCTCGCAGCCATTCGTGCTGAGCGCCACATGAATGGTTAAAGCTACAGTTTATATTGCTCTACAGTTGCCAAAGGGCTACTTTTGATTCAGAAAAGCTCCTCATGACTCTCAGATATTTGTCAGAATTTTGCAAGAGTTGGGACCGAGAATAAACTTTTTTCTTGTGTTTTCTGGGATTTGAACCTTATATTTCCCGTTCAGTAATTGCACACTTTACCACATTGCGCACACGAGACAAAAAGTGTGCAATTCCATGACTCACACCGATTTTAAGAAGCTGTTTGTTAAATAACCACGTACCCCAATCATGGAGACGAGTGAGAGTGGTGTTTATCCAAAGGCAGGTAGACGCGGTCATGAAAACTCCAAAGATTTCAGACCAATCCGTCTAACTTCCTTTGTACTGAAGACTCTCGAGCGGCTCTTGGACAACCATCTGCGGAATAAAATAGAAGAACCATACCTTTCCAAATCGCAGCATGCATAACTCAAAGAAAGTTTGACAGCGACAGCCCTTCACGAGGTAGTGCGAACTGTTGAAAAATCTATACACTACAAATAATACACTTTAGCTACCTTTATAGACATTGGAGGAGCTTTTAATAATGTACACACTGAAGCAAATCTAAAGTCCCATACGAAGCTGAAAACAGAAAGCTATCTAACTCGTTGGATTGTTTCTATGCCTAGCACTAAAAATATTGTGGTAATACTAGGTAACAGCAATATAACCAAATTTACCAGCAGGAAAACACCTCAAGGCGGTGGTATTTCACCTCTACTATGGCTAATAGTCATGAAATCCTTGTAGCATTAGACACAGAAAGAATCAAGGTAATCGGTTATACGGACAACGTGGTGATACTAGTGACAAGAGTGTTCCCTTCTGTGATAAGCGAAATCTTGGAAAATTCTCTGAGTAAAGTAAGCACCTGACCCACAAAGTGTGGTCTTGGTGTTAACTAGAGACAAACTAACTGATCTTCTTCACTTCGCATTTCCCCGGCTAAATGGTGAACTACTCTCCTTACCGTCCAGTGCTAGATATCTAGGAGTTATCCTAGATCCTAAACTCAACTGGAAGCTAAACATAGAACAACGGGTAAAGAAAGGATGTACTCGTATAGCCTTCTACGCCTGTAAAAAAACATTCGGCAACAAATTAGGCCTGTAATCAAAATTGACTCTATGGATGTCTACACAGCCGAATAGCATGTATAGGCAGATGCTCTAACAGTCCTTTTGCATCTTTTACCTCTAGACCTACACATACCAGGCATTACAGCATATAGCGCGATCAGATTCAGAGAGTTTGGGTGCTGGACTGCGAAGCCCTAGGGGAATAGTAATATACTGAACTCTCGACCGAGAGAACTCGTACACAGACGGTCCAAACATGGACTGCGGAGTCGGTGCAGGTGTGTTTTCTGAATCCCTAAACATCATGTTTTCCAGGCGGAACTACTCGCTATTCGCGAAGTCTGTCGCCAGACTAAATTGCACACAAATATATCTCCAAGGCGAAAGATTGCCATACTCATTGATAGCCAAGCTGCTATCAAAGCCATCGTCTCGGTCACTATATCTTCTAAACTAGTGTTAGAATGTCGAAATACCTAATCTAACCTAACCCTGATCTGGGTTCCAGGGCATAGTAACGTTTGTGAAAGCGAACTTGTTGATGAATTGGCCAGGCAAGTCAAGTCAGAAATCTCCTCAATATTCCTTATAAAAGCCAACCTCAGACGGACTAGGCTAACAAACTGTGTCATATCCAGAAGGATGTGGCCAAACTACTACGAAAATAAAACAATCGGTTTCGCAATGAAACCATCGATAGAGCAAACAGCCGATGGATTCATGTGGAAACATGCGCAACGGTCAGGGCGCTATGGCCGGCCTTTAGCAAGAAGAGATCAACCTCTCTTGTGAAACTTAGTCGTTATAATACACGGGTCGCTTCTGGAATAATTACTAGTCATTGTGCCATTGGAGTTCATGCGGAGCGACTCGGTGTGCTACATAACGACTACTGTAGAAGCTGCAGGGACGAAGAAGAAATTGAATCAATTCGTCACCTGCTGTGTGATTGTCCTGCCCTATCCGTTGCAAGAATGAGGACTCTCGGAAGTTACTTCTTCTCGGAATTGGAGGACTTAGGTAATATAGACCTCCTGAGAGGTCTACGGACCTCCTGAGATTTATGTATATCATTATCTGGGTGGTTCTAACAGCGGACTTTTAACGTTTCCAGGGTTTAACGATTGGGCACAATGGACCCGAATTTGTTGGTCTAAGTGAGCAGTGACTCTTTGTCACAAGGCAACCATCTACCTAACCTAACCTTGGGCTTTCCGTATATGACATATATATGTATATGTGTATCTATGAAAAGTACGAAGTTACAGTAGTACGAGTATGTATCATGCTTCGTAAAACCCACAGCTTTCTTTCTGAAATTTGTTTATTTCAATTTTCCTATCCCTTGTGCTGATTTATCCAAAGTTTATATTTGTTATTGTAAGAATAGATTTTAGCACAATTCCAAGCACAGACAAGCCACAGAAAAGCTATACAATTTAACATATATCCACATATGCATATGGATGAATAGTCAACAGATAGTATACTACAGATCTTCAAGACACAGCGGGAATTTTGTGCTCAAACTTCAACGCCTCAAGTTCTTGAGTTTCTTTTGATTTATTAGAATACATCTGTTTTATTAAGTAACATTGCGTGTATCAAAATTTGGTGATACCTTCTTAATTACATAACTATTTCTACGTATTTCTAAAATTGATTAAACCTACCTTATACCTATTTAATTACCTACCTATATATATATATACATAGTTCTACCGATTGGATTAAATACCTATCGTATTACCTCGAACTTTTCCCAAACACACACCTACGAGTATATGAGTAAGATCACTTATAGAAATTACATACTATAGGTACACACACCTTACACACTTAGCTTTCTATGTCAACTTGACATTGTCAAGTATTGCATTCAGTCAATGTGACACATACCTTGTTTACGTGAGGCTCTTTCTTATTAATAAAATGTGCTAATTCAGAAAATTACACTTGTGTTGCTAATTCGCGTACGTGACCATGAGACAGGGACTATCCCAACGGTCGTTAAGGAAGGGATAGTCATGGTTCAGTGGCTGCTGCCACCTGCAAGGGAAGGGATCTTTCAGTGATAACCTCTAGTATGCGAGGGTCTTACAAGCTTCATTTAAAAGAACAAAAAAAGAATTTTCTATTAAAACTAACATTATTTCTATAATTAATATAATAGTTCGCAGGATAGGTGCTTTATTTGTTTGAATCGAAAAAAAACATCAAATAAATCAAAACGAGCGTTAGAAAGCGTATTATATGCCCGCAGCCTTAGGGTGTTTAAAAACAACGTTCTTGCGAAAAGCCTAGTAATTAAATCAGTATACGTTCGAAAAAAATAAAAGACAAAAATAAATAACACTTCTTAAATTTAGCACACTACTTGGCTTTTTTGGGTGGTGGCGATTTAACAAAACGAAACACGAAACGATTAAGCTATTGAAAGAAAATATTTATCATAAAAAAAAAAATAAACAAATTTTTTAGCACACTAAATACTTAACTTGTGGGCTCGTCTTCGATCAGGTTCTATGTGAGTGAATACGTTTTATTGGATAGAAAGTTCTGAGTACTAATTACCACATTCTTTGGCACTTAAAAAATTGTGCAAAACAAATGTTGCTTTAGCAAAAAGAATTGTTATTTCAACATTTACCTAATTCTGAATTCATTTTGTATAATTCTTTGTACCTCACACAGTTCAATGGCAAGCGCTTCATCATTTTCGCAAAAACCAACAACGTGAAACTTACGCGAAATTGTCGTCATCGCTACCGCTGCGAATATTTCACATTTTTTGGGGGAGCCTTAAGGCTGAATGAAATGCAGTGTTAGTGTTGCATTGTACTGCGTCATGGTAGTCCCTGACGAGAAACATAACTAAAAATGCTTCTAAGAGCTCTTCCTATACAACACCTACAATACCTATGACATAATTTTGAAATCGCGCTCGGCCATTTTAACTGGAAAAGGGGCTATTTTTGAAAAACTTAAAAAAAAAACTTTTCTGTCAGGCAGAATGCTCCATTCAACCCGGACGATGACAACAAACATTTCCGTACACCCGACCAAAGTGAGGTTCCAGCTGGAGCCGTCAATCTAACTAATTACCGTCAGTCTAACTACGCAGTCTAACTATTTAAAAAAGCTGGGAATACTTTGGTACGGAGCATACATCAACTCATCTGTGCAGTATTTCAGATGAAAGTAGAACCGACGAATGGATCTTCAGCATCGTTTGCTCGATCCTCAAAAGGGGAGACCCTCTACTTCAACTACAGAGGCATTAATCTCCTTAGCATCGTATAAAAGATCCTATTTGTCATATTATGCGCCTTAAACCGTTTGCTAAAATCTTATTGGTGGATCAATGCGGTTCTAAGCCAAGAATGTCCACTATTGATCAGATGTTCACACTACCGCAAACCTTGGAAAAACTCAGAAGCCTTGGGCGTCAAAAAAGGTCTAAAACTGGGCGATGCATAGGATACGATTGTTCAAAATTCTGAAGCCGACATCAGGGATACGATCTTTCAAAAGTCGCTTACGCCGACGTTATTAACATAATTCTTAACCTATTTTTTTTTCACCGATAAAAAGTTGTACCTGCAAAATACCGTCATTAGTTGGTTTGTTCACTTAAAGGGTTGTCTTACGAGTGAGTGAAATTTTACTAACTGTTGTCCTAGATTAATTTTAAAAAGACAAAATTCAAATTTGACGTACTATTTTCCATATCCATGGTCTTACGAAATGCAACATTCTAAATTAAGTCCACTTAAGATGATATGCATTGTTTGCAAAACAGGAAACTAGAAGTGTTAGAAACATGACTAGTATACAGAAAAGTGGAAATTTCACTACTTAAGATAGTTTTTATTAACCATGAGGAATTAATAGTGCTATCAGTGGTAAGTATAAATTCGAATAATGATACCAGCGCAGAGATCAAGCGATATCACTCTTGTCAACAGCTGTTTCTGTGAGCAAAATAAGCTATTGAGTGGCAGAGCCCACCCATGGATAACTAAGGTAACTTTATATAAGACCAGTTTGCTATATAGCGCAGAAGTATGGATGTTGTCAAAGGCGGATGAAAAAGCTTTTGGGTATTTGTATAGACGAGGTATGGAGGAGAATATACAACAACGAACTATACCGGTTTTACAGATACATTTGGACTTAGTCAGAAGAATTGTAATTCATCACCCTAGAGATGGCTAGGGCATACGAGGGTGGGTCAATAAGTCCCTGAAAAATAAGGAACACTCTTGTCGGTATAAAAACATTTTATTTTTCAACATAGTCTCCTTTTAGCTCTGCACACTTCATCCAACGTTTCTCCAATTTTTTGATGCCTTCCAAATAATACGATTTCTCGAGCCCCTCAAAATAAGAGATTGTTTCAGCGATGATCTCTTCATTCGACCCAAATCTCTTACCTCCGAGCCATTTCTTCATGTTTGGAAACAAGAAATAGTCGCAGGGGGCTAAATCTGGGGAATGTGCTGGATGAGAGAGGAGTTCGTAGCGGACTTGTGCGCTGGTGCATTGGCCTGGTGAAAAATAACTTTTTCTTCGCCAAATGCGGCCGTTTTTGCTTCAAATCGGATTGGAATCGATCCAGCAGTTCTGCGTAATATGCGCCAGTGATCGTTTTACCCTTTTCAAGGTAATCGATGTGAATAACACCGCGCGCATCCCAAAAAACTGTCGCCATGACCTTGTTTGCTGACAAACCCGCCTTGGCTTTCTTCGGCTTCGATTCACCAGGAGAAGTCCATTGTTTTGACTGTTCCTTGGTTTCTGGCGTGTTGTGGTGAATCCACGGTTACGAAATGGCATAAAAACTCAGCCGAATTTTTCTGGAACATCGCCAAACACACCTTTGAAGTTGTCAAACGAATGCATTTGTTGTCGATTGTGAGCAAAAGCGGCACTCATCTTGCGGAAACCTTTTTCATGTCCAAATATTTATGTCAAAACGAAATCACTGAGCCATCTGATAAGCCTGTGGCCTCTTCAAGCTCGCGCACTTTCACTCTTCGATCGTCCATTATCAAACCATGGATTTTGTCGACCATTTCTGGTGTGGTGACCTCAATTGGGCGACCAGAAGGTTCGGCGTCACTTGTGCTTGAACGACCGCACCGAAATTGAGTAAACCAGTGGTGAATGGTTCCAATTGATGGTGAAGAGTCCCCATAATATTTGTCAAACTTTTGTTTAGTTTGCGTGATAGTTTTTTCTCGCAAAAAATAGTGTTTAATGAGCACTCGAAATTCACTTTTTTCCATTTTAACGAAAATGCTAGTAGGAAAATGCTAAAATGGCTGCCACAACAAAACTATTTGACAGATCTGTCTGAAAATTTGGGTGCGTTCTTTTGAAAGATGATTCTTGACAAAAAAAAATAAATTTAAGATGACTTATTGCCCCACCCTAATGCGGATGTTACACCGAAATGAGAAATTGAAAAAAAAGGTTAATAAATAAATCTATATCAGTTTAAATGAAATGAAAATTTCGGTATCATAATTGTTATTATAATTTATTTTTTCTCCTTTTTACTTGTACCTACGAGGGCATTGGCTTACTGAAAATGTTCGATCTCGAGATTGTGATCAAACTTGACATTAATATAATACAGAAACTAAAATAAGTGGGTCTTTCAATTCTGTCTGTATGTCCGACTGCAGCCTAAATGGCTGGACGGATTTTCTTCAAACTTCATATCTGGGATCTGTGGAGTGATCCCAAAAAGAACAGTTCTTTACTAATAGCCGATTGAACGATTTTCTCGAAAACCGATTTAACGATTTTGTTTAAATTTAATATTTGAATTCAAGTGGACATATTTTACTAAATGGCGTACGAATACCAAGTTCTTGGAAATAATGTTGTGATTCCTGGGATATGACTCAATAGATTTTATTGAAATTTGGCATCTAAACAATATTTGATATATTCAAGGACACACCAAGTTTTGAAAAATTCTCAAAAAAACATGTTTGTTTTTTAACGCATATTTCATGCACATTTTAACAATTTCGCTTAAATTTAAAATCTAAGTAATTACAAATGAACAGCACAGAGGCAGGCACGTGCGACCCAAATGTTCTCTGATCAAATTTCAATCTTGTCGTATTCAAGTTTTGATACAGTACACGGAACATAACATGGTCACTTAAAGTATAATTTAATATCTCACTGCACTAAATTGGAATTCCGCAGCAAGTTTGTACGAGTATATCTATGCATACATATGCTGGTATGGTATGCTTAAAAGCTCGATTCTTTTCCACGCACAATAAATTATTATGCTAATAAAATGAAAAAGCGAAACCATATGAAAGCACGCACGCTCAGCTGACTTTTGTTTAGAAAAACAAAGATCTACAAACATTCATACATGATGGGCAACGCGTCTAAATATGGAAAGTGGTTCATTGCATACATACACAATACATATACCAAACGGAATAAATTATGAACAAGTCTGATCTAATGTGAAGTCATCAATTGCATAATGTTTTCATATACAAATGGGTGTGTGAACTACAACGAAATAGTTAAGCCAGCAGATCGGAAACATTTATTGAAAAATTAAAACAAGAAAAACTATTATCAGTTTAGAATTATGTAAAATGCACCCTATTGTAGTATTTTTTTAGGGCAAGCATGAACTTACGAGTACATAGATATGTATATCCTCTATGAACGAGTTGTTACGTAGATTGAACGACCTTCAATACAAAAGTAGATCAGATTTTCCAAACAAGTTTGAAAATTGGATTGGTTGTGCATTCGAACTATCAGATCGATTATTCCATGTTTTAGATTCTATTTTTTTATTTATTTATTTATTTAGATTTTATTTAAAGTAAAATGAAAATAATGAAAGTACAAAGTATTAGCGATAAAGCCATCAGCTCTTCTGAAATAATATAATGTGTTTGCAAAATATAAAAATCTTTATGTTTGGAAATTGTGTTAATAAATTTATTATGTTTTTGCTATTAAGTTTAATTTCTTGCGAAAGGTTAGTACGAGTACATCAGTACAATTCTCTAACGTTAAATTCTTAATGAGGTTGTTCAGATTGGTGCTCTTTCTTGCGGCCTGGAAGTAGGCGCATACTGTCAGGAGATGTTAAACTGCATTTTTTTGTGGATTGTTGGAGAAGAGGCACGAGACATTGCTAGTGTTGCGATTGATTAAGTGTTAAGTGCTAATAATAGCTTTTGCTTGGTGTCTTGCCAAAGTGTGGGATAGTTTGACCGAAATGCAAAGCGAATGATTCGTATAAAAGTTATATGTTTGAAAGGTATTTTCTATCAGAACAGTCTTTATGCAAGTTAGAAAGAATATCATGGGGGTTGCAGACCATGTTTCATTTCCTACTATCCTAACATGTCCTGGAACCATACTTAATTTTAATTTTACTGTTGTATTGGAACAATTTATCCCAAATTATGATGGGGTTTTTTTTTTTTTGATTCGCCATGGGTGTGATATTCTTCTAAGGATACTAATAGCTCGGGCTATCAGCATGCAAGATTCGCAAACCCGAATAATCGATGCCGGAAGTGCGCCTACGTACTAATCCACACCCTGCATACTTCTACCACTCTCCCCTCGGAACTGCCGTTAAGTATTACTTCGCTTAGCTGGTTAGCAACTTATGCTATATCATCTACGAGTACATTTGCCGTTTCGGCTCTTCGTAGTCTTTCGACTTTTCTTAGCTCGTTCTGTGTGCTCGTTATGAAGGTACAGGTCTCCCGTCAGTCGTCCCCTGACGAAAGTCGTATGACTTTATAGAAGCTGTGGGCTTGACAGCTTCATTCTTTCTTCTGCAAACTGCCTGTAGTAGAACACTGCGTGCTCCGCGTTGTGTAGTGGTAACATCATCGCTAGTCACACTCTTGGTTCACGATTCGAAACATGATGTCAAGAATCATCTATTTATTTCGCATGAAATAAATAAAAAAGTCGATCACTTGCGAAAGCTAAGTCCTCTCTACTGTGAAGGCATAACACTGGAAGTGGGTGGTCATATGGCTAAAGCAACTTGATCGTGATGATGACACCAGGAGGATGGAAAAAAATACTGTGAATCATAAGCAACGACAATAATAGCGAAAACATCTCCCCAGGACAGCCACCCTTGGAGTTCACTGAAACTTAACTACCACCTGAGTTTCAAACCAACTACACCAATCTGTCTTTCTCTATGTCTCTTCCCCTTTCCAAAAAAAAAAACGCCCGTGTCCTAAAACTTAGTATAAGGGTAATCATATCCCCTTTAACATGTGCAAATTATAAAAAAAAAAACAAAAAAAAAATGGTTAAGGTGGTGGGGATCAGCTTGTGGGTCCATCTGCATTTTGCCGTGTTATCCCACCTGGCTTGCCACAGTGCTACAGATGTGTCTTCTTGTTTTACGTCCTGGTAACGCTGGCTTTTTGACGGTTCGCGGTTGGCTTAAGGAAAACCCTTTGCATCTCGTTGGCGAGAATGTCGATTGGGATCATACCGGCTTAACGCAGGCTGCTCCATCCGAAATTGTTCGAAAATCGCTTATAGTTCCGATTGCGCACAGACCGTTTGCAGACGAGAGCTTCCTTCTTGTCTCCTTCGTTGCGAGACCCCCCACCCAGACAGAGGCAGCATATAGAAGGATAGAGCTTACCACTCTCGATTGCAGGATCCACTGATCCACCTTAAGTTGCAATTTAGGTTAAGCACTGGTTACTTTAAATGTATGTCGATTTTGGTCAACTGCGTCCACTATATTGTTATAGAATTGAGTAGTTTTGATTGGTCAAGTGACTGGCCAGTTCATTAAACAACTGCTTGAAATGTGGGGAGCCCACCGTTGATTTTAGAAACTTTGAAAACTCAATGTCTACACTCTCATCATTTAGCGACCATCGAGAGTAGCAGCTAGGTTTGACGTTAATCGTTTTTAATTAAATATTGAGATCAATTGCAATTTTCGCTGTTATGTAGATAACATGTTCCGTTCCGTTTGTTTAGCTTTTTATAGTGAGAATTAAGGCTTTATGTTTGAAATTATTAACTTTAAAATAATATTAGCTGTAAATAGGTCCAGCTAGCATGTTAGCTAAGGGCGGTGTACGATAAGCACACGAGTATATATTCAAACTTCTGGCTGCGTTTTTACCAATACCAATATCGCAGAAAAGGTAACATTTTGTTCGACAAAACGCAGAACTATTCGATGAAGTAATTTTTACTTACTCCTATGAGAGCTAAGTATTGTGTTCGAAAAAATGTTTGATCTCAAGATTTTGATCAATCTTGGTATTGGTCAATAGGTATTAAAAAGCAAATCTCTTAACTCTGTCCACCTGTCTGTCTGTCCGTTTGTCTATAATTCGAACTGCAGCCTAAACGGGTTTAGTTCAAACTTCTTATGTTTCTTAGTTTCGAGCAAATCGGAATATTTATTCTAACCTCAAAGCCAACTAACGATTTTGCATTGTTCTCGAAAATTTTGTTTAATATTTTCTTAAAAAAGTGGGTCTCTCAACTCTGTCTATCTGTATGTACAGTGTTATTTATTTTGTGCTTTAGGATTTTAATTTAAAATAAAAATAAAAATATTAAAGATTTCAAAGCAAATTTTTGTACTGTTTTAAATTTTGGACTATGCGATTATGTATGGAATACAACATCGGTTAAATGGCCCTTTGCAAAAAGTTCTACTGAGGTAATTTTCGATGATTTTTTGACACATATCTGGCTGTATTGCGGCCATAACTTCATAGATGTTGGTAATTAAGTGCTCCAAAGCTTGGGGATTATCTTCATAGGCACGATCTTTAGCATAGTCCCACATATATAAATCCAAAGGGTTCAGATCACATGATCTTGGTGGCCAATGGATGTCGCCAAATTTAGAAATTAAAGGGGAAGCTTTCGTGCAATAAATAATTTTGCCTGTGTTATGTGGCACGTAGCTCCGTCCTGCTCAATGTCAGGCCAATAAAAGTTGGTTATCATTTGGCCATAGCGCAGAGAATTCACCGTAACAGTGGCGCCTACGGTTGCAGCGCGTCCCAAACTGTCACGCATGGTTGATGCAATGGCTTCCCAAAGATCACATTTGGATTCTCAGAACCCCAAATTCGGCAATCTTGTTTATTTACGTAGCCGCCGAGCGAGAAATGAACCTCATCGCTGAAGAAGATTTTGTTCCAAAAATCAGCGTCAACGTGTGCAGGTATTATAGTATAGGTATTTTTGTAGTAAAATGCAATAATTTTAATGTATTGAGCGGATCTATATTGTAAAATGGCAAGGCAAGAACTAACCACCTGTCGTTATGCATGGCAGATGGATTTGATAGATGCCATATTGCAGGGATGTGAAATTTCAACTTCGAAATGAATAACCCTTTATGAACGACTGAAGCCTAAATGGCTGCACGGATTTTCTTTAAACTTCCTATCTGGGATCTTTATGGTCGCAATTTGAGGTGAAATTGGAAATTTCATTCTAATCCCAAAATGAACTGCACTTTATTTAGAAGTCTGATTTTGCCAAGAACATGTACAACGGTATTTCACTTACTGACCGGTTTTCTACAAAATGGTTCGTTCTCAAATATCACCCATTCGATTTTATTTAAAATCCGATATTTAAGCAATATTTGACATGTACAAGGCATACCAAGTTTTGGAAAATTGTCAAAATGATTTTTTTCTGAATTTTACCGGATTTTTTTTGCACGATTTTGTTTAAATTTCAAATCAAAGTTTTTCAGATAAACCACATATACGAGTAGATGCAAGTACGTGCGACCAAGTCATGCATCTACTGTCTAGCTTAATATTTTGTTCGATGTTTATTTTAGATTTCGAGTTATCGGTATTTCAGAAAACTTATATTATAAAACCGCATATAAGTAGAGAAACAAAAGTGTGCTGTGGTGTCACAGCAACAAATTTAATATACTCCAGTTTTCTAGCATTCAATCTTAAATATGTTAAGATTATCATAATTCTGATTAAAACAAATTGAGATTCCAATAAGTAACTATGGCACGAAAATATGTAGCTTTCGAATTTCACAAGCTGTTATCAAAAATGTCTAGATTTTCGTCTGAAGAATTAACTGATTGTATTTTATTTGTTGATATTGCGCAGTAAACTTCTTTTTCGTAATCGTCTATTAATATTCTGGAAGGAAAGTTTTGTGAATGACACTAGTTACACTTAACATATATTCAGATTTTGCCTTCTCACATTAAGTAATCACAATAAAGTGGAAATAACTCCTTAGAATATTGTGAGTAGAATAATGAAGTTCTAATAACAAGCTTGCAGTTTGTCAGTTATTAGTGAATTTATGAAAAAAGTAAGTAATTTTGTGCGAACAACCTGACACAAATATCAATTACCAGCAGCCTAAGTTCTTTTAATTTTTATTTAAGTTTGTGTTAATAAATAGCAAATGCAAGATATTCACAGTATAAAAAAAATGTGTATGTATGTACATTTTTTAAGATATGAAAAAAATCCAGGATTTAAAAAAAAAAAAAAAAAAATAGAAGATTAGCTACGATTTAGATACAAAATGTTTATGATTATGGAAGAGAAATCAATCTGTGTGTAGCTTTCGATTTTTCACATTCCTAAATCAAAAACCACAAACTGTAGATTTCGATGATATTTCGTTTCTAGGTACGGCCTAGATGCAGATGGTAACATATGGAAAGTATTCAAATCCGTGAGAGGGGTTGTTAGAAATGTTGAGGGCCAAAAGACCTTAAAAAATGTGTCTATCAATAAAATCTACACGCGCGCCTAGCTCAAAAACCACTACCTAGATGAATATTGACGAAATTTATTGTGCTGGTTCAACCTCATATGCCGATAGCAAGTTTTGATAAGATTTCGGAGGTAGACTTTACGTTGTTCAGTTATAGAAAAGAATAAATGAATACGCAGGTACATAATGTATGTACCAACATTAAAATATTATATTGCAGTCCGTCTAAAACGTATCTTATGATACCCTGTCCTATAAACTTAATTCAAACAATAATAAACGGACCGCGTCACTATGAAAGTTTTGCTTCAAATATCTATTACCTACTATTTCTTAAATTTTGAAAGATTTTGTATGATTTTTTCTTTTTAGAAAAGTGGGATTGTCACTGTTTTTTAGTGTTCGTACCAGAACCAGGCGCATAGGCATAAACTTTTGAACCGTTATACCTAAAAAGCTAAAGTTTCGCACAAAAATAATACGCGGTGAACAACGGAAACAATTGTCCTTTTTTTGTTCCCGGGAAATTTTGGCTGAATGCAGAAGGCCGACAAAACTGCAACCGCCCTGAACTTCTGCATGAGAGGCAATGTTGGAAGGATCTTGAGTGTTTAAGGTATATAAGGGATTGGATAACCATACAAATATACCAATACAATCCAATTATAGTTCTTCTCTTTTGAGAGTTTCATATTGACAGTGTGTACGCACTGATTTTGATTAGAGTTGCAGTGGCAAAAAGCCACTCGTTTGCGGCCGCTCTAAGATTCAATGGACATTAACAATACAATTGCGTGATAACTCAAAATGTTACGTCCAAAAACTGGTGACATACAGCCGAATGGGTGGACATGTAAAAATATATGTAATGCGCATTAAGTAGGTAGTGTGATCGCTTGTGACCCGAACTGTGCAGGTTCCAGCCTGGACGGGGAACAGCAACTACAGCCAGCCGGTCATAAAAGTGAAACGAATAAAATCCAAGTTTCTCCAATCACTACCCCACAAGGGGTTCTGCTTGGTAGTACAATTGTCTTCGCTCGAGACTAAATGCTCCGGGATTTGGAAATTCCCTTTTCGGAGAAAAGAGCATTATGAGCATTGAAACTTATGTCGATCAATGTAGTTATGTCTGTCTGTCTGTTCGTTCGTCATGCCTGTATGTCACCAGTTTTTGGGCCTTAAATTTTGAGCCACAAACATGGAAAGAGCAGTAGATCCCAAACATTTTTGAAACCCGCCCACAAACACGCCCACTTTTAAGAAAAAATTATATTTTTCAATAATTATAAAAAAATATTTCATGAAGGAAGTGTTTTCTTTAAAAAAACGAATTTTGCTTTCTCAAATCCATCATATTTAAATAAATAAATATTTTCTGCTTAATACAGGGCCTTGCCTAGCTTCTCGCAGCCACCCGTGCTATGCGCCGCACGAATGGTTGGGGCCTACAGATGTTTGTCAGACGTTCATAAGAAAACTTATTATTTTTGTGTTTTCTTGGATTCGAACTTTGAAACTCTTGCTCAGTGATCGTGCACTTAACCACTGAGCCACGGCGCCCACAAAGCTATTTACGGTGATGATTAAGTCCTAATTTTTTGCTTGCACCTATATGGCAAGTTTTGGTTTCACAAAAATATTCAATCTAATTCTGATATTACTAGTGCAGAGGAACTTGAAAGTGCCAATTCTGTCTATGTCTGTCTGTTTGAATGTACGCTCAACAGCAACCTAAGCAGCTGCATGCATTTACTTCAAACTTCATATCTAGGGTATGTGGGGTCACAATTCGAGGCTAAATCGAAATTTCAATTTTGGAAAAATTTTCATATAACAGTATTTAACTTTTTATCGGATTTTTAAGAATTGGTTATTTTTCGGATTTTACTCAAACAATTTTGTTGAAAATCGACATCTAAGCAAAAAATTCGTAATTGTTTGCTTTAAAAAAAAAATGTTTTAAAAAATTGATTTTATAATTTCGCCTAAATTTGAAATCTGAGTGATTTGCAAATAAACAGCTCATAATGTAGATGCGAGTACGTGCGTACTTTCGGGAAGGAAAAAAATTACAATTGTTTCGTAAATTTCATCCCTGGTGTAGAAGAGAGTCAAAGATTAGAAAGGAAAGGATAGGGTGTGAGGTGACGATTCGCGTTAATTTTGAACCTTTACATATTATAAAGTATCAGGAAATATTGAGGAAGGCAAGTTGTTTCACATTTATGTGCATATGGAGTAGTTAAAAAACATTTGTTCCAAATGTCACGTCTGAAAGCAATACTTAAGATACGAGCACTTGTATTGTGATTAAAAAACTGAAGATTTCATCCGAAGTACAGATACAGAAGCGCTAAGCCTCCAAAATTTTGGCAGTGTTCTTTTGGAATTTGTTTGCAAATAGACTGATACTCGGTCAATCTGCATGGTTATCGCGGATTTACTTTATTAATCTACAATCAAATTGAATATGTTTATATGTTGCCCATTTTTATTTCGTCAGTTAAACACTTCTAAATTGAAGCCTTGTATCAAAATTCTATTGTCATTTCCATGATGAGCTTTAAAAAAATTATCTAGAAAAAAAGGTAAGAATCTCAAAATTCTGTTAAAGAAATTATGTAGCTAAAAATTCATTTAATTCGGAATAAATTGTTATCATGACAATAATTTCATTGTACGCCCTATAGTGTTTAGATGCAAATCAATATGATGACAGCTATGTATAAGAATAACCACTTTGAGAGCGCAAATGGACTTATTAAAAATTTCAAACATGAAATCGCTTATGTATCTTATAAATTCATTTCAGATACTTCAAAAAAGGTTATATGCCTAAATTCGTGATAATAGATACTAAGCATTTGCGTTTTTGTTTTTTTGTACCACTGCGAATGGCGTCGATCTACAATTAATGTTTTTTTTTTTTTTTTTTTCATAGAACTTTTTGTTAGTTTTTTGACTTTTTTTTGTTGGTATGATAACGTTGAAAGCTTTTATTACAGTCGAGAGCATTGTGGCTGTGGGTGTAACGCAGCAGATTTGCCGATGTCTAGCTTCTTATGGTAAGTTTTGGATTCAGTTAAAGATTGGCCTTCGTACAGTGCGGGACTGGTACATTCTTTAAAAGGAATACTTTATTATATTGTTTCTTATAATTTTTCTGGGCGAACAGTAAATAATTGTTTGGCCATAATGAACACCGACGTGGGTTTTCTTGATTCGTTACGATTTGGCTATAGGTAAGTGGTTTTTAATGTATTCAGATTTAGTAAAATAATGGTGCATTTCATAATTTTGAATCAAATAATTTTGTGGGTAGAAAACAAATTGTTAAATATTTTTTTGCTGAAAGAAAGAAAGTGTTATTGTACGGTTCGGGTGGTGGCCGCGCTAAGATTGTATTGTTTGTTATTAATTTTGGAAATTTACTTCAAGGTTTCTTGCACAGATAATAGCCGACGCCCGATCATTTATTTTTAGATTTAACTTCTCGTATCTATTTGATATGTTTGTATGTATCTACCTATTCAGCTCAACAATGTTAATCATCATTATTATTATAATAATACACAATGTTAATTTCTTAATATTGAAATTGCATATCAATCTGGAGAAGTACTAATTACTATACAGGATCTAGCGCGCTATCTGAGATTCTTAATTTGCGTATATGTATGGAATTAGTATATTTTTGTTTTATTTGCCGGCAGATTACTTTATTGCTGTTGAAATAAATTTCTCAAGTTTAGCAGAGCAATCATTAATCTTTCGTGTTAGTCTGCAGCAGTATTGATCATACTCACCGTGACTTACATAGTTGACGGCATATCCAAAAACACAACACGCAATTAAAATGACGCTGGAAAAAGTGGTGAGCGTGCACAGAGTATCAAATATTTTCTATCCAGTTAGCAAGGCTAACCTACACAAGCGTACTATGCGGGCGCAGCATAATAAAGGAAAAGTTAATACTGAAGGCCTTATCTATACTTTCCTATATAAAACTGTAGACTGGTTGAGCTAGACGTTTTTTTTTTTAAAGAAATTGGGTTAGATTATTTATTGGTTAATTACTGATAACATTTCAACAGTTTTTGGAATTTGTGTCTATCCTTCTGAATGTTTTCGAGTTGGCGCAGAAACTGCTGCATCAGTTCTGTTAGGACTTTCACTGGCGGAATGAAAAAGTTCCCAGATACGAGTACATTTAGTGTGATGATTTAGTGTCGGCGGGGGGAGCAGTAGGGAGAATGTTGTATAAAAATGCTGAACCAAACAATATTTATTAATTGCGTATGGGGCATGACCACCGATCATTTTTTGCTTTCCTGGCATGAATTACACCCTTCTATTCGATTTTGTTGAATTGCAGTTCAAGACTTGTAAAGCAGTGGTCTAGGAGTGTAAAAAGAACAAATTTAGCACACAGTCAAAATTGTTGGGAACTTTTGTTACTCCACGCAGCGTAATTTACTCCCTTTATAAACCAACCTATTTTCCTCAAATTCCTTTTGGTGGGTCTCGAGGGTACATATATTTGACAGAAATATTGTGAACTCAAGGATAAAGTGGATATTTTAAAGTAAAATGCAAACATTTTTTTAGCTTTCAAAAATGCGCAAACGATTTTCGCTGCAATCTTTGGACCGATTCAATAGGGATCCGACCGATTTTGTGCGGCAATTTGTCACCATGGATGAGACATGGGTCCACCATTACACGGCAGAAACGAAACAGCAGTCGAAGCAGTGGGTGGAAACCGGTGGTTCAGTGCCAAAGAAAGCGAAGTCGATCGCATCTGCCGGCAGTGTGCTTTGGGATGCGAAAGGGATCCTGTCAGTTGTTTACCTTGAGAAAGGCAGAACAATTACAGGCGAATATTACTCCAACCTTCTTGACCATCTGGATGCCAAAATTCACGAGAAGAGGCCTGGTTTGAAGAAAACAAAATCATGTTTCACCAGGACGTTGGCGTTTGGAAAACTGCGGGATTTGGGGTACGATTTGCTCGGCCTTCCCCCGTATTCACCTGATTTGGCACCCTCAGACTTCCATCTGTTCCCAAACTTGCAGAAATTTGTTTCTGGGAAGCGCTTCGCATCCAATGCAGAAGTTGAGAGGGCCGTAGATGAATATTTTCACAGCCTTCCAGACTCTCACTTCCGAGAAGGAATACTGATGTTGGAGAAACGCTGGACCAAGTGTGTTGAAGTCAAGGGAGATTATGTAGAAAAATTAAATCATTTTTTAACTGAAAATCGCAGTCTTTCATTGTCAGGCCGAGAACTTTTCACCTTGCCCTCGTAGCTGCTCTATCCTATGGATAACATTTGTTGTACCTGCTTAGCTGATCATAATTCAAACCCTCAAAACTCATGAAAGATATAAATTGGTAATGACTGATGGTACTCAAGATACGAGTAAATATAATATGGCGGAATACTTGTTTCTTTGCACTGAATTGGCGCAGAAACTACTTGGCAAATTTTGGCGGCGCACTCACAAATGTAAGCAGTTCCCAGAACTAAACTAAGATATGAGTAAATAAAATACTGCAATGAATATCACTTAGCCGAGCGGTTGTACAGATGGACATAAGGTACCTAGTAATTAACTCATCGTTTAACCTATGGCCTCAATACTCAATACTAATACGTAGCGTAATAGCGGGTGGTTAGTACATAATATTATTCTTGTTCCTTGTACCATATATACATACGTACCATTATTCCCCATACGACTTTTATTTCTAGTGCCATGGTTGTATTCATGGTCATTTTCAACCAGTGACTTTTGAAATAAACAAATGCAAATTAACTTACAAATTTACATCAAATACACTTTTCTTATTTTTTTTAAACATACTACATTTCCTTACACGACGGCACATTACAAATCATAACACAGATCTTAACCCTGTAGTTACAGAAATCGCTAAGGCTAAGGAGAGTACGCTGAACAATCCATAATTTTTGGATTTTCTGGATTGTCTGTCTTGCAATATGTGGCCTAGCATTTTCTTGTTGTAAGAGTATCTCTCGGCGACTGATCAATGCTGGCCGTTATTCATCATGAGCATAATAATCCCTTGTGATGGTTTGGCCAAGGGGAAGTAGATCATTACAGTTTTCTGCCTTCTGCCATCTGCTGTTTCGGAAGGACTTCACGACTTAGGATGCTAAAAAAAAAAACACACATTTCTCATCAACAGTCACAATCTTGGTGAGGAATGAATCACAATTTAAATAGGAAGGCAACGAAAAGAACATTGTTATTCGTATTATAACATTCATATTATAACATTTTCACGTTTGTGCTGCTTCGAATTCTAGAAAGCTTATATACAAAATTCAATGTTCCTAGCTGAAAAAGTTGTGACATATGGACGGATGGGCGGGCATGGTTATATCGCTATAACTTTTGATGCTGATTACGAATATATATACTTTTGGGGGTCTACCTTTATTATTTATCTATGTTACAAACCAGGTATCAAAATTAATATTCCCTAGATAGGATATAAACATAAACTTAACGAGAGATACTTGTTTGTTTCATGTTGTCATTGTTGTTGTCATTTATTTTATATTTTCTGTTTTGACTATTAGTATGATATATGGTACGAGTATGTATAGACTTATATAAATACCTCCCCCGTGCAATGGAAGCCTTCTATATGATGAAAGTATTTTTTGAAAGCTAAAGAAGGCTTCCCTTCCATTCCATTTCATATACTTCTCATATATTTTGTAACATAGCTATAAGTAGTCTTGACCTTGCGTTGAATTGATTTAGAATGATTCGAGAATGCATTTTAGGAATTATCCCTGAATACTTTTTTGGAATGACTATAGAATGCAGCCGTGGAATTAATCAGGAATGTTTCTCTAGAATGCATCTTAAATGTTTTTCGGGAATGATTCGAGAAGACATTATAGGAATGATTCCGGAATGAATATGGAATATTCCTTTCGAATGGTAGAAGAAAGTTTCTTCGGATTCACATTGCCAAATTCTACATTCGAGTAATTACGTTCTCTAGAATACTATAAATAGGTAAAAGATGTATTGTGGTTCTGAAGAAGCATTCTTGGACCATTCGAAAGAAGCTTCACACAACTTGACAAAATAAACAGTTGTTTTAAAATTAATCAATTGCAAAAGAACTTTAAAGTAACATTTAAAACATGTATACAATGAAGGAAAATGAACGAAATAAATGAATGACGTATGCCGGTACTTGATGGATAGACAAATAGCTGAGGCATTGTGCGAAACAACCCTATTTTTATTTCCATTATTCTTTTCTATTCCATATATGATACTGTCCTAGAATTATTCGGACCACTACCGATATTTATAAACGCTTCCACATAAGCTTTCACAATGCTTCCGATTATCAGTTCTATGCATATACACAACCACGAAGATTTACTTTTGAATAAGATTTGTTATTGCTTCTGGATCCCTAATTCAGGAAGCACTTATCAGTTCCCCGCTGTGGAGATATTAACAACTAAGATCACGCTAAATGATGACTGACATATTAGAAATTAGGTATTTAGCAACTGAGATTTTCCCCTGCAGTCAAAGATACGAATACGAAATGCTTACCATAAGCAGTTCAAATAACGTTTACATTTCGGGAAGTGTGTCATCCTATGACTTAGGTTTTTCAATGGTTTTCCCAAAGATATTTGCCACTGATTTTGGCTTTAAAATAATGGCGATAAAGGAGGTCCTGTCCAGGCTTAAATGTAATGCAATATATGTTCAGAATATTAGCATTTTCACGGACAGACAAGCGACAATAAAGTCCCTAGTATTATTCTCACTTCTTTCAAAGGCCGCTCAAGATTGCCGCCAGTCTCTCAAGGGGAAATTCAACATTTACCTATGCTGGGTGCCATGTCACAGAGACATTCCGAGAAACTGCAAAGCTGACGAGCTCGCCATAAAAGCTCCTTATGTGGTTTTTGGTTTGTCTTCTCCTTCTCCTGGTGACCTCGCGTCTAACCTGAGTTCAGCCACCTCCTCCGCGCACCAGTATATTAGCTTTCTGCTTCCATTTGAGTTGCTAGCTTAACGCACCGCATGTACAGTTTAGGTATGCCTCTCTCTACATTTAAACTCATGCTGGATGTTATCAGTAAAGCCAACTATACGTATATGGAAGACTCCCGGAACCTGTCAAGTTCCTAGACAGATCAGGTCTAAGCAAGATCAAAAGCACTGTCATAGATTGGTTTTGTTAAAATGATTGCAGATCACCACCGTATCCCCAAGGGATACGTGCATAGGTCTACACACGAAAAAGTTAGGCCTCTTTTTTTAAACGACTCTGAAGGAGTAACGGAGATGAGGAAGAAACTATTCAAGCATGCTCTGCTTGATAAGAAGCTTTGCCTAGTTCAATTAGCCTTTTAGGCAGTCAGAATAGCAATAAATCCCGCGGTACTGTAATGGATCTCAGGACACAGGTGCAAGCCAAGCCCATCATTTTGTAGGTAAAATCTTTAATATCGTTTACAGTGCACAATCACTTGAAAGTCGTAGTAGTGGAAAATAATGTGCATTTTAATTAGAATAGTTGCAAAGGCAAAATCTTTCATTAGATGGCCCGACATCATATCTAATCCTGCATTCAAATTTCTTATCAACTGAAATATTTTCAATGACAGATAACGAAGAATAGCGGAGTCAATCTTTATACCCATATGTTTTTTTTTTATTTTTTTGTGCCTGTAGAATAAGATTGCTTAAAAAAATTGATAAGTACGATTTTGTTTATGGTAGGTACAATTACAGATAAGAGATCCAAGCACCGTAAACAACAAAATAAAATTTCTAGAAATAAACATTACTGGAAATAAGTACAGATTATAGACCTTCATACATATATAAACGTAGCAAATATCTAAGTATATTTGCATGACTGCTGAAGTTTCTGTTGATTGTTTATCAAAACAGAAATACTGATTGGCATACACCGGCAATAAGTAAATATTTTGGAATCCAGACATTCACTCCGTATCACTTGTTTAATAACACTTACGAGTATATATACGCCTGTACTATGTTTGCACCAAACCGGGTCTTTGAAGAAACAAATTAAATCTTCACTAAACTTTATAGGATTTTATTTGATATAAGGATTCTGATTGCTGATTGATTGATAACTTATGCATGTGTACGAGTATTAGAAAACCATATTAAAAAGTAAAATATAAAATGCCTTATGTTGTAGGTACAATGTTATTTCTTCAAATTATTTGCAGTTTAATGGTGGATTTACATGGCTATGACATGCAGCACGCGCGCAAAACTAAAACACGAAACTCATGGTTGACCATCCAATCTAATTTTAGAGCTAGAATGAAATCACTACTCTCTCTCACCAAAATGTGTGCTTCCTGCCTAAAGAACGCTTTAAATGCACAACTCATTTGCGTGACCTTGTAAATCCACCTTAACTCGTACACCAACGTGTTATATTATCAACGTCTTTTTCAAGTTATAGTGCCTCAGAAACTCACTCCACAGACTTGTAAATTTTTAAATTATCTGCGTATAAAAGACAGCATGAATTAGATATGTATAAAGGTAAGTCGTTTATAAAAAGGATGAAGAGTAATGGACCTAAATGCCTACCCTGTGATACTCCAGAAAAATTTAAAATTACTTTAGAAAATGCGGAACCAACCTTGACATACTGTTGGTTAAGTAATTACTTATCCAGCTTAGGATATTTGAATGAAATCCAATCAATTCAAGCTTTTTAATAAGGACATTATGTTGCACACGATCAAATGCCTTAGAAAAATCAGTATAAATGGAATCAACCTGAAGGCGCTTTTCCATGTTATGAAGACAGTAGTTAGTAAAAATTACTAAATTCGTAATTGTGGATCTTCCGGTAATAAATCGATGCGGATATTCTGAAATGTGATTGCATACAACATCAGACACCTTCTTTTCAACAATAGATGCACTTAGTTGAATTTACAGGGTGCTTCAAGTTCTTTCGATCTTAATGACAGGGTAGCTAGGTTAGTGTGAAGTAAACAACAAATTTTATGGGACGCGGGTTAGGGGAGTTCAAGTAAATTGTTGGCCATAAATCACTATAATTTATAAATGGTTAAAAGTACAGAAATAGTTTATATATTATTAGAAAGCGGGAATGCGGTTAAATCGTATGAGTTATCTTATCGTTTTTTATTCAAGCGGAATGTTTTAATTTTTGGGGGGGCGAAAGCCCCCATTTATTTGGCTTATTACAAGCTACAACTAATTTAGGACTAAAACTTAAAACTAGGACTTAAACCTAAGGAGAGTGGTGAAGGTGTTCAGCTTTGCGGCAGTGAGGTTTGAATTAACTTTTCGCAGCATACGGGAAATTGCTTCATTAGATCCATATGAAGTGCGGTGGAACGGTAGATAGAAAAGACGAGGGCATCTTGAATTTCGTGGGTTAGTTTGAAGAAAATTCAGTTATAAAGAGATGCGCAATCGACAGAGTCTAAAAAAAGTCGATGAATAAAAAGAATGTCTGCAACATCTCTGCGTTTGTCTAAGGTACTCAGGTTGATGAGGTTAAGGCGATCTTGATAGGGAGGCAAGATAAATGGATCGTTCCAAGAAAGACCTCGAAGGGCAAATCGAAGAAAACGACGTTGAATATTCTAGATTCTGGTCACATGAACTTGCTGAAAGGGTGACCACGCTTGACTGGCATATTCAAGGAGGGGGCTAACAAAGGTAATGTAGTGGGATCTGGTCACGTAAGGGTTGGGAAAATCTTTGGACTGCCTTTGACAAAGCCAAGTTAGCTTTACGTATTATCTTAGCAATATGTGAACGGAAAATTAGTTCCCTATGGTACAATGTGCCAAGATTGCAGAGAGATTGAACGATGGATATAGGTTGACCATGGAGAAGGTAAAAGTGGGCGGGGGACACGTGGTGCTTACATGATAAGGTAATGGATTGACATTTGGCTTATTGAGCACTAAGCAATTTTGTAGGCACCGGTTCGTAAAACTATCAATGTGTTGTTGCAGGAGACAGTAGTCATGTGATGTAGAGATGGGTTTTAAAAATTTGGTATCATCAGCATACAGAGAGAGGAAAGAGTGCTTAATAACCTTCTCAACATCGTTTATGGTTAGAATGAAAAGAAGGGGACCAAGAAAGTTGTCGATAGGAGGGATCTAAAGCGAACTCTGTAGGAACGGCTTTCCAGGTAAGAATATATCCATTTTAACAATATGGGTTCAAAACCGAAGGCAGACTATTTGAAGAGGATTATGTTATGAGATATCTTACCAAAAAGACGAGGGCATCTTGAATTTCGTGGGTTAGTTTGAAGAAAATTCAGTTATAAAGAGATGCGCAATCGACAGAGTCTAAAAAAGTCGATGAATAAAAAGAATGTCTGCAACATCTCTGCGTTTGTCTAAGGTACTCTTGCCTCCCTATCAGGCGGTCTTGATAGGGAGGCAAGATAAATGGATCGTTCCAAGAAAGACCTCGAAGGGCAAATCGAAGAAAACGACGTTGAATATTCTAAATTCTGGTCACATGAACTTGCTGAAAGGGTGACCACGCTTGACTGGCATATTCAAGGAGGGGGCTAACAAAGGTAATGTAGTGGGATCTGGTCACGTAAGGGTTGGGAAATTCTTTGGACTACCTTTGCCAGGAACAACCAGGAAGATAAATTCAAAAACAATCGTTTCCAGGAATTGTGATGTGCTGTTTTTTAAATTGATTACTCGTATAGGTATATACACGCTCGTAGATTGTGAATTGGTAAATATCGAACATTAAACATTTTCCATTTATCAGAGGAGAAAAACTTCAATGAGTGGCTATAATAACTAGTTGGAAGGATTTGAAATCTGTTCTTTACACATTTAATAATCCAATTTATAAAGAAAAAGACAAGTCCTTGAAAGCGAGCACTTTTTGTTGTACGCTTCAAACTATTCCCAATTTAATATTGGGAAACTTAATTCGCTGCATATCCAATAGTACTCGTATATTCCCCAACGCAGATTCTGATGATGGACATAAATTCCGGACCCTTACATCCAGTTTCTCCCACATGTCATGAGGCGGCCATATCATGATTTATAAGATTTCTACCTCTGTGTCAGGTAGTCTTGACAAAATCTTGAAGTGTGTTTAGGGTCGTTGTCCTGTTGAAATACGAATCCTTCGTCAATTAATCTTAGTCTAGAGCCCCTTAATAATTTTTCCAATCACTCGGGTTAGATCTCCCACTCCACTTGAAAAGAAACATCCCCAGACCATAACAGAACCGCCTCCATACTTGACGGTAAAAACTACTCAGTCTGGTAGCATCTTTTCTTCAGCGCTGCGTCGAACAAAAACTCTACGTTTACCTCGAACTTGGATTCATTGCTTCATAAAACTCTGTTGAAATCTTCTTCCGCCCAGTCTTTATGCTTTTTGGCCCATTTTAACCCTTTCTGCTTGTTTTGTGGTCACAGCAGGGATTTTCGAACAGCAACTCGACCAAATAGTCCAGCATGTCTTAATCTGCGTTTGACCGTTGTCAAGGCCAGCGGTTTATTCAGTGTTTCATTTATTTAGGCGCTAGATACCTTTTACTAATATTTCATAAACACTAGCTAAGCCATATATATACGTACTTATGTAATATGTTCTGTATACTTTCAGATCCCTTGAACATAAAGTCAATCAATATCGCCTTACCAGTAGTGAGACAGTAATTTCTGAGACAGAATATGGTAAAATCAAAGGCATCAAACGAACAACCATATACGATGATACATATTACAGCTTTGAAAAAATTCCATACGCTCAACCACCAGTAAATAACTTGCGATTTAAAGCGCCAGAGCCTCCCTTGCCCTGGACAGATGTTTTGGACTGTACGCAGGGCAATCCAAAGCCGTTGCAAATTCATTTTGTACATAATAAGGTCGAAGGAACAGAGGATTGTTTGTACTTAAATGTATACACCAATAATGTGAGTATGAATAAATTGTATTTCAGATTATCTCAAACGACGTCAGCGTCCTTTTTTTTAAAAAAAATATTTTCTTTAAAACAAAAACAATTTACTTTTCACCATATTGGATATTGGATATTGGAATATTCATAATACTAGTTGGCTTCGCTCTGGTTTAACAACACCTGAAAGCTTTTACTCTGAGATCTTCGCTGACTTGAAGAAACGCACTTTGCTTACGATATGCATTCCTGACCCTCTAGACCTATCTCTTGCCAGTTCCCTGGTGGAGCGCAGTTCTGTAAAGGCTATGCAAAGAAACCAAAAAAATCTCAAATATGTATGTCTTTAAAGACTAATTTGGAGGAAAACTGGTATCTTTATTGATCAAAGCAAAAAGAATAAGAGGTTAATTCGAGTCCCGAAAAGTGCTTTTTTGGATTTTTTTTGCAAAAAGATCGAAACACTGAGAGGAATCAGTAGGTTTGTTATAGTTCTTAAGAAGGGTAAATCGGTCAAACCGGAATCACTTAGAATAACGGATGGTACCCTTAGTGAGATGAAAGCGGAACCTTTTAGTCTTCTACTGAAGACTCATTTTCCAGGTAAACAGATTACAACTGAGTCACAATGACCCGATCACCGAGGCTGAGAATAAAAGCAAATCCGAATAACTCGGCGCAGTTGGTATACTGCATCGGTTGTGGAGACGGATGAAGCTGTCAAATACGCTGACGGAATATACCCCGCCATGCTACAGATACGTATATATATATGTATAAGGCAGTTGCTGGCAAGTCAGAAATTAATTTTTACTGTTGGCCTGGCAATAGCATACATACCAACTTTTATACCCAAAGACCTTACTCGCCAAGAACTTCAGACCAATAATTCTAAATTGATTCTTGCTGAAAAGTATGGAAAGACTGGTTGCACTGCGCAAAGTTGCTTTGAGATTGTATCCCCTACCTGAGATGTAACACGCCTATCAATGCGGAAATCCTGCGAGGCTGTGATTCGGAATCTAGTTGGCAGAATTGAATGCGCTCTTGATAAAAATGAGTACGCGATGGGCATTTTCATTGACATTGAAGGTGCTTTTGACAATGTGACTTTTGACAGCATGTGTGATTCTGCCAGACAACACGGCGTGGACGAACCATAAGGGTGGTATATAAAAGCAATGCCAACGAATAGAACTTTGGTTGTGGATGCCGATTGTGGCCGACATATAATGGCGGTTAATATGGACGTTCTTTCTCGACTATTATAGTGCATAGTGGTCGACTCTCAGCTAAATACTCTCAACAGCTCTAATATTTTTTTTTTTTATAATTTGCACGTGTGAAAGGGGTTATGAATACCCTTATACTAATTTTAGGACACTGGCGTTTTTTTTTTTTTTTGGGGGGAAAGGGGAAGAGACAGAGGGAAAGACAGATTGGTGTAGTTGGTTTGAAACTCAGTGAACTCCAAGGGTGGCTGTCCAGATAACTGGGGAGTTTGTTTGTTTTTTGCTTTTGTCGTTGCTCATGATTCACAGTATTTTTTTCCGTCCTCCTGATGTCAGCATCACGATCTAGTTGCATTTTTGCCATATGACCGCTCTACTGCCGGTGTTATGCCGTCGCAGTAGAGTTGACATAAGCTTTCGCAATTGATCGACTTTTTATTTATTTCAAGCGAAATAAATAGATGATTATTGATATCAGGATTCGAACCGTGAAGCTGTAGCGTGACAAGCGAGTTAGGAAGACGCGGATGATATTGCCGTGCATTCTGTCGGATCATACCTAGAGATCGGTCTGACTCTCAATGAAGCTAAGTATTTAGGAGTCATCCTGTAAAGTATAGTTTTGTCCTTTCTGTCCGTCTGTTCAATAGTGTGGTACACGTGTAGCCCATTATGCACATACGTATAATAATAATAGTGTGCAATGATTTATTATAACGCGCATCGGCAACTCACTCTCTCTCCTTTATCTGTCCACTCTTTAAATCTTCCTTATAACTATTTCTTTCACTCCATCACTGGGTTTTACTAAAAACTGCAGTTCTAAGTTGAAAAATTAAAAATTTATTCTAATAGTGTTTTTCATATATGTATTGTACATATATACTCGTACATAGGTACCAATGGCATGACGTTTTACTAAAGGAAAACTGTAAAATGTATGCAGTATCCCAATCATGTTTTCGTAGCAGATGCTACTGAAACATTTTTTCTCGGAATTGAACTATGTACACATTCCCCACTCCACCAAAAATTCAACCTCCAGCAAGCATTAGTTCAAGAGAATTGAGAGCAAACCATTTCTACCAGGAACAGTATCTATGTGTGTATGATATTTGTACTCCAATCCAAAAGAGGAAACAAGATCTAGCTTTGTCAGCTTTCCATACACGCAGCATGTAACGGTCGAATACGCAAAGAAGAACTTCAACTTGCGTCCTTTCTGGTCAATAGCAAAAGTGATAGGCAACTACTTCAGTCACTCCTCATTCCCATCTATAGTGAAATAGGACAGATCACTAGCCATGACACCTAAGTCGGCATTAGATTCGGCGGAACCACAAACTATGTATCCCGAAAGCTGCAGTCTACGGTGCCAGATGCAATGTTACCTAAAAAACGGTGCACCAAGGTTAGGTTAGGTTGGAGGGAAGTGCTTATCACGGGGGCCATACGGTCCATTGTGTTTCCCTTTTGTTATGTGGAATTTAAATTGAAAACCTTTGTCTTGCGGTCGGTTTGTTACAAACCAGACTTTATGGAGCCTATGATGTTCCTAAGTGGAACTTGTACGAGATCCCCTGGTTCGTCAAAAAGCCTATTTCCCATATGACGGAGGCGGCGGTTTTAAAGATTTGGGCAATCACATAACAAGTGTTAGATGGTTTCTGTCTCTTCTATATCTTGACAGCTTCTGCAGTGGTCGGGTGTGTTAATGCCTAGTCTAAAAGCCATTGTCGCTTCTGGCGGACCATGCGGAGTTAATCAGTTCTCTTGCTTTTAGGTCTATTTTCCGTTTTAGTTCACCTATTGGAGCTTCTACTGATATCCGAGTATTTTGAGGATCCAATGCTGATCCTTTTTTAGCTAGTTTATCTGCTCTCTCGTTTCCTTCTATATTACTATGTCCAGGAATCCAGCAGAGAGTTACGTCATGGGTGTTGCATATTCTGTTCAACGTATTACGTCATCTGGAAATTGTTTTCGATCTGACTTCCTCATTATCTAGTACTTTGATTGTCGCTTGGTGCACCAAAGCGAACGTCAATTCTCCGTCAATTTTTACTTGCTCCTACAGAGCAAGTATTGTTTTCGTGAAAATTCTGTCCGTCTCTCTGTACTGACTATAGCCTAAGCTGTTGGACGGATTTTTTTTTCAAACTTCGTATTTGAAAATTGTGTGCCTATAACCCGAGGCGAAATAGTAACTTTCATTCTAACTTCAAATATAATGGTCATTTGCTCAGGGCCAATTTTGAGAAACAGCTCTAATGATTTTCATTAAAAAAAAATTTTTAAAATTTTGGACATACATATGTTCAAAAAAGTTGTTTAGCTTTTTAACTCATCTTACGAAATATTAAATTTGTTCGTGTCTTAGATTTTGCCTAAATTTGAAATCTGAACAATTTTCAACGAATAGCACATATGGAGCAAATATGTGCGACCCAGTCGGGACTTTTAGGTTCTACGCAAAGAAAACATTTCATTCACGTTGGAAAACTGTCTGGTTTCAAATGATTTCCAAAAAAATAAAATAAAAATGCTTGCGAAAAAACTACCGTCTATTATCAAATATCTGAAGGGATAGGACTAATGATAGACCAGCAGCTTGGTTTTCTTATATCCCAGGTTATGCAGGGTGGGCCATTTAAACCTTCGGGATGTTTTTTTTTGTAATAATTTTTTTTAAAAAAACACTGATTATTGGCTGTGAAGTAATTTTTCGTTTATTTTGAACCTTGCAAATTTGTTCTGATCACTTTCCCAATATGATATCGCGTAAATGGTCGCCGCCAGAGCGAATGGCGCAATGTGCTCATTTTTTGGCATTTCCTATCACTTTTCGAAGTATTTCGGGTTGAATAGCGGCCATTTCCTGTCGTATATTATCTTTCAAGGCTTCTAGGGTCCGTGGCTTATTAACATAAACTTTGGACTGTAAATAACCCCACAGGAAGAAGTCTGGAGGCGTTAAGTCGGGTGACCGCAGAGGCGGAAATCACCATTTTTCAAAATTAGGCGTACGAGGAACAAAGGACACAATAAAGCGAACGTGGCTCGGGCTGTATGATCTGTCGCACCATTCTGTTGGAATCAAAAGTTGTCCATGGTGTTATCAGCCAGAATAGGCATTGATGACTGGCATTACCAAGATTACCGGTGGTTATAAATTTTTGATGTAAACGGCTAATGGTGTGGTCTGAAGGCGTTTACCTCACTCGATATTTTGCACGATACGCACGTTACGTTTTCACAATTGAGAACATGTTTTGAATAAAGCGTTTGAATAAATGTTGCGTTTTGAATAAATGCGATAACAGCGCATTGTGGTGGCTGTTCCATGGCACAAATTCGCTTGGACTGACGCTTCAAACGCGAGCTGTCATAAAACGGTCTGAAAACAGATGTCAAAGTTATAGGGTTGCCAGATACCGAAGGTTTAAATGGCCCACCCTGTAGGTTAGCCTTTCTTTGGAGAAGATAATGATTCGTAAAACATACAGTTTCTAATAAATCACTGCCACTCCAAACAAGCAAAATAAACGACTGTGTATGGTAGTTCACAAAGCGCATGCACATGAAATGGATACCACTCCCATAATAGGTTCGAGTATAAGCTAAAATCACAAACAGCTGAGGTCATTTCAAGCCAAAAGTTTTCGCAAACATAATGCTCCATTCATTACCGTTATGGTGTTATAAGAGTTTTTATATTTGTTTGCTACCATCGGTGTTAAGTTCTAAAAAATTGTCAAGCACGATTCCGTTTGCACATACTCGTACGTATAGGGTTCAGTTAGAATGAAAATCTTTTAAAACTGTAACTAACAGGTGAGCCATCTGTATCATACGAGTATCTTCGCGATACGAAATGGATCGATTTACGCTTGAACAACCTGTAAATTTCGGTTGAAATAGTGCACCAACCGTGCTTGTTTACGCAAGTTTGTGAAGAAAGTTCATGAGTTTGATATGCCAGTATTGATAACACTAGTTATCCTTGTGTTTGTCCTGTACGGTCAGCTAAGAATATTGCTGCTGTTGCATTGTAGCGACTGTTTGGTGTGGTTTGTGTGGCGACATTATGGGCCCATTGTTCTTCTAAGATGAAATTGGCAATAATGTTACGGTCAACGTAGAGCGCTGCAGAGGCAAGATAAACAAATTTTATTTGGCCAGAAACCGACGAAATGAACTTGGGCAATCTATGGTTCCTGGTTCCAGCAAGACGGTGCTACGTGGCATATAAGCCGTCCAACAATCGATTTTTTGGGCACTAAGTTCAATAATCTCATAATTAGCCAATTTGGTGATGTTTGCTTGGTCTCCGCCGAGCTTTTTTTGGGGGAGTGCCGTTAAAGATCTATATTATGCTGACAATCCAGAAACGATTTAGGCACTTAAGCACAATAGTAATAGAACTATTAGTGAAATAGAGCCCCGAACCATCGGAAATATACTGCAAAATTATTGGGCTGACAGGATGGGCTACTGTCAAACTAGCCGCGGCAGTCGTTTAAATTGAATTATTTTTCGTAAATAATCGGAAAGTGTACTTACTCTCTCTTCAAAAAAAAAAAAAAATTAAATAAATAAAAAACTTTGAAAAATATTGATATTATTATTGAAAAATATCATACGAAAAACTGATAGGGCGTTCTGTCGGTCATTTTCGTGAATAACTTCTAAATTGTTGAACCGATTGTATTGATTTTTTTTTTTCATTAGAAGATTTTCTTGGAAAGCCTTGAAATAGGAACTTTTTCTCCATTATCTACATAATTAACGTGATATCTTGCAAATTGATAAGAATATCAAAATCGGACTTATTTATCGTTATAGTTCTGGAAATATTCTATTGCCATGATTTTTTTTAAGTTGTTGAGTCATGTGCTTTGCAACGCGAGGTGGGGGACAGTCATTTTTCTAAGACATTCCTCCACTGTGAGAGCAAATTTAAAATTTTTAATTCAAACAAAATATTTGTGTTTGGGTTATTAGTTTGCATGGCCTGTATGAAAACCGTGCAGAGAGCTTTTATAGTTTAAGAGCCAGAAGGTGGTGACAGACGGACGGCCGCGCTAGCGAGAGTAATGAGGTTCCGTGGCCTGTATACGTAACCCTGAAAATAGAGCTGTAAATTACTTAAATATTTCAGAACAAGTACAAGCACTAAGTACTGATACTTCAGTACCGGATACTGGTACTTGACAAAACAAAAGTAGGTGCCAATAATTTTTAAGAACAGTACCAATGCCTTCAAGTACTTTCAGGAAGATTTTGTCAACCCCACTTTCTAAATGTGTTTATTAATGAAATAATTTTTCTCCCACGTTGTCAAACAATGTTGTAAAATTAAATTGAAAGTAATACGTACTCAAGCGTCAAACCATCCAGTGCTAACAATTTGAGGTCGGGCGTCATTGGTGTTTGGACTTAGATAATTCATTCCGTAAAGATACTTTATACTTCAAGGCTGAGTTTCCAGCCAAACTTCAATCGTACTGTCAAATGTAGGGATTCGTTTATAAGCCGAACGACACGAATGTGGAATGATCTACCAGGCTCTGTAGGTTGTTGTGATGGGGAAACACAACAACCTTCAAGCATTTAAAGCCAACGTGCACAGACTTCGTCTCTGTTCATCTTCCCCATTTTCCTAAAAGCCCGTGTCCTGAAAAAATATAATCCCTTTGGCGCGCGCAGATGATACAAAAAAAAAATATAGATGGAACGATACAAGTAAATAAAGGGTGATTCTTTTGGAGTTTACAGTTTAAATTTTAAATACAACACACATCGGTTTTAGATAGACTGCTGATACTTTTATATCAATATAATGTTGAGACATTGACATTAAACATGAAAAATGATGTCGGGCAAATGGGCGCTACAGCATGCCTTTCAGACTATCGCCCTTTTGATAAAATTTTTCATTAATTTTCGATATAAATTCTGCGGCATTTCATAAATAACGCATCGAATCTCGTACTTTAGTTTCGAAATCGTTTGGGGTCATTAGCATACATCTTTTGCTCCACATAATCCCAAAGAAAAATATCCACTGGTGATATCGCACGATCTTGGATCGAAAAGAGAGATGACGCCGCGTGGAAACATTGTGTGCTATAACTAAATTGTATTCAACAGGCCGCTATCAAAGCCATCGTATATGCGGCTTCCTCCTCCAAACTTGTTGAACAATGCCGCACTCGGTCATCGGTCTAGGATCAGCCTAATCTGGTTGCCTGGTCATAGCAACATTGACGGAAACGTAAGGGCTGATGAATTGGAGAGGCAGGGATCTGCCCTTGATTGCTCCAGTGCGGGGGAGGTCAATATTCCGTTAGGGGCCCTTAAGGGCAGAATCTTTACTCATTCCCTTGCAGATGCTGGTAATAGATGGCGAGGGTTGCAGAACTGTATCATATCCAGGCAGATGTGGCCCAAGTATAACTGGCGCAGAACACAAGAGCTACTTAACAGAAACCAGGCAGATATTGCTAGAGTTCTGGCAATTAGCACTGGCCTTTGGCTCATAGGGGTCCATGCAGCCAGACTGGGCATTACTTTTAATGCACTTTCTCGTAGCTGCAATATGGCCAACGAGCCTGAAACAATCCTTCACTTCCTTTGTAAGTGTCCGGCCCTTAGTAGGGTCAGACACCGTATACTTGGCAGACACCTTTTTGATAATATTAGTAAGTTAGCGGAGACAAGCATCGGGGACTTTATCAGTTTCCTCAATGCCACGGGGTGAATTTAAATAGTCCTTTCTCTCCTTTCGCACAAGTCCAACGTCAGTTTTTTACAACAAATTAGGTCACTTGAGTTATGGTATTAAAACGGCGCCTTTGCGCTAATTAAGTTTGAGCATAGTATCCTGTCACAACCACACCTACCTACCTATCAATAACTAAATTTGTTTTCGCTCTGATTCGCAGGTGGGAAGGTCTTGTTGAAACCAAATGTCTACAAGTCAATATCGTTCAATTGCTGCCAAAATAAATGGTTATCATGTCCCGATAACGTTCACCACTGTCTGCTACATGACTTACTTACTTACTTATGTCCTATATCCCCTTGTGGGTCCTAGGGCCTCTACAACGCCTACGCGCCATCGTGTGCGATTTCTGGAAATGTGCCTCAGCTCCCCCCAACTCTTTCCCAGTTGCCGTGCTTCCTTCTCAACTGTTCTGTGCCACGTACTCCTAGGACCTCCGCGAATCCTGCCATCCTGGGTAAGCGGGTTCCATTGCATCGCTTGGTTAGCTATGGGCCTGTCATCCTTTCGGAGAGTGTGACCGATCCACTGCCACTTTCGTCGTCGTATGGTTGTGCCTATAGGTTCATGGCCCGTTCTCTGATAAAGCTGTTCGTTAGATTTTGATTTTTGGTGGGGCAAAAAATGTCCCATTTATTTGGCTTAATACAAGCTAGAAAAAAAATACAATACAATACTTACAATACTGGAACTAAAAACTAAGACTTATAACTAGGAGCTAAAGCTAGGGCTTATGTAGAAGGAGGCTAAGTTTAATGGAGGAAGAGCTACGGTTGAAATCAAAAATGGAAATGTTTGAGTTTACTTTCCGTAGCATACGGGAAATTGGTTCGTTGGAGCCGTAGGACGTGCGGTGGGTTGGCAGATAGAAGAGACGGGGGTGTCTTAAATTACGAGGGTTAGTATTTAAGAAGATGGAGTTGTAAAGAGACGGGCAATCGATAGAGCCTGAGAGGAGGCGATGAATGAAGAGAATGTCTGCAGCATCTCTCCGGTCCTCAAGGCTATTCAGGTTAATGAGTTTGAGGCGGTCATGATAGGGAGGCAGAATTAGGGGATCGTTCCAAGAAAGACCGCGGAGGGCAAATCGAAGAAAACGTCGTTGTATGCTTTCGATTCTGGCTACATGAACTTGCTGATAGGGTGACCATGCGAATTATCTCGTCAATATGCGAACGGAAATTAAGTTCCCGGTCGTACAATATGCCAAGGTCACGAAGAGACTGTACGATGGGTATGGGTTGATCATTAAGAAGGTAAAGACGGGGAGGGGACTTGTTGTACTTACGTGATAAGGTAAGGTGATGGATTGGCATTTCGCAACATTTAGCTCTAGGCAGTTTTTGAGACACCAAATAGAAAAAGAATCTAGATCTTGTTGAAGCAAGCAGGGGTCTTGTGATGAAGATATGTGTTTATAAAATTTGGTGTCGTCGGCATAGAGAGAGATAGAGGAGTGTTTAATAACCCTTTCCAAATCGTTTATAGTTAAGATGAAGAGAAGGGGACCTAGATGACTGCCTTGTGGTACACCAGAGGTGGCCAGAAATGGGGCAGATAGGACGGACCTGAAGCGAACGCTATAGAAACGGTTTTCCAGATAAGAGGATATCCATTTCAGCAGTATTGGTTCAAAACCAAGGGCAGACAATTTGAAAAGGATTAATTTGTGGGATATCTTATCGAAAGCTTTACTAAAATCGGTTGCAACAACATCGACTTCTTTACCACTTTCTAAGGCCGACAGCGCAGAGGACGTGAATTCAACGAGGTTTGTGGTGGTTGATCTACCTTTTAGAAAGCCATGTTGGTTTTGAGAAATTAAAGACTTGCATTGAAAGCTTAAGGATTCGTACAAAATACTTTCCAGGAGTTTGGGTATATGCGAAAGTTTGGCTATCGGGCGATAATTAGTAACTTCGCTCTTTAATCCCTTTTTATGAATTGGCGTTATGAAGGAGGACTTCCATATATGAGGAATGTCGCCTTGTGATAGCGAGAGTTTAAAGAGGTGCGAAAGGGGGTAGGAGAGCACGAGGGAGCACTTCTTAAGAAAAATAGCGGGTATACCATCTGGGCCTGGTGAGTATTCATCATTAAGTTTTTGTAATTTATTTTCAATTACAGTAGGTTCGAAAGTTTGAGAGAGAAAGGGACCAATGGAGTAGTCAGGTAGGTAGTTGAAATAAAAGGGATCTGGAACAAAGGCGTTGTCGGCAAAAGATTGTTTAAAAAAGGTGGCATAAAAATTAGCAATGGTGTGTGGATCACTTGAAGATATGTTTTCGTAAGAGAGGGATGGAGGGTAACCGTCAGATTTTTTCTTGTAGTTAACGAATCGGAAAAAAGATTTAGGGTCGCTTATAAGGTTGACTTGCGCATTGTCAACATATCGTTGATAGAGGGAGTTATAAGCCTGAGTGAATTGAAGGTATGAGCCGAGATAGTTGGAATAGTCAGAAAAAGACTTGTTTCGAAGGAAAACTGACCATAATTTGTTTCTCTTGTTGCGTAACGATCGGAGTCTTCGATTGTACCATGGAGGGGATGTAGAGAAGGGTTTTGGCCGAGAAATAGGGACAAAAAGGGAGATAGAAGCAAATAGTTCTCTGTAAAACAAGGAGATGGCATCATTTACAGGGAGATTGGCAAACTCAAATGAGACTTTGCTGAGGTGTTCATTTATTTTTCGGAAATTGGCTTTATGAAAATCATAACAAGGGAGGCCAGCGGGGGGTGTGGGCTGTAGTGGAGGGTCGTGAAAAAAAGAAAGAAGAAGCGGGGGGTGAAGGTTGTCAATAGTTGATAGAAGAAGAGGGGAGAGTGAGACAGAGGAGTTAAGTGGGTCAGTAGTGAAGATTAGGTCTAACTGCCTACCCATATAATTAGAGATGCCGCTAACTTGGCATAGACTTGAGTCGGTTAGTCGATCAATGAAGAGACATTCTTTAGTTGAGTTGGGATTTGAAGCAATGAAAAACGATTCATCATCAGATACATCCCAATGTAGTTGAGGCAGGTTAAAGTCGCCGAAAATAATGATGTAGTCAGAGGATTCAGATAACTCAATTACTTGATCGATCGCATTAACAGCAAGTTGGTAGGATTCAATAGGTTGGGCCGGCAGAATGTAGAAACACATTACGTATAGGGACTTGTGGGGGAGTGTTATTTTTATTGCAACAAAGTCGAGTTTTGAAGACGAAGAAGTAGCAATCGGAGAAGAGTCCAGGTCGTTATGAATAGCAAGAAGAACACCTCGACAAGGGGAGTCATCCGTTGGGCGGCTGATATCGTCCCGATAGACATTAAATATGGGTGGGAATAATTCCGGGTTCTTTATATCGGGAATCAGATTGGTTTCAGTTATAGCGTATATATCGAAGAGACTGGCGCAGAACAGCTTGGGTTTTTGTACGCAGGCCCCTTACGTTCTGATAGTAAAAGGTTAGAGGAACGCTGTAATGGGAGGTTTGCTGAAGCCCAACAGTCGTAGCTTGGTGTTTAAGCTAATTGCATTACTTCGCCAAACTATGGATAGCATCCCAAACGCAGATTTTGCTTTACCTATTCGGCTGGCTATATCCAGTTCGGTTCCACCATCGATTGAGACAATACTCCCAAGGTATTGGAAACTCTCTACTCTCTCAACCGTTTGTCCAGCAATGCATATATGAGTTGGCATGACTGAGTTGGCTACATGACTGCAGCACCAAGACAATTTTCAAAGTAGAAAGGCTCAATCATGCAGCCGGCCCAAAATCCGCATCAAACAGTGACTCTTTTAGGATGCATTGGTTGGTAGTGAATGGTCATAGATTTTCATGACCTCAAATGCAGCCTTTTTTTATTTTGTTTTGTGAGCCTCATTGTTGAAGTCGATTTTATTCGAAAAATCGCCATCAATTTGTTGGTTCTCTAGCACCCAATCAACGAAGTCCCAACTCTCTTAATGGTCTACTGCCTTCAATTCCTGAGGTGTCAACCTACAAATGACATTTTTAGATATTAAATGAAGACTTCAATGATAGCCACCAAATCATGGAACAACTTCTAGAAGCACCATAAACAGAAAAGAAAGAAAACTGGAATAAGAACGTTTTTGTTAAATGTGCAAATCTTACAAGGTTGTGCCTTTTCCAATTTGTACAAGCAGGCGATGTTCTTGTCCTTGTTTATCATCAGAATTATTTAGGAGTAAGTGCTGGTGCTGGATAGGACCTCCAGAAAATACGTAGGATGGGTGTAAAAATAAACAAACGTATCTCGATTAAGTTCTCCCCTCTGCTCTGTCATCAGTAAACTTACATTTTTATTGCATTTTTACTTTCAGCTGCAGCCAACGGAACCCCGGCCCGTTATGATCTGGATCTACGGTGGCGGTTTTATAATGGGCGAGGCAAACCGTGATTGGTATAGTCCTGACCTGCTGATGAAGAAAGATATTGTTTTAGTTACTCTAAACTATCGCTTGGGTCCATTAGGTAAAATCAAATATTGGAAAAAAAGACTTAGAAAAACAGCATTTTCCTTTTTTTTAGGATTCCTGAGTCTCAAAGGTCCAGCATTAGACATACCTGGCAATGCAGGCCTCAAAGATCAAGTTTTAGCGATCAAATGGGTGAAAAACAACTGCGCTCGTTTCGGTGGAAATCCTGATAATATAACAGTGTTTGGAGAAAGCGCCGGAGCAGCTTCTACCCATTACATGTCCATAACTGATCAAACAAATGGTCTTTTCCAACGTGCAATCTTAATGTCCGGATGTGCTACGACACCTTGGGCATTGACAGAACAAAATAATTATGCATATCGTCTTGCAAAGTCAGCTGGCTATTCCGGAGAAGATAACGAGGAAGACGTTCTGCAGTTCTTATTAAAAGCGAAAGCTCGTGATCTGATCGTTGATGATTCGAAGCTTCTAACTCCGGAAGATCAGCTTAATGGAGTGTTATTCTGTTTTGGACCAATTATTGAGCCATACGTTTCAAAACACTGTGTTATCCCCAAGGCGCCAATCGAAATGATGAAGACAGCATGGAGTAATAAAATTCCAATTATAATAGGAGGTACCTCATTGGAGGGATTGATTTTCTATCCAGGTTTGTCTACCCGCCGGCTATGAGTATCTTTTTGTAAGATTTTCTTTATTTTATAGCGCTTAAGAAGAACCCTCAGATCTTGCAAGGACTGGAGACTTGTGCATATATAGTACCAAAAGAAGTCGTGACCGATAGACAAAGTAGTGAGTGCTTGGAGCTTGGTCAAAAGTTAAAAAGAGCGCATGTGGAAGGCGAATCGCCTAATCTTATCAATTCATTCATCGAAGTAAAAAACAAACTACTATTTTTGTCGTCTTACTTTTAGCATTTATATCTTTCTTGCAGATATTATCGTACCAGCACTTTTGGCATCCAATTCATCGATTTATACTTTCACGATTCAAGTATTCTGAGGCACCTACATACCTTTATCGTTTCGACTTTGAGTCTGATCATTTGATTAACCCCTATTATTTAATGCGATGGGGTAAGGGTATACGAGGCGTCAGCCATGCCGATGAGCTATCATACCTCTTCCACACATTAATGGGACGAAAGATGCATAAAAACAGCAGAGAATACAAGGCCATTGAACGAACGACTTCTCTTTGGACTCAATTTGCCATAAATGGTGATCCAAATTCTGAGGTCACAAAGTCACACCCGTGGAAACCCTTAAATAAGGAAGCTGAAACCTATAATTGCTTAAATATTTCCGACGAAGTTCAGGCTATTGATTTGCCAGAGATGGAGAAAATTAGAGTATGGGATTCATTGTATCCTAAAGAGCTACTTTAGATTATTATTATTACTTTTTTTTTTATTACTATCTGATTATATGTACGTATACATATGCAATACACGCTTAACTCATAAATGAATTCCAACAATTTGGAAACAAAATGCATATTAAAATTATTTGAAAGAAAAAAAAAATGCAATTCATCTGCAGGCAGAAGACGGGCTGGTCTTATAAAAATCAACCGAACAACCATTATATCGTTGCTTGAAAATTTGTTTTGTCTGTAGGTACGTTATTTTGTCACATTGTGGGAGGAAAAAAATCACACATGTGCTATTAAGGTCACGAGATGACACGCCAAATTTTTTACATGCACCCTGCATGAAAACATTTTTTACTTTTATATATACATATTAAGAACATTATCTGTAGTAAATTAACTATGACGAAGATATCTACGATCGCAGTGCATAAGTGAAAATAAAGGGTGTCCCAAAATTCACGCAAGATTTGAATTTTGGGCGGTAGTTGCCAACGAAAAAAAAAGACAGCGTGATAGCTAGCAATTCAGGGTTATTAAAAATGCAGTGCTACGCGAAAGAACAACGTGTTTTCATTGTTGAACAATATTTTAGAAATAATGGAGGCTTGGCAGTTACAGTTCGCAATTTTCGTACAAAATATGGTCGGCATAGTGATTTAACGCCATCAACTGTGAAAAGATTAATTCAAAAAATCAGGGAGACTGGATCAATTAGTTATCTTAGACACTCTAGTCACCGTTCAACACAAAACATCGAAGCACGTCGTGAGAGTGTTGTTGGGAGTCCAGGAACAACAATTCGGCACAGTGGTAAATAATTGGACATTTCGAGGAGCTCTCTACAGCGTATTGTTACGAAAGATTTGCATCTTCATGCATACAAAGTACAATTAACTCAAGAACTGAAGACTACTGACCACGCACAGCGGAGAGAGTCCGTTGAATGGATTATGGAACTACAGCAAGTAGATGCTGATTTTTCAAACAAAATCATCTTCAGCGATGAGGCTCATTGTCATCTTGATGGCTTTGTTAATCGTCAAAGTAGTCGAATTTGGGGTTCAGAAAATCCATGAGTGATTATTGAGAAACAAATGCATCCGCAACGTGTCACTATTTGGTGTGGATTTTGGGCTGGAGGCATCATCGGACCATTCTTCTTTGAACATTCGGCTGGTCAGGCAATAACAGTTAAAGGTGCTCGCTATCGCGACATGAAAATCCAGTACTATGTGCCTAAATTGCAAAATATGGATGTGGAAGACATGTGATTTCAACAACCACCCTTACAGCCTCAGATAAAATTGAATTGCTACATGAGTTATTTCCTGGTCGTATAATTTCCCATTTTGGTGATCAGAATTGGTCGCCCAGATCATGCTTTTTAACGCCGTTGGACTTTTTTCTTTGGGATTTTTTAAAGTTGAAGGTTTATACCAACATGCCAACGACCACCCTAGCCTTGAAGGAGCAAATTGAGCGCTGTATCAACGAAATTCAGCCACATTTATGCAAAAACGTCATGGAAAATTTCGACAAAAGACTGCGGTGCCGTGAAATAAAGCCAAATGGAAAAATTTGGCCTTATTTCGCTTTGCGAAAGTGAAGAAGCGGTGCTACGCGGCGTGTAGTTCAGTAAACGCTTTTAACTACTTTAAAGATTTCATCATGGCGGCATTTGGCCTTATTTCACTTTGGATTAGGGAATTCTTTTGGCCTTATTTGACTTTCACAAAGTGAAACGTTAAAATGTGGCCTTATTTTACTTCGCCTTATTTCACGGTACCAAAGACTGAGTAAGTGCGAGCAAAGTCGTGGAGGCCATTTACCCGATATGTTATTCCATACATAATCCTATACTGTATACTTTATGAATCAATAAAACATTTACAATTTTTATTTAAAAACCTGTGTTTTCTATCAAAATTACCTCTTGCGTGAATTTTGAGACACCCTTTATAAAACACTGACTGAAATACGAAGCTTCTACATTTTCTCGAAAAAATTACCAATCAAATTGACTAGGTATTTGTCAAAAAGTTAATAAAATATACTAAGAATCAAATCAATCAATAAAATCTAAAACATCTTCATATATGCGCTCTATAAAAACTATGTTGGACAGGGTGTGACGTTATGGGTCACACATTGAGTGAAAATCGAAAGTAACTTCCATACGTAGTATTCTGGACATTGGTTCGTTACAACCAAGACGGAAAGGGGGTACAGACCTAAGGTTAAGTGGATTAGTGTTAAGGGAAATAATTTGAAGCAGTGCTGGGCAATCGATGTTTCTAACTAATAGCTGATGAACAAAGAGTTTATCGGCAACTTCACGACGTCTTTCAAGAGACTATACATCAATCAGTTTCAAGCGATCCACATAGGTGGACGACGCTTACGGGAATGTGTGATAGCTTGACATTTATTGACATTAAGTTCACAAAAATTTAGTTGGCATCAGTTTGAACGACGGGAGTTGATAGGCTCCTGAAGGTTTTTATGTCAAAGGCGTAGACAGATAGATGAAAGTCTGCAATGATACAACCCACATCGTTGATTGTTAAGATAAAAATCAAAGAACCTAGGTGACTACTTAATTGGTAAAGGCCGGAGTCAAAACAAAATGGGTCACATTGTCAGACTTAGTCCATTGGAGATCAGGAAAATTAAAATATCCCAAAATTATGACAGTGTCGCAGAGGTTCGAGTAGAACCATCTCCAACACCAAATTCGTTCTAAATAACATTATTTTGTATTTATAGGCTCGTGATCAGTTTTCAAATACAAGATTATAGGCGCCACTTTGGTACAGGTTTTTATTTGGCATTCGTACAGTGGCAAATTTATCGTTTAATTATATTCGATAAATCAACGTGATTTAGTGGTTAAAACATTTTATTAAAATCAGCCGTCAATCACGGCAATCATGCAAAAATGAAGTTACACTTTGGGTCAAAATAATGTCCCAACAAGAGTGACTATCTACCGCATAGTGCGTGAGTTTGACGAAATAGAGCGAGGACTTGGCCAGGCAGGAAGCCTAATCTATGTTGTACTGCGGCAACGTCTGAAAACATTAGTCCAGTGCGAGACTGAGTCTCCGAATGTCCCTCAACATCAATTCGACACCTTCCTCTGGATCTTAGAATTTCCCAAATGCTTTGCAGCGAATTTTTCAAAAAGATTTACATTTGTTCCCGTACAAGACTATTCACGCCGCCGGCCGGGCATATGCCAATGAGATATTTAATTGGTTATGCTAATATAAAAAACAGTCGGTTTTGGACAAATGGAAATCTACAAATCATTCATGATTAATATTTTCTTCCTGAAAAAGTGACAATTTGGTCTGGAGAAGTCATTGGACCGTACTTTTTCGAAGAAGGATATGTACTTAATGTTACTGTTATCAGAGAATAACGTGATTTCAATAGGTAGGTGCCACTTCGCATACAGCGGGGAGAGCACGATAACTTTGGCACCAAAAATTGATAACGGTTTTTTGTAGAGTTAAAAATAAGCATTTTTTACTATGCGAGGGGGGGTCTATCTCGCCTCGTTTAGGAGGTAGGGTGAATTTTATTGATTTATTAGATAAATATTTTTTAAATTATGTTTTATTTTTTAACCTTCCGTGTACTTGCAGTATTTTTCGAAACTTAGAATAGTTTTTTTGAAGAACGCTTGGAAAATCAACGAGCAAAACATCATCAGCATACCTGAGACTTTTAATTCGCAGGCCATTCCAAAGTATGTCACCATTCAGTCATTCTACCAGGCCATACAAAATTTATACAAAAAAAAAATATACAGGAAAGTTACGATCCGTCCAGAATGGATGGTACGATACCCTATTTCCCATCTTCTAACTCACCTCTAATAAAGTGAGAGTGGTGTTGCAAAATTTGTAAAACAGATGCAATCATATCTTTCTAACGGAGAATATTTCCGCGATTTTTAAGAAATTTTATTACAAAACTGGTGTTGAAACTTTTTGTTCAGCAGATGGGCTGCGCTCCCAAAATTTGTAGCCGAAGTTCACGGATTCTGATGGGATATTCAGAATAAGACTTAGCCATCATTGTCTTAGCTATAACTTTTTTTCTAAGTTAAAAAACGATGATCGTTTTTCTTTATTATTTTTATTTAGACCTTTTTTATTTTGTTCCCTTAAGTACTGAAGATGATGGCTTTCAAATGTTGGCTTCCAGCATTTATTCAGATTAGATTTTTTTTTTTTTCAGATTAAGGAATTTTTATTATTTAGTCGTTCTATTTACAAATTGGCTTAAAACTAGACTTATTACTATAAATTTAATGTTGGCTCAACAATAGGGGCCCAACGTATATCTACTGGCTAGTTTGCTAAGGTTTTTTTTTTTTTTTTAAAAAAAAAACCTATATTAATGGCTACTTAATCTATAACATGAATATTTTATATAAGAGAATATATTTGGAAAATTGTTTTTTTTTGTTAAATAAAGAAATATATTATTAAGGGGACTATCCCCGGTAATAGGCATTGTCTGCAAGCTGGTAGAACGGTGTTTCTTCGTTGTTCATTATGTCTTCAAATCTTGAATCGATGATTGCTCGTGCACTCAGGTATCGGTGGCTTGGATCGATCTGTTGTCGGATGTAGTCTTGTATTTCCTCGTTAGGGTGGTCATCAAGATTTTGCAGGAGTCTACTTCAAAGTTGAATCATATACTGGTCGATTGGGCTCACACCGGCGTTCTCGTAAAGAAAAGCCTTAGGGTGGTACTTCCTTGTGATTGGGTTTCGCCACAGTCCTGTACAGATTCGAAGGACCTTCCGTTCGAATATTTGAATCTTCTTCATGGTGGTGGGCGATATGGTGAACCATATGGGGCAGCCATATGTGATAACTGGTCTTATCAGCTGCTTGTATACGAGCAGTTTAGTCTTCTTGCTGAGCCCATTTCTCTTTCTGAGTAATGGGTGGACTAAATGCAACACATAAATGGCCCTCCTTAGGATGATTTCAGCGTGAGGATTAAACTTAAACTTCCAGAATTTATGCAAATTTTAGCACTTTTTATGGCATTTTCCATCACTTTTCTCAATTTTTCCGTCAGTATGTTCTCTCTTTCTTTCCTAATATTTTACAAGGCTGCGAGTATCTATGGATTGTTCATAATCACCAATGACTTCAAATAACCCCAAAGAAAGAAGTCTGAAATGGTCAGACCGGGTGATTTGCGGGCCAATACAAATAGCCAAAACGGGAGATAATACGGCCTGGAAAAGTGTCCTTCATTTAGTGCATTGTGTCATTCGCTGTGTGTGCAGTGTCACCGTTTTATTGAAACCATATGTTTTTACCATATTTTGGAATTGTATTTTGGGGTGTTAATAGAAAATGTACTTTACTTTCTTTACTTTTGAAACAAAGAGATATATGTAAGTGTGGAAATGAAAGAACACGCTCCGATATCAACGTTATAAACTTCTTTATTCGAGTGTGTACTGAATTTAAATTTTAGAGTATTTATGCTTTTGGCATTTACTTTCATTTTGGCGCGAATTACAATTTACCAATGTATTGGCTTTATATATTTGAGATTTTGTGTATAAATGAATAAATTACAAATGTATTTAAAAAAACATAGAATCTGAATTAGTTGTGTTCGGTTTTAATTTAACTTTTGAAGAACTCTCAAACTGTCGTTTTTGGTTTTCTTGGTTTTAATCGCCAACACCATATGTGCCCCAACTCCAATTCATCCAATTCGGGTATTAAAAAGTCACGTAGCGTGGTTCTGTAATGCTTGGCAGTGACAGTTATGGCGTTGCCAGCAGCGTATTCGAAAAAGCTGAGCCCAATCACGCTTTCAACGTAAAGACTATTCTTGAATAATGCATGGGTTCCCAATGTCCCAAAAGCGAGCATTCTGCTTGTAGACACGCCCGGAGAGTTAAAAATGTGCTTCGTCGCCCTTTTCATGTTTCAGGCTTAAGATGCGCTGGCTGTATTTCAAATGGGCTTAGTGGTCTGCGGGCAGCAGTTGATGAACCATCTGAGTTTTATACGGATACATATTTACTTCTTTCACCGAAATACTCTGCAGAAACTACCTGGAAATGACCACTTTCGTGGCCCTTCGTCTCGTTGATGTTTTTGAATGCTCTTCCACATACTCGCGCACAGCATCAATATTCTTGGTCCAACGGTTTGTTCTTGGTCTGCCAGACCTAACCGTGTTGCGCCAATCTCTTCGAGATGTGTAGCTTGGCGTCGTATTGTGCGACCAGTCGGTGTCGAACGATGGGGAAATCTTCGACGAAATTCACGTTGTGTTCTAATCACTGATGAATTATTCCGCAAAAAAATCGACACAATTATTCCACGTTCTTGACAAGTATAGCTTTCCACACAACTGTCAATATCACGATGACAGCAGACGCCATTTGCATAAATCAAACAATTCATATAGTGTCATTACTTTTACGCCACCTTGTGCATACGTATCTGTGTTAACAAGTCAGTTAGCTGTTAGAAGTCATTCTTCTCCAATTTCTCTATATACACCATTGTAATCTCTTGAATCCCACCGTGCAACCTCCTTCCATTCTACCATCTTTTTCGCTGAAATGCACTTCAGTGAGTACCCTTGAAATAAATTTTCAAATCGGTTGTATTGTTTTCCACCGGCCAGACAGATGATGACGCATTTCCTCTGCTTTCTCTTAGGACACCAATCTCACATAAAGATGGCTCTGTCTGTGGCTTGGTGGTGGTTGTTGCCCCTGCTCGTTGGAAAGTTGTAATCAGGGATAGATAGATTATACCATTGAACAGCTGATTGATGTACATTTCAGATCACTAATCGTTTCGTCTTTCAAGAAGAATGTAAATTCTAAGTATTAAAGAATTTGTAGCCCGAGTATTAAAAAACTCTGAAGCTTTATTGGCTCAAAACTCGAAATATCATTCTTTTGTTATTTCTCTCTGAACGTCTATTCATATCTCCTTAGGGTTCCCAATTGTACTTTGAAATAGTCTAAATTTGATTTCTTAATAAGAAGTAAACGAGCAATTCTTGTTGGCAATAACATAAAGTAATAAGAATTAAGAAACTTTAAATTTGTAATATTTTATACTCACCGACAACGACACTGACCCAAGGAGTTAGGGGTATTTCTAAGAAGTTTGGATGACAGTTTACCAAATGGTGTTCTTTCAACTAGTTGATCGATTGCAGGTCATTTAGGCGAAATTGCGAAATTTAAAAAAAAACTGCTGCAAAGTTACTTACTTACTTCCTCACTTACTTAAGGTGGCGCTACAGTCCAGGGTGGATCTTTAACTAGTCTAGCCTCCAGTTTCGCATGCTAAGTTAGTTGAGGTCACCTTCCACTTGCGTGCCCCACCTGAGTCGCGATCTTTCTCTACTGCGCCATCCCTCGGGAATGAATTCGAAGATTTTACGGAGCGAAGCATTGGAGTCCATGCGCTCTACATGACCCAGCCACCTCAGTCGTTAGACCTTCACTCTTTTGGTTCGTCGTTATATCTCCTCCTCCACTCACCATCTATGCAGACGGACCAAAAATTACCCGAAGAATTTTCATCTCAAAGCAGCAAAGAGCAACCTAATTCACTTTTGATACAGTCCATGCCTCTGCACCATAGAGTAGGACTCCGATTATTAGGGTTTTACAAAGGGCCGCTTTAGTTGGTCCAGAGAGGGCTTTGCTATTCAATTCATCGAATGATCTCACCGCTCTTGTCGTTGTGTGAATTTATAATGGAGCCTAAGTAGACAAAGTCCCTAACTACCTCAAAGTTACATCCGCCTTATCTGAATCCTTTTTGACATCAAAGGTCTCGGTAAGGTATTTACAAACCTTGCTGGGGCAGCGTGCATTCTCCATCGTTATCCTGCACAAACGGACGAGTTTGGCAGGAATGCCAAAACTAGACATTGCTCTATATAGCTCGTCTCTGTAGGTGGTGCGTATCGATTTGAAGCTCCTGGGTTTTTTCCAAGATCTACTGTAGTGTGAGTATTTGGGCGATGTTAAGGATACTGATGCCTCTGTAGTTGGCGCAGTTCTTTTTGGACGATCGGGGAAACAATACTGAAGTTACATTCATCGGGTATACTTTCATCCGACCATATTTTACAAATGAGTTGGTGCATGCTTCTTACCAAGTCATCGCCGGCAGCTTTTTTTACAGTTCGGTAGCTAGGCCGTCAGCTCCAGCAGATTTATTGGACTTAGGTTTAGATATGGCTATCTTCACTTCGTTTAGATCGGGTGGATGGAATTGTTGATCTACATCGTCCAGGTAGAATGGTTCATTCTGCTTGACAACGGGATTCGATTCGTCGTCGCCGTTATACAGTCTGCAGAAATGGTTCTTCCATATCCTCAGCATCGACTGCGTTTCTACTACGATGTTCCCTTGATCGTCCATGCAGGCTTCGGTTCGGACTTGTAGCCTAACAAGTTATTTTTACCCTTTGGTAAAACTTCCGAACTTCATTCCTGTAGTAGCATCTCTCTATTTCCTCGACCGCGCGCTTCTCAAGCTCCTTCTTTTCTTCCTGAGAAGCCGGTGTTCGTCTCTCTTCTTCTGCTCGTAGAGCTCGTGAGCAGCTCTAGTCCTTCTATGCAACACCGCTTTGCATGCCTCTTGTTTAGCTGCATGTACTTGCCGGCACTCGACGTCAAACAAGGGGTTGCGTTGTGGTGGTGGAGTGAGACCCAGCACATCAGAGGCGGCATCTCTGATGGCTTTTTGGCAGTGTTGCCACTGGTCTTCAATACTCGATGCTGGCGGCATAGGACCTCTTAGGAGATTAAGGGAGACTCGATCGGAATAGGATTTGGCTACTCTCGCGATTGTAGCAGTCCGACGTCAAACTTCCTCACAGTATTTCCTTCTTTTGACGTTGTTCCTGATATCCGCAACCGTACCTTGGCTACAAAAGGTAGTGGACCGAGTCAATGTTGGCCCCTCTTAAAGTTCGAAAATCCATAATACTGGAGGAGTATCTTGCGGCGATCGCAATGTCAATCTGGCTGACAGTTGATTGATCAGGAGATCTCCAAGCAACCTTGTGAATATGAAGATGCGGGAACCGCTTACTAGCTACGACAACATTTCGCCCGCAGCAAAGTCGATCGTGTATTCTGTATTTTCCGACTGTACTACCAAAAATTTTCTCCCTTCCTAGCTTTGCGCTAAAATCGCCTAGGACAATTTTAATGTCATAGCTAGGCCACTGCTCGTATGTTTTGTCCAAGAGCTCGTAGAATCTGTCTTTGGTGTCGTCGTCTTTCTCCTCTGTGGGGGCATGCGCATATTTGGCTTATGTTAGCGAATGTGAGGCGTGAGGCGCTCATCCACATATCTGAAACTTAAAACTTCTTGCCTAAGTCTGCCTCCAACGACGGATCCACATCCAAATAGGAGCTGCTTTTGTTGCCGGTAACAATCGCCTTAATAGATATCGCAGTTTTTAATCTTCTTTTTCCTCGGCCCATCCCATAGCACTTTTTGGATGGCGGTGATATCTGCTTTGCAGCAGTTTAGGGCCTCCGCTATTCGTTAGGCTGCACGTGCACTATTAAGGGACCTAACATTCCGCGTACAGATCCGAAGTTCATTGTCCTTGTTTCGTTTACATGGTTCGTCATCAGTAAATCCTTCCATTTCCGATGCTTGTTGTTGCTTCGTAACTAATTTTTATTTCCGGGGTTGGGCAGTTACCCCGGCGGCACAACTTCCAACCTGGAGGACCAGTCCATTCTAGAAACACCTAGGATGAGGGGTCGGTTATACCGATGTCAGAAACCCCCTTCGGGGGTGTGAGGGCTGCCGTTGGCCCCTTTGGGGCCCATCAGCCACCATCTCTTTTGCAAGACCCCAACTATTTCTTGGAAATCCTTATCGGCCTAAGCTCCAAATATGTCGAAGGAGCCCGAATAAGATGCTATCTCCGCTCCGGAGGCGTATCACGCCACCGTTGGTTCCATCTGGGGAATTCGTCCGCTGTCGTGTTTATAGTGCTGCTATTTTTGTTTCCTGATCAACACTCGTGCTTATAGGTTTAGCAAGTTGAGTCCGGGTGGACAACAACCAGTATCCGATGGCTACCGCGTGGAGGTAGCACATTTGATGTGTAGTAACAGTTTCAACACTGGGTATCGCCTGATTGATACCGATCAGAGTCAACCCCATTTCTACAACAGCTAGCCATATGCAATGCAAATATGCAAATACTTCGAGCTTTATTAGTGTTCTTAATCTACCGTTAAACAGACATTTAACTATTTATTGCTAAAGGACTTATGGCACTACTTACTATTTATGTATATCATTTAGAAATATTTTCAAAGTCAAGAAAAATGTCAGTTAAAACTTCAGTTGTACGTTTCATTTAGATTTGTTTTGATTCCCGCTACTCCACGTGCCTACATACATACATACATATATGAATCAAATTATCGTGAAGAGAGGATCTTGAACTGTTTACCCAACTAATGAGCTTGCACTTTCTAAAAAGTAATATAAAAGTTAACTTTTCAACCATTAACCAATACTAAAGCCTTCGCTTTTTAGAAAAGTGTATTGTAGTTAATACTATATTTGTTTATTTACGAGTTGCTCATCTCATAAAATCCCAATGGAGGCAGTTATTCGGTCGTTATTATACGCCAATTAAGTCTAAACTTTTTTTTTATTAATACGAATTGTGCTTATTCAGTGACTAAAACACTGTTTTAAGTTATCTTATGGCTATAAATCGTTTATGTATACTGCTGTAATAAGTCAACAGAAACTTTTTTGTCAACAAGTTAATAAGATGCAGTGTTATTTAAGTATATCACTTCAAGACTTCAATAGAATAATCCTTAAAAAATGCGATATTTAAACATTCTAAAGCCATAAAGCGTCCATCACCTCTATTACCAACTAGCAATGGCACGCACATTCGCTTTATCAAAACTCCTTCTGCTACAGGACAAGTATACTTTGGAATTTACTCCCAAGAAACACATTTCCAGAAATCCTTAATCTCCAACAATTCAAGAGCAGAATCAACAGGCATCTACAAACATCTCAGGGCGTTGGCTCAGCGTTATAAGTTCGCCTCTCATGATAATTTTGGTAAGGGAAGCTCTAAATTAGGTTTCAACTTATTTTCATTGATCTATAGAGAGACACACATAGTTCATACAGGGTCTTCCAATAGGGACTTCCGAATTTTGACAGTTGATAGCGGCCATATTGTTGAAGCTACATCTGTCAAATTGGCTGTCATTTATTCAGTCTGTTTTGCCAAATCACCATGGATGGACGTAGCGTTCAACAATTCGTGCAAATAATAAAATTGTTTTATCAAAATGGGTATTCTGTTCGGGCAACGTTCCGCGCGCTTCGCCCATTTTACGGTCGCCATAATCGTTCTTCGGAGAGGACTATTCGCAGTGTGGTGGATAAATTTGAGTCCACTGGTTCAGTAAACGATCAACCAACACCCGTACGTCGATGAAACGCAAGATCTGCCGAAAACATCGCCGCTGTCTGTGAGAGTGTGCTGGAGAATCCGAGGCAGTCGATTTCGCGTCGCTCACAAGAACTCGGCCTTTCGCAGACCCCAACTTGGCGAATTTTGCGTCGTGACTCGGGCCTGCACCTGCACAAAATTCAACTGACCCAGGAGCTGAAGGTAAACGACCATAGACAACGACGTGTGTTCGCTGAATGGGCTCTGAAGCAGTTGGAAACTGACCCTAATTTTCATCGAAAAATCATCTTCAGCGCTGAGGCCCTTTTCTGGATGAATGGGTACGTCAACAAACAAAATAGTCGAATTTGGGACGATACTATCTACATGAGATCCAAGAGCGTCCAATGTGAAAAAGTCACTGTTTGGTGTGGATTTTGGGCTGGCGGCGTCATTGGTCCATATTTCTTTGAGAACGACATTGGCCAGGCCATCACCGTCAACGGCGAGCGCTATAGATCGATGATTACCAACTCCTTTTGGCCTGAATTGAATCATATAAATTTAAAGATAGGAAGCGCTTAATGAAAGACCCTTTAGTAGCCTAATCCTAGAAGATTTTAGACGATGAGTAAATAATTTCGAGTAACTGTATGAAGTGGTAGTGCCGATGTATTCATTGGACGAGATTCGCTGCCACTTTCACATTTGCCGAAGTTACTTTTCTGTAGGTATACAAATTGATCGTATTTGTTAACAAACTGACCCCTAAACATAATAGGATCTCATTATCAAGATTGCCTTAAGAGTTACAGTGCTTCGCGTAGAGAAGGAACTCATTTTCACTGTGTATATGCTGATTAAGAGGAGAATTTTGGGCTGCAGGGCATTGCTTTGATTATTGCAACAACTCTGCGCACAGGACATTTTGCACTAATTTTTTAGTGTTTCGTACCAGAATGGTAAAAACTGAACACTAATGGATACAGCATTGTATCTGTATGTCTGTATCTGTCATATGCTTGTAAATTTTGAACCACTTCAGAGCTGAAATTTTACATAAAAAATAGAATCTGGAGAATAAAATATTTTTTGGTGGCATAATGTATGCTAAAAAAATAATTTTAGGTCCCATCATGCGACTTATCAAATTAAAACTGAATTTCCAAAATGTAAAACGCACAAATAGCGTGTAGGCACTGCGACCATAGAGAGTTTTTGAGCTAATCAGCTAGCAAAGTTGAATTAAAGAATTTTGAAATTCCGTCCCCCACATTGCACTCACACTTGGATCGACTTGCACAGTTTTTAAACGAAATGACTTACGTGTCAGAATACACATGCATACTAATTAAATTTTATCAAAATATCCTTAGCGGTTATCAAGCGAGCCGTGTGATGACAAACATTATTGGCAGATATAGAACAAAAAGTGTTTGCTTGACCTAACCCTTTCACGTATGGCCATAGCTCTTTCTTTTCTGCTTAAAAGAAAAAAAAATAAAGATACAGTTAGGATAACGGTAGGGGACACTAACTGCATATTTTGCGAGGTAAATAATAATAATAATAAAATAAATATTTTAAAATTATTCATATGATAACTTAGAGCAGATGGGCACAGAAGGATGTATCATGAAGAGATGCTGGAAATATAAAACATAATTACATGCTTTCCTTACTTTGAAAATTAAACTAATTACTTAATCCACCGGAATGTTGTATGCTCGACGATCCAGTACTGGTACTTCCATCACACTTGTTTGGAATTTTCCACACTCCCTTACATCTTGCAAACTAAGAAGAACATATTCACAGGTATTGCCTTTTGAGGTCTTCAAGCCTTATTATTTCTTTCCTCTTTCTGATGAGGGTAGCTGGACGCTGATAATGATGAGACCAGTTGAAGGACGGCCCTTTTATTGGTGCCATGACAAGGAATGGCCTGTCTTATGAACCTACGTACAATAGCAACAAAAAGGCGCAAACCATAATCATTGTAACGAACAACAGCCCCATGAAAAACAGCAGTAGCAACAGCAAAATACGAGTAGGCCAAATTAAGTTATGCTGCAAATACAGCCAAAAGATTGCAACGCCAAGTAACTGTACCCCTACTTTGTTCCTGAAAAAAAAATCTAACATTTCGCCTAATATCTTCCAAAACTTTTGACGGTAGTTCTAACCTTTATCATGATAGCAGCGTTCCGTCTCTGTCAATACACGAAAGGCTTTAAGTACTTAACCAACTTGAAAAATAATTTAATTAAGGCATGCAACACCAGTTTTAATTCATGGCCTTGCATATTTTTTAAATCAGATTCTGACATGCAGACGCGTGCTCAAGCATCTACACTGTTAGACGAACACTGTTAATTCTCACGTCTTTTCCATTATCCTTGCGAGGCTTGAGGAGCAAACAAAAACAAACATGCCAATTGTCGAAAGGTTGGAGAAGCTTGAATATAAGCTTAACAACAGGAGCATTTCAAAACGAACATGACGAAACTTCTTAAAATTGTTGCATGGAACGCCAACGGTCTCATACAAAGACTAGAAGAGCTAGAAATATTTCTACGAGAAATTGACATTGACATATGTTTGATCTGTGAAACTCGCCTGACGAAACTATCGGGTGTAAACATTACTGGATACAGTACCTATCACGCTTATCACCCGTCGGAAAGGGCCAGAGGCGGATCGTCTTTAATCATAAAAGATTGCATCGAACACTCTGAAGAGATTATTATAGAGCTTGAAACAATGCAAGTGAGCACTGTACGCGTGAAAAATGGACGTTACTCTTTCAATGTCTCGTCTATTTATTGTCTACTGCGTTGCAGGCTTGAAAAAATTATTTTACAAATATTTTCAACTCTCTTGGTCCGAATTTTATTACTGGCGGTGATTTTAATGCAAAACACACCTTCTGGGGTTCAAGATGTGTCTTCCAAAAAGGCAGACAGTTGCGACTTTCACTCGACTGGTAAACCAACATATTGGCCGACTGATAGCAACAAAATACTCGATCTGATCGATTTCTTTGTTGTAAAAGGAATACCAGACAACTGTATTAAAATTGATGAAAGTTTTGATCTCTCTTCCGATCATTTCCCTATCATTCTAACGATGAGCGAACGCCTCATTAAAAAAGATGTACCTGCTAGAGTAACTAGCAGAAAAACTGATTGGGAAGGCTTTAAAAAAAGACGTTGAAGAACATGAGAGTATCACTTAGGACGTCTTCTGAACTCGAAATCGAAGTTGATCGTTTTGTTGAAGTTCTGCAGCGCGCCGCGTGGAAAAATACTCCCTATCAAAGGAAAACGCCAATCAATCATGGCCAAAAATATATATAAAAGGCATTAAAAAACCGAAAATACAAGCGGCCCCAATCAAGAAAAATGACAACGAATGGGCCAAGAATGATAAAGACAAAGCTGAAGTCTTTGCCGCCCATTTAGAAGAAACATTTAAACCATTTGATGGACAAGCACTTGCTGAAAATGATAATGCGTCGGATATAGCACTTCATAATTACACAGCAAGAAATGCGAGGCTGACCGAACTTCAACAAGAAATAAAGAAACTGAAACCGAATAAAGCTCCTGGATACCACCTAATCACAGGAGAGCTTCTTAAATCGTTACCTAGAAAAGCATTAGTTAAGTTCCTCTACATTATAAACGCAGCGATAAGACTAGAATATGTTCCGAGTCAATGGAAAGTCGCGGAAGTAATAATGATTCTGAAGCCAGGAAAACCGCCGAATGATAAAAAATCGTAAAAATAGATCTATTTCGCTGCTGCCGATTATGTCTAAAGTTTTCGAAAGAATAGTACTTAAGCGATTACAGCCGGTTATAGAAGAAAGATCTCTTATTCCCAATCACCAGTTTGGGTTTAGAACCAAGCACTTAACAATAGACCAAGTGCATAGAATAACTGATTTAATTGAGAAAGCTTACGAAGAAAAAAAGATTTGCTCGAGCGTATTCCTTGATGTTTCTCAAGCTTTTGACAAGGTCTGGCATGAAGGATTGAAATATAAATTACGACAAGTGCTGCCGGAACACTTATACAATATTCTGGAAAAATACTTGACGAATCGACTTTTCCGAGTCAAACACGGAAATTAATATTCAGAATTTAAAGAAATAAGGGCTGGGGTACCGCAGGGAAGAGTTCTTGGACCGCTTTTGTATCTATTATATACTCGCGATATACCGCAAGAAGAAGGCACCGTATTAGTTACATTTGCCGACGACACTGCCATCCTGGCAGTGGTAAAACGATCGAAGAAATGACTGAAAAATTGCAAGAAGCATTGAATAAAGTAAATGAATGGACAAAGATTTGGCGACTAGCTTTAAACGAAAACAAATCTGTTCATGTCAATTTTACTTATAAGAAAATAAATAATTTGCCGATCTTTTCAAACTCGGTTCAAATTCCGTTTGCAAACGAGGCTAAGTATCTTGGAATGACACTTCATGCTAAGCTGAAGTGGAAATCGCACGTGAAGAAAAAACGTAAAGAACTAGAAACCAAATACGGAGAAATGTACTGGTTACTTGGAAAACATTCCAAGCTTAATATAGAGAACAAACTGCTTCTATACAAGCAAGTGCTAAAGCCGATATGGACATATGGAATACAACTTTGGGGTTGTACCGAAATAAGTAATGTCAATATTTTACAAACTTTTGAAAATAAAGTGCTAAGATCAATAGTTAATGCACCGTGGTTTATTAGAAATAGCGATATCCATAGAGATTTAGGAATTACAACAGTCGAACATGAAATCAAAACTTCGCGCGTAAGCATAAAGACAGATACAAGGACACGTTAACAATGAAGTCCTTCGAATTCTAGATGAGAGGAATCTACTGCGTCGTCTACAAAGGACTAAGCCTTTCGACTTAACGCGATAGCAAGAAACCGCGTCTAATTTGCGGAACAAGCAGGAAGTTTCAATGGAAAGGGACCTGCCAAACGATCTCAATACGTGAAAGAAAAATTGCTGGATAAGTAAAAACTTAGTTGTAGTAATCAAAGAAATTTATCACGAAGGGAGGTTTTTTTAATGAGTAAAAATCTCACACTACTATAAGCCCACGCTATCGAACCTCACAGTGTCTTCAAGAAGATTTTTTACCTACAATCGGGGAAAAAAGAAAACAAATATCTTTTAAATTCTGGTTTCGAACAAATTCGACTAATTTATAACCAAGGAATAGGCAATTTTCCAAACCGGTCAATAGGTTAAGTACCGTTATATGAATTTTTGCCAAAAATCTGGTATGCCATGCTATAGCATATTTGTAACGTGATAGAAGTTTGAAACTGGAGCAAAATCGAGAACCTCAAAAATAAAGTGCACGGCTGGGTCGCACGTCTTGAACCTGTATTTTTTTTTTTTAAAGGATTTTTCAATAAGGACATAACAATTTTTTATTTAAATAAAACACAGAATAATTAATATATCGGGCTGAAATTTATTCGAGGTATAGTACCCATATTACATTTAAGTACGAAATTCGATCTTGTTCATATGACCACCGCGAGCACGTTTGCAGCGATCGATTTTTTGGAGCAAATTTCCCCCCCGAGGTTAAATTAAATCTCCAAATCTCAGAAAAATGTGAAATACATAGAATACTCTCGCACATTTTAGACCAAAAATTAAACTGTAACAACATGGAGAGGCCAAACAAAAAAAAAAAAAAAAATATCAGAATTTTTGGAAAATATGGGGACCTTGTCTGCTACCATCCACAAATCGTAAAGCCAGTCTAATTACAGGTACCGGGTACGGTACCCCAAAATAACAGAGAGTGGGGTTGGCTCCTAATTTTTTTTCGGACGAACCAGCCAGTTTGATCCATGCGGAAGTCTTAACTATCACGGAGGCCTCTCGAGATCTGTCCTCACTAACATCTTCGTGAAGAGACCGATGAGAAGTAGAATGCGTTCCCAACATGCCTCACCTCAAGGAAGCTATGGCGGCAACAATTATTGAAATATCTAAAGTCTTTGTGCTTGCTTATGAATTCAAATCAAACGATTTTAACAAAACACACTTGAGACTTAAGTACAACAGACTTCTGCAAATACTGTGGTAACAGAAGAGGGCACAGTCCACTTTCTCTGCGAATGCGCAAACCTCAACAGAACCAGAATGACGGCCCTCGAAGAATAAATTTTCAACGACTTGGGCGAACTGTCATCAAAGCAGCTAATAAATATTCTGAAATTCATTCTGTATTCGAGATGGTTCCTAAAACATACTTCAGCTCAAAAGTGAAACATTTAACTCAATAAAAAAGGAGGTCATGTCTTCCAAAAAGAGGACGTTTGGCCAGGAGTAGCTGGAGAATGTGGTGTTGATCTTCACACACCCCCACGCAAAGCGGACATTGCTATAGCAATTAACATTAATCATGATACAATTAATTTTGTACACTAAATTCTTTTAAATTAATGGATTAACGGCAATTAATTCAAATTGCCTAATGCCCGATATTACTTTACTCATGTTTTTAATTGCATAATAAGTAGTAGCCTGCCGGAACAAGGGAACTACCTCATGCAATATCAATTAAAGCTCTATTGAAAATTTACGAAAGAGATTGTAGTTTTTATCTCATCACTACACTGCCACGAGTTCACCTCTAATAACATGTTTTCCAACCGCGCGTCCATAACCTTGTCCATGAAACTCCATTACACGATTTCGACTAGACTTACACACGATACCCAGTCAACTGCAATCCGGTTTCGACGTTGAGTTTACATGGTATGACGACTGTTTGTTATTTAAACTACATGGCATATGATTTGTAGCATTGAAGAATGCAACTATCTGCGTATGTATCTATATAATTGATGCATCCCGCCTTTGGCGTTGGATCACATTTTATTGTAACAGTTGTGTACTTAAATTTATTACGCTGATCTGTGTATGAATTGGATTATTGCCGTACAAATTTCCTTGTCACGCTTATCTCACAAAACAATTGGATTCGTATATCGCCCGTCGCTTACGGTAGAGTACGAGTAACTAAGTTACCTAGATGAAACTGACATTTCTAGGTAAAAAGGTACTCATATAAGCAAAATTCAAACTGTCACACAGGGCAAACCAACAAATTAAGCAGATACGCCAAAATGTCAGAGATCAACACCAGCATGTTATTTCACAAAAAAAAAAAAAAAAATCAAATATCAAAGTTATGGATAATAAAAAACTAAAAGCTATATTTTAGATTGATCTCTTTTTCAACTTAAACTTTTTACATTTAAAGATTAACACTTACTGCAAACGTCTTTTTATGTGAAAGACAAATTAAAGATTGTAGATTAAACGTCTACTACGGACAGTGTTGTTATAACACTTCTCTTCAGATCGTAAGATCTCATATTTCCAAATTAATTTTATTATACAAAAATGTGTAGTATATACATTTCACATGTTTACGTGTAGGTATTATGTTCTTATATGTCTTATCTTGGCAAGTGAATAAATGTTGAATATACAACCTTGGCCATAAATGAATAGCAACCTACGCAAATGTATAAAATGTCGTTGTATCTGAAAAATTTAATTCGTATAATAAGAAAAAAACAATGGTATGTGGACGAAAATTTTTTTTTTTTTATTTAGTTGGCCCTACTTTGCCCTTTATCACTGCAAGAACCATACGAGGCATGCTGTCAACTAAATTAAAACATTCTTCAGAGCTGATTTTTTTTCCCATTCTCATCATATAGCGCTCTTCAGGTCTATTAAGGTTGTCAGATTATTGTTCTTTATCCTCTTTTTTAGAAGTACCCACAGGTGTTCAATCGGGTCTGGCGATTGAGCTGGCCACTCCAAGACCTGAATGTATTGATTTGAAAACCATTCCATCGTTTTTCTGGATTTATGGCATGGAGCATTATCTTGCTGAAAAATTATCCTTCAGTGAGACCTATTCCCAAATATTTTACGATAGTGTAATATGCGAGCTACGGCTCGAGTAGATAAAACAATATACTGTGAAATTATTTCTTTATTTTCTAGTCTATAGAACAATTCAGGTTCACACTATACTATTCTTCGTAATTCTTTTGTTACAATGTCTCTTTCCTCTCAAATCACTTATCTCCTTTCAATTACATAATTAATTACAAATCCAAACTAATTACTTCTTCTTGTTAACTCTCAACTTTCAATTTATCACAAAATTACAACTTCGCCCATCATCACTTTTCTAATCTCTTCGCCACAGTTTAAAAACTACTGCCCCCTTTCGATCGCCATCTGTCCTTATATAGCAGAAGTTTCTGATAGCCAGAAACTTCTAGCAAATTCTTCGACCACTGGAACAAGAAAAATTCTGATGTAATAATTCCATTTCTTGCAGTTATAATTCTTTCTTATCCGTGATATTATCCGTCTCTTTCATGAACTGTGGGGACTTAACCGCAGACACGAACCTCGAATGAAAAGACACTTTGGAATGGCCTGGAGGAGCGTAGTTATAATTCTACATTATTGTAGCATAATTTTAGGGGATGTTACAATAGAATGCCTTTAAGGAGGTCCCTAAAACATCAATATAGGTGTCGCTATTCATTCTTTCCTCGCACGTGTATAATAGCTCTCCTATGCCTCCAGCCCCATACCATGCAACTACCAAACTTGACTGTTGGTACCACACAATCGGGATGGTACTCTTCTCCTTCGACGAGCTGAAGACTTTCAGTTTCTGCCTGAGCGTGGCTTAGAAATGTACTGTCCAGTTTCCCTGTATAGCCTTAAGGCATATTGAATAGCTGGACGTGAATGCTTAAGAGTTTTTGGCCTTGAGAGGCCAAAAGGACAATTTGGGCTCTTTCAGCTTCACTTCATTTGTGTCTTTCTGGCTTAACCATCTTTAGGTTGATTACTTTTATTGTTTAAACACAAAAAACTATGAATGAATAATAAGATATCCGCAAAAAACTGATGTGCACAATCCAGAGTTAAAAATCGCGGGAATTCCCCACAATTTAGTCATTAATGAGTAACGGATCCTTGGAAGTCAAAAATATTCACCTACCTGCAGTAGTTTTTTATAAAACGTATTTTATAAGGGATGCTTTTCATTTATGGCAAAGGCTGTATGTACAAACCTCAAAACGTTAGTTTTAACGAACGCTTGTAGTTTGTGAATGTGAAAGTATGTAATGAGTTACGATTGAAAGAATATATCGCTACTTACAAATGAAAAGCAAAGATAGCTGAGGTCTTTAAAAAAAAAATTGTAAACTGGGTTCGATTTCTTACCGTTATAGAGGAGTTTTTACGGTTTCGGCTTTTATGTCTTATGATCTTCTTACGGGTGGGTCAATAAGTCCCTGAAAAATGAAATAAGGAACACTCTTTTCGGTATAAAAACATTTTATTTTCAACGCAGTCTCCTTTTAGCTCTATACACTTCATCCAACATTTCTCCAATTTTTTGATGCCCCAAATAATACGATTTCTCGAGCCCCTCAAAATAAGCGTTTGTTTCAGCGATGACCTCTTCATTCGACCCAAATCGTTTTCCTCTAGGGAATTTCTTCATGTTTGGAAACAAGAAATAGTCGCAGGGGGCTAAATCTGGGGAATATGCTGGATGAGGGTGGAGTTAGTAGCCTAACTCACGCAATTTTGCCATTGCGACCGCGGACTTGTGCGCCGGTGCGTTGTCCTGGTGAAAAAGAACTTTTTTCTTCGCCAAATGCGGCCGTTTTTGCTTCAAATCGACTTGGAATCGATCCAGCAGCTCTGCGTAATATGCGCCGGTAATCATTTTACCCTTTTCAAGGTAATCGATGTGAATAACACCGCGCGCATCTCAAAAATCTGTCGCCATGACCTTGTTTGCTGACAAACCCGCCTTGGCCTTCTTCGGTTTCGATTCACCGGGCGAAGTCCATTGTTTTGACTGTTCCTTGGTTTCTGGTGTGTTGTGGTTTCATCCACGGTTACGAAACGGCGCAAAAACTCAGCCGAATTTTTCTGGAACATCGCCAAACACACCTTTGAAGTTGTGAAACAAATGCGTTTGTTGTCGATTGTGAGCAAACGCGGCACCTATCTTGCGGAAAGCTTTTTCATGTCCAAATATTTATGCAAAATTGAAATCACTGAGCCATGTGATAAGCCTGTGGCCTCTTCAAGCTCGCGCACTTTCACTCGCCGATCGTCCATTATCAAACCATGGATTTTGTCGACCATTTCTGGTGTTGTGACCTCAATTGGGCGACCAGAACGTTCGGCGTCACTTTTGAACGACCGCACCGAAATTGAGTAAACCAGTGCTGAATGGTCCCAATCGATGGTTAAGAGTCCGCATAATATTTGTCAAGCTTTTGTTTGGTTTGCGTGATAGTTTTTTCTCGCAAAAAATAGTGTTTAATGAGCACTCGAAATTAACTTTTTTCCATTTTAACGAAAATGTTAGTAGGCGTCTATATAAAATGGCTGCCACAACAAAACTATTTGACAGATCTGTCTGAAAATTTGGGTGCGTTCTTTTGAAAGATTATTCTTGACAAAAAAAATAAAATTTAAGGTGACGACATAATTTGTGTTAATTTTCAGGAACTTATTGACCCACCTCGTATTTAGGCTCAATCTTCTCCAAATCTCTACCAATTTCAATGTTTTTTTTATTTGAACAAAAATTATAGAGTGTTTTAGCAGTAGTTTCCAACTTTTGAGGCTCTGCTACCGTTTAAAAAAGAATCGATTTTTATGTGACCCTGTAAGTAAAAATAGTATTTTGCAAAATGAGCACTGACTTATGTATAATATTTACCAATATATGTACATAATTGAGGGAAAAATGACAATTAATTAATGGACCAATGGTCTAAAATAATTTCAATGAATAATGGGTCTCTCAATAAGGGCGCTCGCTCTAGAGACTACTGTTTCATTCTGGGACAACACTTTGTACAATATTGAATCTAAAACCTTCAGTACAACAAAACAACACAATACCCACTATAGCACAGGGAGATACCGGTTAATTTAAAAATATCAACTGCATGATATACTATATACTATAACACTTAAGTTATGTGTTCTTCTTGCAGTAATTCTCTCGCTCTAAGTCTTGGATTGCGCCAGGGATGTGTAATCTTCATAGATACTAATAGCCCGAATGCTACTAGCATGCACGTTTCGCAGAGTAATCGATGTCAGGAATACGCCTACGTACTAAACTGTTGAAGTAGTTCGTCACTATCCGTAGCAGGTAATATGGCGTATCCATCCTGGCAAGTGACCTTCTAGTAAACGAACAGTTCGCAGAGTTAAAAGCATTTTTTAACGTCCAGCGTTACTACTACACAATACTCCTTTGTGCCGTAGAGCCATCTTTCTCCTTCGATGGCACCTTTGGCGATATCAACTACAACTCTTATGGTATCAACAGTAGATCGTGCTCTTCTGAAGCCAAATTGGTGATCTGAGAGGGCTCCTTTCTCTTCTGCTACTGCGAGTAATCTATTATAGATTATCTTCTCGAGGATCTTTCCCATGGTGTCTAATAGGCATATTGGGCGATAGGATGATGGTTCTCCTGGGGGCTTCTTTCCTTTTGGCAGTAGGACCAAATGCTGCGTTTTCCATTTTTCGGGAAAGGTTCCTTCTTCAAGGCACTTCTGCATTGTTGTTATGAAGAGGTCTGGTCTTTTTGTTACAGCTGCCTTTACTGCCTTATTCGGGATACCGTCGGGACCCGGCGCCTTGTTGTCACCTATCTTGCTGCATGCCCTTAGCAGCTCCTCGTGAGTAATTAAAGGAAAATCTTCTGCATTGACTTCTCGTATAATATTGCACATAGTAGCAGGCCTTTGAGGGAAGAGGTATGCAATTTTTGGGCACTCGATACTCGCGAGCAAGCATCGTACAGTTGTCCATGAGAAAAGCAGATAATTGAAAATGCAGCTTTTAGCGGAAACTGTAGTCTTTTAAATTGAAAGGACAAATTGTTGGGTATAAATAGGATGCGAGGAATTAGTATTCCTTAAAACATTTTTTATTAATTTTAGCAACTGAATCATTCTTCGGCGCCAGCATAGTCCTCTCACACAACCACTCTTCGTTGTAAGCTCGGAACAAATCATTAGCAAGCCATTCCGAACCAACAACATGACATAAATAGTTGATGAAGGAAATCTTCCCGTCGTTATCTGTGTCCATGTGACCCTCTCCAATTTGTAGTAGCCCACTGGCATAGGCTCCTGACTGTAGGTCATTCAAAATTTGGACACGCATATGAGATGAAACGTCTCTACTCTGGCCAATAGTGGCGACGCTTTGAGACACGCGTTAATTTCATCCGCTGAAGTTTCCCTCTCATTTACAGGTAGAGTCAGCCTGAAATCACCTGCAAGTAATACAACCACACCACCCATCAACGCAAGGTTGTCGCGAATGTCTTGCAGACTGCGGTTTAGCGCTTAGACTACGTGTTTGTGTGAGTTATAGAAGAGCCCGCGGTTGCTGCTCTTGCTAATATTGCATGTAGGGGTCTTTCACTCGTAAGATTAAGCGGTTTGAAAATGCGCAGTTCATCCACCGCTCAACAACGGTAGTTTTCGTCCTATTGATCGGATTTGAATGAACGAGGTGTCGATCGATTCGTCTTGAATATAGGCTATACTCGTATAACGTCACAGGAAATTCAATATGGCGGAAGCTAGGCATCATGATATAAAATCGTGGGTCCAGCTTAAACAACTGAATCGATTTCATCAAATGAGGTGTCGCGGACTATATGACATCACAGAAAATTTAATGTGGCGGAATAGTAACAATAACTGGACTATAATGGTTGTTCCCTAAGAAATTATAAATTTTCCTGGGTTTGCTTATGTGCTAAGCCACAACATATCTATCCACCAAGTTTCATCCAAATCCGTTCAGCTGTTGATTGGATTGATTTGGGGTGATTGAGTAACAAACGTCTAAACATCCAAACTTTGGCATTTATATATTTAGAGATAAACAAAAAGATATTTCAATTCAATTCAATTCAATTTATTCAATTTTGTGGTATGTACATTAAGATAAATTCTATTATAGTACTTAGAATTAATATAGAGATCTAGACATGTTTAATCATTTTGAATACAAAACTTAAAAATTAAGATACAAAATTAAGATTAAAAATTAATGTAAGGGAATATACAATACATAGTTTAAGTATGCAGTGAGAAATAATCAAGCACTACACTTTTGAAGCGTGTGGTATTGGAAATATTTCTTATACTTAAAGGTAAAGAATTCCATAATTTAATCGAGTGGATGAAAAATAGTCGGGATGAGTTTAAAAAGCGATGACGTGATGGAATGAAGCTAAGGGTCCGAACGAGCGAAATTAAGTTTTTCGTACAAATACTCTGGCGTCTTGTTTTTTATAATATTGTGTAAGAAAATACAATTTCTAGCTTTGATGTATTGTTGAAGAGTGGTACCAAGCAAATTCTTTGAATATTCAGATACATGAATGCACATATCTTCGAAGACCATAAACATATCTCACTGCATCATTGAAAGCTAGTTGTAACTCTCGTTGTGACAGCGAATCTATATTACAGTATACCACTTCAGTATAAGTTATTATGGGTAACGCAAGACTTTTAACAAGCTTCCTTCGAGTTTTAGTAGGCGTAAAATTAGCAGTTATCCAAAGCTTGCGAATGCATCCATATATACGCCTGATTACAGCGTTAGTGTGATTGTATCCAGAAAGCTTACAGTTAATAACGAATCCTAGACTAGTTACAGTGTCAACAACTTTAAGTTTACTCCCAGAGAGCAGCACATAAGGCAGAAGGTTGAAGTCGAGCATTTGATTGGATATTGAAACAAACTGGGATTTCGTCGGATTTAAAAGCAATCCATTAGTTACCGACCAATTGTGTATACCAGACAAAGCTCAGTTATTCTATTAACTGGCATAGCCGAATATAGCAAAACGTCATCCGCATACAGGTGGACAGAAGTGTATTTACAGACAGATGGCAAGTCATTTATAAATATATAAAACAGAATTGGGCCCAAAATAGACCCCTGAGATACGCCCTTTTTCACAGCAAGAAGTTCTGAGGAAGAATCGTAAGTCACAACCCTCTGAAATCTATTGCAGAGAAAACTTTCAATAAGTCTTACTGCTCCGCCACCGAACCCAAAAAAATTTTTTAGTTTCCACAAAAGGATTTTGTGATTTACTTTATCGAAAGCCTTCGAGAAATCCAGCAGACAAAGAAGCGTAACATGTCCTCTATCAAAATTCTGTCTTATATCTTCCATTATGTTGACCATAGCTGTGGAGCAACTGTGGTTTGCTCTGAAACCAGATTGTCCCGCATACAGTAAGCGTCTTGCTATGAGCTTCTCAAAGACTTTCGACAAGCACGGCAAAATGCTAATGGGTCTGAAATCAGTTGCGGAGACAGGAGCCACCTTTTTGCAACTCTAGCAATCTTCCATGACTTAGGGAAAGTTGACGTTGTGATACAGTGGTTTATAATATGTGTTAGGTGGGGTATGATGTAAGGCAGAATGAGTTTAATGAAACGCAGAGGTAACCCATCTTCACCAATTGAGTTTGATTTTATGGCTGCAACACAGCTAATAATCTCATTTTTACTTACCGCTTCCACTTCAAAGTCCCTTAACAAATGCAGAAATAGGTTGGAGTTTTCAGCTAAGTTGAAACTTAACTCTTCAGTACTGTTTTTAACAAAAAGCTTATTCAACAAATCGGGATCAAATTCACACTCAGCCCTATTTTTGGCATTGGAGATACCAATCTGTCGCAAGTTATTCAAAAGCTTTTAGGGAGAGAGGGATGTGCTCAGTTTAGAAGCGTAGGAATTACTTTTAGCAGTTCGTACTACATCAGTTGAATGGTTTCGCAAAGATTTGTAGGCAAGCCAATTGGCATTAGTTGGCTTATGTTTCCATTTACTGTAAAGCTTGTTGCGAGCTTTGATGGCATCAAGAACCTCAGTCGTAAACCAAGGGCAGTTTTTATTACGGATGTTCATGGTTTTAGTAGGTACATGACGAGTGTATAGCTGAGAAATAATTTCCTGAAAATAGTGCAGTTTTTCTTCAGGATCTGAACTTAGTCGACAGCAACCCCATACAGCTGTAAGGGCAGACTACTGAAGAGCATCCATGTAAATAGAACGGAAATCTTTATAAGTAAAAGACAGGGGAACAGCAGAGTGATTAAAATGAATGTTATATGTACAAAAGAGGAGATCGTGATCCGAAATGGAATCTATTTGGCCTATTTTAAATACGTATCCGAAAGGGATAATTGAGAATTGAGAAGGGATAATAGAGTTTCAGAATCGGAACCTCCCTCTTACTGACTACTGAATTCAAACATAAATTGTTTAGTATGTAAATTTTTTGATTTAAAACGAGTCTAATATACGAGATCTTGACATTTTGCCAACTTGCCAACGGTTTCTGTCAACGTACCACGTCTCATGTTTCTTTGAATACAATAATTTTTCTCCCACCTATTGTTTTTCAGTTAGTCTTTGAAGATAGCTACATAAGGGTTATTGTCCTTGGATGAATTTTGTCTTTTATGCTTGCCAGAGAAACAAGTACACGTCAGGTTTAAATTTGTATTATTTGGGTAGCATTTATCTATATACATATATATATATATTGCTCAACAATGGAAACGCGTTGTTCTTTCGTGTAGCACTCCATTTTTAATAACCCTGAACTGTTAGTTGTCACGCTGTCCTTTTTTTATTTTCGTTGGGAACACTCTACCGTACAAATGGCGCAAACTTCAAATCTTGCGTGCATTTTGGGACACCCTTTACATACATAGCATTTAAGAGGTTTTTTTTTATAGTACAGTTTTTTTTAAATAGTAAGGTAACCCCGAGTGTTATCTATCCGAATTATTCGATAGTCGGAAATATTCCTTGCAATAATTAATTCAGATAAGTGAGACAGTACTGTGTGTAGTTGATAAAATAGAAAAATAGTAATGGTAGACCCCATATTATGTCGATTTGACAATGTCATTTTTTTTCTTTTCTTTTTATACCTTAGAAGAACTCAAAGCCGTACAAGGGTAACCGTTTTTGAAATCCTTTTACAAGCACTCTTTTTTTAGTAAATAGCGACCTCTCTTCAGTATGTTTCTTATAAATTAATAGTCTAGTCAAATTAGGTTTTGAGTGAAAAAAAATGGAACCTTTTGGAAATATGTCGGGACATGTTCGAGATGCGAAATACTGCCGTCATATTGAATGTGTTTTAAATGGTTATTGTCCGTTAACGGGACGCGCTAGAGAGGTCTACATCAGCTTGAACTGGACTTATTTAACTGCACTATAAAAAAAAAGAAAATATTGGACCAAAATATGAAGATGCGTCTAGAATATATCCATGTATTATGCAAGGCCACACCCACTTTTTTGAAGCATTGAAGCAGAAGGTTATTTGAAGGCAATTAAATGTTATGATTAGTTGTACAAAATGTCGTTCTCTATGACATAGTTTTGATAGGGTTCTTATTAAAGAACTTGTTTTGTAAGCCTTAACCACGTTTCACACATATTCGTCATCGGATATATGCCGGTTGATATCCGACTCGAAAGTTCACACGTTCGGAAATTCACATATTTCCCGAACCAGAATACGACGCCGTATATCCAATGCCGAATATATGTGAAACGGATATTAAGCTCTCATCTGTATTGTGCGCTGCCTTCATTCTATCAAGGAGTTCATTATTCACGAATAGAATACAGGTATTGCGACTGAGAACGTCGATGTGTCGACGTGTTTCATCAGACTTTCAGAGATTTGAAGTACCAACGCCTAGCCGAGGATACATGGTACATATATGCTCCTTCCGCTCCATCGTTCTCTTCAATTCTGAACAGTCGGTTACGCTCTTAAGGCGAATACGTAAAAGATACATGCGAAGATTTTTCAGTGCTGTAGCTATGGCAAGAAGAGGAGTATTTTCCTAGGCCGCAGCTGTATTCTTGCGAATCGTCATCTTTTTCAAGCAAAACAGTACCATGTCCCCCTTTTGAGACGTATGTATTGAGCTCCGTTTTGGCATCCTCCTGGTGGAGCTTCAGGTCCGGTTTGATCTCTAGCATCCCGTTTGAAATGATGATCTCTTTTCAATGGTCTTTCTATGAGTGAATAGCATGGAGCGATGTAGAAATACCCAGTTAAGCCAAGGAAACTGTCTACGTTTGTCTTCGCTTCTGGAGGAAGAAATCAACAGATGGCAACAGTTTCGCGTTCGCTTCCGATGGTCACATGCGTCCGACTTCTATTTGGAATCTTAGCTATTAGACATGTTGGCAAAGAAATTGGTACTTTCTCCAATTCAAGTTCACGCAGTATACACGATGTTTCTAATAACTGCAGCATCGAACTACAACAGTAGAATGCCCTTTGGAATTTCGTATTTCAAAGTTTGATTGATACGTATATGTTCCTCAAAACAGCTGGCAATATCCTCAATCCAAATGAAATCCGACTAAATACGAATTGGTCAGACGCACAGTACGCAGTGGACAAAAATCGAAAAATCGACTGTGCTATAAAGAGATGTAATAACAGTAAATGCCTATTTTTGCATTATTTATACTTTTATTTTTTTGGTTTACTAGCGGCATTTCTCTCGGAAGGTAGGTCAAATCTAACTTTGGTTCTAGCTTGCAATTAGATTTCGCTGTTTAGTTATTTAGCTGGTGTGAAAAATTCCAAGGAATTATCAAATTTATGGATTTCTCTTAAAATGGTACGTGTATTTTTTTTTAATATTTTACAGTGAAATTATTTTTTAAACTAATAAATCAAACAAGGCCTTTTGAGAAGCGAAAATTCACTAAAGTCGAGATTTACATTAGAACATACCCAGCTGTATCAAAATCTTTTATCTCATTTCTCCTCCATTTTTATACTTTACAAAAGTGAAAAGTTTCCTTACTAATAATTGCTAACCTTAAAAAAACCGTCTTTTGTAGGACCAACTCCAATTAAAAAAAAAACAAACAAATTTTTGAAAAATGGGTATCGATTGGAAAAAGGTTCAAAGATTGAGGAATTAAACGATTGTATTTTGAGTTCACTAAGAAACAATTGCTCAAAAGTGATTTGACCCAACAAATCTGAGATTTTAACTCCAATCTTGCCAGGCGATGGAAACAATGTTCCCAAAACCGTGCTATTTTTTTTTTTTTTTTATATTCTGCGCGCGCCAAAGGGAGTATTAATACCCTTTAATTGTTTCAGGGCACGGGCGTCAGGGAAAGACGAAGAGGAATAGGGGAGGTACCTATGCACGTTGGCTTTGAATGTTTGAAGGTTGTAGTGATGGGGAAATACAGAGCCTGGTAGATCGTTCCACATTCGTGTTGTTCGGCTTATAAATGAATCCCTATATTTGACAGTACGACCGAAGTTTGGCTTTAGGGTAAACTGATGTGCATTCGAAGCATGTCGCGTATTGCGGGTGAAATTTTGAAGGGGAGGAATGCAACTAGCTATTTCGCTGGAGCATTTTTTGTGGAAAAAACGATAAAACAGGGAGAGACAGGAGACATTTCTCCGATGTTCTAGGGAATGAATGGAATTCACAATGTCTCTATCACCTATAAGTTTTAACGCGCGATTTTGTACCCTATCAAGAATGTGCAAAACGGTCTTGGGTGCACCAGACCAGATATGGGCGTTATATTCCAGCTTAGGGCGAATGAATGCCTTATAAATTGAGGCCAGATCAGACGGGGTAAAATATTTCTTGCACCGTTTAAGGAATCCTAGACATTTTGCAGCATTTTTGGCGACCTCGAATATGTGATAATTCCATCGAAGATGGTTATTAATGCACATACCGAGAATGGCAAGTCTTTCGGTTTCAATGATGCAAGTACCATCCATGGATAATGGTTGAGGGTTTTGGTTTCGCTTGAGAGACAGAAGACAGCATTGTGTTTTGGAAGCATTAAATTCCACTCGGTTGGTTGAACCCCATTTAATTATGCTGTCCAGGTCGGAATTAAATGTGTTTAACATACGTTGCCGTTCCCCTTCTACGGCCGAAGAGCAAGGACGTGAGTTAGGGAACGAATATGAAAAACTGAGGGTACTGTCATCAGCGAAGGAATGTATTGGATTAGAAATTGCAGACAAGAGATCATTTATAAAAATAAGAAAGAGAGTCGGAGACAAAACAGAGCCTTGGAGAACACCAGCATTTATTTTGTGAATTGCAGACTTGAAGCCGTCCAAAACAACTTGTATTGAACGCCCCGAAAGGTAATTTCTAATCCATTGAAGAAGAGACTCATCGATGCCATATGCACGCATTTTCGACAAAAGAGCCTTATGCCAAACTCTGTCAAATGCTTTTGAAATATCAAGCGCAACCATCTTGGTTTCGCCGAAGTGATGGAGAGATTGGTTCCACTTCTCGGTGAGATATGCCATCAAATCACCAGTGGACCTGTTGCTACGAAAACCATATTGCCGGTCATTAAGGAGTTTTCGTGAATCGAGATATTTCATAAGCTCATGACTTATCAGCGTTTCCATTACCTTGGAAAGAAGGAAGGTAAATGTAATGGGTCAGTAATTGGACAGGGAGGAAAATTCGCCTTTTTGGGGACGGGCTGGACAAATGCTGTTTTCCATCTACTCGGAAAGAGCCCTGAAAAGTAGGATAGACAGAACAGCTTACGCAGAGGTTTTGCCAGCGAGAAGAACACCTCTTCAGAACTATGGGGGGATACCATCTGGACCAGCGGATTTGTGTATGTTAAGACCTTTGAGTACTCCTGCAACTGTACGAGTGCGAAAGTGGACTTGTCCCATTGAAAAATTGACGCTCTCAAATGCAGGTGGAGACAAAGCATTATCTGACTGCGTGGATTTGTCTGCAAAGTGAGCAGCAATTAGCTTTGTCTAAGGAGCTGACAGCTGGAATGTCATTGTAAATGAGCGTGGGGATGGCAGACGAGGTAGAATTTTTAATATTTTTGACGAATGACCAAAAATGTTTACTACCTTTGGGACATTGTAGGATTTGTTGCCTCAATTTTTGGTCATGTAAGAATTTTACCCGTCGAATATGGGCATTGCAGTCTTTTCTGGCTTGTTTAAACTTCTTTCGGTTTTCCTCAGATTTGTTGGCTTTATAAAACCGAAAACTTACTTCTTTCAACCTGATAGCCTCCTTACAGCTCTGGTCAAACCACGAGTTTGCCTTAGGTTTAATGCTCTTTATTCTGTTAGGAATAAAGTCATTCATACCTAAGAGTATAGTGTTAGTGATCATATCGGCAGCGGCATCCACGTCGCTATCGAGGAAGCATAGCGACCAGTTATGTTTGTCAAGCGTCACGATGTTTGGTTAAAAAGAGGATTTTATACTTCCTCAGAGTATTATTAATATAATGAATATAAATACCTCTTTTGATCTTCCGGGAACTAGTCGCGGAAAACCCCAAGAGCTATTCGAAGAAGATTCCAGCAATATCAAAAAACGCAGAGTAAAGGATCTCCCAGTCTCAAAAACAAGTGAAGAGTTAAAATTCGCGCCAGAACTACTGAATTGGACTGGAGAAAGTATAGCCGAAATTGCTCATACTCGTATAAAGCAAAACACAACTGCAACGTTAGTATGTAAGTGGGACTTTAACAAAAGTTCCGGACATAGTCAGTACAAACAACTTTTTACAGGTTAAGAAAGCACAGACGAATTTGTATTTTTGATTGCGTTTTGTCCCCTTAAGTTGTGGAGGACAGTACCGGTATGGGGGTACGGAAAAATCCTCGTTCTTCTTCAACTATGTACTGCAGCCCAATGCAATTTCTATTTATGAAAGAAAATGTAAAACTTGTGGAAGATGAAAAGGCCAAATGAACTTATAGGTCAACTATTTAACCATTGCACACGAAAAAATGGCTCTAATATACAAATTTCTTTTAAAATGCAATTTACAATGATTGATGAGAGCGTTTGTAACGTTTTATCAAGAACAAGTGCTGCATCAAAATGTTACATTTTCGGTGTGACACAAAAAGAGATGAATGGGGTAGCAATCAATGAATAGCTTCCGAATAAAGAAAATTGCAGTTTTGGTTTATCCATCCTACATTCTTCGATATGATGCTTTGAATGTTTGCTACACATTTCCTATAGGCTTCATTTCAAAACTGGGCAAGTGCGTGATTCGGAGAACAGAATTTCCTCTAGGTGAAAAATCTTCATAGACACTATGAGCCCGGTGCCAATAGTAGTGTGAGATTTTACTCACTAAACAATACCTCCCTTCTACTGGTTTATTACGACTAAGTTTCTTTATCAAGTAGTTTTAATTTCAAAAATATTCGAGTTAGCTTTCCAGCAAAAGCACCTGCTAAAAGCCGACATCAAATGCGGTTGGTCCTTATTGCGCTAGATCGAACGGTTTTGTTCTTCGTAGTCGGCGCACAAGGTTTGTCTCGTCCAGAATTTGGAGTATAACGTTGTTGCAATGACCATGAAGACGAATAAGAAGTTTTCGAACAAAGTTCGTTATTTCGTCATCGACGGTAGTTACTCATAAGTCTCTGTGGATATCATTGTTTCTGATATACCATGGAGCGTTCGTTTTGAAAAGATTGTAGGATATCTCTATTGCTACGTTTGGTACAACCCCAAAGTTTTATACCATACGTCCAAAGGCAAACATACATTTGTTTGAATCTATTTTCAAGCTCGTCGCGTTTCTTTTTAACGTGCGACCTCCATTTGAGTTTCACGTCTAGTATCATTCCTAGATACTTTGCCTCGTTTTCACACAGTATTTGTACCAAGTTAATGGTACGATTAGTTTGTGAGTAAAGTTAACCTGAGTTGATTTGTTCTCTTTGAGAGCAATGTGCCAAATCTCTGTCCACTCGCAAATTTTGTCCAAAGTCCGTTGGAGCTTCACAGTTGCTGACTCGACTGATTTATCTATTGTTAATATAGCCGTATCGTCCGCGAACGTAGCTACGACAGTGCCTTCTTCTTGCGATATATCTCGAGTGTACAGGAAGAACAAGACCGGACCAAGAAAACTTCCTTGCGGTACTCCGGCAAAGATTTTCTTAAATTGGGAGTATTCCGATCCGTGTTTAACACGGAATAGTCTGTTCACAAGGCAGGATTCTAAAATCTCATATAATTGCTCCTGAAGAACCTGTCTTAACTTAAACTTCAAGCCTTCATGCCATACTTTGTCGAAGACTTGAGAGGCGTCTAGAAAATCGCTACAACATATCTTTTTCTCTAAGGTTTTCTCTATTTCATTTATTAATCTATAAACCTGATCAATTGTGGAATGCTTTGTTCTGAAGCCGAATTGATTGTGAGGAACTGACTCGACTGATTTATCTGTTGTTAATATAGCTGTATCGTCCGCGAACGTAGCTACGACAGTGCCTTCTTCTGGCGATATATCTCGAGTGTACAGGAAGAACAAGACCGGACCAAGAAAACTTCCTTGCGGTACTCCGGCAAAGATTTTCTTAAATTGGAAGTATTCCGATCCGTGTTTAACACGGAATAGTCTGTTCACAAGGCAGGATTCTAAAATCTCATATAATTGTTTCTGAAGAACATGTCTTAACTTAAACTTCAACCCTTCATGCCATATCTTGTCGAAGGCTTGAGAGACGTCCAGAAAACCGCTAGAATATACCTTTTTCTCCTCTAAGGTTTTCTCTATTTCATTTGTTATTCTATAAACCTGATCATTGTGGAATGCTTTGTTCTGAAGCCGAATTGATGATCAGGAACAAAATGTCTTTCTTAAATGATCGCTTGTAGGCGCTTTAACAAAGCTTTTGGCAGGAGCGATATCGGATCCTCCATAAGTGACACTGAAAAACGACAATGATTTATACCTTTATTCAGTTTTTTTTTTTAAATCCACACATAGCCGTTTTGTGGCATCTTTTTTTGTTGGTCAGATCTATAGGACTGGCGTAAGCTGATGTGCTACATTTATATGTAACTCTTTCCTCTAGCCACTTTGAAATCTGCAGATCTAATATTTTTTCTCTAGAGGAGCTAATTTTCTCGGCCGTTGAAAAATTGGCAACTTAGACTTGACTGCTATTTTTATATTTACGAAAGTAGTTTATAATTCCTCACTAAATTTTGCAATTCTGTCACCGTGATTTCTGAAGTCGACATACAATGAGTTCAGTGGTTTCACTGGAATTATAAATGTAAACCTCTTTTTTCGAATTATTAGACAATCTTTTAATAATTACGCCATTCTTTTTGAAGCATATATCAATGCCGGATAGAATACTTTCGCCGGAGCTAACTCGGAGCAAGATCTTGAACGAATTTTCTGTCAGTCATCAAACACCTCACCTAATCACAAAAATTATTTAGCTGTTATTAAGGTAAAGTTACTCCCAAAGTTACATATGCCGTTAACCAAAATCTTATTATCATATAATTGATTTTGTTAGGTCCTTTTAGACCAATTAAAAGTCTTTCTCTCAAATTATTTTGGTTGCATGGCCGTGCACTCTGCTTTTTCGTGACATACAACACACAGCACACTTGAAGCAACGGCCGGGATCCTTTTTTTTCCTTTTCTTTTGTTTTTCGAATTTATACTTCCGCTCTGCAAATTTTCTCGAAAGTGCTATAGCATTATAAGTGCAGTATTTATTATAAAATGGCTAATCGGAGATCTCATCGATCACGCATTGCATCACGGCTCGATCGGCAAGCCACCTCCTCGCCCCCATTTCCCTCAGGAAGAGAAGGTACTCCTCTATATACTCGTCTATTTTCTAACTTCGGTGGAACATTTTCCTATGAACATCAACCATCCCCTACGACTGGTTGCATTTTCAACATCCTGGATAAATAGATATAGTTAAGTTATTGCATATTCATCACTGGCCGTAAATATTGGGACTACATTCGAAATGTCCTCAAAGTTATTGACCGTTGACTTCTCCTGGTGTCTCTAACCCCCCGGTCTTCTTTACCTCCTCTAGCTTCATCACCGATTTTCACACTCTCGTCATTATCATCCCTTGCACGACCACTTTTCCCTTGTTTGTATTTGTACCCCACTACTAGTTGGCGTGCTTCGAACAATTTATCCATGAATAAATAAACTCTTGATCAACAAATCTTGCCTTTGGACTAAGTTCGCTTCCCAATCCATCACATCTCATTTGTCATCACAGCAACATTTGTTCTTTGCTTATAGTAAAGTGTTATTCATTTCGAGATTGAGACTTCACATTCCTGCCATCTGTCATCCATAGTGACAGGTAGTTAGTTATTGCCTTGCCATTTTATAATATTGATCGTTTAACCACCGCTCAACGCATTGAAATTGTTGCATCTTACTACAAAAATAACAGCTCTATAATATCTGCATATCGCGATTTAAGGACAGATTACGGTCGTCTTAATCGTCCAACTGAGCAAACAATTCGAAACACCATCACAAAATTCGAACAAATCGGTATTCTTTTTGATGTCGCCTATGCATCATCATAATGATAGATCAGAAAATCCTGCCTTTGGACTAAACATAGCCGCTGTGAGTGTCTCAGTGGCCGAAAACTCGGAATTATCAATTCCACGCCGCGCTCAGCCATTGAGAATTTCCTACAGCTCCGTTTGGCGTATTTTGCACTTCTGTTTTCCTCATCATCCCTATAAGCTCTAGCTTACACAACAATTAAAGCCTGCTGACCATAGTACGAGTGTACAGAACATACGCCGATTGGGTGCTGGAAAATCAGCAAGTTGACGACGTTTTTTTGAACTAAATCTTCTTCAGCGATGAGACCCACTTCTCGCTCAGCGGCTATGTAAACAAGTAAAATTGCAGAATTTGGGGTTCTGAAAATCCAAATGTGATCGTTAAGAGGCCTCCACGGGTGACAGTTTGGTGCGTGCTGTGAACGGCGTGATCGGGCAGTTTATTTTTTTTTTAACGACGAAGGCGCCACTGTTACAATGAAATCTCTGCGCTTTGGTGAAATGTTAACCAATTTTTTTTTGCCTGGGATTGTGAGCGACAACAGAACGGGGTTACGTGACACACAACACAGACAAATTTGACTCTATTGCACGAAAAGTTTCCCTGCCGATTAATTTCAAGATTTCGCGACATTAACATTAAAAACAAACATCCGTTAAGTAAAGGCCGCAATACAGCCAGAAATGTGCCGAAAAGTAATCGAAAATTATCTCACAAGAATGGAAGTTTGCAAAAATTCCCGTGGCGGCCATTTAACCGATGCTGTATTCCATATGCACATAGTCCAAAATTTCATTGAAATCTTTAATACTTTTTATTAAATTAAAATCCTAAAATACAAAGTGAATAACCCTGTACTATCGATATGTGAGATTCTTTGAATGATTTATGGCGTGTGCGGGTTTCAGTTATCGAAGTATAATTCTTATCTTAAGCAATTAGTTAAGTGGTCGCTGGTTCGTTTCCTACACACCACCGTTCTCGGGGAAGAAGGGAACTCTTAATGACACAGGATTTCTTCTTCTCTACGTCACTTTTATAATAAAGTGATATATATTTTAGTCTTTGTACTGTTACTATTATATGGTTGTTATTTGATTTACTTTTTTACGTACAGCATTTCTATTTATTTGTATTCCTACGTTCACCAATTATTAATGCTTTTATTTACAGTATAATAATAGAGTATGCGCCTTATTACAATGTACGAGTATTCTTATAGCTCTTAAAATAACTATTAATATTTAACTTCATTAAATCTATGCATTATTAATTAACTTTGTTTTATCTATGCTAATAATTATACTATTTTATTAAATTTAAAAATTTTCATAATTGTATCTACCTTGCATTTATTTTTTTTACATGTATTAAATTCTTATTCTATGTGCGCAAATATTTATACCACCTTGATCAAAGATGTATACAAAATGTCCTCTACTGCTTATACGTGAGATGATTCACTTGGTGTTGCAGCAATTAAATCATCTGCAAAATTTACGAAAAGCTTCCTTCAGTTTCTTCGGTTGAGTTTCTATGCCCAATGAACCGCATCTTCTGAAACGGCGCTCCGCGGCGTGGACTTAATTTCTAATTATGGAAATCGTGCCTTGCGCTTTCTTTTTTTTTTGTTTAAAGCTGAACTATTGCGTGCTATTTTTTTGGCGTGAAATTTAGTATATTGCACTTTTTTGTCAGATCTTAATAATTTTCGATATACTCGTTGTATGTACATAACATACATACGAGTACGTATGCAGACCTTTGCCATGCTCAAAAAATAAAAGAAATCAATTGCCAATGTGAATATAAAAACGCGTGTTTTTTCAAAGAGATCGTAGCCAAAGATGAAGAAAAAAAAAGTCATGATATTGTAGCATAATAATAACTACGCCCCCTAAAAATATGACGCAACAAATTCCGAAGTGACTTTTCATTCTGGCAGAATTTTGGTTCGAACTGTCCTTTCATTCGAGGTTCGTGTCTGGGATGAAGTCTCCACAGCTCATGTCAACGAAAGAGACGAATAATATCAGGGATAAAAGGGAATTATAACTGCAAGAATTATTTCTCTTGTTCCAGTGGTCGAAGAATTTACTAGAAGTTTCTGGCTATCAGAAACTTCTGCTATATAAGGACAGATGGCGATTGAGAAAGCAGCAGTAGTTTTTAAACTGTGGCGAAGAGATTGGAAAAGTGATAATGGGCGAAGTTGTAATTTTGTGATAAATTGAAAGTTCAGATTTAACAAGAAGAAGTAATTGGTTTGGATTTGTGAATTAAGTAATAGAAAAGAGATAAAGTGATTTGAGAGGACAGAGACCTTGTAAGAAAAGAATTGCGAAGAATAGTATAGTGTGAACCTGAATTGTTCTATAGACTAGAAAATAAAGAAATAATTTAACAGAATATTGTTTTATCTACTCGAGCCGTAGCCCGCATATTACAATATGTTGGCGTAATGATGGATATTCCAGGAACACGGGAACAGTTCAGCGCTTCTATTCTAGGGTGATGGCACATTTAAATGGTTTTTAAAAATCCGTTATTCAACTGATTAATAGAGTTTTCAGTTATTCTAAATATTTATAAAAATCGCACACCCCATCCGTTTTATACTAAAGGCGTCTGTTCTTACTCAAACATGATTTAATATTTATTTGTTCATTATTTAAATGTATTTGTGTTTATTAACTTATCAGAACATAAAATAATATTTATAAGTACAGTAAAAAAATAAAAAAAAAATAGTCAAATTCATAATAATACAATAAATGAATTGTTCACAGAAATAGCATACCATGTTTTAATACGTAAAAACCAATTTAAAGGTACAATTTTACCATTCCAAAAGGCCAGTCGTCATAAAAGACTCAAACTTGATGGTTTTTCTTCCTGAATCTTTTTCCCTATATCGTTTCATAGATTTTCTATAGTGTCATCAGGACTTTGTGGCGGCTATTCTAAAAAGTTTATTTTTCGGTCTGTAAGCCACTGAATTATAGATCTTGCAGTATGCTTTATCTTTCATGAATTTCCATGCAAGGGGAGAAACTCGTCGCAATAGGTCTCCATATGGTTCTCAAGGATTTCTTTGTATTTGCATTGTTCGAAACGTCCTTCTATTTTCACAATTGGACTAAAGCCGTGCCAAAACATGCATCCCCAAACCATTATACAGCCACCTCCGTGTTTAATGGTTTTGATCGTGTACAGCGGGTTGAATTCTAGGCTTTGGGGGACGTCTTACATACATTTTTCCATCAGATCTTTCTTGGTCTTTCTTGGAGGTGCTATATGCTTTATAGCGATTTTGACCAGCTTCCTGGAGCAGTGGAGCAGCCTGGCGGTGTTAGATATTGTCACACCTTTACGTTTCATGCCTAAAATGACTTCTCACTTTTCTGTGGTCTAGAAAAGTACTCTAAAAACCAATTTAAATATACACCCCGCGCAACAGAAAAAGCCGCATACGGGTTTTCCATTTTTTTGCGCTAATTACCTTTAAGGGATTCGCCGAATTATATTTTATTGCTTCCGGGTTAGGTAATGCACATTTTATAATGTGTTGGAATTCATTCAGTATTTAACAGTGCGTGCAGTTGTATTTCTTAAATAAAGTGAAAAGAGTATATCGCGATGTCTAAAAGGGTACAATTGAGTAAAGAAAATAAGGCAGTTATCGTCGCCTTATCCAAACAGAATCAGTCATTTCGTGAAATTGCTCGACAAATTGGATGCAATGAGAGTTCTGTAAGAAGATTCTGTAACAAATATCGTCGGGATCACAATCTGGACAGAAAAATTGGCACGGGATTGAAGAGATGTACCACTGTTCGGGAGGACCGGGAACTGAAGAGGCTAAGCTTGAGAAACAGGTTTAAAAATGCATCGGAGTTAGGAGCTGACCTGCGAGCTACTGGGGCTGAAGTTAGCGTCAGAACTATCCAGAATCATCTAAACGAGATTGGTTTGCTAGCAAGAAGACCAACGAAAAAGCCACTTCTGACCAGCAAAATGAAGAAAACGCGCCTTAGCTGGGCTAAGGAAAGGCAAAACTAGAGTGTTCAAGATTGGTCAAATGTGGTGTTCTCTGATGAGTCCAAGTTTAACCTAATCGGACCGGATGGGAAGCAGATAGTTCGTCGTAGAAAAGGGGAACGCTACAGCGACGAATGCATAGCTCACACCGTAAAATATTTCCCTTATGTTATGGTGTGGGGATGCATCACCGAAATCGGAGTTGGGTCTCTAATTATGCTCGAGGGCACTGTTAACGCCATGCAGTACAAACAAATTATCTTAGATGGTGTTGTACCGAGTATGGAAATGATAACAGCAGAAACATCAAAACCAATTTTTCAAAATGATTCAGCACCTTGCCACCGAGCAAAATCTGTGAGTAATTCGAGGTTTTTTTTCATATTTATGGGTGTTTTGAAAATCTTATGATTTTAATTTCCTCCACAGATTAAAACTTTGAAAGAGGAATTAGGAATAGAATCCCTAATTTGGCCGGGAAACAGTCCAGATCTCAACCCCATCGAAAATGTCTGGGCTCTTATGGGAAAGAAGATCCAAGATAAAAAAACAAAAACCATGCAGCATCTAAAGAGCATCATTGAAGAAGTGTGGTTCAATGAAAGTAATAACAATTACCTCGGTAATCTCTATGCCTCCATGCCAAACATGGTTCATGACGTTGTTAGGGCGAAGGGTGGTGCTACGAAATACTAGAATCATTTTTTAGTATTATGAAAGTCTTAAATTATGTAAAAAGGTTTCTTAGTTAATAAAAATATAAAAAAAGAAATTTGGTTTTCAAATTGTTGCTCTTTTTTTAATTTATGTATATTGATAGTACTTGGGTAATATCTGATATTTTGTAGTCTGATCTTCACGATCATTACTTTTTTTCAATTAGGCTACGAAATGTATTGTCAAATTGGGGAATGTGTTAACTTAAATGATAAACATCAAAAATACAAAGTGACTATGCAGTGATTAGTCATCATTTATTAAAATTCTTCCATTTTGTTAAAAATTACCATGTGCGGCTTTTTTTTGTTGCGCGGGGTGTACCTGTACTATTTCTCTGAACAGCTTAACAGCACGTTTGATGACTAACAATCGACGCGTATGATCACCAAACTTTTGAAAGAGATATTTGATTGTTTCGTTGTTGTCTCGATCGTATAAGGAATTTTTATCGCTAACAGACATCTGACGCTACAGAACGAAATAGTATAACGGTAACTTCGCAATTCAAAGGGGATGTGCTATTTCTGTGAATGTGTTTCAACTTAGAAGACAAAAAAAGCAAAACAATAAAATACAGTTAAAATAAATAATATACATACATATGTAGATAACTTTGTTTTTCAACAGAAAAATTAGGAAACGTTGTCCAGCAAATTGTGCACATTTCAAAAGAAACCAGTTTGGATATACATACATACTCGTAAATCACAGCCGATATTCTTTAAATCGTTGTCTTTAACATCAGAAACTAGGTTCAATTTGAGCATATGATTTTCTAAATTGTTTGTTTGGTTGTCTGCCTTCTTTTTCCGATTAGTTTCTTATTTTCAGCTTTTGCAATCGATTCCGTTTTATAATTTCTACAACCTCGACTTTTTGGGCTTTTTCTTGTACTTCTCTATTAAAAAACTCTTTCCATGCTATTGATGAAATACTGCAAGATGGTTTTGCGCGAGCGGGTTTGGCCGATTTTGGGAGCAAATCTGGATGGTAAGAGTGTTTTTCAAAAGCAGAGCTGACGAAACCGGAAGTAGATGGTATGCGTTAAGTTAAAGATACAGTATCTGGAACAATTTCAAGAGTTTAAAAGTTAATACTAAAAAAATACATTGCTGTAATCAATAACATTTGCGTTGAATGGATAAATACCTTGCTTTGGAAAGGAATTTTTTATTGCCTCCGTCCGATCAGAGCTATCCAAAAATTGTTTTAAGATTTCACAAAAGTTAACTTTAGTAACCGTTTTGCTCGCATTACCCTGAATATTTTGTCAAACCACCATACTTTTGTACCTGCAACTGTCTGGTCTGACAAGTAATTAGGTGGTGACAAATAGCTGATATTCGATATCATTTTGTTCACGGCTAACAGGTTTATAAAAAAAAAAAAAAAATACTTGTCAAATAGTTGAAATTGGTTTTTGATATTACTGCAGCTGCAACATGCCACCAACAACAACTCTCTATTTGTTGGACCTATTACTATTATTACTACTGAGCCAAAGCCAAAATCATTCTGACGGATTCGTTCGAATACTTTGGTGTCGCAGTCCAGTGGAAACGGGTTTGTGCGTAAGAGCTCTAACAAGAATGATACTTTAGAAGGTCTGTATGATTTTCACTTGCTCCGACAAAAGGCAAGTATTGATTTCGTGAAAATTTTGATCGATCTTGGTACATTATAACTATTATAAATATGATAGAAGAACTTGAAAAGTGGGTCTCTCAACTCTGTCAAACATCCGTGGAATTGCAAAACAGAGTCGAAGTTTTGATTTCAGAAATACAGCGTGTTACAGAGCATCTTCGGACTTATATAGCGTGTTACTTAAAGAGAAACCGTAGCGCTACTCGCTATCCAGTAGAACATTGAATCTAAATTAAAAAATATGTTCGAGCATGGGTCTATCTTTTAAAGAGTGGAGTAATCTGTAAGGGCAAGTATTGATTTCTTGAACATTGTCTACCTTAAGAACTTATACAATTCAAGATACAGGGTCTTCTAATAGGGACTTCCGAACTTTGAAATTTGATAACGGCCATATTATTGAAGCTACGTCTGTCAAATTGGCTGTCATTTATTCAGCCTGTTTTGCAAAATCACCATCAATGGATATAGCGTCCAACAATACGTGCAAATAATAAAATTGTTTTATCAAAATGGGTGTTCTGTTCGGGCAACGTTCTGCGCGCTTCGTCCATTTTACGGTCGCCATAATCGTCCTTCCGGGAGGGCTATTCGCAGTGTGGCGGATAAATTTGAGTCCACTGGTTTAGTAAACGATCAACCAATACCCGTACGTCGACGAAACGCAAGATCTGCCGAAAACATCGCCGCTGTCCGTGAGAGTGTGCAGGAGAATCCAAGGAACTCGGCCTTTCGCAGACCACAACTTGGCGAATTTTGCGTCGTGACTTGGGCCTGCACCCATACAAAATTCAACTGACCCAGGAGCTGAAGGTAAACGACCATAGACAACGACGTGTGTTCGCTGAATGGGCTCTGGAGCAGATGGAAACCGACCCTAATTTTCATCGAAAAACCATCTTCAGCAATGAGGCCCATTTCTGGATACGTCAACAAACAAAATTGTCGAATTTGGGACGATACCAATCTACATGAGATCCAAGAGCGTCCAATGCATCCCGAAAAAGTCACTGTTTGGTGTGGATTTTGGGCGTTCGCCAGGCCATCGCCGTCAACGGCGAGCGATATAGGTTGATGATTACCAACTTCTTTTGGCCTGAATTTGATCATATGGACACCAACGACATGTGCTTTTAACAGGACGGCGATACGTGCCATACAGCTCACGCCATATTGGAAATTCTGCACGAGCGATTCGAGGGCATGGTCATCTCCGGGGTCGTGCGATTTGACCCCGTTAGTCATTTTCTTGTGGGGTTTTCTGAAGTCGCAGTTCTATGCGAATAAGCCACAAACCACAGCGGCCCTCAAAGCCAACATAACCCATGCCATCGGTCAAATACAGCCTGATTTATGCGTCAGAGTCATGGAAAATTGGACATTTAGGATGCGCACCACACAGAGAAGCTGCGATGGACATTTGAACGATGTTATATTCTATACATAATGGCAGCGATAGGCCTTTCAAAAAGATAAAAAATTTCGATGATATCTTACACACACTTTGTTTCATTTAAAGTTGAAAATAGGAAGCGCTTAATGAAAGACTCTTATATGAGAAATAAAAGTGACACAAACATCACAAGTCAAAATTTTTTACTGTTTTTATTTGGTTAGAGACATTTTTACAAATACAATAATTTTCTGGTGCCAGTGCTTATTGGCGCGCCAGTAAAAACAAAATGCATGTATTGTAATTTGTTAAGAGTTTTATATGGTTTCATGCAGTTTCCTATAACAAATGCCTTCTTCTTCTTCTTACGGCGAAGTTATGATCCGGAGTAGAAGGATCACAACCCTCCCACTTTACTGCATCCCTACTGGTCCGCCTGTGGGGTTTGCCGGTTTGACCTCAGAAAGTACCGGCAGGCTTCCCGGTTTCGGATCACTTCGTCACTGAGGCCAATCGAATGCTGGTGTTTTTGCATTTGTGTGATCCAGCTGTTTTTTGGTCTGCCTTTTTTGCGCTATTGCGTAGGAACGTTGATTGATATTGCCTTTTCGACGGGGTTCGAAGGATCTCTCCTTTGAACATAACAATACCAACTGAGCCGGTCGTGCTCTATCCTGCTTGTGATGGATTCTTTTACATGAAGGCTTCCTCGAATCTGTGAATTTCTTATTCTATCAATCTTCGTTACTCCTGCTGTCATGCGAAGCATCTTCATCTCAGCTGCCGTTAATTTGCCCTCATACTTTTTGTACATTGTCCAGCATTGTGAACCGTATGAGAGCGCCTGACGTACAACTGCGGTGTAGAGTCTTCCTTTAAGCTTAGGGGGCATTTTTCGATCACAGAAGATAGCGGAGTTTTCCCGCCACTTCATCCACCCTACGCTTACGCTATGATTGATGTCATCATCACAAGTTGCTTCGCTATTGATCATAGATCCCAGATATTTGAACTTTTCACACTTGGCAAGCACTTTTCCATTCAAGTAAATGTCTGGAATAGACCGGTGTGGATCAGAGAACGGGCAGCACAGATACTCTGTCTTTTTCGAACTATAACAAATGCCTATTGCTTGAAAACTGTTACCGTTACGAGCTTAAAATTTTGTGATCACGCGAGGAAGATATGTGTTACCATTTTGAAGTAAATTGCGACTCAAAGCGGTACACTAAAAGATCAGAGCAGAGCGGTTAAATATTCACCTAATTTGGGTGCCGCGGCACAGGGACATACCAGACATGGTACAACAATACCCATCCTTCCAGACAAAAGTTCACTGGGTATGCCGATCGCTATATGCGAACTTAAATTAAAGCTGGATGCTATTAAAAGGACAAATTCTAGGTGGACAAGTAGTACAACGTGCCTAGCGATAAAACAGATTTGGCCTAAGCTGGATCTGAAACGCTCTACGAATTTGATTTCTCTGAATAGGTTGCATATCAGCGCTGTAATTTGTGTCATTACTGGACACTGTCTAATAGGTAAGCATGCAACAAGGCTTGGCGTATTATCAAATGATTTCTGCAGAAGTTGCAAGGTCGAGGAGGAGGAGGAGACTATTTTTCACCTTTTTTGCATCTGCCCAGCCTTCTGTTTCAATGACCTAAACGATTTGAAAAAAAATAGACGTTAGACTCTTCATCAGAAGCTCCAAATGGTTCAATGAGTAATCTAGAGACCGCTTTCCAAATCCAAGTGGTATCACATTGGACCTATTATTGGTTTAAGTGTGTTGGCTTTTAGCCCAACCTAACCTAACCTAAAGTATAAGTTTTACGTGAGAAATGCATTCATACAATTTGTATCTGTTTTAATTCTATTATTATGCATTATTATTATTGCTCAAAAATTTGATGTGAAAGCGAAGAATCTTCTTAAGGCACACAGTAGTCCAAAGGACATGTGAGAGGCGTAAGCAACTGGAGTTTGATCGCAAAGATATCCCGAGTGCTTTCAGTTGTCTTCTGCACTAAACCAAGAACAATCCCACTTTGATGATTTACTCACCTCCAGTCAGGAGACAATAGTGCGAAGCGTGAACATTGAGAGGAATTCCAATCAAAGCACACCTGCGTTCCCAAAACCATCCACATCCTCAGCACCTACAGCGCATTACACTCGACTTAGTGCCTAGAAACGCGCAATTCATATCCAAAAGTTGGCCAGCAACCGCAGAAAAAGCGCGTATAAAAGGGCAATCTTTATTCTGGGTAAGATTACTAAGAATGAAGAGGCCGGTACAGTTTCGAAGTGGGACTTGAACGAAATAGAAAAGTGTCATTGGATTGTTGATGAGTTCATTAACTACCGCAATACACCACAACCGCAAAAAAGCGAAGCGCTAAACCGCAATCGCTCCCATGAGGTAATCAAGCCTGATTCTCAAAGGGGCAAAGTCGCTAAAACCACCAAACCAGACGATCCAACGACCTTGGGACACCAGACGACAAGAGCTGTCAGTGACCTACAATTTGCACTGGTGGTCTAGCTTTCTACGGGCGGCAAGGCAGTGGCTGATGTTTGAGGGCCATAGAGGTCAAACTATCTGAGATGGTCATGGATCATTTGCTAAATAACCAGCGAGGACCGCTCCCCTGTTTTGACTTAGCCGAGGTCATCAGGGGATACGGGGTCATCAAATACGAAGACGCTTTCTCTAAGGAATTCTTGAACAACTGCATCCGCAAAATCTGCGACGCATGGAACGGCTTGAGATTCAAGCTGATCCTGCCTAGAAACATTCCAAGGAGACCCAGAATCAGAATTTGGCTCCCAAACATGATCATCGACAGTGACAAGCTCGTCAACTGTATTAAGCTCCACAACCCTGCGGTTCCCATGGATGACTGGAAACTCAACAAGGTTGAATAACCGCATAACAATACCCTATCCTTCCTCCTCTCAATAATAAGTATTTTTATTGTTTGGTGTGTAAATCAACGATTAACTGAGGTTGTTCGATTGTCAGCTCTTTGTGGTTCATATTTCAATAAAAAAAAGGAACAGAACACTATTACAACAAAAATCTACCGCGAATGACACAGGGTACCAAGAACATAGCAAAATAGAACTAAATTATTATTTCGGGGATTCCCCTATTAGAAAATATCTTCTTTTCTATAACTGTATCAAGACTTTTGTGGAAGCAATTTTCGGTGCTTTTTTTTTTATAAAAAAAGACAAATTTGGAGAATTTTGTTTCCGCTGTAGATCTAGAAATATCAACTAATTGAAAAATATAAAAAGGTTAAACTTTTTTGCAATAACTATCAAATGGCAGTCTAATTTCATAAATCATTATGCGCTGTACCTAGACTTTTATGGAACAGTGTATGTACATACATATTTAGAAACAAAATGAAAATAACAAGCTGTAGACACGTAAGAACACGGTTTTTTTACCATAGCTATAAACAGTGTTTAGACTTAAATCTGTTACATTTTCATCGCTATAACAGCTTTCATCGTTATATCCGGTATCGTTGTAACTGATTACAAATTACCTAAACCGGGTCTTTGAAAATATATTATTATATTTGGTTTATCCCTATATCAGGTATTATTATAACCGATTTCTACTGTCCATGTATTTACTAGAAACTGAAAAATATTTACTGCTATTCTCTACAACTCATCTATACAATATATAGGGCCCCGCCCACATATTGGGGGCATTTTAGTTAAACAAAATCGTAATTTGCTTTCTCAAGGCTATTTACGGTGATTGTTAAGTCTTATTATGAATATTTCACCAGAATCCATAACATTTAGTTACAAATGGCGACAGCTACGCCTACTTTCTTCTATGGACAAATTTTAGCAGGCATTAGCCTGTTAAAATCTATTAAAAATCGTGAGAATATTCTCAGAGTAGAAAGATATCATTGCATTTTAATTAAAAAGTTCACAACGCCATGTCCACTTTATTGTGGGTGGGTTAGAAGATGAGGGATAGGGTGTCATATTTACGATCCGTTCCAAATGAATTGTATCTTTCCCGTACATCTGGAGCATTTTCAGTCGTCATAACATTTTCCATCACTCTTAATAATCATCACCCTTAATGATCATCCTAACGTACTGGTGACTTTTCTATACCAGAAGTGAGAAGCGCATCCAGTACATTTCCGACATGGGTCTAATTTTGTGTTGTCAATGTCATAAGAGTACGCTAGATAATCTATAATTTCCCAACCAAAGCTGTGGTTTTTCTGGATTGTCTTTCTTGTAACATATGGCTTGGCATTTTCTTATTGTAGGAGTATCCCTCAGTGTAATTGTTGACCATGAAGCAGTTCAAAACGCACAATACCATGCATATTCCATCAGACAGAGAACGTTATCATTTTTGAGTGTCTGAGCACTGTAGAACTGGAAAAAAATTAATTTTTCAGCTAATATCCAGGTTAACTGGCCGTCATGTGCGGTCATTATCTTTGAGCACACAATTTTCTTCTCGGAATTTGTTGAGTCATCTTTGGACCTAGCTTTCACTTATGATATATTTTCCATACACTCCACATAATTCACGTGTAACTTCCCCTGTGTTACGATTTTTATTATATTCCCAATTCCAAACTCGTCTATTCGGTCTCTTCTTCTTCTTGAAATTCTAAACATCGAATGATGAATTTCTGCATAATAGATATTAGAAATAAAAAAAGGCCCACAGAAAATTGAATGAAAAATGAAAATTGAAAATATGCATTATTTATAGGCTGACTTTTTCTCGGATTGCTTACCTTCTTGAGTTGTGTGTTTTGCTTACTCGTATTTTTTTTTTCTTATCGAAAAACAATTGTTCATTATGCAAATATTAGAACAATATCGAAAAATTGTATTTTTAGTTTCTTCGCAATTTGAAGGTGAACATGGTTTTTCGAATTTGTCATCAATTTATTGACTTTACTATCATTTTATGACAACAAAAAAATTCATAATTAGTTAGTAAGAATCTGACACTACTATGAGCACGCGCTTGCTATCCTCATAGTGTCTATGGAAGATTTTTTCACCAACCCTCGGAAAAAAATAATAATAATTAAGTGAATTTTTTTACTCCACGATATGAAAGGCTATTAAAAACGCTAATTATTTCGGAGCAACTTTTGCACTACAACCTTATTTACATAAAGCAAGTTAGAGCAAATGACATGATGAGTACAATTAACTGTTGAGTATGGTTTCCAAAAATGAACAGGGGGAAGGTGTATGAGTATGCTTTAAGGTCATGAAAACGTAAGGGGTATCCAGTCATCATGTATCCAGTATCCTCAAATTTGCTTCAGAGGTAGTATCATACTTGGGGTGTAGATAAAGAATAGAATTCGAAAATTGGTCTTTTCCTATAAATGCATATCATAATGGGGCGACATCATTTTAAAAACATTGATAAGTCGGATCCAAAGAGTTTTATTTCATTTTAATTCGACACGTACGAGTAGTTAAAAAAAACTGTTTCGGAATGAAAATAGGTTTGCAGAAAAAAGTCTTACCTGGTCCGTCTTTCGAACCGAATTATTAAATTAGTTATGCATGCATCCATTCCTAATCTTTACATAAAGTATCTCACAAAAAGTAATTACGTAAAGAACGAGTCAATGTGTCTGGTACAAAAATACTGTTACTATTCGTCAAAATACTGCTGCAGGAAGTTTGGCGCAGTGGAATTGGCTGGGATGACCCAATCCTGGAACCTCAGTATACCAAGTGGCTTCATTGGACTCGCTTTCTGCCGCAACTGGATGAGATCCGTATTCCCAGATGCTACATCTCGAACGTTTTCGAGAGCTATCCTGAGATGCAGCTGCATGTTTTCGTGGACGCAAGCCAAGATGGTTTCGCGGCCGTAGCATACGTCAGGTCCAGCTCAAGAAATGTGGTCGAATGTGCCCTTATAGGAGCCAAGACGAAAGTTGCCCCACTGAAGTCGCTCTCAATTCTACGGCTGGAGCTCCAAGCGGCTGTCCTAGGAGTTCGTCTTGCTGCCAGCATCATTGAGTCCCATTCAATAACCTTTCAATCTCGCTTCTTCTGGTCGGACTCAAAAACAGTGTTAAGTTGGTTGCGATCTGATCACCGCCGCTATCGACAATTCGTCGCGTTTCGAGTAAGCGAAATTTTGGACTACACCAATGTACGTGAATGGCGCTGGATCTCAACCAAACTCAACGTGGCCGACGAAGGAACAAAATGGCAGAAAAATCCTAACTTCAGCGCATCAAGCCCGTGGCTGACTGGCCCAGAATTTCTCCTAGAAGCAGCAGAGTTTTGGCCTCAGGATGACTCCGTTGAACAACGAACTGAAGAAGAATTGAAGGCTCAATTTCTTGGTGTACATAGCAAGGTCAGTAAAGATGTCTTTGCACCAGAAAGATTTTCCGAGTGGTGTCGACTTTTGCGATGCGCGGCTCTAGCTCTACGATTTGCGGAAAATATGCTTGCTCGCTTGCGGCTAAGAACACACAAAACAGGTCCAATCAGCCACTGTGAACTTAAAAACGCCGAATATCAACTATTTAAGCAAGCTCAATGGGACATCTTTGCTGAAGATATTCTAAGTATTGGATCGACTGGTCGTGTCGACAGATCAAGTTCACTTGTATCGCTTTGTCCACATCTTGACGAACACGGGGTTCTTCGAGCTAGTAGCAGGATTGAGAGGTACGTAGAAACATATAACGACGTTAGACGACCGATAATTCTTCCTAAGCAGCACCATATCACAACACTCATCGTTCGTAACTACCACAACCGCTACCATCATGGAAATCATGAAACTGTGTTTAACCAGCTACGCCAGAGGTTTCACATCCCAAATATGAGAACGGTTTTGGGTAAGGTAAGAAGAGCATGTCAACGATGTAAGAATGCCGCGGCGGAGCCGCGTCCTCCTATGATGGCCCAGCTTCCAGTAGCCAGATTATCAGCGTTTTGCCGACCGTTTTCATACACCGGCATTGACTATTTCGGCCCGATGTCTATAGTAAATCTTCGAAGGATCGAAAAAAGGGTACGGAGTATTGTTCACATGTTTGACGACGTGGGCCGTTCACATCGAAATCGCGCATTCGCTGACAACCGATTCCTGCATACTTGCGATACGGAACTTTATGGCACGCCGAGGAACACCACTCGAACTCTTCAGTGATAATGGGACAAATTTCAGAGGAGCCGAAAGTGAGCTGAAGAAGGCATTCAAAAACGTCGACAACAACAAGCTCATGCAGACGTTTACAACTGTGACCACCAAATGGACATTTATCCCGCCTGGATCACCCCACATGGGTGGGAGCTGGGAGCGCTTGGTTCGCTCCATCAAGTCAGTTCTCTACAAAATAAAACCGGATCGCCATCCATCAGATGAGGTACTGAGAGCTATGTTGCTGGAAGTGGAAAATATAGTGAACTCTCGACCTCTAACATACATACCCATCGACAACGAGAATGAAGAAGCGCTAACGCCCAATCATTTTCTCCTGGGTTCATCCGGAGGATCCAAGCCATGGGCTGTTCTTAACGACGATATAGAAGTACTTCAGCGGAACTGGCTAATATCGCAGAAGTATGCGCAGCAGTTTTGGCGACGTTGGGTTTCCGAATACCTACCTACTATAACAAGAACGACAAAGTGGTTTACTCCTGCCGAGCCACTTAAAAAGGACGATATCGTGGTAATAGTGGATCCCAACAGTCCTCGTAATTGTTGGCCAAAGGGACGAGTGGTCGAGACCAAGCTGGGTCAAGATGGACAGGCGAGAAGCGCTACAGTTGTAACACAATCTGGTATCTATCATAGAACTGCGGTAAGGCTAGCCGTCCTTGATGTCAGGTCAAATAAGGAGGTAGGTCCGGAGGACATACCGGGGAGAGGTGTTGCGACTGCACATCGCTAATGAACACACTGACTGCACATCTCTAGCGGACACCTTTTCAACATCTGACAGCGAGCACGAGGCAAGATGGGCTTCCGCCTTTTTCCTTCTTTTGAGCTTGGCGTCGAACAAGGGGGATCGTAACAACAGGACAAGAGAAGAAAAAAACTAACAAAATTTGTAATATCTTTTTTGCTAAGTGAAATAAAGAGAAGTAAAGCAAAACAAGTATTCACAAATTTATTTTCAGTTGCCGATTCGCAACACCAAGATTTTACTTAAGCTGCTTAGTAAGCTTATTGGACGATAACTGTTTGGGTCATTTAGGGGTTTTCCATGCTTGCGAATGGGAATTATTTTAGCCGTCTTCCATTTGATAGAGAAATATTGAAATTTTAAACAACAATTAACAATAAAACAAATAAATTTTAAACCAATTGTTGGCAGTTGTTTGTGACGATATTTTTTATAGTCACTAAAAATAAGTGAAATATAAAGTGCAACTTTTTTATGTGCATGTACCTATGTATTTCCAAATTGACAAAGGTATGTTTAAGTATGTGCGTAATAGCCCTCGGATTACCTAGAAAACTGATATTTCAAATGTCATCTTGCACTTTAATTAATTAGAGAGCTGAGCTCTTACTTACGGAACACATGCCATTACCACTATAAGACCCTAAATTAACCAGAAAGCTGAGGCGAAACACACTCTTAACATGGAACAATGGTCGGGACCTAACGTAAACAGGTTTTTAATTTACGTAATGTGGATATTAAAAAAACTTTTTGTACTTTTTGACTTTTAGCACCCCTGCCATTGGCAGGTTCATATAAAAATAAGTAAATATTTTGGTGCTAACATCCTATGCAGGCCCTGGCCTAGCTTCTCACAACCACTTGTGCTGTACGCTGCACAAATAGTTGGAATTTTCAGTTTTTTGCCGTTTCGGAAGAGGAATTTTTTCGATTAAGAGAAGCTTCTCATGACTATTTTACTCTCGGATGTTTGTCAGAAGTTCGCAAGAGCTGGGAATGTGTTAAACAATTTTGTTTTTTTTTTTTATTTTCTCTGGCTTTTGAACCTTGGACCTCCCTCTGCAAAGGCTTATACACTAATATTATGAATTAGAATATTATTTCAACTGAAAACGATTACATGTCTCGATCCTACAAGCACTTTACCCCTAATGTTTTAAGAAAAGTTAAAGTCTTTTTTTGCACGTTGATCATTTAGTGAATAAGCCCTTGTATACCAGTAAAAATGCAGGTAAGTACTCGAAATAATTGGTAGTTACTTACTTATACTCGTAAACACTTTTTTTTTAATTTCAGTACTTATTCAAAAAGTACAAGTGTTTATGGGCTTGGCCCATAGCTGGTAGATTATTACATGCAGTTTCCAGGTACTTGAAATGTGGTTATCCTTGAAACTAAAAGCTTTCGTTACGATGACAAGGCAGTAAATTTGCTCCCATCATTAAACTTTATATGAATTGCATAGTGAATAATAAACCAGAAATTCTACAATTTTTGTTTAATGCCTTATTAAGTCTGTAAATTCACAGAATAAAATTAAAGTAAATGTTCATTAAGTTTAATGGTCAATCTGTTTTTGTAAGAAAATATTAAGTCGCATCAAATGACTTCGTTGTTGTCAATTTAAATTAATTTTCTCACTCGCAGTAAGCGTACCACAAATGCTATCAAACACATGTCTGTCACGTTTTTCCACTTCGATTAATCTTCAATTGATGCATATTATATTACGAAAATTGTTTTTTTTTTTTTTTTCTTTTCTTTCTTTCTTTTCTTTTTTTTTAATTTTAGATTTAATATGGGGGAACAGTTAGTCAGAAACTGATGGCGTTAGTGATTTTTATGTAGTAAAAAATTGTATGATAAAAGTGGTTAATGTTTAATTGCATTAAATACATAATTTAGTAAAGTGAATTAAAAACCAGAATATAATTCTATTCGCTTATAAAGGGCGTCCCATAAATTCAGGCAAGATTTGAATTTCGCGCCATTTGTGCGGTAAAGTGTTGCCAACGAAAAAAAAAAAAAACAGCGTGACAGTTCAGGGTTATTAAAAATGGAGTACACGAAAGAACAATGCGTTTTGATTGTCGAGCAATATTTTAAAAATAATGAAGGTTTGGCAGCTACCGTTTACAATTTTCGTACATAGTGATTTAATGCCATCAACTGATTTTAGACACTCTGGCCGTCCTTCAACCAGCCGTTCAACACAAAACGTCGAACTAATTCGTGAGAGTCTAGGAACATCAATTCGGCACCGTGGTCAAGAATTGGACACTTCGAGAAGCTCTCTACAGCATATTCTCACGAAAGATTTGCATCTTCATGCATACAAAGTGCAATTCACTCAAAAACTGAAGCCTACTGACAAGGGACAGCCAAGAGTGTTCGTTGAATGGATTGTGGAACAATAACAAGCGGATGCTGATTTTAAAAAAAAAAAAAAAAACCATCTTCAGCGAAGAGAAACAAATGCATCCACAACGTGTCACTGTTTGGTGCGGATTTTGAGTTGAAGGCATCATCTTACCATTCTTCTTTGAAAATGCGTCAGGTCAGGCATTAACAGTTACGAGTAATGGTGCCCGCTATCGCGACATGATAATCCAGTTGTTTGTGTCTAAATTGCAAGATTTGGATGTGGATGACATGTGATTTCAACAAGGCGGTGCCGCAAGCCATACAGCCCGAGAAACAATTCAATTACTGTATGAGTCATTTCCTGATCGTGTAAATTGCGTTTTTTCGTGGTTTTTTGAAGTCTAATTTTTATTCCAACAAGCCCACGACCAACCATTCCTTGAAGGAGCAAATTGAACGCTATATCAACGAAATTCAGACACATTTATGCAAAACGATCATTGAAAATTTCCACAAAAGAGTGCTTATGTGCAAGCAAAGCCGTGGAGGCCATTTACCCGATATGCTATTCCATATAGGTATAACCCTATACTGCATACTTTATGAATCAATAAAACATTTACAATTTTTATTTAAAAACATGTGTTTTCTATCAAAATTGCTTCTTGCGTGAATTTAGGAAACACCCTTTATATACTCGTACTCGTACATACATATTTTTTTTTTTATATATATATTTATGACCCATGGACGTAAAGGAATTGTGACCAGTAAGATCAATTGTACCAGCACTAATTTCACTTTTCTAATGAAGGCAATAATTACTACTGCGGAAGCTTTGAGCGCCATTTGACTATCCGTGAGTATATGGATGGTGGCACCATTAATTTCTGAGTTCAGGTTGATGTCGGCACATACTTCAATAGCGTAAAGCTCGTCCGTGAAAACACTCGGACTTTTCCCAAGTAGTCCTGTTAAAATCGACTCAAGTGTGAGTGAGATGCAGGGTGCTCAATTTCAAAATCTTATAATTATCTTTGTTATCCACCTAACTCAAGAACTTCTGCACGGATTTCGATAATATTTGGCATATATGGATGGACACTTTTTACCCCACGTCTATGCTATGGTTTTGAAGGCTCTTGTGTTCAATAAAATATTTTCAATCTTTGGAACATCAGCTTTAATTTGATATGTCGCATGATTGGGTGTAAAAATATTTATTTTTGTTGGGGTACAAAATAATAATAAAATATTTTTGTTGGGGAAGGAGGGCATTCCCTGATTTTTAAGGGATGTCACCAGAAAAACTGTTATTACAACTTTTTTTTTGAAGAAAGTGGTCATGGTTGTGGCAGTAATTCACAGATTCTGATTGGTTTAACCATCACCGTAAATAGCTACGAGAAAGCAGCACATTTTTTTTTTAATAAAACGCCACCAAAAAGAAGGCTGCATAGAGGAATTGTAACATTTTTCAGTGTCTAGTAAACTGGCAAAAACCACATTTTATAAGAAGTGGGGGACATGAAATTTCATATATATGTAGGGTTTTTAGAATCTTCTTGGGATTCGGGAAGCCTGCCGCATGTTAAAAAATCTCCCAACGTCCAACCTAAATATAATCAAAGCCATTGATTCGGTTACCATATCCTCAAAACTGGTAGAGCAATGCCGGTTTGAAATAAACGAACAAAGTATCCTTTCTGAAATTACCCTCATCTGGGTCCCAGGACACAGCAATTATGAGGGAAATGAGCGAGCAGACGAGCTAGCCAGGCGAGGGTCAGCCCTTAACGGCTCGCTAGTGGAAAGAGTCAATATTCCGATAGGAGTCGTTAAGGGCAATTTACACCGCCACTTCCTCCAGCTACACGAGTTTTTGTGGTATCAAAACGGTGCACCTAGCGCTAATTGGGTTCTTCTGAACCTTCGCAGCCAGGCATTAAGTAAAAGAAGAAATCCGATTAAAAAATTTTATTCAATGTAATCTCCCTCGAGTGAAACGGATTTCTCACATCAGGCATACAGTGCCTTAATTCCACGGAAGAATTTTCTTTTTCTTTGCCTTCAAAATGACTTTCAACGGTCTCCTTGATCTCGTTCTCATCTAAAAATCTCCGGCCTCATAACTCCTTTGTCAAATTGGAAATAATGAAAAAGTCGCCCGATTGGGTTGCAAATTTCGTCGAGATTGTCCCCGGCTATCTCCAAAAAATCTTTGCAGCACTCAAGTCGTCGTTGCTTGTCGAACGGCGTGAGCATTTTCGGTACCCAGCGCGTACAATTTTTTTTTAATGTTTAAATGCTAATGTGCAATTCGTCCGCTATCTGCCACATTTTTATTCTTCTGTCGGCCAAAACTAATTTTTCAACTTTCCCCACGTTTTCTTCAGTGACCACTGACACAGGACGCCTTGGGCGTCCAGATTCCTGAACAGTCGATGACATGTCTTCAAAAATTTCTTTAGGCAATTTTCCTTTTTTCACGAGGTAAATCCGTAATGTTTATACTACCATAGATAATACCAAAATGAGATTATTATTGAAGCGAGGTGATATTTACGTAAATGAGAAGATGACTCGTTGTTGAGTATCTCAGGCCGCGAACTTAAAAATATTTACTGAACAAAATACAATATATAGACGTTGCCATTTTCCACAATTCCTCTATGCAGTATATAGGGCAATGCCCATATTTTGGGGCATTTTTGTTAAAAAAAAATATATGAATGTTTTGTCTATTCTATTATGGATGGGTTTCTCGTATAACATGCGGGATAGGATCATACGATTCGTTCCAGATACACTTTCATGTATATTTTTAAATGCACTGGTGCGTGGATTCTAGAATTATTTATTTCAATTCAATTTGGCACATGGGCACATACGTTCAATAGTGTTATTATTAAAAACCTTCCACTCTTAATGTATTTTGTAACGAAATTATTTTTGTAGTAAAAATCTTGAGCCTTGGTGATTGAATATCGATCTGTTTTTGTTACTAAATTTTTGCAGTCTGTACGTATTCATGATTTGGCTCTTGACTTCGCCTATTCGCTAATGACACTACGGCAAGGGCCCGAAATCGTTGAGTCTCAGGGGCAGCGAATGTATACCAAACTCAATACTGACATTGATGTAATCATCAATTAGGATGGAAACAACCGAATTGGATTTAATGCGTTAAAAACCCAGTGCTGTCTCCTGTCTATGAAATGTGATACTAAAGTGGTCTAACTCAGTCTAATTGTTTATCAGTGCTTGCCATGCATGTTAGCCTTTTTTGTCGAATTCATACTCAAACTATAATTATTAATTTATAAGATGAGTTTTCCATACAATTTTATGACCTAAAAAAGAATTATGTCAGTTATCTGATACTAAAAGTTTTATAGATTACATTTTTGAACTCAGTGTCGATTTTTGTGATAGTATCGCCATTGGAACCTACTGTTTGTGTCTATCGACAAGGGTGTAAGTACGAGTATATATAAGAAATACAATATGTGCGAAATAAAGCAAAAAACAATTTTAACCCACCACCCGTGCTAAGCAATAATTTTATATGTGAACATAGCGCGTATTTTACGTTAGATGCTGCGAAGATTATTTGGAGACGACATCTGCTAGTCTTATCGATATTGGTCACAAATGTGGTTTTTCTTAGGATATATTAGAGCCAAATTTCGAATATCAGCTTGTTCGGGACTATTTAAAAATATATATGTACTTATTCACAGCTTACCTTTATATATAAAAGCAGTTACACCATACATAGCCCGTGCACTTTCCCAGTAGCCCACAGCTCGGTTTTTCCAGATTCCTGGACCCGGAAATTGGTCGACTGCAGCCGAAAATTAAGCATGTTGATTTTTGTGAATTTAAATTTGAGTACACAACGTAATAATAAAATTAATAAATAAATGCATACATACAAGTTCACAGTTTAATTAAATTAACAATTAAGGGAGTGAAATAGAATAAAAAAAAGAAAAGGAAAAACTAAAAGTTAAAATTATTACTTTGATTGCAGCAGAGAGAAGTGATTTAGAATAGCTACTTTAAAGTTCGCGTGCAAGAAGTGAATTCGATAACTTAATGGTGTTGAGAAGAAAGAAATCTATGGGAATCGACGGAGTGTCGAACATTGTGCTTCGACATCTCCATCAAGAAGCGGTGGACATTTACACCACTCTGTTTAACAATGCGCTGAATAATGCACATTATCCAGCGCATTGGAAAATAGCAGTGATTCAACCCATCCCCAAAAGGGGTAAGGAGACCTCCAATCCGGCAAATCTCCGGTTGATAAGTCTCCTTCCGAACATCAGCAAGGTATTCGAGAAAGTTATCAATAGAGGCCTGCTTAAGTGGACTGAGAACAATAATATAATTCCGGATAACCAATTCGGTTTTAAGGCGGGGCATGATACAATACATGCCGCGTCTAAACTGGTATCGGACATCCAATGGAACAAAAGCAAGAACCAATGCACGGGTGCATGCCTGATTGACTTGGAGAAGGCCCTCGATACCGTATGGTTAGAGGGACTTTTCTACAAGCTGAGCAGGCTGGGCATAAGCAAACCACTGTTGTACATACTTCATAACATGCTCACCAGTAGACAGTTCATCGTCAAAAATGGCAATCTGACTTCTGTTGGAACATTTGTAATTAAAAACGGTCTGCAACAAAGTGCGGTTAATTCGCCGATCCTCTTCAACATTTACACGAGCGATCTCATAGGATCACTTCACCATGCCATAGCGTACTCAGACGACTTGATTGCGTACAGATCAGGACCAAAAAGCGACGTCATTGCACTGCTCTTGCAACGTGACTTCGATAAGATTCAGCGATATTGCGATGACTGGAAGTTGAAGATCAACTTCCAGAAATCGGAAACCATTCTTTTTAGGACGCCGTTGTCTGGGGCCTCTAGGGATACCAGAAAGAATTGGCGAAAGTTCTCAATAGTTGGACCGCACGGACAGCCACTTGGGAGTCGAAGTGTAGTAAGATGCCTAGGGCTTTGGTTAGACCAATATCTATATTTTAACAAACATATAGATGCTGCTCTGGCCAGAGCCAAAGGTGCTTTTGCCCTTACAAAGAGACTTTTTTATAGCAAGCAACTCTATGCAAGGGTAAAGGCAATCTGCTAAATGGCCCTCATTCGGCCCATGCTCGTATATGGATGCCCCGTGTGGTTCAACGTGGGAGCAAGCTTGTTGGAAAAGATTCGGATGTTTGAGAGGGCTTGCCTTCATTCATACAGAACACCAGAATCCCAGTACATAAAATTCTATCCCAATGAGGTCCTATACAACAGGGCTAACCTAATAAGGGTGGATAATTTCCTGATCGAGCTGACTCGAAAGCATATTGCAAGAGCAATGAGCTCGATGAATAACCAGATCTCTGGGGCTTATTACCCCAGTACCACGAGAGAGTGCGCCTTAACGGCTTTGTTCCTCCAGAGGCATTCCTCTATCTCGATGAGAAAGGTCTGATCCAGGACAGATTGGCAGTGCCGCTAATCTTCCATGTTGCTCGGACAGCTGCGGATAGGCGACTCAACTACGACAGAGACGTCGCGCACAGCAGTGTGGAGCGTCTCCGGTTTAGTAGGGCAGTATCGAGTCGCGATGTAAAGGACGCACAACGTCAGTACGAACAATTCTGGTGGCTAGCTGAGAGAGAGGAAACTCCTTCGTCGTTTCCCCCTAATCCAGGGTAGCCTGTTTCATGTTTAAGGTTGGCTGTTTTATGTATATCCATGGCCGACTTACATAGTTTAGGTTTAGGTATTTTAGGTTTATTGTAGATAGGTAAAAAAAAAAAAAAAAATTATCACAGCACTTTGATAGAAAAGAAAAAAAATAGAAAAAAACAGCACTTGATAAAAAAAAAGTACGTATCGAATTACGTAAGGTATAGTAAGATAGAATAAGGTAGCATAAGGTAGTTTTAAGATTTATTTTAAGGTAGTTTTTTAAGTTTTATATTTAAGACCAAATAAAACAAACAGTAAATTCATGCACTAATTTTTTTTAATTTTATCAAAATTTTTCTTAGTAATTATCAATAAAAAAAAAATAATGAAATAGATAAAAAAAAAAATTGGAGTAAGGTACGTCGAAAGACATAGTTCTAAGAATTAGGTTTAGCTTAGAGCGCCCGCATAGGGCGAGTAAGTTAGAATAGAATAACATAGTTAAGTTAGTTAAGCTAGTTTTAAGCATTTTTTGCCTAGCATAGTCTCGTAAGTTTAATGAATTAATAATAATAAAAATGCATTAAAAATGAAAATGAAATGAAATGGTGTTGCCGAAGAAGAGACGTGAGGAATTCAGGTATTTGAAGCTAGGTATGGTAATATTTAACGTTCTGAGAGAACGAGCGAACTGAAGTTCATTGTACAGATGGATGGCGATTTATTTTTATTGTGTAGAAATAAACAGTTTCTTGTGTTTATATATTGTTTGAGTATGCAACCTTGAATATTATTATAGTATTCCGAAGTTCGTAAGCCCCTGCGAATGACGTACATAAATATAGCAAACTGCATCATTAAAATTCACTTGCAGTTTGTGTTGAAATAATGAGTCAAGCTGGCTATAGTTAGCCTCGGCGTATGTTATTATAGTAACTAGTAGAGTTCGAACCAGTTTGGGGCACATTTTGATTAGCGTCAGCAATTAACCAGATTTTATGGAGTGTCCCATAGATACGACCTATCACAATGTTCACATGATTGTATGACTAGTTAGGAGTGATAACGAAACAATAGCTGGTAACCGACTCCACTAGTTTATTATTAGTCATCCATATATCAGGCACAAGTGCGAGGTCAAATGTCTTATTGGAAATTGGTATAGCCTGACAATTTGCTGAATTTAGGAGTAGCCCATTTGCAACTGACCAATTGTGTGTTGATAACAAGTCATCATTGACCTTAGAGGCAAGTTTAACAAGGCTACCCATAGATTGAGACAAATTTAGTTGAACATGAACCTGCGTAAAAGTGGATAGATACATGTTTGCACACAGAAGGCAAATCGGTGATAAATGTGCTAAATATAACAGGTTCTAGAATTAATCCTTCCAGTACATCTTGATTGATATGCCTTAATGCAGATTGTCTATCATTAGCCACTACTCTTTGCAGCCTATTTGAAAGAAAACTCGTTATAAGCCTGTGGCCTTATGACTAAAACCAGAAATGTGTTCTAATTTCCAGCAAAGGATATTGTCATTTACTTTATCAAAGACTTTTACAAAATCAAGCAAACACAGTAGAGTCATAAAGCCCTTGTCAAAATACTGCCTAATGTCATCCATAGCAGTGGAACAACTGTGATTTGCTCTAAATCCAGACTGAAACTGGCTTAGCAGTCAAATGACTCCCGACTTGTTGTGCTAGCAGTTTCTCAAAAACCTTTACACTTTTTCGCAATAGGTATAACCCTCGCAAGTTTCCCGCATTGGAGGAATATAGAAGACTAAAAGTCATTATGCATGGGTTAATAATATCGATTCGATGAAAAAATTTCTTGGAGGTGGTTACACCCAGGTAAGTCGAAATGAAGTGTATTCACTACGTTCTTCGACTGAAGTTGTAGTTCCAAGAGTTAGGACATAACACTACAGAAAATTTGCCACCAACATAGCTTACGCAACCAAGTAAGTTGTAAATCCAGATTCCTTAGTTCTCTGAGAAATTGGTTACTCTCCAGTTCTGATGTACAGACTAATGCAAGTAATTGAGACATCTTTTCATATCTTTCGATTTCTTCAGACAAAACGCGTTTCTTCCAGTATCAACTAAATACACTTGCCACTATTTCGTCTAACCTAAAAGTGTATATAAGCCATTTCCATTAAAAAATGAATTTATGATTAAACAGCTCTAGCTATTGAATAATTAATTATCCACAAATAAATAAATGTCCGAATATTTAAATAAATTTTTGTAAATTAACCTTTTTTAAAGCTTTAATGAGTCACAATGTAAAAATTAATATTGTATTGTATTGTATTTTATTATGAAATGGAAAATAAATCTAATCTAATCTAATCTAATCTAATTATTTGGGGGAAATATCATCTTAATGAATCGGAGTGGTCTACTATGGATCGGAACAAGGTAAAAACGGAATTGCTATCATCCTCGCGGCAGAGCTACTTGGCAACATCTTGACCATTTCAAAATCCAGTGACCGTTTGATATCTCTCAAATTGGTGATACAGGGTGAGGTGTGGAATATTGTAAGCGCATATGCTCCCCAAGTCGGATGCGAACAGAGAGAAAAAGATGCATTCTGGCTGGATTTTCACAACCTCATCAAAAACGTCCCAACGGAAGAGCTTTTGTTTGTTGGCGGAGATTTGAACGAACATGTCGGGAAGACAAACGAAGACTATGAAGACTGCCATGGAGGACTGGGGTACGGCACCAGGAATCTCCAGGTGAAAACACCCTAAGCATATGCAAGTCATATGGTCTTATCGTGCTAAATACCATAATCATCAAACAGAGCCGGCACCTGATCACTTACAGCAGTGGCGGAAATGAAACCTAGATTGACTACCATTTGGTAGCCAGTTTCATGAAGCCCCGGGTTAAAGATTGCAAAGTGATCCTGGGAGAGGCGATCGGCCAGCAACATCGTCTCCTTCTGACAGAAATTTGTATGGAGACGGGGAAGAAAACAAATAAGCAAACTAAGGTGGCTGAGAAAGTCAATTGGTACAAGCTGGACAAATGAAAAGGCGAAGCTTTTATTACCAGCATGACAAATTACCTGTTTGTCATCATCGATGAGGTCGGTGATGAGGAATACAGGGCACAAGATATGTGGGACTTGCTTGGAGAGAGCCAAATCACTGCTTGGAAAGTCGAAAGGCCCCTGCCAACATGCCAAAGAAACATGGTGGTGGACAGATGAAGCTAAAGTAGTGATACGGGAAAAGAAAACGGCTTTCAAGGCTTGGTCAAAGTGCTCTTTTACTAATAGAGATGAAAAAGCTCCCCTTGAAGTGATATATAGATGTTGCAAAGGTCTCGCGAAGAAGAGTGCGCCCAATTTCAAGCAAAATGTATGGAAAGTCTCTATCGGGAGTTGGAGGAAATATCGTCTTCGGCGTCTGAAAGGAACCAGGCTATCCAAGAGCTTTGACAAAACAACTTGAATAAGGTAGCAACTATCTTCAAAATAGCCGCCCAGAGAAGAAGAAATGCTCAGGAGATTCGTTCCCCAAAGTTCATAACAATGCTCAAGGCAAGCTTCTTGTGGAAGACGACAAAATTCCCCACAAATGGCGACAGTATTGTGAAAGACTTCCGAACGAACAGTTTCCCCGGGTATACTTTCCAAGAGCTGCTCCTAACCATGGCGAAGTATCCGACATTACTGTCGAAGAAGTTGGGAATGCAGTTAAATACTTCAAAAAAAGAAAAGCGGTAGGGCTAGAAGAGATACCCTCTGAGTTCTGGAAAAAGATGGGAGACATCGGGTCCAGATTGCTCACGAAACTTATCTCCAAACTTATGAGCGATGATCCAATGCCTAATCAGTGGAGGGAAAGTCATCTTCCTCCTTTGCACAAAGGGAAGGGCGATACTCGAGACTGCGTTAACTACCGTTCTGTCAAGCTGATGTCACACACCATGAAGATCGTTGAGCGGGTATTAGATGGCCGACTGTGGAAAATAATAAGGCTATCTGATGACCAGTGCGGGTTTGTCTCGGGTAAATCAACAACAGATGCAATCCAAAGTATAAGGATCATAATGGAAAAACATCGTGATTCCTTAAAGGACTTGCATATGGTGTTGGTTGATTTTGAAAAAGCCTTTGATAGACACCCAAGAGATCTCTTATGGGTGGCGCTAATACAACGAGGAGTTCCAGAAACCTACGTGCGCATGATCATGGACATGTATGAGGGAGCAAGGACAAGAGTACGATGTCCCGCAGGAGTCACCGAAGAGTTCCCAATCAAAGTCGGTGTACACCAGGGAAGCGTCCTTAGTCCTTTGCTATTTATTGCAGTCCTTGATTATCTGCTTGAAGGAAAAGTGACGGACCCCAAAGTGCATCAGTTATTCTTTGCTGACGATGAAGCTATCATAAGTGAAGATCAAATGGCCTTGCAACGAGCACTTGATGTATGGGTGAATGTTTTGGAGGGAAATGGGTACCGTATTAGTTCGAAAAAGACAGATTATCTGTGCTGCCCGTTCTCTGATCCACACCGGCCTATTCCAGAAATTTACTTGAATGGAAAAGTGCTTCCCAAGTGTGAAAAGTTCAAATATCTGTGATCAATAGCGAAGCAACTTGTGATGATGACATCAATCATCGCGTAAACGTAGGGTGGATGAAGTGGCGGGAAAACTCCGCTATCTTCTGCGATCGAAGCCACCTAAGCTTAAAGGAAGACTCTACACCGCAGTTGTACGTCCGGCGCTCTCATACGGTTCACAATGCTGGACAATGTACAAAAAGTATGAGGGCAAATTAACAGCAGCTGAGATGAAGATGCTTCGCATGACAGCAGGAGTAACGAAGATTGATAGAATAAGAAATTCAAAGATTCGAGGAAGCCTTCATGTAAAAGAACCCATCACAAGCAAGATAGAGCACGACCGGCTCAGTTGGTATTGTTATGTTCAAAGGAGAGATCCTTCGAACCCCGTCAAAAAGGCAATATCAATCAACGTTCCTACGCAATCGCGCAAAAAAGGCAGACCAAAAAACAACTGGATCACACAAATGCAAAAACACCAGCATTCGACTGGCCTCAGTGAAGAAGTGATCCGAAACCGGGAAGCCTGCCGGTACTTTCTGAGGTCAAACCGGCAAATCTCACAGGCGGACCAGTAGGGATGCAGTAAAGTGGGAAGGTTGTGATCCTTCTACTCCGGATCATAACTTCGCCGTAAGAAGAAGAAGAAGAATGAATCGGAGAGGTACACCATCTTTACCAACATTTATAAGTGCAATGTTTTGAAGTACATTGGTGTTATTAACAACTTCACGGTCTACGGATCGCAGGCATCATGGTAATAGAGCTAAGATGAAAGTCGTTAGTTAGTGTTGTATTGGAAAGAAAATAATCGTTAAGGTCGTCTGGATCTATAGTACAGTTACTTTTGCCCTTCGCTTTTATACCAATTTGACGCAAGTATTTTAGGTGACAGTGATATATTCAGCTTACAACAGTAGTTGTTTCTTTTAGCAATTCTGGTGATACATGTTACACTATTTCAGGTGACCTTACATGACTCCCAGTTGGCATTGTAATGTGAGCTTTTCACCTTACTATATAGGTACAGATTGTTCCTTTGAGTGCATGGTAGACATCGAAGTTGAACCATGGACAAATTGTATTGAGAATATGCACTGTTTTGCCGTATACATAGTGGTTTAGTAACTTATAAATTATTGAAAGTAGTATAGTCTTTCATTACGATTAGTTCTTTCTCTATAGTATTCCCATGGAATTTAGCTTGCCACGGTATAAAGCAATTTCAAACCAATAGATGTAAAATCCTTAAACATGTAGAGCATTGAAACAACATTGTGAGAAAAGTCTATATTAATGGTATATACGAAAAAGCATATCATGATCTAAAATACCATCTAACAAAAACTGGCCAAACAAAAGTACGAAATACAGGTCGGAGACAATGACGAAATCAAGTACGCTAGGAGGGAAAATGTGTCGGTTCCGATTTTTACTATTGTAAGGTCTAACGACGATGAAATCATGCAAATTAGCATTGAAATCTTCACATATAGTAACATACTCATATATCGGTGAGTATAGTATAAGTACTAAAAAAAAGGGTTCAGGTGAAATAGTTCTATTATGACTATAAATGCAAGAAACTATAATTGTCACATTTCAATTTAAAGAAGATTTAAAATATGTGACAACCGATAGTGAGAAATATCAGCATAACTATCAGGAATATCTTCTTTGAACCATGTCCCACCAGCGCTAATAACATCAAAACATGAATTATGAAAAAGATATCAGAGAAGAACTGCAAGTATTATTCATTTTAATTGATTGTAAGAGTAAAAGTAATTAATATATTAGCATATAAGTTTGTATGTACTCGTATGTATACCTATGATCGTAGAACAAAGTTTTTTTTTTTTTTGGTGACGGAGAATTGGATTTTTTAGGAACGGAGGCTTACAGTCGATGGCATGGCATAAACGGTTAAAGATAAGATGTAGATTTTCAAAATCATCCACTTGTTGTCGCAAAGGGAAACAACCTTGATCGTGTGAGATTCTGCTGGATTGGCTTCAATGCTCTCGTAGCGAACTACTATTTTATTAATTGCTTTGTTTCCTTTTTAAATTTTTTCCGCCCCGCTTCTCTTCATCACCTCTATTTTGAGTTATTTTTTATTGTTCATCTTATCCATTTCTTCCGTTAAACTAGCAACAAAATTGTTTACTTTGAGAGTGAGAGCCAAACTATCGTCGCTTAGTCGTTTCATTATCGAAGAATTCAGCTTCGTGGACTTTGAGAGTGAGGCCGTTGTTTGAGTAGTATTCGAACGCAAATTAGAGCGCTTCTTCATGGTATGTTAGTAACTCACACTGGTAGTGGTGAGGCAATGGCACTTTTACTTATTGCTTGTTGAGATAACACACAAGAACTGCTTGCGACCGCCGGGCGATAAAAAAAAGATGTTTTATTCGTATTCGACCAACAGTTCCAAATGATATATCCCTACAATCGAAAATCATCTAAAATTACCACCCGCTTAAGCAGAAACTAGCTTTGTATACTTACGGGGTTCCTCACGGAACATTTTAAGCTCCACTAGCACTTCAGGAAGCTAATTTTAGAAAACAATAGAATATCCAGATTTCGCGACGAAGCTGAAGAGACTACAGGTCACATCCTTAGAAAGTGTGGGACATTCGCCCGCAGCAGAGTAAGCTGTCTAGAAGCCTACCCAGATGTGGAAGATGAGAAACATCACATCTTTAGACCCAGCTGAAATCAGGAGGGGGTACAATCGATCTTTCACCATCGCCACGATTCATAATATGTTTGTGTGTATGAAGTACAAATAAATATGGGCCACCGACAAATATTTTAACATATTTTATTACCATACATACATATTGTAACATAATGTAGCATAATAACTACGCCCTCGAACAGGCAACAAATTCCGAAGTGTCTTTTCATTGTTTTCTTTTGAGGTTCGTGTCTGAAATTAGTCACCACAGCTCGGATAATATCGCGGATAAAAGAGAACAAGAGAGAATTATAACTGCACGAAATGATTGTCATCTTGGAATTATTATATCAGAATTTTTCTTGCTCCAGTGGTCGAAGAATTTGCTAGAAGTTTCTGGCTATCAGAAACTTCTGCTATATAAGGACAGATGGCGATCAAAAAAAGACACAGTTGGTTTAGAACCGTGGCGAAGAGATTGGAAAAGTGATAATGGGCGAAGTTGTAATTTGGTGATAAATTGAAAGTTGAGAGTGAACAAGAAAAAGTAATTAGTTTGGATTTGTGAATTAAGAAATTGAAAGGAGATAAAGTGATTTGAGAGGAAAGAGACCTTGTAAGAAAAGAATAAGGCGAAGAATAGTATACTGTGAACTTGAATTGTTCTATAGAGTAGAAAATAAAGAAATAAATTTCACAGAATAATCGTTTTATCTACTCGAGCCGTAGCCAGCATATTACATTGGTGTCAGAAGCGGGATAAAACTTATTCTGTGAATAACTATTTCCGCGGTGTGAAATTGCACAATTAAAAAAAAAAAAAAAAAAAAAAAAAACGATTTCTGTGTTGAGTTAATTAGTTGCGCAAAATGGGTCGCAAATTGGGAAAACTAACTATAACTCAACTAAAGGCAGAACTCAGTAAGCGGAACCTCGACACAACTGGGGGAAAAGATGCCCTACTGATTCGTTTGGAAGAAGCAGTAACGCAGGAAGGTGAAAATCCGCATGACGTAGAGTTTGACGTGGAAGAGGAACCAGCAAGTACAGCAGCCGACCCGGGTATAACAAGTCTGCTCCTGCAACTTAAGTTAGTCATGGACGAACAAAAGAAAGCAATAAAAGATCAAAGGAATTCTATAGAACTTAAGCTGGACGAACAAAAGAAAGCGATGGACGAACAAAAGAAAGCAATGGACGAACAAAAGAATTCTCTAGAACTTAAGCTGGATGAACAAAAGAAAGCGATGGACGAACAAAAGAAAGCAATGGGCGACCAAAGGAATTCTCTAGAACTTAAGCTGGACGAACAAAAGAAAGCAATGGACGAACAAAAGAAAGCAATGGACGAACAAAAGAATTCTCTAGATGCTCTGGAAAGTAAACTTGATGAGCAAAACAAGAACTTGGAATCCAAATTCGAAGTGATCGAAGAGAAAATCGAGAAGGTCGAGACGCAACTCGAAAAAGTCGAAATTAGATTCGATGAAAATTTTGAGAAACATGAAACTCAGTTCGGGAAGATAGAGACTCAATTTGAAAAAGTGGATACGAAATTCGAGATAGTAGGAAAGCAAGTCGAAAATCTTGCTAAGGAGCTCAGCAACGTGAAGAGACAGAAAGCACGGGAATATTCCACTGACGGTCTGAGAAGAAAGGAGATGCAGCCTCCTATCTTCGATGGTCAAACATCATGGCCAATTTATAAAAGGCAATTCGAAGCGGCCGCAATGACCAATAGCTGGGACGATGAAGAGAAGTCCATTGCACTCACACTTGCACTGAGGGGTCCAGCTGCGGAGCTCTTGCAGACCATCCCGGAAGATAAACAGCAGAACTACGACTCTCTGGTTCAGGCTATCGAGATGCGGTTTGGGGATGAACACATGCAGCAGGTGTACAGGGTTCAGCTGCGTAGTCGAGTCCAGAAAAGGGGGGAAACGCTCCAACAGTTGCAAGCGGATATAGAGCGACTAGCCCATCTTTCATACCCTAAAGCCGGTGAGGAGCTTATCAACGAAATGGCGGTGGAAGCTTTTATTCAGGCCATAGAGGACAGACAACTGCAAATGGCTGTAAGGATGGCTGAAAAGCGAACACTCCCCGAGGCATTGGCATTCGCTTTGTCAATGAAGGCTGCGGACCAAGCATACCAGGGAATACACCGTGTCAAGGAAATGTCCGTCGTGGAATGCTCATGCCAGAGAACAGCCGTCAAAGCTCGCGGAAGTCAAATCCGTTGCTGGAATTGCAACCAAACCGGACACCTACAACGGCAGTGCAGAAGTGCACCTAGACGAGGAAATTGTCCACATTGCGGAAGTAGGAGAAGCAGAGAGGAAGCATCCTGTCGGTCAGACTTCCCAAAACCAGCAGTCGGGAGATGCGTAAGGACCAACTTCGCGGGGCAGAAGTTGGTTACTGGAATCGAGGCCCCCAGGACCACCATTCAAGTTTCGCAAACCAAACGGGGTAACAAGAGCCTGACAGTGGAGGCACTAATCAACGAGAAGAAGTGCGTAGCCACCATCGACACAGGTGCCACTGCCTCCATTGTAAGAAGAGATATCGTCAAAAGCTCCTGGCTGCACAACACCAACAGCTGCTGCCTGAAGACTGCAACAGGGGAAATGGCGAAGGTATTTGGAGAAGTTCGTCTTACGATTACTCTGGCAGGACTGACGTTCTCCCATGCGTTTCTGGTGGCAGATATATGCGACGAGTGCATCATCGGAGTAGACTTCATGAAAGCAAATGAAGTAATCTTGGACATCGGGATGCAAGTACTGAGGTATCGAAATGTGGAGATTCCGATGGTGTACGGAAATGAGAATGCCGTAACTCTCAGGACAGTCATCAGCAAAGACGAAGTTTTGCCGCCGTCTTCAGAGACAATCATTTGGACAAAGCTGGAAGGTGATCTTGGGAGCCACCGATTCTACATAGTAGAACCAGACCCAGAGAAGAATTCTCAAGACTACATCGTGGGAAAGACGTTAGTCGAACCAAAGAACACCATGGTTCCAGTGAGGGTTTTGAACGCAAGACCACACACTGTAAAACTAAGGCGAGGGGATGTGACTGGAAAATGCACGCCGATTACCGCCGTCGCAACAATATCTGAACGTGATGCTCCAAAACCTCTCCCATCACCTTGGACAGCGGAAACGAGAGAGACGATTCTCCAGTCCAGTGAGCTGAATCAGGAGCAGCGAACTATGGCAGAGAATCTTATCAATGAGTACGCTGATGTATTTGCCTCACAGGACGGAGAATACGGCCGAACACACCTGGTACAACATCGAATAGACACTGGTGATACTAGACCAATTCGTCAGCCTGCTAGGCGCCTTCCATTGGCAAAGCAGACAGAAGTTGCAGAGATGGTGTCGGCAATGGAGAAAGAAGGTCTGATTGAAAGTTCCAAAAGTCCGTGGGCATCACCGGTTGTACTGGTAAAGAAGAAAGATGGCAGCACGCGGTTCTGCGTGGACTATCGGCAGCTCAATTACGTCACCAAGAAAGACAGCTATCCTCTGCCACGGATTGACGACACGCTAGACACACTATCAGGAGCCCGATGGTTTTCCACTCTCGACTTGAAGAGTGGCTACTGGCAGGTACAGATCCATCCAGAAGACCGGGAGAAAACCGCCTTCACCACAGGAAATGGGCTATGGCAATTCACGGTAATGCCATTCGGGCTGTGCAATGCTCCGGCGACTTTCGAGCGATTGATGGAATGTGTCCTGCAAGGGTTAACATGGAAAACCTGTTTGGTATACTTGGATGATGTCATCGTCGTAGGAAAAACGTTTGCGCAACACCGAGACAATCTAAGGGATGTGTTTCAAAGGCTTCGAAGTGCCCACCTGAAGCTCAACCCCAAGAAGTGCGCCCTGTTTAGAGCGGAAGTCAAGTACCTGGGACACATAATTTCAGCGAAAGGAGTGAGAACCGATCCGGAGAAGGTCGAAGCGGTGAAAAACTGGCCAGTCCCCAAAGACAAACACCAACTAAGGAGCTTCCTGGGCCTAGCCACCTACTACAGACGGTTCGTGAAGGATTTTGCCGGGATCGCAAAGAACCTGCACCAGTTGACGGAAAAGGGAAAACAATTCAAATGGTCAATTGAGTGCGAGAAGAGCTTCAAGGCACTTAAACAACGGCTATGCGATGCCCCGATACTGGCTTACCCCACTCCCGGGGAAACGTTCGTTGTGGATGCAGATGCTAGTAATGTCGGGGTAGGAGCCGTACTCTCCCAGGTGCATGACGGCCAAGAGAAGGTGGTTGCGTACTTCAGCAAGGTGCTCTCTAAGCCAGAAAGGAACTACTGCGTGACAAGGCGGGAACTTCTAGCTTTGATCTTGGCTACGAAGCATTTTCACAAATACCTCTACGGGAGGAAGTTCGTTCTTCGCACAGACCATGCAGCCTTAAAATGGCTATTACAGTTCAAGAGTCCTGAGGGTCAGGTCGCAAGATGGATCGAAAGGCTGCAAATCTACGACTACGAAATACAGCATCGTAAAGGAAAACTCCACTCTAATGCGGATGCACTGTCCCGGAGACCATGCAGAACGGATTGTAAACATTGTGCGCGTCAGGAAGAACGGGAGCTGGTTTCCATCCAAAGAATGAGAGCCGAACCTATCGCCGGCTGGAGCGTAGATGAGATCCGGAACGCTCAGAAGGAAGACCCGGATATCGAGCCGATTCTGGCCTGGAAGGAGAACATGGAGAAACCGGATCATCAGGACATCTCTCACAGAAGCCCGACCTTAAAGGCATATTTTGCGCAGTGGGACTCCCTCCATGTCCAAGAAGGTGTTCTGAGAAGAAAATGGGAATCCTCCGACGGAAAGTCATTTGTAATGCAGCTTGTCGTACCACGGACGAGGGTCAAGGAGGTGTTACAGGAAATGCATGGCGGGGCGACCGGAGGCCACTTGGGAGTGAATAAGACGTTAGAAAAGGTACGAGAACGTTTTTATTGGTTAAAAGCGAAGGAAGATATCGAAGACTGGTGCAGAAAATGCGACGTGTGTGCAGCTAGCAAGGGTCCGAGAATCAAAACTCGAGGTAAGATGCACCAATACAACGTGGGAGCACCTTTCGAACGAATCGCCATTGACATCGCAGGGCCCTTTCCGGAAACCGACAATGGTAATCGGTATATCCTCGTAGTGATGGACTACTTCAGTAAGTGGCCGGAAGCGTTTCCGATCCCTAACCAGGAAGCCAGAACCGTGGCGGAGCAGATCGTCTACAATTGGGTTAGCAGATTCGGTGTGCCCTTGGAATTGCATTCTGACCAAGGGCGGAACTTCGAGTCAAGAATCTTCCAAGAGATGTGTCAACTACTCGGAATCAAAAAGACAAGGACAACCCCGCTTCATCCACAGTCGGACGGTATGGTGGAGCGTTTCAATAGGACTTTGGACGAACATCTCTCGAAGGTCGTAGGTGACTACCAACGGGATTGGGACCGGCAGATTCCCTTGTTTTTGATGGCCTATAGAAGTGCCGTGCATAGCACTACTCGACATACGCCGTTCGAAATCTTATTTGGTGGAATAGCTCGTTTACCCAGTGAGGTGAAATTTGGATCTCCTACCAATGAGCCCAGAAATGAAGAAGAGTACGTGGCGGACCTGAGGGAAAGGCTTAGGGACATACACCAAAGGACCAGAAGCCAGATTAAGATGACGAGCGACCGCATGAAGACCAGGTATGATGCCAAGGCAACAACGTCAGGATTCCAGGAAGGAGATCTAGTGTGGCTGTATAATCCCCATCGCCAAAAGGGGAAATCACCTAAGTTGCAGCAGAACTGGGAGGGTCCCTACAGAATAATAGCCCGCATCAACGATGTTGTCTACCGCATCCAGCGAGGACCAAGGGCCAAAATGAAAGTGGTTCATGTGGACCGACTGAGTCGATACAATGGCCGAAGTGAGGACACACTTGTTCGGGACGAACAAGTCTAAGAGGAGGGCAGTGTAACATAATGTAGCATAATAACTACGCCCTCGAACAGGCAACAAATTCCGAAGTGTCTTTTCATTGTTTTCTTTTGAGGTTCGTGTCTGAAATTAGTCACCACAGCTCGGATAATATCGCGGATAAAAGAGAACAAGAGAGAATTATAACTGCACGAAATGATTGTCATCTTGGAATTATTATATCAGAATTTTTCTTGCTCCAGTGGTCGAAGAATTTGCTAGAAGTTTCTGGCTATCAGAAACTTCTGCTATATAAGGACAGATGGCGATCAAAAAAAGACACAGTTGGTTTAGAACCGTGGCGAAGAGATTAGAAAAGTGATAATGGGCGAAGTTGTAATTTGGTGATAAATTGAAAGTTGAGAGTGAACAAGAAAAAGTAATTAGTTTGGATTTGTGAATTAAGAAATTGAAAGGAGATAAAGTGATTTGAGAGGAAAGAGACCTTGTAAGAAAAGAATAAGGCGAAGAATAGTATAGTGTGAACTTGAATTGTTCTATAGAGTAGAAAATAAAGAAATAAATTTCACAGAATAATCGTTTTATCTACTCGAGCCGTAGCCAGCATATTACAATATGTACATATTTACCTAATAATAATAATAACAATTTGGCGCTAACAGCCCAATGCAGGGCCTGACCTAGCTTCTCGCAGCCACTCATGCTGTGCGCCTCACGAAAGGTTGGGACCTACAGTTTTAAGCCGTTCTAAAGGGCAATTTGTTGGATTGATCTTTGTCAGACGTTCGCGAGAGGTGGTACCGTAAGTAAATTTTTTTTTTAATTTTTGTGTTTTTTTTGATTCGAACCTCGCTCAGTGATCGCACACTTAACCACTGAATCACGGCGACATACATAATATACCTATGTACCACCCTTATTATTATTTTTATTCTGTAACATAGAGAAATAATATTGGTAGACGGCCAAAAGTATAAATGTATGTATTTGTAGTCAGAATCGAAAGTTATGTCAATCTAGCCACGTCCGTCTGCCTCTCCGGTCGTCCGTCCGTCCATCCATCTGTCTCTATGTCTCAAATTTTTGGCCTTAAATTTTGATTTGGAAGCATGAAATTTTACAAATAAGCGTTTTAGAATCCAAAGCAGTACAAGTGTCAACAATTTTTAAATCCGCGCACAAACATGAACACTTAAAAAAAACTTTGGTTACAAATGCCAACAGCCACGCCCAGTTTCTTCTAAAAAAAAGGCATAACAACAGGTTTTGTGATTAAATTTTATTTTATGTATTAGAAAGTTTATATCTCAACGCCCACTTTTTTAGGGATAGGTAAGATGAGGCTTGTAGGGCACAGTAAGCGATTGTAGGAATGTCCTACCGAAAGTATTACGGTTGGTAACCATAGTTTAATGCTTAGTACTCCTGCACCGGCATTTCTACCCAAATTGTTCTATAAAATATATATGTAGGTGTGCCCCGCCTGTCCGTTAATGCATATACATATGTAGAGGGTGCGCCATCTTTTATGTCGGTATGAATATTGAATAACTTTAAAAAAAACAAAAACATTTCCATATATGAGGTATTTTTATTTAATCCTTTACAATTTATTTGGACCAGTTTTTGAATATAACATCAATCAAGTGGCCACCTCTATTGACCAAAACAAAATGTACCCTTTTTGCTGCGTTTTCCACCACTTTTTCAAACATCTCGGGCGGTATAGAGATGATTTCGGCACGAATGTTTGCCTTGAGCTCGTCAATGGTCGGAGGCTTGCTGGCGTACACTTTGCTTTTCAAATAACCAACAAAAAGAAGTCCGGAGAGGTCAAATCTGGAGATCTGGATGGCCAGTCAATGTCTCCATTTTTTGAGAGCACACGTCCAGGGAATTTTCGTTGCAGAAACTGCATTGTTTGATTTGCAGTGTGGCATGGCGCACCGTTTCGTTAAAATCAGTAACCGTCTAGACCTTTTTCACACATTTGTGGGCAGACATAATGAGCCAACATCCACCGATATCGATTCCCATCGACTGTTTCGCCTTCTCTGAAGAAAAATTGCCCAATGATGGTTTGCCGCATACGCCGACCCAAATAGTCACTTTTTTGTCATAAAATGGTGTTTCTTGGATCTCGTGTCGATTCTCCGTTCTCTAAGTGAGGCAATTTTGCTTGCTAACGGAGCCAGAGAGTGCGAAATGGGTCTCGTCGGTCATCAAAATTTGCTTCCAAAAGTCAGGTTCAGTTTCAACCATTCGATCGTCTGTTTGGCCGTATTCCAAGCGACGTGGATGGTCTGTCGGCAATTTCTTTGAGTCAATTGTACTTAATGCGCCGCAAAGTGGTTCCACTGACGCCAAAATGCTGAGCGCGGTGACGATACGACACATGTGGGTTCTCGGTAACACTCTCTTTTACCGCTTCAACCAGTTCATTGGAACGTCTTGGGCGTTGACGAACAGCATGTCGACGATCTCCCACTGTCCCGTGCTCAACAAAATTCGACACCAAATGACGAATAGTGTTGCCGGACGGTGCTTGTTGGCCACGATATTTTCGACGATATGCACGTTGAGTTAACACAACTGAATGACTATTTTCAATGTACAGCGTCACTATTTCGGCGCGTTATTTCGGTGTAAAGCGATTCATGGTTAAAATTATACTGAATTGACGTTTCAAAAACATGTCTGTTAATCGGTTGATAAATGTCAAAATTATTCAATGTTTACATACCGACATAAAAGATGGCGCACCCTGTACATATGTATGTACTTTGTGCAGAGCCTGAGTGCGCGCGTATTTCCTCCGTATTTCCAGAAACCTATAATTAGCAAAGATTTAAAATTAGTACGCATCGTTGCCTCACACTCCTTTCTTCCCTGTTCCATTAGTAACCCTTCACTATTTTTTTTTTCGTTCCACTTCATCACTGGATTTTACAAATTTCAAAGAACAAAGTTCTAAGTAATGGAAATTACTAAAAAAAATTCTGCATCCTTCATTTTTCTGATAACCTTCTATAACACAATTTTTGCCAACACTCTTTGGTAACATATCATTGTATGGAATATCTTTTGACACACAGTACATACATATCTACAACACAATGACTTTAATAATAAATGATGCGCATACGCATTTTCCCTTTCTTTACTAAACCAACAAGTATTTTTTGTTTATTATGAAATGACTGACCTAGAACCGAAGAAATTCTCCCCCAATACACAATGTACTACATAAATGTAATATGTAATTGTGAGAGCAAGAGAATCAACCCACACCTACACTCAGTCTCTCTGCCTAAGAAAAACAAAAGGCAAAAAAGCTTCTTGCTAATCATGTTGAAGAATATTGATAGAACGAGTCGCATTCGATCGCCGCCTTCAACGACTACAACGGCGATGAAAATTTTCATATCGATATCGAACGGCGCGAACAAAGTTAATTTAGCGTGCGAGTAGCCCTGCTAGAGCTATCCGCAGCCACCAATCGTCATCATAGGCATCAGTTTAGTAGCTACCCTTGTGCGAGACAGGCGCGAAATTGAGATACTTACCGTTTGTGTGTGGATCCTGGTACATTCGAATTTAAAGTGGCATACTTAATTGAACGGATATAAATGTTCTAGAAAATCCTACGAAGTGAGGACATTGAGTGAAACAAATCCCGGCTGTGATTATGGCCTCATTCGACATTTCATTTGCGGATCAGTTGAAACTAGCATTCCGGTAAGTGCTGGAAAATTTACAATAAATAGAATGGTCTCCTTTGAATAGATTAGCTTGAGTTAATTACTAGTCAGGGATAATACTATATGTTCCTTCCCTGACTATATGCAGCAGTCAATTTTGCAAAGTATATTATTAGTGGTGCACAGTGAGTTTAACAAGAAATGAACCGTATATTCTGTAATTTAGTTTAAAACATCTGTTGCCCCTTTACATGGAAGTGTTTAAGTAGGGACAAATATTCGAATAAACTTGGTTTGCTTCTTAATAAAAGTTTGTAAGGTCTGGTATAAATTGTGGACAAACCGCATCAAATGAAAAAATGCCGTTTCCCTTGACCTATCCCTCCGTGTACGTTCTTCATACAACGCAACGGCTATAAACCAAAATAGGTACATACACCTACGAGTGTACGAGTATATACACAGCTATAGATATTTGTGCGCAGGAGGTATTCACTTCACAGCAGGATTTTATTTATGGTCGATCATCCTGCACTAATTTGCACCCTTACGCAAAATGCCCTTAATTCTATAGAATTGACCAAATGAAGAGAGGACGTCGACATCTTAGACGAAATTAGTTGGCGGGCATGAATCTTTATTATTCATTTTTATAGATTTTGATTTCATTGAATGGTTCTGAAATGGATAGATTCTGATTTAACTAATAGAGTGAACAAATTTATGTGCTTGTTTTGATATGATTTCATTGAGACTAACTCAGGTAAATTAGAGCAGTAATTATTTAATCAGAAATTTTATGCAAGAAAACCGGCAACAGCTTAGTTGAATGTTTCAGGAAATCGGATGTATTGACAGATATGAGATTTATCTTTCAACATACATAATTTATATACCCATATATTCCTTGATTGAATTGTGTTTTGTCAGATAAATTGTACAGGGTGAATGCATTTTAGACTATCAAACTTTGCTGGGCAGTAGCACAAGAATAGAGAAATCTTATGGAACGGGAATATATCCATAGTACATGCAAAATATGCATGTATTATTAGCCTGTCGATGAAATTGTCAATACAGTGAACTATGTCGATGAAGTGGACTGTCAATTAAGTGTATTGTCAACATTTTAGTGTCGATTGAGTGGATGAATACCCTGTCACTACTCTTTACTAAATTAAGCAAACTACGAGTATATCTATGATTCTTAAACTCAAAACATCCCACATGTGGCTTTTATTTTTAATGCACCTCAATTCTCTAAACTGAAACATTTATAATAAACTGCTTCTATTCTGTGGAAGGGATGCAGTAATGTCTTTACATTCAAATACCTATGTAAATGATTTTCTGGATTTAAATATGTTCAAGTTCATTCGAAATTTTTTTTATTATAAAATCATTAGGCGGTTTTTTTCTTTTAATTTATATTTTTTTTTTATCAAATGCGCACAGATTATAACATGGAAATATGCAGCTCAAAAATTTAATGGTCCAAATATGACTAAATGAATAGTGCCCATGATGAATACTGTCTAAAGGTGCGTATGCATGAGGGTTAAATTAATGTTAATTGTTTGAGTTAATTGAAGAAAAAAAAAAAAAAGCTGAGTCACATTTTGATGAGTTCCAACATCACCGGTTATTTAAATTATTAGACTCAAGTGGACTTTTATTGGGTACTAATTTGTGAATTTTATCCGGAAATCCATATACTTTTTTTTTAGTTTTTTGTTTTTTTTCAATTAACAAAGTTGAAAGTTGTCATATCTGGAATCTGGTGATATGACAGTAGGTACTATTGTGTAAAACTAGTTTATGTGAAAAATTAGACTTGAATATATATATAAGCAGCTTTTAATAGCTAAATTTTGAAAAGGTGTTCTACTTATCCAGTGGGTAATTCATCCCTCTCAGGGGAAAACACACTTGCGGCAGGGACCTGCCAGTTGTTTCTCGTCTTTTCGACCCAAACAATTCTTTCTGATCTAATATTTTTTAATGCATGAGTACCACAATCGTGTAATTTGATGATTTTAGTTTGTATGCAAAACTCAATTTTTTTATAAAAACAAAAATTATTCCGATTAATAGTTTTGTCTCTTTAAAAAAGTAATACAACCGTCCCTTGAGTCTAAAATGACCAAGGAAGTATATTAAATTTTGTATCTATACACTACGTGTTTGGTTATATTTTCCCTTATGTGTAGGGATGCACATGTCCCATTTGTATTATTATTTAAAAGAAGCAAAAGCAGTTGGGTCGAAAAAAATCCAAAGGGACAGTAGTCTGTGTTAACTGATGATCGTCTTTATATACTTGAGATTAGTCCACCAGTGGTAAGTCGATTCTTTCGATTAAGTCGTATATTTTGGTACTTTTCACCATAAATTTTAGGTTTTGGTTGAACTCGTCACTAGCTTAGAGAGTTTAAAAAAGTCGGTGAGTTACTCCTGCCTCTCGTGTAACAAAAGCCATTATTTTTAAATCAGTCTTAATGCATCTCTATTAATTAGGGTAGCAAAATTGGTACTGTCCACTTTTAATGATTTAGTCTCATTCCATTCCGTTCCATTTAATTTCAATTTTTATCCCGTATTTGGGACAAGAATTAATAGCCTGCGGATTAACATGTCACGTTTCGAATACTGGAATAAATTTTACAGGTCTACGCCCACATTTTGGCAGCGTTTTCTTATAAACAGAACAACATGGTTTTTGGAAAGGCAGGTCTACGTCTACTACCACAAATCTTTTAGAATTTACGAATTTCTGTATACTGCCCTAGAAAAGCACCAACAGGTCCATGCCATTTATACCAATTTTGTTAAGGCCTTCAGTAGAGTTAACTTGCTTATTCTTGTCAGAAAACTTGAAGCTTATGGCATATATGGATCATTGCTCAGCTGGTTTAGATCCTCTTTACATGGGCGAAAGCAATTTGTCGTTATTGGTGATCAGTTTGAAAATGTGACTTTGGGAGTGCCCGAGGGTAGTTATCTAGGCCCGTCACTTTTCTTGCTGTTCATCAATGATCTACCTGGCATACTGAAACACTGTCACTTTCTTATGTATGCTGATGATGTTAAGATTTATTCCATAATCTCAACAGTTCGTGGTAGTCTTTTGATGCAAAAAGACATGGATAGTTTCATATTTTGGTGTAAATTGAATGACTTACAATTAAATATAAATAAGTGTGCTTTCATGTACTATAATAGAACACTGCACCATATTGTTCCTTTATACTGCTTAGATGATATACCTCTTAGAGTGGTGAATGATATTAAGGATCTTGGCGTAATTTTTGATAGCAAAGTTACATTTGATCTGCACATAAGCTCTATGATTTCTAAAGCCAATTCAATCCTGGGATTTCTTAAGAGAAATTCTTCTGATTACACCTTACACGCTGAAATCTTTATTGTGTAGTATTGTTCGTCCCATCTTGCTTGCGTTGTTTGGAATCCTATTACCCAAAACGATATTGATAGAATTGAAAGGGTACAAAAGAATTTTTTACGTTTTGCTTTGCGTCACTTTTTTTCGCGATAATGCTCCCAATGTTATCACCCCTATCGAACTAAATGCCTTTTATTGGGAATGTAATCTCTTGAAACGAGAAGAAAAACATTCAGTTGTATGTTTATTTGTGATTTGTTATGTGCAACGATCGATATATATATACATATATATTTATATGCTCCGTCTAGAGCTCTCAGACAGAGGCCATTTTTATTTGCACCGATTTGTACCGATTATGGTCTATTTCTGTTAGTAAACTGTTATATTTAAGATTACGATTAAGTCCTACTATAAGGATGAAACACATCGCAAACCTTTTTTACTTGCATGTATAAGAGTTTTGCTTAATAGAGAAACTAAAAAAGCAGGTCTTCCAATTTTGTCTATCTGTCTCTATGTTAAATATCGCTCTAGCGATTTCATTTAAAATCGATATTTAAGCAATATTTGATATACATATATAAGGTCATGGCATACCAAGTTTTGGAAAATTATGAAAATAATTTTTTTTTAATTTTAACGATTTTTTTTGTAAATCTGTTTAAATTTCAAATCTACGTTTCTGCATATAAACCACATACAGGTGCAAGTACATGCTATCCAGTCGTGCACTTTATTTTTTGCATGGCTTGCTCGAAAACCATTAAAGAAATTCTAATGAAATTGGATTTGTGTGTTTGTCCTCATAAGTGTGTTTGTCCTTATATGTACACTGCAGGCCAAAAGTTTGAGGCCGCCCTCATTTCTTGCTCCACATTGATCCTTGAGCTATATTTGCTCTTGATTACAGCTACAGCCGAAAATCCAGCTTCACATAAATATGATGTTGCAAACGGAATGAAAATTCTTAAAGCTTTTGAAATTAAATTTGGATATTCATTTCGAATCGATAACCAAAACTCCACCAAACCGGAACTGGTGAATCTAGTTTTAAGATTGCTGCCGCAAGAGAGTTCAATGAGACTCTCTTTCTCTTGTGATGTGAATTCTGGTGGAGCTTGTGCATGAAATGGATCTAGGATCCACGCAAACTTTTCGACATCATCATCTGCAAAGTATTTTGAAAACCATTCGATGAGTTTCGAAAGGTGTTCCGTGAAAAGGGCCATCAGGTCTTGTGAGACAACCAGTTCATTAGATGCCGCATATTTGTATAATTGCGGGAAGCAATCTTGACCGCCACCTTCATTCATCTTTTTTATCCGCAACTGCAATTTCTTTCTAAACGCCGCAATCTTCTCAAATAGTTTCAGAATGTGCGTGTTGTTGCCTTGCAAAGATAGATTCAATTTACTAAGTTTCTCAAATATATCGCACAAATATGCTAGATTTAGCAAAAAAATCTGGTTTAGCAAAGTATATGGCGTTTTCATGACGTTCTTGTTGTAAAAAAGTGCGAATTTCTTCATGTAATTCGAACACACGAAATAAGACATTTCCACGTGAAAGTCATCGTGAATTGCAGTAATACAGCAGGGCCGTATGTTCAGCTCCCATATCTGTGCATAGTTTTTTGAAAAGTCTGGCCTTCAACGGCCTAGTTTTTATGTAGTTTTCTGCACCAATGACACATTCTAGTACTTGGAACAATTCAGAGCTCATTGACTTTGATGCAAGAGATTCCTTATGGATGATGCAATGGGTCCACATAGCATTCGAAACTTCTTTACGAATGCAAGCGCTTGTATTCCTCCATACCTGCCAGACATGGATCGAGCACCAGCTTATGAATTGCTGCCTGTGGTATATTGCTCCAGCAATCCAATAGTATATTTCACAACACAGATTCTGATGATGGGCATTAATACCGGACCCTTCTATCCTGTTCCTCCCTCAACAGCTCTATAGGGATTACATCTGGCGATTGCAGTGGCCTTATAATGATTTGTAAGATTTCTTCATCTTCCCTTTGCTTCAGGTAGTCTTGACAAAGTCTTTACGTGTGTTTAGGGTCATTGTCCTGTATTTCTATACGAATCCTTCGCCAATTAAATTTAGTCCAGATCTGCTTAATAATTTTTCCAATCACTCGAGGCAGATCTCCCACTCCACTTGAACAGAAACATTCCCAGATCATAACAGAACCACCTCCATGCTTGACGGTAGGAACCGCACAATCTGTGTCGAACGAAAACTCTTTTTTTTCTACTTCGTCTACTTCGTTTGCTTGATGTGACTATTAGCCGATCCTCGTGTTTAGTTGAAATTCTAGGCCATCCTGACCGTGGCTTATTCTCAAGACTTCCAGTTTGAGCGTGTTCACCTTGATACTTTCAACTGCGAAGCAACTTCCCGCTGCGATTTGCCTTCTTTAAAAAGGGTGCTTATTGCAGATCGCTTCTCGTTTAACGAGTTGTTTACTCAAGACGTGAAGAATCTCAAATAAATTCTTATGACCTCAAAGTGTGGCTTTTATGTAAGACCCTTGCAATCCAGGTTGACAAATTATGGGAATTGATAACCCTTTTAATGTAAGGAGTCATAAACAAGTGCTGAATCAACAACCAGAAGTCATAAAATTTAATAATTATCAAAAACCTAAACACTTCTCAATAAACCACAAAAGCGGTTTTTCACATATTTGTAAACAAAACGCCCACTGTTCGAAAACGTGGGTATGACTTTTATTATCTGAATATGTTGTGTATTGTTCAAGTAGAAAATTTGGTAAAAAAGCCCAATGTAATTCATAAAATTCAATCTCCGTGCATGAATGAATTCTGTTGGGTAGGCAGGCCACAAACTTTTAGCCTACAGTGTAGGTATGTATGTATCGCAGCTTCATCAAAAAATTATATAAAATTAATTAATAAATCATATTTATTAGCCGCCTTACTCAAGAACTCTGAAGAGATTTTGATGAAATTTAGCTCGTAAACTAAGCTGACATCGTAGTTGTAGGAAATACACGATGCAGCTGTCGTACCAACTTGGATTGCTACGATGTTGCTCCAACGAATGTATAAAACATACAAATTTCATACAACCGGTTAAGTCGTATTGGTCGCAGATATTGGTACAGCAATACAATTATCGCAAACAAGCACAAAAGTTGTATCGTGTATTTCCCAGCTGAAAATTGGTGCTCAAACAAACTTTTGGAAGTGTTACCAATTTATATCTAATGTACTATCAGTATATTTTAAACGACTATAAGATTAAAATTCCCCTTATTTTTTTTCCTCAGAAATATTTTTTTTTTTTTAAACAGAGTTCTCAGAACCATATATATACTTTCTTGCCACATATAGTTTAAAACTTGCAAGAGTAATGTATTAATATATGTACGTGAAAAACGCAAAACTTTACCCCGTTGGTATTCTACTAGTCTTACAGTACAAACCACCACTTGTTGTACACTGCTCCGTGAAATTACGAGAATATTTAGTAATGAAATGCCATCTAGATAATTGGTAATTGAAGTAGGTACATACTAACGGAGTGTATAACACTTATTTATTCATGTGATTGCTTCGATTACAAAGCGAAATAATATTGATTAAAAGGAAAGATAGAAGGGGGCTTAGCGATGGTTATAAGTGTATCGTTTGAAGTGGTCAGAAGACTAGGTTATCAAATGTCTAGAATTTCCAACGAAACGTCTTCTGGTTGTGAATTCTTATCAAAATGAAGTTGCTTTTTTATTTAGCGCAAGCTTTTAAAATCGAATATACCTACATATGTTTGTAAATAAAATTAAGTATCTAAATAAATCAAAAATATGAGTAGATACACATTTTCAACTACAGACAAAATTGATAAATTATAAAAAACACCTTAAGAATTTGTATGTGATTCACTATTAGTAAGATCATAGTGCATACTAATTTAGTATCCAGCAATTAGTTGTCAGGTGCTTTCTATGTAATAGCACATGTCAATAGAGGTCTTAGGGTACGGGTGTACACCTGTTTTTTCAAAACAGGTTAGATGTCTTTTCTTAAACTGGTAATAGATAGTATTTTCGATAATAATAGCTATTGTTTATGAAAATTCAAGATTCTTCGTGCCAAAACACGTTTTTGTTTAAAATAGTGAGACAGCACTTTTCACATCTAATTGCTTTAGTTACGGATTGCCCGTGAAAATGTTTACAGTTGTTAGATAAAAAACAAAAAAAAAACGAAACGTGTTAATAGATTCGACAGTGACAAGGTCTATCAACCAATGAGTGTAGGTTCGAAATATATTGTATGTATCCGTAGATGATGTATCGGGCAGTATATACTTACAGTCATCTTGTTTGCAAATTAGTTTTCAATTGAAAATTGTTTTACACTGCGGTGAGAGTATAGTTATTGATTTTGCTAAATAGCTAACTATACAAGAGGTCAACAAATTTAAATAAGAATCAGATGTTCATGATTTAATGAAAGCACTTATCATTTCTGAATGCATGGCCCATCCAATTATTATTGATTTGCATTAATTGAAGCGAAAATATACGATCAGAGTTGGAAAGTCGAGCGGAAGTGCCTTCCTTTTAAAAATAAAACTTATTAGTGTAGATGAAGGCTGATTCAAGGTGCTACATAAAAAATCAATTAGTCTGAATAAATTTTGTTCAGAGCTTACTCGATATTCTGGAATTCTGCTCAATGCTCTGCTAATGTAATAAATTGGGCAATGGCCAGTTTTAAAGTCAAAATCAGAGCAACATATTCAGTCAGCAGGAAACAAGAACATGCACAATAGCTTCATACATTTCAAATTATTTTATCAATTGGTCTAAAGGACCAGAACAAATGCAGTCAAATAGGGTGTCTTGTAATTCGTTCACCACATTTTGAAATAAAATAAACAGTAAGATTATACATTGATTTAGTACGGATATATGTACAGGGAGTGCCATTTTTTATGTCGGTATGTAAACATTGAATAACTTTGACATTTGTCAACCGATTGACTTGAGTAGAAATGTTTTTGAAACGTCAATTCAGTATAATTTTAACCATGAATCGCTTTACACCGAAATAACGCGCCGAAATAGTGACGCTGTACATTGAAAATAGTCATTCAGTTGTGTTAACTCAACGTGCATATCGTCGAAAATATCGTGGCCAACAAGCACCGTCCGGCAACACTATTCGTCATTTGGTGTCGAATTTTGTTGAGCACGGGACAGTGGGAGATCGTCGACATGCCGTTCATCAACGCCCAAGACGTTCCAATGAACTGGTTGAAGCGGTAAAAGAGAGTGTTACCGAGAACCCACATGTGTCGTATCGTCACCGCGCTCAGCATTTTGGCGTCAGTGGAACCACTTTGCGGCGCATTAAGAAAGAAATTGCCGACAGACCATCCACGTCGCTTGGAATACGGCCAAACAGACGCTCGAATGGTTGAAACTGAACCTGACTTTTGGAAGCAAATTTTGATGACCGACGAGACCCATTTCGCACTCTCTGGCTCCGTTAGCAAGCAAAATTGCCTCACTTAGAGAACGGAGAATCGACACGAGATCCAAGAAACACCATTTTATGACAAAAAAGTGACTATTTGGGTCGGCGAATGCGGCAAACCATCATTGGGCAATTTTTCTTCAGAGAAGGCGAAACAGTCGATGGGAATCGATATCAGTGGATGTTGGCTCATTATGTCTGCCCACAAATGTGTGAAAAAGGTCTGGACGGTTACTGGTTTCAACAAGACGGTGCGCCATGCCACACTGCAAATCAAACAATGCAGTTTCTGTAACGAAAATTCCCTGGACGTATGCTGTCAAAAAATGGAGACATTGACTGGCCACCCAGATCTCCAGATTTGACCCCTCCGGACTTATTTTTCTGAGGTTATTTTAAAAGCAAAGTGTACGTCAGCAAGCTTCAGACAATTGACGAGCTCAAGGCAAACATTCGTGCCGAAATCATCGTAATACCGCCCGAGATGTTCGAAAAAGTGATGGAAAACGCAGCAAAACGGACACATTTTGCTTTGGTCAATAGAGGCGGCCACTTGATTGATGTTGTATTCAAAAACTGGTCCAAATAAATTGTATAGGACCAAATTAAATAAAAAAGAAATGTTTATATCATATTTCGTATGCACATATATATGCAGTCTGCCTACATTTGCATGCATATTTTGCGAAAATGAGGACTAACCAATTACAGTACTCCCCGGATAACTACCTACAATGATAATTTTGATGTCTGATTTATTTGAGTAACCGAAAAAGTTACGTATTCTAACCCGATGAAGCTAAATGAATTCGTTTTGATACCTAAAATGTACTAATAGCAGAGATTTATTTAAAGAAAATGAAAGGAATTTATTTAGATGCTATACAAAGATCTCTCTGGTATAAAAATTATGTAACAATGCAGCTATAACAGGGAGTGATACATATATAAAAGTGTGCCAGGTTCAACTTGTTTCAATGTTTTCACAAATAAAATGTGCATGTTTAAGTCTATTTACGCATATGAATAGACTTTTGCCAAGTGTTAAATTTTATTTGAGAAAGCATTGAAACAAATTGAACTGGACACACTATTTCGTGGCTGAATTATTACAGGACTTCACATGTTTTCGCAAAGATTATGCATTGATACCTATTTGATGTAATAATTTAATGTAACCAACCATAGAGAAGCGATCGTAAGGTATGAATTCAGGTTCTTAAACTATTTTTATCACATTATAAAAAGGCATTTTTAATAATAACTACTCGTATTAAACCATGTGTCAAATTGTAATAAAAATAAACAGTTCTGGGATCTACTTATTAACGCCTTTAAAATAATATACCACATGATGATATGTCGCAATGATTAACATACGGTCACGCCCTCCTCCGATTTTTGGAAAAATCGAATTTTCGACTTTTGTTCTTTATCTACACCGCTAGTGCCACCTCTGTGCCAATTTTCAATATTCTAAGTCGACTGGATATACACCATACGTTTTCATGACCTCCCCCCCGATCATTTTTTGGAAACGATATTTAGAAGTTGATTTTATTTATTTTATTCTACTCGTATTTCCAACATTCTACGTTGTCTAGCAATACCCTACAGGTTTTGATACCTTCTATTGTACTGTCACACCCTCGTCCCGCCCATTTTTTGGAAACCATGTTGAAAAGTCCAAATTTTTTTTTTCCTTTGTCTACACACCAAGTTATACTAAAAATATACATATGTACAAAATTTCAAGATTCTAGATTCATGGGAAGTACCCTATAGATTTTGATGATCAGTGAGTAGTCAGTAAGTCAGTCCAAAAATAAGCGTTTTTTGAAGTCTTGTATTTTGACAACCGCTTAATCTAGAAATCCGGTAGAGTTGCTAATATGACTCATCTCAACATAGTGTACAATTTTAATGTTCCTATCATTATTGGAAGCCGAGTTAGAGTGGCGTGAAAGTGCCCTAAATTGCTTCGTGGAAGTGAAAAATTTACCGCAGAACTTGATGAAATGAAAGTTTTTTTCATTAAGGATCTACAAACATAAAACAAAAAAAAAGGCACCGCCAAGCAAGAAAGTAATTCATTTGATGAGGGTTACTAGATTTTAAACAAGTAGGTAATATTATACTGTTATTTATTATAGTTATTATTATTTATATGAACGACATATACTCCGTCCTAATTTGTTTCCTACAGATTCATTTATTTAATCAACGGCGGGCGAGCCAAAAGAATTTGTATGTTTTTCTTCGAAACCTGATAAAATACAAATAACGGAACTATATATTTTTCAGCGCGTTATCACCATTCATTTGATAGGCATATTGTAACGGGTGGGCTGGCTCTGGTTTCTTTTTAAATTACATATTATTTTGACACTGTCATCTCTTCCGCGTTCAAAAAATTGACAGAAATGCAGTATCATACGAATATCTCCGCGGTACGAAATGAATCGATTTACGCTTGAACAACTTTGGAAAATATTGAAAACTAATTTCCAAAGTGAATGCTGTGTAGCCGAAACATTGCGAATTTTGAAAAGAAATTTCGGTTGAAATAATGCAACCAACAGTGCTGTTATTCATTAGATTACCATGCTAATTGATAATTCAAATTATCCTCGCGTTCGTCCTGTGTACTCAGCCAAGAATATTGCTGCTGTTGCCGAAAGTGATTGTTTTATGCGGTTTGTGGAATGGCGGCATTATTGGCCTATTTTTCTTCAAAGATGAAGATGGAAACAACGTTATGGTCAACGGTGAGCGCTACAGAGGCATGATAACCGAGAAAACTGAGGAAATTAACATGGACGATCTCCGGTTCCAGCTGAATGGCGCTACATGCCATACAAGACGTCCAACAATCGATCTTTTAGGCACTAAGTTCAATAATACGAGTAGTGTAGTCAATCGTTTTGGTGATTTAGCTTGGCCTCCGCGGACCTACGATATGACACCTTACTTACTTTACTTTAGGTAGTGCTACAGTCCGGGGTGAACCTGCGCTTCAACCAATACGCCTCTCCAGTTAGCGCGATCTTTGGCTAACTGCCTCCAGTTACGCACTCCAAGTTGGTTGAGGTCTCCTTCCACTTGTGCGCGCCATCTAAGGCGAGGTCTTCCTCTACTGCGTTGTCCCTCCGGGTTGGAATCGAAGACTCTTCGCTCTACATGTCCTAGCCATCTTAGACGACTGACGCGCACTTTTCTGACCAGGTCGATGTCGCTGTACAGCTCGTAGAGTTCGCTGTTAAATCTTCTCCTCCAAAGCCCGTCAACGCAAACTGGGCCAAAAATCACTCGAAGAATTTTGCGTTCCAAACGACCAACTTCATCCGCTTTTGCTAGGGTCCATGCTTCTGCGCCATAGAGCAGAACGAGGGTGATAAGGGTCTTATATAGAGTCTCCTTAGTGTTTCTTGACAAGGCCTTACTAATCAATTGCCGTCTTAGGTCAAAGAAACAGCGGTTGGCAAGTGTAATTCTTCGCTTGATTTCTGCTGAGGTGTCATTATCAGTGTTTACCGCGGAGCCGAGGTAGAAAAAGTCCCTAACTATCTCAAAATTGTAGCTGTCTATCGTGACGTTCTGTCCGATTCGTCGATGTTGTGTGTCCCTTCTTGTTGACAGCATATATTTTGTTTTACCCTCATTCACCACTAAACCCATTTTTGCACTAATACTTGCAAACGCACCAGTGACAGCTCGCTGTGTTCTGCCAATAATGTCAATGACGATATGACGCCGTTGGACTTTTTTTTTGTTCGCTGTCGATAAAAACTGATATTATGCTGACAATCTAGAAACGATATTGATCCAACTATTCGTGAAATAGAGCACCGATCCATCGAAAATATACGACAAAATTTGGGTTGGCATGATGGGCTACTACTGGCTTGGTAGTAAGGCCTTTTAAATGCAATTATTTTATATAAATAATCGAAAAGTGTACAACTGAAGAGAGTATACTTTGAAAATTATTAGAAATTGCTGAAAATATTAAATTAATTTTTTTTATACCAATTTTAAAAAGGAACCAACAGATGGCCCATCCTTTATTTATAAAAAACAAGGTATTTTTTTGTTTTCTTTTACTCTTACTTCCAAACCTTTTTGTTTTTAAATTTTTCGAAAATTTTACTCTTGGTCTATTTTTGGGTTAGTAAAACTCAACTCTTACTTCTTGTTACCTAGTAAGTACCGGAACCCTGAAGAAAAATAACAGATTAACTTCAGCATACACAGAACACAAGACTTTTGATTGCCAAACAAATACAATCATTTTAGGTCTTCAATTCAGAAAGATCAGGATTAGGTTGAATTCTGGGATACACCTTAATTTAATTCTTAAATGTAATATGTCAAAGGTTGAAATAATACGAGCTTTCCCCATGTTCAATTTCATCATAAACACTTTTGTCATGGCATCAATGCATAATGAGATATTTGTGTGCAATTTATTTTCAATATACTCATACATAGCTTAACCGCTACACAATGTTATGTTATAACACTGGAGACTTTTGTTATTTTGCTTATAAAGACTAAATTAAGGTGTATACCAAAATTCAGACTAGTTTTTTTTTTTTAATTTAGCTTTTTTCGCCTCGAATGACTCGACTAACAATAGTAAACATTAAAAAATTCTTATTATAGAAAAGATTGTCGTCGAAGCTTTCAAGTTCTTCGCGACCAGTTCTTTCGAAGACTGTCTAGAAGGCATTAATTTATTATTACTTGCGAATATCGAGTTGAGCATTCTTCGTCGAATTTTTTTTAAATTTTCAATAAAAACGATGTTATGCAAGCATTTCTATTAGTACTGTATGGAAGAGGAAGCAGAAGGGATTTGTTGACTTTAATATTTAGTGACTTTGCATTTTGTATTTATATCATTTTGATTTATATCATAATTCTTGCCACAATATTGCTGCCTTTGCGAGAATGTGTATCTTTGAGTAAGACTTTGTCCGAAGTAGCTATCGCAATTTAATAGTTTCAAGTTCAAGTTTATTATATTTAGAAAAAGCGGATCTTAAGGCGGTTTAGTAAATAAGCAGGAAGCACTGAATAGGGTGAATTTGTATGTAATTCAAAGAAAATACGGGGATTATTTTATTATGCAGGGTGTCCACGTTAAACGGGATGAAAGGGCTTTAATTTGTATACGGTGATTGATATTAAAAAATATTGAAGTGAAAACTTGTAGTGGAAATGTACACAGGGTACATCTACTTTTTTTTAATTTCCAGGATTCCGGTACTTACAGACTAACAAAAAGAAAGAACTTACCTACTTTAGTTAGCGCTATTGTATAGAGTGAACCTGCCTAAACCAACAAGCGATCCCATCCAACCCGATCTTGTGTTAAGCGCCTTTAGTTTTGTACACGAAGTTCGTTGGGGTCCCTTTCACGTGTGTGGTCGATCTTAGGTGAGTTTCTCCTTTACCGCGTCGTCCCTCCGGGATGGATGCAAAGACTTTCCACTGATATCTATTCGCTCTGCATGTCCTAGTCATCTAAGTCGATGAATTCTAACCCGTCTGACTAAGTCAATGACTGTCATATTTCGTTGTTGTATCTTCTTCCTCATGCCCTTAATATCTCCATGCTTCTGCCCCGCATAGCAAACCTGGGATGATGAGACTCTTATGTAGGTATAAAGTCACCTTAGTTGTTCATGAGATGGCATTGCTACTCAATCTAGAGTGATTCTTTGGATCTCTTCATTGGTTCCATTATTCGAATATACTCGTACAGTGAAGCCACAATGTCTTTAACTATCTCTAAATTGTAGTTATCTACTGTGACGTTCTGTCTAAGTCGTTGATGTTGACTGTCCTTTTTTGATGACAGTATACTATATACTTTGTTTTGTCATCTTTAACCGTTAAACCGATTTTCGCCGCTTCATTTTCAGTACTCTCGAAATCATCACTGACAGTCCGCTGCGTTTTTCCCATCATGTCACTGTTGTCAGAGTAAGCAAACAGTTATACAAATCGTACCTCTTATGTTAACTTGGGAATTTTGTACAATCCATTCGAGTATGATGTTGAAGAAATCATATGACAGCTCGTCACCTTTCCAGCCTCATAACCTTTGAACCGTTTGACTTAGAAAGTTGAAATTATTATCAGAGACGAGTTTTACTAACCTGAAGATAGGTCTAAAGCGAAATTTTGGACATATGAGAAGACTGTCAAGGTTACGTTATCAGATCGCATTTAAAACCTTATGATTTGAGTAGGCTAAGCATAAAATATTAATCTTATTTGTTTGCAGAATTTTCTATATTGTACTTCAATTTTCAGCCAGAATTTTATATACTCGTACTAGAAATATAAAGCTACATTTATCTTCCGAACTTTTGAATTTGTTTTGCTATTCTCGTTACATAAGTGGGCAGCTTTACTTTTATTCTTCTTCCTTATGCTTGTTTTTTACGCTGTACTTCGATTATGATGCTGTCTAGCTGTAACCTTAAACTGCCTGTTGTCACCTGACGTATAAATCAGTTACACCACCACGCAAAGGCTGCTATTGACCTTAAGATATTTCTGTTCATTCATCACCAGTCTAAATTCGACTGCACCCCAGCTAAGCCGTTGACTACGCCTAGTAAATCATCAGTTTCCGGGGTAATTTCCCAGATCGTGAACTGCTCAACAAAATTGGTTTTCTTGGTTATCTCGACAATTACTCGACCCAACACCGCCCGTCGTTTTTCCTGTCCAGGCAAAGGTACTATATTCATATATGACCCCCAAAAATATATAAGATTATATACTGTCAGCCATGTCCATATATCCGTCCGTCCATATGTCACCACTTTTTGGGCAAGTTCAATTGTAAGAATTGTTAAAATCCGCCCATAGACATGCCCACTTTTAAGAAAATGTCGCTCACTTTTTAGGGGTATGAATATCTTATCAGAATCCGTGAATTTCGGTTACAAATTTTGGAAGCCATGTCCACTTTATGCTAATAAAAAATTGTAGCAACAGTTTTATGATACAATTTCTTAAAAATCTCGGAAATATCCTTTGTTTTAAAAATTTAGCAACGCCACGCTCACTTATTAGGGTGAGTTAAAAGATTGGCGATAGGGTATCATACGATCCGTTCTAGACGGTGTGTAACTTTCCTGTATGTTATTTTTTTTTTTCTTTTACTTGGAGTTAGGATGTCAAAAATCTCACGAAAAGCTAGAAAATTTTGGAACTAATTGAACAAAAAACAATTTGTCATGGCTTTTCCTTATTGAACAGCTTACAGTGAATAGACAAATATCGTCAACGAATGCGTGTAAGAAGGTTACATATGTATGTACATAAGCCTCTGTTGGCAAGCCATAGTGTGCATGTTGAAACAGTCTACTCGCCTTCATCATTCAACTTCTCCGACCCTGGAACCGCTGACGTAAGTCACACGGGAGAAACTACCTCACCAAATTTCGATTATAATTCATACTTGAGACAATATGAACGTTTGTAATAAAACTGCATACTTAATTAAATTCGACTAACTGTACTACATTTACACATAACTTTATCGTTTGTTTTTAGCTATTATACTAGCAATGTCATGTCAAAATCATCAACAGACTGAGTTTCGTTTACTAGATTGCACTTGAGAATCTATCAGTCTCATCACTCTGAATGCCGGGTAGTTCAATGTTAAAGTATAACGGACCTTGGACCAAGTTTTATTATGAGTCACACTTTAAAGTCAATAAGGTATTTAAAGACTTTAAATATAAATCAATATTATTTTTTCTGTCTGCTCGATAACCAATTGATCCGGACTCTATTCTTGTTTATTCTTGTCTCAATGACGCAAGGCGGGTTCAACCTACTTACTTCTAAATCTATTACAGTTGCAACGTAATCAGTAAACAAGAAGATCCGTATACGTCTGAGAAGTATAAATACTATCGGTTGTTTAAGATCGAGGGAAGCATACGTTTAATTCCGTAACAGACTCTCTGCGTGTGTTAATTGATAACAATATTCTAAAAAGAGATAAAGCTTAAGTCTCAATGTCTAATTGTAAAGCATTTTTTCTTCAACAGATATGTAAAGTTCAAGTCTCGTCAGAACCGATTGCGTACAAGTGAAAAGGTGGTCGCTGAAACAACCTACGGCAAAGTTCGTGGAGTTAAATGGCTCTCAGTGTATGGAGATGAATACCTTAGTTTTGAAGGAATCCCATTTGCCAAGCCACCTATTGGAGAGCTACGCTTTCGGGCACCACAGGAGCCTGAACCATGGACAGATGTGAAAAGATGCACAAGAGTGCGTGGAAAACCGATTCAAATGAATTTGGTGCTGGAAAAAGTTCAGGGCAAAGAAGATTGCCTCTACTTGAATGTTTACACGAAGAATGTAAGTTGAGTTTAGCAAGCGCTCTATCGATAATGACTTACGAATTCTGTTAGCTAAATCCTTCTAAGCCACTGCCAGTACTTGTGTGGATATATGGTGGAGCTTTCCAAATCGGTGAAGCCTCAAGGGATATGTATGGTCCCGATTATATAATGAAAGAGGATGTGGTGTTAGTTTCTATCACCTATCGATTGGGACCAATGGGTGAGTACTAATAACTTTATTGATTAACTTGCCTTACTGAAATGCCACGTTTTAGGTTTCATGTCATTCTCCGATCCCGAGGTGGGAGTGCCCGGTAATGCAGGTCTGAAAGACCAGGTTATAGCTTTAAAATGGGTGAAGAATAATTGCGCATTTTTCGGAGGTGATCCCAATAACATAACTGTTTTTGGTGAGAGTGCTGGTGGTGGTTCCACTCACTATATGATGCTCACAGACCAAACAAAAGGCCTCTTTCACAAAGGCATTGTTATGTCAGGAAGTGCCGTAGCACCGTGGGCTAATATTCCCCCAAAGAACTGGAGCTATAGACTTGCCAAGGCGGCCGGTTATACCGGACCAAACAAAGACAAGGCTGTCTGTGAATTTTTGACTAAATTAAAGCCAAGCGAAATGTACAAGCACTCTGAAGAATTGCTCACAAAGGAGGAACGACATGAACGGATTCCCTATAGTTTTGGACCAACAGTTGAACCATACGTTAGTGATGAATGCGTGATTCCCAAAAATCCCGTCGAGATGATGCGAGAATCTTGGAGTAATTCGATACCAATGCTGATTGGTGGCAACTCTTTTGAGGGCTTGCTCATGTTTTCAGGTTAGTTCAAGAAGTTTGTGTAAATTTTGTAGTTTACAATTTTATTTATTTTCTTCCATAGAGGCTCGAAAATTCCCCGATATGGTCAAAGAGCTGGGCAATTGTGAAAAGGTCGTTCCACTTGAACTGCCAATCACAGCAGAAGAGCGCAGACAGTTCGGTTTAAAGTTAAAAAAAGCTCACTTTGGTGACAGCGAACCCAGTTTTGAAACTCTTCTTCAATATAGCGATGTAAGTACACGATTAAATGTACGGATATGGTTTTTAATTTTGTATACTCAAATTTCAGCTCTTTTCCTACAAATACTTCTGGCATGGTATTCACCGAACTCTGCTCTCTCGAGCTGAATACGCAAGCGCTCCAACATACCTCTACCGATTTGATTTCGATTCAAAGCATTTCAACCACGTTCGTATTCTGAGCTGTGGTCGAAAGATTCGCGGTACTTGCCATGGGGATGACTTATCGTATCTCTTCTACAATGGTATTGCAAAGAAGCAGAAGCATCGCAGCCGGGAGTACAAAACAATTCGAACGATGGTCTCATTGTGTGTAAAATTTGCCACCACAGGGGATCCAAATATTGGTCACAAGAGTGAGGTAATATGGCAACCAGTAGTCAAAGGTTCAGAACAGTTCCAATGTTTAAATATATCGGACGAATTGGTTGTGATGGACTTGCCAGAAGGCGAGAAGTTGAAGTTATGGGACAGTATGTATACGAGGGAGTTATTGTACTAACGGAGAAGTCTACTCATTTGTATAAACAAGAAAGGAAGCTGTTTAGTAGAGTCCGTCCTGGTGATTAGTTATGAATCTACTGATATTATTAATGGACCTCATGGTTGTGGGCTCAAGAAAGTGATATGAAAACTAAATAAATAAAGTAAATTTTTCATAAAAAAAACGGCATTTCTGAATTTATTATCTTTACTAGGATGTTGTCCGGCATGTAGATTTGTCTCAGAACATAGTTTTCGCATTTAACCTTTAATTTATGAACTGTAGCACAATCACATAGCGAAATGCTAGGAGAATATTCGACGGATATTTATCACCACTAAGCTATCCATGTACATGGAGCATTGGGGACTAAAACAAAGTCTATCGCACATTCGGTCCCTGCCTATGTAGCTACCATGTTTTCTTCTTTATACAATTCTTCAGCAAATATTTCACTCTATCGTTCGAGCAAAAATTCAAGAACTTTTAATGCTAGTTTGTCAATATAATAATTGTTAATTGAATAGAATTTAATTAAAAAATTCTACAAAATATTAATACGTTGACAGGACCCTATTACAGATCAGCCGATTAAAAAATGTGTTCATGCCGTTGACACAGCCAGCTAACCATCGCGGCCAGGGAGGTGTTATCATCACTGAGGTCAAAATCAATGTACCTTATTATAGTTAACCGCATTTTCTAAGTCTAACTGAACATGGAAATTAAAGTTACGCCACAGTTTAGACACAGCTGCTATTCGTGGCAAATTTATCAGTTGTGTGTAATTAGACATAAGTACCTAGTCAAGTAATAATTACTGGTACACGCATTTTTGTGATGAAACAAAAACGAACAAGTATTTATATATTTTTTTTTTTTTTGTAAAATTGATTATTTAGAAAACAATTTAACAAAATAGCCGCCATTTACATTTAGGCAGGCCTTGAGCCGCTCTGCGATCGCAGCACACACCTCATGCATTACAAAATTGTCCACTGCACGGATAAGTATGCGCTCCTAGGTCTCAATATTTGGGTGTCGAGTAGAACAAGCCATCGTCTCTAAAATAGACAACAGCTTATAATCCAAAGAATTGAGTTCTGGGCTGCCTGACGGCTAATCGTCTGCTGCTATGAAATCTGGCACATTTTTTTTGGAGCTGTCTCTGCCTTATGAGCTGGCGCGTTCAACACTCAGAATGAGTTCTGATGCTCTGTCATTTTGCGTATTGAACAATTCCTCAATAGTAAATGAAGGGTGCAGATAGCAATGATAGTTTTTCCAATTGTTATGTTTAAGCAGCTGTCAAAGGTACCAATGTCAAAATATTCATCATGCATCGCTTGACGCTTCCCGAACATGTGGAAGTTATTAAAAAAATATTATCGAAATTCCGGCTCAGTTGTAAATACGCAACGTGAATTTCGTCGTGAGGTCGGTCTTCACCATGGTGTGCAGGCAATTCGACGCACCTTGGAAAAGTTTGAGCGTGAGTACGCTCTTTTGGACCTTAAGCCACCAACCAGACAGAGATCAGTGCGAAGTGAAGAGAACGTAGCCGCCGTAGCGGCCAGTATCGAAGAAAACCCAGAAATGTCGATTCGGCGCCGATCAGCTGAATTGGGCATCGCCAGAGAGTCCAACCAGGATCCAGATTTTGGCCAAAAAATAATCTTCTTGGACGAGGCCAATTTTTGGCTCAGCGGCTATGTCAACAAACAAAATTGCCATTATTGGAGTGACCACAATCCACAAGTGTTCGATCAAGCATCAATACAACCACAAAGATTGACTGTTTGGTGCGGTTTATGACGCGGCGGCATCGTCGGACCTTATTTCTTTCGAAATCAGTAAGGAGACACCGTTACCGTCAATGGTCCTCGGTATACAGCGATGTTAACTGAACTTCTGTGGCCAGAGCTCGACAACATCGATATATCCGAGCTGTGGTTCTAACAAGACGGCGCTACATGCCATACAAGCGACGCAATCATGCGACTTGACACCCCTCGATTATTTTCTCAGGAGCTACGTCAAGTTCTTGGTCCATGCTAACAAGCCAACCACTTTGAACGAGCTCGAGGCCGACATTCCAGATGCTATTGCCGGAAACGAAAAATTGGACCGACCGCTTGAAGCACTGCCAGCGAAGCCAAGGCGTCTGGTCACCCTATATTATTTTTCATCCATGAACAAAATTTTTCTGTGGGCACTTTGCGCGTACCGGCGGCGTAGAACTTTCGATTTTTCATTCCGTTTTTGCTTTAATTGGACTGCAAGTAAGTGGCCAGCGTGTCTTTTATATGCGTTGAGTCACAAACGACAGGCACCAGTGTTATCAAATAATTTAACAGTTAGATGTACAAAATTCCGGGTAATTCCAAGCAGTCACTTGATCCGTAAAAAATCGCATCTTTTCATATTACACTTGTGAAGGCCAATTACCACAGCACAGTTTTCAATATCAGCCCTTTTGTTAATTCTTTTTCGCATTAACTTAGTATAAATGCGACTCATTAAATACCTGTCAATATAGAATGGATGTGTTCAATACTAGATTCACGATGAGTGCGTTTAAAGATGTACCAGTATTTATGACATGACTAGGTATTCTACTACAACTTTGCTGCAATTTTGTATTAATGTATTAGAATACACATTCTGACAGCTAAAAGAGTCAAAAAGCTGTGCTGTTTTGGTATTCTGTTGTGTAAATAAAAATAAGGTACAAATTTTAACTTTTGTACGTATTTTTGAAATAAACAAGAGTGTATAATTGCAGATGAGTAACAAGGAAAATTTAAAAAGCATTAAAAAGCAAAACTGGTCGGAAGAAGACAAATAAATGCAGCTGGGGTTGGTTCGAAATAACGTAAGGGTAATGGACGACAAAAGGAACGATGTCAGATGATTGCTAAAAAAAGGCGACATTGATGGATATAAAGGATATGCAAGCTGCTGGATGCAATAGAGGAATCCCAAATCATCGTATGAAACATTATGACAGGAAAAGTGTAATGATGGTGGCACAGGGAGTCACTGGAAAAGTAGCTGAGGTGAATGAACTTACACAAGTAGACCTACTAGTGAAGGATATGATGATGGAGGACTTGATGCAAGACTGACAAAGTAACAGAAATAAAAGTGCTGAACAACAACATGGAAACTCAAGATGTCGAAGTGAAGCCAGTACTGCAGTCAATATTAGATGCAAATAGTGAGCTAGAGAAAGAGAAGGAGGTTCTTAAAAAGGAAAATCTAATTCAAAGCGACTTCCAAAGATAACAACGAAGCCAGCTGTTAAAGTTTTTCAGCAGCGCCGAAAATACATTTAGACCGAATAGCGATGGTGTAAGAAACTCTAGAAACTACGCACGGAATTGCTACGGAATAAAATTCTGCATGTGAATACTTTGTTCCAAATTAATATGGACATCAAAAATTGATGTTTTTTACTTCCACCTAAAAGGGCAGGTATTGGTTTTTGAGATCAAATATGATATTTGAGTTATGGTGGATATATGCTATCAGATGGCGTACCAGTTTTTTTGTTGCCAGAAAAACAAAAAAAAAAAAAAATCATATGGTAACCGGTTTCGGAAAATTGACTATTTCTTGGCTATCGATAAATTTGGTACAAAATCAATATTTGAACCATATTTGACACACTCAAGATTATGGCATACCAAGTTTATAACACCTTCGGTTGGGGGCACCCCTCTCAGAACCTCTAACAATGTCAAATACTTGGGACTAGTGCTCGATAAGGAACTTAATTGGAGGTTGAATATTAATGAAAGAATCAGAAAAGCTACAATAGCCTTCTATTCGTGCGGTCAAAATTTTGGGAAAACCTGGGGACCTAACCCTAAAATCATCCTATGGATGTATACAGCTATAGAAATATTAAAACTGACTTACAGCAACCTCGTTTGGCGGCAGGCAACCAGCAAAGCCACCAACTTAATGGCCATCACGAAAGTACAAATACTAGTGGTTATTGGAACACCCGGGGTAATGAGAACATCTACAGCTAGACTTGAGGTCATCCTCGATCTACTTCCGCTAGATATCTGCATACGAGTATCGGCGGCTATTAGTGCGCTAAGAATCAGTCAGTCAGACAGCTGGAGACAAAATACAATGGATCACAATACGATCATAAAGAAATATCTAGGTAATGCACATAGTACTGATTACACCACACCATACCTAGATTTTATAAGACCTTCCTCAAGTACATACCCGAGTAGGGATGAATGGAAAACAGTATATTATCCAATACGCAACCTACAGCGGTAAGAGGTTCGGCATTAAGCCCCTACCAATCTGACCCCTCGGTGAACATCCCGCCTTGCACACGAAAGCTCGAAGCACGGAATAAAGCTCTGATAGTTCAAACAACAACTAAACGGAAGAAGACCTATGTAGCGGTTGCGGTGATAAAGAAATTTACGAAGATACGACACACTTTCTTTGCCACTGACCAGGCCTCTTTCATCAAAAAAATAAATTTCTCGGATAACACTTCTTTGAGGATCAAGAAGACCTATCTGGTAAACCGGTGGATGACATCTTGAACTTCATCAAATCCACAGGATGGTTTGTACCATAAGAACAGTAAGTATGGTTAAGTATTCTTTTGTAGAAACCAAGGTACTTTACTCTTTCCCCCAATAGCTATGACAATGGGTCTATAGTGGCTTGAGTGTGGCGGGGGAGGTTAGAAATTAGGAATTTTTTAAATAATTTGTCCGTTTATAAATTCTATCTTGATTATGGTTGGTATGTGTGAATTCAATCGTTCTGACCACAAACGTTTTTCAATTGATGAACGTATTAGGACCGTAATATATCGCTCTGTAGAACATTTCTACGAAAATATTTCAACGCTCTTAGGACTCTCTGTATGCTTGTCTTCAATATTTAGTAAATCTAATATGTATATACGTATACTCGTAATTGTTGCTGTTTCTATGTTGAATCAAAATATTTCATAGAAGTCCTCGTTTCCATCGCCTAATTGGTAGTACGATTTAATTGCCCTTCAAAATATCAAAATCCACATGAATATAGAAGTCTACCGAAATTTGTTGATTTGATTTATGTACTCGTAGTTACTTGTATGCACATTAATTTATTATTGTTAAACAAAAATCACATCAAATTTATTCACTTACCAATGCTAATTTTGAAAAAAAAAAACTCGAAATGTAAAGCAAATTTATTGATTTTGATTTTTTTGAACTCCGGTTTAACTTAGTCACTACTTGATAACAACTAATCAAATATCTACGAACATCTATTAGCTGACGGCCGTTTGTTTGATTGAAATTCAGATGACGGCATTTCAGTTTTAATCGATACGAATAAAGGGAAATGTAAAATGGATGGACCTTCCTAGGACCAGCTCTGGCTTTTGTTTTAAACGCTCAATCAGCTAACGCAAATGTTACACACGTCAATGCTCTGGATTAAAAAAAAACTTTCTGGGATTTTAAAACGATAGGCTAACTTGAAGCGAAAGCGATTACTTCACGCATTTCATTAATAAATATATTACTAGAAGCAAGGATCAATGGCTTGTTGGTTGGTGGCCGTCGATGAGGTACACTTAGACCAAGATAGGTTCATTCTGCTGCCACTAGGTAGAGACAGATGGGTCATACTGTCCTCTCCTGGAACCAATTGGTTTTCTTGATGAAGCTATTTATGTTAGCCGCAGATGCAGTTTTTTGATCATTGATCATTGGTGTAGCCTTCCTAATGTTGGCAAGTGCAGGACACATGAACAGGAAGTGCAGGGCTGTCTTTTCTTCTTCTTCGACTCTGTAACTCCTACAGAAGTCGTTATGGGGGATACCCAACATTAGAGCATGCCTAACTCTCGTACAGTGTTCGGTTATTATATTGCTTAGTGTGGAGAGGGTTCGTTAGACCTTCTTTGGTCTAGTTTTGGTCATAGTAGCCTAGCAGTGTGGCATTGACCAAGCTGATTCCATCTATAGTTTTCTTTGCTTAGGGCATTGGCGTGACTAAGATACTTAGCATCAAACATCGATGCGTCAATGTTGGCTATAATTATGCCATTAGTACCGGAAGAGCCTCGTCTAGACAATTCGTTGGCCTCGCAGTTCCCCGGGACGTCACAGTGACCTGGAACCCAGCACAAGGTGAGGTTGTACTGTCCAGCTATTTCGTTGGATAAAGATGGCCACGGTGTGTGTTCGCTTGTGACCCGAACTGTGCAGGTTCGAGCTCGGACGGGGAAAAGCAATCACAGCCACCCGAACATAAAAGAAAAACGGATAAAATCTAAGTTTCTTCAACCATTACACCAAAGGAGTTCTACCTGGTAGTACAATGCACAGTAAATTGAGTCTAAGTACTCTAAGATTTGAAAATTCGCTGGATGTGAGAGATTTGATTATAACGATAATTTACCGCTATACAGTATTTACCGCCTGCCAATCAGCGTCTTGACGAATAGCGGTGACTTCGGCCTGAAAGACACTGCAATGTTTCGGAAGGTTGAAGAAGAGGCGGATTCCTAAGTCCTCCGAGAAGACTCCGGCGTTGACTCCTTCCTGTGTTTTGGACTCATCCGTAAAAATTGACAGAGATCCGTTGTAAAGGTCATCGCGTTAGGTCCACTCAGATCAGTCTGGTATCGAGTATTTGAAGCCTAAGTTGAAATAAGTTTCTGTAGGCAAATGTACAGTGACCTTGGGTAGACGACTATACATCATAAATTTATGATGTAAGAGCATTTTCTGTCACTAAACGAGAATTTGCTGTCAGGGTCTAACTTATTATGTGATATATTTAAAATCTTGCTCAACTTTCGTATAGATTCGAATGGATTAGTTGCGACATTGGATAAGCTTTTCTTCGAATATTTTTGAGCGAAAAGGATCGCGATGTTGATGGTTTTTATTGATTTTCAAAATGAATTGATGCTTACAACTGTGTGCTTCCAAAGATCAAGGAGGAGTTTCTAAATACTTGCGACATTCTGAGTAACAGTTTCTATATGGACGACATCGTAGTCAATGTGGACAAGAATCAGCAATACAGTTTCAACAGCAGTCAACTCCCATCCTTATGGAAGCTGCAATGAACTTGAGGAAATGGAATACCAATCACTAGGATGTAAGAAACTCTTTTCCTGAGGTACCACCTGATATTTAGATGTTTTTGGGTGCTGTATGGTATGCCCAGACTGATTAGTCTGGGCATACCTTACCAGTCGTCGAAGTCAAAATTCTGTTCTATTTCTCAAAACGAAACTTACCGAAAGTTGTGTAATGCAGATAATATCACGTTCTTTCGACACTAGAATTCTTTGGACTGCTTCTTATTAACTTCACAATACTCATTCAAATAATTTGGACACGAATGGTAGAATGATAGAAAGACTTGCCAAATGACCAGTTAAGGATTTAGAACCCCTCTTACACCGGAGTTGCTTAACTTAAAGAAAGTATCAATTCCAAGATGTGTTTTCGATAGATAAGAACAAAACGACCTTTTGCAAGAAACGATTGGTCCCCTTAAAGGGGCTGACACTTCCAATGAACTGACCTTTCCACAATAAGAGCTTACGGCTGCGTTAATTGCAGCAAGGCTATGCTCACATCTGGTTGAAAACTCGAATGTAATCTTAGACCTTATCTGTGTTTGGGCAGATTCAAAGATAACACTTTGCTGGATTAAGAATGACATGCAATCCGAAAATTGACAGCAAAATTCGATTGAGTTATTGTTTTGGTAAGGATAATTGCGCTGACCTGTTCACAAGAGGTGTAACGTCAACTTTGTTTGCAAATTCCAACATTTGGATCCATCGACTTGTTTGGCTACGGTATGATCTTGAAATTTCGCCAAAAGATGAAGAACAGGTAGGCTTATCTCAAACGTTAGTCTCTTCACAGGTAACTATTGCTGACGCAAATGTAGCCTAATTTTCAATCGAAATTTCAGTGTCTTCAACACTTGGAATTTCAAGTAGAGGTCTATTCAGTTCAGAGGGGCGACACAACCTTAGATCCAATGTTTGATAGGAATGGCATACTGTGAGTCAGCAGTCATCTAGAGAACCCTTTGATCATAAGAATTCGACAACTGGTAGAATTTGTAATTTCCCAGTGTGCTCAGAAAATTATTAGCTCTGCCTGGATCGTATCCATTTGCGCCTCTTCCTAGTGGCAGGATGGTGATTTCTCGACCCTTCGATATAACAAGCGTAAATTATGCTGGACCCTTCTATATCCGAGGCGCTGCCAATAATTTATTACCAAGGAAAATATATATTCTCCTGTTAGCCTGTGTGACCGATCTTTATAAAGGTTCTTTGCAAGAAGGGGAAAGCCAAGTATTAATTATTCTGACAATGCCAAAACATCCAAAAGTACCTTCAAAGAGTTCATAATTTTTATCGATGCCATGGGTAGTCAATTGCTACGAGGTTTTGTAAGCAACAAGAGTTTTCACTGAAAGCTCAACGCTGAAAGAGCCACTTCGTGAGGTGGTTTTTGGGAGCGGCTTGTCAAAAACATTGTAATAATTTCAATGGTAACTATTGAGAGATTAGTTCTGAATTTCGAACGTTACTCACCGCAGTCGAGAGTATCATCAGTGCCAGCCCTTTAACGTATATTTCATATGACCCCAACGATCTAAATCATCTAACGTCATTGTATTTCTTAACAAGTCATTTTTGCTATTCCAACTTATCACCACAAATGCGGTGAGCTTTGTCTTAAATGTAGTTCACCTTAAAGAAGCTTTGGGAGCTAGAGTCGTTTCAGCAGATACGTGTCCTTCATCTTTTCAAGAAGGGTACTTCTTCCGTTTTTTTCCGTTTTGAAAATGAGTATTTCATTTTGGAGACGAGTATTCTGTGGTTTACTGTGTCGAATGCCTTTGAAAAGTAAAGGAGTCCCAGGAACGAAACAAGATCACTATCCATGGCACGTCTAAGATCGTCCGTAACTTTTAGGAGAGCCGAAATACAACTATGCTGTTGCCTAAAACCAGACTGATGAATGCTCAAGAGTTTGTTATTTTTAATATAGCTGGAGATTTGCTCATGCAATATTTTTTCCATAACCTTAGATAAAAACGGGAGTATAGATATCGGTCTAAATTCAGGTGGAGATAAACGAGTGGCTTCCTTCTTTACAATAGGTATAACTTTTGCTACCTTCCATGCAAATGGAAAAGTCTTAGTTAGGATGATTGTGTTGAAAATATGCGCTAGAGTAGGCAGAATATGTGGAAGTAATGTCTTTAAGAATAGAGGATGAATATCATCCAATCCCATAGCTGTCGATTTTATTTTGAGTACAGCTCTTACCACATCAGTTTCATCTATTGTATTAAATTGAAAATTCCTCTGGTTATTAGCATTAATAGGAGTAGCAAAATTAGAATCTATAGGATCTAGTGAGAGACGTTGAACTTTGGCATCATCTATTTATTTCGCAAGAAATAAGTAAAAAAGTCGATCAATTGCGAAAAGCTAAGACAACTCTATTGCGAAGGCATAACACTGGCAGTAGGGTGGTCATATGGCTGAAAATGCAACTTGATCGTGATGATGACATCAGGAGGACTGACAAAAATACTGTGAATCATAAGCAATGACAAAAACAACAAAACCTACCTAGGAGTTTACAGAAACATAATACCACCAGAGTTTCAAACTACTACACCAATCTTTCTTTCTTTCTCTCTCTCTGTCTATCTACAAAATGTTCGTGTCCTGTAATAATATAAGGGTATTCATATCCCCTTTGGCGCGAGCAAATTATAAAAAAAAGAGTTATTTTTACTTAACCAAGTTTCGAATGAAATCCAAAAACTACAACCCCTTATTTTTTGACTTAAAGTAAATAATTCTAATTATTTACAATCTAATTTATTGCAAATGTTTATTTATTACTTGCGGCAATGAGCAAACTAGGGTAATTCATATTGTACTTATAGAATAGTTCATTATACAAATTCAAAATATTTGCATACATCAATAATTTCAAAATTGAATCTGAAGCAACAGTTTACATTTTGTTGTTGTTTGAAAGATGTTAAATTAAGTTGAAGGAGAGAGACAACAGCGCGAAGAATTATTCCTTTGGGATGCGGGACGTTATCCACCGTAATATTAAAGACTTAAAGGAGGAAGTATGACATGTTTGTATCATTATTGAGGGAGACTAAAGCAGGGGTTTTGCATGACGCGCGAGGCGTTATTGAGGATAATATTACGACGAAGATCAAGGGAATTTATTGTACCTTTTATGATTTTACATAGACACATTTCTCCCAGGTAGATTCTCCTATTACAGAAAGAAATGATATTCAAGGTGGTTAATCTAGCGGATTAGTTTTAATATGATTTGTGAAATTGATGGAACACAAAACGGGTGAAGTTTTTTTTGTACTCTTTCGTATATTGGATCCTGGATGAGGCTTGCATATTCTAGAATACTTCTGACTAGAGAATAGAAAATTGTTATGAGGGTTGGAATATTAGAGAAGTGTTTCACAACTCTAAATAGAAAGAGTTTTACTGGGTTTTTTGAAAATAGATGAATAATGGGGAGTCAAAGGTACATTGTATATTTTTATAAAAAATTACGTATAATATTGTGGTATGCATTCTGGAGAAAGATAGTACTGCGCATTTGGAAACGTGCAAAGGTAGGTGATTATTTGAACACCAGGCTATTAACCATTCAATGTATTTTATTTATTTTTTGCAAAATCATACAGTCGTACACAAAGTTAATTTTCCTGAAGAATTTGAAATCATCCGAATAAAGTAAGAGGGTAATACAATTTTACTTTTCAGGTCGTTTAGAAAGGTCAAAAAGATAATTAGACCCAGTAAGGGGCCTTGGGGACACCTGAAGATGGAATGATAGTAAATGACTTCCTTCCACTTATATATTACAAACTACAGTCTGCTAACGCTCCAAGTGTAAGCATTTGATCTATAATATTTGTATGACTGATTTTACCCAATGCATTAATCAAATCAATGAATAATACATCGACTTGGCCACCAGTCTTTAGTTGCATACATGTGTATCTGTGAACATGGAAAGATTTGTATTAGCGGAATGACCAGGAATAAAACTATACTGGCTATCCCTTGAGTAGATTAACCTCCGGAATGATATGGATATACATAAATGAATTTTGTCGAATATCAGTGAAAGAGGATTGAGATTGGTCTGTAGATAAATTGAGGGATGAGGGATCACCGTTTTTAAATATATATATATATATATGTATGTAAATAGGATATGAAGTGGTTCGAGTATTGATTCAGAGCAATTTTTATAGAATACATTACGAGTAGGGATGCCATCCGTTCAGCAGTCTTGTGTATGTGGCAACTCCGCACAGACTCCACTAATGCCACTACGCTAATATATTCTAAATGGCTAAATGGCAACTCGGCACAGTCTCCGCTAACACCAATACGCTAATAAATTCCGACTAGTCGAACTGGAAGTAAAAACGTCATCAATAGTACGATGCGCTTATACGTCCTCTCCCTCACTCGCAAGAGTGTAGGGAAATACGGACGGGGCGTTATAGGACAGATTATACCTACTCAGGTTTCCTTGGGCAGCAAACGCAATTTTTTATTTCTCACACAAGTAATAAAATCTTCCTGTGGTAAAGGTTCCACAAGTGGTGACCCCGTTTCGAAGAAAACCATTTGTAAAGTGGTTCTTCAATCTACACATCGAAACAGAATAAATTCGCGTTTGATATAATGCCAAATCTCGAACAAAACGCTTTATCCCCAGACAACGAGACGAGCAATAAGTCACAACCCCTGGGAAGCGGTGATACACAAAGCTCAACAATAGCGACGAGTAGAATTCCAATGTCTACTCTTCAACACACGAATATCGAGGCGTGGTTTCGAAGTTTGGATTTCTGGTTCTCAGCCACAGCAATAGTGGGGGACAGTCAGAAATACAACACCGTTTTGGCGTCACCAAATTCTGAACCAAATCAAAGGTATAATTAAAGCAACCCCAAACTCAGGTAAATATGAGTACATCAAGCATTCACTCATCGCACATTTCGCAGATAGTCAACAACGGCGCCTGAACCGCTTACTTTTTAATTCATTTTTATTTAATTCTTTTTTTTTAAACTTACATACTAGACAAAAATGATTAAATCTAAAGTAAAACTAACATTTATCTTAATCTAGCTTACTGGCTCTTAACGAGCACTCTAAACTTAACTATATCCTTATTATTACTGCCTTTCGGCCTTAAATCTACCAATTTTTGTATTTTGCGCTGTTTTTTAATTTCCAAGAAACTTGCTAAAAACTTGGACTCTTTATTATTTTGTTTTTCTTAAAACTACCTAAAACTACTTAAAACTACCTAAGCTACTTAAAATAAAATAAATATAATCAGGGTGATGAGCAATCTCTCGATTGGTCACCATCCCGATTGCGTCGATAGGCGCCTGGCAGTCGCCAACATGGTGCACACGCGCCGCCGGGACTTGAGCGAGGCCATAAGCGTCGGTCAAGTCTCGGTAGCACTCATTCATGTTAGCGAGCCCGGCCCCTCCCAAAGACCCCCTAAAATACGCTTAACTAACTTATAAACTAGCTTAAAACTAAGGAGGATGTTACCTAGGTAACGCACCGACCCGGGAGAGCGTGTCTGCCCTCACCTCTTCCTCAAGCCACCAAAATTCGGTGAACTGCTTTAAGGTATCGACAGTGTCTCTATCCGCAATTGCGGTATTAAAACGGAGGAGCTCCTGAGCATTGGCGGCGTACCCGTCGTGGATGAGCCGCTTATCCCTCGCCCCGCGGTGGCTGTGGTACACAACCGGCACACCATCTTTGCTTTGGACTAACCCTTTCATGTCTGCATGAAGAAATGCCTCAGGCGGGACAAAGCCAGACCGGAGCGTACTCTCGTGGTACATTAAATTCGGGTAATAACCACCCGAGATCAGATTATTAGCGTTGGCCATCGCCCTTGCAACGTGCCTTCGAATCACCTTAATTAGGAAATTGTAAATCCTATTCAATTGAGCCCCATCGCATAGGGTCTTGTTAGGATAATATTTTATGTACTCAGACTCGGGAGTTCTAAACAACCCTAGGCAGGTCCTGAGACACTGTCTCTCAAACACCCGAATCTTTTCCATATAGGAAGGCGCTATATTGAACCAAATGGGACAGCCATAAGCGATGATCGGCCTTATAAGGGCCACGTAGCATATGACCTTTACTCTGGAAATCAGTTGACTGCTGCGAAACAGTCTCCTTGTCAGAGCATAGGCCCTCTTGGCCCCAGAAAGACAAGCATCTATATGTTTGTCAAAATATAGATACTGGTCGAGCCAGATGCCAAGATATCTGACCACGCTTCGCACCGCCAATGGCTGTCCATTTTGTCCAATAATGGCTAATTTTCGCCAGTTTTTTCTGGTATTCCTAGAGGCCCTAGCCAATGGAGTTCTAAACAGTATTGTTTCCGATTTTTGGAAATTGATTTTCAATTTCCAATCATCGCAATACCTCTTAATTTGATCGAAGTCACGCTGCAACAGGCTGTTGATGACCTCGACTTTTGGACTTGATCTGTACGCCACTAAATCGTCTGCGTATGCTATAGCATGTCTGAGGGAACCCACCAGATCACTCGTGTAGGCCTGAACCGCCTACTAAATGGGATGACACTCGGTGACCAAAAGCCGAGTTAACTATTCTACGAAATGAAGCGCGTGGCTGGTACTACTATGCCCGATGACGCGTTGAAAGGGTTATGGGCGCAACTGCTACCCGATCATGCTAAAGCTGCCATGGCAAAACAAAAACTCTTCAGGTCTTTAGCAATCTTTGGCCATGGTGAACTTTTACCCCAAATTCATACCCAGCGCTGTCGTCAACCAAGCATAAGATGGACCGCAGTCAGAAGAAGCATTTAGCAATACCAAGTCTGACCTGTCGAATGCGACACTTCTGGCATTTCCGAAGAAAAATGCAGAACTATCATTAGCAGTTGACGCATTTGACGTAACGGTGGGTGCAGTATTGCACCAAATGGTCAACGGCAGCATGCAACTGCATGTACATGGGCGTAATACACTTCAGGTATATGATTGAAGGACGAAGGCGTCATATACTCACTGACCATAAGCCGCTTACGTAGGCAGACGATCGCACAGAAAAGGAATAGATCAACACCGCGACAAATTCGACACCTTGACTTCATTGCATAATTCATGACCGATATTCGTCACGTCTCAGGGGTATCAAATGTAACCGCAAACCTGTTGTCTAGAATCAGTGTAATCGACTACGCAAGGATCACAGATGACCAGAAGAACGACGAAAAACTTAAGAATATTGAAGGTAATAACAAAACTTCACTAATTTTCAAAAAGTTTATCATTCCTGGCAGTAATCGCAGCGGTGCCTGCTATACATCTACCACGCGCCTGCGGCCGTTTGTGACCAAGCAGTTTAGAAAGCAAATAATCGAGGACATGCACAAGCTTTCGTACCCAGGAGCAAGAACAAGAACAAAACTCGTCACCGATCGCATCGTATAGGCAAATGTAAAGGACTTCACCGAATTTGTCAAACAGTGTCTACAGTGCCAAAGCTCAAAAGTAAGAATGCACACGACGACCAGATATATCGAAATATACTTCACCATCCGCTCGTTTCGGACACGTAAACGTTGACATTGTTGGTCCCTTCCCTCTGAACAGGGGGCAAAGATACTGCTTGTCAATAATCGACTGCTTCGCAGACATGACAGTCAAAAGTGAAGCTACAGCTTTAATAGAAGGATGGATAGCGCGGTTCCGGACACCTACGTCGATCACTAGCAACCATGGTCGACAAATCGAAGCGTCATTTTTTCAAGAACTGGCCCGAAAAAGTGGTATCAATCAAACCCGCACTCTAAAAGGCATGTAAATCAAGATAGACCAGGAGACCTTTAATTAATTCAAGCGATATGATGGGCACAAGTACTTTGGTACTTACGACCTGATACCAAGCTTGATGGTCAGTACTCAGAAAACTGGCTTTGAAATGTTGAGAGATAGATACTGTGTTGTGTGCAGTTTCAATCCGGATTCGTTTTGATATTATCTTCTACACTTCGAATAAAGTTATTGTGACATTGCTTTAATTCAACTTGAAACTGTGACCGAAGGTACGTGCACGTGACCTCATGAATAACAGTCATCTGCTCTAATATATGTATGAATTTTCTTGAGAACCAAGATGGTTAGTTCGAATTTTTCAGATTGTTCGTTGGAATGTATTGACTAATGACAGAGTTGATAATATTAACGAACTCGTCGGTGCTGAACCTCATATAAAGGTTATCTTTTTTGCACCAATTTTAGTGAGGCAGATTGGAATCTCCTAGATATAAAATGGAAGAGTTGTATGGAAAGTTGAATCCAATTTAATTATCCAAAACACCCGCATAAAACACTTGAATGGTTCGAGTTTGGGAAGTTTAGAGAGATTCGAGTTTGGGGAGATTTATTTGGGAATGGTTCGAGTTTGGGGAGATGTTTGGTGAGTGTTTGGGTTAGAACCAACAAATAGGGTTCACGTTCGTGCTGAATCCTAATATTACAAAAGTCACTTTAACTTATTTCTTTTCACGCATTAGAAAAACCCGATTCCAATGCAATTATATTCTCGAATTTTTTAAAAAATAAAAATTAACAAAATTTAGTGTACACTGTCAGGCTGGTAATTTGAAAACAATCCATATAAACTAAAATAGACATTTTGGTTGATCTGTTCGGCCATTTGTAAAGTACCGTCAAATTGTTAACCCACTGCCCCCAGATATGAAGTTTCAAGAAAATCTGTATGGCCGTTTAGACTGCAGTTGGCCATACATACAGACAGACAAGCAAAATTGACAGACCCACTTTTTTAAGTTTCTCTATTATATGATAGTAATGTCAAGTTTGATCCAAAATTGTCGAGATCGACAATTTTCAGGAAACCAATTGAGTACTTCAGCTGTTTATAATGCTTTGGCACCAATGGAAAATTATTGAAATTTGCATTGTATACATTCATACATATATTGACACTTCTGAACGCACTTCTGCTACTAAACGAAGTTTTCTTTTACTCATTCTTTCTCTCACTATTCTTTTGTTTTCTTATGACCTTCACTTGTTCTTCAACTATCTAGCAAGAAGCATTTAAATAAAGTTCTTTTTAACATAACCCTTTTATTGGAAGTCAATTCTTTTATTTCAACTGCAATGTGGGATAACAATTTAACAGAAATTCATCAGGGTCTTTCTGCTGCAAAATTTATATTTAAGGACGGTTCCCAGGAGGAATATTAAGTTTTTTAATTAGCTGACCAATATCGCTAAGACTGTTTTGGACTTGGTTTTTGTGATTCTACAGGCCGATTTCAATTAGATATTTCTTACTTTCACCTATAAGGCAAGCAATGGTTTCGTGAAAAATTTTCAACTCGAGATTTTGACAGTGCTTTTGTGCTCAGAAAATGTACAGAAACACAGTATCATATCTCCGTGGTGCGAAATGAATCAATTTACGCTTGAACAACGTTGGAAAATGTTGTAAACTTATTTCCAAAGTGAGTGCTGCGTGAAGTTATTTTTCATAAATAATAAAAGTAGAAGCAGTAAAGTAGAAGTTAATCATTTGCGCAAACCGCTTCACGCTTTAGCGTCACCATTGTGTTCTGACAGTAAAGATTGAAATTTCTGCGAAAACAATGGTATGTAAGCACAAATCCGAGGACAGACAGCTGGGCGGTAGTTACCAAGAAATAATGGATTAATAGCTTCATAAACCATTAATTGCGCAAATTTATTAGCGCACTTAAGGCTTATACTTACCAGAGTGCGGTCATTAAAAACAAGGTTAAAATGTCTATGAACATACGTGCTATTTAATTTGTGTGCTCTACACGTTTAGCAAAAATAGTACTAGAAGATGTACCTCTGATAGATTGACGTCAGCCTAGCAGGGACCATTCTAAATAATTGTGGATTTTTTTTTCCTCCATTACTAACATAATTAGTAAAGACACATCTGCTACCTATTAAAGTACCTATTAAGAACTTATCACGCAAATACGATATAATTCTTCAAAGATCATTTTGGATATGCAGGAGGGCCAACGGGAAGTCATGTGGCCTGAAACTGAAACAGGTCCACTGGATATACGAATGCGTAATAAAAATTATATCATCTTCTACGGAGTAGTTGTATGGTGGCTAGTGACAAATAAAAAGTACGCAAGAGACTTGTTAACAAAGGTGCACCGTATGACCAGCTTGGGCATTACAGGATCATAATCCTCAATACCAACAGCGGTCATAGAAGTGATCCTAAACATCCTACCAGTGCACCTCGAAGCGAAGAAGATTTCTGGTATGTCGGCCGCAAGGCTTAGAATCAGCGGCCTTTTTAAGGAAGGCGCATGGGCATCGGAAATTCACCAAAATTATAAAGAAATGACACCATTCATCACTAATGTTGTTGTTGAAAAATCTTATACGTTCACCAACAACTTCGAAACAATTTTCCCCCAAGAGGATCGAACGGAAGGACGACAAGAAACTCTAACGGGTCAACTGTATATACAGACGGCTCTAAAATATCAGGGGAATCAGAAGCTGGCATCTTCTGTTCTAACCCTCCGATTGAACTTACTATTCACCTAGAACCATTTGTAACCGTGTTCCAAGCAGAAGTCCTTGCAATTATGAAAGCAACAGAAATACTCGCAGAAGACACAAGAGAAGAGAGGCAAATAGACATCTGCTCGGACAGCAAAGCAGCAATTGGCGCGATCACAAACTCTGTGCCAAAATCACGACTAATAAAGGAATGCAAAATTAAACTGAATATACTTGCCAGGCGTAATAGAGTCCGCCTTAAATGGTCACCGGGGCATGAAGGTGTACCGGGTAACGAAAAGGCAGATGAACTAGCAAGGAAAGGAGTGAGTGACACAGAACTGAATCCTGTTAAGACTATAGGGGTCCCTCTGACAACTATTAAAAAAAGATTTGACAGGAGTTCATTAACTACTGGACGAATCTAAACACGTGTAAAGTGGCCAGATCAGTGGTAACAGAACCGAGTAACAACACAGCTAATAGCGATCAACTCAAGCAGAACACAGTTAACAGCGATGGTTGGACTTTTAACAAGGCACATCAATCTCAATAAATACTTGTTCAGAATCGTTCTAGCTGAAACAACTATCTGTGCCAACCGTGAGGAGGAGGAGGAAGATATAGAACACGTCCTCTGCCTCTGCCCTGCAACAGCGAGATAAAGACTGAAGATACTGGGATCCCCAAGGATACCGGATTTAACACACCTCAGTAAGAAAGGAATCGTGATATATTGGAGTTCGCTAGACGAACAAGACGAATCTCCTTTTTGATACTCCCATGATCCCAATACCTACATCCTCTCTCATCACTTAATTCCCATATTACATTACTTTTCCTACAGCTCAATAGACGAGGGGAACACAACGGGCCCAGTGGAGGTCTAAGTGAAGAGCATAAGCTCACCCTCTTAAACCAACCAACCAACAAGCCCTCGGTTCAAATTCACCCACCATACTGTCTTAAAGTTGTGATTTGGTATCACTCTTGTATTGAAGATGGAGTTTCTTTTTACCAAAAATATAATGTTACTTTTATTTGTAAAGTACGATTATTTTTGGAGAAGTGTACAGGGTGCGGCAAAAGTAACTATCATATATGATGTAAACAAATTTTAACTTATTTGTTTACGAATATTTTATCATTTTTTTTTTTAAATTTCACAGATTAAAATTGGGAAAAATAGAACGCCATACAACTGCGCAAAGAACTAAGGTTGTTCTTATATTCATACAGGAGAAATTATGGTGGAGGAATTGCTCCAACTGGTCTAACCCTTCGTCCGCTGGTGGAAAAAAATTGACAATTTCGGGGATCCCAAAATCCCCAAGGACAAGGACAAGTATCAAGGACAAGGATCGGCTTTAGATTTGGTTTTAGCCATCGACGCTCTACGCTTCGTTCTGCTGACATGCATGAACAAATTCCGCAAACTACGAGTAAATATAATCTCCCAATATACTTGATCCCAAGAAAGATGGCAACCTTACTTATTTTACTTAACGTTGTGTTTAAAATGAGTAGGAACACAACTTTGCAGTTACATTTGAACGTTATGAACGATTTTATTTATTTTTTTTTTTGTCTTAGGAACAAACATAGTTGCCATTTTTACTGCACATACATATGTACAGTAGAGACCAAAAACAAAAGCAATTGGTCTTGTCTTAAATAAGAACTCTGCCATTTTACATGGTAGTACTTTGAAATTTTGCACAAACTTTTAAAACTGATTTTTTTTCCTTATGCAGAGTCAATTTTTATGAAATCTAACTGCCAGATAATTATTATATTAAAAATGTTCGCAAAAGTGGGTTTGAAGGCGAGCTAAAAAAATGCAAGTACTTAAAAAAAAACTCCAAAATTAACGGATTTATTCATTTTTTTAACATAATATTAGACATAATAAGGAAAATAACTTAGTACTTTGTTGTGTACCTCTTGTTAGTAATAACGACAAAATCTATTAGGCATTGAGTCAACCAGGGAAACCAATAAACCCGGGGATATTTGGTCCCATTCTGACCTTATTCGTTCCATCAGCTCAGTGAAATTTGATGGCTTTCGATTCCTTTTCTCCCGATCTACAAGATCCCATAAATTTTCTATGGGATTGAGGTCGGGAGATATATATGTACTTATATAATTGTAAGTACATATGTAATTGCAAGTTTCCTGAAATTTTTGGATCTTAAGATATTGATTAAACTTGACATTACTGTGATAAAGAAACTCAATAAAATGGGTTTCTCAATTCTGTCAATCGAGTCAAAATCGGAATTTTCATTCTAACCCCAAAAACCGGTTTTCTCGGAAGTAGCTGTAACGATTTACCAGGTTTTTTTTTTCAAAAAATGCGCTTAACGGTAGGTACTTATGGCAATTAAACGGTTTCTTAAAATTCGGCATTTCTCTGCTATGAATCGATCGAATTTGCTCGAAATCAATATTTGACAAACTTTGGAAAAGCTTAAAAAAAATTTTAATTTTATTTTTAATAAATACGTTTTTTAACGATTTCGTTTAATTGCAAATCAATCAGATTTAAAATTTCAATAAAATCAAAAAAAAAAAAAAAATCCAAACAAATTTTTTTTAAGCAAGTACGCGTGACCCAGTTGTTTATTTTTTTATGACTTTTGCCAATATTCTGAATACGTTGGTAGTTTGGAACTGGTGATATATGTAGTTAAATTATTACAGACAAATGCTGGGATTGCACTTTATGCTGTTGTACACCTTCCATTATCATTGAGCTGTTCCGCCGTTATACGTAGGACGTTTGATGATTCGGTACAATAATATATTATAGATAACATGTTTTTTTCGGCAAAAATCAATTTTATTTTTTAACATAATCTCCTTATAACTCGATGTATAATACTTAGTCCAGCGATTCTCCAACTGTTTTGAGCCGTCCTTAAAAATAGGCCTCTATTGCGGCGATAACCTCTTCATTTGATGCGAATCTTTTACCTCCAAACCATTTCTTCATGTTTGAAAACAGAAAATAAACGCAAGGGTCTAAATTTAGAAAATATGGTGGATGGGGAAGCAATTCGTAGCGCAATTCATTCTGCTTTGAAGTGGTCATCCGTGTCCGTTTCTAGTCCAGAGTGAGCAATCACGGCACCCATCACGCCGACAGCTTACTCATATCCAAATAATTGTGAACCCGATCATTTGATATGCCTACAGCCTTAGAAATTTCACGCACTTTAATTCTCCGATTGTCCATCACCATACCATGAATTTTATCAACAATTTCTGGTGTGGTGACCTCAGTTAGAAGTCCAAAACGCTCAGCATCCTTTATGCTCATATCACCGCATCGGAAATTTCGGAACCATTTGTAAATCATTTCAAGCGACGGTGCCGTAATATATATCCAACTTTGATTTGATTTCCGTAGCTGTTTTCTTCTTCAAATAATGTTTTATCACTACACGAAATTCAATTTTCTCAGTGTTTTGCAAAAATACGAGAAACAAATGTCAATTTGCGGCTGGCACCGCCATCTGTCGAGATTGTACTGAATTATCAAACGTCCCTCGTATGTAGAGTTTGAGTTTCATTAGTCCGCGATGTTTTTACTTTGGTTTTGATAGAAAAACTGAAAAGAAATCTTAAAGAACGTTAGAAATACATAAAAATAGGCGAAAGAATTTAGACAAAAAGTAAAATGAACGAATGGATGCTACCACAAGCAGCTTACGCACGTTACTGCTCCCTCAAAAATGAATCAACTAAAACAGATTACGCAATTCGCAGGTCATATTCATCTGTCAAACAAACGTTACGCCACATGGGCGCAGAACGGAAGTGAGAATTGGCGGTCTTTTTTTTTTATTCTGAGATAAAATTTAGATTTTTTTTTGTAAAACATTAAATATATTTTGAATAGTACATAATTTTTAAAATTTGCTGTTGTTCTGTATTTGAGTGTAATAACTATTTTAAAAAAACAGCATTACATACCAGTTTTCATGGCTTTTCGAAGGGACGTTGGCTTTATTTCTGTAAGAGGAATATAAAAGACGATTTTTTGAACAATTTGGGACATGAGATTGGTATGATGGTATACTGATGTTTCTCTTCAATATAATAAAAGTGCCAAACGGTATACATATGGTACCTTGAACCCAAGAAATAATAGTCAGTTGAAGAATAAAATCTTTGATATGTAAGATGATATTGACAATTCATATTTCTGGGCCAACCCCCTCAATGAGAGACGCCTCTTGAACCCATTGGAGGGAATAATGGCTGGTATGGTTTCTCTAGAAATGCGGTCAACAGCGGCGGACTGGCACATAATTTATCAATATATTTAATGATTGAATTATCTGATGAGGCAAACATTAGATCTAAACAAAAATTATTCTTTTCTGCCGCTAGATATACTCCCGAATTCGGAAATTAAGATTTGCGAAAATAAAAACCCAAGAAAACGAAAATGTTAATAAATTATAAACCGAACAAAACCAGCTTTTTTTTATCATATTTGTTGTGTATGGTCATGGTCAATTCATATAAAAATAAAGCAAACCAAATCTAGAAATAAACGTCAAATTGTTACTTGCGCTCTTGTGACGTACATGCGCAGAACAAAGTAAAAAATGTACACCACCACTGCGCTATCTGAAACAGCTGTTGGATGACAGTCATCAATTGACAGTGACAGTTGGTGGAAAGATCAGCTAATGATGAAAGCACTGGTGCAGAGCACAACATTGGCTATCAAACTGTAGGGAGTGTTCAACAACAACATCTTTAAGTCGAGAGCCATCTGCCAGCAATAATAAATTAATGGAATGGAAATATTAATCTTAGAAATTCTAGAATAATATCGTAAAACGTATCAGGTTTATCGAGCAAGTGCTTATGTACAGACTGATTTTATTTTGTTAATCAATTTGAGTTTTTATTTGGAATTTGTTAACAGAGAGTACGAATATATATGTAGGTATTGTAGATATCATACGAGTATATATATTATTACCTTACTTTGAGAATAAATTTGTGAACTATCAGCCATATTAATAAACGTTATACGCAGTGGATAATTAATACATATTTTTGACACTTAACTGGAGTTTTCTGATTGGTGAATAACTAACTCACCGATTTAGACTGTTAATGTATTGATAACTTTACAAAGTAGTGAGTGCTTGCTAAATTGTTGCAAAAATATTGTGGATTTCTTAGTTTATATTTGTTTCTTGTATCAATTATTGATAAAAACTGAAGCAAAATAAATTGGCTTATTCGTTTGAAACTAACAGACAGACGTAAAAAAAATATAGCAAACGGTTTAATCCAATTATAAAACTTACTGAGTATGAGTTCAAGGCAAAATATAGATACTTAAATAACAATATGAGAAAATTAATAGAGAAGACCTAGATGCTGATAGAAGGGGTGAATGCATTTCAGTTCATCTCCATGGTACTGGGGTCACAATGAGGTGAGAGTGCATTAATTTGTTTTAAACTCAGTGCAGATTCAAGACGACGGTGCGGATATCCATGACATTAGCTAACCCACCCCAAACATGATTTGCGCTAGGGTATCTATACTCGTAGCATTTGCCTTAAAATCGAAGGAAATAATTAAAATACCAGAAGTTATTTCAGACCAGACTCACATAATACGCGGTTTCCCCCACATAAAAGGCGCAATAGACTGTACCCTTATAAAAATTAAAAGGGTGGGCGGTGTATCTGGGCAGTTTTATGTAAATAGAAAGGGTTTCTTTTCTATCAACACGCAAGTCGTTTGCGACGCCTAATTTAAAATAGGGGATATTATTGCTCACTGGCGCGGAAGGACCCACGATGCCAGAATTTTTAGAGAAAGCAGATTTCAGAGGACGCCTATTAGAAGATGGTGGTTATGCGTGTACCAACCACCTTTTTACGCCCATTTTAAATTCAAGAAATCCGGCAGAAGAAAACTATAACATTACTCATATCGCCATCCGAAATGCAGTTGAGCGAACTTATGGTGAAAATATCAAATTATACTCACGGAAATGAGAGGTACTTCGGAAAATGTTAAAACTCCCATAGTATCATTAGGTGTTCTACATAATCTGCCTATTGAGCACAATCATACGATATTGAAATTCTATTTTCTGATTCAACATTGTAATCCAGTGCATAACAGTGAACACCCAAAAAAAGAGAAAAAAACATAAATAATTCTTTTTTTATAATAACTATATCTCTGAAAGGAGTGATACTAGATTACAATCAACAAGCAATTCAGCAAATGCAGAAAATGCAAACAAAGCATTCATCAATACCTATTTTACATAAATGTCGATTCTTCCTAACATTCAAATTAATCTATTTTATTAATTCAGATAATCATAAATAGTAAATAGTATGTACATAGAAGAGCTAAAATATTAATAAACATACACATTCATTATGAAAAATAACTAAGCTAACTTTGGAGCTAATTTTAACAAAAATAATTGACTGCTGTCAGTTTTAAAAAATAGTTGTGCGAATAATTTTTTTAGAATTAGTATTTCAAGTTCTACTTTTTCCACATCCCGTTGTCGGCATAATTTTTCCAACTTTAGTATCTGCATTCGCTCTTCGTGTTCCTCAATCATGTGCTTCTTTCTCAGCTCGAACAGCTCTTTTTCGCGGTTTCTAAAAAGTATTTTGTCATAAATTAAACAATTCAAATTCATTGTACACACGTATGTATGTATGTATGTATACTGTGAATTTGATAAATTCGGTGATTATTACAAAATTATGATATTTAACGTTACTATTTTACATTGTAGTCGCTAATTTGTCTGTTTTGCATTTTATTGGTATTGATGTGCTTGCTGTACTGCTGGTGCTTTCATACCGTTTTTTGTTAGTTTTATTTGTGTTATTTTCTGTAAATGCAGAACTGCGTTCATAGATTGATTAATATTTGTTACTTCACCTTTATTGTCCGCTACTTCAGTCGCCACGAATACTTCTAAAACTCAAACAATTTCATCTCCAAGTACCTACCTGAAAAGAATCAAGTATTCTGTTGCACATAGAGAGCTTTTTGTTTTACTTCAAACAAATAATTATTAAGTACATACATGTGGAGCTAGTGCATCGCTGTCATACATGTTGTAATTCACTTGAAACTCATTTGTTGAAAGTCACATAATTTCAGGAGACACCTCGCTTGGATATTTTGAAAGTGGAGCACCACGTGTAGTATGTCTTTGTTTTCGGTATTCGGAATCCGTTTGCTTCGCCTTAGCTTCCATGCTTCGCCATTGAAACTGAAGCTGAGCCTGATCTCGTTTAACTGCCCGAACACAATGGTGAAGTTGAAGCTGCAGTACGCAGCGCTGTTAAAGTTAAAATACACGTACTCCTTATAGCTGCAGCTGAAGTACGAACAGTTGCTGCAGCACAAGTTGAGTAAACTTCAACTTCCGAATGATCTGCACTACTTTTTGACAGTTAAAAACAAAAACAAACAAATGAAAATGGCAGAGCCGCCTACGGAAAAATTCATAGCATGCGATTTCTTCTTCCTCAGTCATTATTATAAAAATTATAATTATAAAATCCACCACAAAAAACATTTTCACGAAACACAGCGAGAATAACTTTCCGTTTTGACAGCTTGACCAATTAAGCTGCGCTTCACCATTGTGTACGTGCATTGCTACTTTAGTGAGCGACTTATTTGACATCTGCTGCAGCGCTTCTCCATTGTGTTCCGGTAGTAACACTGCTCGCTTTGTTGAATCATTGAATCCACGAATGAATTAAATATACAAATCAAATTACAAAAAAAAACTCGCAGTTAATGATTTTTTGCATCGGAGTTTTTACTTACGAATTCATTGTGCATATCTAGCTCTTTTTCCGTTTGTTTGTATTTACATACAGATCTTTGCACACAGATCTTTGAGCAAAGCCTAACATTTTTTTTTAATTATGAATATGAAATTGCTATTAATATCATACTGTTTATTATTACCTTATCGTTTGAATTCTCATTTTATAATCTTTTTGGTTTGTTTTGAATTAATCCCATTGTTGTGTAGTCGCCAGTTACAAAACCGTTATTTGAATAGGTACTCAATTATTGTGACATTTCACTCGAATGTAATAGATTTGGGATTTTTTTGGTAAAAATAAGAACAGTTGTTGCCATTTTCAGATTATATTTATGGCTAAAACGGCAAATAGTTATTGTACAGAGAACACATTTTTATTAATGACTATAGTTAATAAAATAGTGCGCTAACTACGAGTGAGTTAACTCATTGGATATCCGAGTATTTGTTTTTTTTTTTTTTATTAATAAAGGGGTACAAATTTATGTGGCTGCCAGCAATAAGACTACAAGCTATAGAAAGAGCAAGTGGATTTTTTGGATTTACAAGAGACCTTAAAGGAATCCTCCGTACACTTAAACCATTAAATGGAAAAACGTTCTTAAGCTTGCACTTTGATAATATAAGTTTTTGGATAGTTCCAACATATGTGAACTACAATCATTGGGACGATGATTTTGGGGAATTAAAGGAGACTTTATTATGTTGCGATTATCCAATCTTGATAATCATATTCGTAGGTGACAAATGTATAGATAGGTAATGAATCGAGATCTGAAAGCAGGTTAGCTATCTAATTTCGACAATCGAAGGATATAGTTGTTAATATTTAGAGCTGTGTAGTAACTGGGCTTTGAATCTAAAATGGAAGAAGCACTTCGGATAAAAAACATTATGCTATTTAGCAAACTGATATGGAATCAGGCCCTAAAATGGGTTGTAACGATACAAATACCAAGTACTTTTGGCATTAATACTTTTCACCGATACTTATTCGCTATCGAAAAGAAAATACTCGGTGTCGAATGAAAGGTAAAGAATAAAAAACTTTCTTATAAAAGTCTGCGACCAAAGACACGCGAGCGGGAAACCATACAAGCAAATATTTTCTCCCACTTGTGGGAGACATCTCCAAGTTTCCTGAGTTCAACAGAGTGCGAAGTTCTTTGAAATTAGAAATCTTTATTTAATTGCGACAGCCTTTTTAATAATTTTGATTTTGTCACTGTCTTAAGTATGTACCTATGTCAGCAAGAACATTTATTGGGACGCTTCAGTGGTATTTAAAACTTTAGCTGTTGTGGTTTGGAATTTGTATTGGACTTTTAGTTCAAATGCAGTGAAATATTTCTACTCAGAGGATGACTTCTTTCGATTTTTAAGAGATATTATGACATAATTTGTGACTGTGAAATATTCAAAGCTATTTACTAGCTTTGTGAAAGCAAAGTACGTTTTTTTTTTTTTTTTAATAAAACGCCTGCATTATAGAATGCGAATGCCTATATCTTTCGTTAAGGAGATAATATTTATTGTAGTTTAAAATTAAAATATTTGCATTCTATTAAAAGGTGGGTGTGTCTGTGGGCTGATTTTAAAAATATTTACACTTGTACTGTTTCGGGTCCTAAGAAAGTTATATACCAAATATATATATGGACGGCCCAAAAAGTTGTGATATACGGACGGACGAACGGACGGACATCGCTAGATCGACATAACTTTTGACGATGATCACAAATGTACGTATATATACTTTGGGGTCTACCGCTATTATTGCTCTATGTTACAAACTACTAGTAATGGTATAAACATAAAGGAAGGTTACTATTCATTTGAAACGGATCATATGACACTATCCCTCATCCCCATCCATAATAAAATAGACGTGTCGTTGGATGGATGTATTTGATTCAAATACATCCTTCTTCTCGATATTTTTAAGAGATTTTACGAGATAATTTGTCGCTAAAATGTTTTTATAGAAGAAAGTGGGCGTGGCTGTTGCCATTTGTTACTAAAGGTGCCGGATTCTGGGGAAATATTTACAATAAGACAAATTAATCATCAGAGTAAATAGCAAATGGGAAAGCGAAATACGGTGTTTTGAGAAAAACTACCCCAAAATCTGGGCGTGGCCCTGTATACTGTATTGAAAAGAACGAAACAAAGAGAGAACAGCAAGAAGCGAAGCCAAAAAGAAAACAGGATAGAAGAATGTAAATTCAGTAAACTTTTTTGAATGCTTCTATGGTATTGACAAGATCTGGTCTCTTCGGTGATCGATCGTAGATTGCCGATCGTGACAGCCAGCTTGGCCTTGGTTGATGTTACAGTATGTAGAAAATAGCAACGTCTACATATTTTGTAGAATGAATATTTTTCAGTTACTAGCAAAATTATTGAAAAAAAAATAATTTTTTTGAAAACTGGACGTGTTTGCGGACTACTCAAAATTTAAGGCCCAAAAACTGGTGACATACCTATTGGTAGACGGACTGGTTAGAGCTGAATAACTTTCGATACTGATCACGAATACATGTATATACTTTTGGGGATTGTCGTTATTATTTCTCTATGTTACAAACTATTTATCAAAATTAATATACCCCTTGAGGGTATATTAATGCAACAGTGCAGGGATATTATAGTTTGCATTATTAAGATATTTCCGTAATTCGAATGTAATTCTTTCAGGGCATTTATATTTAAAATAGAAGCGAGTACAGCGTGTTATGCAAAAGAAAAATGGAAGTCTACTTTGAAGCGGGAGATTTAAAACTAGTAGAAATTAGTTTTTGAACAGTTCACGAGTTATGAAGTGACTTTGTTCAGTGCTTCCGTAGGCCTAACTCACTTACCAAGCACAAAATCTTTCAAATATATGACTTTTTGTATCAACACTAATTCGTGTATTTGTAAAAAAATTGTTTTGGTGACTTCAAAATAACGACGCTAACAAATAAATACATAGTTGCCGCTTGACCTCGGTTGAAAATTTGAAGAAAATATTGAAAATATCTAAACTTTCCTCTTTAAAACATCTGTTTCAGTTCTGTAAAGCGAAATTACCGAATGGATTGATTTATAAGAAGCTATAAAGCGAATTACAAGCAGGTTTAAGACCGGTATATACCACAGTAGATTACATATATCTTCGAATTATATAGCACTGCAGAATCCTTTGTAGTGAAGGCTAAAGAAACTACACAGTTTATGTTGACTTAAAGGTAGCCTTCTATACTATAGAGAGCAAAGCCTTAATTTACAAATTGTTTAGCATGAAAAAATCAAAGAAGTTCGGCCGAGTCACCCACAACCTTTATATAGATACTCAAGCAGGCCGGGGTTTGAAATGGAGTGGAAAAATCGGAATGGTTACAAGCAAAGTCAGGTGTGAGATAAGATTGTTGTAGGTGTGCCGGCGTATGAAACGGTGGAGAAACGCTTAAGAAATACGCTTAATTATATTTATGCTAAAATAGCTCTCGCATTCCGACTTTTATTTACCAATTTCAGCATACACAACTGCAGTACTCCAGCATTGGACGAACTATACAACACGGCTATAGCGCGCAAAACTCACATTTTATATTATTAAGGATAATACTCGTAGCTAGCATTTCCCTAGAGACATCACTTTACCATCTCCACATCAAATTTTGTGTGTATCATGTCGCTATAAGTCATATCTTAACCACATCCTTTTCCCTTCTGTTTAAGCAGTAGTGTTGAGGCGCACACGTTAGAATATGACTAATAATAGTGGAACAGTAAACAATTAAATTTGATGTGGGGCAGCTGGTGGTGACAACAATTTGAATCATATACGGATTTCTGAGAGTCGGTATAAAAAAAAAAAAAAAAAAATATGGAAAGTTAAAATCCGTCTGGAATGGGTTAAATGATACCCGATCCTTTATCATCTCTAAAAAAAAGTGGGGTTGTGAACTTTTTAATGCAAATGCAGTGACATCTTCTTTTTAGCGATTTTTAAGAGATTATACTAGAAAAACTGTAATTAAAATTTTTCTTTGAAAAAAGTGGGCGTTGCTATCACCATTTGTAACCGAAGTTCAAGGATTCTGATTAGACATTCATAGTAATGCCCAAAACGCAATGTGGCGTTAGGTCGCTCTCGCTTTGACATATTGAGTAGAAACAACGCGTGCATATGGGTTGAAACGAAATGTAACCTCAGGCGTTGAGATCACTTTTGATCGTATGTATCGTAAACGCCATTACAACGCCCAAGTAGAGCTACTCTCTACTATGTCGTGCGTTTGACAATTCATTCACAATTCACTCACAAACTATGCGTCAAAATTAGCATTAATATATACAGTGCACTTTTGCAACCTCGATATTTACAACCCACGTTATGGATTTACTTTTTTCGATTTTTGCAACAAATCCAAACAAAAGTTCTCGATTTTCGCAACTTTGGAATTATACGACACAAAATATGTTATTGCAGATAAGAGCGAACTCTTGCCGACATAATAAATCGTCTAGACGCAGTGAAGTAATTACGACGCGTCTAGATTTTTTTTTTTCTTATTTTGAATGCAACAACACTTTTATGGTTGTTGGTTTTTAAACAAGTTCTGCATTCGGAAAATACATAATTTTTCATAAAAAATAGCCTTATGTAAATTTGGTATTTGCACTGCCTTTTTTTTGATACAGCTATATACGGAGAACTGGAGAAAGATTCAATGATGAGTGCGTGACAACAAGCGTGAAACAAGGAGGCTCAAGGATGATTTAGGGATGCTTTTCCTATCACGGCGTTGGAGTGCTGGCTCTAATAGAGTTGGACAAATTCATTGAAAAAGTGTGGTATGAGGAAATCGCACTGGATACTTTACAAAGCCTGATTACATCAATGCCCGACCGGATAAAAACCGTAATAAAAAAATGGAGGGACTACAAAGTATTAACATCTTCAGTTCTCGGAAGTTTGAGAAGCTTGTTTCCTGTAATAAAAATCATGAACTCGAATAGCAATCAAAACTATCATTATGCGTAAACATTTACTCACTTGTTTTTATCAATGAAACTTAAAACAATTTGAAAATGTTTGTATTAAAGCTCTTTTTTTTGGAAATTGGTTTATTGTTTTCCGAATCTGAAATGTATTTCAACAAATTAACGTCCGGTAAAGATGGATCTTGATTATCTTTAAAACCTCCAAAATTATTCTACTAAAATTAGTTTTTTCACTATGGCCGGATTTCTATGTCCGTTACTGTAAATGCGAAAGTTCAGATGTTTAGATATTTGTTATTCAATCACGCCTTAATAGCTGAACGGATTTGGATGAAACTGGTGGGTAGATAGTCCATATCCTGGATTAGCGCATAGGCTACTTTCTATCCCGACAAAATACATAATCCCGGATCCCAGCGAAATGCATAATTCCTTAGGGAACTACCACTATAGTTCAGTTATTTTTATTATTCCGCCATATTGAATTTCAAGTGATGTCATACAGCCTAGGACACATTCTGGATCAAGGTGAATCCACCGATACTTCATTTAATGAAATCGGTTCAGTAATTCAGGCATTGCTACAGATTTGTTGGACGAAATGCTCATTCGGTTTTCAAATTACCGCTTAATCTTGAGAGAGAAGAGACCCCTACATGCAATATTAGTAAGAGCAGCAACAGCAGGGTCACACAAACACGCAGTCGAAGCGCTAATCTGCAGTCTGCAAAATATTCGAGACAACTGTGGATCGTTTTACTTGCAGGAGATTTCAGGCAGACTCTATCTGTTATTGAAAGGGGGGCTCCAGTGAATGAAATTAACGAGTGTCTCAAAGAGTCGCCAGTATGGACCAGAGTAGAGAAGTTCCATCCAACCCAACACGTGTGTTCAGCTTTTCGTTGACCTACAGTTGGAAACCTATGCCAGTAGGCTACTACAAATTGGAGAGGGTCACATGGATACAGATGACGATGGGAAGATTTCCTTCACCAACGATTTATGTCATGTTGTTGGCTTGGAAGATGAGCTCATCGCAAATATTTTTCTTAGCTCACAACCAAATATCGACAACGAAGGGTGGTTGTCTGAGAGGACTATACTAGCGCCGAAGAATGACGCAGTTGCTAAAATTACTTTTTCATTGATACAGTCATGTCCGCCGACGATGACCTAGCCAGTAGAGTTTTTGAACTCCTTGGAATTAACCGGAGTGCCGTCTCATAAACGGGAGCTGAGAGTTTGTGTTCCACAGCTGCTGATGCTTAACTTTGACGCTCTGAGACTGTGCAATGGTACCAGGCTGCGCGTCACAGAGTTGGGAAAAAATGTGATCAAGGCCACAATTTTCACTGGAGGGGTCAAAGGAGAGAACGTACTAATTCTTCGCATCCCTAATATACCCAAAAATTTGCCTTTTAAATTTACAAGATTTTCCGCCAAAAGCTGCATTTTTAATTAATAAACCACAGGACCAAACAAAAAGTTGCTGGATGCTCGCGAGTATCGAGTGCCCAAAATATAGTGTATCGAGATGTATGTACTACAGTAAAGTGCAAAGTGTAAATGGAGTTATGCCATATGAATGTAGCCGCTGACAAAGTCTCCTAGAAAAAAATCTAAGGTCCACTCGGACGAAGTCGCGGATACAGCTAGTACATTAATATATAAAAATTCTGTGTTAGGAACATTTTTTTTTTTTAAATGAGAGGATGCAAAAGAGACAGAGAAATTGAAAAATTCTGTATGAATATTGGTTGACAATTGCTCGTTAGTTAGACAACTATTAGGGAAATACATTTTTGGGGATCTTGCTATTAGCGAAACTAATTTTAGACAAAATAATCTTAAGGAAACTTTATTTATATTTGTCCACTGCTATTGAACGCTTTTTAATAGGATAGGTCCATTGTGATACCGCAAAAAGTACCGGATTACCTGTACCAGGAACCCTACATGAACAGTTTCTTCCTAAAGGAAGATAAAAATAAGTAGCCTTTGCTGTGTCAACCATTTTCTGCTCGCATCTATGTGCGGAAACATATGAATTCAAAGACAAAACTCTCTACTTTCTAAATATCAAGCCTGGCGAAGTCGTTATGATCTTCATAGAACATTTCCCCTAATGTTTTCTTTCTCAACTTTGAGGCAGGACGAGTGCACAAAAGCTGAGTAATAGTTTCCTCCGTTGGAGGGGACACCCATTCTAATAGCATGTCTAACTATCAAGCAGTGCCCCATGAGAGCTCCTATTATTATACTAATGCGTTTCCTATTTATGGACGTAAGTCCTACCGTTCTCTTCAGATCCAGGTTAGGCCAAGACAAGCACTAATACTATTCCACTTGCTGTTTGTCGTTTTTCTGACTTCAGTATCAAGGCAGAATTTTGTCGATTATAAGTGAGTGGACGGTCCCTTTCTATTTTCAGTTAAGTTCCGACTCGAACCCTCTTTTGTCAGCTCATCCACACTGTCAGCGATCTCGTTAAAAGACCTGCGGCATTGCTTTACCAGTTGGGATCGTATTGACGGCAATTATAAGGCTTTTATCGCTGCCTCACTATCTTTACAACCTGAAAAGTGTTTTTGCAGTAAAACCTCCTTGGATTCTCCAGAGGACCTGGTCCAAATCCCATCCGCCCTTTTAATGAAGGACGGGCTGAAGTGTTCCTAGGACAAGATCCTGCTTAACCTGGCAAAATCTTTAATGGTTTTAATGGATTCAAAGTACTCCATTCAGGCTTGTGACTTGGCCCTGTTAATGTTTTTTTTTTTGTGTACTCTGAGACAATCCTTATAGGGTTGCTAAAACTTATGGTATGTCTATAGCAGATATTAAAGATTGCTCTTGTAATCCTACTGAGATTGGATAAATCTTTATTGCACCATGGAGGACATTTTGTTCCCTTTGTATTTAATGGGACACAAAGTCTTGAAGACCATATCCATGGCCTTTCCGAAAGTTCTAATTTCGGGGTCTAATTGCTTGACTGATTCTACTTTCAGGTCGGGTATTCTGTAAAGTTTAGAGATTTGACCAAATGTCTTCCAATCAAATCTCTTGGAGTTTCTAAAAGGCGTTGGAGTCTCGACCTCGAAGCTCACATTATAGAGTATCCATTTATGGTCCAAGAAGGACCTTTTTTTTATTTAAGTTTAAATAAAAACACATGGTGATAGCAACAAAGTGCATAAGTGGTGCAAAAGCAAAATTGTTAAAATGTACTTTTGTGTGCATATAGCTATATCGATTTGAAATAAAATCGCCTGAGTCATATCCGAAAAACCGTCCAATAAGTAAGGTACTGGTATACGATAGTATATGTTGAACATAACTCAAATATGAACTTTTATCAAAATAGTTGGATTCGCGCTAGACCATTAGTAAAGTACCAATAATTTTGGAGTCCAAATTTCGCCTCGAATTGCGCCTGATTTAAAATAAATCCGTCTAGCCGTTTACGCCGCAACCAGAGTAGAGACTTAATTTTTTTTCATCACAGAGAACAATACGTTGCGCGACTAAGAATTATGTACCGATATTAAATCTCATAGACCATTTCAAATAAACAATAATGTTATTAATCTAAAATCTTATTCATTGCAATTCTTAAATTCATCTCGAGATAAGCTAAAATCAATTGCGCTGCAAAAATCATTAAAAGTGTGTATGCACCTAGTTATTGGTTCATTGCTACCATAATTGGTTCTATGCATTCTATGAAAAAGCAAATTTCTCACCCGCAAAGATCTATGATTTCTATATAAGAAAAAACAATTCTGGTGAATTAACATAATAATTAATTAAATCGCGGATAAAAATGACAGTGCAATAAATTTGCATCTTTCGTTATAGTTAGAAAGTTAATCAAATATATTTAATTTACAGATAGCGTATCTCGTGAAATTCATTTGAACTCTTTCGAACCTAAGTTCTTGAACACCAAAGGGGGAAACCCAAATGATGGAGGAATGTTCTAAATAAGGTTTGACCAACGAGCAGTAGATAGATTATATACGTAGACATCTCGGAAGTTTTTGCTATTTCGTTTAAGAAATCCTATCATAGAGTTTGACTTAGCAATGGTGTAATCATAATGCAATGAGAAATTCAATTTTATGTCAAATACGACCCCGAAATCTTTGACTTCATTAAGGCGAAGAAGTTATGATCATTAATTAAATAATCATGAAAAAGCGGCGTTATAATTCGGTGCGCTGTAAAAATCTTACATTTAGAAGTATTAAGCTCTAATGCATTGTGTTTACACCTTACCGACAACCTGTTGATATCCGACTGAAATCGAATGCAGTCAGCTCTATTATTTATCCGAGCAAATAATTCTAAATCGTCCGCGAAAGTTAAAACCTCACAGAAATTGAATATTTCGTGAACATCATTTAAAAACAAAATGAATAGCACCGGGCCTAGATGACTACCTTGTGGGACGCCACAAGTTACTTTTATTACCCGAGATGTAAGACTATCAACTTTTACCAATTTAACCACCTTAGCATTGAAGAGTGAGAACCCAATGATTTAAGCTTAGCTAAAAGTAAAGTATGATGTACTCTATCAAAAGCTTTTGTAAAATCTGTGTAGAGTACATTAACTTTTAAATGTCTTTCAAAACTACCAAATATATAATTAGTTAATAACGTTAAATTAGTAGCACATGACCTACATCGAACAAAGCCATGTTGGTTATTGGAAATAATTTCTTTAACCGCGAAAAAAAGTTTATTCTTAACAATGCTTTCAAACAATTTTGGAATTGCAGAAAACTTTGATATAGGTCGATGGTTTTCAACTTTTTGTTTTAAACCGCTTTTAAATATTGGAGTAATATAAGAATATTTCCATTCACTAAGAAATTCTCCAGTTGCAAGAGACTAGTTAAAAATAATTTTAAGTGGATGAGATACGAAAGATTAAGATCCTGTAACGCATTTATTAAATCATCATCCGAGAGTTGCAACACACCAATATCCAATACTTTAGTTATATTAGAGTAATGGTCCATCGATGATTGGACTCGAGTCTCATTATATACCGACTCGAAAAAGTTAGCAAATAAGTCAGAAGTTGCTTTCAAATCGTCTAAACTTTTATATTCAAATTCGATTACCTTAGGCAAGCCTGAGGTATTTCGCCTTGAATTAATGTAATTCCAAAATGATTTACCATTACCCTTTATCGCAGACTCAATGGACAAGATGTATGTATCATATAAAAATCTATTCAAGAACTCATATTCTTTTCTGAATCTCAAAACAATTTCACGATTAGAACTCGTTTTATTTAAAATATAAGTTGAATACGCTTGTCTTTTTACGTTTCGTAAATTTACCAATCTTTTATTTAACCAAGGAATTCTAAACCGATTATTACGACGCGTTTTAGGTACAAATAAATCGAAACCAGAATTAATTTTTTCCATAAATACGTCGTAATTACTTTTTAAATAGGAGGTGTTCAGCAATGCATCCCAACCAAAACTGTTAAGATAATTCATCAGAGCAGATAATCCACTTTCGTTAGAGTATCTAAGAAATCTAAATTCTAAGAATAAAGCCCTGTTTTATTAAAATCAATAACATCCAAAGCTTCTAAAATATTGAAATCAATTTTGTTATTTAAAAATACTCATTGAGAGACCGCTTTTTTTTTTTTTTGAGTTTCTCTATAACAGTGATATCAACATTTCATGGAACCAATACTTTCCCTTTATAGGTGTTAGCGTATCTAAAGTGGTTTTGTTGATACATCTTTTGCCATAAACCGATATGGGTTAAAAATTCCCCGTTATTTTATTTCCAGTCCCCGACCAAATGACTTCTTAAGCTGAAACACTGTTTATAGAAAACCAACACTTAGGTCATCATATCACAGATCTCCCGGTCTTAAGTAAATAAAAAAACAAAATAAAGTTCAAAAGAAAGACATTATAAAAATGCTTTTTATCTATTAGAAACAATTTTTTTTTTGTTCGCCTAAATATTAGATAAGGAAGATATCGGAAAATTATAGCTTACCCTGATTCAATTACTTGGTCATCATGACTATAGTGTACTCTGAACTCTAATAATATCTAGTTATTTCACTGACATATCTTATTGTATTTTAATGGCGTGCTTTACAGCATTTATCAAAACCTTAGTCATTCTCATTAATTATTTGATCAATATATCAGCTGTCATTATGACCATTACCACAATTTCTTGTTCTTCATTTTCGGACTTCCCAATAATTCCTGATAAAGAATAAAGTTTGAGTAAACATAATAATTTGACACATACGAGTATAAGAACACTGAATTTATCATGTGGAAATTCGATGGACACTTTTGACGCATATCTACATCTATCATGTAAGTATATACAGCTGTGGCCAACTAATCAGAAACACTATTCTTGAAGTTTTTCTCAACGTGTTTATATATTATTTTAATAAAAGAAAACAAATATGTACATAATTCAAACAAGTAATTTAAAAAATAAGTTGAAAGAAGGAAGTATAAAATTTTAGCTGGACAACTTATTAGAAACACAAAAGGAAAGTGCCTCAAAACTAAAATTTGGCAGCAAGGATTCTTCTATTATTAATACTTGGTGGCAAAGCCCTTTTGTTTGATGACTTCTGTGAATCTTCGCTGCATAGATTCAATTAACTGTCTGCAGCTATTGCTATACAAAATATCCAGGTTTGTGGAATTTTTTAGAGCCGGGTTAATGTCTGCACTCGATGCCGCCCACTCAAGAACACTATTGGAGTTGTCTTGGAAAAACTTTTTGGTTACCTTAGCCTTATCTTTGGGGTCATTGTCTTGTTGGAATTTCCAGATAACTGGCATATTTTCGTCAGCCCAAGGTATCAGCTTATTTTTCAATATATCGATGTATTTTCCAGCTGTTAAAATACCATTTATTCGATGTATCGGGCCAACACCATTCCACGAGAATCAAACCCAGTCATTGAGTGATCCCCCACAATGCTTAACGACCGGCAGCACATACTTTGGATGCGAAGCTACACCTGTTGGTGTGCTTTGTACCGACCGCCATCTTGACCCATTCGATTAACTTTCGTTTCATCGCTCCACACCACGTACTTCCACTGGTTTGTTGTCCAATTTAGGTGGGACTTCGCCAAAGCAATTATATTTTTTCTTTGCTTTGGTATTACAAGCGGTTTCTTGTGTGCGACTTGTCCATTCAATCCTGATTCGACCAATCGTCGTCTTATAGTGCGAGTGGAAATAGGATGGTCATTTTCATCAAAAATATGTTGTTGAATTTCCGCTGGACTTATTTTTAGATTGGATTTGGCCAGTCGTGCAATTTTTCTGTCGATCCTCACAGATGTTTTGCGGGCTCGTTTTCTTCGAGGCATATTCTCGGTGGTTTCAAAACTTTTGAAATGCTTAATAGCACCATAAACTTTTTCAACCGAGCAATTCAATTGGGTTGCGATCGATCGGTACGGCATTTTCAGCTTCCACATTTCGAAAATTGTCTTCCAAGTAGCCGGATCACAAACTTTTGGCTTTAAACACTAAATAATCTCAACACCCGTTAAATTATTGCCGTACCAATGAAATTTAGTATTGACGTTTTATTTTTTAATTAATCAAATCGAACTTTAATTTCGAACTAGTGTTTCTAATTAAATGTCACGTGAAAATGAGCACTTCTTTAAAACTTACTGGTACTACGATGTGCACAGCAGAGAAAATGAACTATAAATGCATTATTCCTTGACATACAATGTGAACCTTACTCCGTAAACCAAAACAAATACCATTATGTTGAAAGGAAATATTTTACACTGATTGGAATGTAATGCGTTGCCGTGTTTATAATTAGTTGGCCACAGCTGTATAATATAAAATAATGTAGATAGTTATGTCAGGTGCTTCCATTATGCCTACTTTGGATTACCCTGAGAACCTTGGAGTTACTACGATTTTTCAGTATAGAAAAAACTATGCCAGAATCTTGAAAATTATATGGAGTTGTACTAATTCTGACTACCTGTAAATTCCTTCAAATGAGTCCATGAAACCAAGTTAAAGTGGATAACAATTCCATAGGAATATCGTGTTACTACAATTTGTATGGAAACATCACACTCTTTTCATCAGTTTCACAATGCTTATAAAATATGGAATGAGAACTCTGGTCCTCACTCTTCTGTCGGCCAGCGAGGGACATTATTTGACAGACAGATTCAATATCTTCTGCGGCCTGCAACTCTAGAGTCGGTTGCCATTGTTGAATAGATAGTTATCACATCGATAAATTCGAAATATGGGAAATTCTGTGAAAACTTAGCTGCAGGCTACCACACGGGTCGATGGATAGTGGATATATCATTTAGATATCAATTTTGGCTTTAAATAAAAAAGTCCCAAGCAAGCAGCAGATTTTGAGGAGGTGTGGAGGAATTTATAGTTTGGCTCTGCAATTTCCTTAAAATAACTAAATAGGTGCACCTGGGTCGATATTGGACCCAAGACAAGCATATGTCACCTTAAAATAAGCATAAAATACTTCCTTGGCGCATCAATTCTCAAAAACAATTTCTTGGAGTAGGAACAATTGTAATATATCAAAATATATATGTAACGTGTAACATTTAAAGTCTAAAGTCTGACGAAAGCACCACATTCGCAAAGTTTTGTATCAATGGCAGATAGCATCTTGGACAGTATTCACACTAGCAAACACATTGCAATAACTTGAGATGTTTCGCATATGTGCGATAGAATGTTGGTTATTTGAACCCCTGTTTATATGAACTACCCACAGTTATATGAACTCACATAATTTGTCATTAGTTACACCATACACAAACTCAAATACAGGAGCTCCAGTTCATATATTCGAACTTTTTATGAGAAAAACTGTTTTAATTTCAGTTAAATACATTTCTGATTGTTTAGTTTACTCGTTCCTATTACTGCGGACCAATTTTGAAATCAACGATTTGATTGAAATTTATATCTGAGGTAATGTAGATCTTCGCCATAAGACTGCGTACTCAGGCTTTCATTAAAACATTCGAATAACGGCACTTCGCTTATTAGCGGTCTTGCAAAAATTGGCTATTGTTCAAAATTGATATGTATCTAGATTGTAGATTGATAATCGAGGCGGGAGCTAGTCCCTTATCACTGCGGCCACAGGTGGGTCTATTGTGATTTCCTCTAATCTAATAACGACACTCCAATTATTAGCGGACTTGCAAAAATTGGCTATTGTTCAAAATTGATATGTATCTAGATTGTAGATTGATGATCGAGGCGGGAGCTAGTACTTTATCACTATTGTGATTTCCTCTAATTAAAGCTCATTCATGATGCCGGATTTTATGATGAATCCGGCTATGTCTTTGTGTGCGCTGGTAGATATTTCTTCTGCTTTGAGAAGTTACCTAGGAAACGATGGCGTGTTCTGATAAGACAGTCACAGTGGCAAAGTGTGTGTTCTGCTGATTCTTCGTCTTCGTTGCACATTCTACATACGTCGTCTTGTGCTATTCCCATGGCCATGAGGTATTTTTTAACTCCTGATATGCCTGATATATACTCGTATCTAAGTAACTTTCAACATATGTGGGTCGATGGTCAAAAAAGTTTTTTTAGTTTTTGAACGGATTTTGCGAAATCATAGTTTTCTTCACTTTTACAAACAAACAGCACTTATGGACGCAAGTACGTGCTACCCAGCCGTGCCATTTATTTATACATACGAGTATGTATACGCTTTCATCGTATCGACACCTGCCATTTAACTGTTAACAGTTTTCAAAACGATATCATAATATACATTTTGATTTTCAAATTTTGGGTGGTTAAATTTTGATGAATAGATATCTTTTTTCGAAGGTGTTTTGTGCTATAAATAATTATTTATTAAACTAGTTAATGTTGAAATGAAAATTAAAAATCCTTAACTTTTCGATTATATGAATTTAATCTGCATTAATTATTTCATATAAACTAAACTCTACTTTGTATTCAATTTAATCTAATTATTAGTGGAATTCACATCGCAATGGATTTTGCAACGAAATTACCGATTCCTGTGATTTCCTTTGCCTCAAAAAGTTCAAAATAGAAAACGGTGACGTGTGTGGACGTACTGGTTTTAGGAGCGCAGTCAATTTAGTCCTATGGCTCCCTTAAAAGAGAGAGGAGTAGTTACGAACAAGGCGAAGGATTACAAAAATGACCTACACATGTATGTATGTGTGAACAATGTGCTCAAGAGTTCGTGAGTCTTTTTTCTATAAAAAGTAGTAAAAATTTGCAATCCATCTGGAACGGATCGTATGATACCCTCTCCCTCATTTGCTAGTCCATCCGTACTAAAGAGCGCGTGGTATTGCGTACTTTTTAGTTCGAATGCAGCGACACCTTTCTATTTAGAGGATATTCTTTAAATTTTTAAGACATTTTACTACATAATTTGTGGCTAAGATTTTTTCTTACTAGAAACTGGGCGTGGCAGTCGCCATTTGGCACAGAAGATCAAGGATTCTGGTGAAATATACATCATATTTAAGTCTTACTTCATCATCACCTTAAATAGCTTTGAGAAAGCAAAATAACTTCTTTTTTTTTAAGAAAACGTCCCTAAAAGTGGGCGTGGTATTATATAATGTACGAAAGAATTGCAGAAAATGTGAGCGACTATATATTTCGTTAAAGCGATATTTTTTCAGTTTCTAGTAAATATATTGAAAAGAGGGAATTTTTTTGAAATTGATCTGTGGACGGATTTTAAAACTCTTTACACGTGTACAGCTTTGGGTGCTAAAAAGGTTGTATACCAAATTTCATCTTCCTAGCTCAAAATATAGGGCCCAGAAAGTGGTGACATACGGACGGGCGTACATGACTTGATCGACTTAACTTCTGATGCTGATCACATCTGAGGGACTACGGTTATTATTTCTAAATGTTACAAACTATGTATCAAAATTAATATACCCTATATGTATAATAAAAGACTGTTAGTTTCTAAATCTAAATAAATCCTAGCACGATATCTAGCTAAGTTTTACAACGTACATATACTAAAGGTTTAAGCTAGTAGGAACGATTTTGCTTGGCCGAATACTTGGACAGGAAAGTCTTGATTGTGCTACCTCATCTAGTGTGAGAGTATGTTATGTACTTGCTTCCTGGTATTGTTTTTATATGATATATCTCTACATATAAAAATAAATAAAGTGTACGACTGGATCGCACGTACTTGCACCTTTGTGTTGTCTATCTGCAAATACCTCAGATTGGAAATTTAAACTAAAAGACATTTTTTATTTCGAAAAATTGGAAAAAAATATTTTAACAAATTTACAAAACTTGATATGCCATAACCTGGCATATGTCAAATACTGTTTATACATTACTTTTGAATAAAATCGATTGAACTGAGAAATAGCCAATTCGTAGAACCAGTTTATAATTTTAGTACCGTTATGTCTATTTTTTTTAGTAAAAACTTAATACACCATCGAGAAAGCCGTTTTCGAGAAAGCTGATTTTTTTTGTCAAAATCAGCTAACGTAAAGTACCGTTAATTTTGAGATTAGAATGATAATTCTGATTTCGCCTCGAATTGTGATCCTACTAATCCTAGATACTAAGTTTGAAGAAAATTTGTTTAGGAAGTTGGCCACTCATACAGACAGACAAAATTGAGAGATCAACTTTCTTTACCATAGAAAGTTTGATAAAAATTTCGAGGCCTAACAAGAAAAGTGTTTTATATACCTATCAAGATAACTAATATTTTTCACTCATATTATTTGTTTAATTTAATAAGTCTTTTTAGTATGAGAATATTAGTAAAATAAACTATTAGTGGTTTTGAATTTACTGAAAGTGGTTGATTCGGAAGAATGGAAGCAAAAAATGGATGCTATAACGCGAGTATAATAACTCATACTTAGTTTGTCTATCTGCCAAAACCTAATAATGAACCATTAACTCTTGAAAAGATAAATTTCGTACTAATGCGGATGGAGTAATAACTCTAATGACAGCACTTCATTGGCTGGGATGCGGAATGTATTTTCTTTGCATTGCTGACATGGACGGAATTTCGATGGCTAGTTGTTGTAGAGGAAATGATAGTGTCGCCTCAGCCCTTGAAGAAATTTTCTTCACTGAACTTGTGGAGCGTTAATAACTTTATCGCCACTGCGTACGGAGTTTTTCAACTCTCGCTTGTCGATTTCTCATCGACTGCTCTGCGGTCCCCTTTTCTAAGCGGATTACACTGCATAACATATTTTGCAATGGTGTGACCAATCTATGACTGCCACTTCCTTCGTCAAATGTGATAGGACGCGAATGTCTGACTACATTCGAGAATAAAATTGTCATGTCTCAATCACACATATTCCGGAACCGGTATTAAAATGTGGTTCTTTCCATTCTGCTGCAAGAAGCTAGGACCTATTATGAGCTGTTTGCCCCAAATGTTTCTTCTCATTTTTCCTAATAAAAAACAATAATTGGAAGTTCAAAGAGGTTCGAATTTAAATTATATCTCAAATAAAATAAATTAATTTGTCACGAACTTAAAATCTCCATCATTAATCGCAAATATTTATACTTTTAAATACTCAAATAAAGTACACCTAATTTGCTGACATAAGTGTGAATCTGAAAAGCTCCACTGTTTCCACGAATTCCAAGCATATGAATTCTAAATAGATACTTATATTATCCCATAAAGTAAAAGCTATCAAAAGCATAAACAATTGATAAGAAAAAAAATTAACAGATAAGATGAGGTTATGTATTGTACATACATATTTCCAAAAAAAAAAAAACCTCTACCAAAATTCCAAAATTACCTATACTTATAAATACCAAAGATAAGGAAAGAGAACATCCATTGAGCTTTACACAATATAAATCCCCGATCCTAATAGCTATAGCTACATACTTACGATCGTCACTACCATGTTACACTTATACATGCTCCCATTTTAGATCAACACATTAATTGAATGGAATTAAATAACCGATCGGGATCACTTAGATACTACAACGTTCTATTATGATGCAGATTTTTAACGTCACACTTCCTAATCAAGTAGTCATCAAGTGTGATTATATGAATTATGAGCAGAGTAAGTATACAGAAGACATATGTATAAAAAAGAATATGGAAAGATAGCAAATCATTCAAATCTAAAACTGTGAAGCTTTGAACTTTTTTATGCTTATACCTAATGCAATATGCGACTGCAGTGTAGTGTGAAACGCAAGAAAATTTCAGATGATACCTGTTCCCTCGCAGTACAACTTATTAGGGTATTATCGCATCATACATAAATATATTGATACTTCTCACAAACCTCACTCACTACTGTCATTAAACAAATTTTGGCGTCTCGCGCTGTTGGCATACAAAATGGCGCTTTGTATGCCAGGAAGAATTAGAGCTGCTCGTGAGCTCTACGAGCAGAAAAAGAGAGATGAACACCGGCTACTCAGGAGGAAAAAGAAGGAGCATGAGAAGCGCGCGATCGAGGAAATAGGGAGATACTACTGCAGAAATTAGGTCCGAAAGTTTTACCAAATGGTAAAAAGAACTTGTCAAGGGTACAAGGCCCGAACCGAAGCCTGCAAGGACGATCAAAAAGGAACATCGTAGTATAAACGCAGTCGATGCTGAGGATATGGAAGAACCAGTTCTGCAGACTGTATAACGGCGACGACGAATCGAATCTCGTTGTCAAGCAGAATGAACCATTCAACCTAGACGATGTAGAACAAAATTTCCATCCACCCGATCTAGACGAAGTGAAGATAGCCATATCTAAACTTATGTCCAAAAATGCTGCTGGAGCTGATGGCTTAGCTGAAGAACTATTCAAAGCGGCGGGCGATGACTTGATGAGGAGCATACGCCAACTCATCTGTAAAATATGGTCGTATGAAAGTATGCCCTATGAATGGAACCTCAGTATTGTTTGCCGGATCCTCAAAAAAGGGGACCCTCTACACTGCGCCAACTACAGAGGCATCAATCTCCTTAATATCGCTTATAAGATCTTATCTTTTGTGTTGTGTGAACATCTTTAGGCCAGGAAAGTCCACATATCGACCAAATATTCACATTATGGCAGATCTTGGAAAAAGCCCAAGAGCTTCAAATCTATACCCACCACCTTTTCATCGATTTTCAGGCCGCGTAAGACAGCATTTATAGAGACGAGCTATATAGAGCAATGTCTAGTTTTGGCATCCCTGCCAAACTCGTCCATTTCTGCAGAATAACGATGGAGAATGCACGCTGCTCCATCAAGGTCAGTAAAGACCTCACCGAGACTTTTGATGCCAAAAAAGAATTCAGACAAGGCAATGAGCTGTCATGCGATTTCTTTGACATCGATCTTGAAAGAATAGTGCAAAACTAACGCGCCAACACCAGAGACACAATATTTCAAAAGTCCATCCAATTACTCGCATACGCCGACGATATTGATATAATTGGAAGAACGAAGCGTGATGTCAGTGGCGCTTTCGTGAGTATTGAGGCGGAAGCGGCGAAGATGAGGGTAAGACCAAGCATAAGCTGTCAACAAGAAAGGACGAATAACATAGTCTGATTCGATATAACTTTGAGGTAGTTAGGGACTTTGTCTACCTAGGCTCCGTTATAAATTCGGACAACTAAACCAGCGCTGAGATGAAACAAAGAATAACTCTAGTACAGTAAAGCAAATAAATGTGCATTTATGTGTTTATACAAATTTAAAAAGATTTAACGACTCTGTTGTAGATGTTGTTATGTGCAGACGTTATAAAGTGTTATGTGATCTTTTATATATATAAATGTTTTCCAGAAGATTGTTTCGCTATTATTTATTTGTAATTATTTTGAATTATTTATGGAGGCAATGTTAAGGTATAATAGCGTGTTACTTAGATCAACATGAACTTTTAAGAATCAAAGGGCAGAAAAAAGGTTACGTGCACTTTTTTCCACTACGCAGCTCATGGGGAGGGTTTGCCAGAGACTTGTTGGCTGCAGCTACAATCAAGTCAATGTTTTTTTTTTTTTTTTTTTTTTTAACGACCAGGTAATAAATTTCAATTTAAAAATAAATATTTTATATAAATGCCTGCGAACTAACTGCGAATAAATTAAATCCTTTCTGGAAAAAGTACTCCAAGATAATTATCAAAGCTATAATTACTCTACTTTTCACAAAAAAAAAAAAAAATAATAATAATAATAAATATCTTCGCTAAAATATTTGCAACCCTAAATATTTTAGAACATGCAATATCTCCGTGGTATGTGCGTTAAACTTTCTGTGAATCCACCTTTCCGTGTATGCATAATTTACGTTTGGGGTCAAAATTCTGATTTACCTCGAATTTTAACGCCAGACATAAAGTTTGAACTAAATCCGTCCAGCCATTTATGCTGTTGAAAATGGTATTCTGAAAAATAGTGAACGTGGATATAAACACTGCATTGGATTGTTGTAGACCACACTACATCTATATATATATTTTGTTATATGAATTTTTTTACGATTTAACACAAGCTTATAGAGAAGACGTCATTGCTTAAAGAAAAAAAAAAAACACACTTCTTGGAATAAAACGCCCCCAGAAAGTAGGCGTACATAAAACAGATAGAGAAGTTGTAGTCCATCTGCAACAGATCGTGTGATACCCTCCCTCCTCATCAACCCATCACCAATAAAGTGGGCGTGGTATTGTGAATTTTTTTTTTAACTTTTGGGTACCTAAGTACCGTTGAGTGGTTCTTGAATTAAGCGTATGAGAATGATGATTCGAAAATATTTGATACCTACCACTCCATTAGATTTCGACCCATTTTAAGTGGAAATACTCGTACTAACGTATCAGTCTAAGCCTGCATGCCTAATTTCAGGATCTTTTAAAAAATTATCACAATTAACGCCCGATTCTTCATAAACTACTCGTATGTATGCATATGTCAAAATTAATATCTATCTAATTAGTATCTACCCTAAAGAAGGACAGAAAAAAAACTGAACTTCCACATTTGATTTCGTACTGAGCCTATAAAAACTGTTGTATTTTATTCTTAAAATACATATTTACTTTGTGGCATTGAATCATTTTTATTCTTCCCACACATACTGTCCCGTATATGGCAATAGCATTACATCACTTCAATTGACATCAAACTTAAATGTATGAGAGGTAAAAAAGCACCACAGTAGTGGAAGTCACATCATATCTTGCCAACAACAAAGATTCATTCACAAACGAGATGTCTGGCGCGCTGTTGACCGACCCTCCTCAACCAAAATTCTGTGCACATAATTCGGTCTCAGTCAAGGCCACTTCACTTTGGTAGCAGCAACATACCTACGAGTATAGGTATGCATCATAAATTTTCGCAGATTTCTTGTTGCTATGAATTTTTTCCTATCTACTAAACCTCTACATGCTACCGCCACAGAACTTGCCCAACGAGAATATGACGAAAAAAAAGCTCTGACATCTGTCGCAGTCAGGGAACTACACAGGTTCTAGATACAGTCCAGGCGAGGTATACACAAAATTTCTTCGATTTCTGGCGGCAGCAAAATAGCTAGGGCACATCAGAAGAAAAGCTCAAATTTGCACAAAGCGCAAACAGTACACGAAAAGTTTTTTCCACATCAGTTGTGGTGTTGTCGTCTCTGAGTCAAGCGGGCGGGTAAATTAGAAAAGTAAAAAAAGTTGTACCTGTATTAAAATTATTGTGCAAGAGGACCCGACCGACTTAAGTGTGAGTGCGTGTGCGATAGAAAAACAAATTGTGATAAATAATTCAAAGTCAGGATTCGCACAGATCCTTTTGTGTCCTATATATTGTCATAGTGTCCTTGGCAATTGAAAAATACAAAAATTTTGGTTTTATTCATAAAATAGCAAACACCTTCTCAAAAGAAGAGCCTCGAAAGAAAAAAAAAAAAAAAAAACACACACTTCGCCTGCGGAGTGTCCTTCAAGAGCATCAAACAACAACAAACCACCCTCACACCCACCAAAAAGATGACTTCAAATTTACCAGCATTTGACCAGCTAAAGCTGGGGCTAAAGTAAGTCGTAGTCCTTTTTTACTGTTTATAAATCAATATCCCTCGAGATATGGAATAATGGATTCGATAATTATTTTTTAATGGCGCCCAAAAGATGTTTTTTATGAAAATTCTGCGCATCGCATTTTTTGCAGACGGCTATTGAGAAAAATCATAGAAAATCACTGCCATCAAGTCCATTATGTTTATATGTTTCATCGGTGGCCGAAACCGATGTACGAACAGTGTGTTATGTGCTTGTATTTTTCTTTTTCGGGACCTAATACGTGAATGATATTTTATTTTCCCGCTTTGGATGGGTTCCAATGAGCAATCAGATGAAAAATCTATATTCGTTTTCCATGCCGAGAGCGAAAAGTGTTTTGTTTTTATTTATTTCACATCATCGTTTGATGGATGGTCATTCACCAAAAATAGGGGATTGTATTGTCCTTACAACAACATGTTATTTATTTACTACAATTAGGGTGGAAAATTGAGGATTTCCGTATTGTATTTTGTTCTCGTTAATTGTGTGTAATCTGTCCTTATTGTTACATTTATGAGTGCTCTATTCTCGAGCACTGAAAGAAGGTTAAACATCTGTTGGCAAACGGCCTTGAATGTTTCCTTCCCCTCCTTCTAAATTTGAATTCTCTTTCGCATTGTTGTTGTTTGCATTTTCTTCTTAATGATGGATGATGTGCTACTGTTCTTTCAGCTCTGATAAAATAGCTTTTTGCCATCTAACCATCTGATAGAGGGAGGTGAATGATTACTTGTTGTCTGGATGAAGCTTTTGACAGGGGATGTTTTAGTTCATACTTAGCTCGCAATTATGGATTTTCTGCAGAAGGGTACCCTCACCTGGGGATGCTTTTCTTTTCAATTACTTCTCCTTAATTGTTCTCATTTGGTGCATACATAAATTACCTGCTATAAATAAGAACATGTGTTTTTCTTTTAGAAAAACTAAATTGTTACATAATATAGAATGTAGGCTTTTTTCTAAATTTCATTAAGATTTGCTTCTTCATGAATTGTTTGCTGTTTATCTATCTATGTATATTTTGCAGACACTTGTGTTATGTTTATTAGAAAAAAAAAATTAAATAGGTAATGCCGTTTTGTTATGACCTTCAGATACATTGTCTAACTACGAAGAAGATATGCCTGTATATTAACAGAACGAAATTCAACAACAAAATTTATTTAAAGAATTCTATTCTTATGCTAAATTTTTAAATAGTAGTAAAACTTTTATTGCTATTAATAATAAAAAAAGAAAAATAATTCTATAAGATTTTTATTCTTTTTTCTTATTTTTTAGAATATTTTTAATTCGAAAGTTGGTTTGCTTTCGGTATTTATTCTCTAGATTTGGTACAAGAAGGGCGAGCTTGAAAAATTATTACTAAGTGGAAGTGACTCATTCTGATAAGAACAAGCAGTAGAATTTAACAGCAAACTGACTCCACCTAACACACAAACTTGGCACGCCTAAAATATATTTGTATAAATTTCAGAAAAACAAAACAACTTAGAGAAGTGAGCGCCGTGGTTCAGTGGTTAAGTACGTGATCACTGAGCGGGAGACTCAAGGTTTGAGTCCCAGAAAATTCGAAGATTTCACATCTGACAAACATCCGAGAATAAAATTGTCTCATCCTCTCTCAATCGAAAAATAAACGGCATAAAATTGTAAGTCCTTACCATTCGTGTCACACTACACTAGTGAGTGGCTGGGAGAAGCTACATCGGTCTTTACCAATTAACTGGCATTACTAACAACTTAGGCAGACAATTCGATCTTATCTTCTCATCAGATGGCGAAAAATTCGTCTTTACAGTGAGCAACCATTTTCTTTCCAAATTAGACCACTTCCACTCACCTCTATTTTCCAAATTTTCATACGACAACAACAACAAAATTGTATATAGAATTCATACAGCTTAGAAGCTGATTTCGTAAAACTAAATACCTGCTCTGCAACGTTAACTTAAGCTATATGTTGATAACACTCTCGTCAATATCGACAATGCCCTCGCTTTGTTCTACGACGAAATCTGCAATTGTTGCCCAGAAGTAATCCTCGTCATCTCCACCAGAATTATGCTCACTACGCAACAAAAGAAACAAACTGTGACACGCATACCTTTTATCTTGATCTGACTCTGACTTTCCAAACTACCAAAGAGCATACCCCCACTTTTCCGAACTCTGCCAATATCTTTATCATGAATATATTAACCGAATCACTGACCCCAAACGTTTCTACCATTTTATTAATGTCAAGAAAAAATCGAATAGCTACCCTACTTAAAGCTCTATTTTTCAATCGGGGTTCATTACGTGGAACAAATCTTACTAAGAACAACGGCAGTATAAAGTCCTTTTTAGATTTTATGTTTTTGAACCCATTAAAGGCAGTTGCTGAGTTCCTCAAGGCAGTCACCTCAGTCTTTTGATTTTTATGTTAACAATCAGCGATGTGGATTGTATCATCGTAGACTCTTATCGTTTGTATCTGTCTACGTCGGTGACATGGAAATCTTCAGACAAAACTCCCGTCGACTCTCGCCCACTGCAAGATTACTTGAACAGATTTTCAACCTGGTGAACCCCCCAAACTTATTTCCTTTGCGGCGAACCCACCCCCTCCGCTTCTTCAATGCGTGAAGTAGCGCAGTAGTAGTAGAGCCAACTCTACTCTCGGCTTCGTGAAACGGAGGTCTAAGGAATTATCAGGCAAATATGTCAGGAAATCCCTTTATTTCGCCTTTATTAGGCTCATCCTTGAATACGCTAGCCAAGTCTGGTCTTCCTATTACGATATCCATTCCTTGCGAATTAAGTCTATCCAACGCACGTTCATCCATTTCGCCCTGTGCTGCCTTCCATGGGCTGACAGCTATAACTTACCGCCCTATGTGGATCGCATGAAACTGCTTAATGTAAGAAGTCGTAAAGTTGCCGATATACTCTTTGTTCATCAGCTATTAGTTGAAAACATCAATTGCCCCGCACTGCTTCAATTGATCTCCCTTAACACAAATCAAAAAATTGGGCGTATTTACCCTTTCATCAAAATAGAGATGGGTATGTGTAGCGATCACGGCAAACAAATAAGTCTTTGGAAAATGTTCTCCGATCACCTACCGTTGTGGAGTTATAATGATTTTTATGTTTTTTGCTACTTTTAGCTTAATGTGGCTCGTTCTTCATCAGATCTGTTCCGATTTGAAAGGTTTTTCCTTAAATCGAACAACAATTATCAAATGCTTGGAGCCATCAAATATTACGAGTGGGAAATCATTCAACTTACGAGTACAGTTTCCTTGCAAAAAAACATAAACATGATTTTTCGTAATTTCTAAAAATGTTCTCACTTCAACATAACTTTTGGACTAAAAATAAGTGAATCATTTTTTACCACTATAAGGGAAAAAAGCATAATAGTTATTTTTTAAGTCATCTCTCAGTAGATACATAACCCTGGGACATCGTCTTGAGATACCTATACTACATATGAGTGATCTACGAAAACAATTTAAAAAAAATAGTAGTTACATACATGTACAAGCATATGTAAAAATAAGAGCATCATCACAGCCATTAGCGCCATAGAGCCTTCTAACGCGAAATGGAATCGAATTTCATAATCGAGTATAGCACCTAAAGGCCGAACTATAATAGAAGAATGGTTTCGTACAACCACTTCCGAAACAGTGCGAATAGAAAGGATTTGTGTTGTGACACCATAATAGCTTTTTGCTTCGATTCGTTGAGTTTTCGTTCACTTTTGCTCACTTACGAAAAAAACGAATCCATTCGCTCTTTCGTACGAAAATTTGACACAACAGCTCAAAGGACAGGCAAAACTATTTGACAGTTGCTTCCGAACACATACGCCTATTATGGGCTACTTGAGCAATTGACAGTACTGAAGAAAACTTAACGTAGAATTATGACATTAGCTTCCGATTGCTTCCGACTATTGTAGTTCAGCCTTAAGACAAAGAAGTAATAGTAAGGCTAAAGGATGAACTATAATAGTCAGAAGCAATCGGAAGCTAATGTCATAATTCTACGTTAAGTTTCCTTCAGTACTGTCAATTGCTCAAGTAGCCCATAATAGGCGTATGTGTTCGGAAGCAAAGGTTCTCCGATCACCGAAATCAAACACCATCGGGCTTGTCAAGTTTTCATACATACACTTACGAAGTGAGCAAAAGTGAACGAAACTTAACGAATCGAAGCAAAAAGCTATTATGGTTTCGGAAGTGGTCGTACGAAAGCATTCTACTATTATAGTTCAGCCTTAAGGCAGTTCTTTGGAGAATATACAAACAATCAGAAGAATTGATAAAACTATTTTATAGAGAATAAAATTTCATGAAATCTTGTATACGTACTGACGTTACGTTTCCTTCTATTTGAAAATATTCATGAAAATAAGGAACAAGTAAAAAATATATTAAATCAAGTCTTATATTGTAAATATTTATTAATATTAATATTAACTTACATCTATGGGATTTTCGCCTGATTATTTGACATTTTAGTATTCGCTTCTCCTATTATCGATTGTCCAGCTGGTCGATTGACTGATTGTCAGGTCATCAAACTCCAAAGCATGACATTTCGAGACCTTGCAATCAGTTTTCGTTGCACGATTTATTTTAAATATTTTAAAATGTTGAATTATTATCAGAATCTGTACTTTTCCAATTGGTTAGATCAATCTAAAGTGTACGATCAATGAATATTAAAATGAAACGTGATTAGAAATTCAAGCTTTATTGGTCAGCAGACGTACGCCATTCAGACCTTTAAAAGTGATTTTATGGCTTTTTTAAGTACTTTTACGAAACTCAATCGCAATCACTGAAAGATGCAATCACTTCTAAGTTTAAGCTTTTTATTTTATATACATAAATCTTTTCTCACTCGTTCTAATCGAAAAGGAAATAAAATGCACGACTGGGTCTCACGTACTTGAACATGTGTGCTGTTCATTTGCAAATCAATCAGAATTTAAATTTAAGCGGAGTTGTTGAAATGTAGTTTTTTTTTTTTGTTAATTTTTTGTTGCTTAAAAATAAGAAAACTTTTTTTTGACAATTTTCCGAAAATTGGTATGCCATGTCCTTGCATACATCAATTACTGTTTAGATGTCGACTTTAAACAAAATCGTTTAAATCATATCCAAGAAATTATCAATTTTCAAAAAAAGTAATGACGTACAATGACAGCAGCTTTCCAACGCATGTTCCAATGGAATAATAACAATGGAAAAATACAAGTTACGCCGTCTCTTAGCAAAGCGCACGAATTAAGTTATTGACCCAATACAACTTCCAACAACTTAGTACACCATCGAGTGAGATATGTCTAACTCAACCCGAATGTAAAATTTAAACAAAATGGTAAGAATAGTTTTCGAGGAAATCGACTTATCTCAATATCAACCATTAGTAAAGTATCGTTAATTTTGGGGTTAGAATGAAAATTTCGAATTGTCCTCGAATTGTGACCCGAATCGGTCGGGTCACAATTCTCTTCACTTCCGTTAAATACGTTAAAATAAAATAAAAAATTTAAGATTTTCCAAAACTTGGTATGTTAAAATCCTGTATAATGTCAAATATGGTTCAAATACTATAGCCGAGAAATATTCAATTTTCCAAAAACCGATTAGTAAGACGATGAATTTTTTTTTATATCGGCCAATTGTAAAGTATGATTAATTTTGGGGTTAGAATTAAAATTCCAATTTCTCCTCGAATTTTGGTCCTATTGATCCTAGATATGAAGTTGGAAGAAAATCTGTATAGCCGTTTGGGTTGCAGTCGACCATCAAGTTTGATGTTTGAACAAAATCTGGAGGTCGAATGTTTTCAGGAAACCAAAAAGCAAGCAAAAACAAGCTATCATGCTAATTGACTTGACACCTCCGGGCCAGATTTTGAAGCGCCTTTGCAAACAAACATTCTAAGATGCTCAGATTGCCGCGGTATAGTGGGTAGTGTGTAGTATTCTTATGACTCGAAATGTGCAGGTTCGACCCCGAGCGGTGAACAGCAACCACAGTCATCCAAGCATAAAAAATAAACATTCCACCTAGTATCTTTCGTGGCGATTCTGGGCCCAAGTGCCGTACAAATTTGCCCACTCTCCTTTCTTTCACATGCATCGCTAATATTATACTTGACTGCGGCTGTTTCTCGTCAGTGATTTTCGCCATTATAATATTTAGATTGTATTCGACGATAGAAATTCTCGAAAATCATGAAAAAGATTTAACATCTGTTGCCCGTTAAGACTCACGCCAAAAAAATAAATTACAAACAAATTCTTTGAAAATTGTTTTATTTACACATACATATGTATATACTCACATAAAAAAATTAGCTAGAGAACGTTCAAAGGTTTTGTTTTTCTTTTGACACATCTTTCTTACCGTTTTAAGTTATTACAACAAAAAAAAAAAAAAAAAAACAATTGCATATGCCACCGAAAACTAGTATCCATAACCATATTTTATAATTCTACTCCTCAAATTTGACGTCAACGAAAATTATGATACCAAAACCAATGACTCACCGCAAGTAGCTGACTGTTCCACTTATTAAAAATTATTGTACATTACATTTCACCGATAATTATAATTCTCGAAGATAATTGATAGATAAAATCGACAACAGTGAACACGAGACCACATTAGTCATGCTTATTAGCTTTAAAATTAAGTGATCGTTAATTTCGGTAATAACTATCAAATTTTACTGAAAAAATGTTAATTTCTTTCGTTTATTTGTTTTTTGCCTTTCAAATTTGACATCTCAGATTGACATACGGAAATAGAACTAGATGTTTGAAAAATATCAGTAGATAATGTTAAAAGGTTAAAAACACAATCACGGTCAGTGCTTGATCGGCAATCAATTTATTCTACAATCGAAAGTGATTTGCATGTTTAAGGTATCTCTTTCAATTTATATTTGTTTATAGGGTAAACTGAACATCTTTGTCGTCGGGGCACATTCAACAATGCGTTTTTCGGTGTGAAGAATGTGAAGCGACTCCAATTAAGTTTGGAGCTCCTAGTTCTATGGTCAAAAGAGAAACACTTAGTTCTTGTTTTTTTTTACACCTCGTTTACAAAATTATTAAATTGGTTGTATTCAATTTCCATTTATAACAAGCTTTAATTTGTGTTAAGTTTGAAGTGGGACAAATAGAATTTAATTGCCAGCCAGCGTTTTCAGTACACATTCGGCGTCATAGAAAGGAGCACTATAGGTACTCGTATAATGAGGAATATTCAGCGTTTGAAATTTATGAGCTGAAAGTGCCCCATATTGCGAATTAATTAACTTAATTTGACTTTAGAAATGGTTCTCAACCTCACAAAAAAAAAGAACTGATCGAAAAAAAAAAATTCTGCCGAATGTGACCTTTCTAAAGCTGAAGGTGCCTCTTAGGGGCATTCAACAAAACGAATTTACGTTTCATTACTATTTAAAATACATATAAAACAAATAGATTCTCTTAGTGATACAAAGAAAATTTCGCCGGTATTTTGTAACAAAATAATCAAACTTTCTGACTTGTTCTCAAATTTATTGAAGTGTCCTGGATAAATATAACTTTGAAAGAAACCTGCCGAATTTACCCTATTTGTATGCTTCTGCGGTAGTTATTTGAGCAATTTTTCACACAACGCTTTAACACTTTGGAATAATCAAAATTAAGTATATTTGATGGTTTTGTTCAGAGTTGAAAATGAGGTTGTTTGCTCGGTTAATTGATTATTGGGTTAATGCTTGTGATTCAAAATTCGTTCGATAAAGTTAGATATAACATTCTTGTTATCTTGGGTTATGGATATGGTCAAACAGGAGCTCGTGTTTTATTTCTGATAATACTCTACAGTTGCAGAAATTCGCCTTTGATTACTTAACATTGTGATTATGGTACTATACAATGCCAGACGACGTCAGCTAACGAGAACACTTCCTGCAAGTGTGCACTCTAAATTATCTGTCGGGTAGTACTTGTAAAGTTGAATGACTAGTTACGAGTATTTCGTATGTCATACCTGTACATATCCAGGGTGCGCCATCTTTTATATCGGTATGTAAACATTGAATAACTTTGACATTTATCAACCTTGAATTAACATGTTTTTGAAACGTCAATTCAGTGCAATTTTAACCATGAATCGCTTCATACCGAAACAACGAGCCGAAATATTGACGCTGTACATTTAAAATAGTCGTTCAGTTGTGTTAACTCAACGTGCATATCGTCGAAAATATTGTGGCCAACAAGCACCGTCTGACAACACTATTCTGGCGCTGTTAGCAAGCAAAATTGCCGCATTTGGGGAACGGAGAATCTACACGAGATCCATGAAACACCATTGCATGACCAAAAAGTGACTGCTTGGGCCGGCGTTGACCCAGATCTCCAAATTTGACCCCTCCGAACTTCTTTTTGTGGGGTTATTTGAAAAGCAAAGTGTGCGTCAGCAAGCCTCAGACCATTGACCAGCTCAAGGCAAACATTCGTGCCGAAATCATCACTATACCGCCCGAGATGCTCGAAAAAGTGATGGAAAACGCAGCAAAAAGGGCATATTTTGCTTTGGTCAATAGAGGCGGCCACTTGATTGATGTTGTATTCCAAATTGTGAAATTGGTTGTTTTTTTTTAAAGTTATTCAGTATTCACATACCGACATAAAATATGGCGCACCCTGTACGTGTGGTATTTAGGTAGGTAGGTGTGGTTGTGACAACATACTATGCTGGAACATAATTAGCGCAAAGGCTCCGTTTTAATACCACAACTCAAGTGACCTAATTTGTTGTAAAAACTGACGTTAGACTTGTGGGGGAAAGGAGAGAAAGGATCTTTTAAATCCACGCCAGAACTCTAGCAATATCTGCCCGGATTCTGTTTAGTAGCTCTTGTGTTCTGCACCAGTTATACTGGGGCCACATCTGCCTGGATATGACATAGTTCTGCAACCCTCGCCATCTATTACCAGCATCTGCAAGGAAATGAGCAAAGATTCTACCCTTAAGGGCCCCTAACGGAATGTTGACCGCCTCCGCACGGGAGCAATCAAGGGCAGATCCTTGCCTCGCCAATTCATCAGCCCTTTCATTTCCGTCAATGTTACTATGACCAGGCACCTAGATGAGGCTGATCCTAGACCGGTGACCGAGTGCGGCAAGCTCCTCCTTGCATTGTTCAACAAGTTTGGAGGAGGAAGCCGCAGATACGATAGCTTTGATAGCGGCCTGGCTATCAATGAAAATGGCTATGGTGTTAAGTTGTATCGATGTATGTTTGAGGAAACGGCACGCCTCTCGCACAGCAAGAACTTCCGCCTGGAATACGCTGCATGAATTGGGTAGACGGAATGAATTATAGATATTGACGGATTCAGAGAAGATTCCCGCCCCTACCCCGCAGTCCATTTTCGACCCGTCAGTGAAAATGGTTGTTTTGAACTCGTTTATCACCGCGCCACATTTCCATTCCGCCCTGGAAGGGAATCTCACCGTGACATCATTGCGAAAGTTCACCCTGGGAATTATGTAGTCAGTCGGATTTGCCGCCAACTCCCTAGGTAGCATATTAAGGATGCTGTTGTGGCCGTAAAGACTATCGCACCACCTACCTGTTTCTCTTAATCTGACCACACTACATGCTGATATGTTCTTTATATAAAGGTTGAGTGGTATAAGGTGAAGGATTACGTTCAAGGCTTCAGTTGGGCATGTTCTCATCGCCCCTGTAGCACCTAGAGCTGCAGTCCTTTGTAATAGCGATCCATAGGAAAGTATAGGGTGCACCACCGCAGTGTACATCCAAATGACCTCTTCGGACAGTGTCCCCATTTCTTAGCGAATGTTTTGCTACAACCATAAAAAGCCACTGTACGTATACGGATGGAATTTTATGAAAAAAGTTATGTTTTGTAAATCAAAATGACACAAACGAGCGAATCTTAGGGCATGAGGTCACATGCCAGTTGATGATCTCATAAACTTGTCGAAGCTTAGTATCGATCTAGCTATTTCCATTCGTCTGCCCATCTGTACGTTCAATTTTTCTGTATGTCACAAGTATTTGAACCTTAATTTGTGAGCTTAAAGCTACCCATAAAATAAAAATTGCCTAATTTGGAACCTGAGCATAACAAACACTAACTCCATTATTATTATTTCTTTTCCTTTTCTGATTCGGCCAACCTGCCATTTAAGTATTTAAATGTGATTCAGTCCAACTGTGCGGCGCCCCCACAAGAGTTACATTCTTCCTTATTTTCTCACATCTCTAGTCTTGTACCATAGTTTTCTATCATTTATAAAATCATTTAATGCAATAATACACAAACAGATTAATTTAATAACATGAATCAAATTTTAATTTATTTTAAAAACCCATACTAAATTTCTTGCAAATTTGTATTGAACATTGAACTAGTTTCAGATAAAAATACAAGTATGTACTCGTATCTACATACTTTGATGCTTTTTATTTATCACTTCTAATGAATTTTAAGACCACCAACAAAAAGCAATTAAATCACTTCAACGAAAAGTAAAAATAGAAAAAAAGTTTGCCGACGAAAAGTTTTTGAATGACTCAACTCGAGCATGCTGCCGTATCACATGTGAGTAATTGAATACATATGTATATAGCACAGTAGATACCTACATACAACTGATTGCAAGTAGTTAAAATTTATCTCTATTTTATTAGATTTTATTACACTGCGAGTGGCAATTACATTAATTTGTGAAAGGGTAACCTCACCGGAAATGTACATAGACGTCATGCGTAAAATTTCATAAATATTTTCGAATTATAAATAAATCAGACTTTTATGAAATTTAATTTATTTGATCTTTAGAAAAAATACACGCATTAAAACAATTTTCTTTTATGATTTTTGATCTTTTAAATTAGTTTTAAAAATAACTTTTTCCTTTTTGTTGATGAATATTATAATAATTATTAATATTTGTCACCGAAAGATTTCAGTTCGTTCCACAACTTCAAATAGAAAAACATACGCACACGATGCCCTCAAAACACTTTTTTTGGCAAATAACCAACAGTTCTTTTAAGTTCCTAGGTAATTAATATTTTTTTAATGATCCCATTCCCACTTATTCACATCCTACAACGAGTGTAAAATAAGCTGATTAAGTCTAAGCCATCATCATAGGTTCTTGGTCATTTGAAACGTTTTCTAACAAGCGTTTCGAATTTATTTGTTATTTTCTGTGATTATTTTGCGGGGTCTTCATAACATCTATTTGTTTGTTGTTGTTTACTAATGTCGACGCTTCATGTTTCTGAGTCCCTAAACCCAGCAAGATTCTATTTTGAACTAATGATTTTTCTGTTTAACGTACCCTCAATTAAGATATAGATAAGAAAAATGTCTTGATTTGTTTATGCATACGAGTAGTGGCGAATGCTGACTCGATAGTAAATAGATTTACACTTGTACTAAATTTAGTATTTTTTTTTTTCATATCATCGCATTTCACTTAAATACATTTCATGTGTTTCGTGTTCTATTTGATATAAACATCTTAAATGAATCACTCAAGAAATACGAACTTTTACGAGCACTTTTTTAACAGTTTTTGTGCATGCGCATATATCGAAACTGGAAAATGGAAACTAACATCTGAATTTTCTTTACTACTTAGCAAAAAATAAAAAGATTTTGTGCACTGTAAACAATATAATTTTGCTGATCATACTAGATTATTTTCTTAAAAACTGCAAAACCTTTGGCTTACATAATTCTGTGAGTATACTATATATTTATGACTTACATAATTTTGTTTCTGGATCATACTGAGTAACATTTTCGCTAAGTTACAATAATTCCCACATTTTTCATGCAGTGCAAGACAATATAGTACGTGATGAATAAGTACTGCTACACGGTATTTTAAGATCTTTCGGAAAAAGTATAAATGTTAAAAAGTTGGGTTGAGAGTACATGTGTATATGTGCGTGTTTGGTAAAAAAGTGTATTTTTTGAGTGAAATCATAAACTATGCTACAAGTATTACTCGTCAATGACTTCACTTATTACATTGCGGTTTGTAGTATTGAAAGGTCATTACAACACTCTTTTTAAGTTGGTAAAACCTGCCTGTTGCATTCAAATGCAACTGTTAATTCGTACATTATCTCGAAATAAAATTGTTCATACAAATTTAAGATCTACATTCAAATATACATAGGTATGTAGCTAACATGTTATCGAATTTGTCAAAAGTTCGCATATGTACCTATACATAATGTTTGACAATTTTTTTTTTTTTGTGTAAATTATATATATATGATCCTTTAACTCTTCCTGAAGCATAGGGCGCCAACGAGTTCTTTTTGCACTTCCATCAATACAGTTGACCTCTCAACTCGCCTTGCACACTGAGGATTCCATTCGAGGCACTGCTTCGCTATGCTGCCATTTGGTTTTCTCAGTGTATTGCCAATTCAGCGCCATTTTCGTTGCTTGGAGTCTACATCCAATTTTGTCTGTCCAGTCCTACTCCACAGCTCATTATTAGATATGATCAGTGGCCACCGGATCTTCAGAATATATCGCAGACACCTGTTAACAAGATGTTCGCAGAGCATGTACACGTTTCACAATCGTATAAAAGCAAGGATTTAACGTTGGATTCAAAGAATTTCATTAGAAAGGATTCCAAATGGACTACTGGCTTTGCTTATTCTATTGTTAACATCCAGGTTCGTCCCGCCATCGAATGATATAAGACTGTCCAGATAGTTAAACTGCGCGACCCCTCTATGGTCCCCTGCTTCAGAATAATCTGCTGTTGTGTATTTCGTCCTGTATGCATTATTTTGGTCTTCTTGGCGTTAATCCTTAAGCTCGCTACCTCTCCACTGAATTACAGTGATTGACGTATTTTATTCAAGCTGTTTGCCAAGAGACAGATATCATAGGCATAGTCTGGATGGCTAAGATTAAACTGTCTCCATTGTATACCATGACTCTTGTTTTTACCCACCGTGTCGTGACAAAACATATCTTTGTCTAACTCCTTGACGCACCGCAAAAGAGTCGGATAGCTGTCCATTGTACAAAACAAAGCACCTATCATTGTTGTAGGATTCTTTGATAATGCCAACAATTTTATCAGGTATGCCTCTCTGATTTTCAATACTCCTAGGGTCTGCTTTCAATACTCCTAGAAGAACTAGAACAACTCGCCACTAAAGGATTGTCATTCATATCCAGCACTCGGTGGTTCATGTTACTTCGCATAGTCTGGATGGCTAAGATTAAACTGTCTCCATTGTATACCATGACTCTTGTTTTTACCCACCGTGTCGTGTCAAAACATATCTTTATCTAACTCCTTGACGCACCCCAAAAGAGTCGGATAGATGTCCATTGTACAAAACAAAACACCTATCATTGTTGCCAACAATTTTATCAGGTATGCCTCTCTGATTTCAATACTCCTAGGGTCTGATTTCAATGCTCCTAGAAGAACTAGAACAACTCGCCACTAAAGGATTGTCATTCATATCCAGCACTCGGTGGTTCATGTTACTTCGCATAGTCTGGATGGCTAAGATTAAACTGTCTCCATTGTATACCATGACTCTTGTTTTTACCCACCGTGTCGTGACAAAACATATCTTTGTCTAACTCCTTGACGCACCGCAAAAGAGTCGGATAGCTGTCCATTGTACAAAACAAAGCACCTATCATTGTTGTAGGATTATTTGATAATGCCAACAATTTTATCAGGTATGCCTCTCTGATTTCAATACTCCTAGGGTCTGATTTCAATACTCCTAGAAGAACTAGAACAACTCGCCACTAAAGGATTGTCATTCATATCCAGCACTCGGTGGTTCATGTTACTTCGCTGTCCGGGAATGTCCTTAGTGATCTTGTACAGTTCTCTTCCTGTAGCATTGACCAATCTTATCCTCTTATCACGTCTTTACACACCGCTGCACTGAGTTTGCCAAATTTGGGTTAAAAACACCCATTGCCAGCGTGAGGCACGCTGCTGCACATCGAATTCAGATGAGTGTAGAATGAGTGTTTTCATCTGCTGCATAATTTGTTGGTGCATAGCACTAGAATAATGCTGACTGCGGATTTTGGAGCTAAACTTCGCCGTTATAAGCCTAGCCGAAATAGGCTTCAAGTATATTAGAATTTGGCTTGCTTCCTTAGTCGCTTGCTTCCATAACGCCCACACCATTCAATCTTGGATCTCTATCTGCCTCCTCCTCACCAGAGTACAACATTCTCGTCAGTCCTGATTCTGCACTATGTTCAGCTCTTTCTCTCCACTTGATTCCACTCAGTTTGCAAATTATAATGTTTATTATTCTTAATATACGAGTAGTATAATATTTGAAAGTCATTTAAACTCTCTAAGTCAAATAGAAATGCGCACAAATTGCGTGTACCTATATAAAGCTGTTTAAGAGTGTAGGCGAAGTGACTTAACTAAAAAAATATTCCTTTAGCCATATTCCGCTAAGAATATGGAAAAATGCTAAATACGATAAAACTAGATATTAAGTATGTATTTCATTATGTCGTCACTCTTCTTGAAATTGTTATAGCAACCAAGAGGAAAAACATAGTCCAGCCGAATACATTTTTATGAAATGCGGTGTATTTTACAGATTATCTAGACAATTACTATCAATAACTTAAAATCCGAAAAATATGAGTTTTGCTGATCTTTCAAAAGATCGACTGATCCAACAATAACTCACCTCTCACCCCGTGTTGACTATATATGGCTTACTCGTATGCTCAACAAAGCGTCTGTATTCTATTAGATTAAATTTTGATCGTTGTCAACAAAATGTAAAAACAAAAATATGTATAATAAAAATTCGACTTTAACCTAAATTAGCAAAAAAATAAATTATAGTCTATCGCAAAAAAAAATCATAAAATCATATCAGAATCGAAACTACTAAGAGGAAATAATGTACCAATTCTCATAGAATGGTGACTACATATGAATGTTGGTACATCCATACATATGTAGGTATAACGTAATCATTGTGGAATTATTCAACGACCATGGCTACCATTGATTATGGAGAACGAAAAAATATATTTTTCACAAATCGGATATAATATGAACCGACCAATTCCACTTCGTATTAAATAGGGTGGTTTTTATATACTCGTACATATATGTAGGTATATATGACACATGCTATATATTTACAATATACCCAAGCACTTCCAAAATGAAGCAAATAGAAATGTGTCTCCTTAAAATTCCATCAAAACGTAATACATATGTTCGTCTTCAGTAAGCGTTTGAAAAAGCTACTTTTCCGGTACAACTTTGTATTGATATTTAATTTATAATTTGTTCTCCCAAAACGATACTTTTCCCTTTAAGTTTTCACATTCCTATAGGCTTGCTGTTCGTGCTGATTTGATCAATACATTTACTGTTTTTGACATTTTCGAAATCAGTAAGCAAATGTACTTATTTTTGGGTTATAGGCTTTTAATCTAGCAGGTACTTATAAGCAAAATACCATTTACGTGTTTCTTTACAAAAATTATACTTAAATCAGTAGAAGTTTGCATAGAAAATAAGAACAATGAACTGTGTATACATTTTCATTAGCTTTCAGTATTATCCACATTTACCACCAACCGAGTATATCATATTTCGAACGCCGGGCAACAGATAAATGCAATGTGACAAAACTGCTTACAATGAATACATAGCATGGCAAGCCTACATCTGTTCCGGTTGAATATTTGTATAGGTATATATTCAAAATGGCAAACAAAAGAAATACTAATTTGATCATGTCTTTAATTTTACTTTCTGTTCAATATTAATAACACCACACTAATTTACCGAAATGGTCCAATATGATCCTATTGTGAATACAGAAGAACTATTATTTGACATATAAATGGTGTCCCAAAATTCACGCAACAAGTCATTTTGATAGAAAACACTGGTTTTTAATTAAAAATTGTAAATGTTTTACTAATTCATAAAGCATAAGGTTACCTATGTATGGAATACCATTCGGGTAAATGGCCTCCACGGCACATACGCACTCTTTTGTCCAAATTTTCCAAGACTATTTGTGGCACTTTTCCATGACCGTTTGTGGCACCGTCTCGCAACTAAGGCACAAAAAACTGGATATCATGTCGCGGTAGCGAGCACCATTAACTGTTTTTGCCTGACCAGCCGCATTTACAAAGAAGAATGGTCCGATGATGCCGCCAGCCCAAAATCCGCAACAAACAGTGACATGCTGTGGATGCATTTGCTTCTCAACTGATTGTTGATTTTCTGAGCCTCAATTTTGAAAATTTTGACGACTAATAAAGCCATCAAGATAGAAAGGGGTCTCATCGCTGAAGATGATTTGGTTTCAAAAATTAGCATCCATTTGTTGTTCCGTAATCCATTCATTCCATTTCGCTGTGCTTGGTAAGTAGGCTTCAGTTCTTGAGTCAATTGCACTTTATATGCACGAAGTTGCAAATCTTTCGTGAGAATACGCTGCAGAGAGCTTCTCGAAATGTCAAATTCTTGACCGCGGTACCGAATTGATGTTCCTGGACTCTCAAAAACACTCACGAACTGGTTCGATGTTTTGTGTTGAACGACTTGTCGAAGGACGGCCACAGTGTCTAAGATCACTAATTGATTTTTTGAATTAATCTCTTCACAGTTAAATCACTATTCTGACCATATTTGGTATGAAAATTGTGAAATGTAGCTGCCAAACCTTCATTATTTTTAAAATATTGCTCAATAATGAAAACGCGTCAGCACCCTGAACTGTCAGCTCTCACGCTGTCTTTTTTTTCGCTGGCAACACTTTACTGCACATATGACGCAAAATTGAAATCTTGAGGATATTTCTGCGATTTTTAAGAGTTTGAAAGTGGGCGTGGCTGTCACCGTTTGTAACCGAAGTTTATGGATTCTGATTAGATATTCACAATAAGACTTTACCTTCACGGTAAATAGGTTTGATAAAGCAAAATTTTTTTTTTTTTTTTATAATTTGCACGTGTAAAAGGGGTTATGAATATCCTTATACTAATTTTTAGGACACGGGCGTTTTGAGGAAAGGGGAAGAGACAGAGAGAAAGACAGATTGGTGTAGTTGGTTTGAAACTCAGCTGGTATTAAGATTTCAGTGAACTCCAAGGGTGGCTGTCCAGATAACTGGGGAGCTTGTTTGTTTTTGCTTTTGTCGTTGCTCATGATTCACAGTATTTTTTTCCGTCCTCCTGATGTCATCATCACGATCAAGTTACATTTTAGCCATATGACCGCCCTACTGCCAGTGTTATGCCTTCGCAGTAAAGTTGACATAAGCTTTCGTAATTGATCGACTTTTTATTTATTTCATGGGAAATAAATAGATGATTATTGACATCAGGATTCGAACCGTGAACCTGTAGCGTGACAAGCGATGATGTTACCACTACACCATGGCCTTTTGACGTAACCGCCCTTAAAAAGTATTGTGAACCTAAATTGAATATTCTTATTGATTTTCAGGTATCATAATGTGAAAGGCCTAGGTCCAGCTAAAAGCGGCTTTTGCATCTTAGTCTAGTTACAATAAAATTCTATAAATGTTAATAACTTTTATTCGTACGAGTAGACACAATTTAAATTGCGAAAATGCAATTCCTTGCCTGCTTCTCATTAGATTTTATTATTTAAAGTTTATTTACAGATTAACTGTTTGGCGTTTAAGAATTTTATCATTGTTTTAGTCCACCTGCTTTCGTTGAACATGTCTAAATGATAAGTTAAACTCGAAAAACTGTCCTACTTCATCAATCAAGATTTAATCAATTATTTAGAAAGAAAAAACTCTAATGATTGGTGAATTGTGTATTTATCGTTAACTGACCTAAGATCAGTAATGAACAGTTGATTTAATATTTAAATGGAGAAAGAACACGTATTGGTAATTAGAGAACAAAAGCACAATACACATTATTCGTTATGTCAATCATGGTTAACTTTAACACTGGAATAGTCACCAAAATTTAATTTGACGTCATCTGAACTTGAACTACTGTGCTTGTTGACCGCCAATATAAATGAGCTGAGAATCAAACAAATAGCTTATTTATGTATTTGTGGTCAATCTAAAAGATCACATATGGTAAGAAAGTTTGTTTGAATAGTTTATGCAAATTTTCCAGTCAATTTTTAATGGCATCTAATAACTATTATTAATTCACGATTCCTTTTAAGGATGTCGTTGCGTGGTTGCGGTCTGTCAGATTTGGTTGCGTTTCATAAAACTTTTCCACTTAAACGAGTTTAGCTTAAAACATTGACAAAATGGTTTATATTTTATTCATTCTATCAACCTACTTAAAACATGGACGATTAAGAAGTTCTCAAAAAAATTGCTATCCCAAAGTGCAGTGAGAGATGAAGAATAATTAGAATGCCTTGCTTTTACTTTAACCAAGTACACATCTGTACACGTATCTACATACATACATACATATATACAAGCATTTATCATCGCATTTCTCTAAATTATTTATCTAGTGCTGATTGTTTGTCATATTGGCATAGCTAATATTTGTCAAAGAGCATTTCGCTAATAATAATAAATGTGCTACAATGGCACAACTTTACGCAATAAGCATCATTTTTATTTGTCAGTTGCGTCTGACATCAACGTGTCATATTAGGTAAATAGTCGCCTACATTTATCTTTGTGATTACTTCCCGACATCCCTGCGAATTTATTTCGGAATAAACAAGACAAGCAATTAGTTCGTGGTTGAGATCAGCGGTTTGTGGGTAACATCATTTGCGATAGATCAAACGGGCTTGTTGAATGTGATGTCAGAGTGTAGGTATCTTTTACGACATCGAAGGCCTTGAGATATATTTTACATATGTATATATTCTAGGGAGCTACGCCTGGGACTTTCTTGATAATGTTTCAGATTATTTATTCTTCACGATATTATTATCTGCAAGGAATCCATAAGGAAATTACATGCAGATATTTTTGTGACACAATAAATACCATAAATGCGTATGTAAGTTAAATATTAATGAGAATTTTCAATAAGTTTTTGATTTTGTATTGTCAATTATGTTATAAAATAGTGCCGTGTTATAATAATAGAATCGATTTTAAAGAGTATAGATGTAAAATTTTAGTTTTTCGAACATTCGACTCTAAGAGTGTCGTTTGATAAATTTTTTCGGTCAAGTTCTCTTTTATTTTTCAACATAGTCAAGTTCTGTTTTATTTTTCAACATAATCTAATTTCAATTCGATACATCTTTTTGCAGCGATGCTCAACCTATCTAATTCGTCCAAATAATAGTTTGAGTCTTGCTCAGCAAAATAGACGTGTACGGATGCGGAGACCTCGTCGCTTAGGAAATAGAAAATAGGTGGTCTGTTAGTTTGAGCCGCAATTCATAAAAATGTTGACTATAGCGACCGCCGAAATGTAAGACGAAATACGAATACGTTTTTGGGCCAAAGTAAGGAAGTGCCAGATCCAACGCACTGACAGCTTTCTTATGCTCAATTCTTCATGTAAAATATGATGAATGCATTTCTTCGAATGTCCTGCTATCTTTCTAACATTGATTCAACGGACATACAGCATGATTTGATGAACTTTTTCGATGTTGCGACGCCCACCAAGGTCGCAGTTGTTGGCTGTCTAAAAAACAGCGTACAACTTGGCTTTAATTTGCAAGAATTTAATTATGGCACTATAAGCATTCGATTTTTTTTCTATTTTTATATGAAAAAAAAAAAACTGACGTAGATTGATTGATACAAATCACCGTCAAACAACAACTGAGAGTTAAAAATAACTGACATTTTCAAGGATCTCTTTCAAAGCACGTATAATACAATTGCAGTACCAGAATAGTTTTGACGAGTAACGCCATCATTATGTTCAGGTTCAAAACTTTTCGTATTTCTAATCTCGAATAAATATTTTGACTTTTACTGCCCAATACAAGGTCTGACTTAGTTCCTTGCAATCACTCGTGCTGTGCACAGCACGAACGGTTTGGACCGACAGTTTTATGCTGTTTCCGAAGGTCAATATTTTCCATTCGATTTTACTCCAGAATGTTTGTTAGACCTTCCCAAGAGTTAGGTCCGTGAGAAAACTTGTTATGTTTTGTGTTTTCTTGGATTCGAACCTTCGAACCTCTCGCTCAGTGATCGCGCACTTAACCATTGAGCCACGGCGCCCACAATCTCGAATAGTCTTTCTAATATTGAATTCGTAATAAATTGAATTCAGAAATACATGAGGTACGCAGAGTATACAAGTTTTCCAATTTTGAGATGATAGGTCACAATTCTCTAGGCCCAAGCCCTCCTTCATCACTCGTCTCTCTTTGAGCATTAGTTCCTGGATTCTTGCCACCGTTTCAGGAGTGTATACCTTATTCCGAAGACCGGTATATTATTGAGCACTCAGGTCAAGCCGTACCCTACTGAATTTCAAATACAACATCAGGGTGGTCAAAGGGATAGTACAGTATCCCGTAGTAGAGAAATTATCTGGCCTAAGTATCCTTCGGTACTAAGGTCACATCGAAAATCGTAAAAAACAGGCATTATTATTTCCAAATGTATTATTGGAGAGGAAAGCAATAACCACAGGCCCAGTGGTGCAAGAGAGGTGTACGATACCACCCACAAAACTTCAATTAAATATGAAACTGAATAACTATCAGGTTGGCAACTAAGTAATTGTCGATTTTTTTCAGATAAATAAAACACATTTTTTTGAATACAACGAATAAACTTTAATCAATGATATATTTTCCATTTTGTTTGATGACCTTTTGCCATCTTTCTGGCAACTTCATAATTCCACGTTCGTAGAACTTCTGATCTTTATCGGCAAAAAACTGAATCAACTGCGATTTCACAGCGTCATCATCATTGAAAGTTTTACCATCCAAAGAGTTTTGCAAAGATCGAAATAAATGGTAGATAGAGCAAGGTCAGGGCTGTTGTTGTTGTTGGCAATGGGCATCACAATGGACCTACATTGATCTAAGTGTGGCGTAGTTGGTCTTTTAACCTCTACGTCAACCCATCAAACCTAACCTAACCTAACCTAAGGTCAGGGCTATATGGTGGATGTAACATCAATTCCCAACCAAGCTCCAATAATTTTTGGCGAGTGACCAAAGATGCCTAGCGTTGTCCTGGTGAAAAATGACACCTTTTCGATGGACCAACTCTGGCCATTTTTCGTTGATCGCTGTATTTAATCTGTCCAGTTGTTGACAGTACACATCCGAATTGATGGTTTGATTCCTTGGAAGCAGCTCAAAATGCACCACACCTTTTCCAATCCCACCAAATTTAGAGCAAAATCTTCTTTTGGTGGATATCAGCTTTCGAGGTGGATTGTGCTGGCTCATCAAGCCTGGACCTGATATGTATATAATATGAGTATGTACACATACTGCAGCACCGCTTTGATCGCCGCGAGACCCGGCTCGAACTTGAAGAATACATTAATATGAGATTTCATTATTCAGAACATTTCTTTTAACAATTACAAATTAAATTAAATTAAAATGTCATTACTAGATCTTATTTCAATTATTTTGATCTTGTGTTCAAATTGATTAGTATATCTGAGGATTTGACAGGAGTCTTTAATATACATACATATGTAAGTATGTAATATTATCCCCCTCAAAAACTAATCTTGTACAGTGGAAAATAGAAATATATACTTTTTATTATTTACGAAATCAATTACTAAATTGCAATAGTTTGTCTATTCTTGCGCTAAAAATGTAGACAGACTATCTAGAAGTCATAGAGACAATTTAAATATTTAAGACAATCAGCAAGTTATAGACACAAGAGGTTTCCATAAGCTAACAGAGTAAATTGAGGAGGTTTCTGGAAAAAGAACATTAAAAAATCTATGATGACGGATACAATACTCGTATTGTAGCGCAATCTTTTCAAGAAGGGTGGCCGTGGTGTAGTGGTAACATCATCGCTTGTCACGCTGTTGATTCACGGATCGAATCCTGATGTTAAGAATCATCTATTTATTTCGCATGAAATAAATAAAAAGTCGATCACTTGCGAAAGCTAAGTCAACTCTACTGTGAAGGCATAACACTGGCAGTAGGGTGGTCATATGGCTAAAATGTAACTTGATCGTGATGATGACATCAGGAGGATTGAAAAAAATACTGTGAATCATAAGCAACGACAATAATAGCGAAAAACAAACAAAATACTCCCCAGTTATCTGGACAGCCACCCTTGGAGTTTACAGAAACTTAATACCACCTGAGTTTCAAACTACACCACTCTGTCTTTCTCTCTGTCTCTTCCCCTTTCCATAAAAAAAGCACGTGTTCTAAAAATTAGTATAAGGGTATTCATATCCCCTTTAACACGTGCAAATTATATAAAAAAAAAAAAAAAGGTTTTTCTTATAAACTTCAATCAGGAAAGGAGAATCTATTTACAACGCTGTGGCAGCGCATCGGGTTGCTTATCTTACCGGCTCATCTGCCAAGTTCCGAAATATAATCATGGCCACTTCACGGAGCCTATAGCTAGATATGGTGGTATCTCACTGGGCGACAAGAGGATGGGTCGGATTTGAAATTTGTTGAAATATTTTTGGGCTGCGATCGCCACAAACTCGATAATTTTGTTTGTTTCTGAAGCCATTCAAGTAAAAATGAAGTTCATTGCTCAAAATGGCTCGGACAGCGCTCCAAGATGTCGGAGTTTGTCGATAAATAGAAAATTTTGATGATGAATTCGAACTTGTTTGATGCGATGTTCGACTGCAAAGCGTTCGTTGATTAAATGGCAAACATTTTTGAAAACAAATGTCAAATAAAGTGCACCATTGGGTCGCATGTATTTGAAATGTTAGCGTAATTTAGCAATTAAAAAAACAAATAAAGAATCCGAAGAAAGAACCAAAAAAATAAATATTTTGACAATTTTCCGAAACTTGGTACACAATTTTCAAAAATTTGTTAATAAATAAAGAATCGCCACAAGCTATCGGTTAGCGTACATCTACCATGGCTGAAATCTGAGATTTGAACGAAACCGTTACAGACGTTTCCGAGAAAATTTTTTTTCGAGATTTTGCCACTAGTACAATACCGTTAATTTCGAAATAAGAATGAAATTTTCGATTGGGCCTCTAATTATGATTCCACAGACTCCAGATATGAAGTTTGAACAAAATCCGTGGAGTCGTTTAGGCTGCAGGCTAAATTTTTCAACTTCTATTGAGATACTAGCAATGTCAGTACTGATCAAAATCCTGATATTGAGAATAGTAGTTTTGCACCTATAAAAACATTTTTTTAAAGACGATTAGATCTGTCTGCCCTTAATTAATACCATTTACTTGCCTTTCTAAAAGTTATAACTTTTTTAAATGATTTTTTTGTGTTAACTTAATTAATATCTTAACTTTGTATAAATTACATCTACGGGTATATGCAAATTGTTGTAAAATTTAAGAAATAAGCAAACATTTTACAGGTGAACTCGGTTTATTCTTGGCAAGATATTTTTGTTCAGATCAACTCAATAAATAGATAAAAATAGTAAAATATTATTCCTTTTCGCTTTGCATATACATACATATACTCGTATGTATCTGCGGAAATAAGCTTCTGATCAATCTTCGCATTACTGCATATTATAGAGAAACTCGTTTAATTTTAAACTCTAACGGCTCTCCGAGGTAAAATTGACGTATGCTGTATGACTGCATACATAATTAGTAATTTACTAAAAATTCTAATAATGAATGATACATATGAACTTTAGCTAAAATTTTCCAAGCCGATACTATTTCTGCTATTGCCGAAAGTGTGCGTCTAAACCATAGAACCTCACCTCGCCCATTTTTCTTCGAAGATTAAGATGGCAACAACGTTACGGTCAACGTAGAGGGCTGCAGAGGTATGATAACCGATTTTTTTTGCGAAAAACTGTGCACATAAACTTGAACGATTTCTGGTTCCAGCAAAATGGCGCTACTTGCCATACAAGCAGTTGTCAGCCATTTTGGTGATGTTGCTAGGTCTACGCGGATCTGCGATTTGATGCCGTTGAACTTCTTTTTTTTTTGTAGGGCAGGCACTTAAGCACAATATCGAGCTATTCGTGAAATAGAGCCCGAACCACCGAAAATATACTGCAAAATTGAATTGACAGGATGGGCTACTACTAAGCCATCCGCGGCAGCCATTAAAATAAAATACAAAATAAAGCAAAACACTGAAAAATATTGAATGTACTTTTTTTTATACCAATTTTAAAAAGAAACCAATAGACGGCCCACTCAAGGCCGCTTAGTGGTTATACATACATATATCATCCTTATTTTTCTCTTTATTTTCTTCTTAAGAAGGTGAGTAGTTTGTACATATGTATGTTTAAAAGAAACTTTAAATGATTATCACAAAAAATAACCTCAAAATATATTGAATCTTAAAGTATTAAATTAACAAAAAAAAAAATTCAACATTCAACGCTTTCACAATGATTGATTCATGGTCAATGCAAGAATGAAATCAATTCAATGTGCGAAAAGTTTGTCCTTCATACAATACGCTTTCATCGATTCTATTTATTCCCTCATGACTAAATCCGATTATTCCACTTTGATCACTTGGCACTCTACGATTGCCAAAATGAAAAATAAACGAACCAATTCATGATTAATCGTATTTAATTTTCTTAAATATCTTTTCTTATATTGATTGGGTCTGGATGACAAGCAACCTTGCTAAAAAACCATTACACATAATACATATGTAGTCTAGGATTAGTTATGTTAAACGATAGTGAGAGTACGCGCTACTTCTGCAATAAGAGTTACATTTATTTGCTTTAGTATTCATTTGCGGTAGGTATATGAACACGTACTGTATGAACTGCCAATCTTAACAATTATATCAGACAGAATTTATACTACATTTCCATTCAATTGGTCTATCAATTTTGTTGGTCAAATTTCATCGTAACGAATTAGACCACCGATTAAGGACAAGCACACCTTGATTCGTCAAGGTTCTTCTCAGTCTTGCTTCAAGCTGTTACTTTCTGGTAAATTCTAGCGAAATTTTGCAATTCGAATATTATTTTGAAAAACGATTTTGTAACATGGAAGGCATGTATCGATCTCCATACCGATATTTGTGTATACGTACACTTGGACCCATCCGACTTTGCCCATGCCAGAAATCCACCAAGCACACTCTTGCCTAACCTGTTAAGTTCAAGGTGCGGAATATTGCGTATCATTTCCGCTCACTAATAAAGAGAATACCTGGAGTTATGAAGTTAACATTATTAGAGACGAAAAACAAAATGTTCGGCCCGCTGCGCAGTTCCCAAATGGCGTTATTTTAAAAATATTAAAGTGCTTATTTTAAGTTTTCTCTTAATGCTCTCGTGAACTTTTTTTTGTAATGGGCTACTCATTTCGAAGTTGGGATTTCACATCCCTGTCTCTGTCAAATCCATCTGTCATCCATAGTGACAGGTATTTAGTACTTGCTTTAACATTTTACAATATGGATCGTTTAACCACCGCTCAACGCATTAAAATTGATGTAGCTTACTACAATACCTGTATACAACAAGTTGAAGCCGATTTTTCCAACAAAACAAACAAGATTGCAGAATTTGGGGTTCTGAGAATCCAAATGTGATAGTTGAGAGGCCATTGTATCCACCACGGGTGACAGTTTGGTGAGCACTGTGGACCGACGGCGTGATCGGACTGTATTTTTTTTTAGAATACGAGCGATATCTGGTTTCAACAGGACGGGGCTACGTGCCACATAACACAGGGAAATTTAGCACTATTTCACGAAAAGTTCCCCGACCGATTTTGTAACATAAATTGCTCACCAAGATCATGTGATTTGACCCCATTGGATTTATTTCTATGGGGCTATGCTAAAGGTCGTGTATATGCAGACAATCCGCAAACTTTGGAGCACTTAAAAACTACCATCCGTGAAGTTATGGCGGCAATATAGCCTAAAACGTGCCGAAAAGTCATTGAAAATTACCTCATAAAAATCTATGTTTGCAAAAACTTTCATGGCAGCCATTTAACCGATGTTGTATTCCATACATAATGGCATAGTCCAAATTTAAGTCATAAAAATGTTTCATACAACAGTTTGACATGTGTCTAGTAGTATACTCGACATATCATATTTAGTGGAGCAGCCAAATAATTTTCTCTCGAGTTGTGAATTACGATTCTTAAGTGTTAAGTTTTCCGATATTGGACAGTAACCACAAAAATGTTCAATAGGTCAAAGAAAACTATGGTACATTAAAATCGTTTCAGCTGTTCTCGAGTTATATGGTACGACACAAATTGAACTTTAAAACACCGAAGACATTTAAAGTACTTATTGTAAGTTATCAATTGATCTCAGGTATACTCGTACATATGCTCTCGCGGAATTTTTTGTAGATCTTTTTGAACTAAAGTAGTAAGTACAAAAAACCTTGTCTTATTTTCATTATTGGGACGTATACGTCCCACCTTAAAATATTATTGGGATTATATGTCACAGGATAACGAAAAGGACTACGTTATCTTAATACACACCAAACATTTTCTTTGGAATTATACTTCCAGAATTTCCACAAAAGTTGCTATAATTGTTTCTGGTTCTTAAATAAAAACTCAGGGGCGAAGGGGTTAAAAGTCCCACATACGATGTTTTCACATACCGTTTACAGTTTAACTGTCATATCGAATTTATTGCACCGCACTGTTGATTTTTACCCGGTTTCGGTGCACATACTTCATGACCCAGCGTGTTGATACTGGATGGAATTGACATGCAATCTAGTAGGCGCTCAATGCACTGAAGAAAACTGCATAAAAATTGTTTGATGGTTTTTGAGTTATAAACGGACAGACAGAGAAACATTTTCAATTTTGTAATATGTAGAGATGGGATAGAGTACGAGTATTTTCGAGATTAACAATATGCTGACCAGATAAAAGTAATTACATTAATCATTTGGATCAAAATCTTAGGTCACTGAGCTTTTGAAAGACGTAATTGGATGCGTATTTTATCAAAACAATTTTTGGCGCATAGCATTGTTCAAATCTTATGTTAGCTGAGGAAATTTGTATAGAATGCCCTCTGTAAATACACCAAATTAGCTAATTAGGGATAAACCCTCACAAATTAAATTAATCCTCTTCAGTAGGAAATGCGAAAAACGGAGTCATCATAAGAGGAAAAGGACGCCGACGAAACCAGGAAATGAAATGATATTTGCAATTGGAATGTTAGAACACTTACGAGAAACAAGACTTGTACTGAATTGATTGCATTGACTTCGTGTGCAAAACTGAATGAATGATGCTAGCTAAAGATCGGCTGAAGACCTTTTTTGGGTTAAGAGCAGCTTGGCGCCGGACTGTAGCGCAATCTTAACCTATCAACCCAATCTCACACGTACCTAAAGCAAAAGCATACCAATGTTTATGAATCCAATTCCAGTCACTTTCAATACTCGTACGGCATAAAACTGTAGGTCCCTCCCATTCATGTACCGCATAGCAAGAATAACAACAGGAAGCTAGGCCAGCCCCTGTATGGGCAGTTGGCGCCAAAATATTTATTTGTATATTTATATTTCTTACTCATATGTTATCTATGTTTTCACATCATATTTTACTTTGACTTCTGACTATGTAGTGTCAGTGTCTGCTTTCTAAGTATAAATCAGTAATTTTTTACTGCATCGATGTCAGCAATAACAATATTGTTATTGAGCGCAAAGTCGAAGACTGGACCTAGTTATTTGTTTTTGTTCTTGCAAGTTATTGCGTCGTAGTCCTCTGCTAAGTGCTAACACCAAACATTTCAGAGATCACATTTCTAATGCATTGCTAGATAAACAATCAACATATGTAGGATTGTTGCTACTCCACATAATACTTTTTTCAATACTAAATACACACATAGTAGCAATTTCTGTAGTGGATTCCCGCTTCAAACCACTTTGTGTACTATCCTAATCATATCGTGTTCTCCAGCCACATTACACTGATTTTTTTTTCCTAAATTTACTCTTTTACGACAGACTATGCTTGGGGATTTTCTCACCATGTTTCTTGTGAATGCGTGACTCAATTGATTGGGTTTGTTGGGTGTGTCAAACATACCGACTTGAAGAAAAATTTACACGCATATTCGTACATGTATACATTTTGACTTATTGTCTATCGGCAACAATACAAATTAACTAAGGCTAGTTTATATTTTACAGACCAAAATGCTTAGGTATGTCCTTCTTTTGCCTAAAAATCATTTCAGTCACTAGCTTATGGGGGATGACTGAAATACAATACAAACCTAATATTTACATATGTATAAAAATGTGTGTTAATCACAATCACGTAATCGATTTTGAAGACTAAAGCTGACTAGGGGTATTAGCAGGAGTTGTGCGTGATGAATGAATATATGAAAAAAATGTCCTGTGGTGAACTCACGAACAACGTGGGCGTAAGAGCATATATGTATTTCATAAATGTTTCAGCGAGTTGTTTCATTCATTATAAAAGTGTGAATGATTCTAAAAATATTAATGAATCAAAGGCATTTTGACCGCTGTCTATGGACGACACTAAGCTTTTCATATAATTGATCACAATAAACGCAAATTTTTTGAAGAAACATTGATACAAATTATTTAATTGAAAAATTGAAGTTCTTTATTAATAATATGGCATTCGTGCATTTGATCGTTCGCTCCTTAGATGAGAATTGATTTAAATTGAGATAATTGAAAAAGATTAAGATAGTCTTGGGTGTACGTCCACATGCGAAATGGATGGTTCCTATTAAGATTGCGGTCTGCTTTAAAGCAGACTGAAATGAGATCACATTCGATGATTGGTGTTTTATTGAAAATGAAATTCAAACTTTTTGAGTTCTAGGCATGAGCTTTGAAGTGTTACGACTCAACTAATTAGATTGCTAATTAGAATTACATATTCACAATATGTAGGTGAATGTACATACATGTGTATTCTTCTGTTTGAGTACAAATCTGTTCAAGGTTTTTTTTTTTGATATTTTATGGAAATAGTGATTATTCCAATGAGACATACATACATGGTTCAACGCGTGACTTGGATTTTATACTGATTTTTTACATTAATTTCTTGTTTCTTCTATTTTTTCGTATGAAGTCATTCAGATTTCGGAGCTCTATTGTGATATTTTTTATTAGTGGGTGTAAAATGTTAATTTTTTTACACCGTTTTTAAAAGTTGGTAGAAGATTTCGTCCCGTGATTTTGTAACGACGAGTTATGTAAGACTTATGAATAGGTATATGCAAGTATTGAAACTTAGAGTTGTTACACATAGTTATTTTCTGAGTAATTCTTTATTCCGGTGAACCCCTGTCTTTAATTTAATTATTAAATTATCCTTTAATGGTGCAAGGCAAGTGATTAATGCTTTAAGGTGCAATCGCTCTTTATAGTTTTGTATAGATATTAGATACATATCCTTCTAACCAACTTAAGCCTTCCCCTCAGTATCTAAGGTGTTATTTCTAAAATATTTCTGCAGACCATCTTAAAATTTGAATCATTTTCTCCAAGTCTTCTTCGGTGTGAACATTCAGTTATACGCGGCTTCCATCGTAATGTTTTGCTTGTGACATACTAGCTTCATTAATGCCCCATTGTCAGTTAATTCATTTGGTAGAAGAAAAGCAACTAGTCAGTCAATTTGTTAAGATCATATACAGTAGAGTAAAGAGAAGAGCATATGGTAGTTTTTTAAAAAACGACAAGAAACTCCAATGGGATATCGGTTTATACAGATGGCTCTAACATATCAGGGGAATCAGGGGCTGGCATCTTCATTGCTAACCCACCGATTGAACTTGCTATTCACCTAGAACCATTTGTATTGGTGTTCCAAGCAGAAGTCCATGCAATTATGAAGGCAACCGAAATACTCGCAGAAGACACCAGCGAAGAAAGGCAAATTGACATCTGCTCGGACAGCAAAGGAGCAATTAGCGCGATCACAAACCCCATGTCGAAATCACGACTAGTAAGGGAGTGCAAAATTAAATTGAATTTACTTGCCAGACGCAATAGAGTCCGTCTCACATGGGTACCGGGGCACGAGGGTGTACCGGGTAACGAAAAGGCAGACGAACTAGCAAGGAAAGGAGAAGGCAATACAGAACTGAACCCGGATAATACAATAGGGGTCCCTCTGACAACTATTAAAACAATAATCAATAATGAGATACGACAGGAGTTCAATAACTACTGGACGAATCTAGACAAGTGCAGAGTGGCTAGATCTGTAATAACCAAACCGAGTAACAACACAGCAAAAAGAGCTCTTAACTCAAGCAGAACACAATTGAGATTGATGGTGGGACTTTTAACAGGGCACATCAATCTCAACAAAAATTCGTTCAGACTCGGGATAGGTGATACAGCAATCTGTGCCAACTGTGAAGAGGAGGAGGAAGATATAGAACACTTCCTCTGTCACTGCCCCGCTACAGCGAGGCTAAGGCTGAAAATTCTGGGATCTCCAAGGATTCCGGATATTACACACCTCAATAAGAAAGGAATCGGGGATATACTGGAGTTCGCCAGACGATATAGCTGATACTACCCATGATCCCTAGACCTCTCAATACATAATTCCCAAAACACATCACTATTCCGTACAGTTACGCAGATGAGGGGAACACAACGGGCCCAATGGAGGCCTAAGTGAAGAGCATAAGCTCACCCTCTTAAACCAACCAACCAACCAACCTAGTTTTTTAAAAACTCTTCTAGATACAAGACTTTACATGTTTTAATTTCATTATTACATGTAGCATAAACTGTAATTCATTACATTTTATATGAGACATATTAGCTTGAAACACATAAATAGTAATAGTAAATTGGCCTACCAAGTGGCAATATCACCCCATGTGTGAGGAAGATTTTCCAGAGAGTGGAGGCGGTTGTGCCAAGTAGTTATTATATATATAAATACCACAATGAAACATTTTTCAGGATAGAAATATTTCAGCACACATATTTCTTCGCTTTTTTGTAGAAAAGTAAATGATTTATAGCATTGATTATGATTCTTTTCCAGCAATGAATTTTAATTTGTTCACAATTTGTGTGCATTCTTTGGATTACAATCCACAAAAAATTATTATGTTACTAAAATTAATTACTTACTAAAATTTCTCACCGAGGCTCACGGATTCTGAAGAGATAATCACAATAAGATCTAACCATCTCCATAAATAGCTTTAAGAAAGCAATATATGGTTTACTCATCAACAAAATGTGGGCGTGGCCATGTATAACAAAATAGATTGAGCCATAGCCGAGAGATAGCCAGTTAATAGGTAAAGTACTATTATACCTTTTTTTTTGGCAAAAACCATGTACGCCATCTGATAGCATAAATCCACCATAAACCAAATATCAAATTCGATCAAAATCGTTTGAGCAGTTTTTGAGCAAATCGATTTTTTCAAAATCGATTGTTAGTAATGTATCGTTAATTTTGAGGTTAGAATGAAAATTATGATTTCGTCTCAAATTGTAAATCGATAAAATGATATGATATACAATTTGGAAAATTATTTATCTATTCGCCTTAATGCAGCAGTTGCAATTATTACTTCTATCGCAGATATGAACTTTGAAGAAAACCCATCTAGTCGTTTAGGCTACCGTCTGTGGGACATACAGGCAGACAGAATTTGCAGACCCACTTTTTGGGGATTCTCTGTTATAGTAATATCCAATTTGATCAAAGTCTGGAAATTGAAAATTTTCACGGAACCAATACTTGTCATGTAGGTGCAAATAAAAATCGTGAGCTGCCGCCAAACTATTTTTAAGCCAAAAGGTGTATTCTTTTTTTGTATATTTAAAAGCAGCATTCTATTCTGCACGGTTATGTGGCACCAACATGAACGTACTTACTATGATTCAGTGCTGCCAGTTTAGCGTTTTTGTACCTTAATCTAGATCTTTTTTTCAAATTTCCTAGCGGAAAATCTAGTATTTTTGTCTGACTTAGGTTAGGTTAGGCAACTGGGTGCCCTTGTTGACAGTATAATATTTAGAACCCTGGGAACCTAGAGATTTCAATCTTCGGCCGCTAGGCTAAACCACTCAGATAAATGTATGAATCTCAGGAGTTTTCTTAGTTCAATGCTACCTAGCTCATCCAGCTCTGAAAAAAGACTTTTTTTGTTGGCCAGAGCTGAACAGTCACACAGGGGATGATGAACGGATTTCTACTTCTCTATTTCCTCTACGTCCCTACAGCTTCTACAGTAGTCGTTATGAGGTAACCCTAGCCGTGCTGCGTAATTACCTATCACTCAGTGTCCTGTCACGATGCCAACAGCCATGCGGATATCCCTTCGACTTAGTTCTATAAGATTGATAGATCTCTTATTGTCGTAGACTGGTCATAATGATTTGGTTGTAGCGCATGTACCTAATCGACACCAGCGTTCATTAGCTTCTTCATTAGACTCGATGTCTATCTCCCTATATAGGGCGCTCAGCGGTACACTAGCCTCGGAAAGGGCCCGCGAAGAGCTTATACGAATGAACCTTCTCTGGCTAGTTCGTCCGCTTTTTCGTTACCGGAGATATCCATGTGGCCCGGTACCCAGCACAGGGTCACCGTGTTGGCCGCTGAGATAACATCATCATAACAAAATTTTTAAGAGCTTGGATCTTAGTGATTTTATCTAACTTAAAGTTACTAATAACTATAGGTATATACATTCATTCTCAGTTACTACGAATTTTTAATTTGAATGTACCACCTAGTCTCTCGTACATACATACTCGTACTACATATCATATATACGTATATTGAACGTGGTTCAGGGCATTTGCGTCGAACGAAACTCCTTAAATTGTAGGAACTCATTCGCAACTATAAGTCTAGCTCAAATTTCGGTCTAACGCAAACATTTATAATAAGAAAATGAGACCTTTTGAAGATGATGCAATGATTTTCTTTTTTGCGAAAAATTTCATTTATAGCCCGAGAAAAATCGATGAGTAGAGAGATGTCAAACTCTGGTCCCTCTTTCCCCCCCAACATCCATTTATTTACATTGCTTCTGTAATTCAATTTCGTAACTGCAAATACGTGCACAACAAAACCTTACACATGGTTGACCCTACCGCCAAAAATATCTCGCCATTTTCACGTGGTAAAACACATAATTTAAGGGCTGTGTTCAGAAAGTGAAAGTGTCTTGTGAGAAAAAAAAAAATTATAACTGGGTTAATTTCGCTGTAATATATGTACATAATCATATATCCATTTGGTCAACAATATTGTTCCTATGTGAATGAACTCGTTCAATAAATTTCATAAAATCATTTCGGACCTCGGAAATTAAGAGAGAACTTGAACTTAATTAACATATCTTTTTTTATTATGGTGTTTGAAGGATGGCTTGATTTAGTGGATAGTGTGTTGACTTCTTGAGTATATTATTATATTTTATAATTATTGCAATAATAAACGAAAAGGGATTCAACCCTTTTTATGTAAGTGCAAATATACTCGTATTTAGGTTACGGAGTAACGTTTCTGATAAATTGCTGATCTTTTATATTGCTCAGTTTTTGAAATATCTTTTTGTAATTCTATTGAAACTCAGGTTGCAAAAAAAACCTTGGCTATTACTGTTCCACTATATTAATGACTCAGATACGAAACAATTAATTTTTAAGGTTACAAGTACCCAACGTAATGTTTCTGATCCGATCCATTGTGGTATCACCCTAAATTTTAAATTTCAACACCCTATGTATTTCATATGACCCACCCGAAAGCCCACACAATGAACAGATCGAATTCGACACTAAGATGTTAAACTTTCAGATAGTTCGGATATTTTATGAAAAACGACTCAAACAATTTTGTTTGAGATCTGTTTAGGAGGTAATAACTGATGGTTATGTGTTAATTTCACAGACAATATATTTGAATTGTACTTATTTAGCTATAAAATTTGGACCTACTCCGATTGAAATTTTAGACATGATCAAAATTGTAATTGCTAAAGAAAATCAGTCGCGGAATGATCAAAAACGTAGTAGTGATTCTAAAATCCTACACAAAAGTTACAATCCATATAGAACTGATAGTATGATACCCTTCCCCCATCTTCTAACTCACCCCTAATAAAGAAATAATCACAAAATTCTTATTGTAACTTTTTCTTAGAAGAATGTCGGCGTCGCTCCCAAAATTTGTAACCGAAATTCACGGATTCTGATAAGATATTCATAATAAGATTTGACCATCACCATGAATATCTTTGAAAACGCAATATTTGATTGCCCCCAAAAAGTGAGCGTGACTATGTATAATGCAAGGACAAAATATCAGAATTAATATACCCTGGATAGGGTATAAAGAAGTACGTTTTGCTTACTTGATTAATTATTCAATTACTTTTCTTAATTATTTTGATTGATTTGATTGATTCTCCCTAAGTGAAATTTCGCCCTAACTCGCATTTTTTCCTGGTCCCCTGTGAATTTGACTTACGGAAGTTCGACTGTAACAAATTGGACTACTCGTCGGTTCGATGGAAAAATGACAGCTTATCAGATTATAATTTTTGTCCTTGTTCTACTCTGCAAAGAAATGAATGTAGTGACTGAATTTGAAATGAATGAAACTCAAATTCGTTTGCTCTTTTGACGGAAAGGACATAATTCAAATAGTCTTGATACTTTCTGAATAGGATCCCTCAATTTTCAGATATTTTTTGTGAATCTAACAATTTTGGGGTAAATTCACCAATCGGCACCCATTTTAAGGTCAATTTACGGATTTTATACAAATTTGCGTTAAAAAACCTCAACCAAATGGAACAGTATGTGTAAATTAGCTTGCGAGCAACTGGAAATCACGAGAAAGTTTGATATCTCTTCACTTTTCTGATTTCTGGAAAAGCACAATGGAGGTATAATTAAACAAAAGTTCAAGTTAAGAACAATATTGTGTGTTTCGTGGCGTATAGTAACTAAGTTTCCAAATCATGGTTAAAAGGCCTCATTTTGACAAATTTCCCTCTCTCACAGTAGTCGACGAGTTTCTTGTAACCATTATCGATAGTCACAAAAGTAGGATCATACGTCGGCAACATCACAAAAGATAGAGCGTTTAGTGTCAGCTAACCCATATTAATTTAAATTTATCAGATTTTCATTTTCCTTGACTTCAAGCAAATACCAAACCTGAAGTGATAATAAAGTAAAACTGAATGCGAAATATCAAATTCACCTTAAAATTATTTCAGCACCGCTGGCTTTTTTCAATTGAACTACACTTTACTTAATTACCTCACATAATGGAAAAGCTTCAGTTGGCGCCGTGGCGCAGTGGTTAAGTGCTCGATCACTATGCGGGAGATTCAAAGTTCGAATCCCAGAAAACATAAAAACAGAAGTCTTCTCACTTCTTGCGAACGTCTGCAAACATCCGGGAGAAAAACTGTCATGAGAATCTTCTCTCAATCGAAAAAAAATCCTGCGGAGACTGCATAAAACTGTAGGTACCAACCATTCGTGCGGCGCACAGCACGAGTGCCTACGAGCGCCAAAATATTTACTAATATTTATTTATTCTGAGGTAAGATCGAAGATAAACTGACAAAAAGTCTCCATACTAATAAGGAACGCTCAAATGTACATATTGTAACATCGTCTAAAAGTATGCAACAATAATGTAGAATAATAACTACGCTCCTACAGCCCATTCCAAACTGTACTTTCATTCGAGGTTCGCAATAGCTGACAACGTCACGGATAAAGAGAGAATTATAACTGGAAGAAATGATTGTCATCTTGGAATTATTTCCAGTGGTCGAAGAATTTGCTAGAAGTTTCTGGCTATCTGAAACTTCTGCTATATAAGGACAGATGGCGATCAATAGGAGAGACAGTGATTTTTAAACTGTGGCGAAGAGATTAGAAAAGTGATAATAGGCGAAGTTGTAATTTTGTGATAAATTGAAAGTTGAGAGTGAACAAGAAAAAGTAATTAGTTTGGATTTGTAAATTAAGTAATTGAAAGGAGATAAAGTGATTTGAGAGGAAAGAGACCTTGTAAGAAAAGAATTTGCGAAGAATAGTATAGTGTGAACTTGAATTGTTCTATAGAGTAGAAAATAAAGAAATAAATTTCACAGAATATCGTTTTATCTACTCGAACCGTAGCCTGCATATTACAATATTATGGACATACTAACAATCTGGCACGCAATCTAGATTTCGATATTTTATTAGGAAATAAGGTCTATCATAATCTAGTGTTTTTTTCTGGCTCTGTTAGCGCTTGATCGTTAAACTGACCTGGTAGCACTGCCCTAATAACGTGTGCTATTTTAAGGAAACCGCAATCAATTTGGCGTCGCCACTTGGGTGAGATGATAAAGGATCCTGCTCTCTGGGGAAGCATTTCACGTTTCTGAATCAATACTCAGTAACAAGCGATGAAAAATGCATTGACTCGCGTCGTGATCTCGAATTCGAAGGTAAAAGTACCACTGAAATAGGAAGTTCAAAGTCGCAGCTGGTAAGGATCATGTCAGTACGTACACGAATGATTCATAAGGTTGGCCTCTATCACCCAGAAAACTTAAGCAGAACACTAAAAAAGTTTTGAATTAAATTGTTTTTTTGTGCCAATCAATCTAAATCGTAATTTTTTAAAAACAGAAATAAGCAATCAATATTTCGAAAAGTCTATAAATAGTATTCTTAGCAGAGAATTTATCTACTGCAAATTAACATTATAACATACAAGAGCACAGAATTTTCTAAATTGAAGTGATCGCCGACTGCTAGTTTTTGCTAGTGGTTGTGAACGCTGACCCGGATTTTAAGGCTATTTCACAAAAATTTCACTTATTGGCTGCTACAGACTACAGCAATTTCCTACATATTGATAACCACAGAGAACTTGATTCCACTTAATCTATTCCCATGTACAAAGGTTGAAGTATCGACCTTGACATTATTCTCAACCCGAAGTCTACTTAAAGATAGCAAATTTTAAGTCATTACAGCTAATTCGTTCAAAACTGTAAACAATTGTTCAAGCCTAATTTAATTTCAATAAATCTGTGCAATCTGTCCATTGTATCTGCCATTCTTACATCACTTATGCACAGGTGCTGAGTTGTACATACTGATAAGCTGATAACGATCAGAACACTTTATTGAATGTTCTCCAAAGTACGTAGGCACGAAAACGTGTATCTTTTTGATCATAACTAGAAAACCTAGTATTTTTATCTACACCAAAAAAAAAAATATATATATGATTCAAGGAAAAACTTTATTAAAACAGAAATGATACAACAATTCAATTAATGAGCCGCAGTCTGTTGGTCTTTGTTATCTTGGCGGCAAAAACATTTTTTTTTTGCAGTAGTCACACGCCTGTGTACGAGTACTCGTATGCCTCCAGTAGATTATGAACCAATAAACTTCTAAAGATTAAAATAACCGAAAGCGATGACATAACGAACTTCTGATGTTTTTTTTTTTTATGTTCCCTTAGGATGGTGGATTTTAAGGTTCAACAGCGTCGATATCGTACCAGTGAAAAGACCATAGTCAATACAGTATACGGACCTGTTAAGGGTGTCAAGCGTAAGTCTATTTATGGAGAGCCTTACTTCAGCTTTGAAAAAATCCCATTTGCGAAACCACCCCTTGGTGAATTGAGATATAAAGCTCCGCAGCCGCCAGAACCATGGACAGAAGTGAAGAGTTGCACATCTATGGGCCCAAAACCGCTACAAAAGCATTTTGTATTTCAAATGACAGAGGGATCAGAAGATTGCCTGTACCTGAATGTTTACACCAAAAATGTAGGAAAACCCAAGAAAGAGAGTGCTCTTGCATGAAAAAAGTATTGTAATGCGTTTCTCCTTCTTTGCAGCTTAATCCCAGTAAACCACTGCCTGTTATGGTTTGGATTTATGGCGGTGGATTTCAATTTGGAGAAGCTTCCCGTGATCTCTACAGTCCCGATTATTTGTTAAGGGAAGATGTCGTTGTGATTTCGATAACATATCGTTTGGGACCTTTTGGTATGTTTTATCAAACTAAATTCGAAATTGAAATCGTAATTATTTTATTTATTTTTATAAAGGTTTCCTCTGCATGGAGAATTCCAGTTTTGGCATACCAGGCAATGCTGGACTCAAAGATCAAGTAATGGCACTCAGATGGGTGAAAGCGAATTGCGCACGTTTTGGTGGCAACAGTGATAATATAACTCTGTTTGGCGATAGCGCTGGTGGTGCATCCGTTCATTACATGATGATAACGGATCAGACCAAAGGTCTATTCCATAAAGCGATTTCCATGTCAGGCAATGCTCTCTCACCGTGGGCAGTAACACCACAGCGAAATTGGCCATATAGATTGGCTGTGACAGCCGGGTATACAGGTGAAGACAACGATCGTGATGTATTTCAGTTCCTTTTGACAGCTAAGGGGTCGGATATTGTTAAGGCCAACGAGGATCTCTGCACAGATGCGGAGAAACGTGAAAGGATAGGATTCTCATTTGGACCAGTTATTGAACCATACATTACAGACGAATGTGTAGTGCCAAAGAAACCAATTGAAATGATGCGCACCGCTTGGAGTAATAGTATACCAATGATAATTGGAGGTGTTTCCAATGAAGGACTTCTACTTTATTCAGGTGAGTTCAATAAGTGATTTCATCTGAATAATTTTCCCATTTTCCTTCATCAAATATGTATGAAAGAATAAAAATTATTTAATTAAATTAGTTTAACATAAAGTACGACTCATTACTTAGCACGTGACTTGTTGGAATTATTAGGGTCCGTCTGTCCGTCTATATCTCTCCAGTTTCTTAGTACAAGCACATATAAACATATGTACAAGCTTTTAAGAATCCGAAGCAGTACAATAGTTACAATTTTTAAAATCTGCCCACAAACACGTCCTCTTTTCAACAAATTTCGCTTTTTGTGTTCCGTACTGGAATGGTGTAAAACGAAATATTGATGGATGTCGCTTGTAACTTTTGGTCCGTTCCAACTAAACAACTAAAATGTTGTACAAACTAAAATGGCGAATATAATCAGGAAAGTAAATTATAAAAAATATTTTTTTGAGGGGTACTCAAACAAAAAAAAAAGATTTTCGTTGGTTAAGGGTCCCTTTCTCGTTGATTGCGCCTCCTTAGGAGAGATCTTCCTTTACCAAACTGTCCCTCCGGGATGGGTTCGAAGACTTTCCGGGTCGTTGATGTCCATTCGCTCTACACGTCCTAGCCATTTCAGGCCACAAATTCGAACCTTTCTGACTGTACACTGTCGCTGTACAACCGGTATATTTTATTGTATCTTCTCCTCCATACCATGTTGATAAAAATCGAATCAAAAATTACTCGAAAAATTGTTCTTTTAAAACAACCAAGGGTGTTTTCGCCGTATAGCAGAAATGGGATGACGAGCGTCTTATTTAATATTACCTTCGTTTTCCGTAAAAGGGCTCTGGTACTCAATTGCTTTCTTAGCCCAAAGAAACAGTGATTGACAAAAGTGCCATTATTCGAATTTACAGCGGAGGCAATGTCCTTAACTACCTCAAAATTGTAGCTGTTTTCTGTGACGTTCTGTTCAAGTCCCTGTTGTTAAGTGTCCTTTTTTGGGGGCAGCGTATGTTTTGTTTTTCCCCCATTGACCACTAAACATATTTCCGTCACATTTGTTTTAATACTCGTACTCACGAAAAAATAAATCGAATTGGACCCAATTCAATGAAAGTACGGTCAATTTACCTCGTGCTGCTTAGACTATTTTGGTATTGTAGAGGATCTCGAATGTACTTCGAACTGCAACTTGAATGGCTAGGTGAAATTTCTTCAAAGGGCTAACCCGTGACGGAATCGGAATTTTCATTCTATTTTCTATAAAATATGTAAGGTTTTGGACGTCTGCGAAAAGGCTGCATCAGTTTTTCACGAAAAACTGGTAGAAATACAAGGTGGGGCAAAAGTAATGTCATAATGTGAATTGGCTGCCATTTTGTCAGATATGAAAAAAATTGGGCTCTGTTTCGACGAAAAGTTTATCTGAAGGTCTAAAATTGATGACATTAAGTTGAGAAATGATATCGGTCAAATGACAACCTTTTGAGGAGATCCACATTTGTGCTCGTTTTACGGCATTTTGAATTGTTGCTCCAAATTGGTGATTTCTTCTTCAATGTTGGCTTTCAAGACTTGCAAGTTTTGTGGTTTGTGGTTAGTGGTGGTAAACGCGAGATTACAAAAAGCCCCAAAGGAAGAAGTCTGGCGCCGTCAGATCTGGCAATTTGGCCGGCCAGTTCAACTCGCCAAAACGGGAGATCATACGGCCCGGAAATTGGTGATTCAAAATTTCCATCGTTGCCCAAGCTGTGTGAGCGGTTGCTCAGTCCTCCTGGAACCAACAATGCTCGAGACCCAATTCAGCAACTTGCGGCAAAAAAAAAAAAAATAGTTTAACATCTGTCTGTAGCGCTTGTAGCGATGTTTGTGGACTCTCTCGAACGTCTTCGGTCACAGCAGTGATATTCTCGGCCGAGCGAGCAATACGGGGTCGGCCAATTCTTGCGACATCTCTAGTGGACTCAGTTGCACGAAATGCTCAGCAAAACGCTTAATTCTTCGCGCACATGGTGCACTTTGCATTACAACAACCGCGTTCTTCAGGTCTGTATCGCTCCATTGATTCTTGTCAACTAATTCTCTATCTGTCTACAATATAAATGTCAAAGCACAATGACATTTGACGCCATTTGGAAAAATTATGGCACAAAATTATGGCACATTGACATTACTTTTACATACATACATACATATTTTGCTTATTAGCGGGCTTATCAAGGTTGACTATTTCTCGCACATTGATACACAGTCTATATATACATATCTCCTTAAACAACTGGTTTGATAGATACAACGAAGTGTTTTAACTGCACTAGGAAGGAATAACTAATTCCATGTTGTTGTCGAAAAAAAATGTCACGTGGCAGCAACACGTCAATTGTGTAGTCCTAGAGCTTATGCCAGAAGACGTGGCTGAGATAACCGAAACACTTTTAGAATTGCTTGTAAAGCGATTTATACGTAGAGGTCATGCACATTGTATAAAATGTGAAAAGAATAATACTCTAAGCTTGCAAGTGACAACATTCTTCATGAAAAATTGAATCTGTCTTTAATAAATCTATAAATGCTAGCTGGACTAAACTTGATTTTGTTTTTATAATTTACGCGTTCCAAAGGGGATATGAATCCCCTTACATTATTTCAGAGCACGGGCGTTTTTTTTAGATAGACAGAAAGAGAGAGAGAAAGATAGAAAGATTGGTGTGGTGGTTTGAAACTCAAGTGGTATTAATTTTTTGTATACTCCAAGGGTAGCATACAGATAACTGGGGAGCATTTGTTGTTATTGTAGTTGCTTATGATTCACAGTATTTTTTTCCGTCCTGCTGGTGTCATCATAACGATCAAGTTATATTTTCAGCTATATGACAAATCTACTGCCAGAGTTATACCTTCGCAGTAGAGTTGACATGAGCTTCCGCAAATGAACGACTTTTTTATTTATTTCATACAAAATAAATAGATGATTCTTGGCATCAGGATTTGAACCGTGAATCTGCAGCGTGACAAGCGATGATGTTACCACTACACCACGGCCACCCATAAATGAATAAATGATTACTGGTTGTTTTCGTAGTAAAATTTCTTCAAAATCAAGGAAATGGTCTCTAATAGTAGCAAAATATCAGTGTATTTCCCTCAAAAATACTACCATTTCTACTTCATACAATAATATCCAGACGTATCGTCACTTTTTGTATGTCTATACCTTATCCCGTAGGGTATATTAATTTTGATACATAGCTTGTAAGTACTCGTATGTATATTTGTGATAGAAAGCTATGTCGATCTAGCCAAGTCCATCCGTCTGAAATTTGATACATGACCTTCTAACAACACCGTGCGCAGACACGCCCTATTTTTGGGGGATCATTTCATAAAATGAATCGATTTTGTTTTCTTAAAGCTATTAACGGTGAGGTATTAGCCTCTTTTTCAAGAGCTTATCAGAATCCATAAAAATTGGGGTGACAGCATAACCCCGTTTTTTTTAAGAAATCGTAACAACAGTTTTTCTGATAAAATCTTTTAAAAGTTGCGGGAGTATATACTGAATAGAAAAATATTATTGCATTTGAATTGAAAATTTCACAAATCCACGCCCACCTTAATAGGGATTCGTTAGAAGAAAAAAATTATCCCAATCGATGAAAGGAATTGTCGACGAAATTACATCTTTCGATTTCAAGGCAGTGAAATGAACCGCCGATTTAATTAAATTTACGGATATACATATGTATTTTGTGTTGCTTATAAAATCAACTCTTTTAATTTTTTTTTCTTTCAGACACCAAACGAAATCCAAAACTTCTCAACGAACTCGGCAATTGTCGCTTTGTTGTACCAATCGAATTGGGTATGGATCGAGATAGTGAACTTTGTAAGGAGTTCGGCATGCGTCTGAAAAAGACGTACTATGGAGAAAAGGATCCCAGTATTGAAACCCTCTATGAGTACCTGAATGTAAGTTAAACTTATTTAGCTCTTCGTTAAGTTAGTGTGTAATTTGATTACCCATTTCTCTTTCAGATGGTTTCACATGAGTATTTCTGGTTCCCCATTTACCGCACAGTATTGTCTCGACTTAAGTATGCATCGGCGCCAACCTACATGTATCGTTTCGATTTCGATTCGAAACATTTCAATCATCTACGCATTCTCAGCTGTGGCAAAAAAGTACGTGGTACCTGTCACGGTGATGATCTTTCGTATTTATTTTACAACTCTGTCGCAAAGAAACTAAAGAAACACACTACAGAGTACAAGACCATTGAAAGACTGGTCGGTTTGTGGACACATTTTGCAGCAGATAGTAATCCCAACTATGATCCAACAACCACAGAGAAGTGGGAACCCATTCGTTCGGATGAGAAAGTTTTTAAGTGCCTTAATATAGCCGATAGCTTGCAGATTATCGATTTACCTGAGGTGCACAAGTTGCAGGTGTGGGAGAGTCTCTTTTCAGAGAATGAACTCCTTTGAGGAGACGAGCGTGATAATAGATAGAGTAAATATAGCTAGTAATGGTACATACGAGTAGGAATGTATATTTTTTAAAATGATGCACGCAACATTTTGCAAATTTCTGCATGCACTGAGAGACGCTGAATTAACACATAGATACATACATACATATTTATAGAGTTTAAGTGAAACACATACGAGGATAGAGCTTTACAAATCAAGATGGAGGAAATGCGTTCACCAGAAGTTCGTCATAGGTGTGTAGTGTAGCTATAGCAAAGATGATTGAAGGAATGATAGTGCGCTAGATATATGATTACCTTCCTACATATATGTACATATGAATAGGTTCATATATTCATATATTAAGTGTTAAATCTAAATAAACTTATTTATTAGAGTATAACAAATGTTTATATTTATCATAAAATAACTTTTATTGTATGTTTTGCTATATATTTTTTATTAATATGTGAATTGATATGTTATGCTGGTACATACATACGTAGATAGGCATATAAATATTTATTTTTATGAACTAGTCTTGAGATGTTTGCAAGAGCACGTGCAGTGAGTGTATTTATCTATTGTATTGAATAATATATTTTTTCTAAATAGAAAATTCAAATTGAATATGAAACTTGTTGGTTTTATTAACTCTTATCCATAGAAAAGGGAAGGAAAAACAAATTTAATCGGGTTGCGTGTTTTTTTGTTTTTATGATTCCCCATCAAAGATGTGAAATGGTCGGTAATACACCACCAAGCTCTCTAGATGCTTGTGCACTACCACTTTATTTACACGAAACAAGCTTACGCTCCCTCTAACTCGGGTCTTAATCATAATAGAAACATCAAAATTGCACACCATATAAAGGGTTTTCCAATAGGGACATAACAATTTTGTATTTCAATACAAACGGACCCTTAAACTTTTTTTATGATCTGTCAATGTCAAAACGTCAGCCAAAGTTTACGTTTATATAATGGTGAAGTTCACAAAATGAGCAAAGATTCGAAATTATTAAAAATTACTACCGAAATTCTAATTCGGTGGACGCAACTTTAAGAGCACTTACACCAATTTCCGGTCGTAAGAATCGTCCCGCTAGACAGGCTGTGCATACTATAGTAGATAAATCCGAGACAACATATTCACTATTGAATGTTCCTGTATCAGTGAGACAACGCACCGGTCGAAGTACCGAAAATATCGCACCCGTAAGTTCTTCAGTTCAAAATGAACCTTATTGTGGCAAATTTTGCGTAAAGATCTTGGCTTACACCCTTACAAGATAAAATTAACTCAAGAACTGAAGCCTCTTGATCATTTGAAGCACCGAAACTTCTCCGATTAGGCTCTGCAAAAGTTTAAAGAAAATCCTGAAATTCATCGCAAAATCATATACCCATTACATCCACAAAAAGTGGAGGTGTGATTGGACCGTATTTCTTCGTCGATAAAAATGATCGCCATGTTACGGTCAATGGAGTTCGCTATCGTGCCATGTTGGAAGACTATTTTTGGCCAGAATTGGATGGACTTGACATCAGTGATATGTGGTTCCAACAAGATGGTGCCACATACCACACAGATGGTCAAACAATTGATCTATTAGAGGAGAAGTTCGGTAATCGTGTGATCTCGAGAAATGGCCAGCTCGCTCATGCGATTTAAAGTCGATGGATTTTTTTTTATGGTGTTACGTTAAGTCGTTGGTTTACGTCAACAAGCTAACAGCGTTAGAGGAGCTGAGGAACAATATCGAACGCGAAATTGCCAGTTGCGGCCAATATGTGTGGAATAGTGGTGGAAAATTGGCTGCAAAGAATCGATCGCTGCAACTAAGATCGTAAATAGAGGAATCCCACAAGGTGGTGTTATCTCCCCGTTGCTATGGATAATGGCACTCAACGAAATCTTGTTGCGACTTGAAAGGGAGGGGGTTAAGGTGGTTGCGTACGCGGGTGATGTCGTAGTGTCAGGAAAGTTCCTCTCCACGATAAGTCAAATCATAGAAAGCGCTCTGGATAAGGTACACTCTTGGGCTACGAGATGTGGCCTTGGAGTAAATCCAGACAAGACCGAAATGATGCTATTCACCACTAAAACCAAGCTACAGGAATTCACTCTCCCAAAACTAGACGGTCAACCACTCTCACTATGATCCAGTGCAAAATACCTAGGCACGATTCTAGATCCGAAACTTAGTTGGAAACTTAACATAGAGCAGCGGGTTAAGAAAGCAACTGTGGCTTTCTATGCCTGCACCAGAACATTCGGCAAAAAATGGGGTCTCCAGCCAAAGATGACCCTATGGATATGACACCATTGTATGGTGGTCCGCCTTACATACAAAAATATAACATCAACAGAATCAAAATGTACAAAGATCGGCGCGTGTAGGCATCACAGAAGCATTGAGATCTTGCCCAACAGATGGTCTAAGTGTGATCCTGCATCTGATCCCCCTTGAACTCCATATTAAATTGTCAGCTATATGCAGCGCCGTCCGGCTCAGGGAAATTGGGTGCTGGACAGCAATGGCATATGTCCACTGTAAGGTCCTGGAGACGATACCAAGTGAACTGGTGACATCTTCGACCAATTACAGGATTCCCACGCTCGACTTCAGCAAACCTTTTTCAGTAAAGTTCCCTGCCAAAGCAGAATGGAAGAATGGAATGGTAATCAATAACTTTGATATCTGTATATACCTATATATGGATGGTTCGAAAATGGACTGCGGAGTTGGCGCAACTGAATATATCGAAATCTTTCCGTCTCCCAGACTCTGCTAGTGTCTTTCAAGTGGAACTTCTCGTGATTCGGGAAGTCTGCCACATGCTAAAAATTCTCCCAACGTCCAACCTAAATATAGGTATCTTTTCTGCCAATTGCCAAGCCGCAATAAAGGCCATTGATTCGGTTACTATATCCTCAAAACTGGTAGAGCAATGCCGGTTTGAAATAAATGAACAAAGTATCCATTCGGGAAGAGTCGTTAAGGGCAATTTACACCTTCACTTCTTCCAGCTAGCCAATCTCGGGTGGAACAACCTTACCAGTTACGCTATATCAAGAAAGACAAGGCCCAGTTTCAACAGACCTAAATCAAATGGGCTACTAGGCAGATCAAGGCCTGATATTGCCAGAATTGTAGCCATTATTACAGGCCACTGACCTATAGTGGACCATGCGGCCAAGCTTGGCATTTCTCACAACACTTTCTGTCGCAGCTGCAAAGACAGCAACGTGAGGGAAACTCTTTTCCACTTTCTTTGCAGTTGTCCTGCCCTAGCAAGGACCAGACTACGCACGTTAGGTAAACCCTTCTTTGTCGATTTTAGAGAGATAGGCTCTAAACGGATTGGTTTCTGAACTCCACGGGCTGGGTATAATTATATCCTTCTATCTCCAATAACACATGCAAACAAACAGGGTACACAAGTTTTTGGGGTATCAAAACGGCGCACTTAGCGCTAATTGGGTTCTATTCCGAACCACCATTTTACCTACCTACCTACCTGTTCCATGAATGAAAGTGGGCGTGGCTGTCGCCATTCATAACTAAAGGCCACAGATTCTGGTGAAATATTCACAATAAGACTGAATCAAACTGTTTTTGATTAAAAAAAAAAACCCAAAATGTGCGCGTGGCCCTGCACTCTGTGTACACAACTTGTAGAGAATGCCAACGTCTATATATTTCCATAAGCAAATATTTTTCAGTTTCTAGTAAAAATATTTAAAAATTAGTTTGAGGATTATACTGCTTCGAACAGACGGATGGACGTGGTTAGATCGACATAACTTTTGACGCTGAATACAAATATATATACCTTCGGGAGTTATTATTTCTCCATCTTACAAGGTATGTATCAAAATTAATATACCCTATGGTATAGGGTATATTAAAACTAACCACTGAGTTCGGGGATCACGTCAAAGAACAAATAAATTAAACTCTGAATTTTACAAAAGATACTTTTGATATTGCTCGTCTTCTAGATAACGTATGCTTTAAATGCTCTAAATGCTAGAACTAACTTTATTAAATCGACATAACCAAAGTTGAAGTTATTTGGTTTTCTAAGTATATCAATCTCAAGTAGCCTTATACAAACTTGATCCGGGAAATTCCCTAATCAAAAAATTGTCTGGATCAATGCCTATAGACGCCACTTTACGGAGGAAAATGTTGCGATGAATCGACAACACCTCAAGGAGGAAACAAGGTCTTCGGGAATGAATTGGATAGTTCTGAAACGCATTGTAGAACGCCGAACAATATGGCACGAAGTCGTTGCTTTTACCCATCGAGCCGTAACAGGATTCAAGTAAAAGTAAGTATTGGAAAAAGGTGATATTAACTAGTGCATAAAATATGTGGCACGGGCAAATAAACTTTATAAATCACTGAAGTACATACGATTATATGGTTTATTTATCTTTATAAATCCTTCTTCTTTTCCTCTAGTCAATCTTAGATTTACACATTTGCTGACTTTTTTTTTTATAATCTGCTCTCGCCGAAGGGGATATGAATACCCTTAAACTGTTTCAGGGCACGGGCGTCAGGGAAAAAGGGGAAGAGGAACAGAGGAGGAGCCTATGCACGTGGGCTTTGGATGTTTGAAGGTTGTAGTGATGGGGAAATACAAAGCCTGGTAGATCATTCCACATTCGTGTTGTTCGGCTTATAAATGAATCCCTATATTTAACAGTACGACCGAAGATTGGCTTTAGGGTAAACTGATGTGCATTCGAAGCATGTCGCGTATTGCGGGTGAAATTTGGAAGGGGATGAATGCCACTGGCTATTTCAATGGAGCATTTTTTTTATTAAAAAACCGATAAAACAGGGAGAGACAGGAGACATTTCTCCGATGTTCTAGTGAATGAATGGAACTCACAATGTCTCTATCACCTATAAGTTTTAACGCGCGATTCTGTACTCTATCAAGAATGTGCAGAACTGTCTTGGGTGCACCGGACCAGATATGGGCGTTATATTCCAGCTTAGGGCGGATGAATTCCTTATAAATTGAGGCCAGATCAGACGGGGTAAAATATTTTTTGCACCGTTTAAGGAATCCTAGGCATTTTGCAGCATTTTTGGCGACCTCGAATATTTGATCGTTCCATCGAAGATGGTTATTAATACACATACCGAGAATGGCAAGTCTTTCGGTTTCAATGATGCAAGTACCATCCATGGACAATGGTTGAGGGTTTTGGTTCCGCTTGAGAGACAGAAGACAGCATTGTGTTTTGGAAGCTTTAAATTTCACTCTGTTGGTTGGACCCCATTTAATTATGCTGTCCAGGTCGGAATTTAATGTGTTTAATATACGTTCCCCTTCTATGGCCGAAGAACAAGAACGTGAGTTAGGTTACAAATATGAATAACTGAGGGTATTGTCATCAGCAAAGGAATAGATTGGATTAGAAGTTGCAGACTAGAGATCATATATAAAAATAAGAAAGAGAGTCGGAGACAAAACGGGTCCTTGGGGGACACCAGCATTTATTTGGTGAATTGCAGACTTGAAGCCGTCCAAAACAACTTGTATTGAACGCCCCGAAAGGTAATTTCTAATCCACTGAAGAAGAGACTCATCGACGCCATATGCACGCATTTTCGACAAAAGAGCCTAATGCCAAACTCTGCCAAATGCCTTTGAAATATCAAGCGCAACCACCTTAGTTTCGCCGAAGTGATGGAGAGATTGGTTCTACTTCTCGGTGAGATATGCCATCAAATCACCAGTGGACCTGTTGCTACGAAAACCATACTGCCGGTCATTAAGGAGTTTTCGTGAATAGAGATATTTCATAAGCTGACGATTTATGAGCGTTTCCATAACCTTGAAAAGAAGGGACGTAAGTGCAATTGGTCGGTAATTGGACGGGGAGGAAGATTCGCCTTTTTTAGGGACGGCCTGGACAAATGCTGTTTTCCATCTACTCAGAAAGAGCCCTGAAAAGTAGGATAGACAGAAAAGCTTACACAGAAGTTTTACCAGCGTAGAAGAACACCTCTTCAAAACTAAGGGGGGAATAACATCTGGACCAGCGGATTTCTGTATGTTAAGACCTTTCAGTACTCCTGCAACTGTACGAGTGCGAAAGTGAACTTGTCCCATGGAAAATTTGACGCTCTCAAATACAGGTGGAGACAAAGCATTATCTGGCAGCGTGGAGTTCGCTGCAAAGTGAGCAGCAAGCAGATTAGCTTTGTCTAATCTGCTTTGTGCTGACTGCACATTTCGTCGATAATATCATGAACTGACGTAATTCTTTTTTTCCGGCAAAACCGAATATATTTTGTAGCATGCTACGAAAGTTTCACCGCACCCAATATCGACTCAGCGCAGAGTTGGAATATACAAAAATTCAACTAATCAAAAATTCACTTTACAAAATGCTATATTGTATACTCTATATAAATCCGCTAGACCAGACGGCATAACACCTGCTGAACTACAAATGTCATCTGACATTATCCTGCCAGTTCTAAAAAATATTTTTCGGAGCTGTCTGAATCTGGTCCATATTCCGCATATATGAAGAGAAGTCAATGTGGTATTCGTACCCTGGTAAATATTCACACGCCAGTCCAAAAGACCTCAGACCTATATAACTAGAATGACTGATTGATATCCACTTACGTGATAGTATTGACACACAAGTACTGCCCACGGCTGAACATGCATACTGTAGAAACAGTATTGCATACATTAGTCAATGAGATCGAATACTCCATGCATCATAAGGAGTACACCATGGTAGCTTTTCTAGACACCCTCAAGGGGGTGTCCTATCCCCATTTCTTTGGAATCTGGTGGTCAATGAACTACTGTCAATACTGGATGCTGAGGGTTGCGAAGTTATCGCTTGTGCGGACGATGTTGCTATAGCAGTCTCCGGTAAACACCTCACTACCTTAAAAGAGCTCCTACAAAACGCTTTGAATAAGCTATCTAGATGGGCAGCTCGGTGGGGTCTAGGAGTGAATCCGCACAAAATCGAACTAGTCCTCTTCGCAAGTAAATATAAAATCCCAACTATTGACCCCCCATCCCTTAATGGAACAAGCTTAACTTTCTCTAACGAAGCAAAATATCTGGGTCTTATTTTGAATAGGAAATTAAGCTGGAAACCTAATATACAGGAAAGAGTTAAGAAAGTCACATTCGCACTATTCTCTTGCAAAAAAGCCATTGGGTACAAATGGGGCTAACAACCCAGACGAACTCACTGGGTGTATATCTCGGTCATTAGACCGATCCTTATTACGGGGTAGTTGCATGGTGGATTTCCTTGGATAAGGCGATAAACCGGAAGTTATTAAACAAAGTCCAACGTTCAGCTTGTTTGTACATTAGCGGAGCACTGCGGACGACACCTTCCGCAGCTATGGACATTCTTTTTCATTTAACACCCCTTGACATTTATGGCAGGCAAATAGCCGCTAACTCAGCTATTCGCCTTAAAGCTACTTCACAGTGGTCCAAAAAATTATATGGCCACGCCTCCATCTTAAACAATTTTAATGTCTTACCTGAAGACATTAACTACACCATACCCAAGTTAAATTTTGACAAAAACTTCCAAGTTACTATCCCTTCCAGAGCATTCTGGGAAGAAGGTGGTTTTACGGAAGTTAAGTCGGTACATTTCTATACCGACGTGTATAGACGTGTGGTGTCTTCTCTGATAGGCTTAATTTAAACCTCTCTTTTCGTCTCCCAAACCACTGTAGCGTGTTCCAGGCTGAGATAATGGCAATATAGGAAGTCTTGGCTTGGCTAAAGAAAAACGCGATATCATCTATTGATATCCACATCTTTTCAGACAGCCGAGCCGCAATCAAATAATTGGAATGATCCTCAATAAATTCTTTAACAGCTCTAGACTGCCGATCGTCTCTTATAGAGATGGCGAAGCAGTTTAATATTCACCTAATTTAGGTGCCGGGGCATAAGGATATTCCAGACAATTGTAATTGTAATAAGTTCGTCAACTTGCCAGACATGGAACAACAATACCCATCCTTCCAGGCAAAAGTTTACTGGGTATGCCTATCGCTATATGAAAACTTAAATTAAAGCTGGATGCTATCGTAAAGACAAATTCTAGGTGGATAAGGAGTACAACTTGTCTAGCGACAAAACAGATTTGGCCTATGCTGGATCTGAAACGCTCTAGGAATTTGATTTCTCTAAATAGAAAGCATAGTAGCGCTGTTATAGGTGTCATAACTGGACATTGTCTAATAGGCAAACATGCAACAAGGCTTGGCGTCTTCTCTAATGACTTCTGCAGAAGTTGCATGGACGAGGAGGAGGAAGAGACTATTATTCACCTTCTTTGCACCTGCCCAGCTCTCTACCAAAGAAGGAAACCCCACTTAGGAGCCTTCTGCTTCAATGACCTAAATTATCTGAATAATATTGACGTTAGAGACCTTCTACACTTAATCAGAAGCTCCAAATGGTTCAATGAGTAGGTCTCAAACCCATGTTGTATCACAATGGACCTATTATTGGTTTAAGTGTGTTAGCTTCTTTTTTGTTTTTGCTGACAGCCACTTCAACCTAACCTTACCTAACCATACAAAATACGTCACCTTTATGTGTGTGTTGAGGCACAGTATATTATCCGAAAATGTACGTTTAAGAGAAAATGTATTTACTTTTTAGCAGTATGATTTCCATTGCCCAATTTTTAATGGAAATTCGCGAATTTTGGACTTAATTGTTAATAAATGGCCTAAATCGCCTATCTGCCACCTTAAACCTTTTGTCAACAATCCGATTAGCCCGTATTTGTGTGGCTTTAGACCAGGAATATATTCACATTGCGGCATATAGTGGAAAAAATTCATGAACTTCAAATCGATTTAAAAGTTGCCTATGATAGCGATGAGCTATGCAGAGTCATTTCTACTTTTGGCATCCCTGCCAAACTCGTCTGTCTGTACAGAATGATGATGAGGAGTGCGCGCAGTGCCATCAAGGTCGGTAGTAACCTCACCGAGGCTTTTAATGTCAGAAAAGGACTACAAAAAGGTGAGGCACTGTCATGTGATTTTTTTAATATCATACTTGAAAAATTGTACAAAATTCTAAGGCATCAGGGGTACAATCTTTAAAAAGTCTGTATAACTACTCGCGTACGCTGATGACACTGACATAATTGGAAGAACGCAGTGGGCTTTCAGTGGAGCTTTCGTGTGTATTGAAACAGAAACGAAAATGACACTAGCGCTCAGGATTTTGGGCTAAAAAGGCAGGAAATCCCTCTCACGGACAACTAAAGTGACTTTATCTAAGACTCTCATCATCCCAGTTCTGCTATATGGCACAGAAGCATGGACGTTCTCAAAACTGGATGAAAACATCCTTGGTCGAAAGAAATATTCTTTGGGTGATTTTTGGACCCATTTGTATCGACGGGGAATAGAGGAGAAGAACAAGAATGAAGTATGCCGGTCGAATTCGAACGTTCGAACGAATGATCAAAACTGCGACCCTGAAATTCTTTGAATCCATACCGAAAGAACGACGCAGTAAAGGAAGACCTCACCTAAGGTGGTGCACACAAATGGAAAGGAATCTCAACCAACTTTGTGTGTAAAACTGGAGACGGCTGGCACAAGAACGAACTGGCTGGAGACTCTTGTTGGTTAAGGTCCAGGTCCACCCCGGACTGTAGTGCTATCTAAAGTAAAGTTAGTATTTAAGTTTTTTTCTAAAGTCATTTTAGGTGTTAGTTTCGAGAAAATTGGGGTCAGGCTGAATTTTTATAACTAAGTAAGTAAAACGTCGAAAGTCCCCTGTGTTACCATGGTGGCCTACATTTTTATATCGGTTAAAAAGTATTACAAATTAGTTTTCCACAAATATCTTCCTATGGATCGATGTACGACAAAATGCCTGTGGCGATATTGAACTCTCGACAAAAAGGTATGTACCTATTATAAATTGTTTACCACAACCATTTGTATGTAGGTATTACGGCTTAATAAGTTATAATCTTTATACTTTTTGTACTTTTTGCCTCACTACAATAAGTATTCTACAATAAGTGCCTGGCAACGGCTCCTGAAAAGCCCTGATTGCTTGCGACAGTTGTACGCAGCAAACAATGATTATACTGATGTTACACGGTTGCATGCTCTCGACCGAAAACCTGCAGTCGCAACCAGTCGTATGTACCATACGTTTGCTTATATGAGGGTGGCCATGGTGTAGTGGTAACATCAACGCTTGTCACGCTCTTGATTCACGGTTCAAATCCTGATCTCAACAATTATCTATTTATTTCGTCTGAAATAAATAAAAAAGTCCTTCAATCGTCTTTTTTATTTATTTCTTAGTCAACTCTACTGCGAAGGCATAACACTTGCAGTAGGGTGATCATATGGCTTAGATGCAACTTGATCGTGATGATGACATCAAATGGAGGAAAAAAATACTGTGAATCATGAGCAACGGCAAAAAGCAAAACAAACCAGCTCCCCAGTTATCTGGACGCCACCCTTGGAGTTTACTGAAACTTAATACCACCTAAGTTTCAAACCCACTACACCAGTCTATCTTTCTCTCTCTCTCAATTTCTACAAACGCTCGTGCCCTGAAATAATTTAATGGTATTCATATCCCATTTGGCGAGCGCAAATTATAAAAAAAAAAAAAAAAAAAAATTTATAACCAACTTCGTAACATCCCAAGTTGGTACAACAGTTATATCGTGTATTTCCTACTTTAGATATAAGATTTCCACAAATATCTTCTCAAACATTTCCACAAATACCTCCTCATCCCCATGACAAAAGTGTCTATGACGGAATTGTTGAAATTATAATTATTCGTATACATACATATGTACATATATGCACGAGTATACATATATATTTCGAAATCCGAAAACTCACCCACATTTTTGTGTACAGTTGCAGATTTTATAATTGCTACATTCTTGCTACATTATTTGTGTGTTTTGTGGAATAGAATATTTTTTTCTGAGAATACACATATTTTGTGTAGGTATTTCACCTAACTAGGCGTGTTAACATATCAAATTGTTGGGAAGTGTTTTTTTTTTTCTTCTGGCACTCGTTCAAATATTTGTATTAGGAGAACGTAAATTTGTTACATTCTCCACACAAGATCAAACTAACAAGCCAAATATTATCAAAATTCATCAAATGAATCTTGAGGTAAGCGTATGAAATTACGAGGGCAAGGTGAAAAGTTCTGTGCCTGACAATGAAAGACTGCAATTTTCAGTTAAAAAATGATTTTATTTTTCTATATAATCTCCCTTGACTTCAACACACTTGGTCCAGCGTTTCTCCAACATCAGTATTCCTTCTCGGAAGTGAGAGTCTGGAAGGCTGTGAAAATATTCATCTACGGCCCTCTCAACTTCTGCATTGAATGCGAAGCGCTTCCCAGAAACAAATTTCTTCAAGTTTGGGAACAGATGGAAGTCTGAGAGTGCCAAATCATTTGAATAGGGGGGATGACCGAGCCAATCGTACCCCAAATACCGCAGTTTTCCCATCGCCAACGCACACTTGTGTACAGGTGCATTGTCGTGGTGAAAGATGATTTTTTTCTTCTTCAAGCCAGGCCTCTTCTCGTGAATTTTGGCATCCAGCTTTTCAAGAAGGTTGGAGTAATATTCGCCTGTAATTCATCAATTAAAGGGTACCTTTCGCATCCCAAAACACACTGGCCATGATCTTTCCGGCAGATGCGATCCACTTCGCTTTCTTTGGCGCTGAACCACCGGCTTCCACCCACTGCTTCGACTGCTGTTTTATTTCTGGCGTGTAGTGGTGTACCCAAGTCTCATCCATGGTGACAAATCGCCGCACAAAATCGGTCGGATCTGTATTGAATCTTTTTTTGCTTTTGATCGGCATTCAGCAAATGAGGAACTCATCTTGCGCAGAGCTTTCTCATCCCTAAGTTTTTGCGCAAGATGTTTTGCACCCTCTCTTCCGATATACACACAGCCTCAGCTATCTCACTTACCTTCACTCGCCTATCGCCCAACCCGATATCATGCACTTTTTCGTTGGTTTCGGGTGTGGTTGCGGTTTTTGGCCGTCCTTCACGTGGGTCATCTTCGAGGGACGCGCGACCAAGTTTAAATTCAGCTGCCCACTTTTCAACAGAGTCCCCGTAAACTTTTGGCAACTTTGGATGAATTTCCTTAGGGGAACGACGAATTTTATCACCGCACGATATTCAAGTTTATCCATTTTAACGAAAAACACGCAAGACGTCTACTGCAAAAATTCGTGTAAAGAACCTACTTGAGAGAACAAGTTGAAACTTGTCATACGAACTAATGAGAAGTGCACCCAAGCAGGAAACATAAATTTTTGCTGATTGGAATGCCATCTCTGCGTCAGGTCGAAAACTTTTCACATTGCTCTCGTAATAATTGGCAATCCCAATATTCAATGACTCTTGGCACTCAACCTTCTCTATCTTATTTCCATGCAGTTCTATTTAAATGATTTTTAGGTAGGACTACCAACATCACCAGACATACTCGTAGAAACCAGATTTCAATGAAATCTGTTTGGTGGTTATCGAATTAGGAGTGTGAGGAGCACGAAAGGGAAAGACAGCCAGCCAGACACTTGACAAACTATTTTTGTTTTCACCTGAAATCGGAAAACAAAAATTGTTTGACTTTAAAAAATGATCACACACACACACGAGGGTGGGTCAATAAGTCCCTGAAAAATGAAATAAGGAACACTTTGTTCGGTATAAAATCATTTCATTTTTCACCATAGTCTCCTTTTAGCTCTTTACACTTCATCCAACGTTTCTCCAATTTGTTGATGCCCTCCAAATAGTACGATTTCTCGAGCCCCTCAAAATAAGCGCTTGTTTCAGCGATGACCTCTTCATTCGACCCAAATCTCTTACCTCCGAGCCATTTCTTCATGTTTGGAAACAAGAAATAGTCGCAGGGGCTAAATCTGGGGAATATGCTGGATGAGGGAGGAGTTCGTAGCCTAACTCATGCAATTTTGCCATTGCGACTGCGGACTTGTGCGCCGGTGCATTGGCCTGGTGAAAAAGAGCTTTTTTCTTCGCCAAATGCGGCCGTTTTTGCTTCAAATCGGCTTGGAATCGATCCAGCAGCTCTGTGTAATATGCGCCGGTGATTGTTTTACCCTTTTCAAGGTAATCGATGTGAATAACACCGCGCGCATCCAAAAAAACTGTCGCCATGACCTTGCTTGCTGACAAACCCGCCTTGGCCTTCTTCGGCTTGGATTCACCAGAAGAAGTCCATTGTTTTTCTTTGGTTCTAGTGAATCCAGGTTTCATCCACGGTTACGAAACGGCGCAAAAACTCTGCCAAATTTGTCTCGAACATCGCCAAACACACCTTTGAAGTTATCAAACGAATGCGTTTGTTGTCGATTGTGAGCAAACGCGGCACCCATCTTGCGGAAAGCTTTTTCATGTCCAAATATTTATGTAAAATCGAAATCACTGAGCCATGTGATAAGCGCACTTTCACTCGCCGATCGTCCATTATCAAACCATGGATTTTGTCAACAATTTCTTTTGTGGTGACCTCAATTGGGCGACCAGGACGTTCGGCGTCACTTGTGCTTGAACGACCTAAACCAGTGGTGAATAGTTCCAATCGATGGTGAAGAGTCCCCATAATATTTGCCAAGCTTTTGTTTGGTTTTTCTCGCAAAAAATAGTGTTCAATGAGCACTCGAAATTCACTTTTTTCCATTTTAACGAAAATGCTAGTAGGCGTCTATATAAAATGGCTGCCACAACAAAACTATTTAACAGATCTCTCTTAAAATTTGGGTGCGTTCTTTTGAAAGATGATTCTTGACAAAAAAAAAAAAAATTTAAGGTGACGACACAATTTGTGTTAATTTCCCTCGTATGTATGTATGTAGCTTTCCGTATATTTCGAATAGCGATGAAGAAAAATCTTTATTAACCGTCTAACGCCAGAAATATTTAGTGAATTTTGTATTTGAGTTTACTGCATGCAAATGATTCCACAATATAGCGCGATGATAAGATTTGTAGATGTGAATCCAAAAACCAACACTAAGAAGCGCTGTGCTATCGCTTGGTAGATTTAGCATCAACGACAAAGTTTCTATTAAGAGAATCGATGGCAGCTAGACTGATTTGCATGAAGAAATTCTGGGCATTCTGGGTATTCGAAGACAGATCACCTGTCGCGGATTCTATGGATGTGAATACGAGGGTGGGTCAATAATTCCCTGAAAATTAACACAAATTATGTCGTCACCTTAAATTTTTTTTTTTTTTTTGTCAAGAATCATCTTTCAAAAGAACGCGTTTTTCGTTTATTAAATTTTGTCTTAGTAATTATTAGTAATAAAAAAATTAAATAAAAAAAAGAATTTAAGTTAGACTACGTCGAAAGACATAGGTTAAGTATTAGGTTAGGGATAATATAGATTAGTTTGCTGTTAGTTTTAAACGTTTTTTTGTCTAGCAAATGAATTGGTAATTAAAGAAAAAACCCGAATCTTAGAATGATCGCACATACAGCCAAAAGCAAACAGCCACCAGACAATCTGCAGGTTAGATACACTCACAATTACGCAGCCTCGAACCTTAAAATGATAGCACATTCAGCCAAAAGCAAATATTCACGGCAACGGTAAATTTGTTCGATGATTTTCTTGTGCACTTAACTGGGTTGGTATCAGTAGGAAGTCTGGAAACGAAACACTGTTTAGTAGTGCAGCAGCAGTAGGCACACACACAATATTTCGGCATTCTTAAGCGGGTTGTGCACCTAAGTGGTATGCACTTATATTGGTTCGACTGTATTCCCTTTATTATCAGAACATGACCCACACATTTTTTAACGTAGTTCTTCAACTTATCATATCTACATATGTATGTACATACATACACTCCGTAAAAAAAAGTGTACGTAACATTTGAAAAATCTGATTATTAGATAACAAAATGTATTTACACCGCACTGACCAAAAAATAATTTCTGGAAAAACCCTTATTTTTTTTTGTTGTTTTGGGGGAAAAACCGAAAACTGGATGGTACAAAAAGATTGAACATGTTGATCATTTTGTGTTGATACTTCGTTCAGAAAGAATGCATTTAAGCAAGTGTTGGTGAAAATAGTTGTGCTCTTGCTTTATTATCATGAGGTGTTAAATTTCGTAAACTTTTTCAAAAAATTGCAATATGGAAAAATGTTAAACTTAGCTGAGTACAAACAATTTGAAATTTAGAAGTGAATGCTGGAGCATTGCAAAAATATTAAATTCAGTGAAGAGAAATCGAACTGTAGTGACAAATTTAATACACTATCCCGAAAATTGTGACAAAACAAAGTCTACTGGAAGACCACCAGCATTAACTTCAAGAAAAAAAGTGCAATTTTGCGAGAAGCTATAAATTGTTCTTTAACGACTAAAGCAGGAGTAAAAACCAACATGAAAAAGTGAGAAGAGTTTTATAACAATGCGAACATCTTCAAAGGCAAAAACTGTTTCAGAAGCCATCTTTAGACAGAACGAACCGTTTAGAGTTCACTCGCAGCGATTGCCATTGGAAAAAAAGTGGAAGAAAGTCATATTCACAGATGAAAAAGAGTTCAATTTAGATGGACCTGGTGGCTGGAATTATTATTTTCACCACCTGTGTAAGGAGCAACGAATTCTAAGTCGCCGTCAAATGGGAAGAAGTTTCTGTACGACCGAAATAAAATTTTGCAGTGGTAGAATTAACAGCACCAGTCGCTTTCAATTATGCACTTTTCAACAGTATAATGCGGCGATCCAAGCCAAAGAGTTCTTTGATTCATAAAAAAACATATCCCTTCTTAACCTTAGCAAATGTTAGAAGTAGTAAAAAATAATGGCGCTTGCACACATTACTAATAAAATAAAATATTTAAATTTTTATGTTGTTATTTAATTTTATAATCCACCTGTCCTAACTTTTTTTTTTCCCAAAACAAGAAAATTAAGGGTTTTTCCAGAAATTATTTTATGGCAGTGCGGTCTAAATACGAATACATCCGGTCTCCTAATGATTCTATCAGATTTGGAAAATAATACGCACAGTTTTTTTCTTAAGAATTTGTGATAGTGTCTTATTATTTTGTCCCGGAGTGTATGAATGTATGTGAATTACCGAAATGAATACTGCCGAACAAACAGTGCTAGAGGTGGGGAAATTTTGATAGCTGTCTTATCTCTCTTTCAAATTAGGCAAATCTCATTAGAACATCGATCGGTTGATGTTGAACAGATGTGTGTGTATCAATTTTGATGACGTTCGTTATCAGTTATTTATTTTGATCTTCTATATTCGCCAAACAGTGTTGGCAATGGATTTAAAAAAGTACATAGAGAACATTCGTAATGTAGTTACTCATCCCGAAGCCACTCAACTATCTTGTGCATTGGGTGACTTCAATATTGGTAATATCACTTGGAAGAATGTGGATAGTAATACATATTGAGTGTGGAGTGGTTAAAAAACAATCTTCGGAATTTCACAGAGCACCCGAAAGCAAGGTTTAATGGATATGCGGAAGTTGCCGCACGTGTATTGCGATTGAACGGACGAACTGGAGGGACATGACTATAGGTTTCATCCGAACACTTGTGATGGAAGTACTGAAACAGGAGCGCTAAGCATCGAACATTTCGGCGGTGTTGGAGCGAGGGAATTTGATTGATCATCAATCGGTCTACATGCTTGTCGCTGAACACGATCGAGTAAATTCAGGCATGTGGTGGGAGCACCCACCCAAATATGCGAGTTATATCCAAGTCTCGGACGAATGTAAGCTCTATAGATTGTAGATTTTGAGGAATCTGAGGCATCTATTATTATTTGTGTATGGTTATGCGACCTATTGGTCTATGGTGCCCCCTGCTAATATCTAGGAGAGGTTTATTCCGTTCATTAGAGTTTCCCTAAGAATGTAATTCCTTTAGTATTTTTATCGAGGTTCAAACACTTTTCTTTGCCTTGGCAAGGATAGTTCACCCTAGAGGACCCTCTCCAATCCGGTTTATCTTAGGAATCTGAGAATGAGAAGTGGGTCTATGGTTGGCATATCTTCATCTGATAGTTGGTACATGCCCAAGCACTCCAATCTTTTGTGGGTCAGTGGCCCACAAGACTCCAGAAGATGTTCATGGGAGTCAAGTGGCTTGATAGCTGCCTGACTGCCTGGTAAGATTGTTATGTCACATTTTTTGTATCTTCTATTGAGATTGAATTGAACACATCCATCTATAGCGAATATTTCAGCTTGAAAGATGCTGGTACTTTTGCCCATAGGTTCTGAGTACTTTGTTCTTGTCCCAAACACACATGCCCCTGCTCCTTCTTCAGTTCTCGAGCCGTCCGTATATAACTTTATTGTGTGGTACTCAATCAGTATATTATGGATTCATTGCTCCAAGGCTTTTTGTTACTTAACTTCGTACGGAATTTTTTGTCAAAGTTAAATTTCCTAATACTATCGTCCCTAGGAATTGCTAGAAGGGGGAGTTTCTTAAGAGGTACATACATCATATTCTTTTGAATTCATGCATTTCTCCCTTCCGATGCCCTCTTTTGCCATCCTTAGGATCGTCCGCTTTGCGTTTTGCTCAACTACAATATGAAGCGGAGTTAGTTCCATTAATACTTCCATGGCAGCAGTTGGACATCTTCTAATGGTCCCAGGAATACAGACACAAGCAAGTCTTTGCACTTTAGTGAGTATCTAGACTAGTTCGTTGTGACTAGACTACAAACATTTCTCAGGCAATCAGTACCATGTCATCAGCATAGGGTTGACAGTTGATTCCGAGGTTGGTTAACTTTTCAAGTAATTCATCCACAACTAGATTGCTCATTAGATGAGATAGTTCTCCTCTTTTTCTGCACTTCTTATTTTTGCATTCGCCTATGACTTTCTGCAAATGCCTTCTAGAGCACTATTTCACTAGAGTACTGCTGAAGCTTAGTTGAGATCTTTTGTCCTATTTTCGGACCCCACTTGCAAGTTAATGTCTATTTGTGCCTATATGGTGCTACTAAAACGATAATCGGGCACAGGTACCAACGGCTTCAAACTCTAAACCGAATATATTGCGCCTTAGTGGCAACAAAATGGTACAGAGGCCTGGACTGTTTCTTAACAAAAAAAAAAAATTCTCGCGAAGCTTCTAATTTCAGCTTCGATTGTCGGAATTCCGAGATCCCTGTGGATATCATCGTTTCTAGTATACCACGGTGCGTGGACAATTTCTCTTAGCACTTTATTTTGAAGGCAAAATGTATTCGGGCCAAGTTTAGGAAAATTGGCAAGACATTAGTTTTCTTATAAGTGAAATTCACGTGAACGCGATCCGCCAGTCTCTCGTCCATTCATTTACTTTATTCAGTGCGTTTTGCAGTTTTGAAGTCGTTTCTTCGATTGTTATACCTACGGCTAGGATAGCGGTATCATCGGCAAACGTAGCCAGGATAGTGCCATCTTGTTTCAGAATATCTCGGGTATATAACAGATAGAGAAGTGGCCCAAGAACGCTTCCTTGCGGTACACCGGACGAAATTACTTTGAGCTCCGAGTATTCATTTCCATGTCTAACACGGGAGAGTCTATTCCCGAGATATGATTCTAGAATGTCGTATAGGCATACAGGGAGAATTTGTCGTAATTTGCAATTCAAGCCATCATGCCACACCTTATCAAAGGCTTGCGAGACGTCAAGAAATACGCTTGAGCATATCTTTTTCTCTTCAAGTGCTTTCTCGATTACGTCAGTAATTCTATGCACCTGGTCAATCGCCGAATGCTTACTTCTGAACCCAAACTGGTGGTCAGGGATAAGATTATTTCCTTCTATAACCGGTTGGAGACGCCTTAGTAATATCCTCTCGAAAATTTTGGATATAACTGGAAGCAGCGAAATTGGTCTATAAGATTTTACCTCATTTGGCGGCTTTCCTGGTTTCAAAACCATTATAACTTCCGCAACTTTCCATTGGTTAGGCACGTATTTTAATCTGTGCGCAGCATTTACAATATGAAGAAGCTTAATCAATGCTTTTCTAGGTAAAGCTTTGAGAATTTCTACGGTGATCAAGTCATAACCAGTAGCTTTCTTAGGTTTTAGATTCCCGATCTCATGTTTGAGATCCCCAAGGATGACAATGGTCAGTGCGTACATGTGCTCGAGTAGCCTTTTAGAAGTGCTTGAGTGCACCCATGATTGTATGCACCTCAGAAATTAAAGGTTAGTAGTACCTCTTTCACTTGTGCTATGAAACACTTAGTACCATATCACTTCTAACTGTTCTACGTACATTCAGTCCTTAAACGAACCGACCACACCTGGACACATAACATTAAGGTTAATAAATTTTACTAAGACAATATTTTTCTATTCCTAGTAGAAATGTATTGAATTTTTTTTAAAAAAGTGTGAGAGCATTCTAGCTCAATATTTAAGATAAAAACTGGTGACATAGACAGGCAGACGGATGGACTGGCGGGCGGACGTGTTTAGGTCGATAACTTTCAATCCTGATCACAAATAAACTTTTTGGGATCTAACATCACTCTTTCTCTACGTTATATTTAGGTGGGCTCAAAACTTGGAGCATTGAAAAAGGAAGTGCATTTTCAAAAATCAATTGAAACACCACTGTAAGCATTGAGATTTTCACATTTGTGAAGAGTGTAGGTGAAAATGCAAACGTAAATTATGAGAAAAACTGCGCAGACAATGAGAAAGTGATGCTTATAACACATACTGTCTTTTTCCGATTGAAAAAAATTGTAGGAGTTTGATTTTCCCTGTTTTCCAGAACATAGGGGCAAGTCGGTCTTCTATGTGGTCCTTCACAGGGAATAATGGGTCGTAGGCTTAGCTGATAATTGGTTGTGTTTTTTGATAGATAATCCTGCTATCCCGCCATCCGGATGAGTAATCTTCCTGAAATTACTATCTTCACTTATCTATATAAATAGAAGGCTAGAGAACGTTTGACAAACATCCGCGAGTGAAATTCTCGTAAGCTTTTTTAATCGAAAAAATTGCACTTTAGAAAAAGCATAACACTGTAAGTTCCTATCATTCGTGTGTCCCAAACTACGAATAGATGCGAGATGCTAAGCCAGCTCCTGTAGGGGTTGTTAACGCCATTATTTTTAAGTTATCAACGCAAACTATGTTGATACATATGTATGCAATACCCAAGGAGAGACCGGGCAAAGTGATATATATTTATTTCTTAATTTATCAGTTGACCTGTCAGTATGCATAATACGCCCATGAGAAGCGAAACTCGTTTATATTGCAACAATAAACAAATATGTACCAATATTTCCACATTGAAAAGGCTTTTGATTCAGTGTGGCACAATGGCTTAATATACAAACTGATCAAACTAAATTTTCCAAAGTACCTAATTAAAGTAGTACATAGCTTTCTTGTCAATCGAGCCTTCAAAGTATATGTCATATGGGGCCTTCTCCTCAACAAAACCAGTCCCAGCCGGAGTCCCACAGGGTTCAGTTCTGGCCCCTGTTCTTTTCAACGTTTTTCTCACTGATTTGGCTAGTGTTCCCAACTGTGATATTGCGCTCTTTGCTGACGATTAGGCCTTATACTCTTCACACGAGTATGGTCTAGTGGTAGGATATAACCTACAATTTGGAATTCAAGCTTTTTTCGAATACTACAAGCACTGGAAGATAAAAGTTAATTTTGATAAGTGCATATCTATCTTCTTCACGAGAAGAATTTATTATTTATTATTTATTATTTATTATTTATTATTTATTATTTATTATTTATTATTTATTATTTATTATTTATTATTTACTATTTATTATTTATTATTTATTATTTATTATTTATTATTTATTATTTATTATTTATTATTTATTATTTATTATTTATTATTTATTATTAATTATTTATTATTTATTATTTATTATTTATTATTTATTATTTATTATTTATTATTTATTATTTATTATTTATTATTTATTATTTATTATTTATTATTTATTATTTATTATTTATTATTTATTATTTATTATTTATTAATTATTATTTATTATTTATTATTTATTATTTATTATTTATTATTTATTATTTATTATTTATTATTTATTATTTATTATTTATTATTTATTATTTATTATTTATTATTTATTATTTATTATTTATTATTTATTATTTATTATTTATTATTTATTATTTATTATTTATTATTTATTATTTATTATTTATTATTTATTATTTATTATTTATTATTTATTATTTATTATTTATTATTTATTATTTATTATTTATTATTTATTATTTATTATTTATTATATATTATTTATTATTTATTATTTATTATTTATTATTTATTATTTATTATTTATTATTTATTATTTATTATTTATTATTTATTATTTATTATTTATTATTTATTATTTATTATTTATTATTTATTATTTATTATTTATTATTTATTATTTATTATTTATTAATTATTATTCATTATTTATTATTTATTATTTATTATTTATTATTTATTATTTATTATTTATTATTTATTATTTATTATTTATTATTTATTATTTATTATTTATTATTTATTATTTATTATTTATTATTTATTATTTATTATTTATTATTTATTATTTATTATTTATTATTTATTATTTATTATTTATTATTTATTATTTATTATTTATTATTTATTATTTATTATTTATTATTTATTATTTATTATTTATTATTTATTATTTATTATTTATTATTTATTATTTATTATTTATTATTTATTATTTATTATTTATTATTTATTATTTATTATTTATTATTTATTATTTATTATTTATTATTTATTATTTATTATTTATTATTTATTATTTATTATTTATTATTTATTATTTATTATTTATTATTTATTATTTATTATTTATTATTTATTATTTATTATTTATTATTTATTATTTATTATTTATTATTTATTATTTATTATTTATTATTTATTATTTATTATTTATTATTTATTATTTATTATTTATTATTTATTATTTATTATTTATTATTTATTATTTATTATTTATTATTTATTATTTATTATTTATTATTTATTATTTATTATTTATTATTTATTATTTATTATTTATTATTTATTATTTATTATTTATTATTTATTATTTATTATTTATTATTTATTATTTATTATTTATTATTTATTATTTATTATTTATTATTTATTATTTATTATTTATTATTTATTATTTATTATTTATTATTTATTATTTATTATTTATTATTTATTATTTATTATTTATTATTTATTATTTATTATTTATTATTTATTATTTATTATTTATTATTTATTATTTATTATTTATTATTTATTATTTATTATTTATTATTTATTATTTATTATTTATTATTTATTATTTATTATTTATTATTTATTATTTATTATTTATTATTTATTATTTATTATTTATTATTTATTATTTATTATTTATTATTTATTATTTATTATTTATTATTTATTATTTATTATTTATTATTTATTATTTATTATTTATTATTTATTATTTATTATTTATTATTTATTATTTATTATTTATTATTTATTATTTATTATTTATTATTTATTATTTATTATTTATTATTTATTATTTATTATTTATTATTTATTATTTATTATTTATTATTTATTATTTATTATTTATTATTTATTATTTATTATTTATTATTTATTATTTATTATTTATTATTTATTATTTATTATTTATTATTTATTATTTATTATTTATTATTTATTATTTATTATTTATTATTTATTATTTATTATTTATTATTTATTATTTATTATTTATTATTTATTATTTATTATTTATTATTTATTATTTATTATTTATTATTTATTATTTATTATTTATTATTTATTATTTATTATTTATTATTTATTATTTATTATTTATTATTTATTATTTATTATTTATTATTTATTATTTATTATTTATTATTTATTATTTATTATTTATTATTTATTATTTATTATTTATTATTTATTATTTATTATTTATTATTTATTATTTATTATTTATTATTTATTATTTATTATTTATTATTTATTATTTATTATTTATTATTTATTATTTATTATTTATTATTTATTATTTATTATTTATTATTTATTATTTATTATTTATTATTTATTATTTATTATTTATTATTTATTATTTATTATTTATTATTTATTATTTATTATTTATTATTTATTATTTATTATTTATTATTTATTATTTATTATTTATTATTTATAATTTATTATTTATTATTTATTATTTATTATTTATTATTTATTATTTATTATTTATTATTTATTATTTATTATTTATTATTTATTATTTATTATTTATTATTTATTATTTATTATTTATTATTTATTATTTATTATTTATTATTTATTATTTATTATTTATTATTTATTATTTATTATTTATTATTTATTATTTATTATTTATTATTTATTATTTATTATTTATTATTTATTATTTATTATTTATTATTTATTATTTATTATTTATTATTTATTATTTATTATTTATTATTTATTATTTATTATTTATTATTTATTATTTATTATTTATTATTTATTATTTATTATTTATTATTTATTATTTATTATTTATTATTTATTATTTATTATTTATTATTTATTATTTATTATTTATTATTTATTATTTATTATTTATTATTTATTATTTATTATTTATTATTTATTATTTATTATTTATTATTTATTATTTATTATTTATTATTTATTATTTATTATTTATTATTTATTATTTATTATTTATTATTTATTATTTATTATTTATTATTTATTATTTATTATTTATTATTTATTATTTATTATTTATTATTTATTATTTATTATTTATTATTTATTATTTATTATTTATTATTTATTATTTATTATTTATTATTTATTATTTATTATTTATTATTTATTATTTATTATTTATTATTTATTATTTATTATTTATTATTTATTATTTATTATTTATTATTTATTATTTATTATTTATTATTTATTATTTATTATTTATTATTTATTATTTATTATTTATTATTTATTATTTATTATTTATTATTTATTATTTATTATTTATTATTTATTATTTATTATTTATTATTTATTATTTATTATTTATTATTTATTATTTATTATTTATTATTTATTATTTATTATTTATTATTTATTATTTATTATTTATTATTTATTATTTATTATTTATTATTTATTATTTATTATTTATTATTTATTATTTATTATTTATTATTTATTATTTATTATTTATTATTTATTATTTATTATTTATTATTTATTATTTATTATTTATTATTTATTATTTATTATTTATTATTTATTATTTATTATTTATTATTTATTATTTATTATTTATTATTTATTATTTATTATTTATTATTTATTATTTATTATTTATTATTTATTATTTATTATTTATTATTTATTATTTATTATTTATTATTTATTATTTATTATTTATTATTTATTATTTATTATTTATTATTTATTATTTATTATTTATTATTTATTATTTATTATTTATTATTTATTATTTATTATTTATTATTTATTATTTATTATTTATTATTTATTATTTATTATTTATTATTTATTATTTATTATTTATTATTTATTATTTATTATTTATTATTTATTATTTATTATTTATTATTTATTATTTATTATTTATTATTTATTATTTATTATTTATTATTTATTATTTATTATTTATTATTTATTATTTATTATTTATTATTTATTATTTATTATTTATTATTTATTATTTATTATTTATTATTTATTATTTATTATTTATTATTTATTATTTATTATTTATTATTTATTATTTATTATTTATTATTTATTATTTATTATTTATTATTTATTATTTATTATTTATTATTTATTATTTATTATTTATTATTTATTATTTATTATTTATTATTTATTATTTATTATTTATTATTTATTATTTATTATTTATTATTTATTATTTATTATTTATTATTTATTATTTATTATTTATTATTTATTATTTATTATTTATTATTTATTATTTATTATTTATTATTTATTATTTATTATTTATTATTTATTATTTATTATTTATTATTTATTATTTATTATTTATTATTTATTATTTATTATTTATTATTTATTATTTATTATTTATTATTTATTATTTATTATTTATTATTTATTATTTATTATTTATTATTTATTATTTATTATTTATTATTTATTATTTATTATTTATTATTTATTATTTATTATTTATTATTTATTAGTTATTATTTATTATTTATTAGTTATTATTTATTATTTATTATTTATTAATCATTACTTATTACTTATCATTTATTATATATTAATTTTATACTTCTTATTCTCTCAAGCATCTGTGATATTTTCAACCATTTTACCTTTTGTACATACATGTACATATATTAAATCTATAAATTATTACTACTATTATTTATCTATTTATTTGTTTATGTTTTTTTTTTTTTTTTTGTTCTCTTAAATATAGGTTTGTTTCCATAGTTTTCCTCCAAGATTGCTTTAACTTACTTACTTACTTATGTCCTGTATCCCCTTGTGGGTCCTAGGGCCTCTACAACGCCAACGCCAATGTGCCTCAGCTCTCCCCAACTCTTTCCCAGTTGCCATGCTTCCTTCTCAACTGTTCTGCGCCACGTACTCCTAGTACCGCCGCGTATCCTGCCATCCTGGGTAAGCGGGTTCCATTGCATCGCTTGGTTAGCTATGTACCTGTCACCCTTTCGGAGAGTGTGAGCGATCCACTGCCACTTTCGTCGTCGTATGGTTGTGCCTATAGGTTCATGGCCCGTTCTCTCGTTAGAGATACGGTTTGGCCAGAATATCCTTAAGATGTAACGTAGACACCCATTGACAAACATTTGCAGCTTCCTCGTGATAGCGACGGTCACTCTCCAGGTACCACATCCATTGAGCAGCACGGATTCAACGTTGGAACGGAACAGTCGTAGCTTGGTGTTTAAGCTAATTGCATTACTTCGCCAAATTATGGATAGCATCCCTAACGCAGATTTTGCTTTACCTATTCGGCTGGCTATATCCACTTCGGTTCCGCCATCGGTTGAGACAATACTCCCAAGGTATTGGAAACTCTCTACTCTCTCAACCGTTTGTCCAGCAATGCATATATGAGTTGATGAGTTTGGTCCTAGGCTGATCATTTTTGTTTTTGCCGAGTTAATTTTCAGCCCAACGACGTCTGCTTCTCTCTCCACATTTGCTGTCATTTGGTGAAAGTCCATTATTCTGTGAGACAGTAGGCATACATCGTCGGCGTAGTCGAGGTGTTTGAGTTCAGATGTGAGAGTCCATCGAATTCCTCCATTTCCTGTTGATAAGGCCGCATTCAGCACATCGCTAATCACCAATAAAAACAATATTGGTGAAAGTATGCAGCCTTGCCGAACCCTAATTTGGACTTCGAATTTCTCAGACAGCCTTCCTCTGTGCAAAACGTGACATGTGGACCCATCATATGTAGCCTTGATAATTGCTATTAAATTATCCGGAATGCCTCTCCTGTGCAAGGCACGCCAAATAAATTCCCGATTGACACTATCAAGCGCCTTTTCAAAATCGATGAACAACAGGTGAAGTGGCGATCGATCCGCAGGGTGTTGATGTGGTGGACACAGGAGGATCCAGAGCGGAAACCTGCTTGTTCAGCGTCGAGTGTGTCTTCAAGGTGTTCTTTGATTCGCTCCAGGATGATTCTAGCTATTATCTTGGCCACAACAGGCAGCACGCAGATACCTCTCCAGTTTTCGCACTGCATTAGGTTGCCTTTTTTAGGGAGCTTGACAATCATTCCCTTTTTTCACTCATCTGCAAAACTCTCGGCTTTCCATGTTCTCCCGACAAGTGGGAACAGTAGCTCTGCCGATGCTGTTGGTGCAGATTGGAAAAGCTCCGCAGGTATGCCGTCAAGTCCTACCGCCTTATTAGTTTTCAGTGCTTTGATTGCGGTAATAATCTCCTCTTTACTGGGAGTTGTGGTGCGAATTCGGGAACTTCTTTCTACGGACCGTAGACTGAAGTCTGACTTGGGTGCATATTGCTGGCGAATACTCGGTTTAGAACCGAAGCAAAATGCTCCTTCCAACACTTCAGTTGATCCTCATCCGATATTAGCAACGAACCGTCTAAGCCTTTCACTGGGTGTTGAGTAGACTTCGGCCACCTATAAGCACTTTAGTGATTCTATAAACGGTTCTGCTTTCGCACCTCGCTTCTGCTTCTTCTGCTTCCGTAGCCAGCGCATTGATGTAATTGCGCTTGTCACGTCTCACGCTACGCTGTACTTCTCTCATCTTCATGCGATATAGGGACTCAAGCTCGATCCTCCCTTCTGCTGGAGTTGCTGCAATTCGAGCTCTTAGCTGTTTCGTTCGTTGATTCTTCTCCAAGTATCCTCGGAAAGCCACGCCCTATGGTTTCCCTGCGATCGACCGACAATCCTTTCAGCACTTGATGTGAAAACAGTTTTCACAGCGCACCAAGTTTTTTTATTTTTTTCAAATTGCTTTAACTTACTGAACTGCATATCCTTACTTGTAAAACAATTGTATTTTCAGCAGTAAGGTTCTTAAGCCGTAAGGTTCTCTGTGCAAGCTAGAGCAAAAATATTATTATTGTTAAAACATTGTTACACTATGCAAGAAATAAATATATCTATCTCTATCTATCTGTACAAATATTTGAAATGCTGATGAACAACATACGAGTACATAGATGCAAGTAAGTACGATCCAGTGGTGCACTTTATTGTACTTATTACACTTCTTAATTAGCTGGTTCATCGTCTGTAAATTTTCCGTTGTAGAGAATCCTTCTTCGATTAAATACACCCCGCTTAAATGCGCTCCCCGGTTAAATGTGCCTACAATTTTTGATTATAATATATAAAACGTATACATTATTAAATGTTGAGTGCGTTATAAACGTATATTTGCCAATAAAAATAAGTCTGTTTTTCCTATATGAAAGCGCAATCTCGGGAACCACTGAACAGCTTTTCGTTCGGTTTTGAACACCTTGTAGTCTATTTCTAAGCGAAGGTATTGGGACAGACCAGGGAACATACTCGTAAGCGCACTGGATGTCGGGAAATTATTGCAAATGTACTCGCAAAACACATTTTGTTAAAGTACTTATGTTGTGCGGATTTCTGATTTTGTGATTCTTTCTCTACCCAACTATATGGGTGTAATAAAGAGAGATTTTTTAATTGGGTCGGCCAAGCAATAAAACGATATTTTTGTAGATGATTTTTACTGGTTAAGTGCGTCAAAAATCGCAAATAACCGCTCAATACTGTATTAACTTAAGTGCACGACTGAACAAACAAATTTGCTGGAATATTTTCTTTTTTTTTAAAATAAATCTGTTAAAAATCAAAAAAAAAAAAAAATTATATGGATTATATATTGATTTTGCACAAAATCGATTGAGTCATATCCAAAAAATAGCCATTTTTCAAGAACCAGTTAATAAGTAAAGTACCGTTATACGCATTTTCTGCCAAAAATGTGATATGCCTAATACTAATTTTGCTTTCTCGTAATCAGCTGAAAAAGTCAAACAAATACTTTTTGTATACATACGGCGAGAACCACTAAAGGAATTTTAATGAAATTTGATTTACGTAAGTCGTTTCGGTGTGATGTGGGGAGCGAAGTTTTAAAACTCTTTGAACAATCTTTTTTACATGAACTCAAGAACATCTGATGAGTTTTGACTTCTAGACTTATACTGAAATTTTGGTAGTCTCAATTGAAAATTATCAAAATCGAATGAAGTGGGGATAATATAGTTTCGGGCGTGTAAGTTTGGGTTCCTCAAAAGGAATCCCAAAGTCCCGTAGTAAAATACACAATTCCGAGATTCTGGGAAAAAAAAGACAAAGAAAATATTGCAAAGGTATAAGATGAAGATTATTTTTTGCTGCAAAAAGGATTGTGGGGGAGAACATTGCTTATGGCGAGGTTTCAACCATTTTTGTTTAAGAAACTTTATCCGAACAACATATTATGTACTTGCTTATGCATATAGATATTATCCGGTTCAAAAGTTACAAGCGTGTGATAGATACATGGACAGATGGAAAGACAAGACACCTTGTTGAATTCAGGAGTGCTCCGTTTTTCGCCATCTTTGTACGGAACACTAAAAAATGTAATCATACTATTCAGTGTAATGTTGCAATAGTGTAGACAAAAAAATAATTAAATATAAATATGGTGCGACCAGCACAGCGTAATGTTGTTTAGTGAAAAAAAAAGTTTGCAGACTTAAGGGTCATTGAAGAAAAAAAGTCTTACAAGATTTATGAATGAACCATGACATGAGCGATGGAATGGAAAACTATTGGCAATTAAGACACAAAACTTTGTGCAAATGTCAAAGAGCGCATATTCATGCATACGTATATACATATGTGTATGTACATAGGTGTATTATATTAATTTTTGACTTTTATAATTTAAAGGTGCACAGCCATAGCTTCCTCTACACACTATGCATGTAGAGTGAACCTGCCTTGTTTTGTAGAAATCAATGGAAAGTTACGGAAAATTTTCCTAATTTTGGAACCTTGTTCATTCATCACTGGTCATTTGGGATAATACTAAGTTTTTGAAAAAAACTGAGCAATTATCACCAGTGCTGCCACTACGATCGTTGCTACCCACTTTCACAAAATTCATGGGTTTGCTACTGTTGGGACAGAATAGCTTCCTAAATTGTTTATTTTATGGAAATTTAGATCTGGCGCCTAGATTCGACCAACCGCCATAATTTATTGTATAAGAGTAAAGTTTAAAGAATCATTTGCGGTAATTATGATTTTTATGACGGTCTGTAAAGGGCTACGGCCGTACAGCTACGTTATTCATTTATTTTTATTTTCATATTTTTGTTCCTTTTCTCACAATAAGTAACTCTGGTAATACACATTGGTACACCATTTTTCATAACTCAGCAACCACCACACAACACAAATTAAGAAACGAGCACTTTCAAGTTGATGAAAATTTAATTTTCGTAAATTTTGTGTGGATGAAAAGGATGCCCAAACTGAGATCGACAAAAATATAATCTTTAGTTTACAAAGGAATCCTTAATTTATTGCATCCCAAATGTTTTATATTTTTGAATTTGTGTTCAATTTAAACAAGAATTATTGCAATTCGTACAGGTTTACTGCAAGGCCCCAGCAATACCACTTTTTGTAAGGTTCAACAAATTATATGGTAAAAAATATATATTTTGTTGTCGAATTTTTAAAGTCAACCTCCTAAATTTTTGAAGAGTTGAATGAGCGATATGATTCTAGTGAACGGTAAGATCATGCTCCAAACCTCGGTTGCTGTCTCAATAATTAACAAGCGGAAGTGCGCATTAGCGTGGGCAGTCACTCTGAAGATAACTCTTTTTAGAATCTCCTCAATAACAAAAAGCCATATACACACATACATACATATATGAGTGCCGTCGCGAGGTGTTTCTCCGCTGACCTAGTTATCTCCCGCTATTCACGTCATTCAATTTTCTGCTGATCACACGCGACCTAAGTCCACTCCAATCGAAAAGACCGAGCAGACTAGTAAGATAAGAATAGCTTTGGTGATAGCATTATTGAAAGCCTTATCCTATAGCCACCACACACTATATAGTCACCTCTCACTACTTAATACTAGTAGCAAAGCAGTATGATCTTCATTCCATGTACACAGGCAGTGAAGCAGATAAATAGTTGACTCCAATCACTTTTGTGGCATATGTACGGATATGTATAAACATACGAGTACATGTGTATCACACATTTCAGAGTTTCCAACAGAGAGAAAGATATTGGCCAGTAGCGATTAAGGGTAATGCAATTAGCTTCCTCCTCTTTCGAAAGAGAATGACACACACCATTTGCAAATATTTAGCAGCCCACCTTAATACAGCATGTTCAAATTTTTTTGAGTCAGCGAACAAGTGGCTAATGGAGAATCCACTTACGACGTAGGATACGCGATTGGTTAACTGTTCTTGGAGCTCCTTGCAAACCTCCTGTTTCTCCAAGAATTATTATTGCGTCAATTTGCATGCACATGATTGTGCATGAATTATAAATTCTTAATTTTCCACCTTTATATTTATACAGTGTCTATATTTTATTTAAAGATTTAAATACAACTTTTAATAACTAATTTACATTAGGAAACAATACTATGTACACTGCTTCACGATCGAAAAATGAGAGAGCTCTTTATTGAAAAATGTCGCCTTCGATGCCGATTGATCTCCAAACTTCTGTTTGCCAAACGGTTGCAGAGAGCAGCATAGCAACAACTGCAAGATAACCAACTGGCTCTGCGTAAGGTTATAATGATGATAAGGTTGATCAAGATGATGATAGCGACGATGCGTACGACTATGTTGCTAGGTAACTTTGCAGAGAGCCGCGTAACAACAACTGCATGATGACCAATTGACTCACTATGTTGCTAGATAACTCATGCAGGCATCTATATGTCTTATGTGGATCCCTTCGTGACACTGACCACTAATTTTTCTCCGACTTGTACCCGCAGTAGTATTTAGTCTAAATTAATCTGATCTAATACGATTGAAATACGAGAACATACGAGTATTTACAAACCTTTTCATGCCTCTGCATGCTTATCAGTTGCACGCTTACTAGACATTAAGTAAATAAAGGTCACGACTAGGTTGCATATACTTGCTCCATATGTGCTGTTTCATTTGTAAATAGTTCTTCGCGGGCTATGAGCCTATATACTCTAGGTATGATGTACACGTACAGATACTTTTTTTGAGTTACTCTATGATAGTAATGGCAAGATTGATCAGAATCTCGAGACAATTTGCGCGAAAGCAATACTTGCTCTTTAAAGGAGCAAATAAAAAAATACGTAAATGATGAAAAGGCGGTAAAATAATATGTGAAGCTAACTAACAAATATGTACATGGCGAGAGATTGTAAAATTCAACCCATTTTATTTACAACAAAAAGAACAATCGCAACTACTCGTACGTATGTAAATATGTATTATACTTAACAATCAAATGAGTACGAGTAAGTAAGCAAATTCAATTAAACTGTCTGAAATTTCAAGTCTGAAGTTCTCTATTAATGACTTTCTGATAAGGTGTGAGCTTATTTATGAGTATATCATGAAGATGGGAAAAATAAAGCATGGAAATAATTATGTACGGCAGTCAGTAACTTTGTTTGTAAATGAAAAGAATTGGTTCAGTTTATTAATTATGTTGTATTTAGCGGGGGTAATTTTTTTCCATTAAGTCGTGAAGTTAATATCGGTCAAGTGGCTACCGCCAGCGCTGATGAACATTCGGGCTTATACCACAGCATTTTCCATCACTTTTCTCAAAACTTTTGTCAATAATTTCTCCACTTCTTGTCGGAAGTTCTCCTTTAAGGCTTCCAAAGTCTGTGGGTTGTTCGTATAGACTCGTGTCTTTAAAAATCCCCAAAGAAAGAAGTCTGGAACGGTCAAATCGGGCGATCGTGCGGGCCAAAGCAAATCGCCAAAACGTGAGATTAAGCGACGTTGAAACGCTTGTTGCACAATGTCCACTGTCGCTCGGTCTGTGTGTGAGGTTACACCGTCCTGCTGGAACCATATGTTCTCCAACCACAATTCGTCAATTTGCGACAGCAAGTAGTCATTGATCATGGTTCTGTAGAGCTCACCAATCACAGTAACAGTGTTGCCTACGCCGTCATCGAAAAAAGATGGGCCAATCACCTTTCCTCCGTAAACGCCGCACTAAACAGTGACTTTGAGAGGATGTAATGACTCGTCGTGCATTACTCGTACACGCGGATTTTCAGTGTCCCAGAAGCGATAATTTTCCTTATTCACGCATCTGCATAGGTGGAAATGCTCCTCGTCGCTCATGATGAAGTTTAAGAGGGCTTGGTTTTAATTTACACCAGATTGGCGGTCTGCAGGCAATACCTTATGCATTGTTTGCACTTTGTACGAGTACATCTTCAAGTCTTTCATCAAAATTCGTTGTAAAGACCGTCTATTGATATCCAATTACGTGGCCCTTCGTCTGTTTGATGTTTGAGGTTCTTCTTGGACATCTGATCGAACGGCAGCTTCGTGGCAGACCACGTCTGATACTGTTCCGTGTTGAGGCGAGCGGCTAAATGCAGCAGTGTTTGCCCTGTTGGTGCAACACGACTAGGAAATTGACCACGAAATGCACGTTGAGTCAAAACCAGCGACTATTATTTGCCAAAAACGTTGACACAATTATACTATAATTGTTTTTGAAGATTAAATCAATCAATGATTTGTCTACGTGTATTCTGCTTCTGTTTGCTTCACAAATGTCTAAGTCGCGATGATATAAGACGCCATTTGCAAAAATGAGAACACCTTCCAATAGGGTGATGACTTTTGCGCCACCTTGTCGTAAGTATGCATAAGTAAAGTATGCAAGTCGAGTATTTAGTCAGTGGGATCTTTTGATCAATTTAGTTATATATTTACTTTTGAGCAATGAGCAAAGAGTTTAGAAGTATGTAGTTGTATTTTCTCTAGTATTGCGCACCAGATTAAAATGGATTATTAATGGATTCAGCGCGTTGTCTATAGCGTGTGTGTCGGTCACAAAGTTTTGACTTTCGAACCGTTATATTTAGAGGATGGACATTTTAAACAAAAATAATCAGGGAAATAAATTATTAAATTTATTTTTTTTTTTGGGGAAAAATCCCGAGAAAAAACTTTTTTTTCTACCCCATCATACGATATATCAAATTAAATCTGGAACTCCAAGGAATTCGAGCAGACAAAGATTATTTAATTATTTTTTTGTGATAAAACTTATTAAACCAAAATACTCAAAAACCAAGTCAACCGCGCCCGGGTTTTAGCTATGGTTTTTAACACGAAAACAATGGTTTGGTGCCATAATCCCCAGTTACAAAAACCGCAAACTAAAATCCAAATATCAAAATTCACAAATTCTAATTCCCAAACACAAAATCCACTATAGTTCGAGCCTATCAAAGAAATTATGTTGCCACTATATGTATCCATTGGTTCGGGAATTGGATACCTTTCTATAGGAGGATTTCGGCTTTGTCCGAACCTATTGTACGCTCTGAAATTGTTGTTTTGTTCGTAATTATTCTGCCTAGTAGTATTTCCTGCAAGGTGATTATTATATCCTGAGTCGTTATTAAATAGTGGTTGTCTGTAGGGTGTACTCATGGAGGTTTGTGTGGATAACGGCTGATTACGACATGTTGGTCGAAAGGTTTGTGTGGTGTTATAATTTATCGGTCTATTTTGGTTTGCTCTGGCTTGTGAAGTATGTTGTCGGTATTGGGAGTTTTGAGAATAAATGTAGTTTTGCTCTTGTAAACAAAAACCTAATGGTTTGGTGCCATAATCCCCAGTTACAAAAACCGCAAACTAAAATCCAAATATCAAAATTCACAAATCCTAATTCCCAAACACAAAATCCACTATAGTTCGAGCCTATCAAAGAAATTATGTTTGGCGGCCAAACAGGCTCGAACTATAGAGGATTTTGGTGTTTGGTTTGTTACCTGGATTTTCTCTTGCGTCTTCGACGTACAAGTGAAATGTCTATTTAAGTCTCATACTTTGGGTTGTCCGGGACCACCACGAGGACGTGGACATAATGGACGGTAAATTGCCTACGTTACTTCATTAACAAGCAATGTTCTGTGGTCATAAAATGGAAATTTTGTGTTTGGGGATTTTGTGCCTGAGAGTTTTCTCTTTCACATTTTTTCAAAAGTTGGGTATTTGTTGGGTCGGGGATTTCAATTTTAGATATTTTTAGTAGGCCTCCCGAAAACAAAACAATAGTATCTGGGATATAAAGTAAAGTACAAAAGAAATGGAAAGTTGGTCCCCAAAGATACGAGTAGCTGGTTAAGAAAATAAAGCACATTCTTATCGGTCTGTGCTTCCCTATACCTTTATCTTTCACTCCATCACTCGGTTTTACAAACTCCAAAAACACAGTTCTAAGGAGAAAATGGGACCGTGCAGTTTATCTGTTCTCATTTGCGCTATTTGAACATCCAATTGGGCTTTGGTAACAGATTAAGTTTTTTCATCACCCATGCCTGGTTTTAAAGGTCAACGATAATTTTATTGGTAGATGGTCTGACCATGTAGTACAGGGTGCGGCAAAAGTAACTATGTATATGATGTTTGTTACTTCTTTGTTTGCGAATATTTCTTTTTTTTTTCTAGTTCATAGATTAAACTTAGGTGATATAAAAAATGAAACGCTATACAATTGCGCAAAAAATTAAAATTGTTTTTTCTATTCCTTGAAAATAATCGTTCAACAATTAATACTCAACGTGCATACGGGAGATTTTATGATGAAAGAACTACTTCAACGGGTCCAACCATTCGTCCGTTGGTGGATAATTTTGCTTATTGGAGATTCAAGATGTTGAAGTGGCAGATACGGTCTACGATATTGATATTGTGTAATAGAGCATCACAGAAAAGGCTTAAACATAAACGGAAAGACCTGCTACCTGACTAGCATCAGCTTTCTGACCGCACTCTACGACAGATTTTGAAAGAGGATTTGCACCTCTTCCCGTATAAAATCCAACTAGTCCAAACACTAAATCCTGGGGACCTCGCATCGCGCTTTTCAAATTTCCAAATACTACCACCACGATCGCCTGATTTGACTGCTCCAGATCTTTTCTTGTCTGACGTTGCAGCAACTAAAGCAAACCATTCACGAAGTAGTTGGTCTTTTACCGCAAGAAACACTCTACAAAGATATGGAAAATGTTTAAAAAAGATGCAGATTTTTGCGTTCGAATGGTTCATAGTTAACTGATATTATTTTTCATACATAATGTATACAAAATAGAATAAAACAATCCATTCAATATTTATTTAAAAGAAAAAAAAACAAATCTTATAGTTACTTTTGCCGCACTCTGTATTTTCGTCTACCGAAAAGATTTCTATATTGGTAAGCAGCTCTTGAGACACTGCACATATGTCGTTGACAAATGTGCCAACTTTATTGACATACGTGAAGTTTCCAATTTCGTCTCCTTTTTTTTGACAATCGTTTAACATCAGGGCTTTCATCGCGTAACTTTTAGGACGATCATCGTCCAAACGATTGTATTAAACGACGTCGTCAAAAGTTTGCTTCGTGTAACACTACAATCGCATCGTCCCGTCGTGTGGTCCATCGTTTAAACTGTAGACAGTTTGAGAAACAATTTGAGAACTACTAAACACATTAAATTCATATCGAAAATGACATTTACTGTTCAAATTCGTTGTTTTGTTCCGATTTATTTCAAATCAAAATTAATAATGAACGAATTTTTTTTTTTTTGTTAAAAAATTATTCGAACAGCGATTCTTTTATTGAATTTCTAATTCTTTTTGCAAACTCCTTCATGTGGTTATTGGAAATATCTCTATTTCCAGTTGCATTCTCCAACGAATGGTCATCGCTGGATTCGGTGTCTGCAATATTGTTGTCCATATTGTAGAAGATACATATGTCGTGCAGTGCGTCGCAAACGTTAGCAAAAATAGCAACTTTGCTAGGGTGGTACCTGCTCTTCCTTTCCTCCATTAAGTTTCTCCATCGACCTATCTTACGAACAGTCAAAAATATATTTGGGAAGACAACGGCTATTGGTTACACCTTTATAAATTCCAATACAACTTTCTACTAAGTTTCTTGCCTTAGAATGAATATGATTGAAGTGTATCTTAGCTGGGTCATATCTCTATAGGGTGTGAGCAACCAAGGCTCAAGACGATATCCACTGTCACCTACAATGTTATATGTGAAGATTACATAAGGATAACATTTTTTGCGTACTTACCCAAAAGCCAATAATTATGGTTGCGTTCGTTGAAGCTTCTAACGAAAAAAGCTCTTTCGTTGGAATGCTTTCAAACCAACGAGTCATGTGCGGATCCAGTGTATCTAGCATTTATTGCAGTTATACGCATTTTATGGTCACACATCTTAAATAAAACAATTCTATAAACGGTTTTTACCGGTTTTAAAATAATACTCACAATAATGGCATTTAAGCTGTGTCTTCCCTTTCTATTGAAGAAAATGTCCTCATTTTCTCGCGGTCTTTGAAAATATAGGTGGGTACCTCCTACGCACCCGATAACTATGGAAATAAAATCACTAGTATAATACGAAGAACCGAACCGAATACTTACTTCCTGGGATTGCATATTTCTGATAAAACCATTGCTTTGTCTCTTCCTTTTGTATTTCGTTGCCCATATCCCATGTAATCCAGATTGGACAGAGCTTTTGTTCCAACGCTTTTATAGTCTCGCAAACTATATCTGAAAGGGTACTTTGTCCAACAGAAATACCAAAGTCGTTACCAGTCAACCATTGGTAGCAACCTCCAGCTAGGACCTCTAAGGTAGCAGCAAGTCTTAAAATTGGGTTAACAGTTTCCAACACTAGTACACACGCCTCTTTTGATAAGCGAAAATGTTGAATAAAACTAAAATGCAAAATCGGATTCAGCAAGTTTATTGTTTAAAAATAGTTTATAATATTTTTACTTTTTCGTTGGAAGTGAAAGACAAATCCGAAAGAGATCCGATGCATCTCTAAGCGTCCTTCGCATTCGCAATAGTCCGACCGAATATTCACTTTCTTCGTCATCGAAAAAAAAACACATTGTAATGTTGACGCATTTTTTTTTTTTTTGTATTTGCTCCTATTTTTATGATTTTTATTTAAAATATAACCAACAAAACTAAACAATCAACCACGAAGTTTAAAGCGATTGTCAAATAACAATCGTTCAATCTCAATCGTTCAATCGTTGGTATTTGACAGTTTAATAAGTTATACGAAGCATTAGTGAATCGTCCAAAACGACGTCGTCCAAACGATTCAATTATTTTAGTGTTACACGAAGCAATACATTCGTCGAAACGACGTCGTCAGACGATCGTCGTCTTACGCGATGAGAGCCCAGTCAATATTAACAAAAGAACTCTATAAATAGTTAACCTGCCATTTGTGACTACATTCCTAGACCTCCTTACGCACGTACCTGATTTGAAATTATTTCGATACACATCATCTATTAGCTGTTGCATCTCGCTAATTCTAATGATGGGGTTACCAATAACTACAGGTATGAGTACGTTTTTCTCTGTAAAAAACTTTTTAACCACATTGAACTCCCTCTCCCAATTAGCACCTCTAATGTACAATGGTATAATTTTTAGTGTATCGTAATCTGCCTGTATTTGAATTGTATTCATCACCTCTGTATTGTCAAACGTATGCTGTATTCCTGACTCACTTAGTTTATTTTTAATCCATACATTCATCCGTCTATAGTTCTTCCAAAGTTACTGCTTTTTATTGCTGGTTTCCAGAATGTGCTATAACCTTGAAAATACTTCTTAGATTGATCGATTTTTTCTTCAAATGTGTGTGTTTCTTAAGGAATTCGTTATATAAAATTGTACTTTGCAATCCACGTATATTATATGAGAGTATACTAATATTGTATTTTATTGATATTATTAATCTTTTTAAAATATTCTACGTTACCAATGCTTTACAAATGTTTGAGAAATTGCTATGACAGACGTTTAAGGTTGTTTGCATTTATTTTTGACATTATGCTCTAATCTAATTTAATATTATTTAAAGTCTCACCGTACATATTTTTGCGGCACCTCTTCCACTGTTTTTTTGAACACAGACTAGCTCATTGTTCTTGTTCCAAATAAACAATTTGCCGTTACGGATGCTTAATCGTTTGCTGCTGTTGGTATATGTTGGATATCTTTCTTCAGCTTTAACATAACATTATTACGTTCCTGTCGGTCACTGTTCAGATCCTTCTTCTTCTTCTTCTTACGGCGAAGTTATGATCCGGAGTAGAAGGATCACAACCCACCCACTTTACTGCATCCCTACTGGTCCGCCTGTGGGGTTTGCCGGTTTGACCTCAGAAAGTACCGGCAGACTTCCCGGTTTCGGATCACTTCGTCACTGAGGCCAATCGAATACTGGTGTTTTTGCATTTGTGTGATCCAGTTGTTTTTTAGTCCGCCTTTTTTGCGCGATTGTGTAGGAACGTTGATTGATATTGCCTTTTTGACGGGGTTCGAAGGATCTCTCCTTTGAACATGACAATACCAACTGAGCCGCTCGTGTTCTATCTTGCTTGTGATGGGTTCTTTTACATGAAGGCTTCCTCGAATCTTTGAACTTCTTATTCTATCAATCTTCGTGCTGTCATGCGAAGCATCTTCATCTCAGTTGCCGTTAATTCCCCTCATACCTTTTGTACATTGTCCAGCATTGTGAACCGTATGTGAGCGCCGGACGTACAACTACGGTGTAGAGTCTTCCTTTAAGCTTAGGGGGCATTTTTCGATCACAGAAGATAGCGGAGTTTTCCCGCCACTTCATCCACCCTACGTTTACGCGATGATTGATGTCATCATCACAAGTTGCTTCGCTATTGATCATAGATCCCAGATATTTGAACTTTTCACACTTGGGAAGCACTTTTCCATTCCAGTAAATTTCTGGAATAGGCCGGTGTGGATCAGAGAACGGGCAGCACAGATACTCTGTCTTTTTCGAACTAATACGGTACCCATTTCCCTCCAAAACATTCACCCATACATCAAGTGCTCGTTGCAAGGCCATTTGATCTTCACTTATGATAGCTTCATCGTCAGCAAAGAATAACTGATGCACTTTGGGGTCCTTCACTTTTCCTTCAAGCGCATAATTAAGGACTGCAATAAATAGCAAAGGACTGAGGACGCTTCCCTGGTGTACACCGACTTTGATGGGGAACTCTTCGGTGACTCCTGCGGGACATCTTACTCTTGTCCTTGCTCCCTCATACATGTCCATGATCATGCGCACGTAGGTTTCTGGAACTCCTCGTTGTCTTAGCGCCACCCGTAAGAGATCTCTTGGTTGTCTATCAAAGGCTTTTTCAAAATCAACCAACACCATATGCAAGTCCTTTAAGAAATCACGATGTTTTTCCATTATGATCCTTATACTTTGGATTGCATCTGTTGTTGATTTACCCGAGACAAACCCGCACTGGTCATCAGATAGCCTTATTATTTTCCGTAGTCGGCCATCTAATACCCGTTCAACGATCTTCATGGTGTGTGACAGAACGGTAGTTATCGCAGTTTCGCGTATCGCCCTTCCCTTTGTGCAAAGGAAGAAGATAACTTTCCCTCCACTGATTAGGCATTGGATCACCGCTCATAAGTTTGGAGATAAGAATCATGAGCCATCTGGACCCGATGTCTCCCATCTTTTCCAGAACTCAAAGGGTATCTCGTCTGGCTCAACCGCTTTTCTTTTTTTTGGAGTATTTGACGGCATTCCTAACTTCTTCGACAGTAATGTCTGATATTTCGCAATGGTTAGGAGCGGCTCTTGGAAAGTATACCCGGGAAAACTGTTCGTTCGGAAGTCTTTCACAGTACTGTCTGTGGAGAATTTTGTCGTCTTCCACAAGAAGCTGGCCTGGAGCATTGTTAATGAACTTTGGGGAACGAACCTCCTGAGCATTTCTTCTTCTCTGGGCGGCTATTTTGAAGATAGTTGCTACCTTATTCAAGTTGTTTTGTCAAAGCCCCTGGATAGCCTGGTTCCTATCAGACGCCGAAGACGATATTTCCTCCAACTCCCAATAGAGGCCTTCCATACATTTTGCTTGAAATTGGGCGCACTTCTTCTGCGCGAGACCTTTGCAACATCTATATATCACTTCCAGCGAGCTTTTTCATCTCTATTAGGTAGTAGAAGAGCACTTTGAGCAAGCCTTGAAAGCCGTTTTCTTTTCCTGTATCACTACTTTAGCTTCATCTGTCCACCACCATGTTTCTTTGGCGTGTTGGCAGGGGCCTTTCAACGTTCCAAGCAGTGATTTGGCTCTCTCCAAGCAAGATCGCTGTAGGGAATCCCACATATCTTGTGCTCTGCACTCCTCATCACCGACCTCATCGATGATGGTAAAGAGGTAATTTGTCATGTTGGTAATAAAAACTTCACCTTTCCCTTTGTCCAGCTTGTACCAATTGATTTTCTCACCCACCTTAGTTTGCTTATTTGTTTTCTTCCCCGTCTCCATAAAAATTTCTGTCAGGAGGAGACGGTGTTGCTGGGCGATCGCCTCTCCCAGGATCACTTTGCAATCTTTAACCCGGGGCTATCAAATGGTAGTCAATCTGGGTTTCATTTCCACCACTGCTGTAAGTGATCAGGTGCCGGCTTTGTTTGACGAACATGGTATTTAGCACGATAAGACCGTATGACTTGCACATGCTTAGGATGTCTTCACCTGGAGAATTCCTGGTGCCGTGCCCCAGTCCTCCATGACAGTCTTCATAGTCTTCATTTGTTTTCCCGACATGTTCGTTCAAATCTCCGCCAACAAACAAAAGCTCTTCCTTTGGGATGGTTTTGATGAGGTTGTGGAAATCCATCTTTTTCTCTCTGTTCGCATCCGACTTGGGGAGCATATGCGCTTACAATATTCCACACCTCACCCTGTATCACCAATTTGAGAGACATCAAACGGTCACTGGATTTTGAAATGGTCAAGATGTTGCCAAGTAGCTCTGACGCGAGGATGATAGCAATTCCGTTTTTACCTTGTTCCGATCCATAGTAGAACATCTTGTAAGCTTTTGTCTTAACGTCCAAGAAACGCGCCCGATTCCCGGTGTTTCGCCATTTCGTTTCTTGTACACACAAGATGTCCACTCGCCTTCTAATCATCATTTCTTCAAGCTCGTAGCTGCGACCTTTCATACTTCCAAGGTTCCAACTCGCGACTCTTAGGTTATGCCTAAGCCGTTGCATTATTTTGCTATCCCCCGGAAACCGAATAGCTTTGACCCAAGCATTTCTGCTCGTCCCAGGATTACAGCCATGCGTAGCGTTGGTAGTGCCTGGCGGGGTAGTGCTTTTCTTTTTAGCGTACTTTTCCATAATGCTAGGGTTTAAGCGTTTTTTTTGGTTTAGACACGTGCATGCTCCTGATTTTTTGATTTATGTTTGATCTTCCTTTTACAACACCGGTTATCTCCAGTCGTGTCAACCCACGGATTCGCATGCACACTTGCAGGACAGTTTTAAGATGATATATGTGTCCCTAGGCTCACCTGGATATTTTAAAAATTGCCTAGATGTGATTTTCCCCCTTAGTCGCCTTCTACGACAAGCGCTATGTATTTGTGGGGGGCGCTGCAGTGATATTCTTAACCCGGCCCTGCACGGGGACCCGTCACTGTTCAGATCCTGTTCTATCGAAATCGTAGTACCTAATAAGTTTTTGGTATGTTTTAACACCTTGTGTTAAATTCCATTCTGATTTCATCTCCACTAACACCGTCATCTCCACTAACAACAGAATGGCAACTGTTTGAAAATTAAACTTGTTCCCTTGATCCCTTTCTTTTTAATCTTTCAGTCTTTAAACTTCTCCTTTTAACGGCTGTAAGTAAGTATGCTTATTTCCGCTAATAGCTTGTTTATGTGATGCTTGATATCCTGGTAAATATTGATATAGAAAAAATAAAATAAAAGAAGTACTCTCAAACTAGACGAGTTAGTGCAAACAAAAGTTATCTTTACGAACACATACCCAACCATGCAGAGCTCGAACTCTTAGCTCTTTTGGGCAAAACAATCCCGAACAAATTTTAGAATCTTACTTTTAGCCCTCTTGCCTTGGAAATTCAAATCAAACCCTTTTTTATTTCTACTAATTTTTAAGTAGAATCAGAGCTTTGGTCTGCATTCCTCGGCAAAGCTTTAAAAAACAAAACTACGAGTACAAAACCATTAGTTCTAAAATCTGATTAATCAAAGACCCTTATTATAAAATTTGCAAAATAAAAGAACTTTATTATTTATTCGCCAACTATCCTCGCTGATTTTAGCTCACACATGAGACGTCTTCCTTTATCGCGCCGTCCTTCCGGAATGGGTACGAAGTCTTTGCGGGCCGGATCGTCTATATGCTGTGCTACCGGTACAGTTAGTTCGGTTTTTGAGTCTTCGTCTCCTTTCCCTATCTATACAAACGGGACCAAAAATCTGTCAAATAATTTCTCTTTTCAAACAACCAAGGGAGTTTTCATCCGCCTTTAATAACGTCCATGTTTTTGCGTCATATAGTAGGACTGGGTGTAATACAAAAAGTCACCTTAGTTGTTCGTGAGAGGGATTTACTGCGCAATTGCCTTATTAGCCCAAAGAAACAACGGATGGTAAGACTGATTCTTCGCTTGATTTCTGCGCTGGTGTCATTGTTTAAATTTACATCGGAGCCTAGGTAGACACAGTCCGTAGCTACCTCAAAGTTGTAGGTGTTTATGATTTTTCCAAGTCGCCGATATTGACTGTCCGTTTTTGATGACAACATATATATTTTTCTTTTTAGTTGGTTAACCGCTAAACCCATTTTCTTCGCTTCTGTTTCAAAATCACTTTTTCTCAATTAAGAAAATGGTTGAACAGACTTTTGAAAGATTGTACCCCTGATATTAGCTTGATAGTTTTGTATAATCCTTTCAAGTATGATGTCAAAGAAATCACATGACAGCACGTCACCTTGTCGTAGCTCTTTTCTTTTGGTGGTGTTATTACCGACTTATATGGAGCAGCGTGTATTCTCTATCGTCAACCTGCGTAGATGGACGAGTTTGGCAGGGATATCAAAACTAGGCATGGCTTTGTATAGCTCGTCTCTATAGACGCTATCATAAGCGACTTTAAGATCGATTACGAAGTGGTGAGTATCGATTTGGAGTTCTTGAGTTTTTTTCCAAGATCTTACCGCAATGTGAATATCTTATCTCTAGTGGACTTTTCTGGCTTAAAACCACATTGGTATGGACTAATCAGATTGTTGGCAAATCGTTTATGGCGTTTACATACTCGTAATATGGCAGATAGGATCTTATACGCGATGTTGAAGAGACTAATACTTTTGTAGTTGTGGCAGTTCAGAGGGTCTCCAGCTGCTTTAAATAGCGCGGCAGTTACACCATTCTTCACTTCACTTTGGTCGGATGGACGGAACTGTTGATCCTGATCGTACAGGTTGAATGGGGCATTCTGCTTAACACTTCTGCAAAAGTACCGGCTTTCTGTTTGGGCTTTGTAGCCTTGGTACGCTCTTTTTACCTTATGGTAAAACGTCCTAACATCATTCCTGCTATAAAGTATCTCCATTGATTCGATCTCGCGTTTTTTCATATTTTTTCTTAGAAGCTGATGTTCTCCCTTCTTTCCTCTCGTTACCCTATGCAACATCGCTTTAGAAACTTCTTGCTTTGCTGAGTGCGCTTGGCGGCATTCTTCATCAAATCATCTCTACCCTTGGCGTGGGGTTGTGAAATTTGTAAAACAGATGCAATGATATCTGTCTGTACGGAGGATAATTGCGCGATTTAAAAAAAAAATTATCACGAAACTGTTGCTACAATTTTTATTTGTAGAAAGTGGGCGTGGTTCCCAAAATTTGTAACCGACGTTCACAGATTCTGATTAGATATTCATAACAAGGCTTAACCATGGGTATGGTACAACTCGCTGCTTTTTTCACGCTTTCTGTTATTTCGCTACGATCATTCGCAATTTATTATTTCGCATTTCAACAACTCGCATTTTGTTTTGTCGGGGCGGGCATACTCTACTGGAGCACTCAGACTCAAAACAAGTCCATTCTGCTACCAGGCAGAGAACCCCATTTTAATGTGTTTTTACGACTTTTGTAAAAAGATGAGTAGGCGCTTCAGTGGTGAAGAGCTTAGATCATCACCACTCACCACATCAGCAAGGAAAATCCTAGCACATGGAGGTGCTTGCAAAGGCGAAGTGGCCTGTAAGAACGCCAGTAAGTTGTCTGCAGTCTTTCTGCTAAGAGATAGCAAGAATGCCGCAGATTTCTTATAGACAACGGTGACCATTCGATTAGCCTGCCTGCATCCTGAAGAGTCGATTGGGTTCAATGAAAACCAAATCGTCAATGGAAGCCCTAACTGAGGGCGCTGGCAAACCCAAAGTGAGTTCAGGTCCTGAGAAAATCTCTTCTGATCCTTGTCTAGCAAGCTCGTCAAAGATTTCATTGCCTGTTATCCCGTTGTAACCTGGGACCCAAACAGGATTCAGTTAGTTTAGCCTTCCGACCGAATTCAAGGATGTTTTGCATTCTCGAGCTATTTTAGAAGTGGTTAAAGGATTGAGCAAGGTCTTAAGCGTAGCCTGACTGTGACTACAGACGCAGATACTTCGCCCCTTCCACCTGTTCTTCACAATAGAGTCCGCAGCCCTTAGGATAGAATATATTTCTGCGTGGAAGACAGATGTATGTTTCCCTAATGAGAAGTGAAGCTTAATGTTCCGCGAATACACCAGCACCGGATCCCTGTCCAGTTTTGGAGCCGTCCGTGAAAATACTACTACATTCCTTTCCTGGCTCAGACTCTAGCCAAAGCCAATCCTGAACACGAGAAAAGTCGACTTCAAATTTGCACGGCAGCCGTAATTCGGGTGTCATAGCATCAGACAGCATATCCATGAGGTGGTCGTAGAATAATCGTCGAGCAACGTCATCAAAACTCTAGTGCGAGTCATGCCAGAAACCACTTCTTTTTAAATGGAAGATGGCTCTGAATGTATACCCCATGATATAAATATCAAGGGGGGGAGGCTCATCAAAAGGTCCAGAGCAGAGCCATTCGCAATGGCGAAAGTCTTAACTTACTGAGCTTTACTCGTTCCCTTATTTCGAAATCCCGAAAAATTTGGTTGGGTACAATTGTTAATGCTTATTGTCTGGCAGGCGCCTGCATCTTAATAGTACTTGGGTGACACGCTTCGCGGAATTAAAGGATTTCACACTATGGGACATCTTTTCGACTCATACACCGGATGGCATTCGGGCTCACATGCAGGTGTTCCAAACACCAATTTTTAAAATTGTTCCTACAATAAAATTGTCAGTTTGACTTTCGGGATTTTGGAATAAACAACCGGCTAAGTAACAAAACGCGAATTAACGGTTTGCCAGATAAGCCGCGGGAAATAAATGAAAGCCGCTTGATAGAAGCGTTAAAAATAGAAGTTCACAAAAGGAATTCGAGTTAACCTTACAAGATGAAAAGACAATTTGCCACATGGATTCTGCGAAATAGTGGAACTACATTTGGATAGTCGCGAGAATGAATACAGCTAATAAACCGTAACCCCTAACCGTCATAGTAAATATCTTTGAAAAAGCAATATATTTTTTTTTTTAAGAAAACGCCCATAAAAAGTGCACGTGGCCATGTGTAAAGTATGGACAAAATGTAGAGAAAGTCAACATCTACATATCTTGCCCAGCAATATTTTTCAGTTTCTAGCAAAAATAATGAGAAAAACTACATTTCCTAGCTCAAAATTTAAGGCCCAAAAAATGGTGACGTCCGTATGGACGGGCTGGATATGATATAAAAAAAGAAATACGTCTATCACTTTAAGTTTTTGGCGGACAATATAATAAGTGAAGATTATAACATGAGTTCCTTCTTTTATCGAAATTCTTGTAAATGGGATGTTGATCGACCGAGTCTTGAACTTCCTTATTGTTTTTGAATACTTGTATCCGTATCCACGGATGTAATTTGTGTATGATCCGGCACATCTCTGCTTCAGAGTAGCAATGACAGAAAAAATATCGACCGTTCCCTAGTCCCAAATACCAGTGTGATCATCAATCTTCGTTGTATCATCGTTCGCTTGGTGTAGTAACCATTCGTTCGTAGAACACATGTATTTTCATTTCTTAGGTCAAACGCAAAAACACAAAAATGATACCTTTTATTCATGCAAAAATCCCACTAAGTCAATTTTCCCATTCAAGTCATTATATGCAATAGTAAATAACATTGAATGTCAGACACAGAAATTCTGATTTTCAAGTGGAATCACACAAACGTCATACTTCCTGAGTCATAACCATTTCAATTTCGAGAAATACTTACTACCTATACCTAAAATTCCCACGATCCGCCAACAATCGCGGAGTGTCGTGAGACATAATAGAGTAGGTATGTACATATATATCATCACAGTCGGTTATTAAGAAAAGTTAAATCTGTCTTTCGACATCTTAAGTGACAATTAATCTAAAGTAAATGCATATGTATGTCATGCACGTGCTTATCGAGAGTCAGTTGAGACTGGGCTGTGAACTTTTAATGTTTCCCTTCACCACACAAGCTTTATGCTGAAGGTTATCACTTTCGGTTACGAAGTGGATTTGAATCCAGTAGATTTGTACGTAGAACAAAACTGGTTTTCATTTTCATGTTCAAGGTGATCATGATCAACGAATGGAGTGGAGTTTAACGAACGTTCGCCTTTGCTCGTTGCGTCAATGCAACCGTCATGCTCTTGTTTACCTACAGCATAAAGAGCAAGTATGTTTTTATGAAAACTGTCGGTCATGAGATTTTGTTCAATCTCCGCATTATTTTAATTGAGGGACTCTAAAAAGCGAGGCAGATTTATTTGAAACTAATAATAGTATAGCGTACCTGAGGACGATAACGAGTAACTCGTCATTGAAATGCGAGGATTTGGCATTACCGCTCTCGTAATCGACTATTCACTATCGAAATGTGAGATGACAGCTTTCATTCGAACACTATTGTGCTGTCGAGTCATCGAGCAACAAAGATGTGAATATTTTTGTTTTAAATTTTTTTTTTTTAAAGGAATTTTCCGTTTTTTTTAATTGAGGTCCAATCTGAACAAAATTAATTTGTTACAGAAAAATGTTCTGGCCGATTTTATAGCTAAACAGCCTGATTTGGCAAAGAATATATTTTTTTTTTTTAAATGTGGTTGAATGCATCTTTATTAACCTTAAATCTTTTGATAAATCTGCAAAATAAAAATGTTATTTAAGTTTAATTTCGCGTATGCTTATATTTACGCACAGGCGGACCAGTAGGGATGCAGTAAAGTGGGAGGGTTGTGATCCTTCTATCCCGGATCATAACTTCGCCGTAAGGAGAAGAAGACGATGCTTATATTTACACAACATTTGGCAACAAGAATGGATTGCTCCTATCCCTTAAGCTTCGGCGCTTAATGCATTCGCGATATTCATCGTCGGAATCCGAGGACAAATAAAAAAAATAGATGTCCATTATTGACTTTAATTTCACTGCAAATAATATTCTTCTCTCTTTTATATCAACGAAAGAAACATCACTTTGTGAGTTGTAGTAGAATTTCTTTAGTACAATTTTATTTTCATTCGACACGTGAGCTTTCGAGTGCCATCATCCCAATGAGGTTAATCGATCATTCGATCACTCACTCACTCGTTATCGATTGCGGTAATTCGGGCCCTGGTTTTTCGCTTAAAATTTGAGAAAATTGTATATTTCTTCGACATGACTGAGACGATTGTGTTCTAAATTATATGAGGACATTTAAAATATATTGATTTTATCTTTTTAACTCATTTTAAGAAAACTTCAAATCGTTCGTTTCTGCTTTGCCTAAATTTGAATTCGAAACAATTTTCCAACGAACAGCACATATAGTATGATGCAAGTACGTGCGACTCAGTCATGCGCTTTATTATTTTGTTTGTTTCTATCTTGTTAATAAGAAAAGCTTTTGACAGCATTTTGTCATGAGTTTTTTCTTGGAAGGCTATCTATTTGCGAATTACTATCTACCGTACGCTATGGGAACTGATAAGCTCGCAGTTTTGAGGCTAACACCTGTGCGAACATTGTATTTGTACGCTATCTGTGATGGAATTAAAATTGGCCGCAAACGGCAAAAAAGGTGTGGGTGTTTAATTTGCCAATATGTCCGGCCTTAGGTTGGACGGTACATTTTTTAACGGCAGCTTTGAGTTAAAATACTAGGCATTTTATCTATGTATGATTATTCATGTATTTACATACATACATATGTATGTATGTGTGTGATTATTGCTTTGTTGGCTTTTCTTACAATTGGAATGAATATTTGTTAAATCTGTGACATTATTCATATGATTTCCTCTGGAATATATCCGTACGGATATGTATGGATGCATAATTGTGTTTAATCTTGGCGCTCTAGTTTTATAGCGTAGATTGCGATGTTGACAAACAAAGGGCAATTGCAATTGATAACCAGGGTCAGAAGCGTGTAGAATACTACGAGGGCAAGGTGAAAAGTTCTCGGCCTGATAATGAAAAACTGCGATTTTCAGTTAAAAAATTTTATTTTTCTACATAATCTCCCTTGACTTCAACACATTTGGTCCAGCGTTTCTCCAACATCAGTATTCCTTCTCGGAAGTGAGAGGCTGTGAAAATATTCAACTACGGCCCTCTCAATTTCCCAGAAACAAATTTCTTCAAGTTTGGGAACAGATGGAAGTCTGAGGGTGCCAAATCAGGTGAATAGGAAGGATGGCCGAGCAAATCGTACAAATCCCGCAGTTTCCCATCGCCAACGCACACTTGTGTACAGGTGCATTGTTCTGGTGAAAGATGATTTTTTCTTCTTCAAGTCAAACCTCTTCTCGCGAATTTTGGCATCCAGCTGGTCAAGAAGGTTGGAGTAATATTCGCCTGTAATTGTTCTGCCTTTCTCAAGGTTATCAATTAACAGGATCATTTTCGCATCCCAAAACACACTGGCCATGACCTTTCCGGCAGATGCGATCGACTTCGCTTTCTTTGGCGCTGAACCACAGGTTTCCACCCACTGCTTCGACTGCTGTTTCATTTCTGGCGTGTAGTGGTGGACCCATGTCTCATCCATGGTGACAAATCGCCCCACAAAATCGGTCAAAATCCCTATTGAATCGGTCCAAAGATTGCCGCGAAAATCGTTTGCGCATTTGCTTTTGATCGGCTTTCAGCAAATGCGGCACCCATCTTGCGCAGAGCTTTCGCATCCCTAAGTTTTTGTGCAAGATGTTTCGCACCCTATCTTCCGAAATACACACAGCCTCAGCTACTTCACTCACCTTCACTCGCCTATCGTCCAACACGATATCATGCACTTTTTCGATGGTTTCGGGTGTGGTTGCGGTTTTTGGCCGTCCTTCACGTGGGTCATCTTCGAGGGACGTGTGACCCCGTTTAAATTCAGCTGCCCACTTTTCAACGGTTAACATGGAAGGAGCAGAGTCCCCGTAAACTTTTGTCAACTTCGGATGAATTTTCTTAGGAAAATTCCCATCCAAAACGAAGAATTTTAGCACCGCACGATAATCAAGTTTATCCATTTTAACGAAAAACACGCAAGACGTCTACTGCAAAAATTTGTGTAAAGAAACTGCTTGAGAGAACAAGTTGAAACTTGTTATATGAACTAATGAGAAGTGTACCCAAGCAGGAAACATAAATTTTTGCTGATTGGAACGCCATCTCTGCGTCAGGCCGAGAACTTTTCACCCTGCCCTCGTACATACTAATTAATGCAATACATATTACGTAGTAAATTTTAAGCAAACTTGTTTTAATCTAATAGATAGTTGGTACGAACGCCACAAGCGATCAGCCTTCAAGGCACGAATTCAAAGAAACTCTAACCGGAAAGAATTTAAAAAAACAGACAACTTCTCTTTCTAAATGATTCAACAAATACTTATTGTATATATAAAGCAAATGCGTTTGCATTTCCCTTTCCTAAGAATCACGCTGTTGCATCAAATTTAGGAGATGTGAATATAAATGTTTTGTTAATACCGCCATACAAAATTTGTTGGAAAATAATGCCAACCAACCATCTTCGGACGCCCATATCAGTGTAGAAGACACTGAATTTAGAGTCAAAGACTTACGAATAAGAAAAGCTGGAAGTCTCGATGCAAATTCCCAAATCTAGGTATAGAATTATAACATTTATTATTAATTCGTGCATAAAAATGGAATACTTCTCTAATAAATGGAAAATTGCCAAAGTCGTAAAAATAATACAAATTGGTAAACCTCCTAAAAAGACCAATAGTTATAGGCCATGATATGATAACGTACTGAAGGTCAAAGAACATTTCCGATAATGATCCATATCGATGAATTTTGCAAAGAAGTTGAAGCAATTATATCAGATAAACATTTTAATACTAAATTATTGAATAAAAACATATTAAAAATAAACATAATGGATGTCGATGCTTATAAAGAAATAACCAGAGCACTAAATGAAAGGAAATACAGTTGGCACTCTTATTAAAATAAACAACTAAGACCTATATGGCTAAAAATTTACACCATTCATGTAAATCGGAAAGTATAAAAGATGACCTTATGAATCAGGGATTCCATTTAGTTGATGCAGTTAACAAACTAAAAACTAAAAAGTAAAGAGTCGCTAGACATGTTCATGCTGTCATTCAGCCCTGCCTGAAGAAAACATAGACAGAATTCATGAAGTCAAAAGTATTAAGGGTATGTGCTGTAAGGTACAAATAGAACCATTAAACAAAATAAACTCATTCCACAATGTAAAAATTGTCAATCTTATGGACATACTAAAAAAATTGTGGTAAAGATCCGAGATGTGTCAAATGTACAGATAATCACCATACCAAGGATAGTAATAAGCCATCTAATGAGCCACCAAACTATAAAAATGTATAAAAGATAAGGGCAAACAAAACGAAAAAGTTAGTTGAAATACAAACCCTTTCGAACGAAAACGAACATCAAAAAAATCATGCTGACACAGAAGAAAAAACAAATGACCAAATTATCAAAAACAATAAAATTAGCACAACATATGCCAAGCATCACTACCAGTTCTCCAGAGCAACAAGAGGATGATTTAAAACAAACCCTACAGGCCATGCTAATGAAAATAACTAATCACCCTTATTCCGAGTGGCGTTTTACTTGAACGACGTTTGTCGTCATTTGAGGCGTTTCGCCTTTCAAAAGATAAATGGCGGTATCAGTTGTTTTTATTTATCTTTTACAAAAGAAATTGTTGGTTTCTACCTTAAAAATGAATAGTGTTGCAATATTTTGGAGCAGTGATGAAGTTGAGGACACAGAAAAAAATTATATCATTCGAATCTGGAAAAAAATAAGGACAAAATCAAGTCCATTGGATCTACCGGATATAAAGTAAGTAAAAAGACAAAAATACATGAAAAAAATTCAATGTAATGAATTATTTTTAGATTCAAAATGTTTTTTAGAATGCCTAAGGAAGCCTTCATATATTTACTGGACGATATAAAAGATAAGCTTACGGAATCAACTCGGTCGTCGTCAGTGCCAGCGATATTAAAACTTGCTGCAACTCTGCGATTGTTGCCTGAGGGTAGCTACCATAAGGGTGTAGGAAATGATTTTAATTTAGGACTAGCACAACCCACGTTCAGTAAAATCCTTAAAGAGATGCTGAACAAAATTGAAAGCCACATTTGTCCAGAATGGGTGAAATTAGAAAATACTGAACAGGAAAAGGATGAAGCCAAACTGTACTTTTTCCAACGAGCAGGAAATCCAGGTGTTATAGGCTGTGTTGAGGGGAGCCACATAAAAATTGTGGCACCAAACCAGGCAGAACAACATATGTATGTACTACAAAAGGAAAGGTTATTATAGCATCAACGCTATGATAGTGAGTATTAAATAATAAAATGCTTCATTCGAAGCATCAGTAAACAAAAGTTGCCATCCCAGCCTTACATAATTTTCTTTTAACTCTAGGAACATTGCTTGATAGATACTGTTGTGGGTGGTATTTTTATTAAATTCTTTAAGATGAGAAATTAAAGAGGTACTTGGTAGATTCCAGGGGGGGAAGTTGATTTTGGGTTTATAGTCATCATGTTCAGATTTGTAGCCGATTCCAGTGATTTTTGAAGAGCAGAAAGATATTTTAGTGTTCTTTTCCGCTTTAACAAGTTCTTGATGTCACCGTGAATGGGTGTTGCGAATGGTGATTTAGCTTTTGGTATGATTTGCCAGGTTAGGAATTCTATTCTGTCTGTTATGTCAGGAAGTCCAGCTTACGTTGTACGAAAAGCTCCTAGACAGGTTCTTGCAGCTGAATGGTATGGTGTTGAGATGAGTTGCTTATATGTTTTTGAGCATTTCCCGTAAACTGGAAGCCCATAATCGATTTTAAATAGTATTATGGATTTGACAACATTTACAATACTATTTACGTTACAATTACTTTTTCTTGAGGAAAGATACTTGACTATGTTAACCCTGCTAGTGAGGCTTTTTTGATATAAGCACAATGATCCTTAAAATTATATTTGGAGTCGAAAATAATACCTAGAATTTTTGAGTAGTTTACATTTTTAATGCAAATATTGTTAAACCTGACTCCTTGAATATGTTTTTGACATTTATGTTTTTTGCATATGTGTAGAAACTCACAATTAGAAAAACATATTTTGGAACCAGACATTTCGCCCCATTCTGATAAATCTATAATTATACTTGAGAAAATTGTTGCTAAAGGTGAAAGATCTTTAAATTTAGTAAATAGCATGAGGTCGTCCGCATAAAGAACGTGATTTATTTGTGGATATCTACGTATAATACTACTAATTTCGTTAAAAGCTATTATAAATGGTACTTCTTTTGCTGTTGTCACCGAAGAAGGATCCGTTATTAGTAAGGGTCTACTTCATTTCACTACATCAATCTTCACGGCAGAAGCGTTTCCAATACTCAAAGCTATTCAAACTGCGTAAAATTACAAAACAATTATCTTCACTGATAGCCTTTCATCAATAAACGCTATTAACAACATTAACAACTCTTCGAGTATTGTCGCAGACATCCGCGACAAACTTATTGCAAAAAAAAGAAACTTAAGAATTGCATGGGTACCTGGACATGTGGGCATCGTTGGAAACGAATATGCGGATTCAGAAGCTAAACTAGCACTTAAAGAACCCCTAGTCTCGTTCTGCCAATTCAACAAAAAAGACTTAACAAATTATTTGAAATATTCCTGCCAAGCGTAAAAATGCATGCCAGGAATACCACCACACCTACTCATTGCTCAATCCAACCGCTGCGAAGGCAGTATTCCCTATCAACTTACCGAGTTCAGTGATCAAAACATACATATATTAGGTTAAGAATGGGACATACCAATACCACTCACAAGCACTCAATCACCAAAGAACCTGCCCCACTTTGCGTATTCTGCGACGAAAGACCAGCATTTACTGTAGCACACATGCTCCAGTGCGCAAACATAAATTCGATCTCCAAAACCACTTCTGGAAAAGACCTTCAAGAACTTTTAACAGTCATCTCCTACACCAACATAAAACTCGTAAATGATATTACATCAAAACTAGAATTAATTATTTAATTTTTTTTAATTACTTAGCTCAAACCCTTGGTAGGTAGAGCTTAATTTATTATTGTAATGCAATTTACTTATATTTCAATAAAGTTATAATAATAATAATAATAATAATGCTTCATTACGTACAGCTGGCTGTACAAAGACAATTTTAGGTTTGTGATCATCGAATGCACATAAGATATGCGGATGCCAGACACCCTGGGGCCAGCCATAACTCATTCATTTGGAACTAAAGTGAGCTCCGAGGAATCTTGAAGAGAAATTATGATTTACCCTCTCGAGCCATTCCTCATCACACCATTCAGATCAGCAGCGGTAGGAAGCATTGAGAGTAACTGCAATATAAGGCATTCGCAGACCAGGAATATAATCAAAAGAACAATTGGGGTTCTAAAGAATCTATTCCGTTGCCTTCTCGGTGCCCGACAGTTGCACTACACTCCACAAAAGTCGACACAAATAGTTAATGTATGCGCGGCTCTGCACAACATTTGCCTTTATTATAAATCAAATCTGGAAGTAGGTATAAATTTGATTAATTTTGCAAAAGAATCGGACTCAAATGTAACACATGGAAATGTAACAGCCAACGATGATCAAGTAGCTACAGAGATACGAAATCGACTGCTGAACGCTGTATAAAAAGTTAATTAATAAATAAAATTTTATCAAAACTTAAAGCATTTAATTCAGTTCGGTTGTGTTCACTAAAGTATAGGTTTAAAAAGTAATACAAATTTATAACATTTCAATAAAATATAAAATAAAATAAAAATAAATTTAGGGTTGATTTTCTTTAGTAGGCTCAATTAGACGCATTTTTCGTTCTTCGATGTCTAATTTGTTGTCTTCTTTTGTTTGTCTTTCTTCTCGTTCCATTTGCATTTTATATAATTTTAATTTCGCCTCTTCTAAATAAAACCGCTTTCTCTCATATCTGGTACTTTCCTTTAAATGGTTATCTATACTTTTCAGGTATTCTTTAACTTCTACATACAACTTCTCCTGCACGTTTGTTTGCTTTTGTATCAACTTTAGAATCTTGTTTTTATCAGTCGTCTGCGATAATTTTGTGCGCCTTGGTTCGCCTTGCTTCGGTACTTCAGGTTCAATTTCAGCCATGAATTGAATGTTTTGAATTTCTTCAGTTGCAGATGGATCTTCAGTTGCAGGTGGATCTTCTGTGTATGAAGCCAATGTATGTAGTTGAAGCTGGTGAAAAAATTCTCTGATTTGAAGTTGATGGACGATCAGGTGTGGACGTATGGATGGCTGAAGCTGAAGTTAAAACAATTTGAGTACCACCCAAGGCTTTTCTTTTTGGACTTATCAATTTGTCGTAGGAAAGCAGATTAGAAATGATTTCTTCCAAGTCCGACAAATGCTTTTGTTGAAAGGTGCCTCCTCCAGTGGATTCGCATTCCTTCTTGTTATAAAGAAGTTTTTTTTTAATTTAAATTTTATGTCAGACCAAACCTGCGAAATATTTGCAAGTATCTAGTTAATTTTCTTTTGTATTAAGTTACGAACAAACCTTCTGCCATTCTCTTCCATCTCTTGAAGGAGGCCCCAAACTATTGAGGGTTATGGCTATAGAGCCCCATTCGATTTTGGAGTCTATATTTGAAACTCCCCTTTTAAACCCTCTTGCCAACGAAGTGCTTTTTTCCATCAACTCTACCAAAGTCTTCTTCTTCTTTTGAGCCGTTATTTTCGCCCTAAAAATCAATTAATTAAATTTAGTCATTTGAATCAATAAAATTTTTTAAAAAAACTTACATTTTCAGTCTCTTTTCCCTACTGGGCGATCACGAATTTGATAACGACAGATATCGGCGTTTTTGTTGTCGTTTTGTGGCGTTCAACGCCTTAGAGAATGAGAGTGAGATTTCTCACATGACATTTGTCGTACAGTAATGGGTTCCACAAAACGTTCAACGACAAATGGCGTTCAACGACGAATAAATGTCACTCGTAATGGTAAGATACAATTATTACGTTTTAAATCGTCTTCAACGCCACTCGGAATAAGGGTGAAGGTAGAGAAATCCGTTTCCAATTTCGACACAAGATTACGACAAATCGGCAGCAACGCCCCCAAATTCAAAGTAACTTAATCACTAAGAATAATGGCATGGAATGCAAATGGACTGTTGCAACATCGAAAACAGTCACAGGTAGTCCTGGATATAAATAAAATAGACGTACTCGTATGTCTCGTTTCCGAAACTCACTTCACTAAAGAATCTTCTATTAAATTCAGACGGTATATACTCGTAGTTTATAATACAATTCACCCGGACAATTTTGCTCGAGCGGGGAGCGCTCTCATTGTAAAAGAAAGTATTAATCATTATGAGGAGTCGAAAACTCAAACAAACAAAATACAATCAACAGCTGTAGTTATAAAGGCACAAATTACCCAATAGTTTTTGCTAGTATTTACTGCCCTCCTAAATATTCGATAAAAAAAAAACGAATATACAGAACTTTTAGATCAATTGGGACAAAATTTTATCATCGGTGGAGACTTTAATGCGAAAACACATATTGGGGATCAAGGTTAACGACAACCAAGGAAAGAGAACTCCTTAACGCAATAAATGAGAAAGGGTGCGAAGTCTTATCTACAGGAAAGCCTACCTACTGGCCGACTGATTCACAAAAAATCCCCGATCTCATTGACTTCTTCATAGTTAAAAATATCTCAAGTAACTCCCTGCAAATAGAAGAAAGTCAAAACTTAAGATCGGACCATTCACCTACCCTTCTGACCCTGAGTGAGAGCTTCATTCAGAATGTAACTAATTCAGCTCTTAAATGAACGGACTGGGTAAGCTTCAGATCAAGTCTTCAAGAGTAGATAAAAATACTTACACCAATACGATCTACAGAGCAATTTGATTCAAAGGGTTGAGCCATTTATCAAAGATATCCAAATATTCCAGCTTGGGAAAACACACCAAATATTAAAAAATAAAAAGATTGAAGGGTAACTACTATCCTCTCAAAACTAGAGACTTAATTGTCAAAAAGCGGAGAGTGAGAAGAAAATGGCACCAAACTAGAGTCCCTCAGGATAAAAATAAGTTTAATAATCTGGCATAGCAAGTTAGACGAGAAATTAAGGAACTTAAAGATTCTGAAATTAATTCCGTCTTATAAAACCTTACCAACAATAAAAAAACGCAGTACTCGCTCTGGAAGCCACTAAGACATTAAATAGACCAAACATTCACATTCCTCCAATCAAACAACAGAATGAAAAGTGGGCAAAAGTAACAAGCAAAAAGCTGAAAGATTTGCGGAGTATCTTTAAGAAATTTTCGAACCAAACCCAGGAGAGCAAGATGATTTCCTTGGCGAAGTACTAGCAGAAGAAGATGAAAATATACGCACCACATCTGAAGTGAAAAACTAAATAAAAACTTTAAATATGAAAAAAGCGCCAGGATTTGAATAGATAACTGGTTAAATTCTCAAGCAGCTCCCAAAAAAGCAATCTCGAAGCTTACATGCATCATCAATGCTGCATTTAAATTACAATACGTCCCACAGTTATGGAAAGTAATTGAAGTTATCATGATAGCCAAACCGGGAAAAAAAATGGAGCATCATCCTATAGGTCAATATCTTTGATGCCAATAATAATAAAACTTTTCGAAAGACTGCTATTAAAAAGAGTGCTACCAACTATAGAACGGAAACATATTATTCCAGAACACCAATTTTTCTTTCGAGTAAAATATTCAATAATTGATCAGGTACACCGAATAACAAATAGCTTGAAGAGAAAAAAGTTTGTTCTTTAGTCTTTCTCGATGTAGCACAAGCATTTGATAAAGTTTGGTGAGGGATTAGTCTACAAACTAAAAAAGATACTACCCAATGAATAGGCTGAAATTCTAATATCGTACTTTTAGGACAGATCAGCATAAAAGAGAAAGACACATATTCGGAGCTTAAAGAAATAAAAGCGAGTGTACCCCAAGGGAGCGTTCTTGGGCCAATACTATATCTATTGTACCATAACACGATTGATACATTTGCTGACGATTCAGCTTTAATGGCAGTTGCGGACAGTAATGTGGACTTAACTCGTAAACTACAAGAGTTGATCTCGCATATTCTAAATTGGATAAGAAAATGGCGAATACGATTAAACTTCAAAATCACAAATAGAAAAGTTGGGCACATACCAGTATATATTAACAACCAAGCTGTACCGTACGCAAATTGTGCAAATATCTTGGTATGACTTTGGATGCAAAACTTCACTGGAAAGTCTCGTACATTCATATACATATGTATGTATTTATGCTTAGAAATGGCTTAGTGATAATAGTGCTAACAATTTGCGTTTGAGCCTCTGTCGTTCTTTTTTAATGCAATGCGACAGCTTAAGACACAATTACAAAAACGATAAATTACTATCTAACCGAAGCAGCCTTTTAGAATGTGTTTGCTTTCATCGAGTGTGGCAGCGCTCTTAGAAAATGACTCGTATAGTTTCATAGTTCCGAAAGAACAGGACAAATTCCTAGGCAGTGGTAGACATTTTCAGTTTCGTTACAATTACACTGGCGACAATTTGCTCGAAAATCGTGTCTGTGTGGGATCTAGTTAAGGCCTAAAATTTCAGTTCGTGCTCAACCTAATCTAATTGGAAGGCAACTCTCTGCTAAGGGAGATGTTAGCACCTAGTGTGTGGTTAATTTCTTTATATATTAGTCTGGTTGAAGAATCAAGGACCCTTTTCAGTAACAGTGACACAATCGTAGACCCAGGACCGCCAATTATGGATGGTGATATAGGACAGATTATCCTATTTTCGAAAAGGTCCACATTGAAGTTCATATTTAATCATTCGCTTCTGTACGTTGGTATCGAATTAATTTTTAAGCTCTTCCAATAGATATTCGTATGTGGACGTCCAGATTCTACGTGTACGGCATTGGGAGCTTAAAAATACTTTTGAAAAAGCAAAAACCTTGAACCATTTCAAACGCATCAATGTATTGATCACCAAACACTAAATTAGAATAACAAAGGCAGATGTTGATTATGGCATCTAGCACTTTAAACTTTGAAGTAGTATCAACGTAACTGTTGCAAAAGAACTTGCGTCACATACAAGTGAGGTTGATACCCGTATTTGTGAGATGAGAAAATCAAGGAATTTGAACTATTTGACGACCTCGTAGAGTCGTGACCCAAAGTTGAATTCATTTGAGTTGAATTCTTCTTCGATGAGTTGGTTCGAAAATCATTATTTTAGACTTAGCGATATTGATATGCAGGTTCCACGTTTCGCAGTATCTTTTTTGCCTATTAATTTACAACTGATATGTGACAAGATTATCAGCTAGTATGACAAAATCATCCTTGTAGAGGACTTTAATTAATAAATCTCCAATATTTACACCACCTGGTAAAGTTTTGGATGCATCGTCCAGAAAAAGATCAAAGAGAATTGGACTTAACACACAACCCTTAGGGACGATCGTCTCAGTACTGAAAGAACTTGACACAAAGCTACCATACCAAACAGCCACGGCGGCGTTGATGATAAGTTTCTTATATGTATACTCTTAAACATTTTGCGGACGGACCGAGAGCTGGTAGCTTGCACAATAAGGCGTTTCTACCGATTGTGTCGAATGCACATCCTTAAAAAAAAAGAAAAAAAAAGTACAATTACGATTTATTTGATTCCAATTAAACACACACTATTATTTTACTGTTCTTTATTATTCTTTTTTCTACTGTTTTGTTTTTATGCGTCCGCTTGCTTACACGATCTGGTTAGAACTCTCATTCGCATTTTCTACCTACTACACCGACAGTCTCCTTTTTTCCTTCTTTTACATTTTTTTTTTTGGTGTTGTCACATCTTTTACATTTTTGAGTGCTGCCACAGTTCGGCCATCCTGACATTCAATCGTCTCGATTGCCGAATCCCGCTCAATGTAGCCCAACCATGGCTTGATATTAACCTCTTCCCACACCCCCGTGTATGGTACCTGACTAAGCTGTAAACCCTCAACATCACTCACTAAATATCTGTTATCAGGCAACACCTTTGTCACCTGGTAAGGTTATTTGAACTTTGGTGCAATCTTCCTACAAGCTCCTGGCTGACTGATGAAGTTTTTAATCATGACGTAATCTCCCTTTTTACAGTCTTTACGGACCCTATTCCTATCTTTTAGCAGCTTATTATAGTTCTGGCACTTTTTTTATTTTTTCTGCCGCTTTCTTCCTCTCCTGTATTAAATCCCTTTCATCTTTATTTTCCTCAATTTCATCTAGCTTTTCTCTCAAATAATCGATCTCCGTTCCTCTTTGATTTACTCCGAAGGGTAACTGACTCGCAGATGTAGCAGTACTTCGGTGAACCGTATTATTCAACGAGAACTCGATTTCATGTAGGACTTTGTCCAACGAGGAAACTGTCCCCGCACTTGTCAACTTTGCTATGATTGGAGCTAAGCTCCTATTAACTCTTTCCCATTGGCTTGTGGAGATCCAGTAGCAATCTTAATATGGCGTACGTTATAATTATTCAGAAAACTCTCAAAGTCTTTTAAGGTAAAAGCACTACCCCGATCAGATACTACTAACTTGGGTCTACTGTATGCAAAATAAGTTCTTAAGCAAGTTAAAACTTCTGAAGCACCAGTGGAATGAGTTGCATACGAGTATAACCTAGTAAACTATGAAAACGTATCCACTACCAGAAAAACATACTTTCCTAGTGTTCCTCATTAAGACTGGACCAAAGTGATCTATGTGGATCGTTTCAAATGGCTCTCTTCCTTTTGGTATATTATGTAAGAGCCCTTCATGCTTTCCTGTAAGACAATTCGCAATATGTTCCTTTACTTTCTTTCTTGTTTTCGGGAACCAATAACTTTTCATCAGTGCTTCGACAACTTTCTCACACCCCATATGACCCATTTCATCATGAAACTTCTGCATTACGTTCCTTTCCATACATTTCGGTACATAGAACAAAGTAGTCTCCCTTACTTTCCTATATACAAAACCATTACGCATTTCATAGATACAACTTTCTTCCTTTTCTAACTGTTCCCTGATTCTTTTTATCTCCTCATCCTTATTTTGGCAGATCAATAGATTCTGTTCACACGTATTTTCTTCTAAAACAAGCATACCTGTCATACGGCTGAGTGCGTCTACATGTTGCATCTTAGCACCATCTTCTGTAACTCAAGGGCCCATCGAGCTATTCTGGGATTTATTTCCCTTTTATTCAGAGTTAATTTCCACGAATTACAATCTGTCACTATCTTAAATTTCAAACCGTGCAGGTATATCCTGAACCTCTTCAGTGAATAAATAAAGTCCAGTGTTTCTAATACGAAGCTATGATACTTCGACTCGTGCTCAGTAGTACGCTTCGAGAAATAAAATACGGGATGGAACTTCCCGTCTGGTTTCTTTTTCATTAGTATAGCCCCAAACCCGTGAGAGCTAGCATCACAATGAAGTTTCACCTCATCTCACGGATCGAATAGCGCTAAAATTGGTGCTTCAACTAATTTACGCTTTAAATTTTGGAAACAATTCATCACCTTCTCACCAAATCTAAATTTAGCATCCTTTCGAATTAAACTATACAGTGGTTCCAGCCAAAAGAGAGAAATCCTTGATGAATCTCCTGAAATAGGAACAGAATCCCAAAAAACTATGAACACCCTTCACATTGTGTGGTGTGGGAAAATTGCTTACAGCTTCAATGCCCTTTTCATCTGGCCTCACACCTTCCCCCGAAACCGTATATCCTAGATATCGTATCTCTGCTTCCATAAACCTACACCTATCCAATCTCAGTTCTAATTTATTCCTGATCAATCTTACAAAAATGTCCTTCAGTATATCCAGATGCTCGTCAACATTTCTAGTAGCTCCCATGATATCGTCTAGGTAAAGTGATATTTTTCCTCCCCGAATAAGATCATCAAACACTTCATTGACAAATAGCTGGAAAGTTGAAGGTACATTCCTCAAACCAAAAGGCATCTTCAAAAATTCGAATTGACCCAACGGGGTCACAAATGAGGTATATTTTATTGAGTCTTGACTCATATCTACATGGTAAAATGCACTCTTCAGATCCAATAGTGAGAAAATGGTCTTATTAGCTAGCCTATCAAGAACATCATCAATGAGTGGTATCAGATAGTTATTCTTTAGCGTCACTTTATTTAATTTTCGATAGTCTACACACAATCGAATATCTCCAGTCTTTTTCCTTACCAAGACTATAGGGGATGAGTACTCTGATTTACTCGGTCTAATAAATTTCTGCTGAATTAAGTCATCCAAGATTACCTGTACTTTTTCCTTTTCATGGTAGGACAACCTACGTGGGGGGCAGTGGAAGGGCTTTTCAATTAGCTTTTCTTATAAATTTTTTTCACAATATCACCGGAAACTGCATAGTATCATCTCTTACCACATAAATAGTTACTTCGACTTCTTCCTTTTCAATTAATACATAACTTTTTATTTTACCCATAATAATGAGTGAACTCTTATTAATACCAAAAAAGTTATTTACATTTTCATTCTTAAATATAAGGGCCTGAGGCACGAAATGCTGGCGAATTAGACTAATAGGACTGCCGGTGTCGATTAAAGTTCCTAACAATGTTTTATAAATAAAAACAGATTTTACGAAGGAATAAAATAAATTTCCTACGTAATCATTATGGTCATCAGCATAATTGATGTGATGGATCCTGGGCCCCTTCCTCTTCGGACACGTACCTGACAGGCGCCTGGCTGCCTCTTTGGTTTACGGCACTCGGAGGCAAGATGCCCCTTCGCATTACAGTTGAAGCATCTGAAAAACTAATTCGATGTGGACGGCTACTGCTCTGCTACCTCTCGTGAAGGTGGTGCCCGCTTTACCCTTTTGAACGCCTCCAGTAAATGCTCTTTGTCTTTGAAGCAATGCATTTTTGCTTGGGAACGCATTGTGTCATCCGGTATCCCTTCGATGATATGTTTTAGAAGTTCATCTTCGTGGATCTCCATTTTGTTGGCCAGGATTACTTTTTCATGGGAGTATTCCTGGAAAGTCGATGAGGATCCGTGCCTAACGCAAGAACAACTTGCTTCAGCATTAGGAATTACCCGTCAAGCCATTTCCCAGCGATTGCATGCGTTTAGAATGATTCAAAAATAAGGAACTTGGGTTCCTTATAGTTTGAAGCCAAGGGACGTTGAGCGTCGTTTTTTCGCCTGTGAACAACTGCTCCAGCGGCAAAAGAGGAAGGGTTTTCTTCATTGCATCGTGACAGGTGACGAAAATTGGATTCATTACAGCAACCCAAAGAAAAGAAAGTCATGGGGACTGTCCGGTCATGCGTCTACGTCATCGGCTCGGCCGAATATTCACGCTGCGAAGATTATGCATGCGTATTTGGTGGGACCAGATCGGTGTCATTTATTATAACTGTTGAAACCCAACGAAACCATCACTGTGGAACGGTATCGACTTCAATTGGTGCAATTGAGCCGAGCACTGCGCGAAAAAAGGCCACAATACGAGCAGAGGCACGAAAAAGTGATTCTAGAGCATGACAATGCTCGGCCTCACGTTGCCAAACCCGTTAAAACCTATCTGGAAACGCTCAAATGGGAAGTCCTACTCCACTCGGCATATTCCCCAGATATTGCGCCATCCAATTATTACTTGTTCCGGTTGATGGCAAATGGTCTGGCTGATCAGCAGTTTCGCTCATATGAAGACATCAAAAAATGCCTTGATTCGTGGATAGCCTCAAAAGATGAACACTTTTACTGTAACAGTATTCGAGATCTGCCAGAAAGATGGGAAAAAGTTGTAGCTAGCGACGGGCAATACTTTGAATGATTCATTTGTTACCATTTGTTCACAATAAAGTTGCATTTTCATCAAAAAAAAAATTTAGTTGCGCACCTAATAAGTTTCGCTCTGGGCCGTACTTAGTATGAGAGCCCGACATTTGGCTACCCCGGACGCTGTAAGATGTTTTTAGTTAAAATTTACTACCTACTCGTACCAGATTAATATTGACATAAAAATCCAATTGGACGTTTTTAAAGCAAATAAAGTACATGACTGGGTCGTACTTGCACCTGATTTGAAATTTAAACAAAATCGTTAAAATGCTTTTCTTCTGTAAATCCGTGAGATTAAAATGAAATTTCACATTTCGCTTCGAATTGTGAACCCACAGACCCTAGATATCATGTTTGAAAAAAATCTATCCAGTAATTTAGACTGCAGTTAGCCAAACATACGCACAGACGGATAGACCAATAAGCCGACTTATCGAAACATCGACAGATTGACAGAGAAACATACAGACAGACAGAATTGAGAGACACACTTTTTTGAGGGTCTCTACTATAGTAATATTAAAATTGATCAAAATCTTGATATCAAACATTGTTGGGAAATCAATACATGTCCTTATTATTGCAAGTAAAAAGGGTTCAGTTGTTATTTTCATTAGCAATGTTCAAGGCTGCAGGTGCGAGTACGTAATTTCAACAACTTCTAACCTGGAGGGTTTCATGGATTGATACTTATTTGAAGGCAACATCTGCTCAGCTTATCGATATTGGATCCGAGTAAATGTGTTTTTTTTTTATCAAATTGCAGAGCTGATTGATTGGATTAAGTTTAGTTTAAGTTTGTTTAAATATAATTTCATTTAAGTATTAGATTGCATATGCATAAGTCCTTCAACGCTTATACTAGCAAATAAATAAATAAATAGAGCCAAACTGGAAATTCTTCCATAACTATTTAATATCCCTTGCTTATTCACAACTTGGCCCAAGAGTCTCTTCTTCGTTTTAGCCTAGCCAAACTCGTATAATGCTACCTCAATCAAAGAGCACTGTTGTGCACCAGTTAGTTTTGCAGCAATTTTCATCCCTGCATACATTTCTGATATCGCATCTACTTGCGGCTCCTTTACCTAGACCAGTCAGAGACCAGACAGATTTTCTTTTGTCACGACGCATGTAACGCTGCATTTGCCTAATTTCCATACGGTACTGAAACTCAAGCTCGCTGCTACTATCTGTATGGGCGCCTGCAATGCAAACTTTAATTTATTTGCGCTCCTTGATCCATATACACGAATCTGTTGTCAACTACGTAATATGACCTCTTCCACCAATACTTTCTGCTACTATTCAGGGCTCCGTAGACAGGCCGCAGGATCCTATTGCTCTCGCTAGCGCGATCGACCAACTGTAAGTCAGTCAAATGTCGCAATAAGAAAATGATTTATTCTTATAAGTTAACACAACAAATGTTACAAAACACATTCGCATTTGTAAAACCAATTTTCGCCTCGTGCTTGACACAAAAACACCTGCAGCAATAGCAACAGTCGATAACAACCACGCTCCACATTCATGCTGCTGAGCCAGCGTCTGGAGCTAACGCAAGACGATACCCTATCCCAATCCCATTGCAAAATTCCCACATTCCAGCACGTATTATTTAAGTGAACATAGGTGATAAGTTTCTTTATGTTAGTTTTGTAAGTCAGTTGTATTTTTGAATTTCAATAAAGAAGAGGCTTCTCCTCTAAAAGAAAAAATATTTTTTTTATAAATTAAAAAAAAGTTTTTTTTAATTGGCGCCCGAGCAGGGACCCGGTACGGGAGTAGTCACGTCGCGATTTAATACGATTTTAACTAGTTCAAATAGTTGCGAAGTAGTTACGAGCGTAAGCCGACCTAAAACAGCTCGCCGTGAGTGACCAAAGAAGTGAACTTGGAAAAGAACATTAGTGCTCCCAGTGCCGGGTCCGTCAGCGACATCACCGGAAATCTTTAGATCAAAGGAACCACGTAAGCGTGTTGAAGGCGATACCGCAGTAGCCAAGCAAGGCAAAAAGGAGTTTATCAATCAACCGACGTGGGATGTTCGCCGCTTTAGTTCTGTAAGGATAATTGTTAAGATTATTTAAGTAAGAAATCCAGTGAAGTAGAATATAAGAATAATCAATATTTAAGTAAGAAATCCAGTGAAGTAGAATATAAGAATAATCAACATTTAAGTAGAAATACAGTAAAGTAGAATATAGGAATAATCAAGTGAGACATATCACCCATTACTAGTACTAATTAAGTGAAACATATTATTATTAACCACATCTAAAGCTAGACGTGTCAAGTTCAGTTCCTCTTAAATTTTTTCTTAACTCTGAGTATACCAAAATGCCCGACCTCCGTTCAGGAGTATCCACAAACCCCAGCAACGAACATTTCTTTGAACCAAATCTACCAAATCCACCAAATCCCCCTAGTAGAAATGTTCCACCAACGGACAACCCCCCGAGAATTTCTCTGGGCGGTCAGAATCAAAATAACTCTTTCCAATCTACAACATCCCATACGGATGCAAACCGAGAAGTTGGGTCGACTTCCGCCTTAGACACCCTTATTTTGTCAATAGTAAATCGGGTCCTAGAGACCAAGGTTCCACCCCTCGTCCAAAATTGTTTAAACCCCAATGCTGATTATTTCGCTGGCACAGACCAGGCAATCGCTCATGAACACATAAATCAATTGAATGACATGGATAGAATTCCGGACGTGGTCCGATGTCTTAGGACATTTTCCGGAGACCCAGGAGAGTTTAGCTCCTGGAGGAAGAGCGTTGAGCGCATCCTTGAAGTTTATGAACCCCTAAAGGGCACTCCCAAATACTACGGGATTTTAAGCGTGTTACGCAATAAAATCACCGAAAATGCGGATATAGCCCTGGAGTCATATAATACTCCGCTCGATTGGAAGTCGATATCAAGGTGTTTAGCTATGCACTACGCCGATAAGAGAGACGTAACCACATTGGAGTACCAAATGGCATCTCTCATACAAGGAAATAAAACCGTGCAAGAGTTCTACCAATTGGTGTACACACATCTCTCCCTGATTCTTAATAGAGTATCTTGCATGGACACGAGCCCCGACGCCATGCGCCTCTTGACCCAGACGTATAGGGACAAGGCACTAGATACATTCATACGTGGGCTAAGAGGGAATTTGCCGCGCCTTCTTGCCATAAGAGAGCCGCTAGATTTACCTCACGCGCTAAATTTATGCCTTAAGTTGGAGAACCAGAGTTATAGGACAACCCATGCTTACAATAATCAGGCAGCTCCAAGAAAATCACAAGCGCAACCGCCCCGTGCTGCGCCACCGCGTAACTTATACCACAACCAGCCTGCTTTTGCATTTCATGGCCAATCCTTTACACCACAATTTGGGAATCAAGACTACCGACCATCTTTTGTGTCAAGGCAGCCACTCGCGCTCCCAGCGAATCCGATCATTAAATCGGAACCAATGGGTCAAAGTCAGAGTCACCAAATCAGGCATCAGCCAAATCGATTCCCACCAAGAGGACAAATGCCAGTACCCCATCAGTACGTACCCCAACATTACGCACCAAGGCCACAGCAGGTCAGTCGATTCACACCAAGGGGACCGACACCCGTACCCCAGCAAGGTACATCAAGGCCAAACCAAATTCACCAGAATAATTGGCAAACAAATTTCCACATAGATACAGATATCTATCGTGATTATAACCAGGCCACAGAAGACGAGACGAACCAGTATGAACAGACTCTAGAGCAAGCAGATGATACCAACCATACCGAGGCTAGCCTGATCGAGGACTTCACCACCCTGCATTTTTTAGGCTAACGGACTCCTCGTTACCCTACATTGAAGGGAAGACGAAGAGTGGCAAAATAATGAAAATCCTAATAGATACAGGCTCGAATCGAAACTACATCCAACCGTCGCTTGTCGAGAATCCCATCCCAAATAATGAATCCTTTAACGCGAACTCAATAGGTGGAAGCACCAGAATCACACACCATACCGAAACAAGTCTCTTCGGCCTTAAAGATCCAAAGATCAAATTCTTCCTCCTACCCACCTTAAAATCTTTCCATGCGATTTTAGGCAACGATAGCTTGAAAGAGTTGTCAGCAGTCATTTATGCTAAAGAAAGCTACATATCCATTCTTGGCGGACCTAAAATCAGAATCAAACAAATGAAAATGCAGTCAATCAACTCACTAAGTTCCAAAATCAATTCTATATCCGACACCCAACAAATAATCGTCGAATCGCTTGTTGGGAATTTCCCCAAGCTATTCTCCGAACCTGATGAAAAGCTAACTTTCACCACAAAGGTGGTAGCCGAAATCCGAACAAATACGGATTCTCCTATTTTTTCGAAATTTTACCCTTATCCCATGTCGCTCAAAGACGAAGTCGAGAAACAAATTACCAAGCTTCTTGAGGATGGCATAATCAGACCATCCCGATCACCTTATAACTCCCCTATTTGGATAGTATCCAAAAAACCCGACTCCGCGGGAAACAAACAATATCGGCTAGTGATCGATTATAGGAAGCTCAATTCGGTCACGATCGCGGATCGATACCCGATCCCCGAGATAAACGAGGTCCTATCTCAACTGGGTAAAAACACATACTTCACTGTGCTTGACCTCGAGAGCGGATTTCATCAAATCCCCTTAAAAGATTCCGATATCGAGAAGACGGCTTTCTCCATAAATAACGGAAAGTTTGAGTTTACTCGACTACCGTTCGGTCTTAAGAACGCACCGTCTATATTTCAACGAGCTCTCGATGATATTCTTCACGAGCATATCGGAAAGATATGCTACGTATACATCGATGACATTATTATATTCAGTAAAAGCGAATCGGAGCATGCTGAGCATTTGAGGCAAATCTTTTACACCCTCAGTGAGGCTAATATGAAAGTCCAGCTAGACGAATGTGGTTTCTACCAACGTGAAGTGGAATTCTTAGGATTCATCATATCCCAAAGTGGTATTAAGTCTAACCCAGAGAAGGTAAGAGCAATAATCGATTTCCCACAACCCAAGACGTTGAAGGATCTTCGTTCTTTCCTTGGCCTTTCAGGCTATTATCGTCGATTCGTTAGGGACTATGCAAAAATTGCAAAGCCTCTATCATCCCTCCTCCGAGGAGCAGAAGGTCGAATTTCCAAAAATCTTTCCATCAAAAAGCCAATTTACTTGAATTCTGAGGCTGTCGAAGCCTTTAACAAAATTAAAAGTTCGCTTGCATCGCAGGATACTATGCTCGCGTATCCTAACTTCGACAAGGAGTTCGAGCTCACTACGGACGCATCCAATTTCGCTATTGGCGCAGTCTTGTCCCAAGACGGACGACCAATAACATTCATATCTAGGACTTTGAGCAAGGCGGAGGAGCATTACGCCACAAACGAAAGAGAAATGTTGGCGATAATTTGGGCCCTCAATTCGCTAAGGAACTACCTATATGGTTCTGCTCATGTCAACATCTACACGGACCACCAACCCCTTACATTTGCTCTTAGCAATAAGAACAACAATAGTAAGATGAAAAGGTGGAAGGCGATCCTAGAGGAGTATGATTATACTCTCCAGTACAAACCTGGTAAATGCAACGTAGTTGCGGATGCTCTGTCACGACCACCACAGGAGTCTCAGATTAATTCCCTAACGCCAACTCAGCATAGCAGCGAAAGCTCGTCGGAGAATCTAATTCCCTCTGTTGAAGCTCCGATAAACGTTTTCCGGAATCAGGTAATCCTCAAATTAAGTGATGTGACTCAACATCAGATGCAAATCCCATTTAAAAACTTCCGAAGACATGTTATTGAGGAACCTGAATATACTAAAGAAAAACTCATATCCATCTTTAAACTCTCCAGTACAAACCTGGTAAATGCAACGTAGTTGCGGATGCTCTGTCACGACCACCACAGGAGTCTCAGATTAATTCCCTAACGCCAACTCAGCATAGCAGCGAAAGCTCGTCGGAGAATCTAATTCCCTCTGTTGAAGCTCCGATAAACGTTTTCCGGAATCAGGTAATCCTCAAATTAAGTGATGTGACTCAACATCAGATGCAAATCCCATTTAAAAACTTCCGAAGACATGTTATTGAGGAACCTGAATATACTAAAGAAAAACTCATATCCATCTTTAAACGATTCTTAGACCCAAGAGTACTAAATGGACTGCTAGCCCCAGAGAGAGTTATGGGCATCGTTCAAGAAATGTACCCTTTGTATTTCTCGAACTACAAGGTAAGGTATACCCAATCTTTTGTTGAGGACATTTCCTCCACGGATAGACAAGAAGAGATAATTATCGAAACTCATAACAGAGCTCATCGTGGTCCAGATGAGAACAAGAACCAAATTATGGAAAGGTATTATTTCCCTAGCATGGCTAAGAAAATCAAAAAATTCACCACACTCTGCTCAACCTGCAAAAAGAATAAGTATGACCGTCACCCTAACAACCCCATGCTTGGCGAAACTCCCATACCGAACTATCCCGGTCATACTGTACACTTAGATATTTTCTCCACTGAGAAACACTTAATCCTCACCGCAACAGATAAGTTCACCAAATTTGCAATTGCCAAATTAATTAAATCAAAAGCGATTGAAGATGTCAGACGACCTCTTCGAGAGATCATTTTTCAATTCGGAGTTCCCCAATGTAATATTCGACAATGAGAAGTCGTTCAACAGAGCGTCGATCCTCTTCATGTTAAAAGACGAACTCAAAATCACTGTCTACACGACACCCCCGTACAAGAGTGAAGTGAATGGTCAAGTGGAACGGTTCCATTCCACTCTAGCAGAAATAATGAGATGTCTGAAAAAGGACGTCATTAATAGAAATTTTGAAGAACTACTCGAAAGAGCAGTTTGTGAATACAACCATTCTTTCCACACCACTACTCAAAAGAGACCAGTTGATCTTTTTTGGAAGAACAGTCAATTTTGGACCAGAAGATTATGAGAAAACGCGGTTGAGCAATATCGAGAAATTGGTCCAGAAGCAGCAAAAAGATCTAAAATACCACAATAAGAAAAGAACCGAGATCAAAACGTATACCCCAGGAGACATAATCTATGTAAAACAAAATAAAAGGCTAGGTTCTAAACTGACAAAGCGATATGCGAAAGAAATAGTCGAGGAAAACTCTACAACCACAGTCAAAACACGGTCAGGAAAGATAATCCACAAGAGTCACATACGAAACTAGGATCAGGCAACCTTCTATAAACTAACCCAGCTTAAACTATTTCCACTGTTTTTCCCTTCTAGGCTGTACGCCGTAGGCTGCTTGGCCGATATCCAGGTCTTGGTCTATTCATCCAGTGAATTAGTTGCGATAGAAACCGGGACGGCAATGATCCAAAATGGCAACTTTAAAATGATTCATACCATAGACTTGGAACCATGCGAAAGCATAATTAACAACATCAAAAATACAATAGAACACGGCATAAATAAGAGTCACCCTTCCTATCCTTTCCTTTCTCACGAACTTTCGGAAATAGAACATATACTCAATAGGCTCAAACCTAAAAACAAAAACAAAAGGTCACTAAACTTCTTAGGAAGCGCATGGAAGTGGATAGCTGGAAGCCCTGACCATGACGATTTCCGAATAATAAGAAACAAAATAAATAATGTATTAAGAAACAACAATAGACAGGTCCTTATTAACAGAGATGTTATTAATAATATTAATGAAATAACAAAGAAAACTAATGAAATACTAACGAAAATGAAAAATCATGACCCATTCATGAACACCATTATATCTGTTACTCAACAAAAAATTAAGCTAATTAAGGAAGAACTTGTCAACATAGAATACGCCATACTTTGGGCGAATAAAGGAATTATAAATTCATATATTTTATCAATTAAAGAAATTAACATAGCTGAAAAAATAATTAAGAGGGAAAATATCCCTTACGGTAATATTGATGAGGCACTAAATTTTGCCGAAGTAAAAGTTGCCACGAACACAAGTTCGATAATTTATATTATAAGTATACCAAGTTTAGAGTTAAACACTTGCAGTAAACTTTTATTAAAACCTGTAAAGAAGACAAATTTTGTAAACAAATTAGAATATGAACAAATTTTAAAATGCCAAGAAAAAATGTATGGTTTAAAGTTAGATTGTAAGTCCTATAATAAATTAGAAATATGTCTTAATCGTAACATATTAGATATTAGTAGCACATCCTGTATCCCTAACCTACTCCTGAATATAAAAGCCAATTGCACCCGCATAAACAACCAACATATTCCCACAGTAGAGGAAATCTTCCCAGGACTCATTTTTCTCAATCGGTTTAACGGCACAATGCAACAAGACCACCAAAATGTATTACCACTAACGGGCACATTCATAGTTAAGTTTCAAAACTCAACAGTTACCATAGAAAATAAAACCTACACATCTGATACCGTGATATCCACATTAAAACCATTACCTGCAATCGCTCAATTTTCTACAGCGGAGGACACAGAAGAAATGCTATCATTGGAATCAAAACACAATACCATCAAAGCAACAAATATCATATTAGCAATAGCCATAGCCACGATTGCTCTAGCCTTTATAGCAAAAACTGTATGGAAAAAACGCGCAATTCATATCAACGTCAACAATAGACCTGATCCAGAAAACCAAATTGAGATGAAGGAAAACACGCATATGGCAACTCCTTGCCAAGAAACCAGCAAGACCCAAGAAAAAGTCTTAACAGCAAAGCCTACACGAATAAGCCAAATACCTCTTTTTTGAATTAAGGTCAAACGAGGACGTTTGATTCTAAGCAGGGAGGAGTTAACACAACAAATGTTACAAAACACATTCGCCATGTGTAACCCAATATTCGCCTCGTGCTTGACACAAAAACACCTGCAGCAATAGCAACAGTCGATAACAACCACGCTCCACATTCATGCTGCTGAGCCAGCGTCTGGAGCTAACGCAAGACGATACCCTATCCCAATCCCATTGCAAAATTCCCACATTCCAGCACGTATTATTTAAGTGAACATAGGTGATAAGTTTCTTTATGTTAGTTTTGTAAGTCAGTTGTATTTTTGAATTTCAATAAAGAAGAGGCTTCTCCTCTAAAAGAAAAAATATATTTTTTATAAATTAAAAAAAAGTTTTTTTTAATTTATATAGGCATGTGATATGTATGTATGTACATATGTATGTATGTACATTCGTATACCGCTGAAAAGAGCTTTCGAAAAAAGTCAAATAATGAGTACCCCCTCTCGCTTCTGAAGTACACTGTTCTCGAAGGAAAAAACAAAATCTAACATCGAAAAAACTTTAGTAGAATAAAAATGAACGTGGAACATACACGATTATGAGACCAAAATAAGAAGTCAAATATTATGATTTTGTTCTTAACATAAAGGAATTTATTAAAAGCTAGCTGACCCAACGGACTTCGTCCCGTCCAATATTTGGTGAAAATAGAATAAAATCAAGTATTAATTTCTTTGAATTCCATGCGTTTTATTGAAATCTAAAAAAAAAGAATAGAACAATGATTGTTTTCATCAGCTGCAGCCTAAACGGCTGTAACGATTTTGTTTAAATTTCATATTTGAGTTAGATTAGTCAAACGGGATAAAACAGCGTACCACATGTTAAACGCGTTAAAATCTACCACAGGGGTTACGTGGAAACGACTTGTTAGCTATAGATAATTTTATGGACAAATATAGATAACTTACTCTGAAGTAATCTATGTATTATTTAAAAAGCTGACCCCGCAGACGTTGCCCTGCGTAATTTCAAATTGCAGAAAATCTGTGGTCAATTGTCTATTGCAATTGATGCTTTGTGTTGAAATATTTGCTGAATGGGTTGCGGTCGGGTCGATTTTGAATTGTATTTCCCCTCATTGAAGCACTCTGTGATAAACGACATTTTTTGTTTTGTTGTCAGGTGCGAAAACGATCAAAGCGGATGGTTTTCCGACACGGGAACATGCGACATATGTACAGTTGACCGTATGAAAAACATTCATTTTCCAGATTCAGGCCACAATCACTCAATGATTGGCCTCATGATTTATTGATTGTCGTGGCGAATGCGAGACGAATTGGAAATTGGATTCGCTTAAACTCGAATGGCATATCGGTTGGGATCATTGGAATTCTCGGAATGAGAACTTCCTCACCTTTGAACTTTCCTTTTAGTACTCTCGCGTGAATCACATTGCTCATGAGTTTTGTGACCGCTAAACGGGTTCCGTTGCATAATTTTGGTTGATTGAGACTGCATGATGACGACTGAACCAACGTTCAACTGTAAATTGTGAGGTGGCAAGCCAGGCACATCCAATGAATTCAAAAACTCAGTTGGATAGTTGGTTGCTTCGTCTTCGTCTGTTGCACAGTCGATAGATTTGAAGGAATGCAGGGAACCAACGATTTGATTTTGAATTGTGCAGTTTAAGTGATCCACATCCTTATTCTTTGCCGCTAAAATTGCTCTTTCCTCAACCAATCGTAGTTTTTGTGGTTAGCAATGATGTTCGGAAACACTTTGTTGATGAGCTCCTCTTTCGTTGAGACGAAATTGCAAAAATTCGGCGGGAACGAAATCATTCCATTCGATGCGTCGACAGGAACACGACCATTACCGATAGTTAGCAGTTGATTGGAGAACACTTCGGCAGATGGATCGTTTAGCAATGCAACTCGCATGTTTGTCGTCAGCTGAAATTTCTTCACATAACGCCACAATGTCGATGATTTGAGGCAAGCATTGATCTCATCGGCAGCGGTCGATCGGTATTACTGGTAGTGTTTGTCGGAAATCGCCTGAGAGTAAAATCAATGCACCCCAAAACGTCTTGCGTGATTACGCAGATCTTTCATAGTGCGATTCAGAGATTCTAACGCTCGTCTATGCGACATTGTGCATTCGTCCCAAATAATGATTTTGCTTGCTACCAAAACTTTGGCCATTGCTGAATGTTTCGCTATGTTACATGTTGGTTCTTCAACCGCTTGAAGGTTTAATGGCAATTTCAGTGCCGAATGAGCGGTTCGGCAACCTTCCAGCAGCGTAGCCGCTATTCCAGAAGAAGCAACTGCTACAGCAATTTCGGATCTTGCACAAACTGTAGCCGAAATCAATGATATGAGGAATGTCTTGCCAGTGCCACCAGGCGCATCAAGGAAAAACATGCCAACATTTCCATCATCAATTGCCTTCATCACATCGTACACTTCTTTTTGTTGGGGATTCAACAAAAGTACATCCGTTCGAACCAATTGGCTTAATGCATTTGTGTCGTATTCACGTTCACGCTGCGATTCTCATTCGAAAGCGTCGTTTATTCCACGATCTGCCGATGGCATTACTAACCTGACTAACAAACTGTCGCACATGAGGTAACACATGTCTTCTATCAAAACCAAAGCCTGGTTGTGCATCTCTTCATTCATCTCAAGATGGTGATTCTCTGAATGGACACGAACTCGATGCAAAATGTCTTCTGACATGTCATCCTTGTACTTGTCCCACAATTCACGTGGATTCGATGGAAAACATGTGGAAATAATGATCGCAAATAATGTGCGTGTCTGACTTGGAGATGCGGAAACAGTTGCTTCAGCGATTGTCGTGTCCCAATGCTTATCGTTTTCAAGCAAATTGAGCTCCTGACATGCAGCATGAAATGTTGGCAACACTACACCATTGACAGTTCGAAGTGATTCAAATGATGTCGGCCCACGAACATTCACCAGCAATAGCCGCAAGTAAAAGCATTCATCATTCTTCGGATGAACTGTATAAATACGTCCAAGAGCTTCAGTAGAACGCACATCCGGATGACCAGGAACTACATCGCCTTGCTTTCGACGTTGAAATTTCTTCGATGAAGCATTCCAAGTGTAATAACGCGGCATCTCTGAGTAAAGTAACGTAAAATGAAACGCTACTCGATTCAAATCAACACTTGAAGCACTTCTTCTTACGAGTTGATTTCGATTTTCACGTTGTTGAGTTGTTTGATTTGCTCGACGATTTCTCATTGTTAACTGAGCCTTTTCATTTGCCGCCTATCTTTCTTCTTGTGTTTGTGATGCACGAATTCGGGCCATACTAACTCGGCGCTGTTCTCGTGCCATTTCTTGTTCATCCGGTTCGATGCGAAAGATTAGATCTCCTGGCTCGCGGCATTGTGAATAACACTGAGAAATGAATGTCACAAAAGCAATTAAGGAATTATCGATACATATATGTGCACAAATGTCACAACCTCACAAAATAAACATCGATGCAAACATGTGCTCAAATGTCATAACCTCACAAAATAAACATCTTCGTTGGTAACTTACCGTTTGAAAATAAAATTCCAAACGAAAATGATCAATCAGAATGAAATGAACAGCGAATCCGAATTGATTTTCAAAGTATTCCACCTAAAAATTAATTGCACAATCCGAAATTAACGTTTGGATTGATTGTCGATGCGCACGCAATCACAAAGAACATAACCATTCACAATGTGCACTTCATCTAACTGAACTCACCTCTATGAAATCACTTTTCGCTGGTAATTTTCACAAAAAATCGTTTCAAAACATAAAAATTGAATTACAATAACTGTCGAAGGCTGATAAAAATTTGATAAAACTTGAAAAAATGCTGAGTGCGAATCATCGAAATCGGTCCAGGCGTTCTTGAGTTATAAGCGTAGTAACTAACGTGAAGATGGCGTCGTAAAATCGCTCCATACAAAATGTATGGGAAAATGAATTTTCTTTATAATTTTCGGGGATTTTTCGGGAATTTTCTTGGGTATTCTTCTTATTTGGCCGGAGACCAGTCCGAATTGGTGCAAATCATCGAAATCGGTCCAGGCCTTCTTGAGTTATAAGCGCAGTAGCTAACGTCACTCTCTTTTATATATTTAGATAAGAAAAAAATGACTTAAACCGATTGTTCGTCGAAAAAGCCACCTTTATATTCGATTACTTTTTTTTACATGGGTTTTCGCACAGAAACTTGCTCAAATACCTAGTCAAGCATGTCTTAATCTTCGTTTAACCATTGTAAAGGACAGCGGTTTCATTTATTTCGGCGCATATTTCAGGTGGTGTTTTTCATCTACTTCGTTTACTTCTTGTGAATATTAACCGATCCTAGTGTTTAGTTGTAGCTTTAGGCCGTCCTGACCGTGTTTATCCTTAAGACTTCCAGTTTGAGCGTGTCATTCAATGGTACATTGAACGCAGCACCATAATACCTTCAACTGCGAAGGAACTTCCCGCTGCGATTTGCCTTCTTTAAGAAGGGTGATGATTGCAGCTCGTTTCTCGATTGTGGTTTCCTCGACTTTTCCCATTTTTAACGAGTTGTTTAGTCAAGACGTGAAGAATCTCAAATAAATTCTTCTGACTTCAATGTGTGGCTTTTAGGTAAAACTCTTGCAATCCAGGTCGACAAATTTTGGGATTTGAGGACCCTTTTTAATGTAAGGAGTCATAAGCAAGTGTTTAATCAACAACCACAAAAGCTGTTTTTCCCACATTTGTATACAAAACGCCCATTATTCAAAAGCGTGGGTGTAAAATCCTACTTTTATTATTTGAATGTGCTATGTATTGTAGGGGTAGAAAATGTAGGTAAAAAAACCCAACGTAATCCATAAAATTCAATCACTATGCATGAATGAAGTCAGTTGTCTAAATAGGACACAAACTTTTGGCCTGTAGTGAACGTGACCAAACCCTTGACAAATTCATGGTAACAGAGTATTCCCAGATCTATAACGACGTATAAGTCCGCTTTTGATATTAATCTGCTAGATATTATTAACTGAACTCCTCAGTCTCGATTTGTCCCCTAACTCTGTCGACTATTGATAACTTTCATACTCCCCTTCTTCTTTCACTTTTCCTCAATTCTCCACTTCAATCTACATCTCCTGCATTTCGCACTTCTTACGACTTTCATACAGCTAATTTCCGCAAAGTAAATGCCTATCTGAGTAGATGTTCCTTTGAGTTTGCTAACTTATCCTTAAACGAAGCCCTCTCAATTTTCTACAGAGAAATGTTTAATTCTATTTATCTTTATGTCCCCTTATTTCGTCATAAAACTTCATCTTCACACCCCCCTTGGTATAATCGCAAACTTCGCGCCTTACGTAATAAGAGAATCAAGTTATGGGAAGCTTTCCTTCGTACCAATTCGGTTTTCGACTATTCCAACTATCTCGGTTCCTACCTTCAATTCCATCATCTTTACAACTCTCTCTACCAGCGGCACCTAATTAACGCGCAAGCAAATCTTATAAAAGATCCTAAGTCATTTTTTCAATTCGTCAACTATAAAAAAAAATCTGACGGTTACCCTCCGTCCCTCTCTTTTAACAACATATCTTCAACTAATCCGCAAACCATTGCCAACTTTTTTGCCACCTATTTCAAACAATCCTTCGCCGACAACTCTTTTGAACCAGACCCCTCTTACTTCACTCACCTCCTTAACTTCTCCGTTGGCCCCTTTCTGTCCCTGCCTTTTAATCCTGCTGTAATTGAAAATAAACTACAAAATCTTAATGATTAACCCAGCCCAGATGGTCTCCCTGCCCTTTTTCTTAATAAAATGCTCTTCCATTCTCTCCCTCCCCCTCTTTCATCTCTTCCGTTTGTCTCTATCACTAGGAGAATTCCCTCAGATTTGGAAGACCTCTTTCATAACCCCCATATACAAAAAGGGATCAAAGAACGAAGTAACAAACTATCGCCCCATTGCTAAACTTTCTCATCTACCCAAACTTTTCGAAAGTATTTGATACGAAGCCTTAAGCTTTCAGTGCGCAAGTCTCTTATGTCTCCCACAAAACACGGTTTTCTGAAAGGTAGATCAACTACCACTAACTTAGTCGAATTCGTGTCCTTCGCCCTGCCTGCCTTAGTGAATGGCAAAGAAGTCGACGTTATTGCAACTGATTTTAGTAAGGCTTTTGATAAGATATCTCATAACTTAATCCTACTCAAATTGCCTGCCCTCGGTTTCGAACCCATATTGTTAAAATGGATATCTTCTTATCTGGAAAACCGTTCTTACAGAGTTCGCTTCAGATCCATCTTATCGACTCCCTTCTTGGCCACCTCTGGTGCTCCGCAAGGCAGCCATCTAGGTCCCCTTCTCTTCTTTCTAACCATAAACACTCTTCCCTCTCTCTGTACGCTTATGATACCAAATTTTTCAAAGCCATCTCTTCACCACATGACTACTGTCTCCTTCAACAAGACCTTGATAGTTTTACGAACTGGTGCCTACAAAATCGCTTAGAGCTCAATATCGTCAAATGTCAATCGATTACCTTATCACGTAAGCACCACGTGTCCTCCGCCCGCATTTACCTTCTCCATGGTCAACCTATATCCATCGTTCAATCTCTTCGTGATCTTGGTATATTGTACGATAGGGAACTAAATTTCCGTTCACATATTGATGAGATAATTCGTAAAGCTAACTCATCACTTGGCTTTGTCAAACGATGGTCCAAAAAATTCTCCGACCCTTACGTGACCAGATCCCTCTACATTACCTTTGTGCGCCCCCTCCATGTGACCAGAATCGAGAATGTTCAACGTCGATTTCTTCGATTTGCCCTTCGAGGTCTTCCTCGGAACGATCCATTTATCTTGCCTCCCTATCAAGACCGCCTCAACCTCATCAACCTGAGTACTCTAAAGAAATGCAGGGATGTTGCAGACATTCTTTTCATTCATCGCCTTCTTTCAGGCTCTGTCGATTGCGCATCTCTTTATAATTCAATTTTCTTCAATACCAACCCACGAAATTTACGATGCCCTCGTCTTTTCTATCTACCGTCCCACCGCACTTCATATGAATCTAATGAACCAATTTCCCGTATGCTGCGAAAAGTGAACTCAAACCTCACCCAGTTTGATTTTAACCTCAGCACTCCCTGCCTCAAAACCGAACTCCTTCACCATTCTCCTTAGCTTTAAGTCTTAGTTTTAAGTTTTAGTTTTAAGTTTCAGGTTTAAGTTTTAGCCTTAAGTTAGTTGTAGCTTGTAAAGCCAAATAAATGGGGGCTTTCGCCCCCACCAAAATTAAAAAAATAAAAAAATTAAAATTGAAGGAGCGCCCGAAAAAAAGACTTGAGACTTCTCAAGAAAATCCTCTAACCAACAAAAATATTAAAATCGGTTCGTTTGCAATAATAGTTACAGTTTTAAAATATCTTCGTACAGTTTTAAAATATCTTCCTTATATAACAAAAAAAGAAACCTAAATTTGTTGCAAGGTTTTGAAGATATTGTAATATGCGAGCTACGGCTCGAGTAGATAAAACAATATTCTGTGAAATTTATTTCTTTATTTTTTTAGTCTATAGAACAATTCAGGTTCACACTATATTATTCTTCGCAATTCTTTTCTTATAATGGTCTCTGTCCTCTCAAATCACTTTATCTCCTTTCGATTACTTAATTCACAAATCCAAACTAATTACTTCTTCTTGTTAAATCTCAACTTTCAATTTATCACAAAATTACAACTTCGCCCATTATCACTTTTCTAATCTCTTCGCCACAGTTTAAAAACTACTGCTGCTTTCTCAATCGCTATCTGTCCTTATATAGCAGAAGTTTCTGATAGCCAGAAACTTCTAGCAAATTCTTCGACCACTGGAACAAGAGAAATAATTCTTGCAGTTATAATTCCCTTTTATCCCTTATATTATTCGTCTCTTTCGTTGACATGAGCTGTGGAGACTTCGTCCCAGACACGAACCTCGAATGAAAGGACAGTTCGAACCAAAATTCTGCCAGAATGAAAAGTCACTTCGGAATTTGCTGCATAGTCGTAGGAGCGTAGTTATTATTATGCTACAATATTGTAAAAAATATAAAATTTGGTATTTACAGTTTAAGTGGACATTTTGTATTAGCAATCATTCAAATTGGTCCATTTACGCAGAAGCTTTTGTGAACAAAAGAAGCGAAATACACACATACCATATATCTACACGACAAGCAGGCAGCTAGACAGGCAAGCAGACGCACAGTCTGTACATTTTGAGTATAGTATAGGTAGAATCTGACCTTATCTCGGACACGATTTGTTGACACAATCACTATCGCGCAAATGGCATTGCTTTGTAGTTATGTGAGATACAGATTTAATTTGTACTCTGAGATTAACAAGCTTCACCGTGATTATTATTTTGCAGAAAAAATGCCAATTTAGACTTGGGATTGTTCTGCATTATATTGAAGATAGACGGAATGCATATAAAGGTTGTCCCAAAATTCATGCAAGATTTGAATTTTGCGCCATTTGTGCGGTAAAGTGTTGCCAACGAAAAAAAAAAAAAAAAAAAACTCTGACAGCTGACTGTTCAGGGTTATTAAAAATGGAGTGCTACACGAAAGAACAACGCGTTTTCACTGTTGAGCGATGCAAAGCAAAGTGGATGCTGATTTTTCAAACAAAATCATCTTCAGCGATGAGTCTCATTTTCATCTTGAAGACTTTGTTAATCGTCAAAATTGTCAACTAATTGGGGCGGATTTTAGGCTGGAGGCATCATCGGACCATTTTGCTTTGAAAATGCGGCTGGTCAGGCAATAACAGTTAATGGTGCTCGCTATCGCGACATGATAATCTAGTTTTGTATACCTAAATTGCAGATATGGATGTGGAGGACACCTGATTTCAGCTTTTCATATGCCATTCAGCCCGAGAAACAATTCAATTACTGCATGAGTCATTTCCTGGTGGTGTAATTTCCCGTTTTGGTGATCAGAATTGGTTGCCCAGGTCATGCGATCTAACGCCGTTGGACTTTTTTTTTTGAAGTGTTTTGAAGTCTAAGGTTAAGCCCACGCCTTGAAGGAGCACATTGAGCGCTATATCAACGAAATTCAGCCACATTTATGCAAAACTGTGATGGTAAATTTCGACGAAATGCGTATATTCCAATAAAGCTGTGGAGGTCATTTACCCGATATTCTATTCCATACATAACCCTATATTGTGTACTTTATGTATCAATAAAACATTTACAATTTTTAATTAAAAACTTGTGTTTTCTATCAAAATTACTTCTTGTGTGTATTTTGGGACACCCTTTACATATTTTGGGACATCATCTTAATAATTTAAGTTGGTCCGCAAAAAGGTTTAAATTAGTTCGTAAAAGTTTTAAATCAGTTCGCGAAAGGTTGAAATTGGTTCATAAAAGGTTTGAAAAAAAAAAGGTTTCCGACTAAGGTTGTCAGATGGACGGGATTGATTCAGCTGGATTGTCCAGTTGAATCAGGCAGCAAACACTATGTCCTGCTCGGACTCAAAATCGTTAGCGCTTTCTGTTTTTAAGCAGACAACAGGTTTTAACTGCTGTCAAATGTCCATTATATTTGTACCTATGTCTACAGATTATCAAGTTGGCGGCAAAAGAAGTCGCTGCTATCTTGTCCCACTAAGTTACCTCCTTTTTTTAAATGCTTTTCGTTGCAAGATTAACAAATTACCAAAAGAGTGACGGTAAGATGTTTCAAAAATGTAGCTTATTACTCGCCTCGATCATGACCCACTGAACGAGTTGTAATGCAATTTGATCACAAATTTTATCCTGGTATGTAGAAGTTTCGACTTATAAATCCTGAAAATCGGAGACAGAATTTTGGGATGTGCTTCCAAAAACGCTTTAAAATAGTCTGTATTTGAAAAGTTTAGGGCAAGGAAGCGCCATCAATTGGTAGATATTGTGAATGTCCATTCCAATCTGGCATGTATTTACGCTGCCTTTTATGCCAATTACTCTCTCTCATCCGATAGCATACACTTTTGTTTTGTGTCACTGAACTATTAAAACAGACTGTTCGTCACTGTTACTACAGTATTTAATTTCATACTTTTTAAATTCGTATCTTTTTGCATTGAAACAGGGAGCTAGTCAATATAGATACCCAAACAACTACTGCAGGACTTGAGGACAGATTTCGAGGACTCAAAATAAAAGATGGACGAACATCATAACTAAATGGATACCACCGGACACAAGTAAACCATTAGGGCGCTCAAAGAAAGAGGTTCACTGACAGATATGGCTTGATTCACGTCTGCTCAGACTGGTGCAACGAAGGAAATTGCAAACTATTGGCGGTTTCTGCAAGTTAAAATAATAAAGTGGATGACTCGGTAGTACGTACTTGCAGCAATGGATATGCCGTTCATTTGCAAATCACTTAGATTCAAAATTGAAACAAAATCGATAAAACATGATTTTTTTAAAAAATCCGTTAAAAATCAAATATTTTATTCTGACAACTTTTCAATACCTGGTAAATGTAAATAGTATGTATCAACATGTTCCATATGATTTTATTTGTCGTTGAAATTATGGAGCTGCTGAGGACCCCCCCTCAATATTATCGTAAAAGATACAACGCCAAACCAGTACTTCATGAAGATAAAAGGGACAGTCCGCACCCAGTGCGCGATTGTTCGTTCCAAATGCTATCAAGTTAGAAGGCAATACCAATGTTCTACAGATAAAAACACTCGCATTGAGCACCAACAGAGATACAAGAACACAAGAAAAGCTTCACCAACCTCTGCAGCAAAGCAGATCGTAATCCATGAGGAAAGACATATCAAATAGGGAAGTGATTTAAAAGTTTTAAAACATCATCGAAAGTATCTGTAACCTTACCACCACATTGTGAGTGGTATAATTCCACACCAAGAGGAATATATCCATCAAAACGGGAACGAAAGAATGGGTTCTATTTACAGCTGAAGAGGCAACCACAGCCTGTGGGAAGTCTGGGATCCAAAAAGCTCCTGGAGTACACGGTATACTCAATATTGCGTTGAAAGTGGCAGTCAAACACTGCCCACATACATATATTTGCTAGTGTTCGAGTATACAAGCTTGACTAAAGGATAAGTTTTTCTCCAATCTATGTAAAATACAGAGACTTATATAACTTTTTAATGGAAACTTCCGGAAGATAACCCATCATATCGACCCCTGCGCATGTTGAACCCTGCAAAGTGCTAAAACGGAAACCTGCGAAAGTCTTGGAAACGCTATCAAAAATGCAGGCGGTCTAGCAAAGCGTCAGTATGGATTCGGAGGAGCGGCCAGCGATAGATGTAATCGTAAATACAGCGGAGAAATCTTATACAGGAAGACGATGGAAAGGTAAAAGCAAACAGTAACAATAATAGCACTCGACATTAAAAAGGCATTAAACACGGCAAACTGAAGCAATATAATAGCAGCCGTTAGGAAGAAAAGGGTGCCAGAGTACCTTTTCAAAATAGTGTTGAGTTACTTCGAAAATATGGAGTTCGTATAGGACTTCGGCGACGAAGAAAAACAATACAAAATTACAGACGGGGTTCCATAAGGCTCAATCATGAGTCACATTGTGGAATGTAATGTATGATGGACATATGTACGTCAAATATTGCTTGTAAATATATTGAATTCGCTAATTTTCACTAAGTAAAGTGCTAGTACTGTTACCCGAATTTATCGCCGATAGTACATGAGTAACCTTTTTTAAAAACGAACATTAACAAAGTAAACCTTTAATATTTGGGTTAAATTGCAAATTCCGATTTTGTCTCGAATTGTGACCCTTCAGATGCTAGATATGTATAGTAGTACCAAGCAAGTCCATCAAAAAACTGGAGTCTGTAGGTACATCGACACAGCCTGATAGACAGACATACAGATAGAGGCTTTCAATTCAGCAAGTTTGTCATGCATAATGAACTCTCTTGAAGGAATGAATATGCCAAACTTTATTCTTAATTAACGAGTTACTTTAGGAATAGGAAGTTAAGGAATGAAAGCGATGAAAGTACCAAATACTACAATGATTCAGTAGGCGATTCGCGAGCATCAGTACTAGGTTCTTTTCTGTGGAATATCATGTATGATGATGTGCTCAGATTGTCTATGCCACCAAGAACAAAAATTATAGACTTTGCGCATGACATCGTCATTGTGAACGTTGCGAAACACATTCACGAATTCTTGAGATCGCTTTATTTGTTGCCGATCCTACAGCAACAAATGAAGCGATCTCAAAAATTGAAACCCCGTTGGAGACAACAGGATTATATTTAGCGGAGCAGAAAACAGAAGCAAGTGTAGGTGTAATGATAGGCAATAGGCTAGTCTCACCTATGTAGAGTATGTAGGAAGGAAAGAGCTGATCCCACAATCACACTAAACCGAAAGACTGTGGAATACGCAAATCAGATAATCAGGTCTAAAGTAGCAATAAAATACCTAGGAGTAATGCTCGACAACAGGCTGAACTTCAAAACGCACGTCGAGTACTCAAGTAAAAACGTGAAACAGATGCAGGCAGCGCTTTACCGTATGCTGCTAAACATACGGCGGGAGGATCCTGCTATCCAGAGTAGTAAGCTCAATTCTTCTATACCTTGACCAGGGCAGGGGTACCAACAATGAAGGAAACAAGAAGGAAGGTCTCGTCTGCATATAGGCTCTACTCAATCAAAACTATAAGCGGCTTCCAAACAATTTTGGACGAAGCTGCCTCTGTTATAGCCAATGTGATCGCCGTCAACATTCTCACTAACATGATGCAAAGGGTTTACCTTAAGCAAACGGCGAACCGGAAAGAAGGCAGCGTTACCAAGAGGGTAAGACGAGAAGAAAGGGCAACATCTGCTGCACTGTGGGAAGCCAGGTGGGATAACACGTCAAAAGGCAGATCAGGATAAGCTGATCCCCACCATCGAGGTCTGGACACAAAGAGCACACGGGGAGTGCAACTACCTACGATTATTTGCGAATCGTGCATGCTGGTAGCCCGGGCTATTAGTATCTTAAGAAGATTTCCAAATCCATTGGCACATCCAAAAATAACAAAAAACAGGAATCTATGAAGATTACACATCCCTTGGAGCAACCATAAAAAAAGAAATACACATAGATAGAATTGAGAGACGCACTTTTTGAGTTTGATCAAAATCGTAACCATTTTCACAAAACCAATACATACTGTGTTTTAATGGTTACGTAAAATTGATAATATCACAATATTGAAAAAGCTATTAAGTTTTGTTTTGACCCTGTAATTATAAAACGAATTAATATATTTTTAAAAATTGTGCTTAAACATATGTTCTATGTTATGAATTTGCCAATAAATTTTTAGCAATAATATTTATTAACCGCGGACTGCTATTGCTGGGGAGGTGATACAAATATTCAGCATTCCATACGTACCTATAATAAAAAAATTGTGGGCGAGCTGAAAATTAAAGAAAAGTATTGCGATGATCCATGCCTCTTGTACAATATAACAAAATAAATACCAATGATTGACATAAAGCCGGTGCAATGATTTACTGACCCAAATTTAGCGCCAGTAAAAGTTTATACATAGATATCGAACATAGCTTCTACGAATTTTATTATTTGTTGGGAATTCTCATCTATTTTCCGATCATCAAAATTGTACTTTCAGCACTTCGAGAAATCTCAATCTGTGTCAATTGACATTGAACACAGTTTTCTTGAAAGGTGACCATTTTTGTTAAGACATAATTTTTTGGACAGTCTATTTTCGAAGTTAATTACACAAGCCAGGACGCCTAAAGACAAAGTTGTAGACAAAAACGGAAGATCCTTCATGAACTTCTGTAACAATTATGGAATGCTGGTTCCAAATGGCAGAATGTAAGATGATTGCAGTGGTGAATTTACTTTTATATCAATTGGTGAATCTGTCAACGATATATGCGCAGTATCAGAAGATCTATGTTGTATTTTAAATGAAAGTCTTTTTAATATTGTAGTTTATGCCAACTTTATTAGACGGTTGAAATATGACTAACTGGAGCTATTTAATCTCTTTAGTAAATTAGCTGATACAATATATTGGTATACTCACATCAATGTACATATGTATAACCAATACATGATAGTTGTATACACAACATCTCCTTCTTTTTAAAATTCAAAATAAAATTTAATAATTCATTATTGTTTAATCACATAACATAATTATATAAATTGTTACTAATTTATAATAATTCAAGCATGATCAAAACAGCTGATTAATTTAAATATTAATAAAACATTAAAGGGTTGCTCAATATGATGGAATAGAAATAAAGGGTGGCTAAGTTTTAAGGGCCGATGTTAATTTTGAATAAAACACAAATTATTTAGGAAATTACTGTCATTTCTTTTTATTATGATAATATTGGTATGGTTCAATTATGTATGGAACAAAATATCGGCCAAATGGCCGCCGCGACCTCGGCGGCACACTTCCATCCGATGGTCCAAATTTTCGATGACGCTGAGGCATAATTGAGGTTCTATGCCGTTAATGTGCCGAATTATCTCAACCTTTAGCTCTTGAATTGTTGCTGGCTTATCGACGTACACCGTCCAACGGTGTCAAATCACATGATCTTGGCGGCCAATTGACATCGCCACCACGTGAGATAACACGGCCATTGAATTTGTCGCGCAAAAGAGCCATTGTTTGGTTAGTGACACCATCCTGTTGAAACCACATATCGGTGTGGTTCACATTCAACGTCGGCCCTTAAAATTTAACCACCCTTTATTAGTCATTATAAGCTAAGCGTTCTAGAAGTACGACTTTTCTTCCGATTCTGGATTTTTTTCGAAGGTGAATTCATTTTAATACTGTCTTTTGCAAAACTGGTAACATCTGCATTAGTTTCTTCATTGTTCGCCGTAGAATCAGTACTTTTATCATTGCATTCTTTTAAATGAGGGTCATGTTTGAAAATATGCTGAGTACTTCTTCTATAGTTAGTTCCATTGCTACAATGTAAAAAATATGAACGCGGTGGGATCCTTTTTAAAAAAATTGTATCCCCTATTTGAAATGCTTCAGTTTTTTTACAGCCTTTATTATAATACTGAGCGGTCTTTGTCCTATAATTGATAAGAAAATCATTAATATATTTGTAATTAACAAGAGATGGCATAAGATACTTTTCGGTACAGGGAATTTTGGTTCTAAGGTTTCTCGAAATTAAAAGTTGGCTTTGTACGATAGTGCAAGAGTGCTATAAAGGGATCCGAAAAGGATCTAGTGATTTTCGTAAAATATTTAAAACCGTTCTAATTTCATGCTCTGCTTGGCCATTTAATCGCGATAAATATGGACTTGATGTCTGAAAGTCTATGTCCCAGTTTAATCAAAATTGTCTTATTTCCTTTGAGTTAAAATGAGGTCCATTATCTGCAATCAAACTATGAGGAATACCATGGTGGTCAGGTACGGACTCTTAAGGTAAAGTCTTGGTACGATCCCTAATTAGTAACAGTTATAAGAAGACTCACTGCCTATTCGTGGCGGCCACCGGGATACGAATGTTACAGCATGATAAACTGCCTACTAGTCCAGTCGCTCAACCGGACTTTTTGTCTCTTGAGCCTTGCTGGACTATGCGGCTTGAATTCATTACTGTGGCATTCGGCTGAAGTGTGCAACGTGAGGAGACAACCTCTGGAAACAATCTCTAATTCAAAGTGAAACAGCATACGCCGAGGGATACGTGGCCAAGAGGGTGCTCAGTCGTTAGTATGTGAACTCAGGATACCAGGCGACCTCCTGCTTCATTCTATGCCTTCCCACAGTATACCGGGCTCTGCTGTGGATGATGTTTTCTTTCCCGACTACTCTTGGGTTCAAAATTTCAGAACAAAATATAAATAAACTTTCACAGGGTGATGCACCTTCTACTGCATCAACTTATGGGACGGCAACTATGCTACCCGTAAATCCCGAGGAGGTCGTTGCCAATAGGGCCCACCCTCTCATCAGTGTCGCTGATAAGAGACAAGATGAAGTGGATCTGTCCTCTCATCTAGACTCTGATTCAGATACTCTCGGCGCAGAATCATTTAGCATGCTCTCGGACAAACACTCGGTTCAATCGGGTTGCACTGCCGTTGAAGTTGATGCCGAGAAATTGTCCCTAGCTACCAGCGGATTTGTAAAATTAACTTTGGCTGAAAGGAATCGTTTCAATCTTGCCTTAAAAAGCGGCGTCTCTAGAGAACGTACTCTCGAGATAGCCAAATCCTCTCAGTCCCACAAGGGTACCGAGGTGATGTGTATGCGATCCGAGGAATCTACCCCTTCTGCTCCACAGAAGAAAAAAGCTAAACTGCCGCACTCGACAAGACCTCATACAGGGACAAAGTAGGGATTGCCAAATTGGGTGTGGTTCCCGTTGATCTGGCGCGCAATCCCTTTAGTGCTGAGCAAATAGCCGGCGTCCAAAATGGTATCATGGACATTATCATTGAGCTGGTAGACGAGGCCGCTAAGCCACAGTTTCATGGTTTGTTCCACAAACCAGGTTGGCTTCTAATCGTATGCTCTGGCCCTTCCACTGCAGAGTGGATGAGGGTCAATTTCGAAAAGATTAGAGGGAAATGTGGTTTGAACATGATGCTAGTGGAAGAAGACTCATTTCCGAAACCGCATATCATCCGTGGGTTCTTTCCACAAAGTACCAGCTTTGCGAATATTAAAATTCTGACTTTTCTCGATGGTCAGAATACTGATCTCTTCACAGACTGTTGCCTACAAAGACAGATTCTGCTGTGAGGGATAGGATTGCTGGCCACTCTCGTTGGGATAGCAAACTTAAGAAATTAGGCACTAACACGCCTGTCAGAAAGAGGAAACCATCCCACAACAAATGATGAAGTTTAACATCAAAGTGCTGCAGGGTAACCTGCATCATGCTAAAAGTGCTTCGGACATTTTTAGCCAACGGTTTATCAGTAATAAAATCGCCCTCGGTCTCATCCAGGAGCCTTGGGTGATTGAAGGCAAAATAAAGGGCCTTCATAATAGGACATGTAAGTGTTTATATGCCCATGGGGAGTTAATGTCTAGGGCTGCTGTTTAATCAGTTCTGAAATTAATTTTCTTCCCATCCCAGAATTTATCAGCAGAGACTTTGTCTCTGTCTTCAGGAGTAGCTGTGTCCCAAAAAATTACAATTCAATTCATTATCTCGTTACAGAGATAAAATCAGCCTACCGTGGCAAAGAAATCGCCCTTTGCTTGATAGCCGCATAATAACATCTTCATCAGGAGAGGCCTCTGTGACGATCTTCGTGGCGAAAGGCTGCCCCCAGGGTGGCGTCCTCTCGCCTCTCTTATGGTCGCTCGTGGTGGATAACTTATTGAATAAACTTAATAGTATAGGCTATGCAGATGACCTTGTTATCATCATCAAAGGGAAACCTGAAGACAATGTGTGTCAACTCATGCAAAACGCACTCCGTGTAGTCTCGGATTGGTGTGCTGGCGAGGGCTTATCGATAAACCCCAGCAAAGCAGTCGTTGTACCGTTTACTAGAAGAAGAACACTGGTTCAGTGACTTTAAATGGCACAACCATTCATTTTTCCGACGAGATAAAATATCTAGGAATTGTAATGGACAAGAAACTTAACTGGAACTCCTATGTTAAGCATAAAATTGCCAAGGCAACCACTGACATGTGGATCTGTCGCCGTATGTATGGTAAAACCTGGGGCTTGTCCCCAAATTTCATATTCTGGTTATATACCACGGTGGTAAGACCCATCCTTACATACGCGTCCGTTGTGTGGTGGACGAAAACCAAGGAGGTCACAACCATCAGCAAACGTAACAAACTTCAAAGATTAGCTTGCCTAGGAATTACAGGTACTATGCACACCTGTCCCACATCAGCCGTAGAAGTAATCGGACTTACTTCGGAACACATTTTCAAAAAGTGCCAATTCGCAGTGCAGTTAATCTTCGAAAGTAGGATGTTAACAGTACATGGGATCATGTGGATCTCATGGATCTATTAACCGACTTCCCCGAGCTAGATATGCTCAGCACGGTTTCTGACTTTACGCCCAAATCACTCTACTTTGGTATAAGGTTTGAGATTGAAATCCCCAACCGTGATATATGGAATAATGGCGGACCGTTGCTTGATCCAAAAGGAATCGTTTGGTATACTGATGGATCAAAAATGGATTCAGGAGTTGGTGCCGGTGAATATGGACCCAATCATAAGATTACGAAATCACTTGAAAAGAGTCCTAGTGTTTTCCAGGCAGAGCTTTACGCTATTGAGGCCTGTGCAAATATCAACTTGTAATCAGGAATCAAAGGTGCCGCTACACACATACTCACCGACAACCAAGCAGCGCTTAAAGCACTGATCTCCCACCTGATCAGTTCAAAATCAGTTCTAAGCTGCTTCGACAGTTTACAAAATTTGGCCCGATACAATAAAGGGAAATTGTGGTGGGTACCGGGTAATGTAGGCGTTGCCGGCAATGAAACTGCAGATCTGCTAGTCAGAAAAGATTCCTCTGAGTTGTTCATTGGACCTGAACCCTTTTGCGGAATATCTGATTCTGCATTCAAACTAATCTTAAATAATTGAAATGACATAAGAAGGCTTGTGAGCTTAATTACTGGTCACTGCCATCTACTCTACCACCTAAATAAAATACGAATTTCAGAGGATATCACCTGCCGCCTCTACCTAGAAGAGGACGAAACTGCAGAACACATACTCGTACTATGTGAGTGTGTAGCTTTGTGCAGAATTAGGAGAAGTTTCTTTCTTAAGGAGATAATATCTCCATTAGACCTAAGGAACTCCTCTGCAGCTGTAATTATAGCTTTCATAAGGAAAGTTGAAGTACTGCTGCCCTAAAAAGTGGCCTCTGGCACAATAGATCTTTCTGGTCGCAGTGCCTACACGCCATTCGGGCGTGGCCACACTCCTGTTTAAAAAAAAAAAAAAACAATAGAATAGAATAACCAGAGGTACGTTTCATTCTTGAATTGAAATAATTCTAACACTAACTTGAACCATGGAATTGTGAGGTTGAAGCGGTTACTTTGGATTATTAGGTCTATGTCGAAGACGTATTTGACAGTTTGAAACTACATTGAATATATCATTATAGATATTAGGCCAGAAAACACAAATGGTAATAATGTAGTAGTTGTAGTTGGTAATAATAAAAATATGCATATCACGCTAGCATTGGACTTAGAGATGCAAAAAGAAGTGAAATTAATCTACTTCCCAAACTTATATGGAGAAATTGTAAACCGATCAGACACAAACAACGCCTGGAATAAAAAAAATGATTTGGATTGTGACGTAGTAACTACGGATATATTGTGCTGGAAAATAAATGAAGCAACACCTAATAAAGAAACTCATTCTTTCCATTCAAATAACACATGGTTTGACTTTGCAAGCTTTCAAGCAAGGAAAAAATCCTTCGAGTATCTGAATATACGTAGATGGACAGTAGGCAATCAATCAAGTCAAAGAGAAGGATATCTTCAAGCCAGCAAGAGTTTTAATTGTTTATGCGGGTGGAAAAGAAAGCAATACTATGAAAGACTGGAAAATATCATCAACTCTATAAAGGACACTCAACAGTGGTGGTCTTTAGGTAGAGATTATAAACAAAGCAATTTTTAAAAAAGGTACTGAATTAGACGCAGGGCAATTTGAAATACACTTCAGAAACTGCTTAAGCCTACCCGTCGTGCACCGCCAATAGAATATGCAGAGAATTTTATGGAAGTTGAGGAGCTAGATAAAGTAATCTGCATAGAAGAGATTAGAGCAGTACTTAGAGCAGCTAACTCGACCAAGGCGCCAAGTGAGGATAGGAAACTTGAGTTTTTAATAGAGCTATGTTATGCTTAGGCTATTAATATTGATTCCACCAACAGACAACATTAGTCATTGTTGTAAATGTTCTTTTTATTTTTCTAAATAAAGTACTTACTTACTTACTTGCTTACACTTAACCTCCGTCTCACTTGATTACGAACAGGCAGTTTTTTGTTTTAATTTTACGATATTTTTCAAACCCTTCTCTAATCTGGGAAAAACCAATTGCACAAGGAATGAAGGATACATATATTATGTTTATATTGTAAAAAAAAAAATGGGATTAAGTTGATAAATGCAACTTTTATGACGCTTTTTCCAAAAAGGTCATAAGATTTACCTGTTTTTTTTGTCTCACTTGATTACGAACAGTAGCTAAATCTACCTGTTACCATGTTTTAAATCAAATAAAAGGATACTTAGAGTATTAGTGAGCTTAGTTCATGAAATAACTTCATACAATCCACAACTATAGGTAAATGTCTTACATTAACCAAGGAAGAAATAAGCCAAATTCGAGCGGGAACAAGGAAAATCCATCCGTTTCATAGCCAGCAAGATTGGAAGAGGCGCCACTGTTGAACACAGTTTTATTAAGGACCCGGAGAAGTATGGAAAAAACCGCAAAGGAAGAGTCGGCAAAGCAACAACTTGTCAGGAAAGGCAGGCCATACTGAGAGTTGCTTCAAATTCAAGGCTCTCCGTAAGTAAAATTAAGGCAGAAACTGGAGTTACAGCTAGCAGATCGACTGTTCATCGCGTGATACAGAAGGCCAGCCACATTCGCCATGAAAAATGAAGAGGAAACCACCATTGAATGCGGTACGTAAAATCCAGCGGCTTGATTTTGCAACAAGTCACATCAGGTGGAATCGAGAGTGGCATACCGTCGTCTTTTCTGATGAAAAAAAATTTAATTTGGACGGACCTGATGGATTTGAGAAAAGAAGAAATACATCTTCAAAGGCGGCACAGCAAAGGAGGTGGTGTAATGGTATGGGGAGCAATGAGCTATTACGGAACTGTGGAGCTGGATTTCCAAAGCTCCAAAATGACGACAATCACTTACAAATCGATACTGGAAAGAGCTTTCCACAGTTTTCGGAGATATTTGGTGGACAGCGATGGACTTTCCAACAAGACAATGCACCGATACATACCGCACGGACAACAAAAGCCTGGATTCAGAACCAAAATGTAAACCTACTTGCATGGCCGCCATATTCACCCGACCTGAACATCATGGTAAACGTGTGGGGTTGGCTTTCAAGAAAAGTCTATGAAGGAGGAAGGCAATATGATGCAACGGAAGAGATTATTGAAGCCATAAAACGAGCCTGGTCCGAAATTTCTCTAGATTATTAGACAGCACTCTATGAATCTCTACACAGCAGGCTACTTGAAGTGATTCAGCGATCAAGAGGTTGTACCCATTACTAAAAACTATTGCTACTCTTTGAATAAAACCAACATTTATTTATACAAACAAATTTTTTTTACATGTAAATTGTATGACCTTTTTGGAAAAAAATAAAAAAAAAATACAATATTGTAGCATAATAATAATGAAAAATATCGTAAAATTAAAACAAAAAACTGCCTGTGCGTAATCAAGTGAGACGGAGTGTATATCATTTTTTGTTGGTTTCTTAAAATATGAGATATTACGAACGTAGGATAGGTACATATAATGCATAGGTACAATAATTTAGCGCAGTACAAATTTCACCAAGATACACCTTGGCCATAAATGAAAAGCGCCCCCTATAAAATACGTTTTATAAAAAACTACTGCAGGTAGGTGAATATTTTTGACTTACCAGTATCCGTTACTCATTAATGACTAAATTATGGGGAATCCGCGATTTTTAACTCTGGATTTTTTGTGTGCAGTAAAATTGGTTTAGATTGGTATCATTTGGAAAATAGTGGTGAATGTGTGGATATCACTTTTGTACGGACATCTTATTATTCATTAATAGTTTTTTCTGTTTAATAATAATCAACATAAAGATGGCTAAGCCAAAAAGATAAGAACTAAGTGAAGCTGACAAATCTGAAATTGTACTTTTGGCCTTTCAATGCATGTCTCAGCAAAAAACTTCAAAATCTCTTAAGCATTCGCGTGCAGCCATTCAATAGGCTATACAGTGAGACTGCAGAGTACATTTCTAAACCGCGTCTAGGCAGAACAAGAAACCTTTCGACTCTTAAAGATCGAATTCTTGCCCGGGAGTCTTTAAAAAATTGTCAAAAGACTGCTGCTTCGCTTCAGGAATGCCATAATGTTACACTATCTTTGGGAACGGTTATAAGAAGGCTAACAGCAGTCGGCCTTAGAGGTTGCAAGGCCAAACAAAAAAAAAAAAAACCCTTGCTTTCTGAGGGGAACAAGAAGCAACGTCTTGAGTAGGCCAAATTGCATAAGGATTGAAGCAATGACGTGTCAGACGAGGCAAATTTTGAGGTAAGTAATTTTCTTCTTCTTCTTCTTCTTACGGCGAAGTTATGATCCGGAGTAGAAGGATCACAACCTTCCCATTTTACTGCATCCCTACTGGTCCGCTTGTGGGCTTTGCCGGTTTGACCTCAGAAAGTACCGGCAGGCTTCCCGGTTTCGGATCACTTCGTCACTGAGACAATGCTGGTGTTTTTGAGTTTGTGTGATCCAGTTGTTTTTTGGTCTGCCTTTTTTGCGCGTTTGTGTATGAAAGTTGATTGATATTGCCTTTTTGTCGGGGTTCTCCTTTGAACATGACAATACCAATTGAGCCGGTCGTGCTCTATTTTGCTTGTGATGGGTTCTTTGACATGAAGGCTTCCTCGAATCATTGAACTTCTTAATCTTTCACGCTTTGTTATTCCTGCTGTCATGCGAAGCATCTTCATCTCAGCTGCCTTTAATTTACAATCATACGTTTTGTACATTGAACGACCACAGAAGATAGCGGAGTTTTCCCATCACTTCATCCACCCTACGCTTACGCGATGATTGATGTCATCATCACAAGTTACTTCGCTATTTGTCATAGACCCCAGATATTTGAACTTTTCGCACTTGGGAAGCACTTTTCCATTCAAGTAAATGTCTAGAACAGGCAGCACAGATAATCTGTCTTTTTTGAATTGATACGGTACCCATTTCCCTCCAAAACATCCTTCCAAAGTGTACGTCGCAGGGACGTTTGATCTTAACTTATGATAGCTCCATCGTCAGCAAAGAATAACTGATGCGCTTTGGGGTCCGTCACTTTTCCTTTAAGCAGATAATCAAGGACTGCAATAAATAGCAAAGGACTGAGGACGCTTCCCTGGTGTACACCGACTTTGATTGGGAACTCTTCGATGACTCCTGCGGGACATCTTACTCTTGTCCTTGCTCTTGTCCTTGCTCCATGATCATGCGCACGTAGGTTTCTGGAACTCCTCGTTGTCTTAGCGCCACCTATAAGAGATCTCTTGGTTGTCTATCAAAGGCTTTTTCAAAATCAACCAACACCATATGCAAGTCCTTTATGGAATCACGATGTTTTTCCATTATGATCCTTATACTTTGGATTGCATCTGTTGTTGATTTACCCTCCTGGCACAGTTAGCAGGATGAAGGTAGAAGAGTACCATTTGTATTGTGTGGTACCCGCAGTCAAGTTTGGTGGTAGTAGTTGCATGGTATGGGAGGAATGAATAGCGACATCTTTATTGATATTATAGAGACCTCCTTAAAGGCATTCTATCGTAAAGTATTTTGGAACAAGTCTCACCGAAGGATAATTTTTCAGCAAGATAATGCTGAAATGAAAAAAATCAAAACATTCAGGTCTTTGAGTGACCAGCTCAATCGCCAGACCTGAACCCGATTGAACAGCTGTGGTTACTTCTAAAAAGGAGGATAAGGAACAATAATCCGACATCGTTAGTAGGCCTGTAGAGCGCCTATGACGAGAATGGGAAAAAATCAGCTCTGAAGATTGTTTTAATTTAGTTGCTAGCATGCCTCGTACGGCTTTTGCAGTGATAAAGGGCAATGGAGGGTCAACTGAAAAGAAAAAAAAAATGTTTGTCCACATACTAACTGCTTTTTTTAATTATACGCATTGAATTTTTTAGATACAACGGCATTTTATACATTTGCGTAGAAATTATTCACTGTTAATTTAATCATGGAAGTTTAATAAAAATTCATGTTTGTGCATGTGTTCTAAAATAAATAAATTATTTCATCACATTTTGCATTTGATTTGAACCTTTCGACAGTAAAAATATTTATGTACCTCGTAATACTTTTCCATTGGAACCTACGATAGCCTTTGCCATTTAAATCCGTCATACAGCTACATGCTGAGGAAGTTAAAAAAAAGCTAATAATTATTATTTTTCTCTTATCACCTACGCGCAACAAAATCAGCGCAACATGTTTATAATGTTTTGGTAAAGAGCACGAAGCTATTAGCTGCGTAAGCTTAAAAAAGCTTTTACTTTTGTCGTGTTACCAGATGTGCACATTTGTATAAATATATAAGTCTGTTGCCTTCTTCATCGTTAAGCGGCCCATACACATGACACCAAGTATTTACACATATTGCAGTGCATCGAAATGTGTTATGTGTATGCCTAGGTGTTAACATCGATTTCTTGGTGTTGACACAAGTGTCAAGAAAATCAAAACGTTTTGATTTTTTGTTGCAGGGTCAACGCATGTGTCATGTGTACGGCGAAGTGTGCGAACATTTTGTTATTTTCAGAGCAATCATGGTAACGTTATCATAAAAGTGTTACCTCTTATTGTGCGTTTATCGTGTGAAATCATTTTTTATTCGAAATGACGCTTAGACATAATGATTTTTAGAAGGACTTTATCAAACTTTACCGAAAACATCCAGAATTGTGGAAAGTTAAAAGTACGGACTATAAAAATTGCGATAAGAAAATATAAAGCCTATATTCGCGTAAAGAATTGGATTCAAACGCAACGGTGGACCTAGTAAAATGGAAAATAATTTCCATGCGATCGTCATATCTATATACTTAAAAAATTTTTATAATCTTCAGGTGAAGTTTCTTCCAATTCCCTTAGAAGTTCCACGTGCGAAAATGTATTGCGCTTTAATCCTTTGCCCAAACTCGATTCTTACTATGTATGTTTTTATCTTCGAAACATGTATTAATCATAAGCAGACACACTGCAATATTACTTCCACTATTCATTGCGCGCGTTGTTTTTACTTCGAAGGTCAACAACCAACTAATGTTCGCGCACTTGGTAAATATCTTTTTTGGTGTCAACATCTAAGTCTTAACATTTGTGTCATGTGTATGGGCCGCTTTATAGAGAGTTACAATTAATGCTGTAGAATGGTGGTAGAATTATTTGTAAGTTTTTTTTTGCTCCATAATTTTATAACTTCCCCATCAACTTTTTAATTCCTGCCATCAATAAGGTTTCTAATACATGTGTATACTATGACTGTTCTGTTTTTTTATAGTTCGAACGTGTGAAAGGGGTTATGAATACCCTTATACTAATTTTTAGGACACGGGCATTTTTGAAGAAAGGGGAAGAGACAGAGAGAAAGACAGATTGGTGTAGTTGGTTTGAAACTCAGCTGGTATTAAGTTTCAGTGAACTCCAAGGGTGGCTGTCCAGATAACTGGGGGGCTTGTTCGTTTTTTTTTTTGCCGTTGCTCATGATTCACAGTATTTTTTTTCCATCCTCCATTTGCATTTTAGCCATATGACCGCTCTACTGCCAGTGTTATGCCTTCGCAGTTGACATAAGCTTTCGCAATTGATCGACTTTTTATTTATTTCGTGCGAAATAAATAGATGATTATTGACATCAGGATTCGAACCGTGAACCTTTAGCGTTACAAACGATGATGTTACCACTACACCACGGCCACCCTCTGGTCGAGAAATATGGGGAATTCTAGGAAAGTAAAGCTGTAGGCTTCCGAATGGGTTCACGGGTTGTGCATGGTGGGCCTTTAGATATATAGGGTAATTGCAAATTAGTATGTATGTTTTTGCAAATAAACAGTGGTAGTGGAGACAATGTTGTCTCGGTGAGATTCCTTCCAGGGCGGAATGGTAATGTGGCGCGGTGACAAACGATACAACTTAACACCATAGCCATTTTCATTGATAGCCAGGCCGCTATCAAAGCCATCGTATCTGCGACTTCCTCCTCCAAACTTGTTGAACAATGCAAGGAGGAGCTTGCCGCACTCGGTCAACGGTCTAGGATCAGCCTCATCTGGGTGCGGTCATAGTAACATTGACGGAAACGAAAGGGCTGATAAATTGGCGAGGCAGGTATCTGCCCTTGATTGCTCCCGCGCGGAGAAGGTCATCATTCCATTAGGGGCCCTTAAGGGTAGAATCTTTGCTCATTTCCTTGCAGACGCTGGTAATAGATGGCGAGGGTTGCAGAACTGTATCATATCCAGGCAGATGTGGCCCAAGTAAAACTGGCGTAGAACACAAGAGCTATTAAATAGAAACCGGGCAGTTATTGCTAGGGTTCTGGCAATTAGCACTGGCCATTGGTCCATAGGGGTCCACGCAGCCAGACTGGGCATTACTTTTAATGCACTCTGTCGTAGCTGCAAAATGACCAACGAGACTGAAACAATCCTTTACTTCCTTTGTAAGTGTCTGGCCCTTAGTAGGGTCAGACACCGTATACTTGGCAGACACCTCTTTGATAATATTAGTGAGTTAGCGGAGACAAGCATCGGGGACTTTATCAGTTTCCTCAATGCCACGGGGTGGATTGAAGTAATCTTTTCTCTCCTTTCCCATAAGTCCAACGTCAGTTTTTACAACAAATTAAGTCACTTGAGTTGTGGTATCAAAACGGCGCCTCTGCGCCAATTATGTTTCAGCATGGCTTGCTGCCACAGCCACACCTACCTACCTACCTACCTCACAAGCCCCATTCTCACTTACGGCTTTCCCATTTGGATTACAATCTCACCCTCAATAGCCAAAGGGTGATTTTTTGTCCAAACAGGACTAAAAATACTTTTCTAATAAAGTCATATAAAAAGCAACAAAAATAAAACCTTTAATGATCTACCGACTCGAACTTTTTTTAAAGAAGATGGGACGAATCAGTTTGCACCCCAATCCACTTGTTAAATTTATAATTGTCTCTAATATTGACTAAAGTTTAAATGATAACTATCATCTTATTTATCTCCGTTAAATCTTTTAAATAAACTTTCCATGTTTCTGTTAAGACCAGATGCAGGTAGAACACTCACAGTAACTTTTTATGAAAAAAGCAAGTTGAAAATCTTCTTTGGATTTTTAATTACTCGTATCTCTAAGAATATTTATAGCTTGTGCTCCCAATGTATGTACCTATATGATGTAGTTCTTTTCATACTTTATAATTTAGTATCTAATTAGATAAAAGTTTAAGTTTAGTTTTAAGTTCTAGTCATAAGTCATAAGTTAAGAATGCCTAATATAATAATGTTGAGATTGTACATATACCAGGAGCAAGTATACACATTATAATAACAAAATGGCTTTAACTACGTTATGATGAATTTATTGGTTGAAATGTTGGAACATTTTTATTAAGTATTGTTTAAGTCAGACATATCTTTAAGTCAGCCAGAAAAAATAATTTTTTTTTAGTTATAAAAACAAGAGAGTTCCTAAATGTGAATTTCAGCTGCAATAAATTTCTATCAAACCCAGCTCTAATACTGGCGTACGAAAAATCGAATTGAGTTCAAAGCATCAAAACCCACGAGAAAAGAGATACTAACACTAAACAAATGGAGTTTATGAAAAGTCAATGTAATCCATTCTTCAATCTCCATTCATTCTTCAATACAGCCCTTCACTATTTTTTTTTTTTTAAGTCAAAGGTTTACTGTCTGTCATATCTCCGGAGGAGACTTTTAACAGGATTTGAAATTCAGTTACAGGGCAGTATACTTGTCTTGAGTTATTTCATGTTAATACGTGGTGGAGCCAAAGTTTCTATAGTGTAATAAATAATTTCTATGCTGATTCGTATTAATTATAAGCAGAAGGGTGTTTTTAAGTCTTTCAATCGATAAAATGTTGTTGGCACTTTCTTGCCTTCGTTGCTCCTTTTTTTTTTTTTTTTACTTTTCAAAATTTTTCATTTGTAGCCCTGCATGGGTCCAATAACGACAATGCGATCAGATATCACCTTCAAATAAGCACTAAGCACCCTCCGCAGCCAGACCCAATAGTAGCAGCTTAAATTATGAACTCGCCTAAACGTTGACCTAGCATCGCGTTTTCTATCTAGCATCATTGGATTAATCATAATTTAAAAGACATGATCTCTTAAGTGTGATACAGAATATTAAAAAAAAAAAAAAAAAAGGAACACCTATGTAGGTACAGAACAGGCATTTACAATTTAAAATGGTTTTGTAACACCTTTTACGCCGAAAACTTCTAATATTGGGCTTTGCAAAAGTTTGAAGAAAATCCTGATTTTCATCGAAAAATTATCTTCAGCGATGAAGCTCATTTTTCAATAAGCAAAAAAAAAGCAGCAACAAACTCACGTGTGTTTCAAGAGCCTCCTTTGCATCCACTAAAAGTGACCGTGTGGTGTGGATTTCATGCCAGAGGTGTGATTGGACCATATTTTTTCGTCCATGAAAATGATCTCCATGTTACGATCAATGGAGTTCGCTATCGTGGCATATTGCAAGACTATTTTTGGCCAGAATTGGATGCGGTGATATGTGGTTCCAACAAGATGGTGTCACATACCACATAGCTGGTCAAACAATTGATCTATTGAAAGGGGAGTTCGGTAATAGTGCAATCTCGAGAAATGGTCCGGTCGAATGGCCAGCTCGGTCATGCTATTTAACGCCGATGGATTTCTTTTTATGGGTTTACGTTAAGTCATTTTAAGCCAACAACGTTAGAAGAGTTTAGGAATAATATCGAACGCGAAATTGCCAACGTTCCGGCAGATATGTGTAGAACAGTGGTGGAAAATTGGCTCCAAAGAATCGATCGCTGCACACGTGCTCGCTGCGGTCATATGAACGAGATCGAATTGCATACTTAAATTTAACATGTGTTCTGTGCTTTCGAATACAAAATTGTTATGTTTTTATTGAAAAACCCTTTACATTGCATGATTGAAAGTATCAGATGACAAGGTAATGGCTTATAAGAGGCACATTATTATGGTGTTTGGGGGCCCTAAGTACTCGTAAAATCAATTTCAGGTGCTGCCTAATTAGTTTTTGTTTTTATCAATTTTGACACTAATGTATCTTGCACTATATACCCTACAAATTAAATACGGTTTAAGCTTAAAGAACAGGCAGGCTTCGAGTTTATGCACAAAATGAGAAACTATCTCGCTGAACAGATAGAAAGAGAAGAAGAAACGGAGGTGAATTGTATGTGGGTCAACTTTCAAAATGTCTGCATCAAAAACGCAAAATTGAATCCAGGAGTATCAAAGGGCGCACTAGATAATAAAAAAAGAAACCTGGTGGTAGTCGAAAGACATCCGTTACAGTGATCTTAAGGAGAAAAATAAGAAAGTATGGCAAAAGACGAAAACTGTTTAAGACTGTACCAACAAGCAAAAAGAGAGGCAACAATTTGCGTTGCCAAAGCCAAATATGAAGCCTGCGAACTGATGAATGAATAGCTAGACATACCGGAAGGCGAAAAAGTAATATTCAAGATCTCCAAACAACGCCAACAAAAGACCACGGACATCAACGCCATAAACTATATTCAAGACAAAAATGAGCTGACCCTAACATCAGAAAACGATATTCTCAACTGATGGGCAGACTATAAGCAACTTTTGAATGAAGAACATCCCCGAAATCACTTATCAGCTGGCTCGTCGAATAACGACAACAAAACAGAAATTATAGAAGAAGAAATTATCGCTGCGGTCCGCAAGATGAAAAACAACAAAGACGCAGAACCCAAAGGTGATATTCAAAAATATGAGAACTACCGGGGTGTAAAACTAACTTAGCATACTCTTAAGATATGGGAAAGAGTAATCAACGAGCGAATAAGAAGAATAGCTCAAATAACTATTATAAATCAAACCAATGCGATTTCTTTAGCGGACACTCAACCACGAATGCGATTAAGCCATAAGAATACTTCTTGAATAAATAAAGTTAACTTGCATATGCCGTTCATATATCTGGAGAAAACTTTTGACAGAATACCATGAAAACTTTTACGGAGAGCTAAATGCATCCCGGAAACGTATGAGTACGTCAACCTAATCCAACACCGGAAGCACCACGCAGGTCTGACTATCTAGGTATAATTACGACTACTGTTTTCCAAGTAGAAGATGGCATACATCAAGAATCAGCACAAGGCTCGCTGCTCTTTAACATAATAATGGACTTCTTAACATCCGAAGGACCAATTACCTTGGAACTCGTAATGCAGCTTGGATGAAGTGGCGAAATCTAGCTGGTGTATAATGCGGCACAGACAAAGCATACAGACAGACAAAGCATATTCAGGCGCAACTTTCTGCTGGAATAAAAATGCTTATATGTTCCGAAGGTGTAACTCACAGGGACAAAATTAGAAGCACCTATTGAGATGGTAGGGCCATGTGAGAGACGAAAGCTGCATCGTAAAAACAGCTTCAGGTATCCAGGAAACACCAATAACATGGCTGGGCAGAATCCAAAAGGACATCAGGGAAAACAGCCTGCAAGATGTAACAACCCAGGATAGAAATTCTTGGCGCTTCAGGACAAGGAGGGCCGACCCCGGATAGAGAACTCGGCAAATAGAGAGGGACTCAGATTTGATATACGAGTATGTACCTATGTACATTTTTCTAAATCCATTCAAATTAAAAAAAATTGTTTAGACAATTCGTTAAAATTAAAAAAACACTTTACACTTTTCCAAAACATGCCATGACTTTGCATAAAAATATTCTTTAGATATAAGATTCGGACAAAATCGATAGTGCAATAGCGGAGTAGTCAATTTTTAAGAACCAAGTATTATTAAGTGAGGTACCGTTAAACGTTTTTTTGGCGAAAACAACATTCTCGAAGAATACTATTACGACCAACACTATAAGCGTCCAATAGATCAAGAAGTCGACACCAGAAGAAGAGCACGCGGTTTCCTGTAGACACTAAGATTCAACTATTATTACGACAGACAACAATTATCTGTTATCGTTCCAAATGTTTCAACCGGCTTCCGAGAGAACTATTAAATATCACCCCAGACGGCTTAAGGAAGAAATTATTGAAGAACTACTCGTACCTATTACATCAACAATAAAATCCTAATATAGGGTCACCAGATAAGAACGATAGGAAAATAAATTTCAATAAAACAACAACGGTATGAGATATCAAATTGATTCTAGCTATATTTTAAAGCTACTTTCATGCCATTATGTATGGAATAGCACATCATTTAAATAGCCGCCTCGGCTTCGCTGGCAGTGCTTCAAGCGGTCGGCCAAATTTTTGATGATTCGGTCCAATATGTGCGGCATTATTCCGGCAATAGCATCTCGAATGTTGGGCTCGTTGTTGACCTGACGTAGCCCCAAGAGAAAATAATCGAGGGGTGTCAAGTCGCATGCTCACGTCACTCCTTCACCACTTAGAGCGTTGCGTCGCTTGTATGGCATGTAGCGCCGTCTTGTTAGAACCACAGTTTGGATATATCGATGTTGTCGAGCTCTGGGCACAGAAATTCGGTTAACATCGCTCTAAACCGAGGACCATTGACGGTAACGGTGTCTCCTTCCTCATTTCGAAAGAAATAAGGTCCGATGATGACGCCGTGCCATAAACCGCACCAAACAGGTAATCTTTGTGGATGCATTGATGCTTGGTCGAAAACTTGGATGGGCCTCCAATAATGGCAATTTTGCTTGTTGACATAGCCGATGAGCCAAAAATGGGCCACGTCCGAGAAGATGATTTTTTAGCTGATCGGGGCCGAATCAACATTTCTCGGTCTTCTTCGATACTGGACGCTAGGGCGGCTATGTTTTCTTCACCGATCTCTGTCTGGTTGGTGGCTTAAGGTCTAAAAGAGTATACTCATGTTTAAACTTTTCCACGGTGCGACGAATTGCCTGCGCACTGAAGCCATGATGACGACCGACCTCACGGCGAAATTCACGTTGCGTATTTACAACTGAGCCAGAATTTCGATAATACAGGGTCTTCCAATAGGGACTTCCGAACTTTGACAGTTGATAGCGGCCATATTGTTGAAGCTACATCTGTCAAATTGACTGTCATTTATTCAGTCTATTGTGCCAAATCACTATGGATGGACATAGCGTTCAACAACACGTGCAAATAATAAAATTGTCGCCATAATCGTCCTTCCGAGAGGACTATTTGCAGTGTGGTGGATAGATTTAAGTCCACTGGTTCAGTAAACAACCAACCAACACCCGTGCGAGTACGTCGACGAAATGCAAGATCTGCCGAAAACATCGCCACTGTCCGTGGGAGTGTGTAGGAGAATCCGAGGTAGTCGATTTCGCGTCGGTCACAAGAACTCGGCCTTTCGCAGACCTCAACTTGGCGAATTTTGCGTCATGACTTGGGCCTGCACCCGTACAAAATTCAACTGACCCAGGAGCTGAAGGTAAACGATCATAGACAGCGAAGTGTGTTCGCTGAATGTGCTCTGGAGCAGTTGGAAACTGACCCTAATTTTCATCGAAAAATCATTTTCAGCATTGAGGCCCATTTCTGTATACGTCAACAAACAAAATTGTTGAATTTGGGACGATACCAATCCACATGAGATCCAAGAGCCTCCAATGCACCCCGAAAAAGTCACTGTTTGTGTGGATTTTGGGCTGGCGGCGTCATCGGTCCATATTTCTTTGTGAACGACGTTGGCCAGCCCATCACCGTCAACGGCGAGCGCTATAGGTCGGTGATTACCAACTTCTTTTGGCCTGAATTGGATCATATGGACACCAACGACATGTGGTTTCAACAGGACGGCGATACGTGCCATACAGCTCACGCCACATTGGAAATTCTGCACAAGCGATTCGAGGGCATGGTCATCTCACGTGGAGTTGATGTGAACTGGCCAACCAGATCGTGCGATTTGACCCCGTTAGACTTTTTCTTGTGGGGTTTTCTGAAGTCGCAGGTCTATGCGAATAAGCCACAAACCACAGCGGCCCTCAAAGCCAACATAACCCATGCCATCGGTCAAATTCATCCTGATTTATGCGCCAGAGTCATGGAAAATTGGACATTTCGGATACGCGCGACCCAGAGAAGCCGCGGCTATGGTTTGAAAGATGTTATATTCCATACATAAGGCATCGATAGGCCTTTCAAACGAATAAAAAATGTCGATGATATCTCATACACACTTTGATTTATTTAAATTTAAAGCTAGGAAGCGCTTAATGAAAGACCCTTTATTTTTTAATAATTTCCACACGTTCGGGAAGTATCAAACGATGCGTGATAACATGGCAAACTTTACTGAATATTTTGACAGCTGGATGTCATTGGTGACTTTGACAGTTGCTGAAACATAACAATTGGGAAAACTATCATTGGTATCTGGTCACCCTTTACAAGAACAACAAATAAAAAAAAAGTTTATAAATATATACTCGTATTAAATTAATTTAAAGTTTTTAATATTCTCTGAAGAATATCTGCAGAAAAGCTGACAATGAATCTTTAAAAGCTAAATAAAATAAAATTGAATCTAATTCAATTGAAAAGTGGCATGAAAAGCCAGAGTGTCTAAGATTACTAATTGATCCAGTCTCCCTGAATTTTTGAATTAATCTCTTCACAGGTGATGAAGTTAAATCACTATTCCGAACATATTATGTACGAAAATTGCGAACTGTAGCTGTCAGACCTTCATTATTTTTTAAAATAATGCTCAACAGCTGTCACGCTGTCTTTTTTTTCCGTTGGCAATACTTTAACACACAAATGGCGCAAAATTCAAATCTTACGTGAATTGTGGGACACCCTATATTATTTGCCTTCGCTAATGAGATGATGTATTTGTAAAGCGATAACCAATCTATGACGTTCAACCAGCTATGTATTTCTTCTTGTGAGAGTTGATTTTGTCCTAAGTTCAGTCTCCTAATCTCTTTAAGAATTGAAAAACTCATATGAAATGCAATACAATTTCGCGCTCCTTTAGATTGTAGAGATTGCACAGGGGACAAAATTCAGTGCCAATAATTCTCCTCGTGTTTTGAAAAAGTTGTTACTTCTGTTCCATATTTTTTATCCATGTAATTCATATTTCTGAAGTTATGTGCTAGCTTGGAGTCACTTCTCTATAAGAGCTTGGGTTTTCTCTACAAAATAATTATGGATCTTGATATCTTGACTTTTTGCGCGGTCAGACTAAGATGGCAATTTGTTCTATAAGCTATCACTTTCCATTTTGCAAAACACGACACGATTCTAGTCATCTAGTCATTGTGCTACAATTCTCGGTATGCGACTTACTTCCATTATCACATAATCGAAGTGAATTTTGAGGGAACAACGCAGGTAGTCCTGTTTCTGTATGTAGCATATAGTTATAGGGGTAGACAACGGCAGGTGAAGTATCCGCTTGAGAAAGAAGCGTAAAAGACGTTCGGCCTAATCATTTTCCAAGTATCCCAAACTTGTGCAGCATACATCATAGCAGATTGTGCAGTAGCCTTAGAAATGCGATATTTTGTAAATATACTGATGTGTACGTTTGCCATACACTGTTCCCTTCCCACTATGAGTTTATGGTATTTGCTTAAGTTTCCGTTTGAGATGTAAACCCATGTTGTTTTGGGATATTAGAGTTAGTCCGAGATATTTACGTACAATCCTTTACAGCCTCAACCGGCTCTCCCTCAAATCTCCATACTTTCCGTTCCGGATGCCTTCTTTTTCCCTTTCCAAAAAACATAATTTTCGATTTATTTCGGTTGACCACAAGATTCCACATTTGGAGCTCCCTGCCGTACTCCCGTAGTTACCAAGAAACTCTCAGACATATCTGTTCCATTTCATACCGATGGTAGATTGCTTTAAGTGTTCTCATAATTTTGGACACTACACCCATGCTTGACAATTCGTAGAAAAGCCTATCTCTATTTACACTGCTGCTTTAAAGTCCACAAAATAAGCATAGACCTTTTTTTCTTGTTCACGTTATACAAAAGTATCCATATTCAAACTTAGTGTACAAATTTTATCTACGGTTGAGTAACCTCTCCGGAAGCCAGCTTGAAATTCGTTTAATTTATTACGCGTATTTATCCACTCTGTGAGCCGATTGAACAAATAAATATAAATTGGATAAATTTTTATTAATAAATGAATTTTTTTTTCTTATGCGCAATTCCGCTACAATTTCGCAAAGACATACCTGGGATCCTTCAGAATATGGACTTGAAAGATACATTTTCGGAAATTTTTAAACTAAGCTCTTTAGTGCTAACAATACCAACAACAAGAAATTCAGTTGAAAAATCGTTTTCTGCACTTAAGGGAATAATATCTTATTCTAGATGCTTGAAGAAAGATTATTATTTCTTAAGGATATAAAAAGCAAGAACAGTTTCTATGATGAGTTTTGTGAAAAAACTAGTCGTATTGAACTTACGTACAAATAATACTTACTAACTGTATAATAATGTTTCTCTCAAAAAAAAAAAAAAATAAAAATAAAAATGGGACCCTAGTCTATCACGTTCTCGTCGTGGTCCTGGAGAAGACTGAGAATAGACGTTATTATCTAACAAAAAAAAAAAGTTTAGAACACCCTGCTGAGAACATTACGGCACGTCCCTGTCAATGGGTCATTGCTTTTGTGAAAAAAATTTCGGTAAATATGTATTTACATACTAGTATATAGTTTGTATAGCTTTGTTAGCAATCGGGGTCAATATACCTATATACAGTATGCAGCAAAAATGAAGGTACCCCTGCCCAACTTTCATTGAAATCTGACTCCTTTAAATTTTATAACTAATTTCATAATTGTTAAACGTTAGGAAAAAAATTTGTAAGTTTCACAAAAATAATTGAAAATATAATATGTTACCCCTAAAAATTACACCGCAAAAGTCTTGGTACCGTTTTTTCTTTCTACAATCTCTTACTAAAAAAGTAAAGGTATAAACCGAACTGACTCAGTTGTTGCTTGTAAGTAAAAGAAAAAGGGATCAGAAATAAATAAAACGTTTTTAGTTCAAAATTTTTCTCTGTGGAGGAAGTACATAAGTTGCAAGTTTTGTGCAAAATGGAAAGGAAAGAATTAACAGTTAAGGAAAGAGAAATAATTATAAACTGTCACCATCAAGGAAAATCGTACCTAGAAATTTCTAAAATGATTGGAAGAAGCAAATCCACTATATACAAAAGGTAATTAATCGTCACAACCAAGAAAATAGGATCGCAAACAAACCACTAACGCCACTGAACGTCCTCGAAAGCTTACTGAAAGGGAAGAAAGGAAGGTAAGGGCTATAGTACAAGAAAATCCATTTATGAGTGCTCCAAAAATAGCTGTCGAGTTAGAAAACTTCTTCAGTAAAACAGTATCTGCAGACACAGTACGACGATCAATTAAGAGGACCGGATACAAATCTTATACAGCTCGCAAAAAACCATTTGTTAGTGAAGTAAACAGAAAAAAAAGAGTAAAATTCTCTACTCAATACAAAAACAGCACAAACGAATTTTGGGATAAGGTAATCTTTTCCGATGAGTCTAAATTTAATATATTTGGCTCGGACGGGCGCATCAAGGTGCGAAGAAAGACAGGAGAGGATCTGAACAAAAAAGTGCAGATAAAATGGGGATTTCGAGGGATTATTACTTTCAGCAGGATAATGATCCCAAGCATAGAGCTCTAATTGTGAAGATGTGGATCATATATAACACTCCTCATATGCTTGCAACACCTCCACAAAGCACTGATCTTAACCCCATCGAGCATTTGTGGGATCACCTTGAAAAAGAATTCGAAAACATAAAATAAAAAACAAGTCTCAGCTAAAGAAGTTACTATTAACTGAATGGAATAATATATCGGCAGACTACACAGCAAAATCAGTTCACTCAATGCCTGACCGCTTAAAGGAAGTTCTAACACTCATGGGATATCCGACTAGATACTAGACGTATTGACATTACTAGACTTTTTTTTCTATATATTTTAGTATCTTTCCCATATTTATGTAGGGGTACCAAGACTTTTGCTGTGTACATATTTGAGGTGGAAGTAAACTAATAATTATTTTTCAATTTAGTTCTTACATTGTTTATTTATAATATTTTCTGTATGAAATACACAACATAATCAAAAAATTGAATTAATGAAAATAAGACATTTTTATAAGTTTCTTAAATTTTTTAGCGTTTTGTTTAAATCAATTAAAAGTACCATCATTTTAGCTGCTCACTGTAAGTAGAGATGTGCGGAAATAACCATTCATTCTAATGACCAGCGTTTAACATGTTAAGAAGTAGTTACTTTTTTGTTTAGGGAAATAATGACCCTCAATCCCTACCTCCATACCACGCGCGAGAAGATCAAAAGTTTTAAGATTCGTTGTGTGCTATAGAATTAGAAATACCCTCTATATAAAAAGTTTTGCCGATTTAAGTTAATTCTGGAAAATTTTAAACAACTGCCTTCAACAAAATACGTTCCGGACGTTTCGCGACACGATAGTGCTCAAGATTAAATTTATCGGCAATATTTTTTTTTTTTGTAATCAAGCACTGATTTTCGAACTTGTTTGTGTTATGATTTTTTTTTAATTTAACACACTTCCGTGTATCAAATTGAAGTCAATTTCGTTGACCATTATTCACACGGACCTTTCAGAACTATTCCACTTAATTTGTTTCTCATCAATTTTCGCGATAAAAATCTTTGCATGATGCACCTACATAAAGCTTGGAAAAACCTTCTACTATAAATTAGCAACACATTGGGAAGTATAACTATTCCCCTATTATTAATAAAACACAGCATCAATTCCGTAGAAAACTTATTATTAAAGGGAATTTCATCAGCACGTGCCCAATTTAGCCTTTGTTTATTTATGTATAATTATATACTCTCAACATCAATTATATTTGTTATTACTTTGGAATTTGGAATTTGTTTGAAGGCTTACTGCTAGCCATTTGATATAAAAACTCCTATCAAAATGGGTCTCTCTCTCAGACATAGCATCATCACTGATAAGACAGTAAAAAAAGTGTCAACAAAACTTTCAGAGGGTGTGTTAGGTCGTCCGATTAGATTGACCTTTTTCTAAATACTCGGAGGTGTTCAAATGTTGGCCGGAATTTTTTTTATAGTACATAAAGTATACAATATAGAACTGTTTTAATTCCGTTTTATTTTTCGGGTGGAGTATATTTTATCAACATAATTAATCCCAGACTCTATAATCAATTCAAAAGTGCAAAAGTGCGAGGATCAAAGTTCGTAAAAATGTTGTCACCGATCTTGTGAAAATTAACTACCAATGGTCTCTTCGTCTTCTAATTTCAGTTTGCGACAAGGACTTGAAGAGAACAGTTCAGTCATAAATTAAAGAAATTGTGGAGGCGTTAAGACGTTACGCAATTTAAATTTGGATTAATTACCTTAAATCATATTGCAGTTTACTACTAGTCTCTTTAGAGTTTGCAAAGTGATTTTATTTGTGACTGTGACTTGTTTTGCCTTTTATATTATTTTTATTTGGTGCAATAACTCTTTTCGCTAAGATGAGTACTAATTCCATTCGACAATTTCTTACCCAAACGTAAGTATTATTCACGGTAAATTACAATAGATTTTTCCCTGAATTTAAAATTTAATTTTTAACGTGTGCCCAAAAAAAAGGGATTCACAAATTTAAACAGAAAGCTGTAGCTAGAAGACAGTGTATTTATGGTATTATTACATTTTTTCTTCTTCGTTACTTTTGGAATTGAAAAATTTTAAATGTTGAATTCCATATTAACGACTCCAGATAGGATTTGTAAGACTTTAGTTCTTTGAGCTGCTTTGCAACTGACTTTGTTATTCCTATTTCCGCTAAATGCGTTTCCTTTTATTGCAATGAAGAAGAGACCTAAGCAACTGCATTTTTAGATGAATATACGGCAATCTTTTCTTTTTACTTAAGCATTGATTTTCGAACTTGTTTGTGTTATGATTTGTTTAATTTAACACAATTCCGTATATCAAATTGGAGTCAAAAACTCAAACTGACCTTTCAGAACTACGAGTATACCACTTAATTTGAATGTCATCAATTTTCGTTATAAAAATCTTTGCGTGATGCACCTATGTATCTACTCGTACATTCATAAACCTTGTAAAAACCTTCTACTATAAATTAGCAACACATTGGGAAGTACAAGAATTCCCCTATTATTAATAAAAAAAAGTATCAATTCCGTAGAAACCTTATTATAAAAGGGAATTTCACCAGCACGTGCCCAGTTTAGTCTTTGTTTATTTATGTATAATACTATCGCAGCGTATATACTCTTAACATCAATTATACTTGTATTACTTTGGACCATTACTTACATATATTGTCAACATCAATTATACTTTTTATTACTTTGGAATTTGGAATTTGTTTGAAGGCTTACAACTAGCCATTTGATATAAAAACTCCTATCAAAATGGGTCTCTCGCTCAGACATAGCATCATTACTGATTAGTCTGTGAACAAAGTGTCAACAAAACTTTCAGAGGGTGTGTTAGGTCGTCCGATAAGATTGACCTTTTTCTAAATACTCGGAGGTGCTCAAATATTGGTCGGAATTTTTCTTTATAGTACATAAAGTATATAATCTGAAACTGTTTTAATTCCGATTTATTTTTCGGGTGGAGTCGGTTAAATCTTTTTTATCAACACAATTAATCCCAGACTCTATAATCAATTTAAGAGTGCAAAAGTGCGAGGATCAAAGTTAGTAAAATTGTTGTCACCGATTTTGTGAAAATTAACTACCAATGGTCTCTTCGTCTTCTAATTTCAGTTTGCGATAAGGACTTGAAGAGAACAGTTGAGTCATATATTAAAGAAATTGTGGAGGCGTTAAGACGTTACGCAATTTAAATTTGGATTAACTACCTTAAATCATATTTCAGTTTACTACTGGTCTCTTTAGAGTTTGCAAAGTGTTTTTATTTGTGACTGTGACTCGTTTTGCCCTTTATATTATTTTTATTTGGTGCTGTAACTTTTCGCTAAAATGAGTACTAATTCCATTCGCCAATTTCTTATCCAAACGTAAGTATTATTCACCTTAAATTAGATTTTTCCTTGGATTTAAAATTTAAATTTTAACATGTGCCCAAAAAAAGGGATTCACAATTTCAAGCAGAAAACTATAGCTAGGAGACAGTGTGACTCCAGACTGACTTTGTTATTCCTATAAATGCGTTTCTTTTTTGTCATAAATACACTAATATATATTGCAATGGAGAAGAGACCTAAGCAACTTAATTTTTAGACGAATATACATACCTACAATTCTATAGAAATACTTTTTCAACACCGTCTGTTGTAAATTCCACTTTTACTCTTTAATTCATATCAAACTTGATTATTATTATTTGGAACCATCATAAATCTACCCAATTGTTTTTGTCATAAATCGACCAGACCAAACCAAAAGGTTATCAATACAAAATCCAACTCAAATGAGATAAATGGGTTGGCGTGTGAACTATAAGTTTAAAGTTCAGTTCAAGATCAGGTCAAAATTTATATTAATTTCTTTGAAATCAAATAATGCCTTTCATCCCTACGCCTGCCGCATTCACTAAACATATACATTGATAACATTTCTGTCTCTCTTATATCCGGTATTAAATCTAAAAAAAAGCCAAGCGGTTTTGTACTTTGACATGTTGCGTCATCATAAATTTTTTTTATAGAAAATACGCATTGACAATAATATTTAGAATAATCAGAGAATAATTCTTTCTTACTAATTTCAATTTGTCGCTGCCCCCTTATCAATCCTGGTGATGTGTCTCAGCAGACATCGCTACGACAGCTATGTGCTAAATTTTATAAGGTTAATTGGTTATTGGAGTATTTATTGCACGGTGTAATCAATCCAGCTGGCAAATGTCTGAGAGTAAATTTGATATGAGAAGCATCGCTTAATCGAAAAAATTATCCTTCGGAAACGAAATAAAGGTATAGGGTCCTACTATTCGTGCGTTGCACAGTACGAATGACTGTGAGAAGCTGGCTGAGGCCCTATATGGGCTGTTAGCGTCAAACTATCACAATATCTGCAAATGTTTCTGATGCAACGACTAACAAAAGTTTATAGTTTTCCGTGCCAAAGATTTCTTGACCGGAATAGCATGTACGAGTAGACAAAAAATGCAGAATTGTTCGCTTGAATTATAGTCAATTCAATTAAGAAAATCCCAAAAAATAATCCAGTTACGTGTGCAAAACACTGCCATATTCATCATACATCAAATGCTTGTTATTTTTAAAATTAGTGAGATTTTTTCAGTGTTACGGGTATTGTAGAGTAAAAGCAGGTTCTGAACATAATGAAACTTTTTTGGCTGTACATATCTTCCTTCGTAAGAAACTTTCAAAAATCTGTTCACGAGTTCCTCGCCATTTTGAGAAACTAGTCCGTCATGTTGCATTTTTTTTTTTTTCGACTTAGGGAATATTTTACGGATAGCTATAGGCCTTTAAATTGCACAATCAATTCGTACCTTATGGTTCAACTAAAGTGTTCGAATTACTTTACAAAGAAACAAATATTTCGTTTTGTAGAAAAAAGAAGGGGTCCGACATCATATTCGCCAAACTTTTGTAAATCGTTCAGACTTCAAATTAAGGAAACCTCGAAAAGAAGCCTTTTCCTAAAATGAGTTGAAATGCTACAAAGTTTGTTTGGCATATGTCAAATATTTTATTTCCATGTTCTTACATATGACCCTAGGCCACAGTCCCCAGATATGAGGTTTGAAAAAAATTCGTTAAGCCGTTTCAACTGCAGCCAGAGATATAGACAGACGTACAAACAGACCCACTTTGTAGAGTTCTTTAATTGTAGTAATATCAAGATTAATCAAAGTGTCGAGATCGGAAATTTTCACGAAAACAATACTTGCCCTACAGGAGAAAGTAAAAATTACAATATTGCAAAACAGTTTTTCTGCAAAATTGTTCGCAGGGGAATCATCTATCATGTACAACCACAAAACCCTTCATTTACTATCCTAAAGCAAATATTGGTATTCTGACGTTCGCACTCTGCACCCTTTCAAAAGAAACCCACCTGCAATTTAATTTATTTTTCTTTCAAAATCTTCCTTCGTGAAGCTCTGTCTTATGTTATAAGTGTGCAAAGTTTCAGCTTACGACATCGCCTCGTTTCTTCTAGAGGGTGCAACAAGTTACATGCACACAGTACTTGTAAAACACTATTTTCCTTTTATCATATTAGAAGTCTATAAGGCTACAACTTTCTCGATTGTTAAAGATGTATATAATAAAAGCCATATGTGCTATACAAAGTGATGTGTGATTTTGATAATAGCATTGTCTCATAGTTAAATGAAATACATTGTTAATTTATATACATTTATATACTTACTCAGGCAACTGGAATGTAATTGGCTTAGATTTGATAACGATTTTTGAAAAATTTCCAGGTTTGGACTTAGGTAAGTTCTTAACTATAGTGGCGAAATAAGGAAACAAATTAACAAATCCACAGATGGTCAAACTTGTAATCATCTTCTTGTGGCTTGAAACAGATAAGAAATTTCAGAAAAAAACTGAGCCGCATAGACAGACTTTTTTGATTGGATTTTGTGGAAAATATGTACATATGTACATCTTGTTTACACCTACTGTCATCACTTTCGGGGTCGATTTTTATTATCAAAGAATCAGTCCAAAGTCCAATGAGTTTTAATATGCGGTATAATCTTTTAGGGGCTTGAGCTTTTTGGAAGATAATTGTTCATCAGCTGCCACATTTAGAAGCACGTGCCCTCATGATACTGCGATGTTATGATCGCTCACCATCCAACGGAAGAGATTGTTTAAATATTTTTTGTTAATTGAATTATCGCAATCGAACAAGAATGTTATTTCACCAATTAGTTTGAATCCAGCTATTGGACTGACCACATATTCAAAGTCATTATGATCATTCCTTATCACTACGAATGATGGTTAGGTCTAAAGTACTACACCTACGTAAATAAATAGCCGATTGCACCACATATGTGCCTAGTTTCTACATAAATAGATATTTCACACTGTACCACAGTCAACTGAAACAAAATTTCCAAGACACTCGAAATCCTCTACTCTCGCGACCTTTTGACAAGAAATGAATACTTCCGATTGAATCAGATTGAAGGATTGTTACTAGTAACTTATTTAGCTACTTACACATGTTCTATTAATGTCATCTTTTGTGGGCCCTAGGATTATTAGTAAAGCCAAAAATTTTGATTCTGAGGTAGTTTATCTTCAATCGCAACAGGTTTCATTCTGTCACAAAACCAGTGGGACATTTCGGGTGGGTTCATAACTATATGTCATAATCTCCATTGGATCTGGCGGGCTAACTTATTATCTTGATAATAGCCAGCGATTAGTCCGGATTGCTTCCCCTGCGTGCGATGCAGCACACAATTATTTTAAGCGATTTGAAGTTCACATTTATACATATATGTACGTATACATATGTATATCCAATCCATACATTCTGCAGAAAGTTAATGGTGGTAGCTTCAAATTTGAATAATCACTACCTAAATGTATGCACTTTGGATAATTATGTACATACATATGTATGTAACTACGAATGTAAGTCCCTACGACTTCATCTAAAATTGTACTTACAGCATTTACGCGTTACACCACCGATATACATACTCGTATGTATGAACTTTCGAAATCTTTCCGAAAGATATTAAGGCGGCGATCCAAATAACGCTTGCTTTCCAGGCGTTCTGCTGCAAGTTGCACATCGTATTCTATTGATTGAAGTCAAGGAAATACGATGGATAGAAACCAGCAGCCGTACACTTTAATCAAAATTTCGTGGGCAGTATTGCCATCTTACCTACGCCAATGAGTACAAAAAAAAATTGAGTTCAAACAAGAGTTGCTGTTAATTCGTTCCTTAATTTTATCCACGTCAACATAGGTTTTAAAGTTTTTTTTTTCTACAATATGAAAGGTTAAGGCACCGGAAAAAAGTTATAATACTAGTTTTTTTTTTAATTAGTTTCTTGTGTAAAAGCCGTATTCAAAAGTTACACGAATTTAACGAAAATGAGTTAAGGCGAAACTTTGAACATTTTGGAAAACAAATTTTGTATGCATTCGACAATCTTAATTTTCAAGGGTCCGGTACTTATAACACTGTATTGTAATAAAAAGTGGGTACGGAACCCTAATAGTTAGAGTCAGTTGTCACAGTATCATAACTTTTTAACCATTGGACGTAGGAGGTTAAAAATTGGACTAGATTTGAATTTTAATAACCCGCAGACAGATCAGGGGTAAAATAAGTTTGAAACCGAAAAAGTTTTGGGGGTTTTAAAGTAAAAGTAAACAAATATTTCTGTTTGTATAAATACAATATGGGCATCAAAGAGAAGGTGAATAGATTTAAAAAAAAAGAAGTATAGTTTCGTTTTTACTTTATCAGGATTCGGGAAAAATCAAAAAAAATTTGCCAGAAGAGGTATGTCCCCATCCAGAAGTCGTGCATACACACAGATAAACAGACAGAATCATAGTAATGTCAAGTTTGATCAAAATCTCGGGATCAATTTACAGGAATCAAATACTTGTCGTTATAGGTGCAAGTAAAAATTTATGCAGGGTGAATTTTATAAAAATGTCATCTCGCTTTACTCGGTAATAACTTAAGATATGTAAAAAAAAAAAACACTTGTGGTAAAAGTTTTAGGGGTTTAGGACAAGTTCTTTCATATATTTGAATATAACTAGTCGAAAACGCAATAGGAGAGTAATCAACGCTTATGTGAAGACTACTTTCGGAAAATGAACTGTACTATTGGAGTGGCAAACAATTCAAGGGCTGATGCAATTAACATGATTAGCCACAAATCTTTATTGATTATTAAAAATAATATTAAGGCTTTTCATTGCTTCCTGTCAATCAAAGTATAGTATCAGTAATCTACCAACAGCACTTTTTATAAACAGTAAGAAGTTGAATTGACTATAACCCTGTCTTCAGATTTCCCGTCTACTTTCATGAATATAATACAAATTGCTTCGTAAGCGAAACAAAAAAATACATTAATGTTACACTGTGCAATTAGTGTAGTAGTAGCTATCCAATAGTTCATCGACTTCTAGGCAATTCTAAACATTATCGGATTTCTTTAAAATGTTCGCTCTGTGGCTAGTCGACATAATTAGAGTGCAGAATTCGTCCACCTGACGAAAGTCTATAAAGATATTCATTCACAATACGAACAGATATATAAATTGAGTAAAGAGCCCCTAACAACGTTCACTTGATAAGTTCTGCGGACATTTAACATTTCGTCCTTTCAACATTTCTTAATTTTTTTTAGAAATTGAACACAATTTTGTGCCAAATACATATGTATACTTGTCCTAAAATTTGCACATGCATTCTTGGTCTGTCCTTACTTTTTTGGGGGCATATTTTTCGAAGAGCATGAGGTTTTGATTTTTCATGGCTGCCTATTAATGGTGATTAGATTTATCATGACCTGTGAATATAGTCAGTTAATGAAACTAGCTGCTTCCACTATTTTTCTTATCCAAAATTCTCAAAATCTTTTTGACATAAAACATCCAATGTTTTAAATCACCACGAATTCAGAAAGCTTAATAGAATCCTTCACTTCGAACATCTAATTCTGGGTATTATACCTAACTATCTACTGCTCAACATCATTATGTGCCATATTTTAAATCTTTTATCTTTCAGGGTAATGGCCTACAAGGCACAACAAAAAAAGTTGGCAACAAATGAAACAGTCGTCGTTGAAACCGATAAAGGTCCAATCAAAGGAGCCAAGTGGAATTCGCTCTATGATCATACGTACTACAGTTTTGAAAGAATACCCTTCGCCAAGCCACCACTAGAAGAGCTACGCTTTAAAGCTCCCGTCCCAATAGAACCCTGGACCGAAGTTAAGGATTGTACAAGAGTGTGTGAAGTACCACTTCAACAGAATTTCGTATTCAGTGCCTACAAGGGGACCGAGGATTGCCTGTATTTAAATGTTTACACAAAGAACGTAAGAACTTTAAACTAGTCTTGAAAACGCTGTGTCTTCATTTAAACTGCTACTTCCAGCTGAATCCCAAGAAACCTTTGCCGGTTATGGTATACATTTTTGGAGGAGGTTACCAAATTGGTGATGCAAGTCGTGATCTTCATGGCCCAGACTATCTTATGTCGAAGGATATTGTGCTAATTACCATCAACTACAGATTAGGAGCATTTGGTTTGTTGAGCGTATAATCCTTAAGAAAACTTATGTTCTAACAACTTTTTTTTAAGGTTTCTTAAGTTTTAATGACAAAGAATTAAATATTCCCGGCAACGCCGGACTAAAGGATCAGATAATGGGTCTGCAATGGGTAAAAGAGAACTGCGCAAGGTTTGGAGGAGATCCAAATAATATTACTCTATCTGGCGAAAGTGCTGGTGGAGCATCTGTTCACATCCTTATGATGTGTCCAAAAGTTAAAGGACTGTTTCACAAAGCTATTATAACCTCAGGAAGTGTTTTATGTTCATGGGCTTGTCAACCGAATTTAAATTGGGCGTACAGAATGGCCAAAATTCTTGGATATATGGGTGATGAGAAGGAGGCCGATATTTACAAATTCTTATCTAGAGCTAGTGGAGCCAGTATTGTTAAGGCATCAGTTAAAACTCCAACCGTTGAAGAGCTTCGTAATTCAATTCAGTTCGCTTTCGGTCCAACCATAGAGCCATACATCACAGACCAAAGTGTTATTACCGAAGATCCTATGAAAATGCTGAAGAACTCATGGAGTAACGAAATTCCGCTTTTAATTGGAGGAAATTCTTTTGAAGGACTTTATTTTTATCCAGGTAAGTTAACTAATTGTCCTTTAAAGGTCTAGGCTTTTACAGAGATATTTTTTCAGATATTATGGCTGACAGAGATGCAATGGTTAATCCTGATAACTATTTATACCTTGCCCCACAAGAAATTATCACCGACAGAAACAGCCAACAATGTAAGGAGATTAGCTTAAAGCTTCTGAAGGCACATTTTGGTGACAAAAAGTTAACCGCTGAAACCATAATGCAGTTTTTAGATGTAAGTGCTTATTAAATATTGTAAAGGTTTGAAATAACAAAATGTGTCCACTCTTGTAGTATCTCAGCTACAAGGTCTTTTGGCATGCTATTCATCGAACTGTTTTAGCCCGTTTGGAATACAGCTCAAAACCGACTTATCTTTTCCGATTCGACTTCGATTCACCCTTCTACAATCACATTCGTACATTGCGAGTTGGAAACATGTTCCGCGGAGTTAGCCATGCTGATGATGTTGGTTATCTATTCCATAGTATCTACGGTAAGAGACTTCCAGAAGATAGTCCAGAGTACAAAACAATTCATAGAATGGTTGGAGTTTGGACCAGTTTTGTTGAGAAAGGTGACCCCAACTGTGACGCTATAAGCGAAGTGGAATTCAATCCAGTTTCGAAAGAAGACAAAATTCACAAATGTTTGAACATTTCCAATGATGTGGATGTTATAGATTTACCTGAGACCAAAAAGCTGGAAGTTTGGGACAGTGTATATACGCGAGAGCAATTATATTAGTTAGATTTAAGGCTGAAGTTTGTACCAAATAAATATTTCTTAAGTTGTAGCGGTATAGTTTAATAATTAGTTAAAATAAATAGATAAATAAATAAATATATAAATATTTGTTTGTTTTTGAAAATTCTTGTATTGAAAAGAAAGCGAAGAAGTGCAACTTCTACCTTTTACTAAAAAGTAATCATCATAAAAAATTGTTGATAACAGAATTCTAATATCACCTTGCTCGATCAAAATGCCCGTGAATTCAAGAACCTCACATTGTCAGAAAAGCGACCAAGTTAAATGAAGACCTGCAGAAAATCTTACAGTGGGGAAAGCAAACTTTGGTAACTTCAATGTGAAAAAAACCCATAAAGATTATACTTAACTATTGTACCACAGCTTCAAACGGACAACCAAATTATCCAACCCAAGGAAACCATGCGTCTTTCTGGCGTCACATTCATCTCTGGTGTAACATGCTCGGTGTTGGTATTGAATTATAAAAGCGACACAATATTTGCGGTGGCAATAGATTTTGCTCCATCAAAAGCCATTTTTGGGGCTGTTTAAGCAGTAGCGGAAGGTAAAATCATCGAAAAATATTGCAGATCTAGTACGCGAGGGATGCTTCTGCACTAGTGTGGGACTTTAACCCGATCTAAAAAAAAAAAACATCCCGAGGGGATTGACTTTCGTCATTCCGAATAGGATTGCAACTAATCGTTCGATTAATCAGCAATTCATTTTTGAATGATTTGAAAAATAGAAAAAAAAAAATCCGCCGTATAACCTAATTTCTTGGCCTTAGCTAACTCTTACAGATCAAGAGGTTTTACCCGTCTTAGTCCCCTGATTACATTGTCAGTATTTAATAGTTCTGTTATTTCTATGTTAACGTGGTTGAGAAGCCTACTTCTATGCTTTGAGCAGCTTTTTTAACTTCATCTTCAACCATTTCAATATTAAGATCTCTATATAGATCAGGGTTGCGTATGTACTAAGGTGCATTAACTATGTTCCTTAGTACCTTATTTTGGAAGACTTGGATTTTTTGTAAATTTGTTTGGTATGTGCATGCCTACAAGTGGAGTCCATACCGTTTTCAGAACCTGCTTGTGTAGCAATAGCTCATTGTAGTTGGACAGGGATGCCAATAGGCCAATACATTTTACTGTATGGCATGTTCAACTCGTCTCTCTTTTTCTTTACATGAGCTTTCCAACGCAGTTTAGCGTCTGGGATCATGCCTAGATATTTGGCTGTATTTGAGTATTCCACTATATTGTTATTTATGTATATTGGAATGTGTGGTACGTCTTTATATGTAGAATTAATATGGACTGACTTTAGGTCATGTAATCTAATTTGCCACTTTTTAGTCCATTCTGAAATACTGTTTATTGACATTTGGAGCTTTTTTCTTGCTTATTCTACAGTTGCTCCCACAACAAATACAGCACTGTCATCTACAAAAGTTGCTATAGTGGTTTATCCACTTTCAGGCAGCGAATAAGATGTAAAGTGCAGGACCTAATACACTGCCTTGTGGAACGCCTCCTTTAATTTGTCTTAATGTAGAGTACTCTGTTTCTTGTGAAGAATCGATCTGATACACATATATACCTCCAGAATTTTCGAATACTTCGTCGGCAGTTACTTTTGTAATTTGTGGATCAATCCTTTGTGCCATACTTTATCGAAATCTTGTGCTATATCAAGAAATATTGTAGAGCCACATTTTTCTCTTCAAATGCTTTTTCGATTTTTTTTTTGATTTTATTCACATGATCAATTGTAGAGTACTTATTTCTAAATCCAAATTGGTAAATTGGGACTATCGTTTTTTCATTAATTATTTTTCGCAGACGTTTTACCAGCATTTTTTCGAATAACTTGGACAACATTGGTAGTATCAATATTGAGCAATATGAGGTTATTTTGCTAGGTGGTTTGCCTGGTTTTGGTATTATTATTACCTCCTCGACCTTCCACATGCTTGGCACATATCTTAACTTGAATGCAGCATTTATAATCTGCGCTATTTTTTTTTAAAAAACCTTTTCGTGGAAATTGTTTTAAAATTTCCCCTGTAATTAATTCAAACCCTGGTGCCTTTTTTATATTTATGCATTCTTTAATTTCTTTGACAAGTTCATTAGCTGTTACCGGCCGAATTGGTCTATCTTCTTCGCACATTACTTCGATTCCTTGATAACCTTTATCTTCATAAGGTGTGAAGATGCCTTCTAGATACTCTGCAAAAGTGTTTGCTTTCTCTTGGCTGGTTTTTGGACAGTTATCTTCTTTAGTTTTTACTGGTGGAATGTGAGCTATTGGCCTGTTCATTTTCTTTGTTGCCTTCCAGAGCGAGTAGTCGGTACGAGCATCATTTGTAAGACTTAATTTTAATTTTAGTTGGGGCGAAAGCCCCCATTTATTTGGCTTATTACAAGCTACAACTAACTTAAGGCTAAAACTTAAACCTAAATCTTAAAACTAAGACTTAAAGCTAAGGTGAAGGTGTTCGGTTTTGAGGCAGGGAGTGCTGAGTTTAAAATCAAACTGGGTGAGGTTTGAGTTCACTTTTCGCAGCATTTCCCGTATGCTGCGAAGAATGCTGCATTCAAGTTCATTAGATCCACATGGAGTTTACAGAAACTTAATACCACCTGAGTTTCAAACCACACCACTCTGTCTCTTCCTTTCCACAAAAACGCACGTGTTCTAAAAATTAGTATAAGGGTATTCATATCCCCTTTAACACGTGCAAATTATAAAAAAAAAGTGCGGTGGGACGGTAGATAGAAAAGACGAGGGCATCGTAAATTTCGTGGGTTGGTATTGAAGAAAATTGTATTATAAAGAGATGCGCAATTGACAGAGCCTGAAAGAAGTCGATGAATGAAAAGAATGTCTGCAACATCTCTACGTTTCTCTAGAGAACTCAGGTTGATGAGGCGGTCTTGATAGGGAGGCAAGATAAATAGATCGTTCCAAGGAAGACCTCAAAGGGCAAATCGAAGAAATCGACGTTGAACATTCTTGATTTTGGTCACATGAACTTGCTGAAAGGGTGACCACGCTTGACTGGCGTATTTAAGGACGGGGCGCACAAAGGTAATGTAGAGGGATCTGGTCATGTAAGAGTCGAAGAATTTGTTGGACCATCGTTTGACAAAGCCAAGTGATTATGAATTATCTCATCAATATGTGAACGGAAATTTAGTTCCCTATCGTACAATATACTAAGATCGCGGAGAGATTGAACGTTGGATATAGGTTGACCATGGAAAAGGTAAAGGCGCGGAGTTACACGTGGTGCTTACGTGATATGGTAATGGATTGACATCTGGCGATATTGAGCTCTAAGCGATTTTGTAGGCACCAGTTCGAAAAACTATCAAGGTCTTGTTGAAGGAGGCAGTAGTCATGTGGTGAAAAGATGGCTTTGAAAAATTTGATATCATCAGCTTACGGAGAGAGGGAAGAGTGGTTAATAACCCTCTCGACATCGTTTATGGTTAGAATAAAGATGAAGTTTTATGACGAGATATGGGGACATAAAGAGAAATAGAATTAAACATTTCTCTGTAAGAAATTGTGAGGGCTTCGTTTAAGGATAAGTTAGCAAACTCAAAGAAACATCTACTCAGATAGGCATTTATTTTGCGGAAATTAGCTTTATGGAAAACGTAAGAAGTGCGAAATGCAGGAGGTGTAGATTGAAGTGGAGAATTGAGGAAAAGAAAAAGAAGAAGGGGAGGATGAAAGTTATCAATAGTTGATAGAGTTAGGGGACAAAGCGAGACTGAGGAGTTAATGCGATCAGTTGTGAATATAAAGTCTAATTGCCTTCCTATGTAATTTAAGACATTACTAACTTGACATAGACTTGAATCAGTTAGCCGATCTATGAAGAGACATTCCTTAGTGGAGTTGACATTTGAAGCGATGAAAAAGTATTCATCATCGGAAGGACTTCACTGCAGCAGAGGTATATTAAAGTCGCCAAAAATAAGGATGTCATCTAGGGAATCAGATAGGTCGATTATTTGATCAATCGAGTCTATAGCAAGTAAGATTCGATAGATTGATTTGATAGAATATAACAACACATAACGTATATGGAACGGTAAGGAAAAGTTATTTGTATTTTAACAAAGTCGACCTTAGAAGAGGAAGAAATGACAATGAGAGAAGAGTCAAGGTAAAAGTGTAAGGTATGTTTTTAAGGTCTCATTATAAACTCTCTTACAGATTTTCTGATCTTATTACTTAAATTGTTCAGTGTAGTTTTGTCGCTTGGCGCCCTTGTCTGCTGCCAACGTTTTCTAGCATTCCTTTTTTCTGTAATAATTCCACATATTTCACGAGGAAATGAGTTTTGTTTCATATTCTTTGTTGTTTTGGAAGTTACGGCCCATGCAGCTTTTTGTATGTTGAGTGTAAATATTTGCACTGGTTCTTCTAGTTGATCTTCTATTTGAATAGCTGATGATAGTTGGATACTTTCTTCCAACTTCTGTCTGAAGTAGTCTATTAACTAGTCCAGGACTATGTTCTTTTATTATAATATTATTTTATCGCCAAGTGTAAGGAGGAGTAATCTGTTTGAAAATCAGGAGTGGAGTGATCTGTTTGAAAATCAGGCCCTTCTTCTGCATTTATATTATTTTAAGTTATATGATATTGTAACATGCAAGCTACGGCTCGAGTAGATAAAACGATATTCTGTGAAATTTATTTCTTTATTTTCTAGTCTATAGAACAATTCAAGTTCACACTATACTATTCTTCGCAAATTCTTTTCTTACAAGGTCTCTTTCCTCTCAAATCACTTTATCTCCTTTCAATTACTTAATTCACAAATCCAAACTAATTACTTTTTCTTGTTCACTCTCAACTCTCAATTTATCACCAAATTACAACTTCGCCCATTATCACTTTTCCAATCTCTTCGCCACGGTTCTAAACCAACTGTGTCTTTTTGATCGCCATCTGTCCTTATATAGCAGAAGTTTCTGATAGCCAGAAACTTCTAGCAAATTCTTCGACCACTGGAACAAGAGAAATAATTCTTGCAGTTATAATTCCCTTTTATCCCTGATATTATTCGTCTCTTTCGTTGACATGAGCTGTGGAGACTTCGTCCCAGACACGAACCTCGAATGAAAGGACAGTTCGAACCAAAATTCTGCCAGAATGAAAAGTCACTTCGGAATTTGCTGCATAGTCATAGGAGCGTAGTTATTATTATGCTACACTGCCCCCCTCTTAGACGTGTTCGTCCCGAACAAGTGCATCCTCATTTCGGCCATTGTATCGACTCAGTCGGTCCACATGAACCACTTTCATTTTGGCCCTCGGTCCTCGCTGGATGCGGTAGTCAACATCGTTGATGCGGGTTACTATTCTGTAGGGACCTTCCCAGTTCCGCTGTAATTTAGGTGATTTCCCCTTTTGGCGATGGGGATTATACAGCCACACCAGATCTCCTTCCTGGAATCCTGACGTTGTTGCCTTGGCATCATACCTGGTCTTCATGCGGTCGCTCGTCATCTTAATCTGGCTTCTGGTCCTTTGGTGTATGTCCCTAAGCCTTTCCCTAAGGTCCGCCACGTACTCTTCTTCATTTCTGGGCTCATTGGTAGGAGATCCAAATTTCACCTCACTGGGTAAACGAGCTATTCCACCAAATAAGATTTCGAACGGCGTATGTCGAGTAGTGCTATGCACGGCACTTCTATAGGCCATCAAAAACAAGGGAATCTGCCGGTCCCAATCCCGTTGGTAGTCACCTACGACCTTCGAGAGATGTTCGTCCAAAGTCCTATTGAAACGCTCCACCATACCGTCCGACTGTGGATGAAGCGGGGTTGTCCTTGTCTTTTTGATTCCGAGTAGTTGACACATCTCTTGGAAGATTCTTGACTCGAAGTTCCGCCCTTGGTCAGAATGCAATTCCAAGGGCACACCGAATCTGCTAACCCAATTGTAGACGATCTGCTCCGTCACGGTTCTGGCTTCCTGGTTAGGGATCGGAAACGCTTCCGGCCACTTACTGAAGTAGTCCATCACTACGAGTATATACCGATTACCATTGTCGGTTTCCGGAAAGGGCCCTGCGATGTCAATGGCGATTCGTTCGAAAGGTGCTCCCACGTTGTATTGGTGCATCTTACCTCGAGTTTTGATTCTCGGACCCTTGCTAGCTGCACACACGTCGCATTTTCTGCACCAGTCTTCGATATCTTCCTTCGCTTTTAACCAATAAAAACGTTCTCGTACCTTTTCTAGCGTCTTATTCACTCCCAAGTGGCCTCCGGTCGCCCCGCCATGCATTTCCTGTAACACCTCCTTGACCCTCGTCCGCGGTACGACAAGCTGCATTACAAACGACTTTCCGTCGGAGGATTCCCATTTTCTTCTCAGAACACCTTCTTGGACATGGAGGGAGTCCCACTGCGCAAAATATGCCTTTAAGGTCGGGCTTCTGTGAGAGATGTCCTGATGATCCGGTTTCTCCATGTTCTCCTTCCAGGCCAGAATCGGCTCGATATCCGGGTCTTCCTTCTGAGCGTTCCGGATCTCATCTACGCTCCAGCCGGCGATAGGTTCGGCTCTCATTCTTTGGATGGAAACCAGCTCCCGTTCTTCCTGACGCGCACAATGTTTACAATCCGTTCTGCATGGTCTCCGGGACAGTGCATCCGCATTAGAGTGGAGCCTTCCTTTACGATGCTGTATTTCGTAGTCGTAGATTTGCAGCCTTTCGATCCATCTTGCGACCTGACCCTCAGGACTCTTGAACTGTAATAGCCATTTTAAGGCTGCATGGTCTGTGCGAAGAACGAACTTCCTCCCGTAGAGGTATTTGTGAAAATGCTTCGTAGCCAAGATCAAAGCTAGAAGTTCTCTCCTTGTCACGCAGTAGTTCCTTTCTGGCTTAGAGAGCACCTTGCTGAAGTACGCAACCACCTTCTCTTGGCCGTCATGCACCTGGGAGAGTACGGCTCCTACCCCGACATTACTAGCATCTGCATCCACAACGAACGTTTCCCCGGGAGTGGGGTAAGCCAGTATCGGGGCATCGCATAGCCGTTGTTTAAGTGCCTTGAAGCTCTTCTCGCACTCAATTGACCATTTGAATTGTTTTCCCTTTTCCGTCAACTGGTGCAGGTTCTTTGCGATCCCGGCAAAATCCTTCACGAACCGTCTGTAGTAGGTGGCTAGGCCCAGGAAGCTCCTTAGTTGGTGTTTGTCTTTGGGGACTGGCCAGTTTTTCACCGCTTCGACCTTCTCCGGATCGGTTCTCACTCCTTTCGCTGAAATTACGTGTCCCAGGTACTTGACTTCCGCTCTAAACAGGGCGCACTTCTTGGGGTTGAGCTTCAGGTGGGCACTTCGAAGCCTTTGGAACACATCCCTTAGATTGTCTCGGTGTTGCGCAAACGTTTTTCCTACGACGATGACATCATCCAAGTATACCAAACAGGTTTTCCATGTTAACCCTTGCAGGACACATTCCATCAATCGCTCGAAAGTCGCCGGAGCATTGCACAGCCCGAATGGCATTACCGTGAATTGCCATAGCCCATTTCCTGCGGTGAAGGCGGTTTTCTCCCGGTCTTCTGGATGGATCTGTACCTGCCAGTAGCCACTCTTCAGGTCGAGAGTGGAAAACCATCGGGCTCCTGATAGTGTGTCTAGCGTGTCGTCAATCCGTGGCAGAGGGTAGCTGTCTTTCTTGGTGACGTAATTGAGCTGCCGATAGTCCACGCAGAACCGCGTGCTGCCATCTTTCTTCTTAACCAGTACAACCGGTGATGCCCACGGACTTTTGGAACTTTCAATCACACCTTCTTTCTCCATTGCCGTCACCATCTCTGCAACTTCTGTCTGCTTTGCCAATGGAAGGCGCCTAGCAGGCTGACGAATTGGTCTAGTATCACCAGTGTCTATTCGATGTTGTACCAGGTGTGTTCGGCCGTATTCACCGTCCTGTGAGGCAAATACATCAGCGTACTCATTGATAAGATTCTCTGCCATAGTTCGCTGCTCCTGATTCAGCTCACTGGACTGGAGAATCGTCTCTCTCGTTTCCGTTGTCCAAGGTGATGGGAGAGGTTTTGGAGGACCACGTTCAGATATTGTTGCGACGGCGGTAATCGGCGTGCATTTTCCAGTCACCTCCCCTCGCCTTAGTTTGACAGTGTGTGGTCTTGCGTTCAAAACTCTTACTGGAACCATGGTGTTCTTTGGTTCGACTAACGTCTTTCCCACGATGTAGTCTTGAGAATTCTTCTCTGGGTCTGGTTCTACTATGTAGAATCGGTGGCTCCCAAGATCACCTTCCAGTTTCGTCCAAATGATTGTCTCTGAAGACGGCGGCAAAACTTCGTCTTTGCTGATGACTGTCCTGAGAGTTACGGCATTCTCATTTCCGTACACCATCGGAATCTCCACATTTCGATACCTCAGTACTTGCATCCCGATGTCCAAGATTACTTCATTTGCTTTCATGAAGTCTACTCCGATGATGCACTCGTCGCATATATCTGCCACCAGAAACGCATGGGAGAACGTCAGTCCCGCCAGAGTAATCGTAAGACGAACTTCTCCAAATACCTTCGCCATTTCCCCTGTTGCAGTCTTCAGGCAGTAGCTGTTGGTGTTGTGCAGCCAGGAGCTTTTGACGATATCTCTTCTTACAATGGAGGCAGTGGCACCTGTGTCGATGGTGGCTACGCACTTCTTCTCGTTGATTAGTGCCTCCACTGTCAGGCTCTTGTTACCCCGTTTGGTTTGCGAAACTTGAATGGTGGTCCTGGGGGCCTCGATTCCAGTAACCAATTTCTGCCCCGCGAAGTTGGTCCTTACGCATTTCCCGACTGCTGGTTTTGGGAAGTCTGACTGACAGCCAGATGCTTCCTCTCTGCTTCTCCTACTTCCGCAATGTGAACAATTTCCTCGTCTAGGTGCACTTCTGCACTGCCGTTGTAGGTGTCCGGTTTGGTTGCAATTCCAGCAACGGATTTGACTTCCGCGAGCTCTGTCTTCATCCATGACGGCTGTTCTCTGGCATGAGCATTCCACGACGGACATTTCCCTGACACGGTGTAGTATGCGGGCTACGGCTCGAGTAGATAAAACAATTATTCTGAGAAATTATTTCTTTATTTTCTACTCTATAGAACAATTCAAGTTCACACTATACTATTCTTCGCCTTATTCTTTTCTTACAAGGTCTCTTTCCTCTCAAATCACTTTATCTCCTTTCAATTTCTTAATTCACAAATCCAAACTAATTACTTTTTCTTGTTCACTCTCAACTTTCAATTTATCACCAAATTACAACTTCGCCCATTATCACTTTTCTAATCTCTTCGCCACGGTTCTAAACCAACTGTCTTTTTTTTGATCGCCATCTGTCCTTATATAGCAGAAGTTTCTGATAGCCAGAAGCTTCTAGCAAATTCTTCGACCACTGGAACAAGAGAAATAATTATTGCAGTTATAATTCCCTTTTATCCCTGATATTATTCGTCTCTTTCGTTGACATGAGCTGTGGAGACTTCGTCCCAGACACGAACCTCGAATGAAAGGACAGTTTGAACCAAAATTCTGCCAAAATGGAAAGTCACTTCGGAATTTGCTGCATAGACATAGGCGCGTAGTTATTATTATGCTACAATATTTTTAGATATAAAGAAGTCGAAAAGATCTGGGGTTTTATTCATATCTGTTGGCCAGTATCTTATTTAATAGTTTCAAATAGTTCTCTGCTACTAGTATTTGTTAATCTAGATCCCAAATATTTATTCTTGACATTAAAATACCCTCCCGCGATTAATCTATCGTGAAATATGCGGAAAAGACTTTTCTTTTTTCTTTAGTCTATAGCTAGGAGAGCAGTATACTGATGCAACAGATATTTCCCCACTGCTCGTTTTCATACTTATGGAAATTCCTTGGATGGCACGTAATTGGAATTTTGCTTCTAAATGGTGTTCAATTGTATTCTTTATTAACACTGCACCCTACCTTTTGTACAATTATGAGGGTATGGGGAGTGGTATAAATTATATCCGTACAGTTCAAAGTCAGTAGTCAATTTAAAGTGCTTCTCTGAAATAAGACATATGTACATCTATCTGGTTTATATCGAGAGTCACTTGTATCTCGTCCTTTCGATTATCAATACCATTAGCATTCCATTCAAGAATTTTTATTTTATTCATCATGTTTGACTTCTCGGTACAGCTCTTTTGTTGCTGTTCTGTTTCTTTAGCAATGGCATTTTACCTAATATCGTTTTATTGCATTTTTCTATGGAATCAATCCTGATTATGATTTGTTTCATGAGGGAAAACTTAGCTTTGGATGGAATCTTTGCAAGGTATTCGATGAAATTGGCGTTATGATTTGTTACAAATGCAAAAGGCTTTAATCATAGAGCGCTTGATTGTAAAAAGAAAGAAACATGTCCAAAAGGCTTTCAGAAACACAAAACAAATGAATGCGAGAAGGAAGCAAAAAACAAAAGAAAGTAACAAAAAACTTAACTTGAGACTTAACGAAAACTATAAGATGCTTAGTAAATTGTGCCCTGTGTACTTGAATAAACTTGGAGCCAAGAAAAATAAAATCGGTTACTAGCAACCAAAGACAATGAAATGGATATAAATATATATAAATATTCAAGGCTTAAGCAACAACTTTGAAGTATTAGAGATGGCCAGTACCAGTTAATAATTTTATCGGAAACGCATCTTACTGAAAATATCAAAGAAAAAGGAAAAACAAATTAATGGATTCAGTAATATATCATGCCATTCCAATTCAACAAGAACTCGAGGTATTACACTTTATGTAAGAACGAACTGTAATATAACAAATATAATAAGAAAATGATAACGAAATGTGGTTATTGACATGTAAATGTATATCTATGACAACTTGGAAGTATTAGGTCGTTACATATGAAGTTGCCGATTTTTATGTGGAAAGTTAAACAATGCTATTCCAAAAATGAAAAAAGTTTATTCCAAAAAATAATCTCCATTTACATCTGTGACATTTTTTCAACGTTCCACAGAAGCAAAAATTCCTCTTTTGAATAAGTCCTTATCCTTTCGGGCTAAGAAGTCCTGTTTTATGGCATCTGGGATTATCAAATTTCGGAAAAGGTGGTAATCGGTCGGGAATAAGTCTGGAGAGTAAGGCGGATGAGGCAAAACTTCATAACCCAACTCCGTCAGCTCCAAGAAGGTTGACTGTGCGGTATGTGGTCTTGCGTTGTCAAGCAGCAGTATGGGACCATGCCTATTTACCAGTGACGGCTGTTTTTGGAGCAATTTGTTGTGCATTATGTCGAATTCTCTACAGTACAACTCAGCCATTGTGATTGTTTCTCCGCGTTTGAGAAAGGAATAATGGACAACTCCCTCACTCGTCCACCTTACTGTCACCATTACCTTTTTGGGGTGTAAGTCTGCCTTGCCAAGTCCACTGGGAAGCTCACCCACGTCTACCCATTCTCCCGAACTCTTCCGATTATCGTATAGGTTCCACTTTTCGTCGCAGGTGACGATGCGATGCAAAAAAGGATCCATACGGTGTCTGTTGGTCAAAGATATTGCAACCTCCAAACGACGTAGCATATTCGCTGGTGTTGGGACGTGGGGCACCCATCTCTCTAGTTTTTTTTATCTTTCCGATGGTGAAAAGATGGCGACTTATGGTTGCAGTTGACACTTTGAACCTTGTAGCAAGGCTAAGAACAGTCGCAGCTGGATTTTCTTCAACAACTGTTGCAAGTTCTTCATTATTAATGACATTCTCTGGTCTAACCTTTGGCAAATTTTCGAGCGAAAAATCTCCCTCGCTGAACTTGGTAAACCAGTTTCAATCAATTCTCTCACTACACGTACCCAAACCAAAAGCACCGTTAATTTCTCTAGTCGCTGCGGCTGCGTTCATGTTTTTTTTTTTAAATTGAAAAAGGAAAATTGCCTTAAATTTGTTGGTGGAAGCATTTTCTATGTAAGGAAACAAGTCAACTCAATGAGCTAATAGCGTAAATTCATTTTTACCATTAGCAAGATTAAAATGCACTCTTTTCTTAAAAAAATAACTGTATTTTCAATTTCTCTGCACAACTTCACGCCACAACGATCACTTTAGGAATGATCGGTTGGTCGGCAATTTCATATGTAATGACCTAATATTAATAGTGGCAATATATAGATCACCAAAGCTCCGAAAGAAATTTGTGTGCACCGAACAACATGTTAATAGCCGGAGATTTCAATATTGATTGGTGCAAAAACGAGATATATCTCGTAAAAGAAAGATCGAACGAATTCTCAACGATAATTGCTTAACTTAAAAAATGGAAGATTATTCAAGTACAATTGTTACGTCAAACACATTAATTGATTATACCATATACCGAGTACCACAAATATACAAAACACCGAGGTAAGGCCGTATACAAGCTGCAAGATATCAGACCACGAAAGTATAGAAATTAAAATAAAAGGCTTAAATACTAGAAAGATGAATGAGGATTGCGTAGAGATTCTGTGTTAAAGCAAAGAATTATTCACACGAGAACTAAGTACGATGAGTACAACTTACAACGTAATGGACAATATACACGAAATTGCCTAAAAACTTGATATGATTCTTAAAAATACCGCAAACAAATTTATTAGCAAAAAACATTAACATGAACAACTAAGCTAAGAACACTGAAATGTAAAAAAAAAATTAAAAATATAAAATGGCAAGGTTGGTCATTACCATCGAAAGCTGGCAAGAATACAAAATCATAAGAAACTACTATAGGGTTTTTCAATAAGGACATAACAAATTTGTATTTACTAACGACTTAACGTAACTCCATGAAAATAAATCGTTAAATCGCATGAGCGAGGTGGCAATTCGACCAGACCATTTCTCGAGATTATACGGTTACCGAACTTCTCCTTCAATAGATCAATTATTTGACCAGCTATGTGATATGTGACACCATCTAGTTGGAACCACATATCACCGCATCCAATTCTGGCCAAAAATAGTCTTCCAACATGCCACGATAGCGAACTCCATTGACCGTAACATGGCGATCATTTTCATTGACGAAAAAATACGGTCCAAACACACCTCCGGCCTAGTGTCTTTTGAAGCACATGTGGGTTTGTTCCTGTCCAATAATGTATATTTTGCTTATTGACAAAGCCATTAAGCCATAAATGAGTTTCATCGCTGAAGATGATTTTTCGATGAAATTCAGGATTTTCTTTCAAAGTTTCGGCGCTTCCGTTCTTGAGTTAATTTGATCTTGTAAGGTTGTAGGTTCAGATCTTTACGCAAAATTCGCCACAATGTGGATTGAGAGATTTCCAATTCCTGTGAATGGCGTGGAATCGACTGATTTGGCTCATTTTGGACTGAAGCAGTTACGGCTGCGATATTTTCGGTATTTCGACCGGTGCGTTATCTCACTGGCACAGGAGCATTCAATAGTGAATATGTTGATTCGAATTTATCCACTATAGTATTCACAGCCTGTCTGGTGGGACGATTATTACGACCGAAAATTGGAGTAAGCGCTCTTAAATTTCCGACAACTGACTCAGAATTTTGGTAGTAATTTTTAATAATTATCAACCGTTGCTCGTTCGTGAACTTCTCCATGATAAGAACGTAAACCTTCACTGATGTTTTGACATTGACGGATCATAAAAAAGGTTTATGGGTGCGTTTGTATTTAAATACAAAATTGTTATGTCCCTATTGAATGGAAATGATGTTAAAATTTATTTATTTTTTTTTTCTCACGTATGAGTTGAATCGTCGTTGTCAATTTTTCCCCGGCTGTCTTAAGTTTCATTAGAGCCCACATATTTTCTATTGGATTGGCATTCGGTGATTGTGATGGCCAATCCATGGTAAAGATGTCATTTTACTCTTTCTACTGGTTACAGCTTTGAATCATTTTCCTCTTGGAGCTACCAATTCCGATTGTTTGTCCCGTAGAGTTTTTCTGCAAACTTCAACAAGCCAGACTTGTAAAATGTTCAGATCCGATTTGCATTTGCAATTTCTGTAAAGCAGACCAAACGTCCAAATCCTTGTGCCGAGAAGCACCCATAAACGTACACCTTCACGGGATGTTTAACAGTGCGTTGAACAAATTTGACATCATTTTCTGGCTTGCTTCAGCTTCAGTGTGGGATTCTGCTCTAACATTTCGATGATCATCTTGTCTTGCCGTTTTATGGTTGTCCGTTTTGATCCTCTACCTGGTTCATCATCAACGTTTCTAGTTTCTTCGCAGCGGATAGAGCATCTTGTAATGAAGTTTTCTGTAGTTCCCAGGTACTCTGCTGACTTTGTTGCACTCCACTTTGGTCCCTTGGGATGGTGTGTTAGAAGAGTAGCTCTCAGGATTCGAAATGAACCCATACATATGCATATAAGATAACGATATTTTTTAGGTTAGGAAGGGTAGTAATCGTTTACCGTTTTTTATTGAACACACTGTACATATGTATGTACGAGTTATACATATCTCTTGAAAGCGAACATCGCGTTGCAACCGAAATTAATTAATTTCCACGAAAACAAACGTGTAATGTAGAATTAAGTTGCCCGAATAATATGCTTAATTTGTCATTGGTAGCATGCGGGAACTGATTCCCAGAAATTGAATTTCTGTTCATACAGAATTATATATGTACATACCTATATAATGTAAGCACTTTGAGAGTTGAATCATGTTCTGCAAAACAGCTATTTAATGGTTTTACAATTGGCCACAAAGTAAAAGTTAATTGAATTTTTCGGTTGCAATATGCCATTAAAAAATGCATGTGGATAGATTACATCATCGAATTGGTTACAGGACGGTAGATTGCATTTTAATATCTGATCCCGTAGTGTGTGTTTGTAGACTCATATTTTGTGTCTGCAACAAAGCGAACTCGTAGAGATAAATGTGCCAATGGGACTAATTTTTGGTAAATTCTGTTGGAGAATTACGGCTTATATATACCGGGGGCAAAACAAAAACGTCGAATTACGAAAGTAATAAACCGCCCTACAGCTTGTATGAATGTATTAAGAGCTTAATGTCATTTGCAGTTATATACATTCGCTGACCTACATATCTCTCCACTCAGGTAAGGTTACTAACTCTGAGTGAATCATATGAAGGGCATTGAGCTTCCACTCAAACACTTGCGCCAACATAATTACGAGTACTCGTATGTTCTGTTCAATTGTAAATCAATCAGATTCTAAATTTGAATGAAGTTGTTAAATTGTTGCATATATCAAATATTGCTTAGATGTCGATTTTCAACAAGTTTAAGTCATATCTGAGAATTAACTAATTTTCCGAAACTCGATAATAAGTAAAGTACCGTTATACAACTTTTGTTCGAAAAACTTGGTACGCCATCTAGTGAGATTGGTCTAACTCAACCTAAATATGAAATTTAAATGAAATCGTAAGAGGAGTTTTCGAGCAATACGGTTTTTATCACAATCGGCGATTAGTAAAGTACGTTTAATTTTAGGGTTAGAATTAAAATTCAGATTCCGCCTCGAGTTGTGACCCCTCATACCCCAGATATGAAGTTTGAAGTAAATCCATCCGGCTGTTCAGGCTACAGTTCAGCGCACTACATACGCGCAGACAGGACTATAAAAACCCGTCCAGGCGCAAACTCATAAGACGAATGTCGAAAAATGGGAAAAGTCGAGAAGAACAACCAGAAAAAGACTGAAAGCGCGCCCAGATGCTTTAGTGATTATAGCAACGGATGGTCTCTCTTATGCAGAAATATTGCACAAGGTACGGGATATCCCAGATTTCAAAGAGCTCGTCCAAAATGTCAATCAAATCAGGAAGATGTTCAAAGGAGACAGAAATGACCAAGGTTCATGAATCCGAGTAAAAGGTCCTGGGAACGAGAGCGGAATTAAAAACTCTAGCGCACGAGGTACTCATAGAAGTCAAAGATCTGGACGAAATCACAACGAAGGAGGAGATCTGCAAAGCCCTAACAAGCAATTAGATGAACTGTCGAAACTAGTACCATAAAGTCTCTGCGAAAAGCTTACCTGGAGACACAGATAGCGACAGCGAGTTTGCCAGCGGAAATGGTGTGGGTGGTTTACCGAATACGGGGAAAAATCACTCCAACAAAATGCTGTAAATACATGGATTTCGGACACACTGCCACAGCATGTAAAAGTGCGGTGAACTTATCTGATCGGTTACTAGGTGTGGTACAAATGAACACACTGCCAAATCTTGCGTCATAGAGTCAAAATGCCTACTGTGTAGTGGCAATATGGACATAAACAGCAGCCAGTTCACAGGGAGGGGCAAATGCCTAACTTTCCAAAAAGACTTGAGAGAGATGAAAAACGTATTATTAAAATAAAACAGCTCAGTCGCAATTACTGCGAAGCAGCGAACGATCTCCTCATACAGTCTTTAAAATACGTATGGGCAAACATTTACGGCATGCATATTTATAGTTGCTTTGCACCGTCAAGCTTATCGATAGCAGAGTTCGAAGAGCTACTGGACAGACTTATAAATGATGCCTTAGGTCGAAAATCTATGATCATTGCCGATGACTTTAAAGCATGATACTCTGAATGGGGATGCTGAGAAACGAAGAGACATGGAAGAGTCCTACTGGAGGCTTTCACAGCTTTAGATTATCGGCATCACTTCATTAAGTAGCTGCTTGATAGGAAGAACAAAGTGGCACCACTAGTAATGTTAAACATTTTTTGCAGTAGGTTCTCTGGGTTGTCTATTTGTCACATTAATGCTCAAAGTTTAAAAAAAACTTTGGTGAGTTTCAACTGATTTTTGGAGATGGAAATATGCGTATCCGAAACATGGCTCTATCCAACCCTAAATAATGTGGCTATTGCTATCTCTGGCTATAAATTTTATCGAGCTGGTCGTATTGGAAGTAGAGCGGGTGGGGTGGCAATTTTTGTTAAGGAAAATTTGTCAAGTAAACTTATTAAAACATCTAATATCAACGATGACATTGAATACTTGTGAATTTGACAAATGCTTGATTGGTGTCATTTATTGGATAACTAACACAATCGCTGTTACTAATGTCCTTGAGAAAATAGGTTTTGAATATAATCATATAGTAGTCACCGGTGACTTAAATATTAATCTCTAAGACAATAACAACATTCATTTTAGAAACAACTTAATCAGCTTACACTTATCCGCAATGAATACCACCTTACCTACGCATTTCAGTGCTCACAACTCTACCCTTCTGGAGGCTTCCATTGTGAATAGACCCGAGCGAGTAAATTTGTATGGCCAATTTGATGTTCCCGGGTTCTTTAAACATGACCTTATTCTTCTATTTTACCACTAAAGTTTTGATTGCACATCTGAGCCGACTGTTGTTAGCTACAGAGATTTCAAGTCAATTGATCCGAATGCCTTGGCGAGGGATTCTCTCAATGCAAATTGGCATAGTCTATACTTCATGCTATCTATTAATGAGCAGGTTGAAACTTTTACATCAATAATTAACAACTTATTTGAAAGTGATGTTCCTCTCAAAAGTCTTGTCTTGTGCAACCAAAAACATAGCTGGTTCAATCAATACATCGCATCACTTATAAAAGCAAGGGATTTATCGTACAAACGGTGGAAAAAATTCAAACTTCCAATATTTCATGATTACTTTAAGAAGCTTAGAAATAAAGTAAATCAAGAAATTAAGAAGTCCAAAACTAAGTTTTTCTCTTCCAAGCCTGGAGGCAAATTAAAGAACTTGGCATAGGCAAAAGCATTGATCCTGGTGGTTGCGTAGACATTGATATTGACCAGCTAAATACAAAGTTTGCTGCTTCTACTGACCACAACAGACAACTATGTGGAATGGATGACTCGGACTATATAAACCCAATCAAATCGGATGCTGTTGGTTTGAATGGTATGCAACCTAGGTTTTTAAAAATTCTAATTTATCATGTGTTACCTCCTCTGACGTTCATCTTTAATAGAATATTAAATTGCTGCATTTATCCAAAATCTTGGAAAAAGTCAAAGAAAATACCAGTCCTGAGAAGTACAGTCGGTAAGGAGCGAGAGTATCGACCCATTTCGATACTCCCGTTCATGTCTAAAGCACTTGAAAACATCATGAGCTCACAGCTTCATGCGCACTTGTATAATTTCAACTTACTCTCACCATTTCAATCGGGCTTCAGAACATAACATAGTTGCACTACTGCATTATTGAAAATAGTTGAAGATGACATGGATAATGATCATGTGTCTTCTCTGGTGTTACTTGATTCTCATTTTAACCCCGATTCCTCCGCCATAAAAATTATTATAAACTACCTTGAGGATCGTTCACAAGCGGTTTATTCCAATGACAATTTGTCCTCATTCTTAAAAACTGATACTAGCGTTCCCCATGGATCCATTTTAGGGCCGCTGCTGTTTACCATGTTTAATAATGATATACCCACTATTCTCAAACATTGTAAGATACAAATGTATGCTGATGGCGTACAACTTTATTTAAGTTTTCCTCTGGGACTCGTTGAAGATGCTACAGTTCGTATTAATGAAGACCTTCTGACGGTGGTTAAATGGTCACATAAAAACAAGCTGATGCTTAACTCTAAAAAAGTAAAGCGATAAAGATAAGACGTACTAGCTTGGAAAAGTCGTCTCTTCCCAAAGTAGAAATCAATAGAACCATTTTAGATTACGTAGAAAGTGTCAAAAACCTCGGAGTTCAATATCTCACCTGGGAATCCCACGTGACCAATACTATAGGCAAAGTCTATGGAGCTCTGCGTGCCTTAGGTCAAACTGGTAGCTGCCTCCTGCACAAAATAAAAACAACTCTTGTCAAAACACTGTTCCCACACCCAATTTTCTGTGACCTATCATAGATAGCAATCGCTCATGTAAACTCACAGTAGCTTTCAATAGTACTGTACGATATGTTTATAACATCCGTAGGTATGAACATATTTCGGAATATGCTCGTGAATTTCTTCGGATGGAGTTCAAAAATATCTCGATTTTAATGTTCTAACTTTCCTTTTTAATCTTAAGGAATCAAAATCTCTGTCATATCTTTTTCATACTCGTATTCTCCAATTTGCCTCATCTGCGGGAAGTAAATCATTAATTATTCCGCGCTTTAAATATTATACGAATCAGAAACAGTTCTTTATTTACGCTGTAAGACTCTGGAATTCACTTCCAGCCAGTTTAAGGAGATCTTATAGCATCGGTGACTTTAACCTCCTGCCTACCAATACCTGTTTTTTTTTTAGAACTTAATGAAACTTGCAAGGGTCGTTGCTATGGGTTCAAATAATATAGGAAAAATAAAAAAAAAATAAAAATTCTGCCGGAAAATTTGGCTTTTCATTACGTACTTTGTAAAGTACAACGGTACTCAATAAAGTACTGCTACGATTTTTTATGTCGCTAGTTGAGTACATAATAGCAAAAGTGAAATAAAAAAATTGAGAATTCATTTTATTTTATTGGTATCAGAGTCAAATTACATATTGGCACACGGGAATTGATCAACGCTAATATTAGTTCTGTCATATAATTATTGCCCTTAAAACTAAACAAACTAAAACCTTTTAAAAAAAAAACAACTAAATATAAAAAAGTAATGTTCTGTAAGAATGCTTTTTTCTGACATATCAAATCCATGAATATTAGGAAAAATATTTCTTTTAGTGTGAAAAAAGCTCATATTATATCCGATATATAAAAATAAATATCTGTTAAAAATAAAAAATAAAAAATCAACTTGCCTATTGATTGAATTAAATCTATAACAAAAAAACATAAGAAAAATAATTTACTGTTGGAATTCTGTTTTTTTAAATATCAATTTCATGAAAATTGGAAAAACAATTTCTTTTTGGTGTGAAGCATAAATAAATCTGGCACTTTTTGCAATATACGGTTGATTTTTTGTCACAGACATCTCTTCTATAGCGATTTTGTTTAGTACCATATACAGACTGGTGTGCAGCCTTTTGTTGACGTCTCTCCTTTGAAGGTATCGGCACTATCATCACCTTCCTTTTTTTGTGTTTCGGCAAAAGTGTGTTTCTCGGTGTCATTATCAGTCACTAATTTTGTTCACAATTTAAGTTTATATTCACGCAATTGCTCGATGTTTCGCTTCAGCTTTCCTTTCCTAACTTCTGATTCCCTATATTCAGCAGCTAGATCAAAAAGGTGTGCAATGACTCTGACTGATTGTTCATTTTTTTGTTCGATTGCGTGATGGGCAAACAGAGAGCATACGATCGGTAAGATCGACACCACCCATGTTATGATTATATAATTTTATGAATTCAGACCTCTTTACTTTTTCATATAATTTATTAAGTTTCGATCACCTTTCGCAGTCATCGTGGTTTCTGTCGCAGTAGCAGGTGGATTGCATTAATACTGGCTTATTATCTAACCACATTGTCGCAGCAAGTTTGCCGTCATCCCTAATTTTAACTTCAGAAGTCCCCCGTTTTTTCTTTCGAAACTCTTTCTCTTCCGTCATTACACAGTCTCTGGGAATTCGGTTTTTCATTATAGTACCAGTACCATGGACGCCCCGCCGCAGCAGCTCTTCACATAACTTAACAGTTGTGAAATATCGATCAAAGAAAATCAAATGCCCGGGAACCAACGATTCTGTTAAATGCAAAACAGCAGCTTCACTCAAGCCAAATCCTTGACTTTTCAAATGTGGGAAAGTAGAGTCTCCTTGGTACACAATCATATCGCACACATTTCTTGTGGGGTAGCAAGCACAAAAACTTTCAAACCGACAGGATTTGGTTTGTTAGGACAATACTGTCTCATGGGACACCTTCCTGTAAATGGGATTATCATCTCGTCAATGCATACAGATGCAGGCCGATTTTGCTGGAGGCAACCCTTCAAAATTCTATCAAATAGCGGTCGTACCTTCCAAATTTTGTCAATTCTCTTTTCTGCTGTAACATCTTCATCATAAACACATTTTATTGATGTTCTAATAGAGTAAAATATGTTACGAGTCATCGCCTGAGCAATTATTGGAACCCGCTTTTGGGCACTTTTCTGCCCAATACATATCCAACTGAGGGTATTGAAGTGCAGACATAATCATAGTTATGCCCAAATAAACGTTCAATTCTTTTATAGACAACCTTAATGATCTACCTTTTATCAAAACAGAAATCTTATTTGTGCTGTCGACGATTTGGGAGAGGATGTCATCATCTATATATTGACTATAATATTTGTGCCACTCGTAGACGGTTGTCGCTGATACCTTCCTCTACCGTGACGTAATCCTCGTCCTCGACTTATCGTTCTGCCTTTCCTACGTCTTGTTGTTGAGTCTCTCAAGACTAATGAACTGTCAGAGACTGCTGGTGAAGAAGTCGGTAGATCCAAATCTGCCTCATCAGAAGAACAACTACTGCTTTTCGACCCTAATCCACGAATATTTTCAGGGAAAATATACATAGGATCCTCAACACAATCGTCACTGGAAAAATCCACTTCGGATTCATCCAAAGCCGCAGTTATTTCATTTTGTGACAGTACTGAAATCGAGAAAGTTAAACTCAATTGAAAACCGAAGTACTGTATGAAGGACATTAAAAAAACGAAAAAAATGAGGCTCCCAACCGTTGTACTTTAAAAAGGACAGGATTTTCAAGGTTTCGTATGTTTTTCATAAACTAATTGCAATACTTAATCGTTCTTTATATTCTTTTTAAAATACAAGCAAAATAACACTGAATCTATGTACAGTACGGTGGAAGGTAGGAGGCGACTTAGCGAGCATCTAAGCATATAAATGTGCAGACATTGAACTTTTATTTTTCTTTCTTTCCCTGATTTTTAAAGCTATTTTGATTTCACAAAAGGATACTAAAAATCGTTAATTAATTTTTTTTTATTATTATTATATTACAATTTAGTTTTAGGACTAATGAGCAATTTGATAATCAAGTTATAGAAAATTAAAATTTGAAAAAGGATATAAGATACTATAATATAACATATAATTTAGATTCACCTTTTCTTTTTCCTCTTCGTGTAATCTTTAAGTAATAATTAATATAGTAATAACTTTGAATTTTGCATATAAATATGAATACGATAACAATGACTTAATAACATTAATAATACTCAAGGCATAAGTGGGATTTAGGCCACTCAAGGCGGTGGGGGTTTTATTCATTCCGAGCGCCCCTTGTCGCTCGTTTTTGTCGCCTTTCGTATTATCTACGTATTATTTAAATTTACATGCCTTTATCTACCCAATTCAAGAGGTTTACGCCTTCTTAATCTTCTGACCAAGTAATTCTGGTTTGCAAGTAGTAGGGCCTCAGGGTTTAGGTGCTCTCGTAGCCGTTTCTCGTGTCTTCTTGCTGCGTTTTTAATTTCATTTTGCACCAACTCCACATTAAGATCCCTGTGGAGGTCGCTGTTTCTTATATACCAGGGAGCGCCTACATCGTTCTTGCGTACTTTGTTTTGAAATCGCTGAATGATGTCGATATTACTTTGTTTGGTGTTGCATCCCATAGGTCCATATTGGTTTTAACATTTGCTTGTAAAGCAAGAGCTTGTTGTATATTGATAGTTGGGAATGTAGCCCCATAAGCCAATACATTTTTTTATGTCGAATGTCTAGTTCTTCTCTTTTCTTTTTAACGTGGGCTTTCCATCTGAGCTTGGCGTCTAATGTCATGCCGAGGTACTTCGCCATATTTCCATAAGGAACTTCTCTACCATTAATTTAAACTGGCATATGATTTATCTTTTTGTTTGTAAAGTCGACATGTACTGACTTTAATTCATTTAATTTGATTCTCCAGGTTGTCGTCCATTTGCTTATTTTTGAGATTGCAGTTTAACGACTGAATCTGCATTCGTGTTTGCAACTGCCATTACGGCTGTGTCGTCGACTAATGTTGCCATGATATTGCTGTTTAAATATGGGATGTCTGAAGTATACAATAGGTATAAAACTGGTCCTAATACGCTACCTTGAGGAACACCAGCTTGTATTTCTTTCAGTTCAGAATACGCGTTTTCATGTTTAATTCTGTAGTATCTATTAGAGATATACGAATCCAATATTGTAGAATATTGCCCTGGCAAGCTTTTTTTTTTGTGTCCCGGAATTAGATTTTTTCTTTTAATAATACTATTTAGTCTTTTCACCAGTATTTTTTCAAAAATGTTTGATATAATAGGCAGCAAGGATATCGGTCTATAAGAGGATGGCTCGTGTGGTGATTTCCATGGCTTTGCTATCATTATAACTTCTGTAATTTTTCAGAGTTGTGGGACATCCTTCAATCTAAAAGAAGCGTTTATTATGTTTCTTAGTTTAATGTAGGCTTTTTGAGGAAGTTATTTAAGAATTTCTCCAGTTATTAGATCGAACCCAGGAGCTTTTTTCGGTTTAATATTTTTTATTATGCTTTTTACCTCGGTTGTTCTAAGTCCATGTCCAATACGTTATCATTTTCAACTGAGTTCGGTTTAAATATACCTTCAAGATATTCAGCAAATGCATTTGCCTTTTTTTAATTAATTATTAAATTTTTAAATTTTAATTTTCTCAAATGTATGTATATATATAAATATTTCTTCTCCCTTATTTTCTTTTTTTTTATAATATGTATTCTTAACTTTGTCGATTTTTTTTTTTTTAAATAATTATTATTAACTTACGTGTAAGCGTTATAGTTTTAAATAAATAATAATAAATAATAATTACTGGTGGAATGAAGAAATTGCACATTGTGCCAAGTGCCATCGAGTGAGAGGGGAACTAAAAACAGCCCCATACTCAAGAGCAAACGGAAGTGTTTCGCCAAATTGTATAGAAATTCTTAGGCAAAGCCTTCAAAATCATCATGAAAAAAGTGAAAGAGTGGCAGCCATAGATTTCCACCCGCCCACAGTTCTTACTCGTACACAACATCGTTGTCGGACTATTCCCCTATCAATAGGAGAACGCATTCTCAAATAATCCCACAGTGGAAACACCAACAATCCAAGAAGTCATCGCAGAGGAAACACTTGAGATCTGTAATAAAATTGGAGATAAAAAAGCACCTGGACCAGATGGTATTCCAAACATAGCACTCAAGACAGCAATAAAAGCAATCCCAGACATGTTCATTGCGAGTAACATGTACAACTCACGGTGAGAACGACAAAACCTAGTGCTTTTTCCCAAAGGTAACAAACCACCAGATGAAGCATCATTGCCGTCCATTACGTAGATAATCCTATATGCCGCACCGATTTGGCAATTAAATAGTCGAAGCCATGGCAATTAAAACATACAAATCACATATCACACCAGTGCACCGAGGATATACGAGGGCAAGGTGAAAAGTTCTCGGGATGACAATGAAAGACTGCGATTTTCAGTTAAAAAATGAATTTATTTTTCTACATAATCTCCCTTGACTTCAACACACTTGGTCCAGCGTTTTTCCAACATCAGTATTCCTTTTCGGAAGTGAGAGTCTGGAAGGCTGTGAAAATATTCATCTACGGCCCTCTCAACTTCTGTATTGGATGCGAAGCTCTTCACAGAAACAAATTTCTTCAAGTTTGGGAACAGATGGAAGTCTGAGAGTGCCAAATCAGGTGAATAGGGGAGATGACCGAGCAAATTGTACCCCAAATCCCGCAGTTTTCCCATCGCCAACGCACACTTGTGTATAAGTTCATTGTCCTGGTGAAAGATAATTCTTTTCTTCTTCAAGCCAGGCCTCTTCTCGCGAATTTTGGCATTCAGCTGGTCAAGAAGGTTGGAGTAAAATTCGCCTGTAATTGTTCTACCTTTCTCAAGGTAATCAATTAACAGGATCCCTTTCGCATCCCAAAACACACTGGTCATGACCTTTCCGGCAGATGCGATCGACTTCGCTTTCTTTCCCGCTGAACCACTGGCTTCCACCCACTGCTTCGACTGCTGTTTCGTTTCTGGCGTGTAGTGGTGGACCCATGTCTTACCCATGGTGACAAATCGCCCCACAAAATCGGTCGGATTGAATCGTTTGCGCATTTGCTTTTGATCGGCATTCAGCAAATGCGGCACCCATCTTGCGCAGAGCTTTCGCATCCCTAAGTTTTTGTGCAAGATGTTTCGCACCCTCTCTTCCGATATACACAGCTATTTCACTCACCTTCACTCACCTATCGTCCAACACGATATCATGCACTTTTTCGATGGTTTCGGATCTGGTTGCGGTTTTAAGCCATCCTTCACGTGGGTCATCTTCGAGGGACTTGCGACCATGTTTAAATTCAGCTGCCCACTTTTTAAGGGTTGACATGGAAGGAGCAGAGTCCCCCTAAATTTAAATTAATTTCCTTAGGGGTTAACCCCTCGAAAACGAAGAATTTTATCATCGCACGATATTCAAGTTTATAAATTTTAACAAAAAACACGCAAGACGTCTACTGCAAAAATTCGTGTAAAGATACTACTTGAGAGAACAAGTTGAAACTTGTCATACGAACTAATGAGAAGTGCGCCCAAGCAGGAAACATAAATTTTTGCTGATTGGAACGCTATGCGTCAGGCCGAGAACTTTTCACCTTGCCCTCGTATGTACATTAAGAGCTACATAGCTCCACATTTCGCACTACTTCTACCGATGCAACTTGCGTGGTAGTGAAAATGCTCCCAATAGATATTCTGGTAGTAGAATAAATACTTCATTACTGCGCAAGAGGGGAAAGAAATGAGGCTAGCGGAAACCGGCTATACAGAACAGAACGCAAGAAGGCTTGAATGCTTTTGAGAAAGGCACGTGGACTCATAGACCAAATCCAATGGAGAACTTGATTTTTAGTTAACGCAGTTCCTAACAGGCCATGGATGTATTTATTTAAGTATAAACCCGATAATAGCCTCTACTATCCGCGTTGCCTGACTGCATATAAAATGAAGAACACGTGCTTTTTCAATGCCCAAGATTCGAAAGGAATGTACAAACCTTACCTAAGGGCATTTTAACAGGTGTTCAAAGGGTATTCATGCGCAATACATGAAGCCAAGCGCTGTCAGAGTATCCTCCGTTTGCCAACGCCTCATATCACCTGCACCTCCAAGTGGTTAACCCTAGGTGCCAGGGTTGTCGTCTGCCACGACTTGTCCACATGTGACGGCTCTTGGCCTCGGTCAGCATTCGGCGGCGCGTGTGAACCAAGTTGGCGTCTGCCAAGCGCCCGGATAGCAATTGAGATGGTGACCACTCGGTGCGTAAGTTAGAAAGTAGAATTTCTTATTATTTATTTTATTTAAACCAAAAAACAACTTTCCGTTTGCAACAACTTTATTATTTATTTTATTTAAATTAAACAACAACTTTCTGTTTGCCACAACTTTATTCTTTGACGACCGCCCAATAACTCATCTTTTAATTTTATTTAATACTATCTCATGCACCGCTTGGTCATAGCTGCCATTTCAGTGTCTTCCCACACAAGTTATAAATACCCCATTGCAACCCAAGTTACTCAGACAGAATTTGCAGAAGCACGAATGTATCGTCGGAGAGTTGCTGAACTTTGAAAATGGGTTTATCTGCAACTTGAGTCACCTCATTATGAGCATTCATAACTCGTGCGGCAACGAGTGCTCACCACCCTGATTGTAGTTCTTGTAGGTTAAGTAGCTAGCTTAGGTAGGTTAATTAGCTTAGGTAGCTTATAAGAGTTTTATATAAAACAAAAATAAAAATTGAAACCAAGTTCTTTCTTTTCTATATATTTTCTTGGTAAATAATAATTTGTAAGATTAGTTTATAGAATAGTTTTTAGGCCGAAAGGCAATAGTTATACGGATGTAGTTAAGTTTAGAACGCCCGCATAAGGACCAGTAAGCTAGAATAAGAAACCTGTTAATTTTTTAAATCAGATTTAATAATTTTTGACTAGTATGTTTAATGAACATAATAAAAAAGAAATGAATTAAAAAAAAATTAGTACAACAGTACAAACTCTTTCTAGTTAAAAAAACGGCTGAAAAAAGAAACGAACTTAATATTTCTCGCAGTATACTGTGCACATATGTATCTATGCATATGTATATAATATATGAATGTTGAAATTCGTTTTCTAAAATTTATTTGAAAAATTATTTATTATTTTACTCCAAATTTCAATCTTCTTATAATAATAAAAAACCGATCCCATCGTTATAACAGGCCGGCATTAAGCCAACCATTGTTCCCTTTCCCACACACCGGTTTTTTGCTGTTGAAGTTTTACCTCAGTCCCACCTTCATACATATTTTTATTTTTTTCTTTAAATCATTATTCTCAAAATAAACAATATCAGTATATTACGTATATTACAATTCTAAGTCTTACAATAAGTAAGGAGAATAGTTAGAGACATTTAATATTTAAATATACCCAGCGATAAATGTTACATTAATAAATTTATTTCAGCGTGGGGTGAACAATAATTCATATGTACGGTATGTATTATATATGTAAATTTGTAAAAATTAGATTAGAAAAAAAAAGATGAAAGAAAATGACAAACAGAAAGTACATTGATAACAATTTTATGATCATAGGTATATTTTTAAAGTTAGTTTAGGTGATGAAGCGCAACAAAATTTCACTTTCATTATGATTAGCAATTACAAGTCACAATTTTACTTTGCATTTAAAGTTCTGATGATTGGTATGATGTCTGGAAGTGTATTAAATAATTTGCAAAGATACAATTGAGTAGAAGTTTCTTAAGCTTGAAGTGCGAAAAGTTGGAATGCTAACCAGGGAACTAGTATTGCTTCATCTTTAATAAAACAAATTTTGAGGACTTCGAAATAGTACAAATGTCGTACCGGCACGGCAGAATTTTCAGCTTATTAAATAGCACAATTATTTTTCTTATCACGTATTTTTGTATTATAAAACAGTTAGTTTTTTATCTTATTAGTTTAAGTACGACCCCAGCAGCTAATACCATATTGCAATCTGGAGTGGAAGATCCCAAAATAAATATTTTTTAAAATAGAGCAGCAGAGCAGTACTTTCTAAGGTGTTAAAATCTTCGCAGAGTGGATAGCAAATATTGCTTCAAAATAGAAATGTGATCGAATCAACTCAAATTTTAATCAATTACGACACCTAAGTACTTACAGTTCTTAACTATTTAAATTTTGAAGCAATTAGCATTACAGTCAATATTTTGATTGCATAAAATATTACAACCACATTCAAACAGGTTAGATCTGCGGCAACTAGCTGCATGGAATGTTAATTTCCGGGGACTCTTTAGCGGTAAGGATGAAATATATGAGCTTAGTTTTACTGCTTACTATTAACTTGTGTTGGGCAAACCAGAGTCTTAACAAATAGACATCATGGTTAATTGCAGCAACTAGGTTAAAGAGATTATTTGCGCCATACGCAAACACAAAGTCATCAGCAAAAGCCTTAAGATTGCCGACAAATGGAAGACTGAAGATTGAGTTAACATTTATTAAGAAGAATAAGGGATCAAAGCACTGACGGAATATACCCAGCTATGCTGAAACAGGGTATTAGTCAGTTGCTCCCAACTCTGAAGAGAATTTTCACTGCTGGCTTGGCACTGGCATATATATCAACCCCCTGGCGAACAGTTAGAGTAGCTTTCATACCGAAAATCGGCAGAGATGACTACATGTGCAAAGTTGATTTGAGGGTACATCCACTGTCAGAGATGCAACATGCCTATCAACGCGGAAAATCCTGCGAGACTGCTCTTCAAAATCTAGTCAGCAGAATAGAATGTGCGCTTGACAGGAAAGAATACGCGATAGGCGTTTTCATAGACATTGAGGGTGCCTTTGACAATGCGACTTTTGGCAGCATTTGTAACTCCGCCAGAAGTCACGGCGTAGAAGAATCACTAGTGTTGTGGATCAAAGCAATGCTGGTGAACAGAACATTGACTGTAGATGCAGATTGTGGCCGGCGTGCCATGGCAGCTGTAAATAGGGGCTGCCCACAAGGCGGTGTTCTGTCTCCACTTCTTTGGTGCGCGCTGGTTGACTCCCTGTTGAACACACTCAATAGTTCTAACGTCTACGCTCAAGCATATGCAGATGATGTCGCCGTTCTATCTGTCGGATCGTGCCTAGCGACTATTTGCTCTAAGGTGCAGATGGCCCTAAACCCAATCGACGATTGGTGCGCTAGGAATGGGCTTTCAGTTAATCCTCTCAAAACCAAGGTGGTTCTCTTTACAAAAAGAGGAAATTGACTGGTCTGAATCAGCCAGTGCTAAAAGGCGTCACTATCGAATTCCCCAAGGAAGCCAAATATTTAGGAGTAATCTTAGATAGCAAGCTTCTTTGGACGAAACATGTCGAGTTGAAAACTTCCAAAGCTCTGTCAGTCTTTCGGCAATGCAAAGGTGTTTTCGGCAAGACATGGGGCTTGTCTCAAAGGAAAGTCCTTTGGATCTACATGGCAATGATAAGACCCTTCCTCTCATATGCGTCAGTTGTTTGGTGGAATAAGCTCTCACGTAAATACGTTACTGCTGCTTTCGCCAAACTCCAAAAAACGGTCTGTCTCGGCTGCTTGGGAGCTTTCCCCAGTACAAATGGCTCTGCTCTGGACGCCTTGAGAAGTATCTGCGTCTAGAGTGATAGTCATGGTGCGCTTAAGGCCTTGCTCAATCCTTTAACCACTTCCAAAATAGTTCGAGAATACAAAACATCCTTGAATTCGGTCGGAAGGCTGAACTCTCTGAATCTTGTTTGGGTCCCAGGACACAAAGGGATAACGGGAAATGAGATCTCTGACGAGCTTGCTAAACAAGGCTCAGAAGAGAATTTCTCTGGACCTGAACCCACGTTGGGTTTGCCAGCGTCCTCGGTTAGGGCTTCCATTGACCACTGGGTTTTCGGTAAACACAATCGAAGGTGGCATGACTCGTCAGGAAGTAGGCAGACTAAACGAATGGTCCCCGTCGTCTGTAAGAAATCCGCGGCTTTCTTGCTATCTCTTAGCAGAAAAGACTGCAGACAACTTACTGGTGCTCTTACGGGCCACTTCGCCTTTGCTAAGCACCTCCATGTACTAGGTTTGAGCGCTACCCCTGTCTGCTACTCCTGTGGAGAGGGCGATGACACTGCGGAACACTTCCTATGTGATTGTCATGGCTTTGCTCGGATCAGGTGGCAGATTTTCGGTGCTGATGTGGTGAGTGCTGATGATCTAAGCTCTTCATCACTGAAGCGACTACTCGTCTTTTTATAAAAGACGAAAATAAAACACATTAAAATGGGGTTCTCTGTCTTGTTGTACAATGGACCTGTTGTCTGAGTTCTCCAGTAGGGTGTACCCTCTCCGACAAAAAAAAGGGGATTGTGGAACGCCGAGATTGATAATCTTGGATCCATTAAGAATGTTCCCAATTTCTACTTTTTGCATTCTGTTCTCAAGATAAGATGCAAACCAATCTACGATAAAGCCTCGAAATACTACACAGTACAATTTCTCGAAAAGAATTTCGTGATCTACCATATCGAAGGCTTTGCTTATGTCTACAAAAAGTATAGCACAGCATTTTTTGACGCTTGTAGATACATTGAGAAAAATCCAAAAGAGCATCTTCGGTGGAATGGTTTTCTCTAAAACAAAATTGATTTTCTCTAAAAAAAAGTTAATCTTAGTGAGAAATTTCAAAACTCGGTATTTTATAGCTTTCTTAAAAATGTTTGATATAGCAGAGAGTAGGAAAATCGGTCCGTAATACATTTTTTTCTTTTCTATTACCCTTTTTGAAGCGTAAGAAGCGTAAGCATCTCTATCCCTATTTGGGAATAAAGAATATAGTACAAATCGGTATTTTTTTAATTGAACAAGATCGAAGAACATTCAACAAATAGGAATCACATTGGTTCATTTCAGGAAAGGTACGTTGAAGTATATGGAAAGGTTATACTTCTAACTCTCAATTCAGAATGTCGATTTATTAGAAATGTCACTTATAGCTAGGTACAATACAAATATACTGGTACAGTAATAAACAAAGTTACTGGTACATTAACATTAGAAATTCAATGAAGGGTGAGGTTACAACACACGTGAAAATTCTTAAATTGAAAAGGTGAGCCAAAATATCTACCACATTTAAGGCGATTGTTTTAAAGATGGAATTAGAAATTTCATCTTCTCCACAAGAATTACGAGTTTTTTATAGTATTGATTGTTTTTAATATCTCAAATCCTGAAATAGGCTTGAAACGATGCTGTTTCTGCAAACCGTGCTTTCTAGAAGTTGTGTCGCTGAGTAACCGCTACAAGACACTAAAAAATCACAAGAAGAAGACGTCTTTACTACTGAGGCAAAGTATTGATTGAACTCGTTTGCAACAACTACAGGATCTGAAATGTTAACGTTATAATTTTTAAGTGTAATGGATTCAATATGGTTTTTAGTTTTCCGATTAAGCATGCAGTTTACATCTTCACATTCCTTTTTTTAAGGTTCGCTTGTGCACTTTTTAATTTGTTTTCAAAATGTCAGTTACGACATATATTAATTTCTTTATTAATTTTTTGACACAAATGGCTGCGACGACTTTTTAAAACAAGGTTAAGTGGATGTTTGCAGGTTTTATTACGAATTTTATGTTTCGGTTTGATTTGTTTAAGATGTGAGTCATTCATCCAGGATTTTGGTTTGGCTACAGATTTACTTTGCTCTATGGAAACGCTACAGCTATTAATGTGTTTTTTTTTAGGTTTTTAAAAATATTTCATATGCCAGGGAACCATTATCTTCTGCATATGCATCATCCCAGTTTTCTCTTAATAGTCATTTACTCGTAATAGGCTGTAACTAATTCTAGTTATTTTTTTTTGTAATACTGTTAGGAATATTTGTGTTTTTAAAGCTACTAAAAACTAGGCCTGTTACCTTAAAGGAGTGACCAAATACATGGTCAAGACAAGTATTTGAGATTGGTCTAATTGGTTCATCATAGTTAGGAATTTTGTAGTCTTCCTTTTCAAAAGAGTAAATCCAAATCTCTGACACAAATATCACTAAGAAAACAGGTTTTTCATCGTTACAATTGGAAAAGCAAATATTAAAATGACAACTATTAAACTAGGCTTCAATTTCTTCAAATGATCTTATTATAACAACTTTAGTATTGTCAACCTATCTCAACAAAATATTTCAGTTAAGTATTTACTTTTTTTTTCTAATTTAACTTTCTTTACCGCCATGAACAGGGCCCTAGTGTATTTAGTAAAATAATCATTAATAAATAAACTCTTACTACTTCCATCACCACACAACGATGTATTACGTTTTCTTTGCTGATCGCAAGCTTCTCATAATCTTCTGCTTTACATCGATCGACGACAGGTGAACGTATAAAATATTACTTTTTGTCAGATTAGCTGATTTTCGCTTTATGTAACATTTTGCTATTTCATCAGCAGATACAGAGACATTCAATGCAAATATTTGTTGTACATTCTCTACTCTACATACTCTACAGCGCGGACAAGGGCTCGCTTCAAAGACTCAATATTTCGGTGATGAGTAGAGCAGGCCATTCCTTCTAAAATGGACCATAACTTGTAATCCAAAGGGTTGAGGTCCGGAATACCAGCTGGCCAATCAGACGATGATATGAAGTGGGATACATTTCTTTTAGCCACTCTTGAGTGGTTTTCGCCTTGTGGGCTGGAGCAGAGTCTTATTGGAAAGTCCAGTGCTTGTTTGTGAACATTGTCGAAAGTCTTGACTCCTTTTTAACAAAAATGGAGGTTGGTTATGCCATCGTAGCTCACCCCCCACCATACCATTGCATTTGCGGGGTGGTGGCGTCTTTCAACCCTTGGAATAAGTTCTAAAGCTTCTTTTGATGTCCCAGCATACACTTGATCAATTTGTTTATTAAAAGTTTCTTCGATGGTAAATATTTTCTCGCCGGTGAACAGAATTTGTGTGTGAGCACTTTTAGCGTACCGCCTTAAGAGAACTTTTGATTTTTGTTTACGTTTGTGCTTCAATGCGACTGTTAGCAGGTGCCCAGTGTCTCTTTTGTAGGCACTAAGTCCCAAGTCTTCTTTGATGATGCGAGACATGGCTTTTTGCGAAATGTTCATTTCCCGCGACAAGATCTTCTGCTTTCTCAGTGGTTTGCGTCTGATTCGAGCCTGCATGGCTTTGATGGCTCCCGAAGTCTTCACAGTGCATGGATAGTCGGATCTTTGACGGCTACGTACTCCCCCAGTATCCTCGAATAATTTAATAGTACGATAATCAAAACAGCGAGTTATTCCAAGCGGTCGCAAGGTCCGAAAGATATCACCTTTTGCCATATTACACTTGTATAAGCCGATCACAACGCGACGATTTTCGATGTCACCCCATTCCATGATTGTAAACGACTAAAAACAAAAATCTTTTCTACGGCAAAGAAGCATAAAAGCAACAGCTTAAATAACTCTTAACACAAAAAGAGTGCAACTAATACTTTATTTAAAATCAATATTTATGACTAGACAAGGTATTACCCTCGTGTACACCAACTATTTCTATCACTTTCTTCATCTATTTCTGCTCATTCCAGTTCAATTTGCTCTCCAGGGTAGAGATTCTGGATCTAAGTGATGCATTTTCTTCTTTCAACTGCTGAATTGACTTTGGCATCGTCAAAAATATCAACACGAATAGCATAAAAATTAAATCTTCCTTTGATCTTCCATCAGATCATTCTCCTATACTCGTAATAATAGAATACTCGACTCACTTCGAGAGAATAACAAAATCTGCTAAACTGTACAATTCTAAAACTGACTGGGATACTTAAAAAACTCAAACGAAAATTAAGAGAGGTCCAGGAAACTAACCTGGCGAAATATTTAAAAAATCTTACCTCAACATCTGAGACAAATTATTCATTATGGAAGGCTACTAGACACACTGCAAATAAGACAAAACATTTCCCACCACTCAAGAAACCGGACAACACGTAATTTCCAAAATATTTAAAAAACTACAGAATAGACTCCGGCCAATATTGACACAATCTAATGCAATTCCCAGTCATCAATTCGGGTTTAGAAGACATCAGTTAACTATTTAGCAAATACACAGAGTGACAAACAAAATATCAGCATCCATTAACAAAAAATAAATTTGTGTAGCGGTTTACCTGGAAGTTGCGAAAGCCTTTGACTCGGTCTGGCATAAAGGACTTTTACACAAACTTAGCAAAATCATTCCAAAAGATTACTTTTTGCTACTAAAAAGTTATCTAAAAGATCGATGTTTTTATGTAAGGTATGATGACAAATGCTCCCAAATTCACCCAATTAATGCAGGAGTATATTTCCAACCAAGACATCTATCGCGACCTGCAGATCAATACTGTCGACAATGAAATACAAAAAAATCAGCACAAGATTCATTGGAAAAATTCCGGCATATTCCAACAGCGAAGTTAATACCCTACTCGTCCAAGAAACCTCAAGAACAAGAAGGCTTACACGTAAAAGACCTACCGACCTAATTTTCCAGTAGTAATATGTCCACATCTCTCAACATATGTTCTTAAAATTGCTATCCGTTTATAAAAATATTACTTGTTATTCTTTAAATGTAAATACATGTTATGTAATTTCACTATATGAAAATTCACGTTATGCAAATTGTATTACAGTCGAACTTCCCTATAACGAACTTGTATACAACGAAGCTTTCAAGCTTTCAACGAATTTTTTTCAAGTACGCAGCTTTTTCATTCTACTTTTAGTGTGTTTTGATCTCCTTATAACGAATTTCCGTACAGCGAATTTTTCTCTACAACGAACAAATTTTGTAGCTGGAAATCGAACTCTCATGCGTTTTTGTCTCCATATAACGAATTTTTCAAATAATTTTCTGTTTCGCACATTAATAAAACTTTGTACCGAGAAAAAAGTAAGACATAAAGACATAATTAGGGGATTCCCCAAAAGTTGAAATAACAACAGAAAAAAAGAAAAAAGTCTAATCAATTTTGGCAGCAGTTGCCTGTGTTCAGTGAACAAATTGAGAATGTCGCAGCGAAGTAGCATTTCTCTTGAGAAAAAGTTATTGATAATTAATAAAGTTGAAGAAGTAACAAAAAAAAAAGATATTGCTAAGCAGTTTGGAATTCCTCCCAGCAGCTTATCAACAATTTTTTTTTTTTTAAAAAAATGTAGAAGACGAAGAATTAAGCACTAAACGTAAAAGGCTTCGAACCTGTCTTTTTGAGAATATTGATGAAGCAATGCTGAAATGGGTAACCACCGCACGTGGTAAGAATCTTCCTATGTCTGGACCATTAATGAGGCAAAAAGCCAAAGAGTTCGTTATTGCAATGGGACACGAAGAGTTTGAAGCGAGTGCAGGAGGGTTGGATAAATTCAAAAAACGGCACGGTATTGTTCAAAAAACCTTATGTGGAGAAAGTGCTGATGTCAACATACAAGATCGTGATAAATGGGTAATGAACGTTTTGCCGAGATTGCTACAAAACCATAATGAAAACGACATCTTTAATGCCGATGAGACTGGTTTGTTTTTCAAATGTTTACCAAATAAAACACTTGCATTTAAAAATGAGCAATGCTTTGGTGGAAAACAGAGCAAAGAGAGAATAACTGTCATGGTAGCAAGCAATATGACTGGGTCGGAGAAGCTTAAATTGCTTGTTATAGGAAAGGCCAAAAATCCACGTTGCTTTAAAGGAATAAAATCTCTAGATGTGGATTATGAGTTCAACAAAAAAGCATGGATGACAAGCGAAATTTTTACGAAATGGCTTTTAAAGCTAGACAAAAAATTCGCTTCTCAAAAAAGGAAGGTTTTGCTTTTTGTACAATAGATAATTGTACTGCGCATCCTAAGGATGTAAAAAATAAATTCCAAAATATTGACCTTGCCTATTTTCCTCCCAACATGACTTCGTTACTTCAGCCAATGGACCAAGGCATTATCTGCAACATGAAACAACATTACAGAAAGCGAATTTTGAAGAACATATTAACACAAATGGAGGAGAACAAACCTGTTGCGGCCATAGATTTGCTACAAGCCATTCGAAATTTAAGCAAGATGTCAATGTAAAACCGGAAACAATTGCGAATTGTTTTAGAAAGGCAGGACTTTCGTCGGACTTGACGGTATTCCCGCGGAGCTCTTACGAGCAGCGCCAACAACATCGGCTGAGCTTCTGCTTCCACATATTGAGAGAGCCTGGGAAGTCGAGAACTTTCCTGACGAGTGGAAAAAGGGAATGATCGTCAAGCTTCCTAAGAAAGGTAGTTTAATGGAGTGCGGAAACTGGAGAGGTATCTGCGTGCTGCTTGCTGTAGCTAAGATAATAGCTAAAATCATCCTGGAGCGAATCAAACAACATCTCGAAGACACACTCGATGCTGAACAAGCAGGTTTCCGCTCTGGATACTCCTGTATCGACCACATCAACACCCTGCGGATTATCATCGAACAGTGCATTGAATATCGATCGCCACTTCACCTGCTGTTCATCGATTTTCAGAAGGCGTTCGATAGTGTTAACAGGGAGTTTATTTGGCCTGCCTTACGCAGGAGAGGTATTCCTGATAAATTAATTGCTATTGTCAAAGCTACTTACGAAGGGTCCAAATGTCACGTTCTGCAAGAGGAAGGTTGTCTGAGGAATTTGAGATCCAAAGTGGGTAAGACAAGGCTGCATTCTTTCACCAATACTATTCCTATTGGTGATTAGCGATGTGCTTCGTGCAGCTTTGTCGACGGGAAACGGAGGAATTCGATGGATTCTCACATCCCAACTTAAACATCTCGACTACGCTGACGACGTATGCTTACTCTCTCATAGAATTATGGACCTCCACCAAATGACAGCAGATGTGGAGAGGGAGGCTGGCGTCGTCGGGCTGAAAATTAATACCGCAAAAACTAAAATTATCAGTCTTGGAACGAACTCATCGGCTCAAATATGCATTGCTGGACAACCGGTAGAGAGAGTAGAGGATTTCCAGTATCTTGAGAGTATTGTCTCGACCGATGGTGGAACCGAACTGGATATAGCCAACAGAATCGCCAAAACAAAGTCCGCCTTCGGGATGTTGTCCAAAATATGGCGAAGCAATGCAATCAGTTTGAACACCAAGCTAAGACTGTTCCGCTCCAACGTTGAATCCGTGCTGTTATATGCATGCAGCACGTGGAGAGTGACCACCGCTATCACCAGAAAGCTGCAAACGTTCGTTAATAGGTGCCTGCGCAACATCTTAAGGATTTTCTGGCCCAATCGTATCTCTAACGAACATCTTTACGAGAGAACGGGTCAGGAACCAATAGGCACAACCATCCAACGACGGAAGTGGCAGTGGATTGGTCACACGCTATGCAATGGAACTCAGGACGGCAGAAGACCTGGTGGTCCAAGGAGAACATGGCGCAGAGCAGTCGAGAAGGAAGCACGGCAGTTGGGGAAAAGCTGGGGAGAGCTGAGACACATTGCCAGAAACCGTACACGATGGCGCGTAGGCGTAGTCGAGGCCCTAGTACCCACAAGGGGATATAGGACATAAGTAAGTAAGTAAGTAGGATTTTCGATGGCATGCAGACTCAAACTACGCATTGGGATGAAGAGGACTTTCTTTCATTATCCGATTTGGCTGCTCTACAGTCTTCATTTAGAGCAGTAGCAAACATTAATGCATCATTTGAAGACTATGTCAATGTTGATATTGACGTCCAGACCACGGACAACCCGTCCGATGAAGATATTCTCAGCAGTATTCTGGAAAGTCGTGCAGTTCAAGCTATCTCAGGTATGTATTTTATAATTTTATATGCATACATATGTACGTACATGTTTTAATCCTATTGTCAAATAAATTTGTGATATACATACATTACTTCTATATTTACAGATTCAGATAACGACGAAGAAGAATTGACCGGTGAAGAAGAATTGGCGGATGCTGATAAAGTGTTACTTACATTGGGACGAATTTCTTCATAAATTGACGCATTTCGAACCTTTCTGGCGATGAGGAATAACGTACCGACTAATGTGTTTGAATCTCTAAATGTATTAGAATATTTTGTTGAGGAAGAAAAATGGAAGAAATGGAAACTAAAATTACTGATTACTTTTAATAAAAGTTGATAAAAAAAAATTCCTAATTTCTGTATAACGAATTTTCTATATAACGAAGTGATTTTCTGGTCCCGTGCGGATTCCCTATAGGGAAGTTTGACTGTTTATGTAAATCCATTCTATGCATGAATGTAACAATTGTACGCACCACAAAATAAGGCGACGACAACGAGCGAAAAGGGGCGCTCGGAGTGAATAAAACCCCCAACGCTTCGGGTGGATTAAATCCCACCTGTGCCAATCATTCTTTTCTTTTCATTTAAAAACAATGGTGACGTAATTTTAAGGACAAAGGTCCAACGTATATTTAGATCCCAATTCTATAAAACAATTTACTAGATGACATATTATAGACAGTTGTTCAAGGAAAAAAAAAAAAACTGCTGAAGGGTATGAAGAAATTCAGTGTTTATTTTTTTCAGACTAAGAATCTCTTCGTACAGAATTTGAAGGGTTATTGAACTGCCATCGTTACCCACCGCCACTGCACTTTCCTCTATAGACTGTTTGTTGGTTACCTTTCTTGGAGGTGTCGTTGCTATTTGTCTTTGCACAGGTTTAGTTTGCTGCTTCGATGATCCCACTAGTTGTTGTTTTGTTTATGATTTTGTTCATACATTGCTACACACACCCCGCAATTATCAAATATGAATGAACTGCCCTCGAGCAAACTGAGGCAACAGTCGGCTACATAACGGTGTGATAAAGCGCTCATATAGCTTGCTACCCTCGCTGGGCCGGCCTACTGTACTGCGTAGGTACATCCGGTAGACACATGGCGATCGCTCCAGGACCGGGTCATTATCGACCGAGACCCAGTTGGGTGTTTGTTTGTCAGCCTTTCCGTCGCAATCTCATAACTTTTAAACTATTTGACGTAGCAAGTTGAAAGCCAGAGATGAATGTTACCAACCAAGTAAAGGGTCTTTCATTAAGCGCTTCCAATCTTTAAATTTAAATAAAACAAAATGTGTATGAGATATCATCGACATTTTTTATTCGTTTGAAAAACCTAACAATGCCATTATGTACGGCATATAACATCGTTCAAATGTCCGTCGCCGCTTCTCTGGGTAGCGCGCATCCAAAATGTCCAATTTTCCATGAATCTGGCGCATAAATCAGGCTGAATTTGACCGATGGCATGGGTTATGTTGGCTTTGAGGCCGCTGTGGCTTATTCGCATAGACCTGCGACTTCAGAAAACCCCACAACAAAAAGTCTAACGGGGTCAAATCGCACGATCTCGGTGACCAGTTCACATCACCTCCACGTGAGATGACCATGCCATCGAATCGCTCGTGCAGAATTTCCAATGTGGCGTGAGTTGTGTAGTACGTAGCGCCGTCCTGTTGAAACCACATGTCGTTGGTGTCCATATGATCCAATTCAGGCCAAAAGAAGTTGGTTGGCGCTCGCCGTTGACGGTGATGGCCTGGCCAACGTCGTTCTCAAAGAAATATGGACCGATGACGCCGCCAGCCCAAAATCCACACCAAACAGTGACTTTTTCGGGATGCATTGGACGCACTTGGATCTCATGTGGATTGGTATCGTCCCAAATTCAACAATTTTGTTTGCTCACGTACCCATTCATCCAGAAATGGGCCTCATCGCTGAAGATGATTTTTCGATGAAAATTAGGGTCAGTTTCCAACTGCTCCAGAGCCCATTTAGCGAACACCCGTTGTTGTCTATGGTCATTTACCTTCAGCTCCTGAGTCAGTTGAATTTTGTACGGGTGCAGGCCCAAGTCACGACGCAAAATTCGCCAAGTTGAGGTCTGCGAAAGGGCGAGTTCTTGTGAGCGACGCGAAATCGACTGCCTCGGATTCTCCTGCACACTCTCGCGGACAGCGGCGATGTTTTCGGCAGATCTTTCGTTTTGTCGACGTACTGGTTTTGGTTGATCGTTTACTGAACCAGTTGACTTAAATTTATCCACCACACTGCGAATAGTCTCTCGGAAGGACGATTAAGCCGACCGTAAAATGGGCGAAGCGCGCGGAGCGTTGCCCGAACAGAACACCCATTTTGATAAAACAATTTAATTAATTACATGTGTTGTTGAACGCTATATCCGTCCATGGTGATTTGGTAAAACAGACTGAATAAATGACAGCCAATTTGACAGATGTAGCTTCAACAATATGGCTGCTATCAACTGTTGAGTTGCCTGCTGCCTGTCGTTGTGCGCGCACGTAGTATAAGATCGCTACAAAAAAAAATAAAAAATTAAAAAAAAAAAATAATTCCATCGACAAACAATAACAACTGTTCGCACGCGTCAAATTGCATTCAGTGTTGTGCAGTGGAAAAATAAGTAAACAAAAAACCAGTGCTATAAAGTGCAGTGGAAAAAATAAAAAATAATTCAGTGCCGGTGCTTCCCATCTTTCACCCTCTCTCACCCGCTGTTGCGCTTCTTTGTTATCGCAATTGGAGTACGTGCTATGTATGTACATACTTCCAGTTGCGATGACTGAGAGAGTGTAACATTTGATGCATAGCGGACTGTGAATATTTATCCGAATAGCGGACCTTAGCTGATTGTCGTTTGGGCATAGCACCTGCGACAGTTTGTTTTGGAAAACTATTCATTGGATCTCCACTTCACAGCTTCGCTTAGTTACGTCAGAGTTGTGTCTTTTTGTGTTTCTATGTTGTAGTGATGAGGGAATTTAGGGTTGATTCTACCAACATTCGTGGGCTTCGAATGAATTTCTTCGCCCACGCCCATTCCCATAAACCAGCTGTTTTGGCACTAAGTGAAACACAGGTAGTTGAAGAATCTTCCGATTTGAAACTGCCTGGATATAAATTAGTGTCATTATTCTTTCTCCACCGTGGCCTCGCCATTTACGTCCGTAGTGATATTGCTTACCAAGTTCCACCACAGTATGGCCACTGTTCCAACCCGGAATTTAATTTCAAATGGCTAAAATTCACCGTCCGTAAGCAAATAATTCGCTACTGCTTTATTTACAGAAGCACTAGTGCGGACAGCAAGTCAACTTTTGACGAATTTGATGCGCTGTCCGATTCTATCACTCGAATTGTCTCCTTGTACCCTCATACTGAAATCGTCATTGCGGGCGATTTCAATATCGGATTGGCTTCAACATTCTGGCCAGACAACACCCGAAGGAAGGTATGTTGAACTTTTCGCTGAGCTAAACAATTTGACTCAGCTTGTAAATGAGCCTACACGTATACCGGACACTGAAAGTCATTTCGCCAACACTTTGGACTTGTTTCTTACTTCGCACCCTGATAAATACACTATTGATGTTTTAGCGTCTCTAGGTCGGTCTGACCATAATATCGTATCAGCTAAATTCGCGTACTCCGACCACTCAGTTAAAGAAAAAACTCCTAAAAGGAAAGTATGGCAATACGAGAAAGCCAACTGGAGCGGCCTCAATAGCTTCTTTAGGAGTTTTAACTGGTCGCTATGCTTCCTCGACAGCGACGTGGATGCCGCAGCTGATATGATCACCAACACTATCCTCTTATGTATGAATGACTTTATTCCTAACAGAATAAAGAGCATTAAACCTAAGGCAAACTCGTGGCTTGACCAGAGCTGTAAAGAAGCTATCAGGTTAAAAGAAGTAAGTTTTCAGTTTAAACAAGCCAGAAAAGACTGCAATGCCCATTCGACGTATAAAATTCTTACATGACCAAAAATCGAGGAAAAAAATCCTACAATGTCCCAAAGGCAGTAAAAATTGTTGGTCATTCGTCAAAAATATTAAAAATTCTGCCTCGTCTGCCATCCCCACGTTCATTTCCAATGACATTCCAGCTGTTAGCTCCTTAGACAAAGCTAATCTGCTTGCTGCTCATTTTGCAGCGAACTCCACGCTGCCAGATAATGCTTCGTCTCCACCTGTATTTGAGAGCGTCAAATTTTCCATGGGAGAAGTCCACTTTCGCACTCGTACAGTTGCAGGAGTACTCAAAGGTCTTAACAGACACAAATCCGCTGGTCCAGATGGTATCCCCCCATAGTTCTGAAGAAGTGTTCTTCTACGCTGGCAAAACCTCTGCGTAAGCTTTTCTGTCTATCCTACTTTTCAGGGCTCTTTCCGAGTAGATGGAAAACAGCATTTGTTCAACCCATCCCTAAAAAAGGCGAATCTTCCTCCCCGTCCAACTACCGACCCATTGCACTTACGTCCCTTCTTTCCAAGGTCGTGGAAACGCTGATAAATCGTCAGATTATGAAATATCTCGATTCACGAAAACTCCTTAATGACCGGCAGTATGTTTTTCGTAGCAACAGGTCCACTGGCGATTTGATGGCATATCTCATCGAGAAGTGGAACCAATCTCTCCATCACTTCGGCGAAACCAAGATGGATGCGCTTGATATTTCAAAGGCATTTGACAGAGTTTGGCATCAGGCTCTTTTGTCGAAAATGCGTGCATATGGCGTCGTTGAGTCTCTTCTTCAATGGATTAGAAATTACCTTTCGGGGCGTTCAATACAAGTTGTTTTGGACGGCTTCAAGTCTGCAATTCACCAAATAAATGCTGGTGTTCCCCAAGGCTCTGTTTTGTCTCCGACACTCTTCTTATTTTTGTAAATGATCTCTTGTCTGCAACTTCTAATCCAATCCATTCCTTCGCTGATGACAGTACCCTCAGTTTTTCAGTAGAAGGGGAACGGCAACGTATGTTAAACACATTAAATTCCAACCTGGACAGCATAATTAAATGGGGTTCAACCAACCGCGTGGAATTTAATGCTTCCAAAACACAATGCTGTCTTCTGTCTCTCAAGCGAAACCAAAACCCTCAACCATTATCCATGGATGGTACTTGCATCATTGAAACCGACTGAAAGACTTGCCATTCTCGCCATGTGTATTAATAACCATCTTCGATGGAACGATCACATATTCGAGGTCGCCAAAAATGCTGCAAAATGTCTAGGATTCCTTAAACGGTGCAAGAAATATTTTACCCCGTCTGATCTGGCCTCAATTTATAAGGAATTCATCCGCCCTAAGCTGGAATATAACCAGATATATAATATCTGGTCCAGTGCATCCAAGACCATTCTGCACATTCTTGATAGGGTACAGAATCACGCGTTAAAACTTATAGGCGATAGAGACATTGTGAATTCCGTTCATTCACTAGAATATCGGAGAAAAAATAAAAAATGCTCCAGCGAAATAGCCAGATGCATTCCTTCACTTCAAAATTTCACCCGCAATACGCGACATGCTTCGAATGCACATCAGTTTACCCTAAAGTCAAACTTCGGTTATACTGTCAAATATAGGGATTCATTTATAAGCCGAACAACACGAATGTGGAATGATCTACTAGGCTCTGTATTTCCCCATCACTACAACCTTCAAACATTCAAAGGCAACGTGCTTAGGCTCCTCCTCTGTTCCTCTTCCCCCTTTTCCCTGACGCCCGTGCCATGAAACAGTTTAAGGGGATATCCCCTTCGGCGCGCGCAGATTATAAAAAAAAAAGTTCGGAAGTCCGTATTGGAAGACCTTGTATAACTAAAGTACAACTTTAGAAAAGTGAACAAAATACAATGTTGGGGTTAGTGTGAAAGTCGAAACAATATACGAGTACATACTCGTAAGTACCGATTCCTTGAGTAATTTCACATTTAAAAAAATCGTCAAGCGCGAGTTGTGGCTTAAGGTTGCTCGTTTATTTGTGAACTCCTTGAAAGATCAACTTTAATTCGATATATCGCATGATGGGTTGTAAATTGTTTTGCATTTTATCGATGCATCTTTTTTGTGCGTATTCCATTTTCTATTTTCAAAATCTGGTAAACATAACTAATTCATCTTTCCGAACGATGTGATGATAATAATTTCATTTACCGGCATGTTATTCAAGTAAGATGATATTTGAGTGTTGTCATCGGCAAAACTAAATATCTGTAGGTTGTTGGTATGAAATTGAAACTGAGTTAATGAAAGTATAGATTCCTGTGGCCCTCCAGCATTGTAAATTAAGTTGTTCCAGCATTGTGTTGTTGCAACAGCTTGATTCGCCGTAGTGCTTAATGGCTGAGGTCCATAGGTTGTTTAACTTACCAGATCCAGTTGAACGGCGATAACTATTCTGCTGGTCGCTTATTAGCCCGTGCCTCTCCAAAAATTCGACTATTTCGACATTGATGGCTTTTTTCGAAACTTTGGATAGCATAGACAACAATGCTACGGGGCGATAATTTCGGGAGAAGTATTTCTTTCCTTTTTTGAGAATCAATTGAATGCGGTCAGTTTTCCAGCATAAAAAGGAACGTTTTCTGTAAGTAAAAGAAAAAAGTTTACAAAGGTTCTATGCCACCTCAGGTTTCTAAGTACAATAACTGGTATTCCGTCGGGACCACGTGCGTTGCGTCGGATTAAATGAAATCGAAACTTCACATCCGGCTTCGATGTTTGCAATTCCGATACAGTTAGTAGCGCGGTGTATGCCAGATCTAGAGGCAAATTGTTGGGTTGAAGCGCCAGTGTCTAAAGGTTCTGTTCTTGGCAGCGATGGCTGGGCAATGGTTTATGTAAAGAGGAATGTAAAGTTCCACTGCAAAGTAACTTATCTCAGTGACAGCTTCTGCGTAAACACTGACAACGGCGCTCCTGATACGTACATACGTACTCGTATGTGTTAGACCAAGGAAGCGCACAAATCCCACAGCTACGAGTACTCTCAGATAATTTCTAATTCCGAATCAGGCAATGTTGATGCGGTAGTTCTATCATTGGTGTAATTATTGGGTGTATTGCTGATATTAGGACATGATCGTTATTTATCAAAGGCGCAGATATTCTGATGATGCAACCGTCTGGCTCTGAAGAGAGAAAGAGGTCTAGAGTGTTTGTCGATTTTGGTTCTTCTATAATCTAGCTTGCCTTCGTGCCAGTAATATTTGAGTCTCGGATCCAGTTGAAGTCGTCGAATAGGTATTCAAATAGTCTGGTCCGTAAATTTATGAGCAGTAAAGGCTACACAAGAATTAAGCATTAAGTTCCATCGATTCCTCCACTTGAAAACTCAGGTCAGTTGGAGCAAATATTTAGGCCACCAAAGAAAACAGTTATGCCGTTCGTAGTTGAGGCAACCCATACGAGTATGCATATGCAGTAACGGACATAGAAATCCGGACAGGGTAAATAAATTCTTCAACTTCAATTATCTTGAGAACTAGCAGGTAGTTTTTTAGGATTTTGCATAAAAATGCTTTGATGACGTGATTCTAGTTCACTTTGTAATAGTTCATTGAAAAAAAAGTAGTTTGAGTGAAAGTGTAAATAATTTTATTAATATAGAAAATAAATAGAAAATGAGTGAAATAACAAAAGCCGAAATAATAACTATAATAAATGAAAAATTAAGTGTTCGTGATATAGCGCGAAAAGTTGGATTCAGCAAGTCGTCAGTGGCTGAATTCATCAAAAAATTCGAGGCAACGGGCTCATTGCAAAGAAAAAAGGGTCGCAGAAGAAAGACCACCAGCGCTGAAGATCGTCTTTTAAAACGAATAAGTCTGAGCGATCGATTCAAAACTGCTGAAGATTTAAGGACAGACTCTGTAGAGGCTGAAGGGTCAGATGTAAGCTCACGGACTGTAAGACGAAGGCTTCAAGAAGCTGGCTTGAACGCAAGAAGACCTGCCAAAAACCTTTTCTAAATAAACGTGGGCCAAAGATCATGAAAACTGGACCATAATGGATTGGAAAAATGTGATCTTCTCAGATGAGCCAAAGTTCAACATATTCGGCTCTGACGAATTACAGTACGTGAGGAGAAGAACTGGAGAAAGATTCAATGATGAGTGCGTGACATCAACCGTGAAACAAAGAGACTCAAGGATGATTTGGGGATGCTTTTCCTATCACGGCGTTGGACGGCTGGCTCTAATAAATGGAACGGTGAAAGCGGAAAATTTTAAAGAAATATTGGAAGGCAATCTGCTACCATCTTTAAAAGAACACTTATCATACTCAGCTGATTCTCCAAGACGATTCTGCACCTTGTCACCGCGCGAAATTGGTAATTGCCATTTTTTTACCTTCCCCAAAATATTAGCAAAATGTTCGTTTTATTATTATAAATGCATTTTTTCATTCCAGGTCAAACATTTTCTTGGTTTTCCGAGGATACCTGGAGAAGGATCAACGAACGAAAACAGCTAAGAGCTCAAATTGCAGCAACTCCAGCAGCAGGGAGGATCGAGCTTGAGTCCCTATATCGCATGAAGATGAGAGAAGTACAGCGTAGCGTGAGACGTGACAAGCGCAATTACATCAATGCGCTGGCTACGGAAGCAGAAGAAGCAGCAGCGAGGTGCGACAGCATAACCGTTTATAGAATCACTAAAGAGCTTATAGGTGGCCGAAGCTCTACTCAACACCCAGTGAAAGGCTTAGACGGTTCGTTGCTAATATCGGATGAGGATCAACTGAAGAGATGGAAGGAGCATTTTGCTTCGGTTCTAAACCGAGTATTCGCCAGCAATATGCACCCAAGTCAGACTAAAGTGTCCGTAGAAAGAAGTTCCCGAATTCGCACCACAACCCCCAGTAAAGAGGAGATTATTACCGCAATCAAAGCACTGAAAACTAATAAGGCGGTAGGACTTGACGGCATACCCGCGGAGCTTTATCAAGCTGCGCCAACAGCATCGGCAGAGCTACTGTTCCCACTTGTCGGGAGAACATGGGAAGCCGAGAGTTTTCCAGATGAGTGGAAAAAGGGAATGATTGTCAAGCTCCCTAAAAAAGGCAACCTAATGCAGTGCGAAAACTGGAGAGGTATCTGCGTGCTGCCTGCTGTGGCCAAGATAATAGCTAGAATCATCCTGGAGCGAATCAAAGAACACCTTGAAGACACACTTGACGCCGAACAAGCAGGTTTCCGCTCTGGATCCTCCTGTGTCGACCACATCAACACCCTGCGGATCATCATCGAGCAATGTGTTGAATATCGATCACCACTTCACCTGTTGTTCATCGATTTTGAAAAGGCGTTTGATAGTGTCAATCGGGAATTTATTTGGCGTGCCTTGCGCAGGAGAGGCATTCCGGATAAATTAATAGCAATTATCAAAGCTACATATGATGGGTCCACATGTCACGTTTTGCACAGAGGAAGGCTGTCTGAGGAATTCGAAGTCCAAAATGGGGTTCAGCAAGGCTGCATACTTTCACCAATATTGTTTTTATTGGTGATTAGCGATGTGCTGAATGCGGCCTTATCAACAGGAAATGGAGGAATTCGATGGACTCTTACATCTGAACTCAAACACCTCGACTACGCCGACGATGTATGCCTACTGTCTCACAGAATAATGGACCTTCACCAAATGACAGCAAATGTGGAGAGGGAAGCAGACGTCGTTGGGCTGAAAATTAACTCGGCAAAAACAAAAATGATCAGCCTAGGACCAAACTCATCAACTCATATATGCATTGCTGGACAAACGGTTGAGAGAGTAGAGAGTTTCCAATACCTTGGGAGTATTGTCTCAACCGATGGCGGAACCGAACTGGATATAGCCAGCCGAATAGGTAAAGCAAAATCTGCGTTTGGGATGCTATCCATAGTTTGGCGAAGTAATGCAATTAGCTTAAACACCAAGCTACGACTGTTCCGTTCCAACGTTGAATCCGTGTTGCTATATGAATGTAGTACCTGGAGAGTGACCGTCACTATCACGAGGAAGCTGCAAACGTTTGTCAATAGGTGTCTACGTTACATCTTAAGGATATTCTGGCCAAACCGTATCTCTAACGAGAGAACGGGCCATGAACCTATAGACACAACCATTTTCTTTTTTTCATTTTTAATGCATTTTTATTTTTTTAAATTCATTGTAACTTAATTGCTAGACAAAACGCTTAAAACTAGCTTAACTAACTTAACTATCTTATTCTAACTTACTGGCCCTAGGCGGGCGCTCTAAGTTAAACCTAATACTTAAAACTATGTCTTTCGACGTAACGTACTTGAAAATTCTTTATTTATTTCATTTATTTAATTTTAATTATAACTAAGAAAATTACATAAAAACTTAGTGACTGAACTTTTTTTTTGTATTCTTATAAATAAAACTTATAAACTACCTTAAAATAAATCTTAAAAACTATCTTATTCTAAATTAGCCTATCTTATTCTACCTTACGTATTTTCTACGTAAATTTATTTTTTTTTTTTTTTTATCGAGTGCTGTTTTTGTTTTGTTTTTTTTTTTGTGTTTTTTGTGTTTTTTTTTTTTTTTTTTTTTTTTTCATCCAAGTGCTGTGGATATTTTTTTTTTTTTTTTTTAAATTAAACCTAAACTATGTAAGTCGGCCATGGGCAAGAACAGCCAACTTTTATCATCAAACAGGCTACCCTGGATTAGGAGGAAACGACGAAGGAGTTTCCTCTCTTTCGGCTAGCCACCAGAAATGACCGTACTGACGTTGTACGTCAAAAATATCGCGACCCGATACCGCCCTACTGAACCGGAGACGCTCCACACTGCCGTGTGCAACGTCTCTGTCGTAGTTGAGTCGCCTATCCACAGCTGTCCGAGCAATGTGGAAGATTAGCGGCACCGCCAATCTATCCTGGATCAGACCTTTCTTATCAAAATAGAGGAACGCCTCTGGGGGAACAAAGCCGTTAAGGCGCACTCTCTCATGATACTCGTAATTGGGGTAATAAGCCCCGGAGATCAGGTTGTTCGTCGAGCTCATTGCTCTTGCAATGTGCCTTCGAATCAGCTTGATAACGAAATTATCCACTCTTATTAGGTTAGCCCTGTTGTATAGGACCTCATTGGGATAGAATTTTATGTACTGGGACTCTAGTGTTCTGTACAAATGAAGGCAAGCCCGAAGGCAAGCCCTCTCAAACACCCGAATCTTTTCCAACAAGCTTGCTCCCACGTTGAACCACACGGGGCATCCATATACACGGGGCATGAGCCGGATGAGGGCCATGTAGCAGATTACCTTTACCCTTGCATCTAGTTGCTTGCTATAAAAAAGTCTCTTTGTAAGGGCAAAAGCACCTTTGGCTCTGGCCAGAGCAGCATCTATATGTTTGTTAAAATATAGATATTGGTCTAACCAAAGCCCCAGGTATCTGACTACACTTCGACTCGCAAGTGGCTGTCCGTGCGGTCCAACTATTGAGAACTTTCGCCAATTCTTTCTGGTATCCCAAGAGGCACCAGACAACGGCGTCCTAAAAAGAATGGTTTCCGATTTCTGGAAGTTGATCTTCAACTTCCAGTCATCGCAATATCGCTGAATCTTATCGAAGTCACGTTGCAAGAGAATTGCAATGACTTCGATTTTTGGTCCTGATCTGTACGCGATCAAGTCGTCTGCGTACGCTATGGCATGGTGAAGTGATCCTATGAGATCGCTCGTGTAAATGTTGAAAAGGATCGGTGAATTAACCGCACCTTGTTGCAGACCGTTTTTAATTAGAAATGTTCCAGCAGAAGTCACATTGCCATTTTTGACGATGAAATGTCTACTGGTGAGCATGTTATGAAGTATGTACAGCAGTGGTTTGCTTATGCCCAGCCTGCTTAGCTTGTAGAAGAGTCCCTCTAACCATACGGTGTCGAAGGCCTTCTCCAAGTCAATCAGGCAGGCACCCGTGCATTGGTTCTTGCATTTGTTCCATTGGATATCCGATACCAGTTTAGACGCGGCATGTATTGTATCATGCCCCGCCTTAAAACCGAATTGGTTATCCGGAATTATATTACTGTTCTCAGTCCACTTAAGCAGGGCTCTATTGATCACTTTCTCGAATACCTTGCTGATGTTCGGAAGGAGACTTATCGACCGGAGATTTGCCGGATTGGAAGTGTCCTTACCCCTTTTGGAGATGGGTTGTATCACTGCTGTTTTCCAATGCGTTGGATAATGTGCATTATTCAGTGCATTGTTAAACAGAGTAGTGTAAATGTCCACCGCTTCTTGAGGGAGATGTCGAAGCACAATGTTCGATACTCCGTCGATTCCCGCAGATTTCTTCCTCCTCAAAGAGTCGAAGATCACTTGGAGCTCCACCTTCGATATGAACGGGGGATGTACCCTTTCATCGGCGATGACATTATTTGCCATGTTATCGTCATTGAACTCGGTAAAACCTATGTTCTCGGATCGCCAGTGCTCTACATCATTTCGAAGGTAGAAGTTGTGCACAAGGACGCGATTTTCCAGGTCGTGGTTCGGGCAAATGGTATCATTCACCTTGTACATTTCCTGGAAAGTCGCTCCTATAGCCTCTACCTTCTCCTGCGGATCTTCGATCACAAAGAAGTTGTCATCCTCTACTGCGTTATCTGGATCTATACCTGCTGTTATAAGTATTCGTCCATTGTTCGGCGTTCGGGGGATCTTAAGACACGGAAGGTCGTTTTGATTATTCCTCCGAAATATTTTATTTATTTGCGGGAACATACTCGGGTTGTTGGATTTTACAGCCCGAATTTTGTTGTTCCAATGCAAATTTACAGAAAGTCTGTAATTTTCTCTAATTAATTTTTGGAGGTTTTTAATCAACGACTTCAGCGTCCTAACCTCCGAGTTTTGTCTGTCAGTAAACTATCTGTACAAGGTTTTTAGTCTCGACAGCAGTCTACTTTTGTGTTGGTGTAGTGCGTCAATTGTTGCATTGCGGAATATGTCTGCGTTGTCAGTATGTTGATACCGAGGTATCGTATTGTCCATAGTTCGTTTAATTGTCTCGTCCATTTGTTTTAGGTACCAGTCAATCTCCTCGTTTGACAGATTCCTATTGGACGGTGGGTAGAGCGAATTCGAGGAGAGTGCTCTTGTCAAAGTTCTTGAGAAGCGAGTCCAACGCGTCCTTCTATAATTGTAGGAGTACGTTTTTACAAACTCCTCTAACTCCGCAATTTCGTTGGGAATCGTTATTACGGCACTGAGTCCGCAATGGTCACTGTCATACACAAATGTGTGCAGACAGTTTATAGTTTGTCGGTCCATGTCGGTCAGTTGTAAACGTACGTCGAACAGCATAAGATCCAGATAGGAGCCGCTTCTAGGAAACGACGGACTATCTGTAGCTTTTAAATCGAGTTTATACTCGACACTGTGCCGACCCCACCAATTGAATAGTAGGTTCCCTCTAGGATTAGGTGTGTTGTTTCCCCAATCTCTATGTTTGGCGTTTAGATCTCCGGCCATGATGAAATAATTCTCCTCCGACTCCAGCCTTAGGCATCGAAAAAGTGTCTCGAGCTCTGAAATAAATAAAGTAGATTGAGTAGCTTCAGGTGCATAGAGTGCGACCAAGTACATCTTCTTTCCACTACGGAGAGGGATGCACACGATACACGCTTCCAGCTCCTGGAACCTTCGCACTTCACCGCTGTACATAACTTTAAATTGCAATTGTTTGCGTATGAAGATCGCAACACCTCCTCCTTGTGTGGAGTTGGGTCGGTCTCTTCTGACAATATTGTATTTATTGTGCCCCAATTTGTGCTTCTGGGATAGCTTTGTTTTACGGCTCTTCGCTCGATCCTAATCAGTGAATTCACATTCACCGCAAGGATCTTCAAGGATTGCTCCTCCATGTTCGTACATGCTTCGCCTGCTCCTGTACCTGACGTTGAAGCTGCTCCATCTGCCCTTGGATAGAGAGCAAGATGGCCAGCAGGTCAGTTTGAGCCTCCGGTGCTCTAGGCGCTGGGGCCTGAGAAGCAACCTTCGGTCTTTTCTGTTCCGCGTTTCCCCGACCTGCCGCCATTTGGGCGTAGGTCACTTGGGGAGTGACGGATTGTGTTTGAATTGGAGCATGTGGACGTTTCACTACGACCTTCTCCTGACGAACCAGATTTACTTTCTTAATATACTGGAACTTAGGACAACCCCGATAGTTTGCGGTGTGTCCCGAGTTCCTGCATAAAGCACACGAGAGCTGGCTCTTATCCGCCACTCCATCCTTACCGAGAGTGCATTCCTCTGCTTTGTGGTTCTTTCCACACTTGACACATCGAGGCTGCATTTCGCAGTTCGACGCGGCGTGACCGAACCTTTGGCAGCGAACACATTGTAAAATGTTTTCGCTCCTTCTTAATTTTTCCCAGGCGACAACCTGGTAGTCTAGGACTTTAATACTCCTTAGACCATCCAGCTTGCTATTGGGTGAAAGCTGAACTAGGAAAAACGGCAGTTTCGGCTTCTCCCTTTTTGCCTTAGCTGTGGTGAATGGCTTGACCCCTACAAATTCGAGCTCGTTGCACTCTTTCTCTTTAAGCAGCGCAAGGAGCGTCTCCGGATCAGTAGACGGGTCGATCCCCCTCAGCAGCATTGTTTGCCGCTTTTCCCCCTTCGGGGTGAAGGAGAAGAACTCCGTCGTCGTATCCCTAAGTAATTCTTTAATTTTTTTATATTCTTCCACACTATTACAGTGGATAGAATGTCTATTTTCATTTAATCTTTTAATAGAAAAATTACTGCCTATGGCCGACTTACATAGTTCGATGGTATCCTTCAGCTCAATTTTGTAAGTATTAATTGGAGGCACCTTTGTCTTTGCAGTCATCTTCTGTTGCGGTTGTTGCTGCGGTTGCTGTTGCTGTTGTTTCGGCTGCTGCTGCTGTGTCTGCTGCTGCTGTTTTTGCTGCTTCTGCAGTTGCTGCTTTTTCTGCTGCTGCTGCGGTTGTTGCTGCGTTGTTTGCTGCTGTAGTTGTTGCTGCGTTTTCTGCTGCTGTTGTTGTTGCTGCTGTTTTTGCTGCTGTATTTGCGGGTGCCTTTGTTGTTGTTGCAGCTGGCCTTCTGGCTGCTTCTGTTGTTGTTGTGAAGCGCCCTGGAGCTCCAGCTGCCGCTCCCTCTCTCTTCTGGCCATTTGTTTGGCCTTTATAGCACGCACCCTTTGTTCCAGCTGTTTAATGTTGGAACTCAGGCTCTCGACTTCTTCATCTTCGTCCTCTGATTCGGAGGACGCCAAAACGGCGAAGCTATTGTTTTTGTCGTCTCCAATGTAGCGGCCTTCCCCACCGTCGGAGATATATGGATATTCGGCCGAGTCTTCTGACCCCTGCCGCTTCTTTTCTGCTGCTGCTGTTATTGCTGTACTCGGCGCCCCTACCCTCACTCCACCTGGCAGCTGTTCAGCTGAAGCTGATGTGGAGGGACGCTTTACGAGGTTAGGAGTAGGCTTAATTTTCCTTCTCCTTTTGCCCTTACTTTCGGTCACCACTGTTACTGGGTGGCCTGACTGAACTGCGTCATCGACTGATGCAGTCACTCCACCCGCTGGTCCCGCTAATGGGAGCGCGGACCGCTCACTTTCCATCACGTGTTTTGTTTTTATTTTAATTTCACTTTTTTTTTTAAATGAAAAAAAAAAAAAAAAAAAAAAGTCTATAATTTTATTTTCCCTGGCCGGGAATTGAACCAGGGTCTCTGGCTTGATAGACCGGCACCACTACCATTGGGCTAACTGGCCACTTAAATTCACACTGTATAATTATTTACTTGAAATTACTGCCAATTTCACTCAAAGCCGAAACACATCTGCGCACTGTGAAAGTCTGTGAACGACTGATAGACACAACCATACGACGACGAAAGTGGCAGCGGATCGGTCACACTCTCCGAAAGGGTGACAGGTCCATAGCTAACCAAGCGATGCAATGGAACCCGCTTACCCAGGATGGCAGGATACGCGGCGGTCCCAGGAGTACGTGGCGCAGAACAGTTGAGAAGGAAGCACGGCAACTGGGAAAGAGTTGGGGAGAGCTGAGGCACATTTCCAGAAATCGCACACGATGGCGCGTAGGCGTTGTAGAGGCCCTAGGACCCACAAGGGGATAAAGGACATAAAGAAAAAAAAAGAAGAAACATTTTCTAACCGAGAATAGTATTGAAACATTAGAATGGCCTGGAAACAGCCCTGATCTGAACCCGATTGAGAACCTTTAGTCCATAATTAAGGCTCAGGTAGCGAAGAAGAAGCCACGGACAATAACCGAGTTGGACAAATTCATTGAAAAAGTGTGGTATGAGGAAATCGCACTGGATACTTTACACAGCCTGATTACATCAATGTCCGACCGGATAAAAACCGTAAAAAAAATAAAGAAGGGACTACAAGTATTAACATCTTCAGTTCTCGGAAGTTTGAGAAGCCTGTTTCCTGTAATATAAATTATAAACTCGAATAGCAATCAAAACTATTATTATGCTTACACATTTACTCACTTGTTTTTTCAATGAAACTTAAAACAATTTGAAAATGTTTGTATTAAAGCCCTTTTTTTCGAAAATTATTTTATTGTTTTCCGAATCTGAAATGTATTTCAACAAATTAACGTCTCCAAAATTATTCCACTAAAATTAGTTGTTTCACTATGTCCGGAGTTCTACGTCCGTTACTGTATATATACGTGTATATGGAATAGGTTGATAAATTGACTTGGGTACCAGATATTGATTGATCCAGCCCACTTTCGTGTTGTTGATTCCAGACCTCTAATATTACAGAATTCAAACAACAGGATGTTATCGCTAGTTTTGTACAACAGATAAGAGTGCGAGAAGTCTCTTTGATCTGTGTTTGATGTAGGCTAACATTTGCATGTTGCAAATCCTTTTAGACCTGAGCTCCGTACATTCGAAGTAGCCCATAAAACATTTACACTAAACAATTCAACCTGACTGGAACTGTAGGTGCCACCGTTGATTCCATCTGGATCAGGATCTATGCCCTAGTGTAAAACGCTCTACCTTTTCAGGGATCGTGGTACTAGGTACTTGGGGTTTATAGACTAGAAGTTGGTAGACCTAGACGGAAGTTTTTTGTTGACGATTGTGTCTTTTGTGTATATTTACTCGTACCATGAAAGAAAAAAAAAAAACAAAAATTGAACTTATGTGCAAAAAGTTTTTAAAGTTAAAAAAAAAATCTATTTGACGGAGCATTTATATTTTCAAAAAACACTAGAAGAGTTTAAATATCAAATGCCGAAAAGTAGTTTCTTAATATGCTCAGTGCATTTAGTGTTTCCACGTAGACATTTTTTTCGCATGTAATAGGATTGTTGTCGAGTGTAATGAACTCCTCAAAAAGCGCATGAAGTCGTCACACACTATTCTAATTGTCATCTGTGATCTGCATAATCGTACCATCTAAAAAAAACCTGCCTTTCTGATACATTTTTTTTTTACTTTGCGAGAATTATTAGGTGTGCAACTAAGTTCTGTCAATATTGCGATTATTACTTATTCCGTTCGATGGCACATGGTCTGGCTGATCATCAGTAAGTGCTGGTCGATTTTGATATATCCAAAACGTCACGAACCGAGCTTAGACATATGGTAAATAAACTGTTTTGACACATTAGTGGTTTCGTTTTGGCGTCATATACTTTTGGTTGTGTGAAAATGTCTGATTTTGTGCCAAATAATCGTCATTTGCGGGAAGTGTTGATTTTCATTTTTCATTCGAAGAAAACGGCGACTGAAGCGCATCGAGACGCTGAATTGGAGGCATTGCTCGATGAGGATCCGTGCCAAACGCAAGAACAGCCTTCTTCAGCATTAGGAGTTACCCGTCAAACCATTTCCAAGCGATCGCATGCGTTTGGAATGATTCAAAGACAAGGAACTTGGGTTCCTTATAATTTGAAGCCAAGGGACGTTGAGTGTCGTTTTTCGCCTGTGAACAACTGCTCCAGCGACAAAAAAGGAATCGCATCGTGACGGGTGATGAAAAATGGATTCATTACAGCAATCCAAAGAAAAGAAAGTCATGGGGACTGCTTGGTCATGCTTCTACGTCGCCGGTTCGGCCGAATATTCACGCTGTAAAGATTATGCTGTGTATTTGGTGGGATCAGGTGTCATTTATTATGAACTGTTTGGAACCCAAGGAAACCATCACTGGGAAACGGTGAGCCGAACACTGCGCGAAAAATGGCCACAATTCAAGCAGAGCCACGAAAAAGTGATTTTACAGCATGACAACGCTCGGCCTCACGTTGTCAAACCCGTTAAAACCTACCTGGAAACACTCAAATGGGAAACCTACCCCACCCGCCATATTCCCCAGATATTGCGCCATCCAATTATTACTTGTTCCGTTCGATGGCACATGGTCTGGCTGATCAGCAGTTCCGCTCATATGAAGTCATCCAAAAATGCCTTGATTCGTGGATAGCCTCAAAAGATGAACACTTTTACCGTATTCGATCTCTGCCAGAAAGATGGGGAAAAGTTGTAGCTAGCGATGGGCAATACTTTGAATGATTCATTTGTAACCATTTTTTCACAATAAAGTTGCATTTTCATCAAAAAAAAAAAACAGCGAAAACTTAGTTGCGCACCTAATAATAAAGAGTTTAGTTATACGACTACCTTTTGAGGCTTTTATAAGTGCACATAGAATAATTGGCAAATGTTTTACTCAATTTATTCATTCGCATCTACCTTTGATGGTGAACCCTTGTTAGAAGACCATCTAACTTGTACGATTGTTAAGTCAGAAGAACCCCTTATTACGTACCCTATTCAATACATCATTCAAAGTATTCCTTCCTTCCTGAACTCTATTCCTTTCATTAAGCAATCCTTTGTGCTTGTGAAGTCTGCAATTTCCATACATAAAACATATGTACAATGCTTGTAGTGGGTGCCCTAAAACACTTTTAGTAACAAAATATGGTTGGGAAATTGTTGAAGAGTTTGCAATGTCCTCCTGGTCATTGCTGGTTATTGAACGACAATGCAAAAGGACTGCATTACAGTCCAACGTTGTTTTAGCAATCGTCTCTTGAAAACAAGTACTTCAATTGAACATGTTTTGCAGGAGCTGTACTGTTTATGACAGTGCGAGTGCCTGTGTGAATTGAACAAAAAGAACCTAAAGTCCAAATTCTAAGAAGAATTTTTAAATTAATGCAGTGGATATTGTGTGAGCAGGCAGCCTGAGTGGCATTTAATTTGCATTTAATAGTAGTTTTTAAAAGATCATGGAAGTACACAGTACACAGTAAAATCAACAAAATTGAGGTATTTTTGCGTGTAGTTTAAATAATTTGTGATTTTTCTGAGTAATATTTCTGAAATTCAAATAATTGTTGATCTTATTGTCAAATGCAGATACTCGTATTCATGATCTAACAGAGTTAGATTTATTTAGTGTTTATATTGCAATCTAATCAATTTTATATTTTTGAAATTATAATATGTGGATGTGGAAAAGGACTTGTTCAGACAGATTAGTTGGCAGATATACGAGGTAAATTGTCCGCCATTTATTGGAATTGGGTTCGATTGGGTTTATTTTTGAATAGAAGCATCTGCACTGAATGATAACTAAAGTCTAAGTACAGGCTCGGGTAGGTGATAATATTGCAATAAAACTATTTTTCGTTTGCATTAAACAGAGGTCTTGCCTATCCTTGCATTTCACCTTCTGGGCATTGATCTTGTATGGATTAATTCTCGGAGGATTTGGCTAGGAAGGGTGTATAGGGGGGATCTAGAGTCCCTATGGAAATCATTAAAATTGGATGAAGTGGGGGTAAGATTCATATCCCCTTTGTTAAAGGGGATATGAATACCCTTATACTAATTTTTTAGGACACAGACGTTTTTTTGTGGAAAGGGAAGATACAGAGAGAAAGACAGATTGGTGTAGTTGGTTTGAAACTCAGGTGGCATGAAGTTTCAGTGAACTCCAAGGGTGGCTGTCCAGATAACTGGGAGTATTTTATTGTTTTCGCTATCGTTGCTTATGATTCACAGTATTTTTTTCCCTCCATTTTAGCCATATGACCACCCTTGGTTTGGTGATTTTATGTCTATTTAAGTACTAAAAAAGAAGTATGGCTTTGTTTGTAACAAAAGTGAAGATATTTTTATTTTTTCATTTGACAAAAAATACCTTTTGGGGCTCAAGACTAACGAACACCAAAGGTATAGAGCTATATTCAGTAGGACGAGCATTAGATTGTGATTTCCATTTAAGTGCTATGCCAACACACTGGCCAGTAGATGAGAATAAAATCCCAGATCTAATAAACTTCTATGTGGGAAAAGGAATATATTATAAGTCAATAAAGATGATCTGTCATCAGATCATTCTCCTGTTCTTATTACGATTATTATTAGTATACTGATAACAGAAAGTCAACTACGTCTTATAAATCATAAAACAAACTGGCTCCTATTCAGACAATAACTAGAAGAAGGAACTGAGCTATTTAATACAAATATCCCGCAAGTGTGCATACGAATCCATGGTTGACATGATTGGAGATCACCGTTGTTGTAAAAGTGAGATCAAACATAAATCAAAAATCAGTATGCGCTTAAACCGTAGAATTATGGAAAAGTACGCTAAAAAGAAAAGCACTACCCCGGCAGGCACTACCAATGCTATGCATGAGCTATGTCAGAGCTATTCGGTTTCCGGGGGATAGCAAAATAATGCAACAGCTTAGGCGTAACCTAAGAGTCGCTGGTTGTAATCTTGGAAGTATGAGTGGTCGCAGCTATGAGCTTGAAAAAATGATGATTAGAAGGCGAGTGGACGTCTTGTGTGTACAAGATACGAAATGGCAAAACAACGGGAATCGGGAGCGTTTCTTGGGCGTTAAGACAAAAGCTTACAAGATGTTCTACTATGGATCGGAACAAGGTAAAAACGGAATTGCTATCATCCTCGCGGCAGAGCTACTTGACAACAGCAGTGGCGAAAATGAAACCTAGTTTCACTACCTTTTGGTAGCCAGTTTCATGAAGCCCCGGGTTAAAGATTGCAAAATGATCCTGGGAGAGGCGATCGCCCAGCAACACTATATCCTCTTGACAATTTTTTTTATGGAGACGGAAAAGAAAATAAATAAGCAAACTAAGGTGGCTGATAAAATCAATTGGCACAAGCTGGACAAAGCAAAAGGCGAAGCTTTTATTACCAGCATGACAAATTACCTCTTTACCATCATCGATAAGGTCGGTGATGAGGAGTGCAGAGTGGGATTCCCTACAGCGATCTTGCTTGGAGAGAGAGAATCACTGCTTGGAACGTCGAAAGGCCCCTGCGAACATGCCAAAGAAACATGGTGGTGGACAGACAAAGCTAAAGTCGTAATACGGGAAAAGAAAACGGCTTTCAAGGCTTGGTCAAAGTGCTCTTCTACTAATAGAGATAAAAAAGCTCGCCTTGAAGAGATATATAGATGCTGCGAAGAAGAAGTGCGCCCAATTTCAAGCAAAAAGTATGGAAGGCCTCTATCCGGAGTTGGGGTTGTTTTGACTTTAACAAAATAACTTGTATAAGGGAACAACTATCTTCAAAATAGCCGCCCAGAGAAGAAGAAATGATCAAGAGATTCGTTTCCTCAAGTTCATTAACAATACTCAAGGCCAGCTTCTTCTTCTGAATGAACAGTTTCCCCGGGTAAACTTTCCAAGAAGATAACCATGACGAAATATCCGACATTACTGTCGAAGAAGTTAGGAATGCGGTCAAATACTCCAAGAAAAGAAAAGCGGTTGGGCCAGACGAGATACCCTCTGAGTCGTGAATAAAGATGGGAGACAACCATCAGTTATTCTTTGCTGACGATGGAGCTATCATAAGTGATGATCAAACGTCCGTGCAACGAGCACTTGATGTATGGGTGGATGTTCCGGAGGGAAATGGATACCGTATTAGTTCAAAAAAGACAGAGTATTTATACTGCCCGTTCTCTAATCCACACCGGCCTATTACAGACATTTACTTGAATGGAAAAGTGCTTCCCAAGTGTGAAAAGTTCAAATATCTGGGATTTATGATCAATAGCGAAGCAACTTGTAATGATGACATCAATCATGGCGTAAGCGTGCGGTGGATGAAGAGGCGGGCAGACTCCGCTATCTTCTGTGATCGAAGAATGTCCCCTAAGGTGAAAGGAAGGCTCTACACTGCAGTTCATGTACAAAAAGTATGAGGGCAAATTAACGGCAGCTGAGATGAAAATGCTTCGCATGACTTCATGTAAAAGAACCCATCACAAGCAAGATAGAGCACGACTGGCTCCGTTGGTATTGTCATCTTCAATGGAGGGATCCCTCGAACCCTGTCAAAAAGGCAATATCAATCAACGTTCCTACACAATAACGCAAAAAAGGCAGACCAAAAATCAACTGGATCACACAAATGCAAAACACCAGCATTTGATTGACCTCAGTGACGAAGTGATCCGAAACCGGGAAGTCTGCCGGTACTTTCTGAGGTCAAACGGGCAAATCACTCAGGCGGACCAGTAGGAATGCAGTAAAGTGGGAGGGTTGTGATCCTTCTATTCCGGATCATAACTTCGCCGTAATCAAAAGAAGAATGATTCGACCATTAGTCCCTACGAACAACAATTTTAAATCTACTACTATTTTATGTATCTTTCCTAAAATCAAGAAAATTATAAATTTATAAAGTTGCACGACTTTCGTCTGACTGCATTTCAGGGTGCTACTTTATCCATACCAGTTCTTTTAGCCTTGAACGCAGTTTTAAAATGAAGCCTTGGTTACTAAATCCATTCTAATGAAGATATATGTATGTAGCCGATTACATGGATTTTATGATATCAACATTGGTACCTGCCGCACACATCGCAGTGATACCATTCAATTTATTCACGTACAGATAGTTCCTAATGGAACTCCTTACATGCCCCGCTACTTAAGAAAATAAAATAAAATACCACTTTATGTATAAAATAATTTTAGTTTAATATAAGAAAAAATACAGCCCGTAATAATAATTTCATTTGGTTCCAACTTACATCTAAAAACAAAAAGCTCCAACAATAACAAATAAATAGAAATAAACTGAGAGGTAGCCTGACATCCGACACATCATTGTATCCCTATAATTTCCCATACAATCGAACTTTCTCATACATGCTGTCCCATACAGTTAATTTAATGGCCTCTGGCAAATCTATAACCTTCACGTCGTTCGATATATTGAAGCACCTCAAGACACTGTCGCTCTTAACCAGAGGTTTAATGTTTACATCACTAATAACATCACAGTTGGGATTGCTAGTTCCAGCAAAGCTCGTCCAAATGCCAATCATTCGCTCAAGGGTCTTGTACTCAGGAGTATCCTTTGACAACTTCTGCGAAAATGTGTTATAGAAGAGGTAACACAGTTCATCGCCATGACATGCGCCACTGTGCCCCTTGCCGCATATTAAATTCCGGATTATGTTGAAGAATTCAGAATCGAACTCGAAGCGGTAAAGATATGTCGGTGCTGTGCTATATTCCAGGCGCGACAAAACGGTGCGGTGGATACCATGCCAGAACATTTTATATGAAAGCAGCTGTAAGAAAAATATATTTTATAAAATAATCCTTTAAGATTCACTAAAAGCTGGTATATACATCAAGGTACTGCATAGAAGTATTTTGTCCACATTCCTCACCACCAAAATGTGCCTTCTTGATTCGTAGACCAAACTCTTTACATTTTTCACCTTCCCTGTCGAGATGAAGATCGGATGGAACCAGGTACTCACAATCCCTCACCTCATCAAGAGTAATCGGTCTTCTGCGAATTTCTGAAGGGAATTAAAAATAATATATGTAGTTGGACAAAAATAAAGGATTTCCCAGCATACCTGGAAGGAAAAGAAGTCCTTCGTGAGAGTTTCCACCAATCATGAGTGGAATGTTATTGCTCCAAGTTGTCTTCATCAATTCAAGTGGTTCTTTCGGAAGGACACAATCGTCTGTGATGTATGGTTCTACAACAGGAGCGAATGCAAAAAGAACCCGATTTCGTTTCTCATCCTTGCTTGTTATTCTAACGGCGGCCCTGATCATATCTGGGCCATTAGCTTTCGACAAGAATTCATACACACACTGATCGTCATCTTCGCCCATGTAACCTAGTGAAACTGCTAAGCGGTATGGCCAATTATTCATTGGTGGCATTGCCCAGTGACACAGTGCACTACCGGATTGCACAATCGCCTTATGAAAGAGACCCTTAGTTTGGTTGGATATCATAAGAAGATGAGTTGAAGCTCCACCGGCACTTTCTCCAAAGAGCGTAATGTTATTAGGGTCACCGCCAAATCTCGAAATGTTCTCCTTAACCCACCGAAGTCCTAAGATTTGATCCTTTAGTCCAGCATTTCCTGGAATGTTCAACTTCGGATCTTTTAGGCTAAGGAAACCTAACGGGGATTGCTTACATTGTTAAATATTCGAGTATACTCGTATATCAGTCAAGACATACCGAATGGACCTAGTCTATAAGTAAGTGATACGCAAACAACATCCTTGGACATAAAATAATCTGGACCATACAAGTCCCGTGTAGCTTCGCCAATTTGAAAACCTCCACCGTAGATCCATACCATGACAGGTGCTGCTTTCTCTGGTTTCAACTGGAATAAAATGAATTAATTTAAGGATTTATCTTGCAATGTTTAAAGCTTACATTTCTGGAAAACACATTCAGATACAAACAGTCCTCTGATCCCTTGTACTTTCTAAAAATGAAATTCTCTTGTAAGGGTTTCTCACAGGGTTGAGTGCAGTCTTTTACATCGGTCCATGATTCTGGCGATACTGGAGCCTTAAATCGAAGTTCTCCCAATGGAGGTTTGGCAAAGGGTATCTTTTCAAAGCTGTAGTAGGGATCACCGTAGACTGAGATGCGTTTTATGCCTTTTATAGGTCCTTTGTTGGTCTGAATTTGAACGATTTCCTTTGTGGTTAGGTAGCTTTGCTGGAATTTGTATTCTATGACCCTGTAAATAAATTTTCTATTTCTATGAAAAGGTTTAGAATTGGGACTGACAAAATAATATGTATTCTATTCTAAATAAGATGATTAAGACATTTCATGTTTCAGGACTGGATAACAAATTTATCAGAATGCGCAATCTTAGGTGGAACGCAGAAAGGGAGAAAAATTGTGAACTAGGAGTTAGAAATTGCACTCTTGATAGATGATGAGAAAATCTTCTAAAATCTTTATTTTATAAATTCAATAATTTCAGTTTATGCGTATTCATAAGTGATGCTTAGGTACATATAGTTTGTGTAAATTTAAGTCTAAAAATACGCTTGAACTATGAATACTCTTCAAAGTGATTGCGCAAATAGTATTGATATACTGAATACGTTTCGCTCTAAGTACCTTTCGAAAATCTACTGTATCTGTTATAATATGACCCCAAAAACACGAAAAACCATGTTTATCTTCAAATTTTGATCCAGTGCATTGCTCCATGGTTTAAAAACTGAACAATTGCTGATCGAATAAAAAAAGAATCGTTAAAATCGGTATAGATTTGGTGAAGATATAGCTAAAGGAAGACGGTGGTAACAAAACACATTAAAACCCCCATTACTTAGAAAAATGTACTTATTACGAATCCTTTTCCTTATCTGCCAATTTTGAGTTCTTCTCTATACCATAGAGTTTTGGAATTTCATCAAATGACCATCGGCTTAGTGACAGAGGACAACCTTGCGGAGCTGAGAATTAACTTCGCTGAAACATGAAAAGTAAACATACTGGACAACAGGTTGAGACAGTACAGAATGGCCGGTAACTTGAAATTATTGCCCCGGATGAAAGTGGCGTCGAGTTGGAGGTAAACAGCCGAATTGAGAAAGTAAGTTCGGCATGTTATCTGAGATTCGAGCAGTCTGCCACAATCTGTGGCTATATCTCTCAAACATGAATTAGAGCGTAGCTGCAGAATCTCGAAAATGACCACTAATGCCACAAAGAAAGCGAAAACTTCTTTAATCGTTGACGTAGAAACAAATTGTGGGTGTTCTGGCCAAACTTTAGGTGGGAAAGGTCAAGGAAAGTATATCATAGATGCGTTAATACCCATCTTCCACACAAAAGCGAATATTCTGTATAGCGTATATACAAAATGTAGAGAAAGTCAATGTCAACATATTCTACCTTTTTCAGTTTCAAGTAAATATATTCAGAAAAACCACCTTATAAAAAAGTGGGCAGATTTAAGAAAGTACACTTGTACGGATTCGGACTCTAGAAAGCCTATATATGACATTTTATGTTTCTAACTCAAAATGTAAGGCCCAAAAAGTGGTGACTTTTGATGCTGATCGCAAATATATATACCTATAGGTATATGTACTTTTGCGAGTCCATCGTCAGGAAATTCTGACGAATGGTAGACGCCTACTCACTGACATAATTCAGAAATGGTACCTACTAATTTTGAAAACAATTTTGAGTGGACATTAGAGCGGCGCATGTCGGAGTAAAACCACAGACCATGAGGTTCTCAAGATTTACGTGTCAACTGTACTGTTAAGGCACAATCATTAGCAGTGCGGTCCACACAGAATTTTGATATCTAAAGGGCGGTGTATCCTCATTCATTTGTCAGTGTAAATTCTTGTCATCTTTGTTGGTTATAGTGTTTTAGTGATAGAGGTATCGCTCTCTATATGAATAAGGAAGTGAGCTTTCAACTGCAGCCCCAATAAGGTAGCTCAGACGACCCCTTCTTTTAATTCTTCTGGGTCGAATTTACCACCGGAACACGTTATTCACTTCTGCCTCTTGTATAGTTATCGACCAAATTTCTGAGTCGATAACTATCGTTGTTGCGGGTGATTTTAATGTCCACAATGCTAGTTGGCTTCGCCATTCTAGACCAACAACACTTGAAGGTCGTTACACAGAGAACTTTTCTAAGTAGAACAGCGTAACTCAACTTGTTGACGCTAGACCTGTTTCTAACATTTCATCCAGATAAATATTCGATTGTAGTTTCTGCCCCACTTGGTAGGTCAGATCATTGTCTGGTATCAGTTAAATTCTCGTACTCAAATCTGCATTCGGTTGACAAGAAATTCCCTAGGAGAATAATTTGGCAATACGAGTGTACCGATCTCAATTCGTTCATCAAGGCTTTTAGCCGATCTCTATGCTTATGGCCGCCCACATCAGTTAGTCCCAAACCAAAACAAGAACCGTTGTTTAATCTGACATGTGCGGTTGTTGTTCGGAAAAAGGTAGAGGCTTTCACGTTACGGCGTCAAACCCCTACTGAGGAAAACCGAAATCTCTTCAAATGGTCTAGGAACAACTGTAACGGCATTCTAGACGTACTAAATTTAAAGGAGACCAGAAAGTTAGAAACAAAATACTGCAATGTCTTAAGGACATTTCGGTCAAGAATATCACAGACTTTAAGGAGAAAGTCAATCTGCCAGCTATGTTATTCGCAGCGAATTTCATCATACCTGACAGCTCTCTCTCCACCTGTTCTGAACCGAGTTAACTATTCTTTAGGACAAATATATTTCCTTACTCGTTCAGTAGCACGCGTCCCTAAATATCTCAATTATAATAAATCTTCAGGTCCAGATGGGGTCACTCTCCTTGTTTTGATGAACAAACCCTGGTCAAACTCCTACGTAAACTCTTCCACCTATCGTACTCCATAAGTATTTTTCCGGATAGGTGGAAACTTGCGCACGTCCAGCCAATTTCCAAAAAGGACGATAAAACCTCCCCTTCTAACTTCCGACCCATCGCATTAACGTCAGTACTTTCCAAGGTCTTGGAAAGCATTGTCAATTTCCGCTTTATGAATATCTCGAAAAAAATCTTCTCCTTAATGACCGACTGTATGGTTTCCGGCAACAGCATTTCACAGGAGACTTAATAGTATACCTATCCGAGAAATGGAATGAATGTATTCATCAACACGGGGAATGCAGAGTAGTTGCCCTTGATATACCCAAAGGTTTCGATGGAGTGTGGCATAGCTCTCTTATAAAAATGCTTCAATCTTATGATGTGGTTGGCATCTTTTCACAATAGATTGCGAGCTTTTTAAGTAATAGATCAATACAGGTTGTATTAGGTAGATTTACTCACTTCTAAACTAATGCTGGTGTACCCCAGGGCTCAGTCCTCTCTCCGACCCTGTTTCTATTACTTTTCTTTCACTATTAATCGCAATCCAATCTATTCCTTTGCGGATGATAGCACTCTTGAGTTCGCTTATACGTTATCGACTCCACGGCAAGGGCCTCAAGTTGTAGCAACAACGAATGTGTAAAAAAACAAGTTGGGTTCAATGAGTCAAAAACCCAGTGCTGTCTCATGTCTAGCCAATCTCAAAATGAATGGAATTGATGTTGAGAATTCTAATGGATTGTCAATGCTTGGCATGTATGCAACTTCGCTGGAATCAGCAGTTCACAGATGCTGCTAAAGTTCGTTCGAGATGCCTTGGATACCTCAAAAGATGCAAACGATGTTACACCCCACTGACTTGGCTTCGATCTATAAAGCTTATATTCGTCCGCGACTTGAATATAGCTCGCATATTTGGGCGGGAGCTTCCACTCGATCGTGTTCAGCGCCAAGCATGTCGATTGATCGATGATCAGTCTACCCTTTCCTTTCTTTCCATCACTGGGTTTAAAACCGTAAAGGTTGTGTAGAACATCTAAAAAGTACTCATTCACTGTGTCACGCCAAGAGTTTAAAATTACAATCCACATCCACAACCAAAGTTCTAGCATTGCTTTATCCCATGACACAAATGGTTCACTTTTATCTCATGACACAAATGGCACAAATGGGTGGAAACATACTCAATGCCGATAAAAATACCCATAGCGTACTCATCCCTATCAAGAGCTCATTTAATTCTGCCAACTAAATTTTGAATTGCAATCTCGGTAGAATTTCCGCGTTGTTCGTCATGTTGCATCTCAGATAGAGGATGTATACTCAAAGCAACTCTGTGCCCGTTCAGTTCAAACAGTTGGTTACCTTGAAAATGAGTCTCCAGCAAAAGCCTAAAAGTTTCCGCATTCATCTCAGTAAAGGTACTATCCATTTTTAGTGTTCCCTACCACAATGATATGAACGGGACACTAATGGACTCAACACGGTGTCTGTTTGTCAAATGCCTGTAATTTTTGAACCGTTTGACCTACAGAGCTGAATTTTTGTACAAAAATAATAAATGGAGGACCAAAAATAATTTTTTTTTGGGGAATAATGTAGGAAAAATATGTTTATACCCCAACATGTGACATACCAAATAAAGCTGAACTTCCAAGGAGCGCAAAAATATAAAAAAATGGATGAAGGAAAAACAGAAAAACTCAAAAACATGCGATGATAAAGGTGCCAATATGTTAGTTGTGTCGAGGATATTGAAATTGTAATTTTCAAGTTGGGGCTTAGTTTTGGAGAAATGACCGATTAGAAAACATATGGGTTTTGAGGTGCGCTGTGTCGGTTTTCTTTGTTTATCTTTGAAAGTGTGCATTGGATTTAATTGTTTTTAGGTGCAAGGGGAGGCAAGCACATTTCTGTGAATTTGGGTTCCCAAAATATCTGCAAACACATATCATTTTATTATTATAATACTTCAAATTACACACTCATTGCTATTCTTGTTTTCTCGTAATTCGAAAAATAGTAGGAAAGAAGGTTGGTGTTTCCGTCTGACCACCGGTTTGTCGCGTATAGCTCAAGAACAAATTTTGATGAGATTTGTTTGGTCAGGAACTAATCAAATCAGGACACAATTACCCCGTAAAAAGTTTTTAAAAAAACCGTTCATCCCACGGCTAATTCAAAAACATTGGAGTGTAGATAGCTACACACAGAATTGATTAAAATTGGATGAAATGAAAACGAAAGCTCTGTGCCATTATTTTTCAAATACTTTTTCCACTCCTGGCACCTTAGCAACTCAACATTGTCTCTTTTTTGGCATCCGTTTTGGTATTAACTGACTTTGATAATATTTTCAACAATTTGATAGTGTTCTAACTTCAAACTTGTAACCAAACTATCTGCCGAATGCTAATCTTATGCAGTAATTACAAATTCACAAAGTACAATATCACCAATAGGTTCATCACGATACTCGTATAAAAATAATAAATATTTTAACAGAACACTTTTTTTAAAAATTGTATCAGAATGGGTATTATGTTAAATTTAAAAATAAAATAAATAAAATTGTGCATCGAATTTTAAAATTAAATAAAACACATAAAAATCATGGTAATTGCCATGGCTTTATTGGTAAGATAATTTTATGTCATTAGTGTATAAATATGATTTCGAGCACATGGGTGCCGCGACTGGCGCGAATAAAGCGCAAACTGGAAGTCCAATATTCGACCACTTTTTCGAGCAGCTGTTGTCATGTATCGGCAATAGAGCGGCGAATGTTAGCTTATAAGTCGTCCATTGTCTCTCGTTTATCGGCGTAGACTAGCGACTTCACATATCGTCAAAGAAAATAATCCAAAAGGTGTTAAATCACACAATCTTGAAGGCCAATTCACAGGTCCATTACGCGAAATTATGCGCTTATCGAATGCTTCCTTCAATAAATTGATTGTTGCGCGCTCTGTGTGACATGCGCCGTCTTGTTGAAACCAGCTCTTCCACATTAATGCCATTTAATTAGTCAACGAAAAAATCAGTGGATCTGTAACGCTCTCCATTAACTGTATCTTTCTGGACGGCATCACTTTTGGAGAAATATACTCGTAAACCAATGATTCCACAAGCCCACGAAGCACGCCAAACAGTATTTAGTATTTATTAAAGTAATCAATAAATACTAAATACTAAATACAAACATTTACAGAAATTACAAAAAAGTACATACTCGTATCTATAATGACGTAAATGTGATCATGATCATTATTTTAATAAAATAAATTTAGTTTATATGATTAAAGGTTTAATATACAATATATTTTTTTTTTTTTTATAATTTGCACGTGTGAATGGGGTTATAAATACACTCATACTAATTTTAGGACACGGGCGTTTTTTGAGGAAAGGGAAAGAGACAGAGAGACAGACAGATTGGTGTAGTTGGTTTGAAACTCAGCTGTATTAAGTTTAAGTGAACTCCAAAGGTGGCTGTCCAAATAACTGGGGATCTTGTTTGTTTTTGCTTCTGTCGTTGCTCATGATGCACAGTATTTTTTTCAGTCCTCCTGATGTCATAACCACGATCAAGTTGCATTTTAGCCATATGACCGCCCTACTGCCAGTGTTATGCCTTCGCAGTAGAGATGACATAAGCTTTCACAATTGATCGACTTTTTATTTATTTCATGCGAAATAAATAGATGATTATTGACATTAGGATTCGAACCGTGAACCTGTTGCGTGACAAGCGATGATGCTACCACTACACCACGGCCACCCTCAAAATATTAAATTTAAATGATATATAATATTTGAAGGAAGAAAAATGAAAGTGTGTGAACAATTTGAATAAAAACATTTAACAATGAAGTAACAAATAGAAATTTAACTAAGCGATCAAACGTTTAGAAGCCCTAACGCCTACAGTTGCCGGCCAAGTAGTTAAAGAGAAAAATACTAAAACGATCAACAAAACAGAGTTTTCTTATGTCCAGATAACGAGAGTTCCATAAGCGAATTGCATGAACACAAAATTGTCGTTCGGTTGAAATACTCGTACATGTAGCACGAGGAGAAATTATCGAAAGAGAACGAGATGAATTTCAAAAAGTTAATATTGCATATAAGTATTCTGGTTGACGTGAAACAACAATTTTATGTAAATATTTTATAGTACAAATATCTCAGTTATCCAATGGTAATCCCAGGATATTACTTTTGTATGCCGAAATATGATCGTGGCGCTTTAAACCATAAACATAACGAGTAACATTATTAAAGGCGACATTAAGTTTTGTTTTTTCGGTATTGCAGTAAATTGACACTTCAGACCCAAATGATAAGATTGGGACAATAAGAGTTTTAGCTATCATTAATCTTGTTTTAACAGGGGTACAATACTGTGACATAGCCAGATTACGTAAACATCCATATATTTTACCTGCAACAGTACAAACATGGAGATCCAGACTTAGGTATTTGTCAAATCAAATGCCGAGATTTTTAGCCTTGTCAACTAGTTCTATTTGTTCATTCCCTAAATATATATTTGAGAAGCCACTCACATCTACACCATATGTAGATATTAAGATACATTTAGATTAAGACAGTACTGAATCGATTCAGGAAGCTCTGTCCCAACTGGGTGTAGGGGAGTTTATTAGCAAGTGGATAGTGACTATGCTAAAAACCGAAATCATTCAATTCACACTAGGTAATAGTGTTTCCACCATATCCATCTCAGGGTGGGGTTATCTCTCCTCTTCTTCTGTGTAGGCTTGTCCGAGACGGTGTCAAGGTTGTCGCGTATGCGGATGATGTGGTAGTGTTGGTATCGGGGATGCTTCCTTCAGTAATCTGTGAGATTATGGAAGCTGCCTTGGATAAGATTAGCACATGGGCCACTGGATGTGGACTTAGCGTCAATCCTAGCAAAACTGAACGAAAGTACACTGCGATTGTGCGCCCTATACTTTCCTATGGATCGCTAGTTTGGTGGCCGGCGGTTAAGAAAGCATATATTACCAAACTCATCAACAAAGTACAAAGAACTGCGGCTCTAGGTGCTACACGAGCGATGAGAACATGCCCAACTGAAGCCTTGAACGTAATCCTTCACCTTATACCACTCGACCTTCATATAAAGTACATATCAGCATATAGTGCGGTTAGATTAATGAAAACAGGTAGCTGGTGCGATAGTCTCTACGGCCACAACATCATCCTTAATCTGCTACCTCGGGAGTTGGTGGTAAATCCGACCGACTACATAATTCCCAGGGTGAACTTTCGCAATGATGTCACGGTGAGATTCCTTTCCAGGGCGGAATGGAAATGTGGCGCGGTGACAAACGAATTCAAAACAACCATTTTCACTGACGGGTCGAAAATGGACCGCGGGGTAGGGGCGGGAATCTTCTCTGAATCCCTCAATATCTCTAGTTCATTCCGTCTACCCAATTCATGCAGCGTATTCCAGGCGGAAGTTCTTGCTGTACGAGAGGCTCAAATATACATCGATACAACTTAACACCATAGCCATTTTCATTGCCGCTATCAAAGCCATCGTATCTGCGGCTTCCTCCTCCAAACTTGTTGAACAATGCAAGGAGGAGCTTGCCGCACTCAGTCACCGATCTAGGATCAGCCTCATCTGGGTTCCTGGTCATAGTAACATTGACGGAAACGAAAGGGCTGATGAATTGGCGAGGCAGGAATCTGCCCTTGACTGCTCCCGTGAGGAGGATGTCAACATTCCGTTAGGGGCCCTTAAGGGCAGAATCTTTGCTCATTTCCTTGCAGATGCTGGTAATAGATGGCGAGGGCTGCAGAACTGTATCATATTCAGGCAGATGTGGCCCAAGTATAACTGGCGCAGAACACAAGAGTTACTAAACAGAAGCCGGCCAGATATTGCTAGAGTTCTGGCAATTAGCACTGGCCATTGACCCTTAGGGGTCCATGCAGCCAGACTGGCATTACTTTTAATGCTCTTTGTCGTAGCTTCAATATGGCCAACGAGCCTGAAATAATCCTTCACTTCCTTTATAAGTGTCCGGCCCTTAGTTTGGTCAGACACCGTACAGTTGGCAGACACCTTTTTGATAATATTAGTGAGTTAGCGGAGACAAGCATCGGGGACTTTATCAGTTTCCTCAATGCCACGGGGTAGATTTAAATAATCCTTTCTCTCTTTTCCCGCAAGTCCAACGTCAGGTTATTACAACAAATTAGGTCACTTGAGTTGTGGTTTTAAAACGGCGCATCTGTGCTAATTATGTTTCAGCATAGTATGCTGTCACAACCACACCTACCTACCTACCTAGATTAAGACAGAGATTGTTACTAATTGACCATTGAGAGATGCTTTCAAGGTCATTATTGGACATGAATATAGCATCCTCGATAAGTCCTAAATTACAGCTAAAATACATCTAAACATCATCTGCATATATATGGATAAAAGAATAAGTAATGATAGATAAAGATAGATCCTTGTGGGACGCCCATATATGTATCTTTAAAATTGGAAATAGCATTACTTGTCACAACTGCTTGATATCTGCTAGAGAGTCAGGAGTATATCAATAAGGCTGCCGAGGTTGAAAAATTAAAAAGTATTATAAGTTTTGATACTAGTTTTGAATGGTCTACTGTGTCAAAGGTTTTAGGGAAATCTAGAAGTACTAACAGCGAGATATAGTCTTTTTCCGTTGCCATCCTTAAATCGTCTGTTACTTTTAAAAACGCAGTCGTACAGCTGTGGTGCTTTCGAAAACCAGATTGGTGTCTACAAAGTAAAGCATTGTAGTACAGATAGGATGATATTTGGGTATGAGCAATTTTCTCAAAAACTTTAGACAGAAATGGTAAGATTGAAATGAGACGAAATTCAGGGGATGTTTGTGAGGTACCAGGTTTTTTTTAAAATAGGTATTATTTTAGCTGTTTTCCAAGCACAATAAAAGCAAGATGTCATTAAAACAGTACTGTGACTTTTTGTAGATGTAATGGCGTCTAAATAATTGTTTGTGGATTTTCTTCACTCCAAATGCGGCAGTTTTGCTTATTGACGTAGCCATTCAACCAAAATGAGCCTCATCGCTGAACAAAATTTGGTGTTGAAAATGAGAATCAAGAGCAATCTCGTTTTTGGCCCATTCACCGAACGTACGATGCACTCGATAGTCAAGCAGCTTCAATTCTTGCACGAGCTGGATCTTTATAGCTCGTAAACCAAGATCTTTCTTCCATAAAGCATATGGATACAGCTTCAATTGCTGTGCGCGATGGCGAATCGACTCGCGAATCGTCACTTCTGCCGGTAGCGGTGCTCTATGTCTTTTCCACACGGTTTCTCCTTTTCCAGTCATCAGACAGCGTTGGGTCTCCCCGCCCCCACCAAAGGCGGAGGATCGCTGCCTTCCTTCTTTTCCCCCTCCACTAAATCATGAGATTAAGTGTATCAGGTTGGACTTCTACTACAATTTCTCCATCTTTTCAGCCCAGTTTACTGAACGTGTCGCACAGAGAGAAGCGGGGTTATGTTGGTTGGGGCCTCCAGAAATCGTGCTCCAGCCGAGGCTAAGCAGATCACGGATAGTTTTTTGCGAGTTCCACTTGTAGTAGTAAACCTTTGGTTGTTCCGAAATATTGTGGTAGCTTATTTAAGAAGCCTTCATTAGTCCCAACTTCGAACTGATGTTCCAGTAAATGTATAGATATTTTCTTCTATTAATTCAATGAGAAAATAATTAAGTGATAAGAATCAAACAAAAACAATTTCAAGAGCTTAATTTCTCCCCGTCACGAATATGATAATTAATATACTCGTAAATTACTCTCATAAAATGCTACCGCTTCCATCGCTCATTGTTTCTTCTGAAAGCTATGAAATAATAACACATCAGTGTTAAAAAAATAGCGCCGCAAAATGATATTCCACATTCCACAAATTAAATTGTCATTCGAAAGCAAAAGTGCAGGCCACACGCGATTTTAATGCATATGTACATGTGTGCATTTCAAATTGTTTCAGATACGTTAATCTGCATCTAAAGTGTCTAATTATTTTCCGATCCATCACAACAAGAGTAAACAAAGAGAAATCGTTGGATTTCGATGCAAAAAATGTTATTTGTAGGACCGGACAGTAATTTATTGAGCTTTTTTTAAAAAAAATAAAACAAAATATATTTTGTATATATAATTTATTCTTGACACGTTCACGTTGGTATGATGTTGGGGTAGTAAAAATTGATTTTATAAGATAATGCAAAGAAGGTTGGTTTGTTCACTTATACGGCAAAGGTTTCTGCAGTTATACACTCCGGTTCACTTGAATAAAGGCAACGCTGTCAATAAGACAATTTTCATAGTTGTTCTAAAAAAAAAAGAGAGATCTAAGTGCAACAAGAAATGAAGAAGATAGATCTGGAATTTTACCAGATCAAACAATTACAAAATATCTTGACAGTAAAAGGTTACGGTAACTATAATCCGTTTTTGTTTTTTTTTAAAGAATCGAAAATGAAAGCAATGAAATCGGTTGATGTGAATAAAATACATTGTATCTCTTTAAAAAAAACTAAAATGAGTAACTGGGTCGCACCACTTGCACCTGTATGCTGTTGATCTGCAAAACATTTTTTTTTCATAAATCTGTTTCCAAAACTTGTTACGTCATAACATTGCATATATAAAATATTGTTTAGACATTAATTTTGTACAAAATCGAGAAAAAATATAATTTAAATATCAAATACTAGTATCAAAGTCCTCAGAGCCACCTTCGAGAAAAAACATTTTTTTAAAGAATGGCCATGAAAAGTACCGTTAATTTTGGGGTTGGAATGCAAATTTCGCATCGACTTGTGACCCCACACTTGAAGTTTAAAGTAAATTCGACCAGACTGCAGTCGTGCTTACAGACACACGGGCAGCCTTGAGAGACCCGCTTTGTTTAGATATTCTATTATAGGAACACAGAAATTTATCAAAATCTCAAAATCGAAAATTTCCAGAGAACCACTACTTGCCCTTATACTCGTAGATACAAGTATAAATCCAAAAAAAAAACTAAAATCTGAGCAATTTTTTAGATTTGGGAAATAATCTTCAAACAACATCAAACAAATCACTCGGACCCATAAGCGGTAAGACAGACAGCTAATGCCCCATCTGAACAAACTGAAGTTTATTTACCTTTGTCACTTAAGCACCATTTGCTAAAATAAAATATCTACACAGCCTAGTAAGTCGCTGTATGGATAGGAACGGACAGCGATAATACTCTAATGGGCCTCATTAAGATTCTGACTTTTGCTTGAGTTTTGTTGATGTTGACAAATATTAATCATGGTGACATTTAAACATGCACAGGTTTACAGAATTGGGTAGTGAGAGACAGTACTTGCCGAAGAGCAATTGTGTACATACTCGGATATTTATTGCAAAATTAACAACCTAAGCCAGACGATAATAATGAATTTCGCAGTTTAAATTATTTTAACGTATAAACTAAGGTATGCAATTAAGACCAACTAACATTTTAATTGACAATTATTTACGTACATACGGATATGTACCTATACTGAAAGATTTATTATTATATTGACTTGCAATAGATTACAATGTTGACAAGGGCGATTAATTGGAAAGCCTTCCCTTGCTTAAATATTGACCCAACGATGTTGGAAAAACTAACCATATGGAAGCAAATATGATGCTGATATCTCCCGATACTTACACACATATGTATGTATGTATTTGGAGCTATCTAGTAATAGTCTTCCAAAGCTGAAAATGGTCTCCATCGCTTTATAAAGGTTGTGCTAAAATTCAGGCAAGATTTAAATTTTGCGCCATTTGTGCGGTAAAGTGTTGCCAACGAAAAAAAAAAAAAAGATAGCGTGACAGCTGACAGTTCAGGGTTTTTAAAAATGGAGTGCTACACGAAAGAACAATGCGATTTCATTGTTGAGCAATATTTTAAAAATAATGAAGGTTTCGCAGCTACAGTTCTCAATTTTCGTACAAAATATAGTGAATAGTGATTTAACTTCATCAACTGTGAAGAGATTAATTCAAAAATTCAGGGAGACTGGACCAGTGATCATGACAGTCATCTTAGACACTCTGGTCGTCCTTCAACAAGTCGTTCAACACAAAACATCGAAGCAGGTCGTAAGAATGTTGTTGAGAGTCCAGGAACATCAACTCGGCACCATGGTTAAGAATTTGACATTTCGAGAAGCTCTCTACAGCATATTCTCACGAAAGATTTTCATCTTGGTGCATGCAAAGTGCAATTGATTTAAAAACTGAAGCCTACTGACTACGCACAGGGAAGAGAGTTCGTTGAACGGATTATGGAGCAAAAACAAGTGGATGCTGAAAGTCAGAATGTACATCCGCATGCATGCTCAAAGACATTTTCTCTCAAATAACCGAAGCTTCTCTATATACGATGGGCTTATGTTCCACCACACTGGACCCGCATAAGTAACAATTGGACGGACGAAGGCTTGGGAGCATATGATCTTCACATCGGATCTTAGATAGTTGGAGTAAAAAAAGACATTTGAGCGACATAAATGCCGCCCTTGCTTTTTGTAACTGTATATTTACGTGCTCATTGCAGTACAAAAACTTGTCTATAGGGACACCTAAATACTTCACAACCATCTTCGACTCGTTTGCGAATTACTGAAGCTCCTGAGCATTTCACAAATGTAGATATTAAATAAGAGCGGTGCTGTGACTGTACCTTGTGGGAGGCCATTAGTAACATTAAAAACTTTAGTCGTCGTGTATTGTCTATCTGTTACAACAATTTTTTTCTCGTACACCATAGATGCAATCATCACAAGATGATTCGCAATGCAGATGCAATCGTCACAAGATGATTCGTAAATTCTTATCGTAAAAGTTTGTATAATACGCCGTTGATCCAAAACGTGTCGAAGGCTTTTCCGATATCCACTACGCAGGCAACTGTACTTCTTTTGGCATTTAGATTCCAATTAACATCTGAAATCAGTTTTGTTACAGCATGCACCGTCGAATGATTTCTTTTAAACCCAAATTGGTTCCGCGGTACAATCTCCTTTCTTTCGCACGCGAACAAAATGAACTTACTAATAACTACATACTTCAAAGACCTTCCCAATATTAGGCAGGGGACTGATTGGCCTATAGTTGGAAGGATCAGAAGGATCAGAAGGATCCTTCTTCTTTTTAATTATTGGAAAAACCTTCTATGTTTTCAAATAATTTGGGAAGTAGCAGTTGTTTAATAAATTATTAAATAAAACGCAGTATTGCCGTATGATTTCGTCCGGTATGTGCTTTAGGATAATATTGGGAATGTTATCTAAACCACTTGACTTTTTATTATTCAGTCAACTGAATATGTATGTAAGTTCGCCTAAGGTTGTAAAGTAGTTGTCAGTCTGTTCAGCTGTGAGTTGGTCAGCTTTTAATCTCAGAAAATCTCAAAAGGGTTCCTGTTTCGTTATTGTGAAACCGGAACAATTCGTCATTTACTTCGCCAGTTCTGCAGCTAGGGAGTTCGTTAGCATGGATTGCCTCAAAATGAGAGCCGATCAGATTTATCTTATCCATCCCACTAACTATCACAAAATGATTATCGATAATGGGACAGTGTTGGTTATTAATCTCTGCCTGGGAGAGGAGCGACTGAGAAGACACAGGGAGTTTCAGTTTCGGAATTTTGACAGTGTTACGAGGCTTGAAGGTTTGGTTAATTTTAGGAAACATATTCCTGGAGGCGGACCTCAAAATGTTCGCGGTGCGTTGCCTCCAGTAATCGTTAACACTATTCCGAAACTGCTGGCTTAGCAGTGTCCTCACATTTCTCAGGAGAGATTTCAACCATTGCAGCTCTATGTTGGACGATTCTTCTTGGAACTGACTACGTATTCGATTAATTTGACTGATTAAAAAACTTTTGTAGGTTTGTAGAGTTTGTATGTCACGATTTAGATAACATTCGATGCCATTTTTGGATCTAATTTTCGGAACTGACGATTCCATAGCTTGTAATACCATCGCATTTAGCTTCTCGATATAAAAATCGCATTCTTCATTAGTAAGATTCCTAATACAATTCATATATTTCCTGATGGCACAACGCTGGAATTTGCACCAATCGGTCTGCCTAAAATTCAATTTAGGGACTTCGTGCTGCGTTGCGAAGCTGAACGTGGAGTCGCCAGTAAATGTCACAGGCATAACTATAGCATTGTGGTTGTTATCATACAGCAGTATTGAAAGTTTATTACCGTGGACCGTCTGTATTTGCAGTCGCGCGTCCGCTATACAAAGGTCAAGATAAGAGTTTCCAGAAGGAAAACTTGGTGTAACTGTGCTATAAAACTTGAATTTATACCCGAATTGGTATTACTCAATAAAGCGATTTAGAAATCTGCCTCTAGCAATGGCCCTTGAGTTTCGCGTTTAGATCTCCCGCTAAGAAGAAAAAGTTATTTAAACTATCTAGTCCTAGATCTTCCAACAATTTTTCGATTTCGGCTTTAAATTGAATAATAGATACAGACAACCATTATTCCTGAGAGGCAGCGCGATAATGGTTGTCTCAAGACGACTAAAATTTCTAATTGCACTTCGTTCAACCGTTGTGAAGCGTAGTGGTTTTTGAACGAGTATTGCCTATCTGTCCGTATTACGTCCTAGTTTGTGACAGGACACTGTGTGATAGGTTGGGTGGTTTAGCCTAGCGGTCGAGGTTCCCAGGGTTCCAAATATTGGGCACAATGGACTCTAAGTGGTCTAAATGAGCTGTTGACAACCCTGTCAACAAGTGCACCCAGTTACCTAACTTAACCTAAAGGATGATCTCAGGCAGACATTGCATCCTATCATAAGTATAGTAAGTTAAAGGCATTAGACGAGCGACTTTTAATATTAGAATACAGAACGAGCAAAAAAAAGGTAACGCCGAAATTAAAAAAATGGACAGAGATCTTAGAATATTAAATTGGAGATCAGTCCTCGATATAGAGGAGATTTATGTGTGCCTTATATCAATACTTTAAACACACTTTACTAACCAATCGTTCATAAAATTTAGAAATGTTACTAAATACGAGAATACCCTGAGAATACTGCTAAAGGATGAACCGCAGTTATAATAAGGAATAACATTCAACATCATTAGAGATTTAAATATATTACCGACGAAATCTAAGCAACAGCTGTAAATATAAAAGCGAACAATTATTCTTTTAATATAGCAGCAATATACTACCCACCAAAACATTTCCTAAAAGGACAGAAAACATGGAAATAGATTTATAATTCGAAGAGACTTTAACGCAAAACATGTTCACTGGAGTGTCAACAAAAGAAAAAGAATTATTCAACGCAACTAGATTATACCGATGCGAAGTTTTATCAACCGGAAAACCGACATACTGGCCGACTAATCTAAATAAAATACCAGACCTGATAGACTATTTTATAATCAAAAACATATCTAAAAATTATCTTCAAATTGATGAGTTCAACGATCTAAACTCTGATCATTCACAAATATAACTTATGTTGAGTGAGAAATAATTCAGAAACAAAGCAGACCAACATTAACAAACAAATGCATTGACTGGGAAAATTTCAAAAAGTCCTTGGAAGACAGGATTGAATTAAGCAATACAATAGTGGTCAACTAGAAAGAGAAGTGAACGAATTTGTTAATGATATACAACAATCAGCCTGGATAAATACCATCGGAATTACATAGAAGACAAATTAAAGGGAACAACTATCCCAGGAAAATCAGTGAGCTTATTGTGGATAGAAGACGAGCGAAAAAAATATGGCAGCAGGTTAAATCAATAGTTAAGAAGAGAAATTAAAGCATTAAAAGAATACTCAGTCAAAAATTATCTTAGAAGATTAGCCAACGAAAAATCAACTGATTATTCGCTATGAAAAGCGAGGGAAAAATTGAAAAGGCCAATTATTCAGATTCCACCCATCAGAACAATTGAAGGAAAATGGGTTAGAAATAATGAACACAAAGCTAAAATATTCGCAGAATACTTAAACAAATTTATTTCATCCATACAAAGTGCAAGAAATATTCATACCTGTGGAAGTAGAATGAGATAATAATTATCTGCATTCTTAGAATCAGAACTAATGCAAGTTACAGGAGAAGTTCTACAAGGTAGCTTACTTGGCCCCATTCTGTATCTCCTATATACTGGTGATCTCCAAGAGCTAGCCAATGGCACCCTGGCCACATTTGCTGATGACACTACAACCCTTACAGTAATATGGAACAATGTTGAATCAAAACAGAAGCTGCAAATCCGCTATAAACAACATTTTTAATTTGACAATAAAATGGCTAATAAAGCTTAATGAAACAAATCAGTGCACATAAACTCAATATTTCAACGCGTGTTATACTTAAAGTTCTATCGAATGCTAATGAAGGGCTTAAAATGTGTTATTTTAATGCGCACAGTTTTAATCAATCGAAATTAGATTTTATGCGACATGTTATTGATAATTCAATTTGTGTAGCTGAATTCTGGTTTCAGATTAATACTACAGACAGTTGTTATGAAATAACTGGCTATAATTTATATCGCAACGATTGGAGGAATGATACGGTTGGTGGTGGTATTGCTGCTTATTGTAGAATAGGGCTTGATTGCAGACTCGTGAAGAAATCAGGTGAAGAGTGGATTGAGTATCTTATCTTAGAATTGTCTGAAGGTACCATAAAATGCATTGTGTCATGTGCTTATAATCCGAACAAAAGATACACATATGAACCGTTTTTCTCTGATATTGCTGATCTGACTTCGACCTATGAGCACATTGTCCTATGTGGAGACTTTAATACTGATCTTTTAAAAAAACAATTTTAGGTCAGATCAACTACTTAATCTAGTATCTCTATCTCCATTACAGGTAACCAACTCTTATCCTACTCGGTACGCTTCTAACTCCACCCCAAGTCTACTCGATCTTTTAATAGTGTCCGACTACTCTAATGTTCTCGTTTTTGATCAGCATTCGCTGGATGGTTTCTCGGACCATGATTTGGTTTTTTGTACATACAATGTTGAATTTTCCCGTTGCGTTTTCAATACAGAGATTACAATTCAATTAATATTCCTGCCCTTGCTCTTGAAGCAAGTATGGCTAGTTGGGACCATTGTAGTTGGGACTTATCCACTGTCAATGAAAAGCTAAATTTTGTACAATCGTTAATGCTTGATCTTTTTAATAAACATGATCCTCTGAAAAATGTTCGAGTGTGTAATGAGAAATGCGCCTGGTATACAACGGAGGTCATTGATGCAATTAAACCTCGAAGGCAAAAGTATTTAATATGTTAACGCCTGCGTAGACATAAATTGGGAAACATATTGTCAGGCCCTCAATTTTTTCACCTGGGCAACGAGAAAAACTAAGAAAGACTATTATTCGTCGAAGCTTAATCCGCGATTTGGTTCCAAGCGCTTGTGAAATAACTTGCGCAAAATTGGGATAGGCAAGACAAATAATTTCAATTGTACGATAGATCCCAATATTCTCAGTTACTGTTTCAATCCCGATTGTCGGACTAACGTAAATTTTGATCCTAACTCTGAACTTTTTAATGTTTTTGATTTTGACTTTGAAACAGTCACATTGCGAGAATTATTTGTACTTTAAAGTCAAATGCTATTGGTGAGGACGATTTGTCATTTCGTTTCTTAAAAATAATAATTCCATATTTTCTGAGCTCCCTTACACATGTCATTAATTTTGGTATTACCTCATACTCTTTCCCTGACAATTGGAAAGTCGCAAGAATTACATCTATCGCTAAAAAGCCACGAGCCTCATTACCTGGTGATTTCCATCCTATTAGCTTTTTACCGTGTTTATCAAAGGTCTTTGAAAAAGTCATGGCAGAACAGGTTGTTGGTCATTTTGATCGAAGAAGTCTATTGTATCCACTCCAGCCTGGCTTTACAACAAATAACACCTGTTCTACGGCTATGGTAAAAATTATGGACGATATTAGGCTCAGCCAAAGAGCTGTTAATCTAATAAAAGATTACCTGAGTAATAGATTGCAGAGAGTGGTTGTTGGTAGCAATCAAACAGGTCTCAAAGATATCCAATCTGGCGTACCGCAAGGATCTATTTTGGGCCCTATACTTTTTTGCTTAAATGTTACTGATTTGCGAAAAATATGCACGAATGTTTCTATGCATCTTTACGCTGATGATGTACAGTTTTATTTGTCGCGGCCACCTGGTTTTATTGAGGATCTAGTGTGCAGAATCAACGAGGATCTTTTGGCTATTTATGACTGGTCCATTGCCAATAGACTTACATTAAATGCAGTTAAAACTCAACTAATATTAGTCTCTAGTAGTGGCTTTGATACAGAAACTATCCTCCCGATTTTCCTGTCAGGCAACAGACTGTCATTTGTAAACAACTAAAGTTAAATCGTAACTTATCCTGCAGTAATCACATAAACTACATTGTTGGCGGAATCTATAGCAGTCTTCGCAAATTATGGCTGTCGGCGACATTTACTCCTCAAGAAACTAGACTAAAGCTATATAAAACGCTTATAATTCCACTCATATGTTATGCTGAAAGTGTGTATTGTAAGCTAGATTCGGTGTCGCAAAATAAACTCCAAGTAGCATTTAATAATTTAGTTCGATATGTATATGGCCTTCGTAGATATGATGTGTCTCCGCCCCGAATAGCAGAATAACTATTGACTGATTTCGATGAATTTTTTGCAAGGCAGAAATAAAAATGAACATGGCGTTGTATGCTGGTTCCGGTAATGCCAGTAGATGGCGTTGTGTGCATTATCCTTTGACGGCTGATTCAGTTGCGCTGTCCTTTCATTGTGCAGACATGCGTCGCGATTTATCAGCATTTTTTTTCTAGTTTTCACCAATTTTTTGCATCGCAAAACGATCCATCTGCCGAAGATTTCTCCAAGCAATTGCTGACCTTCTTCCTGTCGACGAATCGAAAGGATTGATTTCGTTTCCGTCGAATTTTTGCAATTTCGTCTCTACAAAGGACGAGCTCATCCCGAACCACAAAACCCACAATTGATTGAGTGAGGGAGCAATTCTTGCGGCAAAGAACAAGGATGTGAATCACTTAAACTTCACAATTCAAAATCAAATCGTTGGTCCACTGTTTTCCTTCCACTGTTTAACAAACGAAGACGAAGCAACCAACTATCCAACTGAATTTTTAAACTCATTGGATTTGCCTGGCTGAATTTACAACTGATGGTTGGCTCGGTAGTCATCATGCTTCGAAATCTGAACCAACCAAATATGATATACTTATATCAGGACACGGGCGTTTGTGGGTGAGAGAGAGAGAATGAAAGATTTATTGTAGTGGTTTGAAATTTAGATGGTTTTATGTTTCCGTAAACTCCAAGGGTAGCGTCCAGATAACTGGGGAGCTTTTGTGTATTGCTTTTGTCGTTGCTCATAATTCACAGTATTTTTTTCCGTCCACTTGATGTCATCATCATGATCAAGTTGCATTTTCAGTCATATGACCACCCTACTGCCAGTGTTATGCCTTCGCAGTAGAGTGGACTAAGCTTTCGCAATTGATCGACTTTTTTATTTATTTCATGCGAAATAAATAGATGATTCTTGACATCAGGATTCGAACCGGGAACCAACAACGGTACAAGCGATGATGTTACCACCATCCACGGCCACCCTCACGGAACGTGTTTGGTGGTGAGAAAACTCATGGGCAATGTGATTCACGCGACTATACTCAAAGGAAAGTTCAAAGGTGAGGAAGTTCATATTCCGAGAATTCCGATGATCCCAACCGATATGCCATTCGAGTTTAAACGAATTCAATTTCCGATTCGTCTTGCATTCGCCATGACGATCAACAAATCACAAGGCCAATCCTTGAGTTTTTGTGGCCTGAATCTAGAAAATGAATGTTTCTCTCACGGTCAATTGTACGTGTCGGCAAACCATCCGCTTTGCTCGTTCTCGCACCTGACAACAAAACGAAAAATGTCGTATAACACAAGGTGCTTCAATGAAGGGAATCGACCCGAGTGCAACCCATCCAGCAAATAATTTAACAGAAACTAGTGCAACAATGCTACGGGAATCATTTCAATTCACTTCAATAAAGCAAATGCCTTGCTGCCACGTGAATTACATTGATATCAATGTAATTAAAATTACATCATTTTATCTTAATAAAAAACTGGGGTCAAATTACGACATCAGTTAACGAGTGAATGAAATCCATACGCTATTGAGTGATCGAGTAACTACATTGGGATGATCACATAAGAATGGTCACGTATCGAGTGCACTTTGAAGATTGTACTAGTACAATTCTACTACATTGAATTGAGGAACAGTTTTGTATTTATCGCCTTCAATTAAAAATTTAATATTTACTTTATTTTTGATCTTCTGATTCAGAGGATGATCGCTATGAGTGTATTGAACGAGGACGTTTAAGAGATAAATGCGATCCCTTTCCTTTACAAGACTCTACTTACGTATACAAAACTATAATTTTCTGAAAATATCTTTCACAACATACACTTTTGATTGCAGTTCTATCAAAACAGTCAGGGCAAATAAGAGTGCATTTTTATTTATACTCGAGAAGATCAATTTTAGAGGATGCACCTAAACCGCTGTCCCAGCTCATAATATTTACCAAAATCTCCTTTTGCAGAGGTTTAATTTTATTTAGACTCAACGTGAAATAAATTTCAAATAATAAATTTAACCAGACGCAAAAATAACAATAAACAAAGATATTCTCACATATTTTCTCCCAAATGCACCTCAGCTCGTCAGCAGAAACCATATCGAATAAATAAATACACGATCACTGATGAGAGAATGCCAAATTTCGATACTCGATACTCGATCTCTTAAGCGGTCATGTCAAATCAACATTTATCAGTCACGTGTTGCTCGATAACTGATGCGGTAATTCGAGCCCGGTAACTATCAGCAAATTATGAACCTGGATGCTAAGTTAAGATGGAAAGAGATGTAAAAAAGAAAAGTATACGCAGACATCGTACTAAGGAATATCTTCAGGGTACCATGGTATATAAGGAATAACGATCACCACAGGGAATTAGGACTGGAATCCATCACAGATGAAATTAGGAAAAATACACTAAGGCAAGAATCAAGTCTTCAACAACATATAAACACTGAGGTAGTACAACTTTTATATAACGCAAATATAGTACGAAGGCGAAAAAGGACAATGCCTTTTGAATTGGTCTAGGTATATCAGATCACACCTATTTAGAAGATATAAAGGTATGTTTCTGGACATCTACATTGGAAAATATGTACATATATACATACGAGTGTAACGGAAAGACAACAACAAGCGTAGGGGCGCTCGGAGTGAATTTTTGCCCCAACGTCTTGAGTGGATTAAACCCCACTTATATTCTTTCAACTTACTTATATACAGGGTGTTTTTTGGGACTGCAGCCTATTTGAAATTGGAATCATTTAAAAAACAAACACATAAATCTTTGGGTTTTGTTATAAATGGTATTATGTATTCAATGTCATTAATGATGACCACCTTTAGCATTGACTCAAACGCGTGCCCTTTCAATCACATTTTTCATCATATTCTGCAGTATGTCATCCGGAATATCTGCGTTGTTGTTATGTTGTTGGATTGGTAGCGTACACCCGGTCCTTCAAGTAACCGCAGAGAAAGAAGTCGAGGGTGAGCGCGGCGGACAATTGATATCTTCATTTTAATCATACAGTTAATCTGGCTGTATGGCATGTTCCACCGTCTTGTTAAAACCACATGATTCAGAGACGAAGAGGAGCAAACCGGTAAACAAATTTTTGTAACATCACACGATATCGATTGCCAGCAAAAGTAATAGATTCGCCATCATCGTTTTCGAAAAACAAAAATGGTCCAATTATTCCAGTCTAAATCTCCCATCAAACAGTCACTCTACGAAGATGAACGGGTCGTTTATGAATTGCAATTGGTAAATTTTTGCACTCCAGCCTCGTCGTCCCTGGTGGTCATTTTCTTGAAGTTCCCTTGAATTTTTTACGGAAAGAAATGCTGGTCGCGACGCATAATTTTCCACATAGACGTTGGATAAATCCTAATTTGTTGAGCATGAAGTTTTCGAACTTTCGCTCTTATTGTCCCCCACTGCATCAATGTTTTATTGCGCAGCGCGTACGACATGATCCAGGCTTCGGTAAATCACTTACTGTGTAAAGGTTCTCGTAGTTGTGGATAATTTGTTGAATAGTGCTCTTTACAGGCAATCCACGTCAACCAAAAAAAAACATTGTAATTTCTGCTGTGTTGCAAAAAAATGCCGCCGGGAGTTATTGAAGATAGGACAAACTCTGACCAACTGACCCATTTGCGTGAATAAAAAAGCTTCATCCTGCACTTCACAACAAGAAATATGTTGTTTCTATTATGATAATACCATACCGTACGTCGCATGGAGGATGAAGCAGAAACTCGAAACAGACCCTTGATTATGGATTTCTGCATCATCCTCTATACTCAACTGACCTGGCACCAAGCGATTACCAGCTTTTCCTGCCTTACAGAAATTCCTGCAGGGAATGAATTCCAAAATCCCGACCATGTTTGGTCGCAGTGCACAACTTTTTTTCAATTTAAAATTTTAATGAAATTGATATAATCAAACAAATGGGAGGACGAGATTTTTCAATTCACCTAAGGCACCTGGTATGCAAAATTTTGGAAATCACTGCAGAACTATGGTCATTTAGAAGTTCTTGAAATAGATGGAAAAAAATAAATGGTTTTCATACGACTACACGAGAAGAATGTGTACATACTCGTATATACGTATGTATAATATACTATGTGAAATAAGGTATACATTATGGATGAATGTTGTGCCTTACGACTGTACATGTTGTTTTCTTAAGAGGGTCCAAAAAATAAATTTAAATAAAAATACACGACAATTGCTTTGACCTAAAAAATGCTTTTATTTGAAAGATAATTCATTATCATTTAAAGATGATTTCGGGCATAATTGAGCAGCTCGACTGGCAATTACAAAGCGTATCCTGTCGGTCCAATTTTGGACCACTATTTCGAGCATCTGGAGCCGTATATTGTCTTCCAAAGCTTCAATCGTTTCTGTTTGTTCACGTAAACAGCGAACGTAAACTACAGAGAATAATAGAGTGGCGTTAGATCGCAAGATCTTGGTGGCCAATTTACAGGTCAATCTTGAATTCATCTCCCACTGAACTTTGATTTCAATAAATCGATGGTATTGGTCGCAGTATGACACGTAGTCCCATCGTGCTGGAATCACATATTGTCCACATCTATTTCATGTAAATTCGGAAACAAATATTCGTTGATCATCTTTCTGTATCGGTCACCATTGACTGTAACGCGAGCTCATGCCTCATTTTTAATGAATTAAAGCCCGATGATGCCACCAGCGTGTAAACCACACCAAGCAATACACTTTTGTGGATATAATGGTGTCTGAAGAGTCACTTGCGGATTGACAAAAGTGAGCCTCACCGCTGAACACAAGTGTGCCATAAAATTCCGGATCATCTTGTAATTGGTTTTAAGCCCATTCAGCGAAGATCCGACGTATGCCATGATCCAACGGCTTCAATTCTCACACCAATTGAATTTTGTAAGGAATTAGGCCAAACTCATTTCGCAAAATTTCCAAGTTGTGGACGGACAAAGCTCAAGCTCCTGGGCACGCCTGCGAACTGACAAATTCGGGTCTTCATTAACACTGGTCTCAACTGCGGCGATATTTTCTTCGGATCGCACTGGTCTTTTTCTTGTTGTTGGTCTTATCACATGTAGCGTTAAATTGGAGTGAAATTTATCTACAACACGACGAATAGAACGTTCAGATGGGCGATTATTTGGTCCACAAATTTGACGAGGTGCTCGATAAGTTTGTTTAACTGGAAATTGATTTCGGAAATAATGTTCCATGATTTGGTAACGTTGTTGCGGTGTAAATCTATTCATGATGAATTGTTAGACTTTACTGAAAACAAAAAACATTGGCACTTAAAAAAATTACAGCCAGTTTGATAGTTATCTCTATCGGAAACCTGGCGCCTGTAGAACAAGTATTTCCTTTTACTTGCTCCTATAGGGGAAGCAGGTATTGTTTTCGTAAATATGTTCAACCTGGAGATTTTGATTGATCTTGGTATTATTATTAAAGACGATCTCGAAAAGATAGTCCGCAATTCTGATCGTCTGCCTATATCTCTTATTGTAACAAAAATGACTGGATGCATTTACTTCAAACTTCATATCGAAGAGTACTCCAGCTTGTCAAACCCTTTTAATATTCGTTTAGTGAATTTCAGTTGAACAATGATTTTATTATTCGGGTCCATGTTGGCTAATGCTTCTCACAGACAACTCACTAAGTGTATCACTTTACTTACATTAACATATCTATCAACAGATAATTCTCTAGTTGTTATCGAATTGTTTTAGATTTTCGATAACTTCTTGTGTGCAATTCAATTCTTTGTTATTGCCAGATTTTAGAAAATTTTTGTAATTGACTAGTGTTGAAACATCGGTGAATAAAAGCATGGATGCAATGATGTATCCGAATTGTCTCACAACACATCTACTAAAGAGTTTTTCAATAGGTACATAACAATTTTGTATTTTAATACCAAACGCACCCATAAACTTTTTTATGATCTGTCAATGTCAGAAGAGCGCTTTCTCCAATTTACGGTCGTAATAATCATCCCACTAGATAGGCTTTACGTACTATAGTGGATAAATTCTAGTCAACATATTCACTGTTGAATGTTCCTGTGACAGTGAAACAAAGCACCGGTCGAAGTACCGAAAATATCGCAGCCGTAAGTGCTTCAGTTCAAAATGAGCCAAGTCAGTCGATTCCATGCCGTTCACAGGAATTGGAAAATCCCTCACTCCACGAATTTTGCGTAAAGATCTTGGCCTACACCCTTACAAGAACTGAAACCTATTGATCATTTGAAGCGTCTAAACTTCTCCGATTTGGCTATGCAAAAGTTTGAATTAAATCCTGAGTTTCATCGAAAAATCATCTTCAGCGATGAAGCTCATTTTTGGCTTAATGGGTTTGTCAATAAGCAAAATATATATTATTGGACAGGAACAAACCCACATATGCTTCAAGAGACTTCATTGTATCCACAAAAAGTGACCGTGTCGTGTGGATTTCATGCCGGAGGTGTGATTGGACCGTATTTTTTCGTCGATGAAAATGATCGCCATGATACGATCAATAGAGTTCGCTATCGTGGTATGTTGGAAGACTATTTTTGGCCAGAATTGGATAGACTTGACATCAGTGATATAGTGGTGGAAAATTGGCTTCAAAGAATAGATCACTGCAAACTGGCTCTCGGAGGTTTTATGAACGACATCGAATTCCATACTCAAATATAACATGAGTTCTCTAGCTGGAACAAATTTCAGCCCGATATCTCAATTATTCCGTTTTTTATTTAAATACAAAATTGTTACGTCCTTATTGAAAAACCCTGTATATGATGTACATACAGCGTTTTCTTGTGCTAAGTTATCTAAATGTGGACTTTTAAACGAGGCGCAGGATTAGTAGGTCTCGAATTAGGTTTATAGATATGCAAACCCCACCCAAATGTCTTTTCCCCTCCATCCGACTTAAATGATTTTCAGAAAAAAACACAAATGAAATTTTATTAATATCCTTTTATGGTTACCGGTGAAGATTTTTCAAGCATCTTTTAACGTATCTTATGTCCATTCTTCTGACCGATTTTATTGATTTTCATCTACATAGTAGACCAAACTGAGAAAACAAATTTCATCCAAAGGGACAGCTGAAGAAAACAAGTATGCGTGTATAATGTACACTTGTAGTATGAGTTTTAAATATACATACATATTATTAAAAAAAAACAAAATCTAGCCCTCTTGAATCCAATCTGAACCTAATTTTTACTTAAGCTAGCCCTGACGTCAAAAATATTATAGGCAACACTGCTTGCTTGGTACTACAGGTTTAACAAAATCGCTTACTCACGATTGGTATAGTACTTACATCATTTAACCTTGCAACCCCTAAGTTGTGTTTTGCACCCATGCTGATAAAACTTTTGCATAAGATTGCGAAAAAATTAAATAAAATTTTGCTATAATTATACATATTAGGTAAGTATGACTTTTGACATCGCCAGAATACTTATGGTATGATATTATCTCAAGGTAATAATTGTTCGTATATTTTTAAATAAACACAAGAGGAAGCTTTTGTTTAACAGCCGTAATAAGAAAGAATAATTAAATAAAATAGAGGAAAAACTGCTTAGTCATAAAATAGTTTTTAAAGTCCCAAAAGTGTTTAATAGTCAACAATATCCAAAATATATACATATGCACCTAAATATGCAACAACATACGATGCACGTTGTTTTTAACACTTGAAGTTTTGAACACACATACGCACAACTTATAAACTTTTGTTGAAGCGACGATTAATGCTACATATGTAGTAGTCCTCAGCGCTGTAAAGCACCGGCCACCCGACTCGTTTGTACAATAAACACTTTCACCTCGCTCTAGATTCCAGCTTATGGCGTTGTTCTAGAATCTAAAGTCCATAATAGAAGTGGTGTGATATCATTGTTTGATCCCATTGTAAGCGAGGAAGTGAACAATGAAAATTTGCAAATATTACTTTGCGAAATATAATCAATTGAACTGGAAATATAAAATTCCGCTCGTCTATCAAACTGCAATGCAATTATTATTTAAAAAAAAAAAAAAATTCTCTCTCTTTTCATTTAACGAGATTATTCATACGATGGGCGGCTAATAAGTTCGCTTCCTAAGGCATTAAGTGAAAGAAAAGATCCGATTAAAAAATGTTGTTTATCAATACAATCTCCCTAGAGTGAAATGCATTTCTCACATCGGGCATACAGTGCCTACGAGTACCACCGAAAAAATGTTCTTTTTCTTTGCCATCAAAATGACTTTCTATGCCCGCCTTGATCCCCTTCTCATCTGCAAATCTCTGGCCTCGTAACTCCGTTTTCAAAAAAGTCACTCGGGGCCAAGTCTGGTCTGTAGGGTGGGTGGTCAATCGTTAAAAAACCTGTGTCTCTTAAGGTCTGTCTCGAAACCCGCGCGGTATGAACAGGTGCAAAAACAATACTCCGTGCCTGAGTTTCCCACTTCGCTTCCGTACAACCGCTTCACGTGCCTGAGTCAATAAATTTGAGTAATATTGACCATTCATGTTAGTCCCCTTTGGCAGGTAATCAATCAGCAAAACACCTTCGCTGTCCAAAAAAAACAGTCGCCATAAGCTTCTAAGCCGACATTTCCACCTTCAATTTCTTCGACGGCCTCTTCCCTTTCCGGATCGTATTGGCGAACCCAAGTATCATCTACAGTCACTATTCGGTTGCAAATTTCGTCGAGATTGTCCCCGGCTAACTCCAAAAACTCTTTGCAGCACTCGAGTCGTCGTTGCTTGTCAAACGGCGTGAACATTTTCGGTACCCAGTGCACACAAATTTGTTTCATGTTTAAATGATCGTGAAAAATTTCTCCAATCCGTTTTTCACGGCGCGGTGCTCAAAATTGCGAGAAATTCCGATTTTTGAAGGACAACCGAAAAGTAATTAAAATCTAGTTTATTTCATTACATATGGTTCGGTTTGATTGTATATAAAAAATGTATATATGTATATATACATACATACCTATGAACATGTCTTTTTTGAGTACCATCCAAGTTCGCTTATTTTGGCATTACTAATGTCTTGTTAATTTTACCCGTTACAATTGTTCCAACACTTGAGTTTGTGAAAATTCAATTTAATTCATACAACTAGAAGGATGAAATAGCTCCTTGGTTGTCTTGACCAATGTTAAATTATATGTATAACAATTCACTTGCTAATAATGAAACTTTTGACTACACTTACCAATTAACGACTTCTTGGCAAGGACCGTAACATCAACAGCGAATGACTCCCGAATTCAATTCTGATATTGATCATGGATTAAAAACTAAAATACAAAAGCACAAAACTCGTATCCATTTTAATTCTGCGTAGACAAGTAGAGCGGTTTCCGTATTATGATTTTGCCTTTGGAAATGTTCCCAGAAAATACTCAAACTAAGTTCGCAACAACTGAACCACGCCAACGACAATCAATCATTAACTGGAGGTAAGAAAAACAACCTAAGATAAATCCGAAAAGAAAAACTCAGAGCTGACGGATTCCTCAAAAGATGTGAAAGGTTTTTCCCTTCTATAGCTTTTTGTGTAAGCCATAGTAATATATACGTTCAAGGGGCGTTTCCAAAGTTCTGGGAATCGCTCTCTCTAAACAAATTGCCCCAGAAAAAACTGAACAGCATTTGAACATGGTCCTATATCTTTGTTTATCCACATAAGCTAGTAAGAGATCACTTTTGTTTTTGTAGTCAAAGCGTACGGGTGTTTTTTCACCACACTAAACCTGAACAATAATTTTTTTATTATGGAAGGAGACAGAAAAATCCTCCGATATTGTAATGTGTTCGCAAGGAGTATTTGATGATTCTGCAGAATCAAAAAGTACAGTTTACTCTTGGGTTAATTGCTTTAAAGCTGGAAGGACATCGCTCAAAAACGATCCCCGTAGCGGTCGCCCAAGCAGCTCTGTCACCGAAACAAATATCGCTTCTGTGGCAAACCTGTTGATGGAAGACAGACCAACAACTATTCGAGAGATTAGTGCTAAACTAGGCGTTGGTGTGCGGCAAGTTCATGAAATTCTGCACAATCATTTGGGAGTGAATAAGGTTTCAGCACGTTGGGTGCCCCATCTGTTGGGCCCAGAACAAAAACTAAACCAAGTCGAATCTTGCCGTCACTTTCAGGAGTTATTTTCCGTTTATAGGGACTCCTTTTGGCATCGGTTAATAACAACGGATGAAACCTGGGTTCCCTTCTTCAATCCGGAAACAAAAAATCAATCGAAAGAGTGGCGAAAGCCCATAGAAGGACCACCAGTTAAGGCGCGTGCAGTCCCGTCGACCGGTAAGGTTATGATAACGGTTTTTTGGGACTATGAAGGCAAAATATTGATAGACTATCTGGCAAAAGGTGCAACAATAAATGCAAAATATTAAGCCAATCTTTTAAATGGTCCATTACGCCAAGCTTTGATTAAAAATCGTCCGGGAAAGCTGCACGAGCTGTTGCTGCAATAAGGCAATGCAAGACCCCACACTGCTCGCAAAACAAATGGTATTGTGATCTATTTGCGTGGGAATTGATGCCACATCTACCCTATTCGCCAGATCTAGCGCCGAGTGACTATCACCTGTTTCCAGAATTGAAGAAACCTTTACGTGGCGTTCGTTTTGAGGACTTAAATGAGGTGAAAGCCAGCATAAACCAGTGGATAAAAGACACTTTCCAAACATTCTTTGAAGATGGGTTAAATGAGCTTGTACACCGCTGGGAAAAATGTATTCAGTTGAATGGAAATTATATTACAAAACTAAAATGTAATATCGAAGAACTTTGTAAACACCCCTCGTATATCCACGAATATAGTTCGAAATTTAAATAAAACTCGGATGTTTGATGATGAAAAATATTTAAAAATTAACTATTAATATTCCAAGTGATAGTATAGCCCTTCTTCGTGGTAGATTTTACAAATATGTATGTGCATATGGACTGCATAACAGTTTCTAAAAAGTATTTGGAGGGGCATCCAAATCCAATTTTCACTTCTTCTAATTTTTAAGGATTTTAATATGGACTTTTACATGCCAGGATGTACTTAGAATTCATTAAAATGTAGTGAGTGGTCTCATAGTTAGGTTTGCCATAAAATACATATGAATTTGATGATTTTCAGAAAAAAACACCTTCACGCCAGGCCAAACTACAGGTAAAATTTAACTAAATCTGTTAGCTGTATGACAAATACCATCCCTCGTATTTTACCCGCACTTCAAACGATGCAGAGACCATTTTAGAAGAAAATACAATTTCTGCATCAAAACAAACCACTCCCACCCGATTTTAAAAGCTTTGAGCCATCTGCATATTACACCTTACCTAGAAAATATTTAGAAACTTTCGGTGGTTCTTGAATTAGAACTGAGAGAAGAAACAAAACGACAGACATAAACAGAACAAAACGTGTTTTGCATTAATTTTAAAATAAAAGATAAAGTAACAGCTTTGAGACAACTTTTCTTTATCACATAGTTTGCAAAAATAAACCTAAGACTAAGACAAACTGATGACTGTCCTCCTCAAAGGAGGAAAGGATTGAACCCTACCTAGGAGTGAATTCTAAAGTTAACTTGTTGGAGAAAGAATTTTGATATAAAGATGTTGGCGCCTTTTCCTTATGGACATATAGATGAACACTGGCGGCTTGCCTTGTAGAACGCTCAAATGTCTAATTTTTAGGTAACTTTCCATTAAGGTATTTCGAACATTTGCCGTAGTAGTATCTATTAGAAGTACTTCGCAACCATTTCCGTTTCAAGGACTTTCATTAAAAATGTTAAAACTTTAAAATTGAAGGGAAGCTGACCACTGCCGACCAGATATGGTTGGGATTTTGGAAGTTTTTCCCTGCAGAACTTCATAAGCAAGGGTCTGTCTGGAGTTTCTGCTTCGTCTTCAATGTGACATGTGCCCTTGCCGTGTTGTGATGGAAAACAATATCTTTAAGCTGGTGAGTTTTTTCATTCAAACGGGTCATTTGGTAACAGTAATGATCTGCTATAACCATTTTGTCTCCAATAACTACAAGTGGATTAGGGCCCTACAATCCCAGCAGATACACAGCATCATTTTTTTTTCTAATGCACTGAGGCATGACCCTGGGTTTCTCCTTCAGGATTTACATTACCACACTTCAGCCTAGTGAACCACCTTTGAATGGTAGAAATATCCACAGTAACTTATTCAAAAACTGTGTACTGATTTATGTGAGATTACGATTTACTATGCCCGAGCTGGAACTCGTAAACCATATTAACGTGGACATTATTCCACCATTAAATTTCTTATTCACTGTGCAAAGACGAAGAAAATAACAATAACAAATATTAGGAGTGATTACATACAAATTTTTAGCTTTCAAGCACTACTCTGTATGCCAGCAATGCTATATCCAAATTTATCTTTTGAAAAATTGAAATTGAAATAAAAAAAAAAAAAATAAAAAATTCTAGTACAGTTTTCGGCTGTGCTTGTGCCGGATCTAGAGTCAAATTGCATGAAAAAAAATTTGCAAAGAGATCGTCTTTTACTTTGAGAGTTGTACCTAGTTATTCGTCCTCTTTCATTAGTCGTGGAAATGAAGAGTGTCTGACCTGACTGACCGCGGCATTCTAGAAGCTTGTTAAAGACTCTCTCACTGTACTCTCTCATAGTTCTTCGTCGTGAAATTGATCATTAAATCAATATCTTGTTTGCTCTGTTGTATAGGGCGCCATTGTCTACGGACTTTCTTCTCGGCAGCAATAGGTTGCTTACAGTTCCTATTGAACAAAGGTTTGCTGGAAATTTGGTGCAGTGGGGAATGTAAAGCTCCATTTCAAGGTGAATTACCTCGGTGACAGTTTCTACTGCAACATTGACATCACTTCTCCTTAAATATTACGTCAGTCCAATTAAAAGAAACAAAATCTAGCAGCTGATCTCAGTTAGTTAACTTCTAGTTCCAGATCAGGCCATGGCGATCATGGAATCATTTGAGCTCATCGGCATATATCTTATGCTTCACATAACCCTAAAGAAACAAAATCCAACGTCGTGATGTTGCCGAAACGAGAGATTATGCGGCCGGGAAACTTGGTGTGCAATAATTACATTGTTTTCTGCGCTGCCTGGCAGGTGTTCCACATCAATATCATCCAATTGGTGCCAAAAATAATTTGTTATCGTGTCCCGATAATTTTCACCATTGACAATTACAGTAGCACCACAAGAATTTTCGAAGAAATATGGCAGAATCACGTCGCCGGCTCAAAATCCGCACTAAACAGTGAATTTTTGTGGATGCGTTGTTCGTGAATGGCCCGTGGATTGCTGAAGATAATTTTGTTCGAAAAATCACTCAATCAACGAAGTCACGATGCTCTTTATGGTCTGCTGGCTCCATTTCCTGAGTCAATTAGATCTTGTAGGCATGTAGATGCAGATCTTTTGTTAAAATGCGCAGCGTGGAGCTGTAGGAAGTATTCAATTGCTACGAACGATGGCGAATGGATTTAGATTGATTGTCAAAAACACTGTCACTCACTGCGGTGATTTTTTCGTGTTACCGGTCACTACGAGAATGCAGTGGTCTTTGCATATACAACATTGACTCGGTTCGATCGAATTCGTCCATTAATTTCTTCAGCGCGGCATAAGATTGATGGTTATGTATTCCGATATTATTAGGCAATGCGCGAATAGTGTTGGTTAAATTTCCCCCATCTCGAAGATGGGTTTTAACATTTCAAATGTGTTGTTCTCTCGCATGCGGTTCTATATTTACAAATGTCAATGCGTAGTATTTGCAGATCCTAAATATCAGCTGTTCATCTTTCACAGAACCACAGTAGTGTCAGATTTAAATTGCTACCTCCAATTGAGTCACCCATTACTACACCCATATAGCAGTACTTACTCTACGAAACCGCCACACCTTTGATTTTTGCTGAAAACACTGCTTTTTGACAACATATCAGGTTTTTGACAACATATCAAATGCAGCTTTTACTTTTCCGATTTCACTGCTCATATCCCGTTCGGTGCCGCTGTCTTACGAGACAAAACTTCTCATTTAGAGAATGTTTACAACACAATGCTTATTTGAGCAATGGAAGTGCTTTGTCTTTTCACACTTCGGCAAATTCTTGAAAAGACCAACGACTTCCAAGTCGATACCCACCATCTCTTCATAAATTTCAAGGCCGATTATGACAGAATTCATCGCACCGAGCTATTTTTTTTTTTTTTTTCTTTATAATTTGCGCGCCCCAAATGGGATATGAATACCATTAAATTATTTCAGGGCACGGGCGTTTGTATAAATTGAGAGAGAGAGAGAGAGAGATAGATTGGTGTAGTTGGTTTGAAACTTAGGTGGTATTAAGTTTCAGTAAACTCCAAGGGTGGCGTCCAGATAACTGGGGAGCTTGTTTGTTTTGCTTTTTGTCGTTGCTCTTGATTCACAGTATTTTTTCCCTCCACCTGATGTCGATCAAGTTGCATTTAAGCCATATGACCACTATACTGCCAGTGTTATGCCTACGCAGTAGAGTTGACTAAGCTTTAGCAATTAATCGACTTTTTTATTTATTGCAGACGAAATAAATAGATGACTGTTGAGATCAGGATTTGAACCGTGAACCAAGAGCGTGACAAGCGTTGATGTTACCACTACACCACAGCAGTACTTACTCGTACCTATCATAGTCATAGTCCAATTTAGTTGCATAAGGTAATCTTTCTCGATTTCTGAGCATTTTTTAATAGAATTAAATAAATATGTATGTATGGTTATAAAGCGTTGCAGTTTTATTAAATTTATATGTCTAGTATTTCTAACGTGTGTGATATTTTGTTAAACATTCGCCCTTGCGAAGTGGAACTTGACAGAATTGATATATGTACTTGAACTGCAAACTTTGCAAGGCTTTTGAAGATATTTTTTCTTTCCTTTTCCGACAATACAATGCGATGGCTGATTTCGGGATCCAGAAAAAACTGATCCGGTTGTGTCGCACCTCGCTCTAAAACACGCGATGCACCGCGCAACTTGGAAGTAGAACATCCGAATTTTTCCAAACATGCACTGGAATTCGACAAGGAGGCGCGCTGTCATTTGGCTTCTTCAATCTCGTGTTAGAACGTATAGTGCGATGGCCAGGTGTTAACACAGAAGGAACTATTTTTTCCAAATCCTTACAGCTGTTGGGGTATGCTGACGATATAGATATTATCGCGGGCACTTAACGTGCCGTTATTGAAGCATTTACGGCGATTGAAGAAGAGGCTAAACGAGTTGGTCTTGAGATCAATGAGAGCAAAACGAAGTACATGTTGTCGACCAGAACGAATTTCGCCGCACATCGCATTGGACAAAATGTCACCACCGACAGCCACAATTTTGAGGTAGTAGACGAGTTTTCCTAATTCGGCGCTGAATAACCCTAGGCAACCGTTGCTACTTCGGCCTGTCTAAACAGCTAGGGTCCTTCTAACCCGAAGGACCAACATCATGCTCTACAGAACATTGATATTGCCAGTCGTGTTTTACGGAGCCGAAAGCTGAACGAAAAGCAGGACGACAGAACAGATCTTGGGCTCATTCGAAAGAAAAATCCTACATCGGATATTCGGTCCTATCTGCGAGGAGGGCAAATGGAGGAGAAGACACAACCACGAACTCTATGAGCTGTACAAAGACGTGAATGTATTCCGGAAGGCTAAAATCCGTCGACTATATTGGCTCAGCCACATTGAGTGAATGGACGACAACAACGCTCCAGCTAAGAGAGTTTTCGAATTCCAGCCCACTAGTTCAAGACGACAAGGGAGACCGAACCTCCGAAGGATAGAAGACAGCAGTTCAGGCTCTGACCCTCCAAAGATCGCAGGCCTATTAAGTAAGTAAAGTAAGTGCTTTTGTCTTGGCTGCGTTAAATCTCAGCACCACTTTGCTTGTTTAGGTTACTAAGTAATGTTTCAATTGGTCCAACTCCATTATTCTGCGCGACAGCAAACAAATGTGGTCAGCGTAGTCTAGATGTTTTAGGTAAGATGTCATTGTCCATTGTATTCCCTTGCTTGCGCTCGCATCTACGTCACTGTTAACGACCCAGTATAGAAGTGGCAACAGAATGTAACCTTATTGCACTCCGCTTTGGAATTCAAAGTCTTCTAACACCTCAGAAGATAACCTTTAGCTATAATTTTCTCGGAAGTACTTCTCCTATGCAAGATATACCAGAAAAAGTTCCAGCTATGATATTAGAAATACCTGTTTGCTACAGAGAGTGATTGCTCTGAAAAGCACATAATTTTTAAATAAAATGCTTCGAAAAAACCAGAGCATCGCTTTCTCTGAACTGCACGGGGTTTATCGACTGAGAATGCAGATAAATATATGCTGATTGCTCTGTATTTGTACTATACTAATCGACGTTGATTGTATCGAAAAAAGTACAACTGTATTGACTTTTTCATCCCTGTCCCTTTTCTGAACGGCACGTGAGTCATCGACTGACAATGCAAATAATGTCATATTAATAACCTGTGGATTACAAACATATTATTTTATGGATCAGTAAGGGAGCACAAGTTTGTTATTATAAAGATAAGAAAAAGATAAGCAGTACTTACTCGTACCTATTATAGTCATAGTCCAATTTAGTTGCATAACGTAATCTTTCTCGATTTCTGAGCATTTTTTAATAGAATTAAATAAATATGTATATATGGTTATAAAGCGTTGCAGTTTTATTAAATTTATATGTGTAGTATTTCTAACGTGTGTGATATTTTGTTAAACATTCGCCCTTGCGAAGTGGAACTTGACAGAATTGATATATGTACTTGAACTGCAAACTTTGCAAGGCTTTTGAAGATATTTTTTCTTTCCTTTTCCAACAATTTGCTTAAGGATGTGCTGCTTCATGTTTCCCGACAATCTGCTTGGTGGATCTATTTTTGGAGTTCTCCTAGTTGATTGAATTTAAATATAAGTAGAAGTCTCTTCGGAATCAGAATCATTTACTTGTTGATCGGTAACTCAGATCCTTGCTATTTTTTTTTTAGAAACTTATCGTAAGTTATATATACATACGTTTCTGTTTAACTTCTTGTAAATTACTTATGCATTGAAGAGAGCGCAATTAAATATAAACAAGGCCACTCTCTCCGACCATTTTTTTAGTTTTTCCCATTACGCCGCAATATGAGAGGTGTTGATCGGCCCTATCTACAATACCTTTCACATATTTGCTATAGTCGTTAATGCAATTTGGTTTAACAATATCTTTTACATCTCTAGTCTTTTCAGCAACAACTATCATGCTTACATCATGAATTGAGGATATCATACGAACTTTCCTCGTATCTTTTCATATTTGTAACAAGATTATCACCCTTTCTCGGGTTCCACAAACTCTAACTTTCCTTGTAAGAAGGCATTCTGCTACACTATTATGGAAGTTATCTCGATACAAATGGTGCCAAACATCTAGACAAGCATCCTTGTTTTTCCTTGAGCCGTGTAAATTTCAAAATTAATTATGCATATAACCAGTTTTACTTTCACAAAGCATTGTAACAATTAGTCCGTATTTGTGTGGCTTAGCAGGGTTATAAGTTTAATAAAACGAAGTTTTCCTCTCCACGGGAGAGGATCTATTGAGATCAAGGAAGTAATTTTATATTGGTTCTATTTTATAAAGTCTGGGGAGTTTTAATTTATGAATGTGATATCACTAAAATGCCAGAACTGCAAGATTTTCATAAATCGATCTCTGCTCATAAGCTTTGAAAAAGTAGGTATTTCTTCCAAAGGATCGGTTGACCAGTAATTTTTTAAGTTCTTTTTCATCGTATGGCCAATCAAAAGTATAATTCCTATAAATTCATTTCTAGATTTAGGGCCCCCATATTTATACTGGTATTTGTGTTTGTTTTGTTCATAATATAAATTACTTTGCTCTGCCATCATTGCAAACAAATCGTCTGGTATAAATAATCTGAGAATTTTTTTTGTATACCAGAAGTGTCAATAAAAGGCTCTAAGGACATTAGTTTGTCTCGAGGTTCCCACTCACCTGTATTTAAGTCACTACTTTCAAATTTACTTTCTGAAGACAGTAACCTCTGCACATTTTTTTTTAGAAAAATCACTTTATTCATCAGAGTTCTCTGATTCATTATCACTTTCTTCATCACAGTTCTCTGATTCATTATCACTTCCTATATCGGATAACTTATCTGCATAAATTTCCTCACAGATTTCCGCATCTTCCATAGGAAACTCTTTCGTGCTTGCCATTTTCACGGTTACAAAATTACTGAAAAAAACCCCAACACGAATAAAAATGGAAAAAATAACGCAGGGTAATAAAGATCCAAGCAAAAACGTAAATCTAAGTGGCCCGTCCTAGGAAGTTAGAATGAAAAAACGTAAATTTACGTGAGCCGTACATTAAGTGTTAATAAAATATAACACAAATTAGTTTATAGGATAAAGTTCGACGAACAGTTCTGACTTTGTTCGATGTTCCCATATGCCAGAAACCTCAAATGCTCCAATGTAGGCCCCAACGATTCGTGCGGTGCACAGCATGAGTGGCTGCCAGAACTACGCCAAGGGCTGTTAGTGCCAAAATATTTATTTATTATATAAATGTAATAATTTTAGTGCTACCACTCCTGCTGTGCACCTCCTGAATGGTTGGGGCCTACAGTTTTGTGCCGTTTCCGAAATAGCAGCTCCTCATGACAATTTCATTCTCTTATGTTTGTCAGACGTTCGCGAGAGGTGAGACCGTGAGAAAACTTGATTTTGTGTTTTCTGGGATTCGAACCTTAAGTCTCCCGCTCAGCGATTTCAGATGCCATGTAGTAGTTACTCTTGAGCTTGTTTGCTGAAGTATTTGTACTCCATAGGTTACTAAAACGACAGTATGTAAAGGGTGGTTAAATTTTAAGGGCCGATGTTGAATGTGAACCACACCTAACGTCAAGTTTTTTTCTGCATTTCATTTGACATTTCTCAATTTCAGACTAACTCAATTTGAACCATGAAAAGATACACAATCGAGCAACGCGTTAAAGTTATTCAGGCTTATTATGAAAATGGGCGTTCAAATCAAAATGCACATCGTGCATTTCGTGATCCTTTCGGTCAATTTAATCGTCCAAATGTGCGTACAATCGGAAAAATCGTGCAAAAATTTGTGCAAACCGGGTCTGTAGGATATGTGAAAACACCAGTGCATGCTCGTACAGCTCGTACTGCAGAAAATATTGCTGCTGTTCGCGATAGTGTGGCTGAAGAGCCGTCCACCTCAACTCGTCGTCGTGCCCAACAATTGCACCTCTCACGCTCGTCGTTGATGAACATTATGCATAAAGACTTGCATTTACGCGCTTACAAGGTGCAATTGACTCAAGAACTAAAGCCTCTTGACCATTTCAAGCGTCGTGAATGGTCAAATGGTGGCAAGAAATGGCAACAGTGGATGATCAATTTTCGAAGAAAATCATCTTCAGTGATGAGGCACATTTTCACCTCAGTGGATTCGTCAATAAGCAGAATTGCCGCATTTGGGCGAATGATAATCCAAGAGTGATTGCCGAAAAACCAATGCACCCACAAAGAGTGACTCTTTGGTGCCATCAGATGGAAGTGTGCCGCCGAGGTTGCGGCGGCCATTTGGCCGATATTTTGTTCCATACATAATTGAACCATACCAATATTATCATAATAAAAAGAAAAGACAGTAATTTCCTAAATAATTTGGGTTTTATTCAAAATCAACAACGGCCCTTAAAACTTAACCACCCTTTGCATATGTATATGTACATTTATTTAAGCGTATTTACAAATGACGCGCACTTTTATTTTGTGTAAATTTACACACACAAATACGTCGGAGCTTTGAGCACTCTTAAAATGTACTGCGTAAATAAACGTTTGATACTGCTCCACTGTCGATTGGGTTTTTTTCATTTTCACATAACAATAAATATTCAACGACGAAACAAATTATTTGGGCCATGGAAAAGTTGTTTTTTTCCTTTCCAAAAACCTTATTTTTAGTTATTGATTTTAAAAACTTTTGACAGTTTAGTTGATAAACTTGATACGAGCTACATTCCCAGGCCCACAAATAAACTGTCAATCTCCGGCAGTCGGTTTCGGTCACTTCGATCTGTGCCGCCTAACCTACCACAAGTATTTTGTAAAGTTCTTAAACACTCAGCTATTAAATTATTATATATGTACAATATATTAAACATTTAAAGTAAAATTAATAAATTCACTAACACAGTTGGCGACGAGAAAAACTTTTCTTTGGGGTTAAAAAAAAAACAACACTACCTAACCTATCCTTACATTGGCATGAGGTGATTGGATTTTTTTTTTTTAATTTTCTTTCTATCGAGGTGGTGGAGTTAGAAAGCCTAATGAAAGCACTTTTCAAATAACAGCAGGACTACTTATAAAGGGTGTCCCAAAATTCACATAAGTAGTAATTTTTATAGAAATCATAGGTTTTTAATTAAGAATTGTAAATTTTTTATTGATTCATAAAGTATACAGTATAGGGTTATGAATGGAATAGCATATCGGGTAAATGGCCTCCATGGCTTGGCTGGCACATACGCACTTTTTTGTCGAAATTTCCCACTACCGTTTTGAATAAATATGGCGAAATTTCGTCGATATAGCGCTCAATTTGCTCCTTCAAGACGTGGGTGGTTGTGAGCCTGTTGGCATAAACCTCAGACTTCAAAAAATCTAAAAAAAAAAAAGTCCACCGGCGTTAAATTGCATAATCTGGGCGGCCAATTCTGATCATCAAAACGGGAAATTACACGACCAGGAAATGACTCATGCAGTAATTGAATTGTTTCTCGAGCTGTGTAGCATGTGGCACCGTGGCATCTTGCAATTTAAGTTCCAAAAAATGGATTATCATGTCGCGGTAGCGAACACCATTAACTGTTATTGCCTGACCAGCCTCATTTTCAAAGGTCCGATTATGCCTCCAACCGTACCAAACAGTGACACGTTGTGGATGTATTTGTTTCTCAATAATCACTTGTTGATTTTCTCAACCTCAAATTCGACAATTTTGATGACTAACAAAGCCATCAAGATGAAAATGAGCCTCATCGCTGCAGACGATTTTGTTTGAAAAATCAGCATCCACTTGTTGTTGTTCCATAATTTATTCAACGAACTCTCTTCGCTGCGCGTGGTTAGTAGGCTTCAGTTCTTGAGTCAATTGCACTTTTTATGCATAAAGATACAAATCTTTCGTCAGAATACACTTTAAAGAGCTTCTCGAAATGTTCAATTCTTGACCACGGTGCCGAATTGATGTTCCTGGACTCTCAACAACACTCTCACGAACTGTTTCGATATTTTGTGTTGAACGACTTGTTGAAGGACGGCCATAGTGTCTAGGATCACTAATTCGTCCAGTCTCCCTGAATTTTTGAATTAATCTCTTCACAGTAGATGAAGTTAAATCAATATTCCGACCATATTTTGTACAAAAATTGCGAACTGTAACTGCCAAACCTTCATTATTTTTAAAATATTGCCAACAATGAAAACGCGTTGATCTTTCGTGTATCACTACATTTTTAATAATCCGGGACTGTCAGCTGTCACGATGTCTTTCTTTTGATTCGTTGGCAACACTTCACAGCACAAATGAGGCAAGATTCAAATCTTGCGTGAATTTTGGGACACCCTTTACGTGTTGGAGTAAATTACAGAAAGCGGAAGAGGAGCTGGTACATATACAGTTACATGAGCAATACCCCAATTTCATAAATTTTCACGAGGCAAGAGCATGTGGAAAGCCTCTTTGCAGCAATTGAAGCAACATTTTTTGGCATATAAAGTGGTAAATGCTGATAATAAAAAAGCACACATATTTCTTATCGAGACTTGGTCCAAATGTTATATGTAATTTGCTCCGAAACCTTTCAGATAGAAAGTACGGCAAACTTGCCTATAAGTTAGCAGAACGTGCAAACTTGCACGATTCTTTACTGTACGCATTCCAAGAATCTGGACACGATTTTACTATTTGCCTACTACCACTACGAAACTGTCTATTGCCTAGTTTCGTAGTGGTAGTAGGCAAATAGTAAAATCGTGGCCAGATTGTTGGAAAGCGTACAGTAAAGAATCGTGCAAGTTTGCAAAGGCCCAATGTCGTAAGTGATGGTAAAGTTCCTGCTCGATACAGAAGCTAGTTGTTCCCTCATTGGTATTTCGGGGTATAGGCAAATAGATGCCCCTCCACTTAACCGGGGCACACACTTCACTCGTACAGCGACACGAGTGTTTCTATCTTGGATGAGCTAGCGTTACAATTTGAACAAATTAAACTAGACGAAGAATCAAAGTCTTTAGCCGCAGTTAATACGTAACTTGGGCTCAATATCAGAGATTACCATTTGGAGTTGCAAGTGCGCCAGCCATTTGTCGAAAGATTAAACAAATTTTGTCAGGAATTAACTGCCCCATGTATCTGGATTATACTCGTATACTAATTTGTGGGAAGGATGACAAGGAACATTTATTCAATCTTGAAGTTGTTTTTAAACAGTAATCGGAACACGCCTTACGCATCAACCGCGAGAAGTATTAATTTTTTCAACAAGAAGTCGAGTACTTAGGACATATAGCAAACCAGGAGGGTATTCGCACGTCCCAATCAGGAGCCGATACAATTAAGAACATGGGTCACCTCACAGATTTGAAAGAACTGCAAAAATATGTAGGCAGAGTCAACTACCATGAGAATTTTATCCGACAGTTTTCACAAAGTGGTTCTGTCACTTAACTTTCTACGTAAGAAAAATATGCAGTTTAAATGGGGTTCTTTACAGGAACATGCATTTGAAAACCTAAAGAAACAACCTGTTGATACCAACAGACCAGTACATTATCGATCTGATTTGCCCATTGTCTTAGCTACAGATGCATTTTCGCATGGAGTAGGAACAGTGATCGCCCAGGTGGACGAAGAGGGCAATGAACCATTGCTTTTGCGTCAAATACACTGAAAAGGAAGCATTGTCCATAATCTGTAGAGAAAAGAAGTTTCACCAATATTTGTACGGGCGCACATTTACGTTAATTACTGACCATAATCCACTAGTATCTTTGTTCAATCACGATAAAAATTTACCCGTCATGACCGCTACCTATGTATATACCAACCTACAAACAGACATGCCAACGCCGATGACTTCACCCGATCTCTGATAGGTCCAGACCTACAGTTTCATAACAACAGAGAATCTATGTTCATAGAGATTTCAGCAGAGTATGCGGACAAAGTTGATTATTTTTCCATTGGAACATCCGATATTTTAGCAGCTATAAACCAGGATAAGATCCTTAAAAGAGCTCATTATTTTGTGCTTACAGGGTGGCCAGAGAAATTAGCCGAAGAAGATCGTGAAGTTAGAACTTTCTTCAATAGAAGGTTGTCCCTATCAGAGTACCAAGGGCTCATTTTACTCCAAACTGAGCTCCTCCGAGTAGTGATACCACGGTCTTTACAGAAGCGGATTATAGAGAAGTTGCACAAAGGGCACTGGGCCTCTGGGGCATAGTTTGGATAGAGCAGCTTACACGGAGATACGAGGAGCGGCTGATAAGTTCACGGCCTTAGGCATTAAATGAGAGAAGAGATTCGATTAAAAAATGTTATTTCTCAATATAATCTCCCTCGAGTGAAATGCATTTCTCACATCGGGCATATAGTGCATTAATACCACCGAAAAAATATTCCTTTTTGCCTTCAAAATGACTTTCAACGGCCGCCTTTATCTAGTTCTCACCTGCAATTCTCCGGCCTCGTAACTCATTTTTCAAATTGGAAAAGAGCTGTAAGGTCGGTTGCAAATTTCGTTGAGATTGTCCCCGGCTAACTCCAAAAAATCTTTGCAGCACTCGAGTCGTCGTTGCTTGTCGAACGGCGTGAGCATTTTCGGTACCCAGCGCATATAAATTTTATTTTATTTTATTCTTCGGTCGGCCGGAACTAATTTTTCAATTTTTTCGACGTTTTCTTCAGTGACCACTGGCATAGGATGCCTTGGGCGGGAGTCGTCTTCACAGCTCTCTCGCCCTTGTTGAAATAAGCGAGACAATTTTTTGACCATGGTACTCGTATACGAAGGTCCAAAATCCTGAAGAGTCGATGACATGTCTTCAAAAATTCTTTAGGCGATTTTCCTTTTTTCACGAGGTACTTCATTACGGCGCGACGCTCAAAATTGCGAGAATTTCCGATTTCGGTTTACCTTTCACCCTGATTCAAACGGTGAAGTCAACCTAATACTTAGCACTTTTAAAACTAGCTTCAAGAAAATACTGGAGGAGCATCCAAACCAAGACACAGACTTATTCAAATGTTTATCTACTTATCGTACGACACCAAATCCCATCTCTGGAAAATCACGTGCTGCATTACTGCATGGTATACTGCATCGCATCCTGATATCGCAACTCGTTCCTGTCTACCGAAAAGTCATAACTTCGACGAAGACATCACTGACCAAATTTTATGCGAACCAGCCTGTCTACGCAAGGAACTAGGCAAAAGGTCCTAGTTGGATTCAAGCCAACATTGTAAACTAATCGGGGTTTATGGAAGCGTCACCAAAATCAGTTGCGAAAACGCACTAAAATTTACAGCACAGAACATCATTTTCTTAAAGCCAGACGATTAGCCGATGTCGTATCTAGTTCTCCCACTCAGGCTAATTCTGTTAGTAATTGCAGTTTGCACACATTCCACCAAAATCTACATATTTAGAAGACACCACCTCCCGAGTTTAACAGCCCGAGGATTTAAAATCGATGTCGAAGACCAGTAGCCCCCCTTTTCCAGCCATGACGAAGAGGGGAAGTGGAATTATTGGCGAGGAATGATACGAACTACATACCCACAAACAAACAGAACTAATCTAAGCTGTCAAACTCCGGCAGTCATTTTCGGTCACTTCTATCTGCGCCGCCTCACCTACCACAAGCATTTGATAAAGTTCTTAAACAATCATAGTTATTAAATTATTATATAAGTATATATTGAATATTTAAAGTAGAATTAATGAATTCACCTAAATCAAATTACACCATCTGCGTATTTATTTTGTGAATGAAAATCAAATGACATTTAAATACGCTAGCGTACAAATAGGCAAAAGTACGTAGCAGAATACGCTGATTTGTGAATACCCCTATTATGTTTGCATACAGAACGAAATTATTTAAATGAATTAAGTATTTGCGATTATTTCACTTCGTTTAAATCGTTTACTCGCATAATTTATCAACTCGTGAAGTTGACAACTGGTGGGTGAGCACAACCTAATACTCGTAGTTTCTTATTTGTAGGTACTACCACATTGTTATTTCTCCGAGTGTACTGAACCCATTTGAATTGCTCAAGAGAAACAATGCTCTTTGTTACCTCACGCACATTTAAAAACGTGAGAAATGCCAGTCTTCGCCAATGGGTACTTTGAATATACTTGTACTTACGAATAGGGCCCTTGTAAAGTAGCTCTCCTATGACAAGAGTAGAAACTGAGCTTCCTCAAGTTGTACACTTAACAAAAGTGTTGTTTGTTTACTTCAACACAATCCAGAGGAACCGCGATAAGTTGAATGTGCGTTGTTGTTACTTAATGTTACTTTCATGTAACTCATTCGTATGCGACGGAAGCGGAGAATGAAAAGCGATGGCCATATTTCTGTTTTTGGAAACAGCTTTAGAACATCCTATCGAAAAATATTTGATAATAGACTTTGTCGAAAATTAATTATTCTTTAGCACGATAATGCTTCATGTCATAAATCCCAAAATCAGTGAACTGGTTTACTAATCAGAAAATTCGGATGTTGGATTGGCCAGCTTAATATTGTCAATTTTAAAAGGAATAAAGAAACAGAATTAAAAATCTTTGTGTTGTACACTTAATGAACACACCCGAAGTTGAAATTATAGTTCAGTTGTAGAGTAGCTTTCATATCGAATAAACACAACATATTGTGTCGACGAGGATTTTATTTGAGCCTACACAAAAAAAAAAGAAGAAAAATGGAAGCTACACAGTTCGCCGCATTTCTCAAGAGCCAACAGGATATTTGAGAATACGCTGAACACAAGCTTGGCACTAGTACCTGCAACAATAAAATCATCTTCAGAAAAAATCATGGAGACTGGAAAATTCCATACAAAATTTTGTCTACAATCCCGGTACGAAGACGTGTTCAAGGAAGAGGGTAAGGATTTGGACAATTTTTGCAAAGTGAGACTTCTTCTAAGGAAGTTAGATGAGCCCACTTGCAACCGATATGCAAATCTAATTTTTCTAAAAAAGACGCGGGAGCTCAAGTTCAACAAAACTGTACAGAAGCTAACGGAGATCTTCCCAAGAAAAACTTCTCTGTTTGCGACCCGCTATAACTGTCTTAAGATAGAGAAGAAAAACACCGATGACTTTCAAACGTATGCTGGTATTGTGAACAAGCAATGTGAACTGTTCAAGATAACCTCAATCACCGCCGATGTCTTCAAGTGCTTGATTTTTGTTTATGGGTTGACTAGCATTTACGATGAAACAAATTACTAGCGAAGGTGGAAGCAGATGAAAACAGTAATAAGTTAACACTGACAGATTTGACAAACGAGTGCGAACGAATTATCATGCTAAAGCACGATGTAGCGCTGGTGCAGAGTCGTGGAGAACAACAAAAAATCAAAAACGCCAAAGAGTGCATGCTGGTTCTGCGGTGGACTACATTACTCTAAAAAATATTGGTACAAACATCACAAATGTACTGAATGTGAACTGAGTGGCCATAAGGAAGGGTTTTGCAAAAGCTCGAAGACTGGGCAGCTGAACAAAAAGAGCAAGAAGTACAATAACCAAGGCCGCTTTAAAAGGAAAAACCGAGAAGAGGCTAAGGTCGAATCAAAACGCATCTTTTTAGTTTACAAAGTTGTTCATGCCGGAAAGTGTAAGTACATTACCGTACAAATTGATGGACATACTATTCGGTTGCAAGTCGACATAGTGTCAGACATAACTATTATGTCCAAGGAAGTCTGGATGCAATTGGGTAGCCCAACTTTAACAAGAACACACCAGTTGGCAAGGAGCGTCAGCGGTCAGCCCGTTCCATTGTTTGGAGAATTCCAATGCCATATATCGTTTAGGGCTACTTAATCTAGCGGAATCTGTTATGTCACCGACCTTCATGAGCTCAACATTCTGGGTTTGGATTGGATGGACGCTCTACAATTGTTTGATTTACCAATCAACGCGATCTGTTCGGCAGTGAGGACAACCGAGCCAACAGAGGCACATGCTTCACCTACAAGTATCGCGCAGCAGATTTCAAAAACTAGATCAAGGTTTTCCGATCTTTTTGATGGTTCCATGGGGTTGTGCACAAAAGCGGAAGCAGTTCTGCACCTCAAACCCGGCGTTATGCCATCCTTCAGACCAAAGCGCCCAATACCATATGCAACCATGTCAATAGTCAACGACGAAATTGATCGCCTCAAACAGCTCAAAGTTATAAAATCAGTGGATTTCTCGCAATGGGCAGCACCAATTGTGGCAGTACGGAAGGCAAATTAAAGTAATTGAGAAGTCGCAACCGCTCTTGACAATCAACACCCATCGAGGACTATATCAGTACCAACGTCTGCCGTTCGGCATCAAATCGGCACCAGAACTTTTCAAAAAATTATGTCCACGATGTTGGAGGGTCTTTCTGGTGTTGTATCTTAACTCGATGGTATCATAGTGGTTGGGAAGTCAATGGAAGATCATAGCAAGAATTTGAATTTGAAGAATTTGGGGGTTTCATTTGAAGTTTGACAAATGTGCGTTCTACCAGAGGACAGACTCTTATTTGGGATTCATTATCGATGAACATGGGCGCAGGCCAGATCCCAAAAGAACAGCAGCAATCGCCAGCATGCCAGAGCCCAAAGATTTCACGGAAGTACGAGCATTTCTTGGTATGTTAAATTTTTATCCACAATTCATTAAAAATATGCGGGAAATACGTGCTCCCTTGGATAAATTGTTGATGAAGGACGTGCCCTTTACCTGGTCGAAAGATTGGAAGGCAGCTTTCAACAAAGCGAAATTGGCTTTGCAGTCGGAGCTCCTTCTGATATACTTCTACCCGACCAAGGAAATAATTGTAGCGGGGGACGCATCGAAAAACGGCATTGGTGGAGTACTCATGCATAAGTTACCTGATGGTTCAACTAGACCGGTTGCACATGTCTCGCGAGCGTTGTCAAAAACAGAGGAAAATTACAGTCAATCGGAGAAAGAAGCACTAGCACTGTTGTTTTGTGTGAAGAAGTTTCACAAATTTGTATATGGCAGACACTTTATTCTCCGGACAGACCATGCGGAATGTGTCGGAGTAGTTCACATTGACTATTTCGAAAGTTATACGCATGAGAAAAAATTTTCGTCACCTACTTTTGTTCCCCACTCTGATTATCAGAAGAGTGAAAAGGACTCCTCGGAGTCGCTTCTTTGTTGAGCTGGGGAATTTGTGTAACATCTGAATATGGGCTCTTCATATTCTTAGATCTTTATCTGCGAATTTCGAATTTTTACAGCTCTTTCAGGGTATTCTACTATGGGCACAATCTTCGCGTTTGTTGTAGTTGGTCTACAATAGCCGATGGCTATTATTACAGGGCATTCCAGTTTCTTCCGTTTTTCCATATCATACCAAAGGCCAGGACAGAGTTGTGCGTACTTGCTCCATATGCGCTGTTCATATGTAAATTGTTCAGATTTCAAATTTAAGTCAAATTGATAAGAAGCAAAAAGATTACCTTTGCCGCAAAGTGTGGTAAAATGCCAAAAAAAAAAGTCTGAATACTCGTATATCAACAAGTTTAATGCCATGTACTTTCATATGTCAGAAATGACATAGATTTCTATTTTGAATAAAAGAGACAATTTTCGTAAGCCCTCATATAAGTAAAGTACCGTTATTGAAATTTTAAGGGAAAAATTGAGTACAGTCTTATTGCAAACGTCCAGATATGAAGTTTTATCGAAATAGTTGGAGCTGTTTTTGAGAAAATTGTATTTTTTTTTTTTTTAAATTGCCCAGAAAATTCGAATTTCGCCTCTGGGCACTAGCCGACAGACATGCAGTTGAGGAAATTTCGTTCGGCCGTTTAGTTAGCACCCCGAGAAAAAGACAGAAGCAGAGACAGATAGAATTTCGAAACCCACTTTTTTGAGTTCTTCTACATATTATAGTAATGCCAAGATCACGAATATAATACTTTCCCAATAGAATCAAGTAAAAGAGAGGAAAGTCGTATGAATTGTTGGTTTATAGAATAATCCTCGGAAGGTTATATTTTCAATGCAATTGGAAGCATCTGTTTCTAACAATTTTGTTCAGTAATAATTGTTGTTTTTTTTAGACATTTTCTCACTTGCACTGATCATAAAATATTGATACTTACCTCTGTGCTCAAATAATACGACACCGCACAACTTCTTAAGAAAAAAAACTTGTGAGTAACATTTCCCAAATCAGATTCAATCATTAGGTTACTTGTACCTAGGATGTATGAGTATTTAAACTTCACTGCCTTAAAATAATTTTCTTATTTTGGGGAAAAACCGAAAACAGAAATATAGTATATATTGATCATTTTGTGTCGATACTTCGTTCAGTAAGAATGTATTTAAGTAAACATTAATGAAAATAGTTGTGCTCTTCAACACCTGTGATATAAACATTTGGTGTTAATTTTGGTAAACATTTTAAAAAAAAAAAATTACAATATGAAACGTGAAAAAATGTTAAATTCAGCTGAAGTACAAACAATTTTAGAGTGAAGGCTGGAGTATTGCAAAAATATCAAAGTCAGTGAAGAGAAGTTGAACAGTACTCGTAGTGACAAATTGAATAATCTATCCCGAAAATGATGGCAAAACAAAGTCTCTTAGAAGATCACCAGCATTAACATGCAATTTTGAGAAGCTTGAAATTCTTCTTTAATCGCTCGTCAGCGCAGCTAAAGCAAGAGTTAAAACCTTAAAAAAATGTGAGGAGAGTTTTACAACAATGCGAACATCTCCAAAGACAAAAAACTTCTTCAGAAGCCACCTCTAACCGAAGCTCACAAAACGGGCCGTTTAAAGATTGCTTGCAGCCATTGCCATTGGAAGAAAAAGTGGAGGAAAGTCATATTCCCAGATGAGAAAAAGTTCAATTTAGATGGACCTGATGGCTGGCATTACTAAAGGGTGATTTTTTTTAGAGGTTTGTTTTCCGAATTGGCAATGAATAGACTTACTCCAGAACTACGCCTGCAAATTGTGCAAATTGATTTCGAAAATCATGGTACAGTTCGCGAGACTTACCGTACGCTACGTTCATTTTACGGTCGGCATAATCGTCCATCCGAACAAGTAATTCGAATAACCATGGATCGTTTTCGCACCACGCATACTCTAATTAATAATACGCATCCGCATAGACGTCGTACAGTGAACACCGAAGAAGTTATTGCTGCTGTGGAGCGTAGTACTGAGGGGGCCCCGAAGAGTCGATTTCATCCACTTTATGGAAGATTTTGCGGAAAGATCTTGGTTCACAAGCTTACAAGATACAGCTCGTGCAAGAATTGAAGCCGTTCATGATTCTCACTTTCACCACAAAATTATGAGCGCATAATTTCGCGTAATGGACCCGTGAATTGGCCTCCAAGATCGTGATCTTTCGATTATTTTCTGTGGGGATATGTGAAGTCGCTAGTCTACACTGTTAAACTAGAGACGACGGACGACTTGGAAACCAACATTCACAGCTGCTCGAAAAAGTGGTTGAAAATTCGAACTCCAGATAGCGCTTTACTCGAGCCAGCCGCGGAGACCATATGCCCGAAATCATAATTAAATACCAATGGCATAAAATTATCTTTCCAATAAAGCCAGTACCGTCAAATGGAAGGAGGTTTTGTAATGGCATGATCTGTAATTGGCTACAACGGGAGAACCGAAATAAAATTTTTCAGTTGCTTAACTGAAAGCACCAGATATACTAAACTTATTAACTAACAAATTGAGAGGCCTGCTTCAATTATTGCAGAGGAAAAATTAATTTTTCAACAAGATAATGCGGAAATCCAAGCCACGGAGTACTTTAACTCAAAAATCATATTCCTTCTTAACTTGCCAGCAAGTTCACCCGACTTGAATATAATTGAGAACATGCGTGGAATTGCCCGAACAATTTATGCAGGTGGAAAGCAGTACAACATTACTGCGGATTTAAAAGTATCCATTAGTATAGATGGATCAGAAATATGTTAAAAAATTGTTTAAAAGTATGCCTACGCGATTGTTTTCATGTTATTTCATTTTAAAATCCCACCACTTTTCGGTTTTTCCCCCAAAACAAGAAAATCAAAAGTTCTTTCCGAAATTATTGTATGGCAGTGTGGTACATCATTTTACCTAATGATTCAATTAGATTTGGCAAATGTTACGCACACTTATTTTTCTTAAGAATTTGTGGGGGTGTCTTATCATTGTGTCCCGGAGTGTATGTGTACATAAAGTTTACCTTTTTTATTAAATAAGACCAATCAAATTTGCAAATTCCCTCAAATATATATGTATGTGTATATCAAATTTGCGAAATCATCCTATTGATTGCATAAAAATTAACAATTTCACAACAATAAGAGTCGTTCAATGTCAAAGACTTAAGCAAAATTACATACTACGAATGGTTGATGAAAAAGACTTCTTCGCAAGTGCCATGTGAGAGTGTGATTAGATTACGATACCAAAGTATACAAAAAAGCCAATAAATCAGCCGCCACATTTATTCCAGTTTTTAAAATGCTCATCACAAAACATCATTCACAATTCGTTCACTTTTCTTTTCTATCATGTTTATCGTTACAACGTGAGGCCGCATGAAAACACTATCTTACACACTATCAAAATATGCAAATCCTCATTCAAAAAAATAAAACCAAAAGCAAATCAAAACAAAGAATGCAAAAAGAAGCAGCGAAACAAAAAGTCACCGATGATGATTACATAAAACCTCACCAGCCAAAGATTTCGAGAAAAGAAAATAAAATAAAAATTACATATGTATATAGTATCTTGCTCCAAAATGGGTTTATCAAGTAGAGAAGGGAAACGAAGTAAAGAAAGAAACCACTTGATTTCCCCTCATTATTTCCCATATGTGGAGAGAAAAAAAGAAATGAAAACAAACCCGGAGGGTACGCTCCACATTGTTTCGCCCCACCACCCATAGAAAAGCGTTAGTCCCCGATACGAGTATGATGTATGGGTGAATTCCTGTGTAGGTACTCACTTAAAGGTCAATTTGACCATATCCAGGAAACTTAGGGCCGCCATGAAAGTAATCAACAGATCGCTTGCATTCACACTAACAAAAAGATAGCAAAGTAGATACTTAACACGAATCAGTTCGTTAAAACACAATAATTACAGCAGCACTAGGAGCCGCTTGCTGTCACTTTGCTTAATGCCCGACGCGAACTGAAGCGACAAGTTGAGAAGAAAGTCGATTGAGCTAAGTGGGACGGTGAGAGTCCAATACGCCGACGACTACCACAAACATAAATAATGACGACATCGTCAAAACCAGCTGAGTGGAATGGTCTTTGGATGATTGTTGATAACGTGGTCATCATCATAGCTGAGATCGAATCATAGATTTGCCGTAGTGTAGATGTTTCGGTTGGGGAAATTGTAGTGAAATATATATATTCATAGAAAAAGTCTACTTTTAGGCTACAAAATAATAAATTATATTTACTAGATGCCTACATTTAGTCATTACTAATTAAAAGTCAACCTCCAGTATAGTAGTGCGGGTTGCCAACCGTAGTTGTTATCTAACTTCTCTCGAAACCAATATTTTTTCTTCTGAAAAAGGGGAAAGGGAATCTCTTGCTTTTTCCTCACATAATGTGGTACGACTGTTAAAAGATTAAGAATTATATACTGATTTCAAGTAATGACTATGCAATTGTGACCGTGAATGACTAGGGATCCGTCGATACTGCCTTAGCATCGATACTTTAACTCAGTGCTCATATCGAAACAAAGTATCGATACTGCTCAAATATGGGTTAGTGACGTTTTCCCAAAGGCATTATCCTAGAGACAATATCCCCGAACTGAAATCCCCAAATAGAGAATCCCCAGGGCTAGAATCCCCTATCGAATAAATCCAAAATCCCCCAAAAAAAAATTCTGAAAACTAAATCCCTAAAAATTGAGTTGGCAGGGCAAATGCTTGTTGTCTGGCTGGTGCCTGCATCATAACATTACTTGGGTGGCCCGCTTCGCCGGATAAAATGATTTCACACTATGGGACATCTGTTCGTCTCATACACCGGACGGCCTTTGGCCTCACATGCAGGTTATGCGGCGTGTAACCAAACACTATGCCGCGTGTAACCAAACACCAATTTTTTAAATTTTTCCTACAATAAAATTTTCAGTTTCACTTTTTTCACAATTTTTTCTTTATTAATGAAACTGTTAATCGTTATCAAAATACTAAAGAGAGTTTCGTGGGATTTTTTGCTGAAAACTATAATACATGCACATGTGACATAATGTACACTGGGGATTCGAAGATTTCGTGGAGATTTTGGCAAAAAAGTTTGTTTCGTTGCTGATTTTGTCCGTGAATATTTTGTCTGAGGAGATAAAAGCTAGTTGGATTTAATTTCTTAGAGATTTTGTCTAATGGAGATTTTTTTTTTTTTTTTGTATTTCGTACAATTTTAGTTACTTACCCTTATCGGTATCAGATCTAATACAAAATTTATACATTATTTAATAATTAACATTGTGAAGTCTTACAAGCATTTGATAAGAGGACTTTTTTTTTATAATTTGCGCGCCAAAGCGAATATGAATACCCATAAATTTTTTCAGGGCACGGGCGTTTAGGAAAATGGGGAAGTGGAAAAGACGGGAAGCACTTTAGCTTTAAATGTTTGAAGTTTGTAGTGATGGGGAAATACAGAGCGTGGTAGATCATTCCACATTCGTGTCATTCGGGTTATAAACGAATTCCTATATTTGACAATACGACCGAACTCGGGCCTAAGGATGAATTGATGTGCATTCGAAGCATGACGCGTATTGCGGATGAAATTTTGAAGGGGAGTAATGCAACTAGCTATTTCGCAAGAGCAGTTTTTATAAAAAAAAGGTCCAAAATATTGAGAGACACGAAACATTTTGAAGATGTTCAAGTGAATGTATGGAGTTCGCAATCTCTCTATCACCTATAAGTTTTAAGGCGCGTTTCTGTAGCGGTCTTGGGTGCACCAGACCAGATATGGGCATTATATTCCAGCTTTGGGCTGATGAATGCCTTATAAATTGAGGCCAGATTAGGCGCTGTAAAATTCTCTGAAAAGTCGAAGAAATATTTTTCTCATCAAACGATCCATTCCAGACGAATTGTAGCCCATCTTATCAAAAGGCGATGATGGACCTACGGAGAATATGAAAGTACTGAAACTAAAACTAAATTTTTGCCAAGCTGCACAAGACCTGCTTTCACAGTTCGTACGTAAGTTAGGAATCGATGCAGTTGTACTTAGTGAACCGTGTAGACAACACAGCGGAAATGGATGGATATTCGACGCAACAGACACATCTGCAATGGGAAATGTCATTTTCAATAAATAGACCGTAAGACACGGTTTCTTTGTCAAAGCCAAAATTGATAGCCTAAATTTATACAGCTGCTATGCTCCGCCAAGTATGCCAATCGACTTTCTGGACAGACTTACCACCGATGCCAGAGGGAGAAGCCTTTGGTAATAGCTGGCGACTTCAACGCGTGGGCTGTGGAGTGGGGTAGCCAAAGGACGAATAGGAGATGAACTAACATATTGTAGGCCTTTGCAACTCTATATGTAATACTTATGAAAAGCGGGAATGAAAACACGTTTAGTAGAAATGGTGTAGGCTCTATCATTGACCTTACCTTTGTTAGCACCTCCGTAATACGGAAAACAACATGGACCGTTAGCCAACATTATACTTATAGCGACCACCAGGCAATACTATGCCAAATTAAAATAACGCAAAGACAAGGTAGTCTCCAATCGAAGAACATAGTACAAAGAGTAGGCTGGAAATCGGGCACCTTTGACGAAGATTCATTCAAAACTATGTTCGCGAACTTACCACTCTCAGGTCCAGCTACTAGCAAGACGGAACAGATGATGAATCACATTACAAGGGCATATGAGGAAATCTCACGCCTGCGTTCTGAATGTCATCGTGTAAGAAGGCTGTACGAACGCTCCAGGGGTAGAGACACCTTCGCGGACCTACAACAGCAATACAAATCAGCACGTAGAAGTCTTAAAGTAGCAATCGTGAACTGCAAGCGCAGAAGTTTCAGTGAACTGTGCAACAAAGTTGACCAAAACCCATGGGGGTTGGCGTATCAGGTGGTAATGAAGAAACTAAAGAGCTTCCGGGCAATAGCTGCCAATTGCCCAAGGTTGCTGGCAAAACATCGTGAGTGATCTATTTCTAAGATGACAGGAGACCTCAGTAGAGGACTATATATCAGAAGAAACGTGCCCAATTCCTGTAGTCACCGCAGAAAAAGTAGTCGCAGCAAGCAACAGATTCGGAGATAAAAAAGCACCGGGGTTGGATGGCATACCCAACATAGCCCTCAAAACTGCAATAAGAACTGGACCGAACATGTTTGCGAATATGTATAACTCATGCCTGAGTAAAGGGGTATTCCCAGAGAAGTGGAAGATGCTAAAACTGGCACTGATCCCCAAAGGAAGCAATGCATTTGGAGATCCATCGTCACTTCTGTCTCTCCATAGATACGGCTGGAAAAGTCCTATAGCGTAACATTACCAATAGGCTGGAAGTAGCCATCGAAAATGCGGGCGGACTAGCAGAGCATCAGTACGGTTTCCGAAGATTACGCTCGACAATAGATGCAATCCGAGTGGTCGTAAACACAGTGAAAAAAGCCATAGAAGGCAGAAGATGGAGAGGCGGTGATAAACGGTACTATGCAGTAATCACACTGGACGTCCGGAATGCATTTAACTCAGCAAGCTGGAACCACATACTGGAAGCCCTTCGAAATATGTGGGTACCAACGTACATCATGAAGATTGTAACGAATTACTTCAGACAAAGGATCCTGATATGACACAGATGATGGTCCCAAGAAGTATGCTGTGACAGGAGGGGCACCTCAGGGAACTGTGTTGGTCCCACTCCTCTGGAATGTTATGTATGGTAAGGTACTCAACATACCTTTACCAGAAGAAGCTACGATTTTGGGATTCGCCGATGATGTTGCCATAGTCGTGAAGCCAAGCTACAGGAAGAAGTGATTCAACTAAGCAACGACACAATCGGGATAGTTCAAGTGGTACTAATCAGTAGCAGAAAGAAGAGGGAAACAACCACTCTTACGATAGGAGGACACCAAATTACATCGAAGACCGCTATCAAATACCTAGGCGTAAATACAAAAGTCGCAGGCTCTTAGCCAGAGTAGTTACATCTGTGATACTCCACGGGGCACCAATATTGTCTGAAGCAATGAAAGTTAAATCATATAGGCGTAAAATTGAATCGACATATCGACTCTGCGGAATTAGGGTACGTACAAGTATATGCAGTGCATTTCTATGCTATCGCAGGAGCGAACCCATCGACAACGAAGCGAACCCATCAGAGAGAGCAGTCAGCATGGCAAAATGGCAACAACGATGGACCTATCGTCTTATACCGCTTCTTGAGACATGGACAAGTCGGAAACATGGTGAAGTTGATTTCTACACAACGCAACTACTAAGTGAGCATGGATGTTTTCGAGCATATCTTTACAGATTTAAGCACGACAATTCCCTCTTTTGTCCATACTGCATCCAAACTGCGGAAGATGCGGAGCATGTTCCTATTGAGGAATAAACTGGGAGAAATACCAACCCCCGAGAATATAGCGCAATACATGTCACAATCACAGGAGATGTGGAGTACTGTTAGTGACTTTGCAAAAGAAATCATGACACAACTAAGAAACATTGATCGAGAAAGGCGCCAGAGAGAAGAATGTAAGCACACAGCCAATACAAAATGACAGGCAAGGAAAGCCGAAATCCCCCCTTGTAAAGAAATGCTTAATGGCAGTATCACAGGGAACAGGGGAGAGGAGGGGAGGTGGTTTTAGTCGGTTTTAGTCAACATGCTGTTGAACCGATTATTTCTATAGTATATTTTGAAGATTTCCACACAACAAACATTGACTTGTTTACAAAGCTATCATGCACAAACTCCGCTCAAACAGATATAAATGGGGTTCAAACAGATATTTGAACGCCAGAAGACAGATGACCTAAAAAAAAGCAGTATCTCAAGCGCGGTTTGTTTGAATGGGAAATTTCTAATACTTTTCGATTAGAAGGTGTTTCCGTGAATTTGTTGAGCACTAGAGAGCTGTCAGTGTCAAAATAACATGTGCCTTAAACCCGTTATTTCTACTTCACATTAATAGCAATAGTGGATAAATTTTATAACTAATTCAACTAATAACTTAACAGCCGCTATATTTGAAATTTTCAGTATCTAAATATCATTTAAATAGAGCTTTGGCGTGCCTACGCAGTGAAAATGAAATTTATTATCGGACTCCGTTATTGCCATTGGATGGTGGTGACTTAGTGGTTAGTGCTTTGGGCTACTAAGTGTTAGGTTTCAGTTTCGAGTCCTAAAATACTTCTTGCGAAAGCCTGACAAGCCAGACAATCTTCTCAATCATGCCGTTGGGAATGGGTAATAAAAACACATTACATCACGAACGAATATACTGTAATATGCGAGCTACGGTTCGAGTAGATAAAACAATATTCTGTGAGATTATTTATTTATTTTCTATTCTATAGAACAATTCAAGTTCACACTATACTGTTCTTCGCAAATTCTTTCCTTACAAGGTTTCTTTCTTCTCAAATCACTTTATCTCATTTCAATTACTTAATTCACAAATCCAAACTAATTACTTCTTCTTGTTAACTCTCAACTTTCAATTTATCACAAAATTACATCTTCGCCTATTATCACTTTTCCAATCTCTTCGTGCGGTTCAAAACCCAACTGCAACTGCCTCGATCGCCATCTGTTCTTATATAGTCGCATTTCTGATAGCCAGAAACTTCTAGCAAATTCTTCGACCACTGGAACGAGAAAATTCTGATGTAATAATTCCAAGATGACAGCTGCAGCCAATAATCTCTTGTGGTTATAATTCTCTCTTAATTCCGCGACGTCGTCTTAGACATAATCCTATTCTATCCGTGGACACGAACCTCGAATGTGTTCAGAAGGAAGACACTTCGGAATGTGTTGCCTCTTTGAGGGCGTAGTTATTATGGTACATTATGTTACAATACATGACTGATCAGAAAATTATTCATTGCGGCCTGAAGGGTTGAAGTCGGGATCGCCTCAATTATTGTTTTAACAGACTGCTTCAATTCAGTCAAATTCCTTGGTTTCGTTTTTTACATCTCTTGCTTGACATAAACCCATAAAAAAGAGTCTGATGCAGTCAGGTCAGGTGACCTTGGGGGCCAGTGGAAAGTGCATTTTCTGGATATTAATTTGTTTGGGCATTTTCGTTGGAGCTACGCTATAACCGGTCTGGCTATGTGTGCAGTTGCTCCATCTTGCTGGAACCAAATGCTGTTGAAACGGATACTTCTTCGGCGCAATTCTGGGTAAAAAAAACTTCTTCAACATCTTTAAATAGCGGTTCCCATTGACAGTTACTGTTACATCGTTTTCTTCAAAGAGTATGGCCCCACAATGCACCTTGATGAAACTACGCACCACACAGTGACTCGTTCTGGGTGCAGTTCCGTCTCATGGAGTATTTCTGGATTAGATTAACTCAATATACGACAATTTTGCTTATTTACATTGCCGTTTAGATCTAAATGGGCCTCATCAGACAAAAACAAGCAATTTATCAAGCTGTTGTCTTCTTCGTCCATTTCAATCATTTTTTGGCAAAATTCTAGGCGAATAAGCAAATCCAGAGGGTTTAACTTGCTTGTAATTTGGACTTTGTATGGAAACAAGTTTAAGTCATCATGAATTATCCGTTGTAATGACCGTCTGCTAACTCCAATTTGCGCCGATAAGTCGAATCGCTTGTATTTGCCTGAATTGACAATGCTACTGCCGCGATTGTGTCTTGAACCCGAACATAGGGATCTCGATGGTACGGTCTTCGTACGATGCTTCCAGAATCGGCAAACATGTTTACCTGCCTCATAATGGTCCATCTACTCGGGGGAGTGCCGCAAAACTCCCGCCTAAATTCCCTTTGGACGGAAATGAAGGACTGCAAAGCATAGTACCGCTGCACTATCCAAATCCTCTTTTTCGGTATCCAGAGCATTCATTTTAATAAATCCAAATCTTATATAGTAACCTGCAAAATTAAAAAAATAAGCCGATTACTCACACAGAAAAAAAGTTGTTACGTTTTGTTTTTGTAGCACGATTCGTGCGCCACCCTGTACATTTCCCTGTTTCCATAATAAGTTCTTTGAAAAAAAATAGCTTTTGGTGCTGCAAATTTGTTCAGTGCGTTTAATCACTTATTTTGGTGAAATTATAGTAAATTTTGGATTGGGGTAGGGAATCCCTTTTTCAAATGTGTTCGAGGCAAGGGTATAAAGAGTTGGGATGCACAACTTGTGATAGTCACTGACGTATTTATAAGAAACGTTGATATACCTACTACAGGGTCTTCCGAACTTTGACAGTTGATAGCGGCCATATTGTTGAAGCTACCTCTGTCAAATTGGCTGTTCTGTTCGGGCAACGTTCTGCGCGCTTCGCCCATTTTACGGTCGCCATAATCGTCCTTCCGAGAGGACTTTTCGTAGTGTGGTGAATAAATTTGAGTCCACTGGTTCAGTAAACGACCAACCAACATCAATTTACAAAGATCTGCCGAAAACATCGCCGCTGTCCGTGAGAGTATGCAGGAGAATCCGAGGCAGTCGATTTCACGTCCCTCACAAGAACTCGGCCTTTCGCAGACCACAACTTGGCGAATTTTGCGTCGTGACTTTAGCCTGCACATGTACAAAATTTAACTGACCCAGGAGCTGAAGGTAAACGACCATAGACAACAACGTGTGTTCGCTGAATGGGCTCTGGAGCAGTTGGAAACTGACCCTAATTTTCATCGAAATATCATCTTCAGCGATGAGGCCCATTCTGAATGGGTCAACGTCAACAGACTTTTGTCGAAATTGGGATGATACCAATCCACATGAGATTCAAGAGCGTCCACTGCATAAGTCACTGTTTGATGTGGATTTTGGGCTGGCGGCGTCATCGGTCCATATTTCTTTGAGAAAGAAGGTCGATGATTACCAACTTCTTTTGGCCTGAATTGGATCATATGGACACCGACGACATGTGGTTTCAACAAGACGGCGCTACGTGTCACACAGCTCACGCCACATTGGAAATTTTGCGCAAGCCATTCGAGGGCATGGCCATCTCACGTGGAGGTGATGTGAACTGGCCACCGAGACCGTGCGATTTGACCCCGTTAGACTTTTTCTTGTGGGGTTTTCTAAAGTTGCAGGTCTATGCGAATAAGCCACAAACCACAGCGGCTTCAAAGCCAACATAACCCATGCCATCGGTCAAATTCAGCCTGATTGATGCGCCAGATTCAAGGAAAATTGGACATTTCGGATGCGCACCACCCAGAGAAGCGGCGGCGGTTATTTGAACGATTTTATTCTATACATAATGGCATTGATAGGCCTTTCAAACGAATAAAAAATGTCGATGATATCTCACACACACTTTGTTCTATTTAAATTTAAAGATAGGAAGTGCTTAATGAAAGACCCTTTATAAATTGATTATTGATGTTCCAAGTAGGTAAAAAAATATGGATTTATAATCCTCAGGCGAGGAATACTGTTTATTTGTACAGGGCGAAGAAAGGGAGCCAGCAATTAAAGAAATTAAATTAAGCACTCGAGCGAAGCCAGGTATGTATGCCTTTCTCTTACACGAAGTTATTTTCATTTAGACCACATACAGATAAAAGCCAGCATTGTCAGTTGAATTGAAGCAAATCCAGTCGTAAATCAAAGCCAATGTCCAAAATTCAGGAATGTTACTTGTTAAATAGACCACGACTTCGATATCCGGATTTGTTCTCAGGTATTTTCAATGGAGCACAAAGTTTTGTAATTCCATTTGCTAGTCATAGTTAAAACCGACAATAAGAGGACTTTTGAATTTATCCTATCTCCATAGGTATCCGCATCCCTATCAATTTTGCTCTAACCATCGCTGGGTGTGTTGTATGTTACAGATATTTACTTAGAGACAGATGCTGTATCTTTGCGTTGTGCGTATGGGAGATGTATGCCCTTTCTTAGTGTGTATGCTTTTGACATATGCACTGTTGGCTGTGTTACATTCGATAAAATTCGCTTTGGGGCTTATCTCGTCTCTTTTGACTGAGACGATACAAATGTGATTAGTTATTGAATTAGCCCCGAGTTAATCGAATTTTCGGTAGCAGAGAACTCTCTTTGGTTACACAATCAACTCATCTCATCGAGTTCGAGAAGGTTGAGAACTGCTTTGTTTTAAGGCACCAAGCGTTTATGTAAACTTAAGTATTTCGAATGTTTTCAAGTTAATTTCAAGTGACTAAAATGATTTCTGTAATTCAATTTCCACCCTCTGTGCCATTATAACCGGTTTAAGAAAAGAGAAAATTATACAGATTATCCAGCATATTGATACAATAATACAATTTTCACTTGTAAAGGGTAGTTAAATTTTAAGGGCCGATGTTGAATGTGAACCACACCTAAACGTCAAGTTTTTTTCTGCATTTCATTTGACATTTCTCAATTTCAGACTAACTCAATTTGAACCATGAAAAGATACACAATCGAGCAACGCGTTAAAGTTATTCAGGCTTATTATGAAAATGGGCGTTCAAATCAAAATGCATATCGTGCATTTCGTGATTCTTTCGGTCAATTTAATCGTCCAAATGTGCGTACAATCGGAAAAATCGTGCAAAAATTTGTGCAAACCGGGTCTGTAGGAGATGTGAAAACACCAGTGCATGCTCGTACAGCTCGTACTGCAGAAAATATTGCTGCTGTTCGCGATAGTGTGGCTGAAGAGCCGTCCACCTTAACTCGTCGTCGTGCCCAACAATTGCACCTCTCACGCTCGTCGTTGATGAACATTATGCATAAAGACTTACATTTACGCGCTTACAAGGTGCAATTGACTCAAGAACTAAAGCCTCTCTACCATTTCAAGCATCGTCAATGGTCACAATGGTGGCAAGAAATGACAACAGTGGATGATCAATTTTCGAAGAAAGTCATCTTCAGTGATGAGGCACATTTTCACCTCAGTGGATTCGTCAATAAGCAGAATTGCCGAATTTGGGCGAATGATAATCCAAGAGTGATTGTCGAAAAACCAATGCACCCACAAAGAGTGACTGTTTGGTGCAGTTTATGGGCTGGCGGCATCACCGGGCCGTATTTTTTTCCAAAATGAGGCCGGTCAGGCAGTTACTGTGAATGGTGTTCGCTATCGTGGGATGATAACGAACTTTTTATAGCCCGAATTGGAAGATATGGATGTGGACGATATGTGGTTTCAACAGGATGGTGCCACTTGCCACACAGCTAACGAAACAATGGCTCTTTTGCGCGACAAATTCAATGGCCGTGTTATCTCACGTGGTGGCGATGTCAATTGGCCACCAAGATCATGTGATTTGACACCGTTGGACTTCTTTCTTTGGGGTTATTTGAAAGAAAAGGTGTACGTCGATAAGCCAGCAACAATTCAAGAGCTAAAGGATGAGATAAATCGGCACATTAACGGCATAGAACCTCAATTATGCCTCAGTGTCATCGAAAATTTGGACCATCGGATGGAGGTGTGCCGCCGAGGTCGCGGCGGTCATTTGGCCGATATTTTGTTCCATACATAATTGAACCATTCCAATATTATCATAATAAAAAGAAATGACAGTAATTTCCTAAATAATTTGTGTTTTATTCAAAATCAACATCGGCCCTTAAAACTTAACCACCCTTTATATTTTAAAATTCAGACCTGTCAGTAACTGAAGTAGCAACAATTGTCAAATATCTAAAAGCTACCTAATATAACTAAAAACATTGAATTAGTAAATTCTTCCAAATTCTTAACAGTTTTTCCTCAGGCGACTCACAGATCTTTCAGCTTTTGTGGACCATTTTATGGTGATCACTTCATAAGCTTTACAAATCATTCGTTTTGTTGGAACTATCAGAATTAAAAATTTCAAACTTTTTGTGGTACACTTATTTTCACAAATGCTTTAATCTGTTTTAAGGACATATATATACATATAGATCTTCAAATTGGTTGCTATTGCTAATAGCGTTAATTGTTCAATTTATCTCACCTGATTTCTTTTAGAACTAGTTCTTGAGCTTCTTTAGCCAGAAGTTCATCACACGTGATGATGATTAAATTTAAGCAGTCATGCAATTAGGCTTGCCACCTGTGCTAGTTGAGGAAGACATTCCTGCCTACTTACTGCACAAAGGCACACAATTTCCTCCATGCATCATTTTTAAAAGTTAATAAACTGCAGTTTCATCTAAACCCATTAAAATCGTGAAGAGTGAGGGTTTTGTGACTAAAGTCCTCAAAAACTATGCTTGTCGAAAAGCCTTTAGGTTAGGTTAGGGAAATGGGTTCACTTTATTTACAGGTGTCAATGGTTCACTTAGACAATATAGAGTCCATTGTGACCAATTTGTTTGAAACTCTGGGAACCTAAAGTTTCAGTTAAACCACCCAGATAACTAAATGAATCTGAGAAGCTTTTTAAGCTCAATATTACGTAGGTCCTCCAGACATGAGAAGAAGTTTCTACAAAGAGAGTGTTTCTTCTGAGAGCCAGTGCAGGATAGTCACACAGTAGATGACCAACGGATTCTATTTTCTCCTCGTCCCTACATCTTCTACAGTAGTCATTGTATGGAAGACCTAGTCGTTCTGCTTGATTATCCACCGAGCAGTGTTCAGTCAGGATGCCAACTACCGTTCGAATTTCCCTACGACTATACTTTATTAGACTAATAGATCTCTTCTTATCGAATGCTGGCCTTATCAATCTAGTTGTAGCACATGTGTCCAATTGATACCAGCACTTATTAGCCTTCCTAATTCTCTGTCCATTTTACTATACTCGTATAGTGTGCTAAGCATTGTGCTAGCTTCGATTAGCTAATGTGAGGAATTTAGACCGGACACGCTTCTAGCATCTTTTCGATTCATTGTAACGCTGTAATGGCTGCTTTACAGTCAACATAGACATTAATTATTTTGCCTGAAATATTTTCCTCTGTAATTATTTCTACTGCTTGCTTTATTACGGTGACTTCAGCTTGAAAAACGCTACAGCCTAAAAGAACGATTAGTATTTCGAGATTCAGTAGACCCCAGCCCCGTGCCAACATCCACTTTGGATCCATCGGTGTAGATAGCCAAGAATAGAAAGCTACGCTAGCTTTTTTGATGCGTTCGGCAGTGTTATCCTTCCAGTTCAGTTTGGAATCTAAAATTATGCCCAGGTATCGAGCTGAACTTGAGATACTTAGTTCAGTACCACCGATGTTTGGAGGTCTGAAGTTAGGAATTGATCTCTTCTTAGTGAAAAGAACTACCTCCGTCTTTGAGGGGTTCACTCCCAGCCCCTTGCTGCTGACCCAATCATTCACTAGTTGTAGTGCAAGATTTAGTCTTTCGCTTAGGACTGGAGGGAATTTTCTCGAAACCAGCATGACCACATCGTCGGCATAGGTCGTCGCGTTGATGCCGTTTTCCTTCAGTATCACCAAAATCTCATCCACTACGAGGAGCCATAATAAAGGAGAACCGATGCATTAGCTCTCGGTCTTTTTTAAGGGTTACACCCTTATTCCTGTGATCTTTCCCTTTTTGTTGAGAAAGATTCTCTTCTGTAACTGCTAGCTGGTACGGCCGTTTCATTCGCCGGCATATGGGCTTTGCTTTACCTCTCTTATTGACTTCTGTGTGCACCTTTTCCTTTGAGCCCTTGGTATCAGCTTTCTTTAGCATAGCTGCGCTGCTCGTTTGAGTCCCAATGGAGCCTGCCTTATTGACTTCTTCTCCGCGTCACTCAGCGCGATCTTTGTACCTAGTGACCTTTATGCTAGGGTTCTTCTTATCGATGACATCTTTGTTTATGGTCGCTTTTCCATATTCCTTTCCGAGTACCTTACTGCCAGCTGCCGGTCTTGTTAGTTCAGCTCTCTTTATAGTTTCCTCGGCCCACCCCAGTTTGTCTTTCTCCTTATCTCAGAGCAAGATTTGGTCTTTCTGCTCCAGTATGCGCCTAAAGTGTATGGCTTTTTTGTAATCTGTCAGTCACTTAATACCTGCGGAGATGTTATTCTTTTTCCCCTTTTTCCTTGTCGGGGATAACCTCACTTGGTTTATTTATCTGGACTGTCTCCTCGGGGTCGACAAGCAAACGCTCCTCTAACTCCTTTGAGATCTACTCGTCCATTATGATTGTCTCAGGTGTCTTTTCTTTCTTTGCTTGGTCGGCTTCCACGGCTACTATAGCGTCTGTCACCGATCCAACCGAAAGCTTCTCGCCCTCTTCCTTTCGTTTATTTGTTTTTGGGTTAATTGTATTGCCACGAGTACGGGCGGAAATGATGGTCCGCTCCAACAGACCCACCAGTTATCTTTCGTGAATGGTTTGACCTCCAGCCTTTCATCCTTGGGTACGGTTTAAAAATACTGCTCACACCTCCGCTGGAATTATATTCACTAACCTCTTGGTTTTCAGAGTCTCAACCGGGACCTGTTCGACATGGCAAACCCTGGAACCTTGCTTAAGCCCTCAAAACCCGACAAGGTGAGTTACTCGCCACCTTAGAACCACGCCTAGCTGAACAACAATTTGATGAATTTGAACAAAGTTGATGTTCGATCTGAAAATTAGTGGTATATTTTATTGACGTTGTAGTGAGGAGTTGGAAAAACATTTAAAACTGATCTTTGTGTCGGTAGGAGTGCGCGTAAAATGTACGGGATGATATTAGTCACCCGACTAACAGATTTTGGTAAAATTTAACTTCTGGTTCAAGTATTGTTCTAAAAATAATCAAAATAAGATGGTTGAGTGGGTTTCAAAGTATGGAAAACCCCACTATATGAATTTTAATGTATGAGGAATCAACTTTAGAGAAGGGAGACAGCACAGGGTTACATGTTTAACTTGATTTAACTTACATAACTAGTTTTTACTTGCACCTATTTGAGAGAGTATTGGTTTGGTGAAAAATTCGACTTCAAGATTTTCATCAATTTCTATATTACTATAATAGAGAATCTCAAAAAGTAGGTTTCACAAATCTATGTGCGCTGGACTGCAGTCTAAGCGTCTGGACGGATTTTGCTCAAACTTCACAATTCAAGACGAAATTGGAAATTTCATTCCAACCCTAAAATCGACGGTACTTTACTAATGGTCGATTTTTGTAAAAAATCGATTTTCTAGAAAAAACTCTTTTGAATTGCAGTCGATCTATTCCAGCAGATGGCGTACCAGGTCTTCGCTAAGAAATGTGTATAACGGTACTTGGAAATTTACTATTTCTTGGTTATGACTCAATCGATTTTGTTCACAATCAATATTTGAACAATATGTGACATATACGAAATTATGGCACACCGAGTTTTGGACAATCATTTTTTTTTTTTTTTTAAGAATTTTAAAAAAAAGTTTTTAACAATTTTGCTTAAATTTTAAATCTGAGTAATTTGCATATAAACAACATTTAGATATGTACATGGATACATACAAAAAAAACAAATAAATCTGTCAAACACTTAGCTTTTTACAGTGATCTAAAGAACTTTGGTTTGTGAGATTTGGCCAAAATGGAAAAAAAGTGAATTTCGTGTTTTAATAAAGCACTACTTTTTGCAAGGTAAAACTATTAAAAAGACTGAAGACAGACTTAAAAAATATTATGGAGAGTCTGCTCCCTTGCATGGAATGGTATACAAGTGGTTCACTGAATTTCGTTGTGATAGTACGAGCACAAAAGACGCTGAGGGCCAAGGACGTCCAAATGACGTCACAATGGAAGAAATGATCAACAAAATCCACGATATTGTGTTGGACGATCAAGGTTCGTGAGATAGCTGAGATTGTAGCAATTTCAAATGATACCGTCATTCGAATCCTGCATGACCATTTGGGCATGAAAAAATGATCGGCAAGATTGGTGTTGCGTTTGCTGACGGTGGAAGAAAAACGGATTCGGATGAAGTTTTCAAAACATAATTTGGAACTCTTCAAGCGCAACTCAAGTGAATTTTTACGGCATTTCGTAACAGTTGATGAATCCAGGATATACAACTGCACGCCAGAAATGAAGGAACTATCAAAACAGTGGATTTCTGCAGGCTAACGTGTTCCAAAAAAAGCAAAAAGGGTTCCGTCGGACGGAAAAGTTATGGCAACGGTTTTCTGTACTTCCCAGGGCGTAATCTTCATTGACTATTTGGAAAGGGGAAAACAATCACCGGACAGTTCTACTCGTATACCAATTTATTATTATTAGAGGATATCACCTGCCGTCTCTGCCTAGAAGAGGACGAAACTGCAGAACACATACTACGAGTATGTGAATATGTAGCTCTGTGTAGAAGTAGGAGAAGCTTCTTTCTTAAGGAGATAATATCTCCATTAGACCTAAGGAAATCCTCCGCAGCTGTAATTATAGCTTTCATGCTGCCCTAAAAAGTGGTCTCTGGCATAATAGATCTCTCTGGTCGCAGTGCCTACACTCCATTTGGACGTGGCCACACTACTGTTAAAAAAAAGCCAATTTATTACATAAATTTAATGCTATCAGCTTCGACTGAAAAACTGCCGGGAGAAGTGAGGGTGGGGGCGCCGTCAACAACAACAGCAGCAGCAAACAAACGCACATTCGGCTCGGACGGTGGAGAAAATTGCTACAAAAGTGGTAGCAATAGCTTCGCCATGTTAGCGGGCTCCGAGTCTGAGGATGAGGACGAAGAGATGGAGTCCATCAACGAGAGCATACGGCAGTCCAGCAGAGGGTGTTGACCATAAAGGCTAAACAGACAGCCAGAAGAGCGGAAGATAGCCAGTCATTGAAAACAAAACAACAAGAAAAACAGCTGCCTGATACACAGCAGCAACAACAACTGCCTGCAAAGCGGCAGCAACAAAACCAACTTGCCAGCAAAGCAGCAACAACAACATCAACAGCTGCCAACAAAGCAGCCACAACAAAAACAGTTGCCTGCTAAGCAGCAGCAGCAACAACAACAACAAAAACAGCAAAAACACAATCAGCAGCAACAACAACATCAACAGAAAGACCAGCAACAACAACAACATCAGCAGTTGAAGAGTGCAAAGGAGAAGGTGCCACCAATCAACACCTTCAAGATGGAATTAAAAGACACCATTGAGCGATGTAAGTCGGCCATAGGCAATAACTTTTATATTAAACGTATTAATGAAGATAGGCATACAATCCACTGTAATGCAGTGCAGCAGTACAAAAAAATAAAAGGTTTATTAAATGAAACGACGACGGAATTTTTCTCCTTCACCCCGAAGGGGGAAAAGTTGCAAACAATGCTGCTGAGGGGGATAGATCCGTCTATCGAACCGGGAGAGCTCCTTAGGATGCTGAAAGAGAAGGAGTGCGACGGTCTTGAGTTCGTAGGAGTCAAGCCGTTCACCACAGCAAAGGCCAAAAGGGAGAAGCGGAAATTACCGTTCTTCCTTGTTCAGATAACTCCCAACAGCAAACTGGATGATCTAAGGAGTATTAATGTCCTAGACTACCAGGTTGTCAAATGGGAAAAAGTAAAGAGGAGCGATAACATTTTACAATGTGTTCGCCGCCAAAGGTTCGGGCACGCCGCGTCGAACTGCGAAATGCAGCCTCGATGCGTAAAGTGTGGAAAGAACCACAAAGTAGAGGAATGTTCCTTGGGTAAGGATGGGGCGGCAGATAAAGGCCAACTCTCGTGTGCATTATGTGGGAACTCGGGACACACCGCAAACTATCGGGGTTGTCCTAAGTTCCAGTACATGAAAAAAGTAAACCTGGCTCGTCAGCAGAAAGTCGAAGTCAAGCGTCCACCTGTTTCTAGTCAAACACCAGCCGTTACTCCCCAATGGACCTACGCTCAAATGGCGTCAGGCCGAAGAAACACGGTACAACAACAACCGAAGGTTGCCGCACAGGCCCCAGTGCCTAAAGCACCTGACGGTCAGCCTGATTGGCTGACTATTTTGCTCTCAATTCAAGGCAGGCGAAACGGGTGGATCAGATCTACGCATTTCTGCCGGGCCTAGCGCACCTCCTGTCGTAATGGATACGATGGCGGAGAAACCCTTAAAGATCCTTGCGGTGAATGTGAATTCACTGATAAGGATCGAGCGAAGAACCGTACTTTTTAAGTTGTTAGAAGAAGAACTAAGCTATCCCAGAAACAGAAACTGAGCCATAATAAATATAATATTGTAGTATGCGGGCTACGGCTCGAGTAGATAAAACAATTATTCTGAGAAATTATTTCTTTATTTTCTACTCTATAGAACAATTCAAGTTCACACTATACTATTCTTCGCCTTATTCTTTTCTTACAAGGTCTCTTTCCTCTCAAATCACTTTATCTCCTTTCAATTTCTTAATTCACAAATCCAAACTAATTACTTTTTCTTGTTCACTCTCAACTTTCAATTTATCACCAAATTACAACTTCGCCCATTATCACTTTTCTAATCTCTTCGCCACGGTTCTAAACCAACTGTCTTTTTTTTTTGATCGCCATCTGTCCTTATATAGCAGAAGTTTCTGATAGCCAGAAGCTTCTAGCAAATTCTTCGACCACTGGAACAAGAGAAATAATTATTGCAGTTATAATTCCCTTTTATCCCTGATATTATTCGTCTCTTTCGTTGACATGAGCTGTGGAGACTTCGTCCCAGACACGAACCTCGAATGAAAGGACAGTTTGAACCAAAATTCTGCCAAAATGGAAAGTCACTTCGGAATTTGCTGCATAGACATAGGCGCGTAGTTATTATTATGCTACACTGCCCCCCTCTTAGACGTGTTCGTCCCGAACAAGTGCATCCTCATTTCGGCCATTGTATCGACTCAGTCGGTCCACATGAACCACTTTCATTTTGGCCCTCGGTCCTCGCTGGATGCGGTAGACAACATCGTTGATGCGGGTTACTATTCTGTAGGGACCTTCCCAGTTCCGCTGTAATTTAGGTGACTTCCCCTTTTGGCGATGGGGATTATACAGCCACACCAGATCTCCTTCCTGGAATCCTGACGTTGTTGCCTTGGCATCATACCTGGTCTTCATGCGGTCGCTCGTCATCTTAATCTGGCTTCTGGTCCTTTGGTGTATGTCCCTAAGCCTTTCCCTAAGGTCCGCCACGTACTCTTCTTCATTTCTGGGCTCATTGGTAGGAGATCCAAATTTCACCTCACTGGGTAAACGAGCTATTCCACCAAATAAGATTTCGAACGGCGTATGTCGAGTAGTGCTATGCACGGCACTTCTATAGGCCATCAAAAACAAGGGAATCTGCCGGTCCCAATCCCGTTGGTAGTCACCTACGACCTTCGAGAGATGTTCGTCCAAAGTCCTATTGAAACGCTCCACCATACCGTCCGACTGTGGATGAAGCGGGGTTGTCCTTGTCTTTTTGATTCCGAGTAGTTGACACATCTCTTGGAAGATTCTTGACTCGAAGTTCCGCCCTTGGTCAGAATGCAATTCCAAGGGCACACCGAATCTGCTAACCCAATTGTAGACGATCTGCTCCGTCACGGTTCTGGCTTCCTGGTTAGGGATCGGAAACGCTTCCGGCCACTTACTGAAGTAGTCCATCACTACGAGTATATACCGATTACCATTGTCGGTTTCCGGAAAGGGCCCTGCGATGTCAATGGCGATTCGTTCGAAAGGTGCTCCCACGTTGTATTGGTGCATCTTACCTCGAGTTTTGATTCTCGGACCCTTGCTAGCTGCACACACGTCGCATTTTCTGCACCAGTCTTCGATATCTTCCTTCGCTTTTAACCAATAAAAACGTTCTCGTACCTTTTCTAGCGTCTTATTCACTCCCAAGTGGCCTCCGGTCGCCCCGCCATGCATTTCCTGTAACACCTCCTTGACCCTCGTCCGCGGTACGACAAGCTGCATTACAAACGACTTTCCGTCGGAGGATTCCCATTTTCTTCTCAGAACACCTTCTTGGACATGGAGGGAGTCCCACTGCGCAAAATATGCCTTTAAGGTCGGGCTTCTGTGAGAGATGTCCTGATGATCCGGTTTCTCCATGTTCTCCTTCCAGGCCAGAATCGGCTCGATATCCGGGTCTTCCTTCTGAGCGTTCCGGATCTCATCTACGCTCCAGCCGGCGATAGGTTCGGCTCTCATTCTTTGGATGGAAACCAGCTCCCGTTCTTCCTGACGCGCACAATGTTTACAATCCGTTCTGCATGGTCTCCGGGACAGTGCATCCGCATTAGAGTGGAGCCTTCCTTTACGATGCTGTATTTCGTAGTCGTAGATTTGCAGCCTTTCGATCCATCTTGCGACCTGACCCTCAGGACTCTTGAACTGTAATAGCCATTTTAAGGCTGCATGGTCTGTGCGAAGAACGAACTTCCTCCCGTAGAGGTATTTGTGAAAATGCTTCGTAGCCAAGATCAAAGCTAGAAGTTCTCTCCTTGTCACGCAGTAGTTCCTTTCTGGCTTAGAGAGCACCTTGCTGAAGTACGCAACCACCTTCTCTTGGCCGTCATGCACCTGGGAGAGTACGGCTCCTACCCCGACATTACTAGCATCTGCATCCACAACGAACGTTTCCCCGGGAGTGGGGTAAGCCAGTATCGGGGCATCGCATAGCCGTTGTTTAAGTGCCTTGAAGCTCTTCTCGCACTCAATTGACCATTTGAATTGTTTTCCCTTTTCCGTCAACTGGTGCAGGTTCTTTGCGATCCCGGCAAAATCCTTCACGAACCGTCTGTAGTAGGTGGCTAGGCCCAGGAAGCTCCTTAGTTGGTGTTTGTCTTTGGGGACTGGCCAGTTTTTCACCGCTTCGACCTTCTCCGGATCGGTTCTCACTCCTTTCGCTGAAATTATGTGTCCCAGGTACTTGACTTCCGCTCTAAACAGGGCGCACTTCTTGGGGTTGAGCTTCAGGCGGGCACTTCGAAGCCTTTGAAACACATCCCTTAGATTGTCTCGGTGTTGCGCAAACGTTTTTCCTATGACGATGACATCATCCAAGTAAACCAAACAGGTTTTCCATGTTAACCCTTGCAGGACACATTCCATCAATCGCTCGAAAGTCGCCGGAGCATTGCACAGCCCGAATGGCATTACCGTGAATTGCCATAGCCCATTTCCTGCGGTGAAGGCGGTTTTCTCCCGGTCTTCTGGATGGATCTGTACCTGCCAGTAGCCACTCTTCAAGTCGAGAGTGGAAAACCATCGGGCTCCTGATAGTGTGTCTAGCGTGTCGTCAATCCGTGGCAGAGGGTAGCTGTCTTTCTTGGTGACGTAATTGAGCTGCCGATAGTCCACGCAGAACCGCGTGCTGCCATCTTTCTTCTTAACCAGTACAACCGGTGATGCCCACGGACTTTTGGAACTTTCAATCAGACCTTCTTTCTCCATTGCCGACACCATCTCTGCAACTTCTGTCTGCTTTGCCAATGGAAGGCGCCTAGCAGGCTGACGAATTGGTCTAGTATCACCAGTGTCTATTCGATGTTGTACCAGGTGTGTTCGGCCGTATTCTCCGTCCTGTGAGGCAAATACATCAGCATACTCATTGATAAGATTCTCTGCCATAGTTCGCTGCTCCTGATTCAGCTCACTGGACTGGAGAATCGTTTCTCTCGTTTCCGCTGTCCAAGGTGATGTGAGAGGTTTTGGAGCATCACGTTCAGATATTGTTGCGACGGCGGTAATCGGCGTGCATTTTCCAGTCACCTCCCCTCGCCTTAGTTTGACAGTGTGTGGTCTTGCGTTCAAAACTCTTACTGGAACCATGGTGTTCTTTGGTTCGACTAACGTCTTTCCCACGATGTAGTCTTGAGAATTCTTCTCTGGGTCTGGTTCTACTATGTAGAATCGGTGGCTCCCAAGATCACCTTCCAGTTTCGTCCAAATGATTGTCTCTGAAGACGGCGGCAAAACTTCGTCTTTGCTGATGACTGTCCTGAGAGTTACGGCATTCTCATTTCCGTACACCATCGGAATCTCCACATTTCGATACCTCAGTACTTGCATCCCGATGTCCTAGATTACTTCATTTGCTTTCATGAAGTCTACTCCGATGATGCACTCGTCGCATATATCTGCCACCAGAAACGCATGGGAGAACGTCAGTCCTGCCAGAGTAATCGTAAGACGAACTTCTCCAAATACCTTCGCCATTTCCCCTGTTGCAGTCTTCAGGCAGTAGCTGTTGGTGTTGTGCAGCCAGGAGCTTTTGACGATATCTCTTCTTACAATGGAGGCAGTGGCACCTGTGTCGATGGTGGCTACGCACTTCTTCTCGTTGATTAGTGCCTCCACTGTCAGGCTCTTGTTACCCCGTTTGGTTTGCGAAACTTGAATGGTGGTCCTGGGGGCCTCGATTCCAGTAACCAACTTCTGCCCCGCGAAGTTGGTCCTTACGCATTTCCCGACTGCTGGTTTTGGGAAGTCTGACTGACAGCCAGATGCTTCCTCTCTGCTTCTCCTACTTCCGCAATGTGAACAATTTCCTCGTCTAGGTGCACTTCTGCACTGCCGTTGTAGGTGTCCGGTTTGGTTGCAATTCCAGCAACGGATTTGACTTCCGCGAGCTCTGTCTTCATCCATGATGGCTGTTCTCTGGCATGAGCATTCCACGACGGACATTTCCCTGACACGGTGTATTCCCTGGTATGCTTGGTCCGCAGCCTTCATTGACAAAGCGAATGCCAATGCCTCGGGGAGTGTTCGCTTTTCAGCCATCCTTACAGCCATTTGCAGTTGTCTGTCCTCTATGGCCTGAATAAAAGCTTCCACCGCCATTTCGTTGATAAGCTCCTCACCGGCTTTAGGGTATGAAAGATGGGCTAGTCGCTCTATATCCGCTTGCAACTGTTGGAGCGTTTCCCCCCTTTTCTGGACTCGACTACGCAGCTGAACCCTGTACACCTGCTGCATGTGTTCATCCCCAAACCGCATCTCGATAGCCTGAACCAGAGAGTCGTAGTTCTGCTGTTTATCTTCCGGGATGGTCTGCAAGAGCTCCGCAGCTGGACCCCTCAGTGCAAGCGTGAGTGCAATAGACTTCTCTTCATCGTCCCAGCTATTGGTCATTGCGGCCGCTTCGAATTGCCTCTTATAAATTGGCCATGATGTTTGACCATCGAAGATAGGAGGCTGCATCTCCTTTCTTCTCAGACCGTCAGTGGAATATTCCCGTGCTTTCTGTCTCTTCACGTTGCTGAGCTCCTTAGCAAGATTTTCGACTTGCTTTCCTACTATCTCGAATTGCGTATCCACTTTTTCAAACTGAATCTCTATCTTCCCGAACTGAGTTTCCTGTTTCTCAAAATTTTCATCGAATCTAGTTTCGACTTTTTCGAGTTGCGTCTCTACCTTCTCGATTTTCTCTTCGATCACTTCGAATTTGGATTCCAAGTTCTTGTTTTGCTCATCAAGTTTACTTTCCAGAGCATCTAGAGAATTCTTTTGTTCGTCCATTGCTTTCTTTTGTTCATCCATTGCCTTCTTTTGTTCATCCAACTTAAGTTCTAGAGAATTCTTTTGTTCGTCCAGCTTAAGTTCTAGAGAATTCCTTTGGTCGCCCATTGCTTTCTTTTGTTCGTCCATCGCTTTCTTTTGTTCGTCCATCGCTTTCTTTTGTTCGTCCAGCTTAAGTTCTAGAGAATTCCTTTGATCTTCTATTGCTTTCTTTTGTTCGTCCATGACTAACTTAAGTTGCAGGAGCAGACTTGTTATACCCGGGTCGGCTGCTGTACTTACTGCTTCCTCTTCCACGTCAAACTCTACGTCGTGCGGATTTTCACCTTCCTGCGTTACTGCTTCTTCCAGACGAATCAGTAGGGCATCTTTTCCCCCAGTTGTGTCGAGGTTCCGCTTACTGAGTTCTGCCTTTAGTTGAGTTATAGTTAGTTTTCCCAATTTGCGACCCATTTTGCGCAACTAATTAACTCAACACAGAAATCGTTTTTTTTTTTTTTTTTTTGCTTGTGCAATTTCACACCACGGAATTAGTTATTCACAGAATAAGTTTTATCCCGCTTCTGACACCAATGTAGTATGCGGGCTACGGCTCGAGTAGATAAAACAATTATTCTGAGAAATTATTTCTTTATTTTCTACTCTATAGAACAATTCAAGTTCACACTATACTATTCTTCGCCTTATTCTTTTCTTACAAGGTCTCTTTCCTCTCAAATCACTTTATCTCCTTTCAATTTCTTAATTCACAAATCCAAACTAATTACTTTTTCTTGTTCACTCTCAACTTTCAATTTATCACCAAATTACAACTTCGCCCATTATCACTTTTCTAATCTCTTCGCCACGGTTCTAAACCAACTGTCTTTTTTTTTTGATCGCCATCTGTCCTTATATAGCAGAAGTTTCTGATAGCCAGAAGCTTCTAGCAAATTCTTCGACCACTGGAACAAGAGAAATAATTATTGCAGTTATAATTCCCTTTTATCCCTGATATTATTCGTCTCTTTCGTTGACATGAGCTGTGGAGACTTCGTCCCAGACACGAACCTCGAATGAAAGGACAGTTTGAACCAAAATTCTGCCAAAATGGAAAGTCACTTCGGAATTTGCTGCATAGACATAGGCGCGTAGTTATTATTATGCTACAATATTGTAACATAATGTAGCATAATAACTACGCCCTCGAACAGGCAACAAATTTCGAAGTGTCTTTTCATTGCTTTCTTTTGAGGTTCGTGTCTGAAATTAGTCACCACAGCTCGGATAATATCGCGGATAAAAGAGAACAAGAGAGAATTATAACTGCACGAAATGATTGTCATAATTTTTAGGGATTTTGTTTTTAGGTATTTTTGTTTTTGGTCGAAGAATTTGCTAGAAGTTTCTGGCTATCAGAAACTTCTGCTATATAAGGACAGATGGCGATCAAAAAAAAGACAGTTGGTTTAGAACCGTGGCGAAGAGATTGGAAAAGTGATAATGGGCGAAGTTGTAATTTGGTGATAAATTGAAAGTTGAGAGTGAACAAGAAAAAGTAATTAGTTTGGATTTGTGAATTAAGTAATTGAAAGGAGATAAAGTGATTTGAGAGGAAAGAGACCTTGTAAGAAAAGAATTTGCGAAGAATAGTATAGTGTGAACTTGAATTGTTCTATAGAGTAGAAAATAAAGAAATAATTTCACAGAATAATTGTTTTATCTACTCGAGCCGTAGCTCGCATATTACATTGGTGTCAGAAGTGGGATAAAACTTATTCTGTGAATAACTATTTCCGTGGTGTGAAATTGCACAAGAAAAAAAAAAAAAAAAAAAAAAAAAAAACGATTTCTGCGTTGAGTTAATTAGTTGCGCAAAAATGGGTCGCAAGTTGGGAAAACTAACTATAATTCAACTAAAGGCAGAACTCAGTAAGCGGAATCTCGACACAACTGGGGGAAAAGATGCCCTACTGATTCGTCTGGAAGAAGCAGTAACGCAGGAAGGTGAAAATCCGCATGACATAGAGTTTGACGTGGAAGAGGAACCAGCAAGTACAGTAGCCGACCCGGGTATAACAAGTCTGCTCCTGCAACTTAAGTTAGTCATGGACGAACAAAAGAAAGCAATAGAAGATCAAAGTCATAAGCTCGATGACCAAAGGAATTCTCTAGAACTTAAGTTGGATGAACAAAAGAAAGCAATGGATGAACAAAAGAAGGCAATGGACGAACAAAAGAATTCTCTAGAACTTAAGTTGGATGAACAAAAGAAAGCAATGGATGAACAAAAGAAGGCAATGGACGAACAAAAGAATTCTCTAGAACTTAAGATGGACGAACAAAAGAATTCTCTAGATGCTCTGGAAAGTAAACTTGATGAGCAAAACAAGAACTTGGAATCCAAATTCGAAGTGATCGAAGAGAAAATCGAGAAGGTAGAGACGCAACTCGAAAAAGTCGAAACTAGATTCGATGAAAACTTTGAGAAGCATGAAACTCAGTTCGGGAAAATAGAGACTCAGTTCGAAAAAGTAGAAAAACAAGTCGAAAATCTTACTAAGGAACTCAGCAACGTGAAGAGACAGAAAGCACGGGAATATTCCACCGACGGTCTGAGAAGAAAGGAGATGCAGCCTCCTATCTTCGATGGTCAAACATCATGGCCAATTTATAAAAGGCAATTCGAAGCGGCCGCAATGACCAATAGCTGGGACGATGAAGAGAAGTCCATTGCACTCACACTTGCACTGAGGGGTCCAGCTGCGGAGCTCTTGCAGACCATCCCGGAAGATAAACAGCAGAACTACGACTCTCTGGTTCAGGCTATCGAAATGCGGTTTGGGGATGAACACATGCAGCAGGTGTACAGGGTTCAGCTGCGTAGTCGAGTCCAAAAAAGGGGGGAAACGCTCCAACAGTTGCAAGCGGATATAGAGCGACTAGCCCATCTTTCATACCCTAAAGCCGGTGAGGAGCTTATCAACGAAATGGCGGTGGAAGCTTTTATTCAGGCCATAGAGGACAGACAACTGCAAATGGCTGTAAGGATGGCTGAAAAGCGAACACTCCCCGAGGCATTGGCATTCGCTTTGTCAATGAAGGCTGCGGACCAAGCATACCAGGGAATACACCGTGTCAGGGAAATGTCCGTCGTGGAATGCTCATGCCAGAGAACAGCCATCATGGATGAAGACAGAGCTCGCGGAAGTCAAATCCGTTGCTGGAATTGCAACCAAACCGGACACCTACAACGGCAGTGCAGAAGTGCACCTAGACGAGGAAATTGTTCACATTGCGGAAGTAGGAGAAGCAGAGAGGAAGCATCTGGCGGTGATAACATCCATCCTGTCAGTCAGACTTCCCAAAACCAGCAGTTTTGCGTAAGGACCAACTTCGCGGGGCAGAAGTTGGTTACTGGAATCGAGGCCCCCAGGACCACCATTCAAGTTTCGCAAACCAAACGGGGTAACAAGAGCCTGACAGTGGAGGCACTAATCAACGAGAAGAAGTGCGTAGCCACCATCGACACAGGTGCCACTGCCTCCATTGTAAGAAGAGATATCGTCAAAAGCTCCTGGCTGCACAACACCAACAGCTACTGCCTGAAGACTGCAACAGGGGAAATGGCGAAGGTATTTGGAGAAGTTCGTCTTACGATTACTCTGGCAGGACTGACGTTCTCCCATGCGTTTCTGGTGGCAGATATATGCGACGAGTGCATCATCGGAGTAGACTTCATGAAAGCAAATGAAGTAATCTTGGACATCGGGATGCAAGTACTGAGGTATCGAAATGTGGAGATTCCGATGGTGTACGGAAATGAGAATGCCGTAACTCTCAGGACAGTCATCAGCAAAGACGAAGTTTTGCCGCCGTCTTCAGAGACAATCATTTGGACGAAACTGGAAGGTGATCTTGGGAGCCACCGATTCTACATAGTAGAACCAGACCCAGAGAAGAATTCTCAAGACTACATCGTGGGAAAGACGTTAGTCGAACCAAAGAACACCATGGTTCCAGTAAGAGTTTTGAACGCAAGACCACACACTGTCAAACTAAGGCGAGGGGAGGTGACTGGAAAATGCACGCCGATTACCGCCGTCGCAACAATATCTGAACGTGATGCTCCAAAACCTCTCACATCACCTTGGACAGCGGAAACGAGAGAAACGATTCTCCAGTCCAGTGAGCTGAATCAGGAGCAGCGAACTATGGCAGAGAATCTTATCAATGAGTACGCTGATGTATTTGCCTCACAGGACGGAGAATACGGCCGAACACACCTGGTACAACATCGAATAGACACTGGTGATACTAGACCAATTCGTCAGCCTGCTAGGCGCCTTCCATTGGCAAAGCAGACAGAAGTTGCAGAGATGGTGTCGGCAATGGAGAAAGAAGGTCTGATTGAAAGTTCCAAAAGTCCGTGGGCATCACCGGTTGTACTGGTTAAGAAGAAAGATGGCAGCACGCGGTTCTGCGTGGACTATCGGCAGCTCAATTACGTCACCAAGAAAGACAGCTACCCTCTGCCACGGATTGACGACACGCTAGACACACTATCAGGAGCCCGATGGTTTTCCACTCTCGACTTGAAGAGTGGCTACTGGCAGGTACAGATCCATCCAGAAGACCGGGAGAAAACCGCCTTCACCGCAGGAAATGGGCTATGGCAATTCACGGTAATGCCATTCGGGCTGTGCAATGCTCCGGCGACTTTCGAGCGATTGATGGAATGTGTCCTGCAAGGGTTAACATGGAAAACCTGTTTGGTTTACTTGGATGATGTCATCGTCATAGGAAAAACGTTTGCGCAACACCGAGACAATCTAAGGGATGTGTTTCAAAGGCTTCGAAGTGCCCGCCTGAAGCTCAACCCCAAGAAGTGCGCCCTGTTTAGAGCGGAAGTCAAGTACCTGGGACACATAATTTCAGCGAAAGGAGTGAGAACCGATCCGGAGAAGGTCGAAGCGGTGAAAAACTGGCCAGTCCCCAAAGACAAACACCAACTAAGGAGCTTCCTGGGCCTAGCCACCTACTACAGACGGTTCGTGAAGGATTTTGCCGGGATCGCAAAGAACCTGCACCAGTTGACGGAAAAGGGAAAACAATTCAAATGGTCAATTGAGTGCGAGAAGAGCTTCAAGGCACTTAAACAACGGCTATGCGATGCCCCGATACTGGCTTACCCCACTCCCGGGGAAACGTTCGTTGTGGATGCAGATGCTAGTAATGTCGGGGTAGGAGCCGTACTCTCCCAGGTGCATGACGGCCAAGAGAAGGTGGTTGCGTACTTCAGCAAGGTGCTCTCTAAGCCAGAAAGGAACTACTGCGTGACAAGGAGAGAACTTCTAGCTTTGATCTTGGCTACGAAGCATTTTCACAAATACCTCTACGGGAGGAAGTTCGTTCTTCGCACAGACCATGCAGCCTTAAAATGGCTATTACAGTTCAAGAGTCCTGAGGGTCAGGTCGCAAGATGGATCGAAAGGCTGCAAATCTACGACTACGAAATACAGCATCGTAAAGGAAGGCTCCACTCTAATGCGGATGCACTGTCCCGGAGACCATGCAGAACGGATTGTAAACATTGTGCGCGTCAGGAAGAACGGGAGCTGGTTTCCATCCAAAGAATGAGAGCCGAACCTATCGCCGGCTGGAGCGTAGATGAGATCCGGAACGCTCAGAAGGAAGACCCGGATATCGAGCCGATTCTGGCCTGGAAGGAGAACATGGAGAAACCGGATCATCAGGACATCTCTCACAGAAGCCCGACCTTAAAGGCATATTTTGCGCAGTGGGACTCCCTCCATGTCCAAGAAGGTGTTCTGAGAAGAAAATGGGAATCCTCCGACGGAAAGTCGTTTGTAATGCAGCTTGTCGTACCACGGACGAGGGTCAAGGAGGTGTTACAAGAAATGCATGGCGGGGCGACCGGAGGCCACTTGGGAGTGAATAAGACGTTAGAAAAGGTACGAGAACGTTTTTATTGGTTAAAAGCGAAGGAAGATATCGAAGACTGGTGCAGAAAATGCGACGTGTGTGCAGCTAGCAAGGGTCCGAGAATCAAAACTCGAGGTAAGATGCACCAATACAACGTGGGAGCACCTTTCGAACGAATCGCCATTGACATCGCAGGGCCCTTTCCGGAAACCGACAATGGTAATCGGTATATCCTCGTAGTGATGGACTACTTCAGTAAGTGGCCGGAAGCGTTTCCGATCCCTAACCAGGAAGCCAGAACCGTGGCGGAGCAGATCGTCTACAATTGGGTTAGCAGATTCGGTGTGCCCTTGGAATTGCATTCTGACCAAGGGCGGAACTTCGAGTCAAGAATCTTCCAAGAGATGTGTCAACTACTCGGAATCAAAAAGACAAGGACAACCCCGCTTCATCCACAGTCGGACGGTATGGTGGAGCGTTTCAATAGGACTTTGGACGAACATCTCTCGAAGGTCGTAGGTGACTACCAACGGGATTGGGACCGGCAGATTCCCTTGTTTTTGATGGCCTATAGAAGTGCCGTGCATAGCACTACTCGACATACGCCGTTCGAAATCTTATTTGGTGGAATAGCTCGTTTACCCAGTGAGGTGAAATTTGGATCTCCTACCAATGAGCCCAGAAATGAAGAAGAGTACGTGGCGGACCTTAGGGAAAGGCTTAGGGACATACACCAAAGGACCAGAAGCCAGATTAAGATGACGAGCGACCGCATGAAGACCAGGTATGATGCCAAGGCAACAACGTCAGGATTCCAGGAAGGAGATCTAGTGTGGCTGTATAATCCCCATCGCCAAAAGGGGAAATCACCTAAGTTGCAGCAGAACTGGGAGGGTCCCTACAGAATAATAGCCCGCATCAACGATGTTGTCTACCGCATCCAGCGAGGACCAAGGGCCAAAATGAAAGTGGTTCATGTGGACCGACTGAGTCGATACAATGGCCGAAGTGAGGACACACTTGTTCGGGACGAACAAGTCTAAGAGGAGGGCAGTGTAACATAATGTAGCATAATAACTACGCCCTCGAACAGGCAACAAATTTCGAAGTGTCTTTTCATTGCTTTCTTTTGAGGTTCGTGTCTGAAATTAGTCACCACAGCTCGGATAATATCGCGGATAAAAGAGAACAAGAGAGAATTATAACTGCACGAAATGATTGTCATAATTTTTAGGGATTTTGTTTTTAGGTATTTTTGTTTTTGGTCGAAGAATTTGCTAGAAGTTTCTGGCTATCAGAAACTTCTGCTATATAAGGACAGATGGCGATCAAAAAAAAGACAGTTGGTTTAGAACCGTGGCGAAGAGATTGGAAAAGTGATAATGGGCGAAGTTGTAATTTGGTGATAAATTGAAAGTTGAGAGTGAACAAGAAAAAGTAATTAGTTTGGATTTGTGAATTAAGTAATTGAAAGGAGATAAAGTGATTTGAGAGGAAAGAGACCTTGTAAGAAAAGAATTTGCGAAGAATAGTATAGTGTGAACTTGAATTGTTCTATAGAGTAGAAAATAAAGAAATAATTTCACAGAATAATTGTTTTATCTACTCGAGCCGTAGCTCGCATATTACAATATTATAAGAAGAGACCGACCCAACTCTACTCAAGGTGGAGGTGTTGCGATCTTCATTCACAAAGATTTGCGATATAAGGCCATGTACAGCGGTGAAGTGCGGAGATTCCAGGAGCTGGAAGCATGTATTGTGTGCATTGCTCTCCGTAGTGGAAAGAGGATGTACATGGTCGCGGTCTACGCATCTGGTTCTACTCAAACTACTTCATTTATTACGGAACTCGAGACACTTTTTCGATGTCTAAGGCTGGAGTCGGAGGAGAATTATTTCCTCATGGCCGGAGATTTAAACGCCAAACATAGCGATTGGGGAAATAACATACCAAATTCTAGGGGGAACCTACTATTCAATTGGTGGGGTCAGCACAATGTCGAGTATAGACTCGATTTGATAGCTACAGATAGCCCGTCGTATCCTAGATGCGGCTCCTATCTGGATCTTATGCTATTCGACGTACTATTACAACTGACCAACACGAACCGACAAACAAGAAACTGCCTACACACTTTTGTGTATGACAGTGACCATTGCGGACTCAGTGCCGAAATTACAATTCCCAACGAAATTGCGGAATTGGACGAGTTTGTTCAAATGTACCCCTACAATTACAGTAGGATGCGTTGGACACGCTTCTCCAGAGCTATGACGAGAGCACTCTCCTTGAATTCGCTCCACCCACCGTCCAATAGGAACCTGCCGAACGAGGAGATCGACAGGTACCTAAGACAAATGGACGAGACAATCAAACGAACGATGGACAGTACGATACCTCGTTATCAACACACTGACAACGCATACATATTCCGCAATGAAGCAATCGACGTACTATACCAACAAAAAAGTAGACTTCTGTCAAGACTCAAAACCTTGTACAGACAGTTTACGGACAGACAAAACTCGGAGGTTAGGACACTGAAGTCGTTGATTAAAAATCTCCAACAGTTAATTAGAGAAAATTACAGACTCTCTGTAAATTTGCAGTGGAACAACAAAATTCGGGCTGTAAAATTCAACAACCCGAGTATGTTCCCGCAAATAAATAAAATTTTTCTGAAGAATAATCAAAACGACCTGCCGTGTTTTAAGATCCCTCGAACGACGAACAACGAACAAATACTAATAACAGCAGGCATAGATCCCGTGAACGCTGTCGATGATGACAACTTTTTCATGATCGAAGATCCGCAGGAGAAAGTAGAGGCTATAGGAGCGACTTTCCAGGAAGTGTACAAGGTGAATGATAGCATTTGCCCGAACCACGACCTGGAAAATCGAGTCCGTGTGCACAACGTCTACTTTCAAAATTCAAGATACTACTGAATTAAAAAAAAATCGAAGAATTGGTGGGTGTTATGCGGTGCAACAATCGTCAGGAAATATTTTAAGTACTTTGTAAAAGCAAATAAGTTTAAGAGGAAGTATTAAAGAGTTACGAAAAAGCAAAAAACTATGTTCTAAGCGTTTTTTTCTCCAAATAATTCTTAGAATATGTTTTTTTTTGCACGACTAGCAAAGGTTGGATATTATTGCTATTTATACCTCCCCAACAAACAAGACCATATTACATTGTACTAGGCTGTAGTAAATTCTTTCTAAGACTTTACGAGAGCAAAACAATCTGAGATGAAACATTATGCTAGTAGTTCTTACCAAATACTTTCTAAGTAAGGAAGTATACGCCCTCGAATTTAATTTGTTATCAAAATCGACTCCCTGGTCCTTAAAAGTAGCTCTACCATTTCAATTATAAAGCATTTCGATGAGCACTTTAAATCTGAATTAAAGTTTTTTTTAGTACTACTTTTGCCACAAGAATTGGAACTAACTAGCGTATGTTTACAATTAGTACTATGGTAAGTTATAGTAGGAATTTGAATAATATATATTAGACGATAAGCTAAAAATCATAATTTTGGTTTTATCACTTATGAGTAGCTTATTATTACTGAACCAATGTCGAAGTTTCTCTAAGTCATGACTTATATCCTCAAATACATCAAAAGTGGCAGCATTGGAATACGAACAAGCTATGTCATATGCAAACCCGGTTTGTAACCCTTTCAATTGTTGATTGAAGATTGAATTGGTATAAATCAAAAATGGAACTGAGCCCAACACCGATCCCTGTGGAACACCTGTTTCAATATTCATGCTATTACTCAACCTACCTTCTAACTTAACCACTTGTTTTCTACTATTAAGGTACGAAGCAAACCAATTTAGGATGCATCATCTAAAACCAACTTTTTCCAGTTTTGCTAGTAATAATTTGTAGTCCACAGCATCAAAAGCCTTGGTTATATCTATAAAAAGCGCAGCCGTATTATTTTTTTTTTTTTTTTGTTATTATAGGTACAAAATTTTGAGAGTGAATCCTCGGTTGATATACCAGCTCCGAATCCACATTGATTTAGATTAAAGAAAAGAGTAACGCTCAACTTATAATCATTTTCTCAAACATTTTTGAAAGAACGGAAAGAAGAGAGGTGAGCCTGTAATAATTTAAGTTTTGCTATCCCCATTTTGAAAGATAGGTACTACCTCAGCAATTTTTAAACAGTCTGGAAAAATGCCACAGTAAATACTTTTATTATAGATGTGAGCTAACACATCAACAAAATAGAGTCAAATTCTCTTAATGAGATCATTCGAAAAACTACACCTCGTTGACAAACTAGAATTGTTTAGCAAGTTAATGGTTTTAAACAGTTCAAAAGATGATATTGGATCAAAAACAAAGCAATGCACTCGAGTGCTTTCCCACTAAAGCAGCGTGACAAACAGTTATCAACAGATGAATCAAAATCTACATCAGAAAGTGTATTGGAGGCCAGGCTTGTAAAGAACACATTGAACACAATAGTCATTTCAGCGGGTTCAGAGGCCGCCCTACCATTGTAATTTATGCAAGTTGTTGTATTCAGAGATACTTTTTTATTGAGTAGTTTGTTCACAATTTTCCATTATTTTTTAATATTATATTTTGATAATTGAAATTGATAACTTTCTTTAAAAGTGTGAACATCAGCAATACCTTCTCAGCAGATTCTTTCATTATGAAGGTGAGCATTATTGGGATGTTTTTTGAATTTGATTCTTAATTTATTCATATAGTTCACATTTCTTAATAAAGTTGCAAACATCCAGGGTTTAAGTGTCTTTAATTTACTATTACTTCTTAAAATTGTCCGAGAACATGTTTCAACATGACTTTTTAAAATACTGGAGAAGTTTTGAAAGCTATAGACGGGTCTCTTTCAAGGTATACGGCTGCCAAATTTTCATGAATTAAAGAAGCAATAAGACGATCGTGATTAATTACGGATTTACCGTGTGATAAATGATTCGATTTCCTTTTTTCGCTGTTAAAATTCAAAAAGAAAAGACCTGTCACACAATGATCAGAAATCTTGTAGTCCGAAATGGAACTGATAAGCAAACAATTGGGATTACGATCAAGTCTACCAAATTTATGATCAATGCACGTCTGAGAAGAGTGTGTAGTTCGAGTTGGCTCATCAAAACATGAATACATCCCATTTGGCGACAGTACCGACAGATAGTCATACACTATTGGAGATTCACTTAAGATACATATGGATGACAATGGTGTAGTGGTAACATCACCGGTTGTCACGCTGTGCGTTCAAGGTTCAAATCCTGATGTCAAGAAACATCTATTTAATTCGCATGGAATAAATAAGAAAGTCGAGCAATTGCGAAAGCTTATGTCAACTCTACTGTGAAGGCATAATACTAGTAGTAGGGCATATGGCTGAAATTCAACTTGATCGTGATGATGACATCAGGTGGACGGAAAAAAATACTGTGAATCATAAGCAACGACAAAAGCAAAACAAGCTCCCCAGTTATCTGGACGCTACCCTTGGAGTTTACAGAAGCTTAATACTATCTGAGTTTCAAACCACTACACCAATCTGTCTTTCTCTCTGTCTCTTCCCCCTTTCCACAAAACGCCCGTGTCCTGAATTAGTATAGGGGTATTCATATCCCCTTTGACGCGAGCAGATTATAAAAAAAAATATCTAGGTTAATATCACCCAGGATAAATAAGTTTTTTTACTTTTTCAGCACTCAATAAACAACTCAGTTCCTCAACAAAATCGACTTTACTCTTTTCGAGCAACCTATCACACCGCACTTACTAGATTGCAACTGTAGTACTTATTATCTAAGCAATTAATAACAAACACAGCAACTCCTCCTGACGCATATAGTATCATCGCACTTGGCATGTAAATTAAAACCGGATATATTATGCAATTCTTTTTCATGTTCAAATATTCAAATCTCAGAGAGGAAAATTAAATCAGGCTTCTTAATAAAAGATTCAAGATGAGCTATGAATAAATAAAAAAATTGTCTTATACTCCGAATATTTTGGTGAATAATTGAAAACCGTAAATTATTGGACAATTTAACATCTCATTTTCAAATTTTCAGGGTGGCCGTGGTGTAATGGTAACATCATCGCTTGTCACGCTGTTGATTCACGGTTCAAATCCTGATGTCAAGAATCATCTATTTATTTTGCATGAAATAAATAAAAAAGTCGATCACTTGCGAAAGCTAAGTCAACTCTACTGTGAAGGCATAACACTGGCAGTAGGGTGGTCATATGGCTGGAAATGTAACTTGATCGTGATGATGACATCAGGAGGACTGAAAAAAAATACTGTGAATCATGAGCAACGACAAAAACAAAATCAAACAAGCTCCCCAGTTATCTGGACGCTACCCTTGGAGTTTACAGAAACTTAATACTATCTGAGTTTCAAGCCTAAATCTTTATTTCTCTCTCTCTCTCTCTCTCTCTCTCTCTCTTCTTCACAACGCCCGTGTCCTGTAATAGTATAAGAGTATTCATAACCTCTTTGGCGCGCGCAAATTATAAAAAAAAAATAAAAAATTTACAAAATAGAGTGACATTTGGGAGACAGTTATGGAAATCATGGAGTACGTTATTATTTTTATTAAGATAAAATTTCGAAGTCCTAGTACATTTTCCCCTTTTTGTTTTTTTTTATCCATGTACATCGATCTCCGAAGATGATCTACCCACTCCAGAGATAACACCGGGAATAAGCGCGGAAGATGTGAGGATTATAATAGATGATGTCAAGATAGCCTGGGCAATTAAATCATTTGCTCCATATAAGGCACCAGGAATGGATAACATTCGACCTGTGATGCTGCAAGAGTCAGTGGATATTGCTATTCCATGGCTCAAGCGCATTTTCACAGGATGACTTAAAGAAAGCGAGCCACACAAACGGAAAAGACCTGAGACCTATCCGTCTGTCGCCTTTTATGCTAAAAACACTCGAACGTTTAATAGATGTATACATAAGAAACGTGATTGATGATAATTACCTATCTAAATCACAACACGCATACATCTGCGGCAGATCGGTAGATACTGCGCTGCACAGGGTCGTATCAAATATAGAAAGATCCCCCCACTTTAAAGAGTTCACTCCCGGGGCGTTCCTAGACATTGAAGAGGATTTTAACAACGTAAACATTGACGCGATCTTGTACAGTCTACACAGAGCTCATTTAAACATGGGTCTCTGCAATTGGATTGCACAGATGCTTCAATCGAGGGTTATATTTTCAACGATAGTAGATGTAACCATCCGGAGGAGCGTCTGCAGAGGAACCCCCCAAGGCGCAGTTCTATCTCCTTTATTATCTTGGAGATACTGAAGGAAAACGGCTTTAACGCGATGGCCTATGCCGACAATGTGATCATCCTGGTTTCGGGAAAATTCCCTCCAGTCCTAAGCGAAAGACTAAAAAGCTAGCTTAGCTTTCTATTCTTGCAAAAAGGCATTCAGCAACACGTGGGGCTTCAAACCAGCTGTGGTGTACTGGATATACACACCGGTCGTAAGACCTATTCTCTCATATGGTTCAATTGTTTGGTGGATGGCTCTTGAGAAGCAATATCAGCTTTCAAACCTCACCAAAATCCAGAGGGCAGCGTGTATCGGAGTCATGGGGTCAATAAGAACAACACCTACAGCGGCAATGGAAACCATGCTCAGTTTCATTCCGCTTGATATATACTGTAGCAGTCTGGTGGCTAAAACCGCTGTAAGACTGAGAGAAGGCCGATTGTGGTCATCGAGCCTTTACTGCCATGCCTCCATTTTATCCCGATGGGGAACTACCAGCAGATCGGCGGAAACTGATTCCATGACCCCTAAGCTAGCATTTCAAAGGAGATTCAACATAAGAATTCCTGACAGAACGCACTGGAGGAACCTGAGAACCATGAAGAAAAAGGAACTGGCGTTCTATACCGATGGTTCTAAGATGGACGTTGGCATGGGAGCCGGAGTTTATTGTGAGGTCCTAGTAATAAACAACTCCTTTAGAATAAGAAACGACTGCAGCGTCTTTCAGGCCGAAATCACAGTCATCATACAGGCTGCGAAAATTATACGCGAGAGTAATATCGTTGGTAAAACGATAACTGTCTATATAGATAGCCAGGCAGCCATTAAGGCTCTGGACTCTGCTGCAATTAGATCAAAGCTTGTGAGAACCTGCAAATCGGTCTTAAATGGAATATCCAGAGCCAATGCGGTGACCCTCTGCTGGGTTCCAGGGCATGTGGATATCGAAGGAAATGAAAGGGCTGACGAGCTTACTAGGAAAGGGTCGACACTGCACTTATCGCGGGCCCTCCGTTTTGTAGTAACCCCAATCAGTTCCCTACGAAAAAAAATAGAAGACGAAACCATCGATAGAGCAAACAGACGATGGATTCATCTGGAAACAACGGCAGGGCGCTATGGCCAGCCTTTAGCAAGAAGAGATCAACTTCTCTCGTTATAATACACGGGTCGTTTCTGGAATAATTACTGGCCATTGTGCCATTGGAGTTCACGCGGAGCGACTCGGTGTGCTACATAACGATTACTGTAGAAGCTGCAGGGACGAAGAAGAAATTGAATCAGTTCGTCACCTGCTGTGTGATTGTCCCGGCCTATCCGTTACAAGAATGAGGACTCTCGGAAGTTACTTCTTCTCGGAATTAGAGGACTTAGTTAATATAGAGCTTACGGACCTCCTGAGATTTATATCATTATTTGGGTGGTTCTAACAGTGGACTTTTAACGTTTCCAGGGTTAGTCGATTGGGCACAATGGACCCGAATTTGTTGGTCTAAGTGAGCAGTGACTCTATTTGTCTCAAGGCACCCATCTACCTAACCTAACCTAAGACATCCGTCAGTAACAGCTGAGTCGAAGGTTCTGTTTGTTTCTATTAGGAACACCGAGGACATCAACACATTTCCTCAAAGGTTTCTGTTGCAATTGCAATGAATTTACAATGCTTTGTAGTTTGTTTACCTTATTAGAAAGTGACTTGCTTTCTTCTTGCAGGGTGTTTATAAGTAGCAGCACATTCGAATAAACTTCCTTGAGAGCGATGATTTCGTTGTAAAGAACATCGAGTGTGATAGCGGCAGTGGAAATATTTATATATGTTTTTGGAGATGACAGTATCCAATGAAGAGAGTGATACATTCGACGCAGTAATGGCGTTTACCGGATTTTGTCTTCGCAGAATAAACGGTGATGAATGTATTGATTTTCACCTACGTTGATCACATGAAATTCACCGATACGAAATATTGTTTAATTTCATGTATTCAATATCACTTAGCTGTAAATTTACACAAGCTAGATGGTAGTAAACCTTGCACACTACGCATTGGATTTTGCCCCAGTTCTTTCTACTTTATGACCACACTTATAGGGCAAAATTACTACGTTTACATATGTATGTACATACTTGAAGCCAGGTTCAACCTGGCTTGAAATTCGTATAAACGCAGATAGAGTTTAAATGGGATTGACTCAACTCGACTCAGCTAACAGAGCTGGATCGAGTTAAAAAAAATGCATGTATACCTGGATTGAGTGATTTCAGATAACCTATATAACACAATACAGAACACTAACGCAATCAAAAGCAATACTTATCTGCCAGTTCAACCACGTTTGTATTTTTCAATCTTTCGACTCATTGTGTAGAAACACTCAGATATGCTATCAGATGGCATACCAGGTTTTTTCGAAAGAAGTCTCTTAACGGTGCTTTGGAATTGAATGATTTTGTCTAAATTCTAAATCTGAGTGATTTATCATACCTTTCGTTGCGTAGGTAACAGTTCTATTTGAATCTGTGATGGAGAACCAAATGTGCCGCATTTACAATTGGCCATCCTAATGATGAGTACTTGTTTAACCCGAGCCCAACAATAAAAGGAAAACTATACCGGAATTACAATGCAGATAATGGAAATATCATTTTAGTTCGGCCCTATTCAAGGGGTTTAGTTTTGTTAGTCATTTCATCTTCATTGAGACTTGATCTCTCAACTTTTCGTCCCAGGAGGCATACTCGTACGTCGAATGTGGTAAATTCAAGGCATAAGAATGTTTGACTTTCACTACTTGTATTCTCAGTGCCTCGTTTGCGCTACTTATGTATATTTTCATTTTGAATCGATTATTGCATTACTATAGTAATTCACTTTAGAAGTCATTTGGTGTTGTTGGGACCCGACAACCTATGGATTGCAATTTCACGTTATTGTTAAATATGAGGAGAATGCAGATGTACCTTGGGCTGTACCTCCACCAGCATTAGTGCAGAAGGCGTTGGAAGTACTGTTATATGCGAGCTACGGCTCGGGTAGATAAAACGATATTCTGTGAAATTTATTTCTTTAATTTCTAGTCTATAGAACAATTCAAGTTCACACTATACTATTCTTCGCAAATTCTTTTCTTACAAGGTCTCAAATCACTTTATCTCCTTTCAATTACTTAATTCTCAAATCCAAACTAATTACTTCTTCTTGTTAACTCTCAACTTTCAATTTATCACAAAATTACAACTTCGGCTGTTATCACTTTTCCAATCTCTTCGCCACGGTTCTAAACCAACTGCCTGCTCTCGATCGCCATCTGTCCTTATATAGCAGAAGTTTCTCATAGCCAGAAACTTCTAGCAAATTCTTCGACCACTGGAAAAATACCTAAAAATTCTGAAGTAATAATTCCAAGATGACAATCATTTCGTGCAGTTCTAATTCTCTTGCGGTTATATTCTCTCTTATCCGTGACGTCGTCTTAGACATCATCCATCTCTTATCGTGTACATGAACTGTGGAGACTAACCGCAGAAACGAACCCCGAATGAAAAGACACTTTGGAATGGGCTGGAGGAGCGTAGTTATTATTATGTTACAGTACATTGTTGGTTCCCAACAAACGATCCGGAGCACTATCACGAGGATGACAAGATCACCATCAAACCGAAACACGACACAACTGAGAGGGTAAAAGCGTGGTTGTACATTCGTCTGGCTGCTGGAATGTGTAGACAATGGTAGCCTTTAATCGAGGCTGAACATTACTAGCAGCTAGTCCTAATGGACAGGACACGAAAGGGAGTCTGCAAATAGCACAATCAATAAAGACAAATTTTGCACAACACTCGAAATAATACGTGACAGTCCGACTTTACCGACGATTTAACACGAACTGTCAAATGTGTCGAGCCGGATTTCACTGATCGGACTGTCTTCCTTCAACACCCAGGGAAGTTGTCCAGGGAAGATATTCTCGGTCCATCCAACAACCAAAGCTTTCATGATGGCCGAATCAGCACTGGAATACACCACACGTCCTACTCCAACCTCAACTCTGAAAAGGGGGGCATTGTTATAAAGAGAGAGAAAGTCAGTGCATATTGTGTGATAGTAAATGTTTGTATTAGTATTGTAACATAATGTAGCATAATGCAACAAATTCCGAAGTGTCTTTTCATTCTGGCATAATTTTGTTCCGAAGTGTCTTGTCATTCGAGGTTCGTGTCTGCAATTAGTCTCTACAGTTCGGATAATATCACGGATAAGAGAGAACAAGAGATTATTGGCTGCAGCTGTCATCCTGGAATTATTACATCAGAATTTTCTTGTTCCAGTGGTCGAAGAATTTGCTAGAAGTTTCTGGCTATTAGAAAAGCGGCTATTTAAGGACAGATGGCGATCGAGACAGAGCAGTTGGTTTTGAACCGCACGAAGAGATTGGAAAAGTGATAATGGGCGAAGTTGTAATTTTGTGATAAAACGAAAGTTGAGAGTTAACAAGAAGAAGTAATTAGTTTGGATTTGTGAATTAAGTAATAGAAAGGAGATAGAGTGATTTGAGAGGAAAGAGACCTTGTAAGAAAAGAATTTGCGAAGAATAGTATAGTGTGAACTTGAATTGTTCTATAGACTAGGAAATAAAGAAATGATTTCACAGAATATCGTTTTATCTACTCGAGCCGTAGCTCGCATATTACAGTATTAACACCGATCTAGAGAGAAAATGTATGTAAAGAAAAAAAGAGTACTAGATCATTCACCCAGCACTGTATCATAGCTGATCGATGTGTATAAGAACAGAGGTTTCATTTGAAGTAATGTAAAGATTGAACTCACTCGTTCAACAACTTAAGAGTGCGCAGCAATAAAGTCTTTATAAAGTTTTAATTCAGTAGTTTCATTCCACACCAGATTTTCACGGTTTCTCCAATTTGCAGATCGCCTAACTGGCCAATATAACCTTTGGGAAGGATCCTTTCCCAATCAACAAAACCAAGTATACAGTCCACAGTCCTACGATTTCCAACTAATCCCAGTTCGGAACAACATTCATTTGTCAAAAACAATACTAATCCTAGCCCTAATCTCTCTAGTCTCTTCTCTCTAAATATATAAATGCAAAAATTTGGATGATTTTTACTCAATCATGCCTTTAAGGCTGAATGGATTTGAATGAAACTTGGTGGATAGATAGTCCATGTCCTGGATTAGCACATAGGCTTTTTATTCCAAAAAAAATGCATAATCCCGAATCCCGGAAAGTATATATTTCCTCATTAAGCAACCATTATAGTCCAGTTATTGTTATTATTCAGCCATATTGAATTTATGTCGTCGTACAGCCTAGGACACATTCTTGGTCAAGATGAATCCAGCGATTTGATGAAATCGGTTCAGTAGTTTAAGCTGAATCCACGATTTCAGACCATGACGTCTAGCGCCCGCCATATTGAATTTCTCGTGACATATTGCATTTGGGCAATCAAGACGAATCGATCGACACCTTATTCATTCACATCGGATCAATAGGACGGAAAATACGATCAAACATTCATCCATACAAACACCGATACATATGTACATACATACATATGTAGTACAAATATACAGTGCCCTAATTATTCCATTATTTTATGCCATCAATATAAAAAAAATAAAAAATTCACCGATATTTTATTTTGAAAATTTTACCTAAAAACTTTTACTTTACACTCATACCTCGGTTAGCTGCCTAGATACGTTCCACAAAATCAGGCCGTAAAGCGAAATGCCGTATAACGAGTCATTATTTTTCATACAAACCCATACAAAATCCATTAGATTGGTTATAAATCTTTAAAAAATAACCAAGAAATTGATAAAACGTTATAAAAAAATTCATTTAATGTGTTGAGTTCGGAGCATAGTTATGTTTCAATTTAATATTGACAGGAGCCAGAATAAAATCTACTTATGTACATAACGAAACAGAACATAATTAGGTAAGAATAAATAGAGAAAAATTAAGATATTGAAGTGGAAGAAGAATCACTGTCATATACACGAGCGGTGCGGGCTTAAAAAACCGTTCCAGCGTTGGGTGTTTTGCTTTATTCCTTAATTCTTTTTCTATTTCCTTATAGCAGTTAATGGTTACGTTAACAGCTCTTGAAACTTTAGCACTGCGTTCTTCGTCGGGATCGTTTTTATTTAAAATTTCCAACCCCTCTTCGAAATGGTGCAGTGCTTCACACAAATTTCTTGATGTCAACTGGCGACTCGTGGAAGGCTCAGGCTCTTCATCTGACTCTTGATCTGATCCTGGCTTCAAATCCCCCGCAGCGTTAGCACCAAGAAGAAGAGTCAAACGTTCTTTTGACACTTTATATTCTGATGCAGATTTTTCGTCCTTTGAAATAAAGCTCCGCTCAGGCATTCGTTTCCAATAAAGACCTGCCACGTCCGCATTAAAAACTTGTTCTAGAACGTAACCACCTTCTTTAACGATTTTTTTTAAAAATGGTCGGATACTGGAGAGCTGCAACTGAATCGGCACTTGCTGCTTCACCTTTCATCTTGATGTTATGCAAACTATGTCGATTTTTAAATTTTTCAAACCAACCTTAACTTCCTAAGAAAATTTCATTTTTTGACGCTTCATCAACATCCTCCAATTTAAGATTTTCAAAAATGTTCTTAGCCTTTTCTTGAATAATCATTTGACTCATTGGCATCTTTCTTTTGTTGTTGTCTTCGATCCATAGGATGAGCAATTTTTCCATTTTCTCCATAATATCACTTCTTTTCGAGTTAATTTTGTACAAATGCTTAAAGATGCAGCTGAATGTACCTGCGCCTTGATTTTGTCTTTATTATCTCGTATTGTTTGAACAGTGGATTTTGCGAGACCTAATGCTGAACAAATTTGGAAAATCTTCTCACCTGCTTCATTGCGACGTGAAACATCTAGTGTGATAGATTCTCGGCTTCTTTTTTTTCGCCCTCTACTCGTGTTGGTGGCATTTTGTGTGTAAATGCCTATTTTCTTATCTGCCAAATCGTATTAAAACATTAATTTTAGAAAATATTTAAGGAATTTTGCAACATAATTTAAAATGTACATACCAAAAATAATTGAAAGATGAAAGCCGAGAATAAAACTGTAATATACACGTCCATATATACATACACATGTAAGAGAGTCAACACATCTTCTGACTTAAAAACTATATCTCAAACCAAAGAGGGGAAAACCCGTGTCTAAGAAATTGCAACTTAGCGATGACGATGTCGACGATGCCGATGTCGACTTTGTTGTGCATTATGCGTTATGTAAATTGGAGATATGTATGTACATACTTTTTTGGAATGGGGTGCACAAAGATCGAAAGTCAAGAAAACAACAAGGAAGAAAAAATTGGCAGCGTAAAGTAAACACAGTAGGCAAGTTACCTAATGTATATTTTTTTTTTGGCCATTGTAAGGAAAAATTTTGGCCGTAAAACGGAAACAAAGTAATAAAAAAAAGGCCGTATAGCGAGCTTTGAGTGTACATGTAATTTTGACACTTGCGCTCAAGAAATTCACAGAAACAGGGTGTCATATCTTCGCGGTACAAAATGAATTGATGAATTGATTTACGTTTGAACAATGTTGGCAAATATTGAAAATTTATTTCCAAATTGAGAGCTGTGCTGCGGAAAAAGTGCAAATTTTGAAAAGAAATTTCTGTCGAAATAATGCACCAATTGTGCCCTCTGTACGCAAGTTTGTGAAGAAACTTCGGGAGATTGACATGCTAATTGATAACATATTATTGGTCCATTTATCTTCGAAGATGGATTTATCTGCGTACTAACTGTTGTTACTTGGCCTCCGCAAAGCTGCGATTTTGTTGTGGGGTGGTGTTAAATATCTATGTTATGTTGATAATACAAAAACGATTCCGGCACTTAAGCACTACATTGATCGAGCTATTCATGAAATAGAGTCCCGAACCACCGAAAATAGACTACAAAATTGGGTTGACAGGAAGGGCTACAGCCAAATAAGCCGCAACAACCATTTAAATGAAATTATTTTCATAAAGCAAACAACAATATTAAATAAATGTTTTTCTTTATAGCAAATTTAAAAAGAAACCAACAGCGGGTCATTCTTTATTTAATGAACACAATAATTGTGTCCACTGATTGTTAAAGGGTTAATTGAATACCTGTTTTAAGAAGACTTTGGTCGGTTACATGTTTTTTTTTTTTGCCTAAAGGATGGCAACTTCAAGCTAAAGGACAATTTAATACGTCGTACACCAGTAATTGGCTTAAAATGAATTACAGAAAACATTTTAGTCGCTGGAAATTAACTTCAAAATTGTCGAAATTAGACTTGAGCCACATAAACTCTTTGTGTTTAAACATTAAAAAAAAACAACAACAGTCACTAACCTTCTTGAACCCAATGGGCTGAGTTGATTGTGTAACCAAAGAGAGTTCTGTGCTCCGGAAAATTCGATTAACTCGTTTGCCTTACCCCGGGGCTATTCAATAACTAATCACATTTGTATCGTCTCAGTCAAAAGAGACGAGATAAGCCCCAAAGCGAATTTTATCGAATGTAATACAGCCAGCTTTTCTCATATGTCAAAAGCACACATACTAAGAGAGGACATATATCTCCCATACGCACAACGCAAAGATATATCATCTGTCCCTAGGTAAATATCTGTAACATACAACACACCCAGCGATGGTTAGTGCAAAATTGATAGGGATGCGGATACCAATGGAGATCGGATAAATTCAAATGTTCTCTTATTGTCGGTTTTAACTATGACTAGCAAATGGAATTACAAAACTTTGTGCTCCACTGAAAATACCTGAGAACAAAACCAGATATCAAAGTCATAGTCTATTTGGCAACTTCTACATTCCTGAATTTTGGACATTGGCTTTGATTTACGACTGGATTTGCTTCAATTCAACTGAAAATGCTCTATATGTGGTCTAAATGAAAAAAACTTTTTATAAGCTAAAGGCATACATACATAGTCTGGCTAATTTAATTTCATTAATAGCTGGTTCCCTGTCTTCGCGGTGTACAAGTAAACATTATTCCTCGCATGAGGATTATAAATTCACATGTTGTACCTACCCCATTGAACATCAATTTATACTAGGCATATCAACGTTTGTTAAAAATACGTCACTCACTACCACAAGTTGTGCATTCTTACTCTTTATAACCTTCCCTCGAACAAACTTGAAGAAAAAAGGATTCACTACCCGAATCCAAAATTCACTATCGTTTCACCAAAAGAAGTGATTAAACGCACTGAACAAATTTGCAGCACGAAAAACTATTTTTCTTCCAAGAACCCGCTATATAAAATACAGAAATAGGGATAGTGGAATATTATAGCCATATGTGGTACTCGTACTAGGTGGAATAACAGTAATGTCTTAATGTAAATCGTCTGCCATTTTGTTAGAAATAAAAAAAATTGGGCTGTTTTCACGAAAAGTTTATTTGAAGGTGTTAAATTGATGACATTAAGTTGGAAAAATGCTATCTGTCCCTCTGACCACCTCTTGAGGAGACGCATATTTGTGCTCGTTTTACTGCATTTTCAATTATTGCTCGCAAAACGTCTGACTCCAAATTGGTGATTTCTTCTTCAATGTTGACTTACAAGACTTGCAAGGTTTGTGGTTTGGTGATTCAAAATCTCCATCGTTGCCCAAGCTGTGTGAGCGGTTGCTTCGTAATGCTGGAACCAGTAATGCTCGAGAGCCAATTCAGCAATTTGCCTCAAAGAAAACTCATTTAACATCTGTCTGTAGCACTCACCAGTTATGGTTATGGTGGTGCCGTCGGCGTCCTCAAAAAAATTAAGGCCAATCACTTTTTCACTGCAAATGCCGCGCCAAACTTTGAGGGGATGAAAGTAGTTATAAAACATACCCGATCCCTGATCCTCCATCCCAGATTCCCGCTCCCACTCCTAAACTATACATTCTCGGTAACCCCCCTCCCACCCTCCCCACCGCCGCAAAACCACAAAACACTGATAACGATCAATCACTTACGCCACGACGGCACGAGCCAAAACCACAAAACACTGATAACGTTAACCACACGATGCTACCGTTTGGTGCTACTTTACCTGTCCCAGAGGAAGCCTATTATAACTACTGATGCAATGGCTCTTCGTGCATTTCATGTGGAATCTCCGTGCCCCAGAAACGCAAGTTTTGTTTATTCACATAATTTTGGTTACGAAATCCTCTTCTTGCACCAAATAAGCAGTAACAATAATTCCGCATTCTTCTGGTTTGTATCGCTCCATTGCTTGTTGTCAAATTATTCTCTATCCGTCTACAACATAAATGTCAAAGCACAATGACATTTGACGCCACTTTCAAAAATTATTTCACATTAAGTCTGTTCGCGTATCCTCCCGAAACAACGAATTTTTACGAAAATCTACGAAAAACTACGAAATGCTGTTCGCGTACGCAAAAATTTCGTAGTTTTTCGTAGAAGAGAGTGCACACGAGAGAGTAAAAAATTTCCCCATGCTGCGAATTTTAGCCCAAGAATTCTAATTTTTATTTCCAATTCCAATTGTTTGTTTTAAAAGCGGCCAATAATTTTAAAAAGGATGGATGAAATACAAAATGAAGTGAAGGTGGAATGTTGAGTAGTATTCGAAAGCATTAAATACCAGAAAATAATAAAAAAAAAAAATTCCAGATGAGAATTACAGAAATGAAGTAACGAAGCAGGTTCTGGAGTCCCAAGACCCAAATGACTTCGTTCCGAACATTTTGGTATCCGAAGTTCCTGGACCGTCAACACCCCAGAAGAAATACAGAAGGATGTATGGTTGGAAGCACCAACGAAATTGTTGCTATCCGTTATGAAAGAGATGGGCTCTAAAGTCGGGAAGAGCTTTGAGCTGAAAAACAAGACCAAAATGTGGCAGCGGATTCACCATACAAAGCTGACTCAGGAGGGTATAGGTAAATACCGCAGCTCAGAAAGGAAATAATACAAAGAGACTAAGCTGCACAACCCCAAAAAGCGGCAGAAATCGGAAAAACCTGCCCATACGAAAGGTAATGTTTAAAACACATATATAAAATACATATATAATGAATCATTTTCTATTTCTAAAGTAAAATGGATAAAGTGCTGGGCGAAAAGAGAGGCATTTACCCGGAGTTTGTCCTGGATAGCGAGACGGTTGAAGGCATATCAAGGGAGCAATTAATAATGAACAATACAGATGAGAACACACCATCAACTTCAGGTTTGAAATTTATGTAATAATCAAAATAAAACTCTCCGATTAATGATAGTTAAAACGTTATAATTCAAAAAAAAGAAAAAAAAGAAAAGAGTACATGTACAAATTTAAAAGAGGCAATGAATCAGATGATTGGTCGTCGCGCACGTCGTCGTCGTTCGTCGTATTTTATATGCCGCTCGTCTTCGACTGACTCACGATCTCATCAACTCTTCATCTTCTCGCATGCTCATTCAATTAAACGGAACTCCAATTTGCCCAATGTTGTATAAGAGAGTTTAGTAGGACATAAAATAAAGTACAGGGTGAACATAAACTCCACATTTATGACGATCATAATTTGCTCAATTTGCTAAAATTTCAGAAGACTTCTATAGCCCTATATTAAAGAGGCGGAAGCATTCCGAGTCTACCCAGGAACGCATCTTAAAAAAAGTGGACGAGATGGAACAGAACAAAGAAGAATACCGCTCCAATATTTTATAGCGCCTCGGCAAAAGGGAGGAAATTGACAAACAGCGCAACGAACTATTAAAAAACATATTTGAGAAACTAGCCAAATAATGAAAAAGAAACATTTTCATTTCAAAAAGTGCAGTATACATATGTATTTTTTTATTTATAAATTTAATGCCTCCGATTTTGCTGCAACTCCTGGCATATTGTATCTCGTACTGAATTTGCCCTTATATTATCCCCATACTGCAGATATTCAGAGCCAGTTTCAGGAATATCTTCCAGTGAGAAGTCACGATCCTTTTCATCTGCAATATTGTGAAGAACGCAACAAGCTCTCGCGAAGTGGCAGATTTTCCTCATACCCCTTAGCTTGCCATAATACAATTGCCATAATCTTTGCTTCAGGATATCGAAGGAGTGTTCTATGGCCACACTTCTGGGCACTCGTCAAATGCCCATTGTCTTTATACGGCGTCACTAGGTGGTTGGTACACGTACATTGATACGCCGAATCGCCCATCATTGCACATCAAGAAATTAAAATTAGTAGTACTTCCACAAGCGGTATTCAGTTTATCACATATGGGAGAGTTCTGGAACACCCAACTATCTTGCGAAGACCCAGCAAATCCAACAAATACGTCTATAAATTATTTTTCGTCGTTGCAAATAGCTTGCAAACAAACGCTCACATTTCCTTTCCGGTCGATGTAGTCATCTTTACATGCTTGTGGTGGATCGATTACAATGTGCGTCCCATCGATGCAGCCTAAATTTAGAATGATAATTAAGGAAACAGTAAACAGAAAATATGTATGTACATACTCGTATATCTTGCCGATTGCCTTAGCAAATCCAGATTACTACTTCTCTGCTTTTCCTCCTCATTTGACCACTTTATAATGTGTGGGCTTAAGCGGCTTATGAACATTGTAACTCTCTCTATAATATGTGAAACTGTGGAGAGTGAAAGATCGAACCGTTCGGCTAGATTTCTGAAGCTACACGCTTCATTTCCAGCAAACCACAAATAAACTGCGTTGTGTTTGCTAGCACTACACCTTTTTTCCACCCTTAGAAGTTTGTAGATCTCCGATGTTGCTTTTTTCTTTTTTCTGTGAGGCTTTCATAAAGAGACCTTGCCACTCGGAAATGTGTCCTGAACTTTTTTTCGGAGTATGATGGAATTACAACTTCCATGAATTCTCTCACGTAGTTTCCTTTTTCCTTATCACGAAGACTTGAAAAAGGAATATATTGTTACACTTCTGGGGGGGGTTATCGGTGGCGACCCCGGGCTGCAGCTGGAAGAGGGAGGAAAAAGCGAGAGTGAATCACAAAAAAAACAAGAAAACGCACCGGCGAAGAAAAGAGAAAAACACTTCTTAGTTTAATTTCAGCAGATTTATTTCTGGTTCCCGAGAGGTTTTATTTTGTTGTTGTTAATTTTAGAAATGTTGTTGTTGTTCGAATTTTTTTTGTCTGTGCTGCGTCTTTTCTCCGGCTGTCTTCGTTTCTCCGCGTTGCTCTGTTAGTCCGGTACTTCCGCGTTACTTCGGTCTTTCTCCGATTTCTTCGATTAAAACCCCGACGGACTTCCGAGTATGACACGATGACTATCACCAGCAAAAAGCCAATCTCTCTTGCCGAACGCGCTCCTTTTAAACGCTTCCAACTCTCCACCAAAATTTCCCTCGTTGAATCTATCCGTCCTCTCTTGTCGTCTCACTCGCGCCTGGAAAGATTCCAAAAAAAATTATGAAAATTTCCAATTACCTTCCAGCCTTTCGGATTTTTCCTCCGCCATTTTGGAAAATTTTCTATCCCAATTTTCCACTTGTCCACCTTTTCCTTGCCATCGTCACCCATTTTTCCTGATTGCCCGTAATTTTCCCTCTCCAACGAGGGGTCTATCGTCTCGGAGAACCTGGAGTTACTCTTGTAATTGCATTTTTCCTCTTTTTGCCACTTTTCGTCGCTTTCTTGCGATTAAAACGCGCTCCTGTATTTTCCCAACCATTCCCAATTATTTCCCTTTTATCCTACAGCACACCAATGTAACCCAACCCGCAGAATATGTGAATGGGAGCGCCGCATGAAAAAGTGTTCTGAACGTGCCCCGGATGACATTACTGACAGACGTCAGAATTCCCATTCTTTTTTTTTTTTTCCGACAATTTATTTTTTTTTCCACCGCGCCGGGTATTTTCCGTGTTTTCTTGTGGTTTTCGGGCGTTTTCTTTTTTGCAAAAGTGTTTCTTTTTGATTCGGGAGTGTCTGCGTCCGTCCGACAATCGATCCAGGAAAACGTTCCGACACCAAGTTCCAGGAGAGTGCGGTTCCTCTTGGCAGCAGTCCCGCGCGGTGTACTGCGTCGACTTGGAGTGTTCGTTCTTCGAATTTGAGTGTTTTCGGGCCGATAAATCCAGGTGTTTTCCCGTCTGGGAGGAGTGCGAAGTCCACCCGCACTCCAATGAAGACAATTGTCCACACGCCACAACTTGTTGTCGGCTATAGTTGGATACCCTCTGCAACAGGTGAGTGATTAAGCTCTTTGTTTACCTTTTTTTTTTGTAGCCATTATTGCCTTTCTCGGTGGTGTTTTTCGCGGGTGTATTCGATCCCTTTGTTCCAGTAAACGAAACTGGATTCCTCGGTGGCCTATGCCATGGGGAAAGCCGACATCGTTGCTGTGAATCGAGGGGTCCGCGGTTGTGCCAGCGCAGGTGCAGCCGTGTACAATTGCGCAAGTTGAAATCGGGGTTGTTTACTTTTGTGCGGTGAAACTTTTCCCAGGTAGATATTGCGGGTGGGTTTCTTTTCAGGCGACTGCGCTTCGATGGTGTGATGGATACTGGAAGAGAACAGGTGAGTAGTGAGGTACTTGTGAAATTACCTTTTTAATTCATTTTTCTTTCAATAGGTGACGGCTGATGGACATGACGGAGGCGCTGGAGGTAACCCGCTGGTTCGGCGCTGAGGGTTGATGATGCTTGCTAGGGCAAGCAAGATGACTCTGGAGAGGTGGTGTGTTGGTGGAGTATTGGAAGGTGCCTAAAGTTGGAGGTGAGATTCATTACCTGTGTGTTAATTTTATTTTAATCTCGTGTCTCTTTAGGAAGTGAAGTGTAGGCGAGAAGAGAATTTCGCTGCGAATGGCTGCAGACAACCGGACGGGTGTATTGGACAACTGTGGGCGGCGAAGGCAGCGGTTGATGGCAGCGGATGATGGCAGCGGTTGACGACAGCGGTTTATTGATGTGAGTTTTTTTTCTTCTTTTCTTGTAGTTTCTAGTAGTAGCACTAGTAGTGGTGGTGGTTCGACTTGGTCGTTCCCCACTTTTGTAACACTGCCCCCGTCTTAAAAACTCAAAGTTCCGTCTGAGTTTCACCTTGGGTTGCGTAGTTGCTAGACGATCGATGTGAACCGCTCTCCTTTTTCTGCTTCCTGTGGTCTGGATGCTGTAGACTAGATCCGATACCCGTTCGACGATTTTTACTGGGCCCTCCCAGTCGCTTTGCAACCTCGGGCATAAACCCTTCCGCCTCTTTGGGTTGTAGAACCATGCCTGTTGATCGAAATGAAAATTAGTAGAATTCGATTTCAGATCATACCTGGCCTTCTTTGCATCTGCTGCCATTTGAGGATGTATCCGTGCAACATCGTGGACTTTTTGTGGCCGTTGGCGGAGCTCTATCACATAGGTCGGTACGTTCTGCGATGTACCTGGTTGTCCCTCTTCCTCAGCCCTTATGCAGTGTTTGCCGCTTCCAATAGGTCTCTGGGATAGCGCGTCTGCATTGCCATGTCTGAGTCCCGGTCGATGCTGGATCTTTGCACTTGGCTCGAGCAAACTGTCGTTTCCCGTTACAATCCTCGGTGGCGGCATATCCAGTAGAGTCTTGGACTTTGATGGGAGCGTTTGTGGTAGAACGGTGGATAGGAGACCCGTTTGAGCGCTAGCCGGCACCTGTAAGGGCAGTTTCTTACCTTGGATCTCCAGCAGTGCCTCGCTGAGATTTACGCAGCATCGGTGCTCCATTAAAAAGTCGATCCCAAGGATGTTTGGTACCCTACGGTTCACCACCGCAAAAGAGTGGGAGTACTCCTTCCCGTCGATAACAAGGCTGACGTTCGCATTGCCCAGAGTCCAAATTGTGCCTCCCGAAATGCCCTCGATCTGTACAGGTATACCGGTTATACGCGTCTTTTCTGGCAAAAACTTCTCTCCCAGAATCGACACATTGGCTCCCGTATCGATGACTACTTTGCACAATTCACCTCCAATGTAAGCATCCACTGATAAGCTGGTCCCGCTTAGTGCACCTACGAACTTGGATGCTGCCGGGGTCTGGGCCGAAAGGTTGCTGGAAGAAAGATTGAAATTGTTTTTATTGTCCGGTGGAGCGACACTACGCTTCACCACTGGTCTCTGCTCCTTGGGACCAGTGGTCTTTTGTTTTCCGACTGGCCCAGAGTCCCACGAGCCATCGGATTCTCCGTCTGCCACTCTTGATCCTGCCTTGAGTTCGACTGGTCAGACGCCATCCACACTGCCCGATGGTTCCTTCGCTCAAACCGCGACGTCATGTCCTGCGCAATTTGGAGGGCCTCCTGCAAGTTTCGAGGACGCCCAACGGTGACGAAGTTTTGTACCTGTTCGTCACGAATTCCCTCGATGAACTGGCTCAGCAAGATCTCCTCTAACACCTTCTCTCCGCAATCCGGAAAGGTGGCAACCGACAGTCGTTGCAGCTGGATGGCGAACTCCGCCAATGTCTCCCGTGGCTTCTGGATTCGGTTCCGGAGCGTAGTGTAGCTAGTATGGTGATCCAGACCGAACCGCTGCTGCAAGAGACTAGTGAGTGCCCCATACGATAAAGGCTTCCCTCTAGGAAGCGCACTTAGCACGGGCAATGCTTCTCCCCGAAGCTGCAAGGCCAGCCCGTTCGCCTTCTCCTCAACCGTCCAACCGTAGAAAGCAGCGATGATTTCGAACTGCCGTTCATAGTCCGCCCAAGACGCTTGTCCATCGTACGGCTGCAATACCCCGAAATTCACTGCCCGATTTGGTTGCTTACCTAACGACTCCCTGGTGGTCGGCTGACAAAGAGCGCCTTCGTTTCCTGTGTTTTTGCGAGGTGTATGATATACCTCGCTTTCGTGAGTAGCTGGTTGCATGCTACAACCACCTTGCTCGTCGTCTGCTCCCAGCTGATGCGATAACATCGTCCGCTTAGCGTTGTCTTCGGATACCGGATGAGGCGACGAGTGCTGCTCGGCTGTGGGCGTAAAATTCCTGTCGCTGAAGGTGTTCTCTAACGCCTCCATTCGGTCCTCCGTCTTCTTTTGCCTACCGACTAGCTCTGCTTTAAAGTCCTCCAATTTCGTCTCCCAGAATGTGCGCTCGTGAAGACTTCGCTCTTGTAACATAGTCGTCAGCGCAGCGAATTGTTGGCGAACCTCCTCAGCTTCCATGCTTCCGTGGAAAAGAACTAACCTTAGCTCTGTTCAGACAAACCCCACATCTGACACCAGTGTTACACTTCTGGGGGGGGTTATCGGTGGCGACCCCGGGCTGCAGCTGGAAGAGGGAGGAAAAAGCGAGAGTGAATCACAAAAAAAACAAGAAAACGCACCGGCGAAGAAAAGAGAAAAACACTTCTTAGTTTAATTTCAGCAGATTTATTTCTGGTTCCCGAGAGGTTTTATTTTGTTGTTGTTAATTTTAGAAATGTTGTTGTTGTTCGAATTTTTTTTGTCTGTGCTGCGTCTTTTCTCCGGCTGTCTTCGTTTCTCCGCGTTGCTCTGTTAGTCCGGTACTTCCGCGTTACTTCGGTCTTTCTCCGATTTCTTCGATTAAAACCCCGACGGACTTCCGAGTATGACACGATGACTATCACCAGCAAAAAGCCAATCTCTCTTGCCGAACGCGCTCCTTTTAAACGCTTCCAACTCTCCACCAAAATTTCCCTCGTTGAATCTATCCGTCCTCTCTTGTCGTCTCACTCGCGCCTGGAAAGATTCCAAAAAAAATTATGAAAATTTCCAATTACCTTCCAGCCTTTCGGATTTTTCCTCCGCCATTTTGGAAAATTTTCTATCCCAATTTTCCACTTGTCCACCTTTTCCTTGCCATCGTCACCCATTTTTCCTGATTGCCCGTAATTTTCCCTCTCCAACGAGGGGTCTATCGTCTCGGAGAACCTGGAGTTACTCTTGTAATTGCATTTTTCCTCTTTTTGCCACTTTTCGTCGCTTTCTTGCGATTAAAACGCGCTCCTGTATTTTCCCAACCATTCCCAATTATTTCCCTTTTATCCTACAGCACACCAATGTAACCCAACCCGCAGAATATGTGAATGGGAGCGCCGCATGAAAAAGTGTTCTGAACGTGCCCCGGATGACATTACTGACAGACGTCAGAATTCCCATTCTTTTTTTTTTTTTCCGACAATTTATTTTTTTTTCCACCGCGCCGGGTATTTTCCGTGTTTTCTTGTGGTTTTCGGGCGTTTTCTTTTTTGCAAAAGTGTTTCTTTTTGATTCGGGAGTGTCTGCGTCCGTCCGACAATCGATCCAGGAAAACGTTCCGACACCAAGTTCCAGGAGAGTGCGGTTCCTCTTGGCAGCAGTCCCGCGCGGTGTACTGCGTCGACTTGGAGTGTTCGTTCTTCGAATTTGAGTGTTTTCGGGCCGATAAATCCAGGTGTTTTCCCGTCTGGGAGGAGTGCGAAGTCCACCCGCACTCCAATGAAGACAATTGTCCACACGCCACAACTTGTTGTCGGCTATAGTTGGATACCCTCTGCAACAGGTGAGTGATTAAGCTCTTTGTTTACCTTTTTTTTTTGTAGCCATTATTGCCTTTCTCGGTGGTGTTTTTCGCGGGTGTATTCGATCCCTTTGTTCCAGTAAACGAAACTGGATTCCTCGGTGGCCTATGCCATGGGGAAAGCCGACATCGTTGCTGTGAATCGAGGGGTCCGCGGTTGTGCCAGCGCAGGTGCAGCCGTGTACAATTGCGCAAGTTGAAATCGGGGTTGTTTACTTTTGTGCGGTGAAACTTTTCCCAGGTAGATATTGCGGGTGGGTTTCTTTTCAGGCGACTGCGCTTCGATGGTGTGATGGATACTGGAAGAGAACAGGTGAGTAGTGAGGTACTTGTGAAATTACCTTTTTAATTCATTTTTCTTTCAATAGGTGACGGCTGATGGACATGACGGAGGCGCTGGAGGTAACCCGCTGGTTCGGCGCTGAGGGTTGATGATGCTTGCTAGGGCAAGCAAGATGACTCTGGAGAGGTGGTGTGTTGGTGGAGTATTGGAAGGTGCCTAAAGTTGGAGGTGAGATTCATTACCTGTGTGTTAATTTTATTTTAATCTCGTGTCTCTTTAGGAAGTGAAGTGTAGGCGAGAAGAGAATTTCGCTGCGAATGGCTGCAGACAACCGGACGGGTGTATTGGACAACTGTGGGCGGCGAAGGCAGCGGTTGATGGCAGCGGATGATGGCAGCGGTTGACGACAGCGGTTTATTGATGTGAGTTTTTTTTCTTCTTTTCTTGTAGTTTCTAGTAGTAGCACTAGTAGTGGTGGTGGTTCGACTTGGTCGTTCCCCACTTTTGTAACAATATTCTTCTTCAGCGGGTTCCTGCAGCAAAACATTAAAAATATCGTCGTTTTTATCAAAGGCACTATCCAAAAAATGTCATTGTGCTTTGTCATTTATCTTGTAGATGTATTTACACTTCACAGCAATAGCTTTGTCTCATAGTTAATTTTTAATTCTTTCGAATAATGTTCATGACATTTAAAAAACTAATTACATCTAAAAATGGGAATCTGTAGTATACATTTTTGCAATTCTGCATAATAATAATTGGTGGATATTGTAACATAATAATAACTACGCTCCCTAAAATTATGATGCAACAAATTCCGAAGTGTCTTTTCATTCTGGCAGAATTTTGGTCTGAAGTGTCCTTTCATTCGAGGTTCGTGTCTGCGGTTAAGTCTCCACAGTTCATGTCTACGACAGAGACGGATAATATCACGGATAAGAAAGAATTATAACTGCAAGAAATGATTGACATCTTGGAATTATTACATCAGAATTTTTCTTGTTCCAGTGGTCGAAGAATTTGCTAGAAGTTTCTGGCTATCAGAAACTTCTGCTATATAAGGACAGATGGCGATCGAAAGGAGGCAGTTGGTTTAGAACCGTGGCGAAGAGATTGGAAAAGTGATAAAGGGCGAAGTTGTAATTTCGTGATAAATTGAAAGTTGAGAGTTAACAAGAAGAAGTAATTAGTTTGGATTTGTGAATTAAGTAATTGAAAGGAGATAAAGTGATTTGAGAGGAAAGAGACCTTGTAAGAAAATAATTTGCGAAGAATAGTATAGTGTGAACTTGAATTGTTTTATAGACTAGAAAATAAAGAAATAAATTTCACAGAATATCGTTTTATCTACTCGAGCCGTAGCTCACATATTACAATATAAAGCCCCGAACCAACGAAAATATACTGAAAAATCTTGTTGACAGCATGGGCTAGCCGCGGTAGCTATTTAAATAGAATTATTTTCCATGCCGCACTCTTTATATTGATGCCATAAAATAATAAAATAATTAGGGAACTGGTTCCGTTTTGAGTTTGCTCTAAAAGACCTTTTTCTGGGGTGCGGTTATACTTTTGTAAGGCACTGTCCATAAGGTGCTAAAATCATAACCCTTCCTTTCGACTTTGCCGTTGTCGGATAAAAATTAGTAAGTCTTTTTTGAGAACTAGCTCTGGAAATAAGTCCGAAGTAATTGACTCTATAACTTTTCGTGCAGTACCAATTTTGTTTACCAAGGAACAAAAATATTGTTATTACATTTGTTGCACCCATTGCGCGGCCAAGAGTTAGGCCTACCCAAGAATTGACATAACATTTGTAGCAAATTTGTTGACACTTTCGCTCTGGAATGAACAAAGGTTCGCTTTTCGAGAGACTGCAGCAGTAAGGTATTAGCCTAATGTTTGCTTATCGATGTATAAAATTCTTCGGGGATACGGGCGACATTAAAGGCGATCTGCGATCTGGTCCTCCCCGCACGGTAAGAACGCTACAAGTCATCAAAATCTTTAAGGGACAAAAAAGTCCATAAAAGCAGAAATCACTGGTAAGTGAGATGAATGTAACACAGAAGTCAAAGATTCACATATCAAGATAGGCCTTCAAACGCCATACTAGAAAAATGCTGACTGTGGCTTTCACAAAAATTGGGTCCAAAAATCAAAGCGACTCTTGGTGGAATACGCTGCTGTTCTGTACAGAAATGTTCTATTTATCGATGATAAAATCTTCACGGTGCCGAAGAAATTAAACAAGTAAAGTGATAGGGCATAGATAGGCATGGTCCTCTAGGGAAGTGTTCGAGCCAGTCTCAACGGTCCGTAAAGGACACTCTAAACCATACCCTATTCCAAAAAGGCGCAAGATGGTGCGCCAGGTCATAAGGCGAAAACTAACCATACCTGGCCTGTATTCCGTTTTATTGGTAACAGACTAGCCTTCCACCACCCTAGACCTTAATCCACTTAATCACAAATTATAGAACATTATGTACCACAAAAGATACCCTAACATGAGGTGTGTCTTGTGAATGATGAGTTTTTTATATTCAGAATACATAAGTGTCTGAATAAATCCAGAAAGTTTGATTAAATCATCTTTTGAGGTCTTTGTTTTATAGCAATAAATGTGAGTAACAGTACTGTTGTCCACAGTAGGTATAGTCCGAGTCATCAATAAATATCTACTGTGATCTAATAATTCTTTTGCTATTAATACCAAAGTGAAGTTAATCTGTAATTAGTTATTTTATTTTGTTAGGCTAGGTTTTTCAAAAGAGAGAAGAAACTTTGAGACATGTCTGGTATGTGTAAAACAAATCTTTCGCAAAGTTGAAATAAACCTCGAGCTATGAAAGTAGCTAGAATGCAGACGTCTTCTCAAGCAGATCTGCGAAGGCTTGACAAGGTAGAGCGTCAGACATCTTACAGGTCTTCTGAAATGTCAGAGCAGTCGTCGCATACGCGTTGTTGCTGAAAGGGCGGCACAACGACGGAAAAAGTTCGCTAGAAACATGTGGACCGTATTCGAAAAAGCCGCTTTTGAATACGACGCGACTCTCGGCTATCGAAGTTAAAGTTTTTGCAATTATATTTCATGAGTGATGAGGAATCAGAAATTGAAACACATTCTCGTGACGGCACGCTCAGTCGCTGACACGCACAAGTTCTATGATGTTCTCCAGTACACAATAATTTTTTGGAAATTGAAGGAAGGGTATCATTTTGACATCGCACAAAATAATCCTGTAACTGGGAGTCCGATTCCAAACAAAAAAGTATCGTATATGGATTACTACGCATTTCTCATTATGGTGCGTAATGATGATTTTAAACTACTGCTGAGTCAGAACAAGTTGCGACCGGAAATCTACTTACACTTACAAAATGCAGTAAGAAACGATGTAATGTTAATCCTAACATTTAGGACAAATGGTTATGCTTCCATCATCATTTGTAAACAACCCACCTTACCCCCACGAGTACACGCAACCCCGCCTGGCCTGCAATTGCGGTAGAGCTAATGCCTAGCCAAAAGGCGGCAGACAGATACGATCTTATAACTCGAACTTTTAAATTAATGTACAAAAATTAGTTCAGCTTCTCACAAAAGGCAATATTTATTACTCTGGCTGAAAGAAAAATGGTGCCCCAATCAAATTGATGACATGATAAGTGCTGAGAGCCCAGAATACTGACAAAAACCTGTACGACACAGTTGTAAGAAATTTGATCCACGGACTATTGCAAAGTGAAATAAAGCCAAATTCCCAGATTTGGCCTTATTTCGCTTGGCGTTATTTCACGGCACCTAAACTATGATATCGCAACTTTAAAGCTTATGAGTATGTTAATGAAATGGCGCCTCGTTTATTGTATGAGCAAAGAGAAATCTACCATAAAATATTACGACGCGTCTTAATAATCATGTTGGCGAAGCGTTAAACTGCAGCCTGTAAGATATTCGCGACAACCGTGCTAATCTTGAATCCTACTTGCAGGAGATTTCATGCTGACTCTACTTGTTATTGAGAGCGGGACTCCTTCGCATGAAATTAACGCGACTATGGGCCAGAGTAGAGAAGTTTGACCTCATATTTAACATGCGTGTCTAGATTTTTAATGACCTGTAGTCAAGAGCATATACATAAATGACGACGGCAAGATTTCCTTCACCATCGATTTGTGTCAAGTTGTTGGCTCGCAAGATGGGCTTATCGCTAATGTTTTTTCGCGCTTGCAAGACAATATCGACAACGAAGAGTGGTTGTATGAAAGGACTATACTGGCGCCGAAGGGCATGAAGCGTGTGGCCCCGCCAGCCCGGTGCGGGTGGCGCGGCGCGTGTACTGGTCGGGCCACATTTAAATTGGGGCCCTATTTCAATTTGATGTTGGGTTGGGATTTATGTCATTATAAAATAAAGCCCCACTTTTGGGGCCTTATTTCCTAGAGCCACGCTGAAGAATGACTCAGTTGCTAAAATAAATAAAAATAATATACCCATCGATACGGGGGTATACTTTTCCATTGACACTGTCATGTCCGCCGACGACGCTACCCAGTTTGGATAATATACCATAGATTGTATTGTCGCGAGCAACAGCTTATCGAGGAGATATTGAGGTATTTTTGTTTGTGTTTGTGTAATCGGAGACAGGGTCATATCTACGCAAGCCATAGATAAATCGGACGATATTGTTAAACGCAACGTTAAATTTTCGCTGACTGACGTTGTCGAGGAAGCAGGAAACAAAGCTGCCGGGAGCAAGATCGGCAGGAGCAGTGTTTTTGCTAATATTAGTTTCACCTTATTTGGCAGATCATCAACGTAAGTGTTTGGTTTAATATATTGCCTAAGTTCTTCACCTTATCAAGATATTTTAGACTGGTGCTAACTAACTCGACTGTTGGAAAACATGAGGTATCCATAGCTAGCATTCCTACCCACAACAATAGCTTGACTTTTCCCAGTATTCAGCCTCAGCTGATTTTGTTTTGACCAGAGAAGGACGCTGGGTAGCTTAAATAAAGCTGCACATCATCAGCATACCTATAAAACCTACAGTATTTTAAGACATTAGGGAGGTTGTTGATAAATATGAAAAATAACAGGGGGCCTAAGATTGATCTCAGAGGAACACCACCATAATGTGGGAGAAAACCAGATAACTGATTTTTAGCCCAAACTGCCTGTACTCTTCCTGTTAGATACCTTTGAATCAAATACAAAGCACTGCGATAAAAAAAGAAGTTGTTTTTGGGCTTATTTAGGAGGATATTATGCGAACCAGAATCGAACGCCGTGGAAAAATCTAGGAGCACCAACGTCGTGTAGCATTGTCTAATATCATCCACAATGTTTATCAGTGCTGTCGAGCAACTATGTTGAGGTCTAAACCCAGATTGCATAGGCGAAATAAGGCCTGAGGAATTTAAGAACTCAGAAATCTATTTTCCAATTAGCTTTTCGAATACTTTCGACAAGAAAGGAAGCAAGAGGTGGTTAAAATTGTGTTAAAAATGTGGGTAATGTGTGGTAATATGAACGGAAAGATAATTTTAAATAATTTGGGACGCAAGTTGTCTAGATCAGTAGCTTCAGATTTAATTTCACATACCGTTCTGGATACTTGAAACTTATCCACTCTTGAGAAACTGAAACTGATGTCAGAAATGCTTCCCAAGGGGGCATCACTGATTGAAGGCATCGCACCAGCCTGGGTGTTGTCAGATAAAGATGTAGTTAAAAACTGTCTATTTAGATCGCTAACATCACATTTCACATCTGAATTACTCTTTTGTTTTGATAATCCGAGAGAGTTAATATTTTTCGACAATTTGCTCGAAGATAAACTACCGAAGTTAGAAGCAAAGAATCTACGCATCGATCTACGTATCGCTACGTTAACAGCGTTGCGCAGATTCTTAAAATCAGCATGGAAGTTCGGGATCCGATAACGCTTCCATTTTTTATAGGCGGCATTGCTATGAGAGATAAGTGTATCAATTCGGTTGGTATGCCATTCATTCATAGAGAAGAATTAGATGCCCCTAGTAACTTAGTTTTTTTTTCACCTTAGTGTCTTCATCCGCAAACCGCGGTTTTGAAGAGTTTGTTTTTTGATTCTTGTTGTCAACAAATTAATTTCAAGCGAAGAAATAAGAATATTTTCTCACCATGTTCTTACTAAACCTTTTTTTTCCGTAGGTGATCGACCGATTAGTTTACTTAGTAGCCTGAGTAAAATTTTTGAAAGGGTGCTTAAGGAAAAATTATTAAGGATAATTGATGAACAGATAATATTTCCTAATGAACAGTACGGTTTCAGGCGTTTTCATAGTACATGCCATCAAATACTTAGAATAAACAATATTATTAAGATTAACCGTACTATAGGAAAATCAACGGGCATGATCCTCCTCGACATAGAGAAAGCATTTGATTCCGCCTGGCATAACGGACTATGCAAAATGCTAAATTTTAATCTTCCAGCTTTTCTCTGCAAAATTGTCCAAAGTTTTTTGTCAAATCGTTATTGTAAAGTGTATGTCAATAACAGTCCGTCCAGCTTATTAAGTATCCCCGCTGGTGTCCCTCAAGGCTCAGTCCTCGCACCAATCTTATACAACTTGTACACATCAAATTTCCCAAGCTTACCAGGATGCGAATTTGCTATATATGCTGATGATACTGCGATACTTTCATCGCATGGGTTCGGTCTCAACATCGAGACGAACCTCAAAAATGTGGCTGAAAAACTAAGCGAGTAATATAAAAAATGGAAAATTAAATTGAATCCGAAGAAGATACAGTAGAAAAAGAAAGCATTGCTTCCTTCCATCCAACCAATTGACGATAAATGGACACCAGATTGCTTGGGAGTCATCAGTAAAATATTTAGGTATATATCTAGATAAGAAATTAACCTTCCAGGAATACATAAGAAAAACACTGCATAAAATAAATATAGCCACCAGGTTGCTATATCCTTTTATTAACAGAAAGTTCCCATTATCCTATCAAAATAAAATTACCATACATAAAGTTGTATTTCAAGCGCTCTTACTCTACGGTTGTCAAGTGTGGGGTAAATGTGCTAGATGTCATGTTAAAAAATTACAAATACAGCAAAATAAACTTTTGAAAATGATGCTGAACCTTCCTTGGCATCACTCCACCTCCGATCTGCATAGCAGAGCTTATGTTGAATTGATCTCCGATAGAATACTAAAGCTTATCGACATATTTATGATCAGATGTGACCTACCTGATAACCCTCTAGTAAACGAATTCGATGTCAGTCACCATATTTCGGAATGACTTTGTAATAATTCCACATGTTTTTGCATTCCTATAGTTTTAAATTATTTATTTTGATATGCGTGCATGTTAATTTATACATTAGTTAATTTATTTAGGTTACTTATCTTTTTGTTAATTTATTTATCTTATTGTAAATTTCATACTTTATACATTTACTTATTTAGTTGTCAGTTTAATCATTTATTAATTTATTGATTTATTTTTTTTTCTCGTTAGTTAGCTTTCTTATTTATTTATTTGTTAATTTATTTATTCGTTAATTTATTTATTTTTCAATTTATTTATTTGTTAACTTATTTATTCGTTAATTTATTATTTTGTTTATTCTTTTGTTTTTTTAATTTATTCATTTGTTAATTTATTTATCTGTACATATGCTCACTGTTTTGTAAATTTTGTTAATTTATTTACTTATTTTTCATTCTAATTTATTCATTTATTTCCCATCTAGTTATTGTTAATTTAATAAGCAACAATCTTTAATATATTATATTTGCGTTGTTATTTCCTATAATTTGTCGTTGCTTTGAATGATGCAACTTATTCATTTTATTTACTTAACTTTCACTCTTTTTTTTTTTTTTTTTAATCAAATGAGGGTTTTTCTCGTTGTTTCCCCTCAAATAATATAACATAAGTAATTCAAAAGTAAAATTGTAAATAACTTTAAATTTTTTCAGTTGAAAGATATACATATATATATATATCATATCTCTGTATGTAAATTGTGTGGTGGCGAACCTTTGCAAATTTAAAACGAAATAAATATCTATCTACCTAGGTGATCGACTGGCTGAGCTGCGAAACATTTCCTTCTTCTGTAACTAAGCTGAAGTTAGAACGCGTCTTGAGGTGCGTTTCTGTGTGTGGAGCTCGGCCCTTGCTTTCAGAATTAGTAAACTTGTGGAGCGGAGGTATTCACCAATTAACATGGTGCGTGTTAACATACAGCGCAGCCAGTTCTTACATACGCTCCTGTGCTACAATATTTTCAAAATTCATGTGCTTCTGAATTAGGGAGCACCTTCATTTCTCAGTGCTGTATGTACATAGGTATCTATGAATACCTTTGCTTCGCTTTCCGACATTTTGCTAGGCTAACCTGCTACGAAATAAATTTTCTTAGTCGCAACAGTTCTCACGATCACATAATCAGAATTCAGACAAGAACTATCGATTGTGTTGCCTATTAGTATCATAGTAATCAAGCAATAAGCAAGCATTCAATAGCCTGAAGTCTGAGCTGTTACCAAGAGGTGTAACTGATTTATTTTACTTCTCTACTTCAAAATAAAGAATACTGTGCAACATAATGTTTCCCAGAAGATTGCTTAGCCATTAATAATCAAATTCAATCCGATACCTGCGCTGCTCAAGTTCAGCGTATATAATATGCTTTACATAACAAGTAACACAAAGTGATTCAATCAGCTGCGAATAGCCCATCACAGATTCCCTATTCAAATTATGTTAGACTCACATTCCCCTACATTATTCATTTGTCTCATCCTCAGAGATATCAAAATTTTAATTAAGTCCTGAACCATCCTCTCCTGGCAGTTCTAACCCCTACGGTGAATGAAATAAATTGATTCCTTGAGAAACCGAAAACTAAATTATCCAATTTGTAAGAGATGCTCGATTTTATGACAGAGCTCAGACAATCCTATTCCACTCCTGGTGTCACCCTCACACTCCGCTTGTTGATAAATGTTGGTGTAGCTCGATAGTCGCATCAGGGTCGAAGATACTAAAGTGCAACTATAACCATAAGACAGCGAAACTATTCTAATTCACTAGCACTCTCCATACAGGCTCCTGGTTCATCAAACTTTTATTTCAGACCTGTAATAGCATGCAACTTTCGCACCTGCACTGTTATTATCACATCCCTCTCAGCCTCTGGCTTCATCACTATGCTAAGAGTGTTCCGGAATTGACGTTTATGCTCAAACTTATGGACGGCCAAGCGAAGTGTTACACATTGTAGAATACGTCGGGGAGTTAATGAAATGCCAGAGATGGAAGATGGAGCTAGTCGCTTCACAACAGGATTTTCTATTCCTCCGGGGACGGATGGCATCTGGTGTTGGTGGCGAGACTTCTGGCAGCGGTGTAAGGAAAGCGGAAGTACGGCGTAGCTTCCTTCTTGAGCGAAGGTTGGTAATAAATTTCTGTACCTATGGCTGTGTGTGTTCTTATTGGCAAATCATAAATCTTGCAAACTTTATTACTCCTTCAGAGTTTTAGTGTTAACGTTCTGCTGTAATAGGTTTATTGGGGATGTTTTAAGGTAGATGGAGAAGAAGACAGTCTGTCCTTTGTTTATTTGTCATCTTTAGTTAGTCGCACTTGGGCGAAGGAAGGAAAGGATTGAGATTGTGTTGATGGAGGTGTCTAAGGGATGAATCTGTATGCATAAGTGATGATTGTTGTGCAGATTTCACATAAAGTTGTGATTGATTATTTACTAGCACACGAGTAAACAAACAACTTGTTGAGGATCTCTTCATTCTGTATTTAAGGAGAACCTGATCTTAAAATTTATGAGATGGAAGTGATTTACATCTTAATTAATTACGGTCATTTGTTTCACTGAACTTTTGTTTTCTTTGTTATTTTTTTTTTTTTTTTTAAATTTAGAGAAAAGCAAACGAGCTGAAGTAAGGTCTGGGATTCAGTCAGGAGATCTGACTTCGAGTATCGATCACCGTACGAGAGAACTGAAGGGTTGCTACCTTTTATTTCCTCATGCTATTATCTACTTTGCCTTTGTTGTGGGCACTTTTAAGTAGAGCCATTACTGTTAACGATCTACTTGAAGATTACAATGAAAAATGGCAAAAAAATTACCCCGAACAATTTTATGAAAAACAAAAACGAAGATTGTTTAAGTTTCATATTTTGGGACCTAATTTCGTTTATAATGTTGGGGGTGTTATTTAATTATGGTGTCTTGAAATTAGACCAAAATAAAAAGTATTGGAAGAATTTAATGACAAATTACCCCACAATATGGGATCTCTTTTGTAACGAACTATGTGTCTGAACACAAATGGGAACTAATTTCGCGCCTAAGTAGCCCAAAATGTATGTAAGTTCAACATTTGCGTGGATTGTACTTTGCAGATCTCACACATAAGGTATATAGGGACAAGCAGAAAAGTTGCAATCTGTCTGAAATGGATCGCATGATCCCCTTCCATCATATTCTAACCAATCCCTAATAAAGTGGGCGTGGCGTTCTGAAATTTTCAATTCAAATTCAATGATATGCGAATATTTCTATTTGGACTACACTTCCGCGACGTTTAACAGATTGTATCAGAAAAAAGAAATGTTCCGGCTTCTTCTTATAAGAAACCCGACGTGGTTGTAACTATAGGGTCATCCAACAAGAGGTGTCATTTTAAATCAATAGAAAAACGTAACATTTTTATGAAAAGTGGTGATATCTTTATTTTAATCTACAATAAATTAGAAACTCTGAGGTTAATAATGGAGTACAATATCTGTCAAATGTCCGCATCGGCTCTGTCTGCAAGTAGTTATTCTTTTGATGAAATTTGTCTTATGCTCGCTGGTGGAGCAATCGCGTAGACTTTATCTTAAAAAAAGAGTCTAATGGTGTTAAATCGCATGATCTCGGCGACTCCATTTCGATAAATCACGCGTCCAGGAAATTTGTCACGCAGTAGAGCCATTGTTTCACCCGCTGTGTGGAATGTGGCGCAGTCTTGCTGAAAATAAACGTCGTCCATGTCCATAGCATCAATTTTAGGCGAAAAAAAGTCAGTCAACATCGTTCGAATCCATTCACTGAAACGGTCGCACCAGCATCATTTTTAAAAAAAATATGGCCCAATGACACCGCTAGCCTAAAAACCGCAACAAACTTTCACTCGTTGTGGATGGAGAGGTTGTTCCATAATTTCTCTTGGGTGTTTGTGGTCTGCTGTCTTCAATTCTTGTGTCAACTGGACCTTATAAGCATGTAGGCCAAGATCTTTATTCAAAATGCGGTGCAAAGTGGTTGCGGATAGGCCCAATACCTTTGATCATCTCGAAATGGACACACCTGGCTTTTATGTTACACTCTCAGCTACCTTGCCGGACGAATACAAGTTGGAGTGTTCACATCACTAATCTGTCCCAGGCGTTCAAATTAAAATTCACTATAGCTGTGCGAGAAGGCGCTTGATGATGACCAAAAGCAGTGCAAACTTTACGAAACGTTTCCGCTATATTTTCACCCTTTTTGTTGTGAATTTTCACTGTTTCAGCACGTTGTGCGAGTGTATATAATAACCTCCTAGTGTTTACTCTACTTGAATGTTGACAGTTCAACAATGGCGCGAAATTTAAAATGACACATATTGCAAACCATTTTTTAAAATTAATATACCCTATGGAATAGGGCATAAAATATATTGAGAAGTTATAATCCATCTAGAGCGAATCGCATGATACCCTATCCCCCAAATATATTGAGAAGTTATAATCCATCTAGAGCGAATCGCATGATACCCATCTTTTAACTCACCACTTATAAAGTGAGCGTGGCGTTACAAAATTATTAAAACAAATGCAACAATATCTTTCTATACAGAGGATACTTCCCCGACTTTTAAGGAATTTCATAAAAAATTGTTGCTACAACTTATCAAGCAGAAAGTGTGCGTGACTCTCAAAATTTGTAACCGAAGTTCACAGATACTGATAAGACTTTACCATCACCAAAAATAGTTTTGAAAAGCAACACATGTTTTTTTTTTTTTTTTAAAAAAACCCACTCAAAAAGTGGTTTTGGCCGTATATAATGTATGGGCGAAATGTAGAGAAAGTCAATGTCTATATAAAGGGTGTCCCAAAACTCACGTAAGATTTGAATTTTGCGCCATTTGTCCGGTAAAGTGTTGCCAACGGAAAAAAAAGGACAACGTAACAGCTGACAGTTCAGTGTAATTAAAAATGGAGTGCTACATGAAAGAATAACGAGTATTCAATGCTGAGCAATATTTTAAAAAATGAAGGTTTGGCAGCTACAGTTCGCAATTTCCCTACAAAATATGGTCGGAATAGTGATTTAACTTAATCAAATATGAGGAGAATAATTCAAAAATTCAGGGAGACTGGATATTAGGCACTCTGGCCGTCCTTCAATATAAAACATCGAAGCAGTTCCTGAGAGTGGTGTTGAGAGTCCAGGAACATCAATTCAGCATCGTGGTAAAGAATTGGAAATTTTGAGAAACTTTCTACAGCGTATTCTGACAAATGGTTTGCACCTTCATGCATAAAAAGTGCTATTGACTCAAGAACTAAAGTATACTGACCACGCACAGCGAAGAGAGTTCGTTGAATGGATTATGGAACAACAACAAGTGGATGCTGATTTTTCAAACAAAATCGTGTGCAGCGATGAGGTTCATTTTCATCTTGATGGCTTTGTTAATCGTCAAAATTGTCGAATTTGGGGATCAGAAAATCCACGATTGATTATTGAGAAACAAATACATCCACAACGTGTCACTGTATGGTGGGGTTTTTAGGCTGGAAACATCCTTCTTTGAAAATGTGGCTGGTCAGGCAATAACAGTTAATGGTGCTCGCTATCGCGACATGTTTGTGCTCAAATTGCAATATATGAATGAAGTGTGGTTTCAACAAGACGGTGCCCCATGCCATACAGCCCGAGAAACAATTCAATTACTGCATGAGTCATTTCCTGGTCGTGCAATTTCCAGTTCTGGTGATCAGAATTGGTCGCACAGATCATGCGATTTAACGCCGTTGGACCTTTTCCTTTGGGGTTTTTTGAAGTTTGGATATGCTATTCCATACATAACCCTATACTGTATACGAGGGTGGGTCAATAAGTTCCTGAAAAACGAAATAAGGAATACTCTTTTCGGTATAAAAACATTTTATTTTTCAACATAGTCTCCTTTTTGCTCTATACACTTCATCCAACGTTTCTCCAAATTTTTGATACCCTCCAAATAATACGATTTCTCGAGCCCTTCAAAATAAGCGTTTGTTTCAGCGATGACCTCTTCATTCGACCCAAATCTCTTACCTCCGAGCCATTTTTTCATGTTTGGAAACAAGAAATAGTCGCAGGGGCCTAAATCTGGGGAATATGCTGGATGAGGGAGGTGTTCGTAGCCTAACTCATGCAATTTTGCCATTGCGTCTGCGGACTTGTGCGCCGGTGCGTTGTCCTGGTGAAAAAGGACTTTTTTCTTCGCCAAATGCGGACGTTTTTGCTTCAAATCGGCTTGGAATCGATCCAGCAGCTCTGCGTAATATGCGCCGGTGATCGTTTTCAAGGTAACCGATGTGAATAATACCGCGCGCATCCCAAAAAACTGTTGCCATGACCTTGTTTGCTGGCAAACCCGCCTTGGCCTTCTTCGGCTTGGATTCACCAGGAGAAGTCCATTGTTTTGACTGTTCCTTGGTTTCTGGTGTGTTGTGGTGAATCCAGGTTTCATCCACGGTTACGAAACGGTGCAAAAACTCAGCCGAATTTTTCTGGAACATCGTCAAACACACCTTTGAAGTTGTCAAACGAATGCGTTAGTTGTCGATTGTGAGCAAACGCGGCACCCATCTTGCGAACAGAGCTTGTGGCCTCTTCAAGCTCGCGCACTTTCACTCGCCGATCGTCCATTATCAAACCATGGATTTTGTCAACCATTTCTGGTGTGGTGACCTCAATTGGGCGACCAAAACGTTTGGCGTCACTTGTGCTTGAACGACCGCACCAAAATTGAGTAAACCAATGGTGAATGGTTCCAATCGATGGTAAAGAGTCCCCATAATATTTGTCAAGCTTTTGTTTCGTTTGCGTAATAGTTTTTTCTCACAAAAAATACTCGAAATTCATTTTTTCCATTTTAACGAAAATGCTAGTAGGCGTCTATATAAAATAACTGCCACAACAAAACTATTTGACATATCTGTCTGAAAATTTGGGTGCGTTCTTTTGAAGGATGATTCTTGACAAAAAAAATAAATTTAAGGTGACGACACAATTTGTGTTAATTTTCAGGGACTTATTGAGCCACCCTCGTACTTTATGTACATGTATTTTTTATCAAAATTACTTCTTGTGTGATCTTTGAGACACCCTTTATAACACTTAGACGATATTTTCCACTTTCTACCATTTCTTTTTTAAAGTGGGCGTGTCGGTGGGCGGATTTAAACAAAATTTCAAACTTTTACTGCTTCAGCTTCCAGAAATTTTATACACCGAATTTCATGTTCCTAGCTCAAAAGTGAAGGCCCAACAAGTGGTGAGATACAGACATGGCTAGGTGGACATAACTTTTGATGCTGCACTCAAAATAATTCTATCGTTATTATTATATTATATATTATATAGGATATAAAAGAAAAGATTTAACGAACTTTATACAAAGACTACTTGAAAGGTATTTTCCTACAACAAGGACAAAAATTGTCTTCCGTCTCCTAATGAGTCTGCCATTAGTTTTAATTTGCACGTATTAAAAATTTTCAAATGCTTGCAACATAAAAAAAAAAGTGCACGACTGGGTCGCACGTTCTTGTCCGTACATATACGTATATGTCGTATTGCAGCTTACTTAGATTTAAATTTTAAACAAAATCGTTGAAAAGATTTTTTGTTGTGTTTGAAAAATCCATAAAAAGAAATATTTTTAAATTTGTTTAAAGCTTTGTATTCCATAATCTTGTATGTGCCAAATATTATTCAAATATTGATTTCGATTGTAGTCGATTGAGACTTAGAAGCTAGAAAAATGTCAAACAGCAGGTGGAATAGTATCAGTACTTATCTTTCGTCGAAATAGATCTAGCGTAACCTGGTATAAGACATTAGTATAATAATAGGAGCCTTAACACCGCAACGGTTACTCATTTTTATCTTCCTTTAGGAAGAAACTAGTCATGTAGGGATACTGGTGCCGGTAATCCGGTTCTTCTTGTGGTATCATATTGTAGCAATCCTTGGTCTAATTGTGTCCCTGCCTGAGCGGGGCCAACCACCTAACCTAACCTATAATCGATTGAGTAATAGCCGAGAAATATAAAATTTTCAAAAACAAGCTAATAAGTAAATTACTGTTATAAGTATTTTGCGGCAAAAACCCGGTACACCATCTGTTGGTATATATCTGCGAAATCATGAGAAACGTTTTCGAGAAAATCGATTTTTTACAAAACCCGCCATTTGTAAATTTCCGTTAATTTTATTTTTGTAAACCCACTGACTCCAGATATGAATTTTGAAGAAAAAAAAAATATATATTTACATACAAGCCCTGGCTCACTAGTCACTAAACACAGGCTTAAATTATATATATGTAGCTGCTTCTTACGTATATATCGCCTTCATTAGGGAGCACTTCAGCGCAAATGTCATACCCGTCAAACACCATTTCTCATTTTAAAATCAAATTACGCCGGTTAAATATTTCAACGTTCTCAGAATAAGTGGCATAATTCAAACAAAACTCCAATTCAAAAATGTTCACAATTACGAGTACATAGGTTGGTCCGAAAAACATCAATGAAGTTCTTACTTGCTTTGATATTTTTAAGCCTTAAAGTCTGAATTCAGTTGAAGTGGAAAGCAGATCTCCATTTTTATTTTCCACGCGGATATTTAAATTTCGCTTAAATTTTAGTGCAAGGAATAGATGGAGATAATTATTTGTTTTGAAAGTATTACTCGAAAAACTCAAAGCTGGATACAACAGTGGGGAACCGGCCGCGGCGTGAACATATTGGGCAGGCGTCTGCGAAACTATGCTTTTTATTTACTTACTGGATATTGGTTAGATAAAATGCTGTTCTTAATTTTATCTTTAGGGACGAGTTTTGTTGGAGCTTAATTTTCGGTCGAAGAGAGTACAAGACTTATTCGTTTAAATCAAAACGTTGTTAGAAAAAAAATACCAGTGATACCAATAATATTGTTGGCATCGGATCTAGATTAAGAGATAGATTGGAGATAGATTGTACTAAAAAGGGCTAGAATTTGGTTTATAATAAATTATATTTCAAAATTAAATTACAGGCAACATCATACTCTTCCACTTCAATTATGCCCAATGCCTAGTTGAATAGTTATATTTATCATTCTTAACGAAATACAAATTGGCGGTATAGGAAGTGTACCAAACACGCCATCTAGCGTTTGGAAGGAAACAAATCTTATAAGGAAGAACGGCCGTATTATCAGTGAGTAACAACCTTTAAAAAAGATTACCAAGACTTTTTCGTTTGCCTTGATGAGAAAAACTTCATTACACATATGTATGAATGTACGTAGCCCATCATTTCTGAATCATTTGTAGTAATATCTCGGGAGTCAATATTAGCCAAAATCAATATCTAAGCTATGTTTGATATATTCAAGAACAAATTGTTTTTTAGCGTATAAGTGCAATTTTCTGTTTTTCTTAGATGTTCAATCAAATTAATTTGTAAACAAGCAAGTACGCACCTACAGGCTATAGAGATACGCATATCATTGAATTTGAATTGAAAATTTGAGAGCCCACTTTACTAGAGATGGGTTGAAAAACGAGGGATAGGGTACTATACGATCTGTTCCAGACAGATTGTAACTTTTCTTATTGTTCCGTTTGGTTTTTCGTCTCTTTCTTTGGGGTTGAATGGCATACGGTGGGAATGAGACTATGATGGAGACGAAAATATTTTGAGATGACACGTAAATTTTAGTTTTTGTGATCAGCGGATATTATAGTCGTGCATATTATTTACATCGCATTCATATAATGTACTGCAGAAACGGTATGCTATTCTTATAATCACATAAATTCGTTGCTGAATGAAATATTTTTTTGATATATCAGGATGCAACTTCTTTCACCGGGCTACACAAAAAAAATATATTTTCTTTGCCTTCTGGAAGTTTTTAAAATAGATTCAATTATTCGAAGAGATTTTTTTCATTAGTTCGGCATTCTACTTTGTCGGCAGAACGCCGTTAATGATTTTTAAACAATTCGGCCAACAATTTTATGTTAGAAATAGCATTATACCTTTCTGGAGGCAAAAAGTGTGTTGGCCACAAAAACTTATCTATACTCTTTACAATTTCTCCTATTACTTGAAACGTCAACCCTGACCGCAAGATTGGGACTGGAAATTCCTAGAAAGGGCTAAATTTTCCCTTCCGGCAAATTCTTCTTTTTGGGGATTAAATCAACTTAAAGGTTGAGAGACTAAATTGAGAGACTTGCAAACTTTCAAATATTCTTGGTGCTCTGTGTTCAATTTCAGTTTGTGTTGTTAAAATGATTGCATGCTTTGATAGTCTTGTTTATAAACGTTTTTGTTAGGGCTGTGAAAGCTGTGAAAACTGTCAAGCCTTTTAGATACATTTAAATATGAAAACGTAGCAGAAGGAAGGAAGCTGTGATAAATTAATCACGTTTTGGACAATACTGCGTAAATCTTGCCTCTGCTTAATATTCCACCATAAGCAGCTAGATCTATTTACTGGAAACTTCATGTCTGTGGTATGTATGCTGCACACTGCCGTGCGCAACGTCTCTGTAGTAGTTAAGTCGCCTATCCACAGCTGTCCGAGCAACGTGGAAGATTAGCGGCACTGCCAATCTGTCCTGGATCAGACCTTCCTTATAAAAATAGAGGAACGCCTCTGGGGGAACAAAGCCGTTAAGGCGCACTCTCTCATGATACTCGTAATTGGGGTAATAAGAACCGGAGATCAGGTTGTTCGTCGAGCTCATTGCTCTTGCAATGTGCCTTCGAATCAGCTTGATGACGAAATTATCCACTCTTATTAGGTTAGCCCTGTTGTATAAGACCTCATTGGGATAAAATTTTATGTACTGGGACTCTGGTGTTCTGTACAAATGAAGGCAAGCCCTCTCAAACACCCGAATCTTTCCAACAAGCTTGCTCCCACGTTGAACCACACGGGGCATCCATATACGAGCATGGGCCTAATGAGGGCCATGTAGCAGATTACCTTTACCCTTGCATCGAGTTGCTTGCTATAAAAAAGTCTCTTTGTAAGGGCAAAAGCACCTTCGGCTCTGGTCAGAGCAGCATCTATATGTTTGTTAAAATATAGATATTGGTCTAACCAGAGCCCCAGGTATCTGACTACACTTCGACTCGCAAGTGGCTGTCCGTGCGGTCCAACTATTGAGAACTTTCGCCAATTCTTTCTGGTATCCCTAGAGGCCCCAGACAACGGCGTCCTAAAAAGAATGGTTTCCGATTTCTGGAAGTTGATCTTCAACTTCCAGTCATCGTAATATCGCTGAATCTTATCGAAGTCACGTTGCAAGAGAATTGCAATGACTTCGATTTTTGGTCCTGATCTGTACGCGATCAAGTCGTCTGCGTACGCTATGGCATGGTGAAGTGATCCTATGAGATCGCTCGTGTAAATGTTGAAAAGGATCGGTGAATTAACCGCACCTTGTTGCAGACCGTTTTTAATTAGAAATGTTCCAGCAGAAGTCACATTGCCATTTTTGACGATGAAATGTCTACTGGTGAGCATGTTATGAAGTATGTACAGCAGTGGTTTGCTTATGCCCAGCCTGCTTAGCTTGTAGAAGAGTCCCTCTAACCATACGGTGTCGAAGGCCTTCTCCAAGTCAATCAGGCAGGCACCCGTGCACTTGTTTCTTGCTTTTGTTCCATTGGATATCCGATACCAGTTTAGACGCGGCATGTATTGTATCATGCCCCGCCTTAAAACCGAATTGGTTATCCGGAATTATATTACTGTTCTGAGTCCATTTAAGCAGGGCTCTATTGATCACTTTCTCGAATACCTTGCTGATGTTCGGAAGGAGACATATCGACCGGAGATTTGCCGGATTGGAAGTGTCCTTGCCCCTTTTGGGGATGGGTTGTAGTACTGCTGTTTTCCAATGCGTTGGATAATGTGCATTATTCAGCGCATTGTTAAACAGAGTGGTGTAAATGTTCACCGCTTCTAGAGGGAGATGTCGAAGCACAATGTTCGATACTCCATCGATTCCTGCAGATTTCTTCCTCCTTAATGAGTCGAAGATTGCTTGGAGCTCTACCTTCGATATATACGGGGGACGTACCCTTTCATCGGCGATGACATTGTTTGCCACGTTATCGTCATTGAACTCGGTAAAACCTATGTTCTCGGATCGCCAGTGCTCTATATCATTTCGAAGATAGAAGTTGTGCACAAGGACGCGATTTTCCAGGTCGTGGTTCGGGAAAATGGTATCATTCACCTTGTACACTTCCTGGAAAGTCGCTCCTATAGCCTCTACCTTCTCCTGCAGATCTTCGATCACAAAGAAGTTGTCATCCTCTACTGCGTTATCTGGATCTATACCTGTTGTTATAAGTATTCGTCCATTGTTCATCGTTCGGGGGATCTTAAGACACGGAAGGTCGCATTGTCCATAGTTTGTTTAATTGTCTCGTCCATTTGTTTTAGGTACCAGTCAATCTCCTCGTTTGACAGATTCCTATTGGACGGTGGGTAGAGCGAATTCGAGGAGATTTCTCTTGTCAAAGTTCTTGAAAAACGAGTCCAACGCGTCCTACTATAATTGTAGGAGTACGTTTGGACAAACTCCTCCAACTCCACAATTTCGTTGGGAGTCGTTATTACGGCACTGAGTCCGCAATGGTCACTGTCATACACAAATGTGTGCAGACAGTTTATAGTTTGTAGGTCCATGTCAGTCAGTTGTAACCGTACGTCGAACAGCATAAGATCCAGATAGGAGCCGCTTCTAGGAAACGACGGACTATCTGCAGCTTTCAAATCGAGTTTATACTCGACACTGTGCCGACCCCACCAATTGAATAGTAGGTTCCCTCGGGTCTTCACGCATAGTCTTGCAAATCTTGTGCGCAAACTTTTGCTATAGGAATGATATGTGGTTTGGAAGTGCATTTTTCTCATAAAGCAAATTGCGAATTCGAGTAAAGGATTTTCGTGTACTCTCATAACGTGCACGCTGTATCTTTGTTCGCCCCCTTCGCACCAGGTGTTTTTTTTCCCCCTTTATCTCCAATGGACGGACGATGAAAGCATTCACTCGCGGATCGGATAACACGGAAAACTGTCGGAAAAGTAGGGAATAACGTGAACGACGCACGCAAATGCACGACGAGAAGAAAAATATACACAAAAATGTCACAGCTGGGAATGACAGGTGAGTGGCCTACTTCATAAAAATTAAAAGTGGACAGTGAGTAGTCGACTATTGAATAGTTGACGAGTATTCGGTTTCATATTATAAAAATGAGTTTAATACTCGTCAAGATATTTTGAATTGACAAATTTTCAAGTAGGGCGGAATGTAATTAAGTATGAAAAGTTAGGACTTGTCTATCGCTCAGGGAAAATTCTAACAACATCTAAAGGCAAAATAAAATACATGCTGCCATCAAAATTTTTAGAATTTTCATTCTAACCCCAAAAAAATGATTTTCTCGAAAATGGCAAGGGGTGTATGCCAATAGATGGCGTACCGTGTTTTTACTAACAAAAACGTGTATACCGGTACTTTATCCTTTTTATAACTGTAAATGCATGCATTCTGTCTTACGCCTTTTCCTAACTAAAGGGTGAATTACGTGAGTGGCTATGCGTAACCCGCACGCTGATTTGCGGGAAATGCTTTGGTGACAAATTGGAATACGATGCGTTAATACGGTTTGCGTTAAAAAAAATATTTTATTCAGCAAACCAACATGATTTTGACTTCAGTACGTAACATTTTTCTGATGTAAAACACTGTAGTGTAAATAAAAATTTTCAAAAAAGTTAATACGCGTACAAACACGCGTGCGGGAACACGGCAGACAAAACTGCACTAAGCCTAAGGGAAGCCGGTCTATGGATAGTTAAACCCTACGGTCATGCCTCAATTCTAAACCGATGGAATGTATGGAGACTCTGGACGGAAACGGAATACATCACCTGCATTCCAAACTGCAATCGAAAGTTCTCTATTCCTTGCAGGGAGGAATGGGATGAGGGAAGAGTCTATTTCGAGAACGAACTGGTCATCTTTACTGACGGACCAAAAATGACTCCCGGTACTACATTGCGAACCGTATGTGAGCGTCGGGCATACAACTGCGGTGTAGAGCCTTCCTTTCAGCTTAGGGGACATTTTTTGATCACAGAAGATAGCGGAGTTTTCGAGGCACTTCATCCACCCTATGCTTACGCGATGATTGATGATCACATAAGTTGCTTCGCTATTGATCATAGATCCCAGATATTTGAACTTTTCGCACTTTGGAAACATTTTCCATTCAAGTAAAGGTCTGGAATCTGGAATGGTGGGGATCAGAGAACGGACAGCACAGATACTCTGCCTTTTTTGAACTAATACGGTACCCATTTCCCTCCAAAACATCAACCCATACATCAAGTGCTCGTTGCAGGGACGTTTGATCTTCACTTATGATAACTCCATCGACAGCAAAGAATAACTGATGCACTTTGGGGTCCGTCACTTTTCCCTTAAGCAGATATTCAAGGACTGCAATAAATAGCAAAGGATTGGGGACACCTCCCTGGTGTACACCGACTTTGAATGGGAACTCTTCGGTGATTCTTACTCATGTCCTTGCTCCCACAATTCACCGGTTCAGCATTATTCTGATTGCGCGTGCACCAATGCACGTTGACCTTCGAAAATGTGGGAAAATATAAACAGAATTAAATTACTAATGAGGCGAAAAAATGGAGAGACTCGTGTTCCGTATGGGATATGTAACCAGTATAGGAAATGACTTCAACCTTGGTCTTGCGCAGCCAGCAGTGTCCTTAATATTAAATGAAGTATTTAATGTAATGGAAAATCACATATGCCCAAAGTGGATAAAATTCGAATACACGGAAGAAGAAAAGCGGGTGGTAAAAATATATATTTTTCAGAAATGTGGTATTCCGAATGTAATAAGATGTTTGGATAGGACGCACATTAAAATTGTTTGTCCCAAAAGGGAGATCCGGCACCTTTATTATAATAGAAAAAGCTTTTATCGTCTCAATGCCATGGTAGTGAATACCTACTTTGAAACATTTTACATTAGAAAATTAACTAAATTGATTACTTTAGATGTGTGATCATTTGATGAATATAAAATAGTAATGCGAAACATCCTGGGGCTTCTCATGATTCCCGCATATTGAATATGTCTTCATTGAAGGCAAATTCGTAGAAGACTATCGAAACGGGTGTAATGTTTTGCGTCTTCTTGGTAAACATCACATTCAAATTTAATTGCGCAACTTAAACGAATTTGTTCATAATAGGAGATGGTGGTTATCCCTTAACTCCATATCTGATAACACTTTACCGAAATGCTGAATCGAGATTCAACAAAAAGAATATGAATACCTTTATACTGTTACAGGGCACGGGCTTTTAAGGACAAGGGGAAGAGGAACAGAGGAGAAGCCTATGCACGTTGGCTTTAAATGTTTGAAGGTTGTAGTGATGGTGTCGTTCGGCTTATAAACGAATCCCTATATTTAACAGTACTATCGAAGTTAGGCTTTAGGGAAAATTGATGTGCATTCGAAGCATGTCGCGTATTGCGGGTGAAATTTTGAAGGGAAGGAATGCAACTGCCTATTTCGCTGGAGCATTTTTTATTAAAAAAAACGATAAAACAGGGAGAGACAGGAGACATTTCTCCGATGCCTAGTGAATGAATGGAATTCACAATGTCTCTATCACCTATAAGTTCTAACGCGCGATTTTGTACCCTATCAAGAATGTGCAGAACGGTCTTGGGTGCACCAGACCAGATATGGGCGTTATATTCCAGCTTAGGGCGGATGAATGCCTTATAAATTGAGGCCAGATCAGACGGGGTAAAATATTTCTTGCACCGTTTAAGGAATCCTAGACATTTTGCAGCATTTTTGGCGACCCCGAATATGTGATCATTCCATCGAAGATGGTTATTAATACACATAGCGAGAATGGCAAGTCTTTCGGTCGGTTTCAATGATGTAAGTACCATCCATGGATAATGGTTGAGGGTTTTGGTTTCGCTTGAGAGACAGAAGACAGGATTGTGTTTTGGAAGCATTAAATTCCACTCTGTTGGTTGAACCCCATTTAATTATGCTGTCCAGGTCGGAATTTAATGTGTTTAACATACGTTGCCGTTCCCCTTCTACGGCCGAAGAGCAAGGACGTGAGTTAGGGAACGAATATGAAAAACTGAGGGTACTGTCATCAGCGAAGGAATGGATTGGATTAGAAGTTGCAGACAAGAGATTATTTACAATATAAAAATGAGAAAGTGAGTCGGAGGCAAAACAGAGCCTTGGGGAACACCAGCATTTATTTGGTGAATTGCAGACTTGAAGCCGTCTAAAACAACTTGTATTGTACGCCCCCAAAGGTAATTTCTAATCCATTGAAGAAGAGACTCATCGATGCCATATGCACGCATTTTCAACAAAAGAGCCTGATGCCAAACTTTGTCGAATGCCTTGAAATATCAAGCGCAACCATCTTTCGCCGATGATGGAGAGACTGGTTTCACTTTTCGGTGAGATATACCATCAAATCACCAGTGGACCTGTTGCTACGAAAACCATGCTGCCGGTCATTAAGGAGTTTCCGTGAATCTAGATATTTCATAAGCTGACGATTTATCAGTGTTTCCATGACCTTGGAAAGAAGGGACGTAAGTGCAATGGGTCGGTAATTGGACGGGGAATCGCCTTTTTTAATGACGGGCTGGACAAATGTTGTTTTCCATCTACTCGGAAAGAGCCCTGAAAAGTAGGATAGACAGAAAAGCTTGCGCAGAGGTTTTGCCAGCGTAGAAGAACACCTCTTCAGAACTATTTGGGGGATACCATCTGGACCAGTGGATTTGTGTATGCTAAGACCTTTGAGTACTCCTGCAACTGTACGAGTGTGAAAGTGGACTTGTCCCATGGAAAATCTGACGCTCTCAAATACAGGTGGAGACAAAGCATTATCTGGCAGCGTGGAATTCACTGCAAAGTGAGCAGCAAACAGATTTTCTTCGTCTAAGGAGCTGACAGCTGGAATGTCATTGTAAATGAGCGAAGGGATGGCAGACGAGGCAGAATTTTTAATATTTTTGACGAATGACCAAAAATGTTTACAACCTTTGGGACATTGTAGGATTTTTTGCCTCAATTTTTCGTCATGTAAGAATTTTATTTGGGCGTCGTGGCATAGTGGTTAATGTGTCGGATCACTACGCAAGAGGTTCCAAGTTCGAATCCCAGAAAACACCAAAAAGTTTTTTCACGATCCCACCTCTCGCGAATGTCTGACAAGCATCCGAGAGTATTGTTGTCACGAAAAAGCTTCTCAAAAACAAATTGCCGTTCGGATACGGCACTAAAACTGTAGGTCCCTTCCATTCGTGTGAAAAATATAACGCACACAACACAAGTGGTTGCGAGAAGCTAGGTGGTGGCACTTAACGAGCTGTTGCGCCAAATATTTATTTTTATTTATTTAAGAATTTTACAAGTCGAATATGGGCATTGCAGTCTTTTCTGGCTTGTTTAAACTTTATTCTGTTTTCCTCAGATTTGTTGGCTTTATATGACCGAAAATTTACTTCTTTTAACCTGATAGCCTCTTTACAGCTCTGGTCAAACCACGAGTTTGCCTTAGGTTTAATGCTCTCGTATTGCCATACTTAGAGGCGCTAGAACATCAATGGTGTATTTATCAGGGTGAGAAGTAAGAAACAAGTCCAAGGTGTTGGCGGAATGACTTACAATGTCCGGTATACGTGTAGGCTCATTTACAAGCTGAGTCAAATTGTTTAGCTCAGCGAAAAGTTCAACATACCTTCCTTCGGATGTTGTCTGTCCAGAATGTTGAAACCAATCCGAATTGTGTATATTGAAATCGCCCGCAATGACAATTTCAGTATAAGGATACAAGGAGACAATTCGAGTGATGGAATCGGATTGCGCATAAAATTCGTCAAAAGTTGAGTTGCTGTCTGCACTAGGGCTTCTGTAAATAAAGCAGTAGTGAATTATTTGCTTAAGGACGGTGAATTTTAGCCATTTGAAATTAAATTCCGGGTTGGAATAGTGGCCATACTGCGGTGAAACTTGGTAAGCAATATCACTACGTACATAAATGGCGAGGCCACGGTGGGGAAAGAATAATGACACTAAGTTATATCCAGGCAGTTTCAAATCAGAAGATTCTTCCACTACCTGTGTTTCGCTTAGTGCCAGAACAGCTGGTTTGTGGGAATGGGCGTGGGCGTACATATCGAAGAAATTCGTTCGAAGCCCATGAATGTTGGTAAGATCAACCCTAAATTCCCTCATCACTACAAAATAGAAACACAAAAAGACACAACTCTGACGTAACTAGGCAAAACTGTGAAGTGTAGTGTTTCCAAAACAAACTGTCGCAGGTGCTATGCCCAAACGACAATCAGCTAAGGTCCGCTATTCGGATAAACATTCACAGTCCGCTAAACATCAAATGTTACACTCTCTCAGCCATCGCAACTGGAAGTATGTACATATATAGCACATGCTCCAATTGCGATAACGAAGAAGCGCAACAGCGAGTGAGTGGGGGTGGTGAGATGGAATGCACCGACACTGAATTGTGTTTTTTTTTTTTTTTTTTTTTTTATTATTATTATTTATTTATTTTATTTATTTTTTTTTCCACTGCACTTCACGGAATTTGATTAGGCGCGCGCGATCAATTTTTTTTTTTTTTTTCAGTAGATGGATTTTTTTTTTCTTTCAATTTTTTTTTTTTTTTTTTTTTGTCACGACGAAACGTACGAACGTTTGGTGTACTGATACAATAAAGTAAATTAATTGAATAATGAAAAGTTTATTCATAACTCTTAAAAAACTAAAAAAAAAAAATCGAATTCATTCTTAACATTTAAACCTACCAAAATAAATACTGCCACGCTAATTAGCACACCCTCATAAAAGAATAAACTTGTGCCTTATTTCATAATACAACATAATTTATAAATTATTATATGTCCATATTACATATTTAACAATCTCTAATCACATTTTGAAATGTTCAAATTTTGAAATTTCAGTAGGCTTTGCTTTATATTTTTTTTATTTTTAAAATAGATTGCCTTTCGCATTGGCATTTTAATTAGCACACCCAAACAAAAAAATGCGTTTCATTTAAAGCCGTTATTTTTCATTCATCCTATTGTTGTGGTGAGTTATAAAGTATTATTTTGAAGTGTTTAAGTGCATTTAGAAATAGTTATGGGATTAAACAAGAGTTCTACGCCGGAGGAGAGGAGGTTAATATGGCTAATGTTCCAGAAGGAGCAAAACGTCAGCAAAATTGCACGGAACATAGATTGTTCGCGAAAAAAAGTGCAAAACGCTTTGAATCATTATGAAACCCATGGAACATTTGAGGATAAAAGAAAATGCAGACCTAGAAAAACAACGAAAAGAGAGGATTCCATTATAGTCCGACATGCTCTTAGAGATCATTTTGCCACTTCTTCTGAAATTAGAGCGCGCATGGAGCAAGAATATGGTGTAAACATCGCGGCTATAACGGTGCGACAACGGCTTTTGGAGAACAACCTTCGAGGATGCCAGAGTCTTAAAAAACCGAAGGTAACAGATGGTAATAGGAAGAAGCGAATTGCATTCGCAAGAGGCCGTTTGGATTCTCCTTCATCTTTATGGAATTCAGTGATATGGAGCGATGAATCCAAATTTAATATCTGTGGTTCTGATGGAAGAACTTTTGTACGACGACCTCCAAACAAGCAACTAGATCCCAAGTACACCAAAAAGACGGTAAAGTTTGGTGGAGGAAGCGTAATGGTATGGGGCTGTTTTAGCTCTCATGGTGTTGGACCTCTAGTCCTTATAAAAGGTAAATTAGATGCTCTAGCATATAAGACTATGTTGTCGAACCACCTCATACCATATCTTGAGAGTTTACCGCTATCATTGTACCGGGAAGCTGTTTTCCAGCAGGACAATGCGCCTTGCCATAAGGCCAGGTCTGTAAAAGAGTGGTTTGAAGAACACCAAATATCGGTAATGGATTGGCCCCCTCAGAGCCCAGACCTAAGCCCAATCGAAAATTTGTGGGCTATTATTAAGAGACGTGTCATGGCTTTAAAACCGAGAAATGTGAAGGAGTTATGGGACACAATCCATCAAGAATGGTTTAAGATACCAAAGGAAGAGTGCGCACGCCTCACGTGCTCCTTGAATAAACGATGTGCCGCCGTAATTACCCAAAAAGGGTACCCAACTAAGTACTAGGTAAGTTTACATAAGTTAATTTTAATTTTAACTTGTTATTATTTATTTTTTTATATTTTCAGATGTCTTTGACGAGACTCTGGCGTGTTACGAAAACACATATTTTTTTATTTTTTTTATTGTTTTTTTTAAAATTTTTTTTTATAAATTAATTAAGTATTAATATCAATAAAAGCAAACATTGAAGATCATTATTAAATTGTTTTACTTTAACATTCGTTTTATCTTATCATAACTTTGCATGATAGGGTGTGCTAATTAGCGTGCCAGCACTATATATATATGAGTTCAGTCTCAAAAAAAGTAAAGTTAAAAAAGGTAAATAAATACGAACTCAAAAGCAACAAAAATTACATAATGAACTTCTGTTTTTAGAGCTCTAAGAGTTCTATTTTTCGTTTTCATTTTACTGTGCTGTGTTTGTCCTCCCTGTTTTTAGTTTTAGGATTTAGGTGCCATGCTCTCCGTCCTGTTGCAATTTTTTCTTCGCATAATATTTTATGTTTTTAATACTTTTCTTTATGTTTCTCATTAAATTTGTCATGTTGTCGTAAAACTGTTTTTGAGCAGAAGTTTGATCTTCTAACAATGTCATACGACCCCGTTCCAGTTCCTCAATTCGCGGTGTTATTTTGTTTTTTGTTTTTTTTGAGGCTTTGCTTTTTCTATGGTTTGGGTGACATCGTATGGCAAACATTGCTGACTAGAGCTCCGTGGTAACGCTGTATCTGGTTCGTTAAGCCCAAATTCATTACCAGGAGGGTTCACACAAGTATTTAGTCTTCCATATCATTATACTGATGTAATCTGTTTGGACCACCACCAGTTGCAGATATCTTTATTTTGTTTTGAACTTTTTTCTTTTTTATTTTGCACTTTAGGTCGATCCATACCTAAACACAGGTAGAATTTAAAATTAAAAATAAGTTTCTTGTAAATGTGATAAACTTACTCTTTGCCATTTTTGCCAATCTCGTTCCAGTGGTCCTAACCTATTTAACTCTGTCGCAAATTGTTCCCATTTTGATTGCGCACCAATTTTTGAACAAAATCCTTTTGCTATATCATGGTTCTACTCCATCACCTCAACCAATCTATTGAGTTGCCTTTTATTGCTAACTATTTTAGCCCTTATGAAAACAAGTGAAAATAATGCTATTTCCAACACTTAAAACTTAAAAATACTTACATTTCTATTTAGGTATCGCCTTCATCAACACCGAAATTGTGATTGATAGAAAAATTGACGGTTACCAATAAAATTTTATTTATTTTATTTTTTTATTTACAAGCGTCATTGCTTTACAGATTTGATTAAACAGTAAGTTTAGAAATAAGTATAAATATATATTAAAAACAAAAGAAAAATAAAATTTGGACTAACTTTTAAACATTTAATGAAAACAATTTATTTTTAAACTTGGTTCTAGATGAGCTTAAATCTATTTCAATCCAAACTGAGTTAAAATTAGAAATTTATAGCATAATAGGTCTCTAATGAACATTACATAATGAATTATTCTTCTTTTAGATAGTTTTGATATACCAAGAAGTTGACACCTGGCATCATATCCAAGTGAAAAATTCCAGTGCATTTTGAAAAAAATTAATTTTGAGAATTTTCTTTGTACCCTTTCCACTCTATCAATATGAACTTGGTACCAAATTATGTCACAGTATTCTAGTAGAGATCTAGCTAGGGACAGAAATAGAGATATCAGAGAATGTGGATTGGAAAATTCGACAGTATTTCTTTTGATAAACCCAACCATAGCATTAGCTTTGGAAATTATGTAGTCCACGTGGTCCGAGAACGTCAATGCCTGATCGAATACAATCCCGAGATCTTTAATCGTATTTACCCGGGTAAGTTCAACAGAATCGATTGCATAACGTTGGATTATTGAGTTTGAACGCCTGCTAAAAGAGGAACCGTTACATTTTTTACATTTAAGAGAAGGCAATTTTTCTTGCTCCACATAAATAGAGCATCGATATCAAACTGTAGTTTAGCGCAATCAGTTAAGCTTATAATCCTTAAAAATACTTTCATGTCATCGGCATAAAGAAGGCACTGGGAGTACCTTATAACGGAAGTTATGTCATTGATGAAAAGAATAAAAAGTAATGGACCTAAATGGCTACCTTGAGGCACACCTGAACTACAGATAATTGGTTTTGAATAAGCAGAATCGAGCTTTACTAACTGCACCCTATTAACTAAAAAAGAGGAAATCCATTTTAATAAAGATGAATGAAAGCCAAAACATTTTAGCTTGTGTATTAAGATAGTATGGTTAACAGCACCGAAAGCCCATTTCGAATGAATTTAAACAAATGATGTGAAATAAGTTAGGTTTGTGGTTGTAGATCTCCCCGAAACGAATCCGTGTTGAAATTCGGATATATGTTCTTTTACAAGTAATTCTAATTTATTTTTCACTATGCTTAAAAGCTTTGGGATGGCTGATAGTTTGCAAATCCCTCTATAGTTCTGTACGTTGTTTTTGGAGCCAGCTTTAAAGATGGGAACCAGAAACGATACCTTTTATCTAAAAAAATGCCATGTTTCAATGACATGTTGAAAATATGCAACAATGGGTGACAAATACTATCACTACAGTTCCTTAAAACAATTGCAGGAATACCATCAGCTCCAGCATTTGATGATGGTTTCAAGCCCCGAAGGGCTAAAGTGACGCTTTCTAAATCCGAAGTTATAGAATCAATGTCAACTTTCGAGTCAAAGATGCTAGAAAGAGGGAGCACAAGATTACTTTTAGAGTAAACGGATTCAAAAAATTTAGCAAACAGTTCACACGAAGATTGACTATCGTTTGACTCAGTCCCCTCGTATTCCATAATCTCCGGAATACCGTACGTATTACGTTTCGATTTTATGAAAGTCCAAAAATATTTTCTATCAGTTACAAGCTTACTTTCAATATTTATGATGTAATTCGCATGCAAAAACCTATTAAGTACGCTAAACTGTTTCCCTAAAGCACAAAAGTACGCATAATCCATCGTGTCATGCGATCTTTTATACCTTTTCACAAATTTGTTTTTCAAATTTTTTAAATATTTTGCTGACAATTGTCGTTCTCAATACCATTTTAGCAATTTCAAATTGGTAATTTTTACACATTCACAATGGGTCAATAATAATTCATTGATAATTGATTCTCGCGATACCGCTTTAACAAATTAATTGACAAGTATCAACTATTAATTGATAATTGATCTTCGCAATAGGGGTAATTATGTACTGATTTGTACTTAGTTTTATAATTCAAGGAACACACTCATGTAATCTGTACAAATGGACTAAATTATGGTGAATATGTACCTACGATTGCAAGCCGATGAAAATACTTCACAAGAATGACAATAAATATTTCGACTACATACCGGAAAAAGTATTGTGCGAGTCATGCGTGCGTTTAATGAAGTGTTTTGCTCATATGCATTAGAGGAAAAAGACACGATGATTGTTGATTATTCCTGGTTTTTCGTTTTTGTGATGTAGACATGTAATTCGTGGTTAGTTGTTAATAATAAGATTTTCTGTTGTTGTTGGTGAAGGTATGTAGAATATTTTTGATCTCAATATTGTTATTAAGCATTTGCTATTCTAGTGTGTTAATAAGTGTTCCTCTTTTTTTATGGTATTTTCTTTGAGTTATTTAGTTCGTCATACTTTTTGGTGATAAATTTACAGCTGGTCGCCATTTCTTTCATCTCTGATCTCATCAGGTGGAACTCTTGCAAAACAGTTGTATTAATGTGTTTGTGTTATCGGGACTCTTTGTAATTTCTGCTCGGTTTGTTTTTAGCGGTTCAACGTCTGGTGTTAGGTGTCTGGAACCGAAAGCGTTGCCTACAGCAGCTCCGCTTGAGACATCGCCATTCCTACGGAATTGGCATTGGCATTTCTTCTTTCTAATTCCCATAGTTCTCCACGATTTTTCAGTTACAATTGTGCAACCAGAATGAAACTTTCGGGAGCATTTTTAGCAGCTTGGGAATTCGCTCCCAGGAGGGAGATTATCACCGTAATGGCTATACAACCAACTGCTACAATGGCTGCTTCCAAATGACGTCATTTGTGGCCACTGTTATCCAAGGTCATTTAAGGCAATGTCGTCAGAAGAAATTTCCCATATGCCGAATGTGGATCAATTGTCTCATTCCCCTTCCACTATTCAGATCCAAGGACAAATCCACCATTGTGCAGGAGCTCTGTTGCCGCAATTCAATAAAGATCATAAGTTTCTCCACATTTATTTTCTTGGAAATTCAAATGATGAACTCAATCTGCGTTGTGCGATTTTTCGTGCGATGAAACGTGAGATCATCGAACAACTGCAATAACTCCTGCACGAACGCAATGCATTGTTTAAAGTGTTCAAAACTGCATTGGAAGCGATGCCTTCCGATCATTACAAAATCATCATTAGCGCAGACAAAAGGCCAGGTGGTGCCCATGCACGACAATTCAATGTTCCCACAATTGACGAAGCTGCAGTGGTGATTGTTGGCGAAAATGAGGAATCACGCGACATAAGCGACGGGATAACGGACAGTTTCAACGCGTCATGGAGACCCACTGGTCAATGTTTTGGGAAGGCGACATGGCTACCATTTTCAAATTAATATGATAACCCCATTCACCGGTTAGTTGCTGAGTTTTCTGAAATATCTTTATCACTAACTAACAATAAGATTATCATTCAGGACATGAAATAAATAAGAAGGTTAGCAGCATGAACTTTCTATGCATATCGCTTGATGATTCGCCAGGATATCGACAATCATCTGTTAAGCTATCGCCGATTGTTTCAAGAGTATTACGTCGACATGTACGTCAAGATAGATACAGAACGCCTCAATTTCATCCGATTGCGTTCGGAAGAGTACATCCACTTGAGAGATGCCATCAATTTGGATGAAGATGCAGCAGCAGCAAACGTCCGCCGGTTGACAGTTCTCCCAGCGACATATGTTGGAAGTCCGAGGCATATGCACAGGACGCAATGACATATGTGCGGCATTACGGACGCCTCGACTTATTCATCACGCTGCAATCCGAAATATCCAGAAATTACGGAGCTCTTTCTTCCCGGGCAAACCAAGTCGATTCAATCATTAGCGCCGAAATACCCGATCAACAAGCCGACCCGAAATTGTAGGAGGTCGTAACTGCGCTGATAATTCATGGGCCCTGCGGAAATCACAATCCAGATTCGCCATGAATGGTTGGAACTAAATGTTCTAAGCGATATCTACATTCACTCCTAAAAGAGACAGTCACTGACAACGACAAATACCCATTGTAATGGCAGAACAGTCGCAATGAAAGTGAAAGGGAAAGATATCTTGGTGAACAAGACTTAGATTGTTCCATATTGTCCTCTTCTCTCCAAAGTATTCAAAACATACATCAATGTTGAATACTGCAATTCGGTGAAGTCCATTAAATACGTTTGCAAGTTTGCGGTTTTTAGCGTTGAGCGTCCAGATAAGAATGACGAAATGTCTCTGCATCAATTGAGCCGTTATGTGAGTTGCAGTGAGGCGATTTGGAGAATCTTTTCCTTTCCGATAAACCAATGTCATCCGACTGTTCCACATTTGGCGGTTCACTTGGAGAATGGTCAACGCGTATATTTCACGGAAGAGAATGCAGCTCATCGAGCCGAAAGGCCACCAGCAACAACATTAACGAGTTTCTTCTAAACCTGCGCAAGCGACCCGTTCACCAGAATGCTGCTCTACTCGGAAATGCCTCGCTATTATACTTGGAATGCGTCGTCCAAAAAAATTCCAACGCCGAAAATACGCGGATGTGTATTCCATTGATGCGCTTGGTCTCATCTATACTGTTCATTTGAAAAATGACGACTGTTTCTAATTGCGATTGCTTTTGGTCAACTTCATTCGAGAACCTGCGGACTGTTGATGGTGTGCTGTGGGCCATATTTCGAGAAGTCTGTCAGCAGATGAATTTGCTTGCCAATTACAATTATTGGGACGCAACACTCGCCGATGCTACAGTTTCTGCGCCTGCCACTCAAATTCATACATTGTTCGCCATCATCATCTCAGCATGCTTTACATCGAACGCACTCAATTTGTGGGACAAATACAAGGACGACATGGCTGACGATATTTTGCATGGAGTCTTCCCACTTCAAATGAACGATGAGATCCGCAATGAGGCGCTGATAGTTATCGAAGTCTGCTCATGTGCGGCAGTCTGTTGAGTAAATTGGGAATGCCAGCCCCCAATCGCTCGATGCGCGATGAATTTAATTGAGATTTGCAGCGCAAGCGAGATTTCGATCGAGACGCTTTGACAGAAACAGTTCGCACAAATGTCGCACTGCTGAATCACCAGCAAAATAACGTGTACGATACATTGATGAGGGCGGTTGACGACGGAAATGGCGGCATATTCTTCCTCAATGCTCCTGGTGGAACTGGCAAAACGTTCCTCATTTCGTTGATTTTGGCTTCAATTCGGTCAAGATCCGACATCGCGCTTGCGGTCGCCTCTTCTGGAATAGCACCTACGTTGTTGGAAGGCGGTCGGAAGGCTCATTTAGCGTTAAAATTGCCATTAAATCTTCAGATGAATGACGAAACAACATGCAACATTTCAAGAAACACTGCGATGGCACAGGTGTTGAAAACTTGCAAAATTATCATCTGGGCACAATGACACACGAGCGAGCATTGGAGACGCTTGAACGAACAATGAAAAATTTGCGAGACGCTTTGTAGGCGCAATGATACTGCTGGCCGGCGATTTCTGTCAAATTTTACCGCGATCAACGTCTGTAAATGTACCCAACGCTTGGCGATACGTAAAGAAGCTGCAGTTGACGACAAACATGCAAGTTGCGTTGCAGAACGATCCATCAGCCGATGATTTCTCAAAACAACTGTTGGCAATTGGAAATAGCCGAATTCCGATTGATGCCTGGCCTGATTTCGTTCTCGCCGAATTTTTGTGAATTCACATCATCGAAGGAAGATCTCATCAGCAAAGTGTTCCCGAACATCGGTCGCAATTACTTGAACCACGATTGACGAAGAATAAGGACGTCGATGATTTGAATTTCATTATTCAAAATCAAATCGCAGCCACACTGCACTCCTTCAAATCGGTTGAACCAAGCCACCATAATCAAAGGCAAATTTAAAGGCGGGAAGTTCTCATTCCAAGATTTCCGATGATACCGACCGACTTACCGTTAGAGTTTAAGCGCATTCCTTGATCTCGCAGCCTTGATCTCGAATTTACCTGCTTTTCGCACGGACAATTGCACGTGGCGTGTTCGCGTGTCGGAAAGCCGTCTGCATTGTTTGTTTACGCACCGGACAACAAAACAAACAACGTTGTTTATTATAAAGCGTTGCAGTGGCCTGAAATGTGTGAAATCCATTTACCGCGTAAATAAAATGCATTGATTTCAATTTAATTCCAAAAGAGTTTCATTCTTTCAATAGAGAGGCTCGACTTTCGAAAGGGAGGTTTATAATTTAATCAATTTTACGCGGAACGAAGATCGCCGGGTCAGCTAGTATACTATTAAAAGTCAACCGTTCGCAAAGCTCACAAACGAGATTGTGGCGGCTAACTAAATTATTGAATGGATTTCGATTAAATTTGACGTGTAGGTTTACGTTAATAGCTTCACTTAAAATAGATTGAAATCGATAAGATACGAGTATGAGGATGTTTTTTTTGTTTGTTTATAATGAGTGTCCGGTAAAGTGTTGCCAACGAAAAAAAAGGTAGTGTAACAGCTGACAGTTCAGGGTTATTAAAAATGGAATGCTACACAAAAGAACAATGCGTTTTTTATTGTTGAGTAATATTTTTATAATAATGAAGCTTTGGCAACTACAGTTCGTAATTTTCGTACAAAAGATGGTCGGAATAGTGATTTAACTTCATCATGTTAACAAATTAATTCAAAAATTCCGGGAGACTGGATCAATTAGTGATCTTAGGCACTCTGACCGTCCTTCAACAAGTGGTTCAACACAAAACATGAGAGTGTTGTTGAACATCAATTCGGCACCATGGTCGAGAAGCTCTCTAAAACGTATTCTCACGAAAGGTGTGCATCTTCATGCATACAAAGTGCATTTGATTCAAGAACTAAAGTATACGCACAGCGAAAAGAATTCGTTGAATGGATTATGGAACAACAACAAGTGGATACTGATTTTTTATCATTCTCATTTTCAACTTGATGGCTTTGTTAAAGTCAAAATTGTCGAATTTGGGGTTCAGAAAATCCACGAGTGATTGTTGAGAAACAAATGCATCCACAACATGTCGCTGTTTGGTGCGGATTTTGGCCTGGAGCCACCATCGGACCATTCTTCTTTTGAAAATGCGGGTGGTGAGGCAATAACAGTTAATGGTGCTCGCTATCGCGACATGAATCCAGTTTTTTGTGCCTAAATTGCAAGATATGGGTGTGGACGAAATGTGCTTTCAACAAGACGGTGCCACATGCCATACAGGCCGAGAAACAATTCAATTACTGCATGTGTCATTTCATTACTTTATGAGTAATTACTTTATGAATCAATAAAACATTTACAATTTTTAATTAAAAAAATTATTTCGGGACACCCTTTACATATATATAACTTGCGCGTCATAAAGGGAATATGAATAGGTATACCCTTATACGTGTATTATTTCAGAGCACAGGCGTTTAGGAAAAGGAAGAAGAGGAAGGAGATGCCTGTGCACGTTGGCTTTAAATGTTTGGAGGTTGAAGTGATGGGGAAATACAGAGTCTGGTAGATTCTTCCAGTTTGACCGAAGTTGGGCTTAAGAGTGAACTGATGTGCATTCGAAGCATGACGCATATTGCGGTTGAAATTTTTAATAGCAGCAATTATGCTGTCCAAGTAGGAATTTAATGTGTTTAACGTACGTTACCGTTCTTCTTCTATGGCCGAAGAGCAAGAACGTGAGTTAGGGAAAGAATATAAAAAACGGAATTATTGTACTTAAAAATAACTAATAGACCCACAATAACCAAAACCGAACTGACAATAATTGTGAGCTCACCACTGACTTTCTGTAGAATTATAAAAGAACATACACTCGTATACGTATCTTCCATACAACGTTTTGATATACATATGCACATATACGTATATACCTTCTATAGTTTTGGTAGCATCTTTTATTTTTCGTGCATCAACAGCAATGTTTACTTGTACCTAAAAGGGCAAGTATTGGTATTGTGAAAATGTATATTTGAGTTTGGGTGTTCTCAGTTGAATCACCCCTCCCATACAAAGTTTTTCTTGTTGTGAAGATTGGACGTCTGAAGTGGAATCACCCTGTATACATATATATTCGAGTGCAAAATTAAAACCTTGTGATTAGCGCTTTTGTATGAAAGATAGACACTTTCTAGTGATTTAAATTGTTAATGTTGAGTCGACTATGATACCTATAAAAATATATTGCTTCTTCGTAATGACTTGTGAAAAATAACTAAGAATCAACTGTCTGAAGTTATTACATTAAAACTTTAAAATCACTTTGCAACTAAGTCTTGTACTCATGAAAAATTCATTTAGGATTCATTGCACACGTCGAAGAAAGTGGTAAGGTCAAATCTTGGCCCAAACTTAGGCTCCATAATTTTGTCTCATAATCGATTCCATTATTTCCTATTCTGGAAAAGTTTTAAATAATTTTCCACCCCGTTTATCCTTCAGTAAAAGGTTTTACTATGGAAAACTTTACCGTGTCTTGCTGCTGCAGTTCCTTTTGTTCTCTCGAGGCAATGTAGAGATAAAGTGCTTCTTGGCTTTAACCAAGGCATCTGCAGCAACTTGATGCCATTACGATATTTTCGAACCATAAAGCAGATCGTAATAATGTATTGATCACTTGGGAACGAAATGTTTTTCATATGAGTACTCCGAGTGAGGGTGGGAGTGTGAGTTATATTATAACAGTCACTAGTTGGTCCTTCTACGATAATATCGTATGTGAAGATATTGTATTTATAGCTGTTGTTCTGTCGTTAGAAGAGTTTTATGTGTTTTCGCTATGCGATGCAATTCCATATAAGCATACAGTAGGCTAAGCAGGAAATTGTGGTAGCATATGAGGTTCAGCAAAAGATGTGAGAGTAGTTCATTAATTATGAAGTTTATCTTTAGGTTGGAATTTTTCGATTTCTATACATATCCATTTTTGGATGATTGATACGGTTACGGGTTGCAGTGCAGTAATGGGTCCCTGAGGATACGGGTGTTATAGAAGAGATGATTCATAAAGTCCTACGTCGGATGTACAGATTAGAGAGAGAGGATATTATGACTACGATTCTATATACTTGTTATTGCAATTTTACATGGGATTTATAGGCAAGGATTCAGAATGGTACGGTTATCGCGGGTTAGTATAATTGTACCTTTTTTTGGGATTTTTTTTTTTTATAGAATGACGAAGGTTTCCCTAATCCCTAAAGTATTTTTGAAATGTTGAGTCTTTTATTGTATTTTCCGCCAAGTGGCTTTATGGATTTGAATTAGGCTTACAATATAGTTTAGATTAAAGCAACTTAGGCAGTAATGTTTGTGAGATGTAGTGTAGTAGTTACGTAGGGGTTCTCAAGTAAATAGTAAAATGCATTGGACGTCCAGTATAACGAAAGATATACCGCCCAATTCTAAATATTCCCGGGGAGAAGAACTCCCCGGGAGTTGTGTTCTCCCGAGAATAAAATTCTCCTATTCCGAGTTCCCCGGGAGACAATTCTTCCCTTAAATAAAATTTAAAAATTAATTTAAAATTAAGCTTTGTGTTTTAAGTGTTAGATGTAGTAGACGTTATTTTCCACGGTTGTGAAAAAGATAAGAAAATGCATAGCATTGCATTCAGGTTGTTGGCAGAAGAAGTTAATGCTGAAGACAACCGACAAGAACAGCCGAGGGCTATTAGGAGGTGTTTACGTGATAGCACAAATCCTCTGGAGTTGCCTGAATCATTGTACATAGGTGCAAATGTATTTTATTTTACTTATATTAATAGATTTCTGTTTATTAGATTCCAAAAGTATTATAGAGTCAACAAAGTGGCCTGCAAATATTTGTTGGAGTTGCTCATAACGACAGCCGACTAGAAAGCGCTTTGCAATATCCCCTATTGTGAAACTGGGAGCATGTTTGCGCTTCTTTGCTGAAGGGGGATGCCAAACGGGTGTTGGAATAGACTATAATATTGGTCTGGCCCAATCTACCTTCAGCAAAGTGCTCGCAGAAGTACTAGATGTATTGGAAGCGCAGCTATGTCCACAGTGGATAAGTGTCTACAAAACGGTCGAAGAAAAAAGGAACGTTACGTTAGCATTCTACACCAAATATAGCATGCCCGGTATTGTTGGATGTATTGACGGCACACATGTCCGGATTGTTGCCCCTTCTGTTAATAAACATTTATTTTATAACAGGAAACGAACCTACAGTTTAAATGTTATGCTGGTAAATTGTTTTATTAGTGTCGTGGAGTTTTTAATTGCAAAATAAAATTAATTACTTGCATATGTGTGATGACGAATTGAGCGGACCAATGGAGTGCTTACAAATAGATGGAGATGCCTTCTAGGTGCGAGGGAACTGCATTACAGTCCGACAAAGGCAGCAAAAATCATAAATGTTTGTTGTACATTGCATAATATATGCATTCATTTCAAGGCAGACTTCATCAATGACACCCTCATGATATCACACAATATTGAAAGTACGCAGACCAACCAGATTTATAGTGGAATTACTTCCTTAGAAAGTCATGAATACTTAATAGCAGTGCGTAGGATTCGGATCAATATCGGAAGCACGCTTTAAGTTTTGATATAAAGAAGACAGCGTTGCTAACTCTGCTTCAGTAAGCAAATCTATTTCTTGAACGGGCAACGTATTCAGTAGTTTTTATGGCGGCTCTTCATTTTCATTGGTCGTTTTTCTTTTTTTTCGGAAGAATTCAACCCAAATGATGCTGCCGCAACCCCTTCCACAGACTCTTTCATACCTACTAAATTGTATATGGCCTGTCATGTATCCGAAAATTTGTATTCTTTATGTTGTCCTCCCCCAGTGGAATTTCTTGTTTTTACATTTAATGCTGCCTTTGCAGTATTTTTTTTGATCACTCCAAACGTAAATCAAATTTTGTTAGGCTTGTGTTCTAAGCCATTCGTACAAAAATACCTTTTTGCACTCGGCAAGTGTTTTGCATGGTCCCGCTGAATTCAATTCTTTTTCAGCTAATTGCCAAAACAGGGCCACCTCTTCTTTACTTCCCTTGTGAAATCCGCATGCAACGTCGCGATGTGCTTCAAGTTTATTTGTTGTTTTAGATCTATAAAAGCATTTTACTAAAATTTAAATTTGTAAAAATTAAATTACTTACATTTTTCCATTAAACTCCCTAGCAAATGTTTGGGGAATAAAAGCGCGGGATATGAAATGACATTCTCCCCTTTTTGGAAATTTGTGATGCCTACTTTTTTCCCAGAGAATTTTTCTCATTTTCGAAGATTGTTTAGAATAGGAGAAATGGGAAAAAGGAAGAAATTCCCCGGGAGTTTTTATTTAGAATTGGGCTGATAATGTTCAGCCTATTCGTTATATCCAAGCCTGTATTTTCGACCCTAAATAATTAAAAAAAACTGAAAACAGAACACCGACTGATTTCCGATCTTTGTTAAGTTTGCTTTTCAAGTTAATTTTGAGTCGAAAAACAGTCATTTATTTGTATCTGCCTGAAGGTTTTTGATTGTTCGTACCATATATGACAGCTTCCTTCTGCAATTGGCGTAGTATTAATACTTTGGAGCTACCTGGGTAATTTTCTTCTGCCCATTTAATGCAGTTTTTGAATCTCTCAATTGCTTCGTCATGTTGGTCTTTTGAACTATACCAGCACCTCTGTCTTCATCCTCTTCTTCGATACCATTGATGTTACTGTCTCATCCTGCTTATCTTGAATAATCGGACGTCGCCTTCTTCGGTTTGATTCCAAATTTCCACGTCAGTAACCGTAAATGATGCTATGTTTTCGCTAAAAAAGACAAAATCAAAACATACTTCTGTAAAAATTTTGTTGATAAGTTTGACCGTTTGCAAAATAGATACGATTTCTTGATCTCTCAGAAGAGCAGCCAATGGGATGTCATCTTTTTCTTCAAACTCTGGCGTAGCGTCGTTTCATTAAGTATGTTTCACCAACACTTTTCCATGAGAGTGCACTAAGCGATACAGCTTCGAATAAGTTTAGACCGTTTAGTGATTGTATAACATTTGTAAACCTCGTGTTAACAATCTTAGTCAGCAAACTGCTTCTAGAAAATAATTTTGCGAAACGAATCGCATGTTGATTCACTGATTGAATCAGGGCTATTAAATTTGACGGCATGTAATCGTAAGCAACTCAAATTTGTCCGTCATCTGTATTATTTATCAAATCTTCTGCTGGTGGATGGCTTGGTGCATTGCCCAGTAATAGAGGAGCTCTTTTAGCTAAATTTATTTAATCCAAAAAGAATGCAAATGCATCTTATTAATTAATTATCTCTTCTTACATACCTCAGGATCAAAATGAATAAAAGAAACAAAAGCAGCAGTCATCCAAGCAGATGTTTTTGAATGAGTGCAGGTTCTTGGCTTTGACGATAATAAATGGCTTAATTTTTTTGGATCCTGATGCGATAGAGCATGCTAGAAACATAAGGCCTGCCATGGGAGCTGTTGATTCTGCAGAGTGCCCTTAGGTGGAATTTAGTAGCATTTTCCAGTAAAGCGCTGTTTCGGCAGCATTAAAAACTGCGTCCAGAGAATGTTGATGTCGCTCAATTATTGCTGCCAGTATTTTTTTGAAGGGTAATTTTTCTCCAGATATCTTGAGCAAACAGACTTCTCTTTTTAAATTTATTAAGCCATCCTTCAATAGCGAAGAAATTTCCGGTACAATACTTTTTATATATGGCTTGGACCTTTAATATGGGGCCACTTATAGGGATGATATTTTCGAGCTGCTGAAGGAACCATTCGAAGAGTTTCTTTTCCATTCGTGGATACTATTCCTTTCTTAATGAACGCCTTTCGGAGTTTCCAGTCTTGGTTATTTTTAGACTAATTTTTTCAGTTATAGACAACCGCTTCCGAGCTCTCATACAAATCCGAATTGTACACAAAATTGTAGATAATAACTTCAGAAAACAACTGCAGACAACGGTAGATACTGACAACAACTCCAGAAACGTGTAAGAAAAAAGGCGCCAAGGTATTTCGTGTACCGTTTTGTTTCTTTTCTTGAATAGCATTCGTTATACATATATGTAGAGTAGCTAAATTTTTTATCATTCATTATAGAACAAGTGGACTCAAAATGGTCCTTCTTTATACTGTACGTTCGTTATATCGGCATTTGTTATACTGGACGTCCAGTGTATTGACACTTTTGGCATCTATACTTTTTTCTAATACTTACTTTGTATCGAAGGAAAACTAATCAAAGGTATCGAATACCACATATCACATTTACATGCCCGGTTGAATCCCGGATCCAATCCTTATTGCCTTGCATTGGATAATAGTCACGAGTAAAGATTCCTCAACTTGCTGGTAGTCGAATTAACTGATGTAATATAATGAATCCTTTGTAAACTCTTTTCTCATACTCTACTTATACTAATCGCCTTTCGTCTAATTTAAAGAAGAATTATATTCACAGATACATTCATAAGTTATTCTAAGTTACTGAAAGCCCAATCCATCTGCATTAATACAGTTGTAGTGGAGCAACCAGTGTAGAGGATAGGTCATACGTTTTTAGAATGAGGGAGCTGAGCTCATTTCTAGTGATATCATTTAAGTCAATATGGAAATCACCTAACCCTTGGTCACTTGCTTCAAATATTTTCATATTTCTGCTTACAGTTAATGCTTTGCAGAATTAACTTTCTCGTAGAACACCAAATAGTGAATATCTGTGTATCTAAAGAGCACAAACTGTAGTATCTTTGCAATAGGAAACTTAAAGTAAAGTCTGACCGAAACTGAGTTTTCAGGCCGAAATCGAATTTCTATTTAACGCTTGTTTCCACCGAAATCGAAAACGAACCTACCTTCGCGCAAAAATACAAATTATTTTCTGGAGACCTTTGAAACAAATTATCCCCTAATCAGCCAAATCGACAACGTTCAACGAAAACAACAATTCAAATAGAACAACAAACATGCATGAAAGCATTACTAGATAGACAATTATTAACGGGTTCTGAGCTTAGTATGCACCACCAAATGAGGGATTTATGTATTTTTGGCAAGAGCCAACTGAAACCGAATCTTTGGTCGGACACTAGCTTAAGGGTCCCAGTTTTAAGACACTTGTTTGGCTGCAAATGCCAAATTTAGTACAACAGAGGATCCGGTTTCTTCGCCTCTGAGCGACAGTGTCCAAGATTCCGCATGGCCCTCACAAATTTTAATTTCTTCCACCTGTACTACAGAAAATTTAAGCTTTGATTGTTCCGAATTTGAAAAACCTTCCCCAAATTTTTTTTTAAACAGAAGTCCGTATGGTTCGCAGGGATGACGACGCTAAGATTCTGCCAGCCGTCCGACTGTAGCGTCTTCAAAGAGAATCCACAATTTCATTGAAACTGAGTTATTCTCGGGGTTGGTGCCAAAGTCTATATTATAATGTAAGCACCAACTTACCTATTGCACTATTTAATAAGCTATCCAACGAATTAATATTAGTCATAACCATCTACTTACGCCTGTTTTGAGCTGCAACTTTGTTGGAAGACCTTGTGTTTCAGAGGATCTTAGAATATTTCTCCTATTTCCCACCGAAACGGGCCATTTAATACTATTCTTCGCCAGCAGTGGATTCTATAGATGAAAATTCTGCTAGCTTAACATAATCTCATCGTCTTTAGCGTTTGTCCAGGAAAGGCGGATTGCCTCCGGTAGTACTTCTTTGGAAGATGAAACATTTCCCTGCCTAAAAAGCTGTATATCTTCGTCTGCTATTTAATAGATGGCCATATCGTTCAGAGGGACAGCAAATGCACATTTTCTTTGGCGCATTATTTATGTTAGCTCGAAGTATCTCAAGCGGTCCTGCAAGCGGCTATTAGTGCGCACGGGCTAGATCCATTAGGAGCATATACTCATCGGTTTCCCACTAGCGGTAATTATTTTGCCAAACATGTAGGTCATTTTGTCGTTTTGAACTTTGGATTTTAAACAATAGGGTACAAGATTTAAAGTACGTAATCTATTCCGCAAATAGCAAAAAGGCAAACAAAGAGTCTGCATTCTTGTCAAGAAGAATATTATTATAATGGATTTAGTAAGGGAGACACTGTGGCAGTCAACGTGGATACCGAGGCGAAGAATTTCATTCTGGTTTCATCCACCGTCAAGATTATTCCGACCACCCTACACACCGTAATAAAATCAGGAAAGAAATTTTCGACGTCATCTTAATGAATATCAAAGAGAAAGTTGTAGTAGAAGAGTAGAGAGTGTCACCTTAAAATTCCTTTTCGGACCACTTTAGAATCCTCGTATAAAATCCGGTTAGAACTGACTGCTCAGAGTACACAAAATGGATTGATAGACGGGCACCACATCTATGTGATTTTACAATTCTTAACAGTCAATACATCGACTCTAATGTACAGTTTATAATCGACACAATGAACAAAGCCTTTAACAAATTCGCAATAGTAAGCCCACGATAGCAACATGGTGCACAAACGAACACAAAAAAGGTAGAACAGAGGTTAGAAAACTACACAACATGGACAAACAAAGCAAAACAGAGAGGAAGACTGGACTGTTTAATGATCCAAACGAAGCGTATACACGAGAGACTTATGAATAGCTAAAGAGAACCCTGGAACACTTTCTACCAACCCATCGATAACACGAGAGACACTGCCAGGCTACGTAAAGTTCTATCATAGGATTCAGTTATACCTAAATATATTAAACATCGCAAGGGATCCTAGACGGAATCTGGCCAGGAATCGCCACAACTCTTGATGAAAACTCACTTTCCAGGTTGCAGTGATCTAGAACACTTGGAGTATAGAACACCCTGCGTCGCTAAATCCGATGAATCCGATGACTACACAGATGATATTATCACAGAGCACAAAAAAGCTGGAAAACCATCGGGCTCCTGATAGTGTGTCTAGCGTGTCGTCAATCCGTGGCAGAGGATAGCTGTCTTTCTTGGTGACGTAATTGAGCTGCCGATAGTCCACGCAGAACCGCGTGCTGCCATCTTTCTTCTTAACCAGTACAACCGGTAATGCCCACGGACTTTTGGAACTTTCAATCAGACCTTCTTTCTCCATTGCCGACACCATCTCTTGAACTTCTGTCTGCTTTGCCAATGGAAGGCGCCTAGCAGGCTGACGAATTGGTCTAGTATCACCAGTGTCTATTAGATGTTGTACCAGGTGTGTTCGGCCGTATTCTCCGTCCTGTGAGGCAAATACATCAGCGTAGTCATTGATAAGATTCTCTGCCATAGTTCGCTGCTCCTGATTCAGTTCACTGGACTGGAGAATCGTCTCTCTCGTTTCCGCTGTCCAAGGTGATGGGAGAGGTTTTGGAGCATCACGTTCAGATATTGTTGTGACGGCGGTAATCGGCGTGCATTTTCCAGTCACCTCCCCTCGCCTTAGTTTGACAGTGTGTGGTCTCGCTTTCAAAACTCTCACTGGAACCATGGTGTTCTTTGGTTCGACTAACGTCTTTCCCACTATGTAGTCTTGAGAATTCTTCTCTGGGTCTGGTTCTACTATGTAGAATCGGTGGCTCCCAAGATCACCTTCCAGCTTCGTCCAAATGATTGCCTCTGAAGACGGCGGCAAAACTTCGTCTTTGCTGATGACTGTCCTGAGAGTTACGGCATTCTCGTTTCCATACACCATCGGAATCTCCACATTTCGATACCTCAGTACTTGCATCCCGATGTCCAAGATTACTTCATTTGCTTTCATGAAGTCTATTCCGATGATGCACTCGTCGCATATATCTGCCACCAGAAACGCATGGGAGAACGTCAGTCCCGCCAGAGTAATCGTAAGACGAACTTCTCCAAACACCTTCGCCATTTCCCCTGTTGCAGTCTTCAGGCAGTAGCTGTTGGTGTTGTGTAGTCAGGAGCTTCTGACGATATCTCTTCTTACAATGGAGGCAGTGGCACCTGTGTCGATGGTGGCTACGCACTTCTTCTTGTTGATTAGTGCCTCCACTGTCAGGCTCTTGTTACCCCGTTTGGTTTGCGAAACTTGAATGGTGGTCCTGGGGCCTCGATTCCAGTAACCAACTTCTGCCCCGCGAAGTTGGTCCTTTCGCATTTCCCGACTGCTGGTTTTGGGAAGTCTGACCGACAGGATGCTTCCTCTCTGCTTCTCCTACTTCCGCAATGTGGACAATTTCCTCGTCTAGGTGCACTTCTGCACTGCCGTTGTAGGTGTCCGGTTTAGTTGCAATTCCAGCAACGGATTTGACTTCCGCGAGCTTTGTCTTCATCCATGACGGCTGTTCGCTGGCATGAGCATTCCACGACGGACATTTCCCTGACACGGTGTATTCCCTGGTATGCTTGGTCCGCAGCCTTCATTGACAAAGCGAATGCCAATGCCTCGGAGAGTGTTCGCTTTTCAGCCATCCTTACAGCCATTTACAGTTGTCTGTCCTCTATGGCCTGAATAAAAGCTTGCACCGCCATTTCGTTGATAAGCTCCTCACCGGCTTTAGGGTATGAAAGATGGGCTAGTCGCTCTATATCCGCTTGCAACTGCTGGAGCGTTTCTCCCCTTTTCTAGACTCGACTACGCAGCTGAGCCCTGTACACCTGCTGCATGTGTTCATCCCCAAACCGCATCTCGATAGCCTGAACCAGAGAGTCGTAGTTCTGCTGTTTATCTTCCGGGATGGTCTGCAAGAGCTCCGCAGCTGGACCCCTCAGTGCAAGCGTGAGTGCAATAGACTTCTCTTCATCGTCCCAGCTATTGGTCATTGCGGCCGCTTCGAATTGCCTCTTATAAATTGGCCATGATGTTTGACCATCGAAGATAGGAGGCTGCATCTACTTTCTTCTCAGACCGTCAGTGGAATATTCCCGTGCTTTCTGTCTCTTCACGTCGCTGAGCTCCTTAGCAAGATTTTCGACTTGCTTTTCTACTTTTTCAAACTGAGTCTCTATCTTCCCGAACTGAGCTTCATGTTTCTCAAAGTTTTCATCGAATCTAGTTTCGACTTTTTCGAGTTGCGCCTCGACCTTCTCGATTTTCTCTTCGATCGCTTCGAATTTGGATTCCAAGTTCTTGTTTTGCTCATCAAGTTTGCTTTCCAGAGCATCTAGAGAATTCTTTTGTTCATCCAGCTTAAGTTCTAGATAGTTCTTTTGGTTGTCTATTGCTTTCTTTTGGTCATCGAGCTTAAGTTCCAGAGACTTCTTTTGGTTCCATTGTTTTCCTTTTTTCGTCCATGACTGACTTAAGTTGCAGGAGCAGACTTGTTATATCCGGGTCGGCTACTGTACTTGCTGGTTCCTCTCCCACGTCAAACTCTACGTCATGCGGATTTTCTCCTTCTTGCTTTATTGCTTCTTCCAGACGAATCAGTAGGGCATCTTTTCCCCCAGTTGTGTCGAGATTCCGCTTACTGAGTTCTGCCTTTAGTTGAATTATAGTTAGTTTTCCCAATTTGCGTCCCATTTTGCGCAACTAATTAACTCAACACAGAAATCGTTTTTTTTTTTTTTATTGTGCAATTTTACACCACGAAAATAGTTGTTCACAGAATAAGTTTTATCCCACTTCTGACACCATTTTGAGATATAAGACAAATATGGTGAGTAAGTAAGTCCACAATGCATAAATAGTGGAATGTGTAGGGGGGTCATGTTGCCCCCCTGCAACACCCCTGCAAACCCCGAGTGTGGGATTTGGAGTAGGTTCGACGTTGGGTACATATAGGTATATACACTGTTTGTTGTACAAACAAAATAGGGTACTTCTCGTGAATTTGGTACAGAGGTAGTACTTGGTGTGTAGACAAAGGAACAAATGAGAAATTTTGGCTTTTTAACATGGCTTCCAAAAATTATCCTGGCCAAGGGTGCGACAGAATAATAGAAGGTGCATAACAAAACATTTGCCTGGGGTTGACGGGATCGATGAGATCAACACCGACAGCAGTTCTGGAAACAATACTGAATTTTCTTCTACTTGACATATATTGTAGGAACACGGTAGCCAAAACTGGAAGCTGGTCTATGGAAAGCTAAACCCTACGGTCATGCCTCAATTCTAAACCGATGGAATGTATTGAGACTCCAGACGGAAACGGACTATATTATCCCCATGGGAAACTGTAACCGAAAGTTCTCTATTAGAATTCCTAGCAGGGAGGAATGGGATGAGGGAAGAGTCTGTTTCGAGAACGAACTAGCCATGTTTACCGACAGATCCATAATGACTGCCGGTACTGGTGCCGGCATCTACTGTGAGTCTCGAAACATACATCGCTCGTTTAGACTTAAGGATATCTGCAGTGTCTTCCAAGCCGAAATTGCCGCAATAAAACAAGCTGTGGATGTGATTATTGAGTAAGATATTTCAGGGCAAATAATCAGCATCCATTAGGCGTTAGAGTAAACTTCACTAAGATCCAAGCCCGTAAAAATTTGCAAAAAAACGACTGGATGTTATCTCAGCGGCCAATACGGTGACCCTGTGCTGGGTACCGGGCCAAATGGATATCTCCGATAATGAAAAAGCAGACGAACTAGCCAGAGAATGTTCACTTATAAGCTCTTCGCGGGCCCTTCCGAGGGAGATATGCATCGAGTCTAATGAGGAAGCTAATGAACGCTGGTGTCGATTAGATATCAGAATCAGAATCATTATGGCCCCGGTCTACGATAAAAAGAGATCTATCAATCTTATAGAACTAAGTCGAAAGTCTGCAGGGACGTAGAGGAAATAGAATCTGTTCATCATCTCCTGTGTGACTGTCTAGCTCTGGTCAGCAAAAGAAGCCGTGCTTTTGGCAGATGCTTCTTTTCAGAGCTGGATGAGCTAGGTAGCATTGAGCTAAGAAAACTCCTGGGATTCATATATTTATCTGGGTGGTTTAGCATAGCGGTCGAAGATTGAAATTTGTGGGTTCGTAACCTAATCTAACCTAACAAAACATGTGGGGTACTTCCCGTCAACACAGAACCTTGAAAATTAGTATATAACGTGTGGGTCATCTGTTGGTTTATTTTTAAATTACATGTTATTTAGATACTGACAGCACTTTCGGGTTTAAACAATTTACAGAAACACAGTATCATATCAAACTAGTTGCTTTGAAATTGGATTAAATATGATATTTTTCTCCATAACGAAATTCGCTATACCAAAAGCTTTTTTATAGCGGACAATTGCAGTTCTATTTCAACAAACAGACTAAAACAACCTCAATATCAACTGTAGTAGATTTTATGATGTATGTAATATTGAGTCAATCCTCATAGATATACATATGTATGAACCTACATTTGATTATGTTTTAAATATGAAATTTAGGAAAACCCTCTTTTACAACGGAAAACTAATACAATTAATACAAATTAATACAACAAAGGGACATACATACATTCCGTCTCACTTGATTATGAACAGGCAGTTTTTTGTTTTAATTTTACGATATTTTTCAAACCCTTCGCTAATCTGGGAAAAACCAATTGCACAAGGAATAAAGGATATATTATGTTTATATTGTAAAAAAAAAATGGGATTAAGTTGATAAATGCAACTTTTAAGACGCTTTTTCTAAAAAGGTCATAAAATTTACATGTTTTTGTCTCACTTGATTATGAACAGTAGCTAAATCTACCTTTTAGAAGCTTAAAAGGTAAAAAACAATACAAAATTTGTTTGTATAAATAAATGTTGGTTTTATTCAAAGAGTAGCAATAGTTTTTAGTAATGGGTACTACCTCCTGATCGCTGAATCACTTCAAGTAGCCTACTGTGTAGAGATTCATAGAGTGCTGTCAAATAATCTAGCGAAATTTCGGACCACGCTCGTTTTATGGCTTCAATAATATCTTCCGTTTCATCATATTGCCTTCCTACTTCGTAGACTTTTCTTGAAAGCCAACCCCACACGTTTACCATGATATTCAGGTCGGGTGAATATGGCGGCCATGCAAGTAGGTTTACATTTTGGTTCTGAATCCAGGCTTTTGTTGTCCGTGCGGTATGTATCGGTGCATTATCTTGTTGGAAAGTCCATCGCTGTTCACCAAATATCTCCGCCAGCTCAACAGTTCCGTAATAGCTTATTGCTCCCCATACCATTACACCACCTCCTTTGCCTTTGAAGATGTATTTCTTCTGACCTCAAATCATTGAAATAACATCTGTATCCATCAGGTCCGTCCAAATTAAATTTTTTTTCATCAGAAAAGACGACGGTATGCCACTCTCGATTCCACCTGATGTGACTTGTTGCAAAATCAAGCCGCTGGATTTTACGTACCGCATTCAATGGTGGTTTCCTCTTCATTTTTTCATGGCGAATATGGCTGTATCACGCGATGAACAGTCGATCTGCCAGCTGTAACTCCAGTTTCTGCCTTAATTTTACTTACGGAGAGCCTTGAATTTGAAGCAACTCTCAGTATGCCCGCCTTTCCTGACAAGTTGTTGCTTTGCTGGCTCTTCCTTTGCAGTTTTTTCCATACTTCTCTGGGTCCTTAATAAAGCTGTGTACAACAGTGGCTCCACTTCCAATCTTGCTGGCTATGAAACGGATGGATTTTCCTTGTTCCCGGTAAGCTCGAATTTGGCCTATTTCCTTCTTGGTTAATGTCTTTCCTTTACCCATAGTTGTGGATTGTATGAAGTTATTTCTTGAACTAAGCTCCCTAATACTCTAAGTATCCTTTTATTTGATTTAAAACATGGTAACAGGTAGATTTAGCTACTGTTCGTAATCAAGTGAGACAAAAAAAGAACATGGAAATTTTATGACCTTTTTGGAAAAAGCGTCATAAAAGTTGTATTTATCAACTTAATCCCATTTTTTTTTTACAATATAAACATAATATATCCTTTATTCCTTGTGCAATTGGTTTTTCCCAGATTAGCGAAGGGTTTGAAAAATATCGTAAAATTAAAACAAAAAACTGCCTGTTCATAATCAAGTGAGACGGAGTGTATGTGTAGAATTATTTAAAACATATTGCATTGGGGATTAAAAAACCATAAGATCAATTTAAGTACATTAAATCAAATTTGATTCACAAAAGAAATCCACAATTCAAGTAGTTGCACATTGAACAGTATAAATGCAATTACTTGCCTAGTAATACATTAATCTCCGCACTCTAAGGCAAATAGACTTACCATTCTAAACGGAAGTCCATTTGGGTTATAGCTCGACTTCAAATAAAACATACCCTCTTTAGTTCACATTTACATATGTAGGTGCATTTATTTATCACCTTACTCCCTTTCTATCACTCAAAGAATGTTTTTTAAAAATCTCTCCACAGGTATTTGAAATGTAAATATTTTGAACTGGGACGAAGTTGAGTTTTGCATAAATTTACCGCCCGGCTAAGCGGCTTACCAACACTTTGAAGCTTCATAATTTCCATGTCCGTAAACAGAGATAACACACTTTTTTTTTTGTTTTGTTGTTTTTTGGTATGAAATAGTTTTTAAAGGATTTTTCTAAGCTTAAAGAATTATCTCCCGGGGTGGTTTTATGGTTGTGTTGACTTATTTTGGTAAAACTTTCGTTGGACTGTATAGTAATAAAGTGGAGGAAAAGTTGGAATCGTACTCGTAGTGATGAGGAGATGTGTTTGTGGATGTGGAAAATCCATTACAATTGCCACCCACAAAGTTTTTAATGTTACATATAGTAGAAATTCAACAGGAGAACACAAATGCATTGGTATGCATGTCTCTATATGCATGCTGTTTTCGTTTCTCATGGTATTACCAATTCAGAAAAAATGCCGAAAATAGGAAATTAATTATAGTACTCGTACTACTGTCATCAAAGATCTAGTATATGATCATCCGATTGCGCATCTTTGTTTTCGATTTCACGTTTGTTTTTTTTTTTTTTTTTTCTCCATACATAGCTCTGTATGTAAATTACAATCAGCCCCTGCAATAAGTAAAATGTATGTACACGATCAGACGATAGATCCGCAACCTGATCGTGTGTTTGAGCGATTTTGTCCCAGTTTGAACACTACACTTGTATGTATCACAGATCATACCAAAGATCCGCTAAGCCATACCCTCCCGTGGTTAATATATAGGTTGACAATGAGAAGAGGAAAAAAATACTTATTCCACTGTTGTCGTAAGCCGAGAAGACAAGTAAAAAGCTAGGGAGAAGTAAATAAAAAATAAATGATCACGAAATCATATTGGTGGACCCTAAAAAAAAGTAAACGCCTTCGATGTACAATCACCAAAAAGAAAAGTTTTTTCTAAAGTTAATCTAAGGACAATTTTTTATTAGCCACCTTCTCGAGCTTTTAGTTTTGATCGGTGTACTGGCATCTTTCATTTCCGCCCGTCTATGAAGAGGTACCACCTATTCCCTCGAGACACACTGTAAACGATCTAAGCATAAGCCGCACGCTCCTAACGGATAAGACGAACCACCTGTCGACCCTAAGTAAAAAATTTAACCTGTGATCAAAAATTGGCCCAGGTGCCTACCATTTCATGTGAGTGATCTGAACATCCCGTCTTTCTGTTTCTTCGCCCAACCACCCTTAGATTTATCCTCAATTAGCATTACCGAGTAGTACCTCGTCCTTGACTTCTTTTTCTTTGCTGATCAATTAGGGAACGATCTAAAGATAACACCGGCTAATGATCTGGCGATATAGATTCATACCTGGAACTTTGAAGTTCTAGTTGTTTAGCCTACAGTCGGACATACGACACTTTACAGACAGGCGGACAGACAGACAAGAGACAATTTTCAGGATATCAATACTTTCCCTTATAGGTACAAGTAAAAACATGGTGTATGTATGTGTATACGTAAAACAATATAAAAAAAATGTTTATTTATTTATATTCTTAGTGCAAGCATTGAAGGATTTAAACAATCTAATACTTAAAACTTATGAAATTTTATTTAAACACTAGCCTAAAGCCCTGGTAGCTGGTAGCTACCGCTTTTCTTGTTTTAATTATTGATAATGTAATTTATTTATGTATCAATAAAGTTATAATAATAATAATAAAAAATATATTTGAACAAACTTAAACTCAACTTAATCTACTTATTGGGAAATTTATAGTGCGTGAAGGGAATTGCTCAGGGTGGATCTTGAGATGTGAAAATCGGAAGTGATATGCGCATTGTTGGTTAAACGCAGCATTCTGGACATGGGCTCAAAATGGCCATAATTAGTGCGGTGAGTAGCGAGACGAAATAGAGGTACAGACGTAAGATTGCGAGGGTTAGTATTTAGATTGATCATTTGAAGTAGAACGGTGGCATCAAGCATACCTGTTTGCAGCTGATGTACAAAGAGTATGTCAGCAACTTGACGACGCTCTAAGAGAGCTTGTAAATTGATCAATTTAAGCCGATTTTCATATGGAGGTAATTGTATCTTTCAGCCCAAGAGAGATCACGTAAAGCGAAATGGATAAATCTACGCTGTACTGCTTCAATTCTCATAGAATGACTATCGTGGCCAAACTTGTCTAACGTATTTAAGGATGGGCCTGAAGAAGGTGACATAAAGGGATTTAGTGACATAAGGATTAGAGAATTCTTTGGACCAGCGCTCGATGAAACCGAAGGAAGAGTTGGCTTTGCTAATTATGTGATCAATATGTGAGCAGAAGTTGAGCTCTCTGTCGCATAATATGCCTAGATCACAGATAGAATTGACTGAAGTAATAGCTATATTTTGGAAGTAATAGATCTTAGTAGGAGGGGGGAAACACTTGCGGGAAAAAGTAATAGCTGTGCATTTAGTCACATTCAACTCTAAGAAATTATATTCACACCACGTGAAAAAATGAATTTAGGTCACTTTGCAGTAAGAGAGAATCTGGTGGGAAAGAAATTATCTTGAAGATTTTTTATCTTTCGCAAACATGGAAAGGTCAGACTCCTTTAAAATGAAACGAATTTTCAAATTGGTTGAAACACTAAGTGGTTTTGTATTCTGAAAATATATGAGTTTGGTAATACATTTCGATGGAATTGAGAAATATTTACACTTATGACAACGGTTGCAACACCTTTAAAGTCGCTACATTGTGTAACCATTTTTAGTGCATACAGCGAAGCGCCTTGTATTCTAGTAAATATCTGTTTTGCGTCAAGTTGATAATAATTTAAAAATTTAAATACGTTTTACAGCATATCTGAAGGAAACGTTAATGGTAACATAATTTTTATTTTCTAATTCTTCAAGCAGTTATGGATTTTCTAAGTAAACTTGCAAAAATTCCGTAAACCATATTTAACGTGCTCCACACTCCTCCATTTTGATTCTTATTTAAAAATATTCTTCAGACTCTTACCAAAATAACTGTACCATTTCCAGCTGCGTCAACCTGCGTCCCCGTTTGTCAGTTCAATAATTCCGTTGAAAAGTCTGTTTTATTCAAGTCTACCATTATATGCAGATCTCCCGCCGAAGCTATTTTTCCTCATTCGGTCGTTAGAGTTTATTCGAACAAGAACGTACGTACATATGCATATGTTCTTATATATATATCTCACGATGGAAAATTTCCAGTTGACGTATCGCGAAATAGTAGAAATAATTTTGGACAGTGACAGTGATATTGTGAGGTGCGTGGAGAAAGTGAAAACGGATTTTCCTTATTTAACACCAGATCACCTAGAGAAAATACAAAGTTACTTACACAAGGTATTTATACCTCACTTTAATAGAAAATGGAAAGAAGCAAGTCGAAATAAAGACCGTTTCATTAAAAAAAATGAGGCTTGGCTGACAAATACATGGTCTATAAATAATATTGATACAATAACCGAAAGGGGTCGCCCGTCAAAGCCTTTTGAAGAGTGTGGTTTAAGAAGCCAACAAATGAAAATTAAAAATCTAAAAGAAAACGTTTCTGAACAACTAATAAAATCAACTGCCGAATCAATTCCACTCCTCGAGGACAGGCCTTCAGGATTCAGTGCTGAAAAAGCTTTGGCACTAATTGCGGATGCCTCTCTCTCAAAACACCAGTATGAAATTTTGAGGAAGTCGGCAAAAGAAGAAGGGTTTAACATTTTTCCTTCGTACCAAAGAGTACTGGAAGCTAAAGTACTGTTTTATCCTGAAAATTTGGTAGTCTCTGAAAGTTTTGTCAAAATGCCCCTACAATCATTGCTTGACCATACCACGAAGAAAATTTTGATGACTAAAACTAAAAGTCAATTAGATTCTATCAGCCACGAGCTTACCTTAGTTTCTAAATGGGGCTGCGATGGCTCTTCAGGACACAATGAGTACAAGCAAACATTTACAGATCAAGATATAACAGACGCAAATATGCTCTTCACATGTGTAGTTCCTTTGATTGTTACTAACAAAAACAAGTCTAAACTAACTTACTGGAAAAATCCAAGGCCAGCGTCAACAAGATTATGCAGACCTTTGAAATTTGAAACGCCTGTAACCATCCGGGAAGTGGTTGAACGAGTGAAGCAAGAGATTTCACAGTTAACTGAATCAATTGTTGTCCTTCATGATAAAACTTTTAGAATTCATCATGAATTGATTCTATCAATGATCGACGGGAAAGTTGCTCAGGCAGTAACTGAGACACCATCCATGGCAGTTTGCCCCATATGCAAGGCGAAACCCTCACAAATGAATAATTTTGAAGTTTTACGAAACCTTCCCGAATCTGATGAAGCACTTCAACTTGGTTTGTCCCCTCTTCATGCACGTATCAAATTTATAGAGTTTGTCTTGAAAATTGCGTATAGGTTGCCTTTTAAGCAAGGGAAAGCAACAAAGGACACCAAACCGCACAAAGAAAGGAATTCAGAACAAATTCAGGTTAATAAAGGGTTTGAAAATTGATGTCGTAAAACAAGGAATGGGCACCACAAACGATGGCAACACATCGCGTCGATTTTTTCAGGATCCACAAACTACCGCTAATATTACTGGTGTGACTGAAGAGCTGATTCGCTGTCTCGGAATTATCCTTGATACAATCAACAGTGGTGCTGCTGTAGATCCAGCCAAATATGGAAAATATTGCCAAGAAACTTTGACCTTATACGTAAGCTTGTATAGTTGGTATAATATGCCTAATACAGTACACAAGATCCTGTGGCACGGAGCCACCATTATTTCAGCTGTAATACTACCGATAGGGATGTTAACCGAGGAGTCACAGGAAGCCCGAAATAAAGATTACAGATTATATCGACACAGTAATTCGAGGAAATGTAGTGGAATTGCGACAAACGAAGATGTCAGCCACATGTTACTGGTGACTTCCGATCCTTATGTACATATATTTCGCACAGAACCTAAAACCAAAAACAAATTAGATTTTCACCAAGATGTTAAAAAACTCTTACTTTTGTAAAAAAAAGTTCTACCAACGAGCAGACATTTTGTACATACAAAAGGGACCAAATTTGTTCATGAATTTGTAAAAAAGTTTCAAACTAGGACTTAATCAAGGTTAATTCTCAAGCATATTAAATTACATTCTTTCCTAATAAAATTAACATTTAATCTGAATTTCAGTTTTTTTTAAGTAGTTGAGCATATGACCAGAAAGTATATTTTTGTACAAAATCTTATACAGGTAAACTATCCCTGTATTCTATACATCTTTTCTTAAGTAGATTCGTTTAAGTGTACATACACCTTGTAAAGAAATGTTTCATATTTGTTAAGAAACATGTTCGAATTCCTGATTCATGACGAATACAGTATATACATTTCCCCAACACCATACAAACTATATAAAAGTGGAACGACTAAGATCTTGAAAGAGATCCGCAGTTAAAATGATTTTTTTCGACAAAATGATGTTTTCGCACCACTGTACGTCGTTGATGCTTAAGACAAAAATTAGGGGTCCCAGATGACTACCTTGAGGAACTCCGGAGGTGGCACTGCTGGGATTAGATTCTGAGCTTCTGAAGAGGACTCCATACTGGCGGTTTTCTAGATAAGATCTAATCCGGAAAAATAAAACAGTGTGGAAAATCAGGGGACCTGAGTTTAAGGTAAATAAATTTTTGACTCGGAGTTAGATTGGTTTCAGACAGACCAAAAATATCGTATAGTAAATTCTGGGTATTTAATATTTTGGGTATAAATATCATAGGGTAAATTTTGGTTAACTCTGATCAACATCTGCTGGTGGTGGTTCTAATTATTTTTAATTTCGCTGGTGATTCTGTTATTGATGCCGCTGTTTATTCAACTCGAGATCGATCTACGGGTTCAGCAAGTGGTCTCGTTCATAGGCTGCAAGGTGCAGGTATGTCGATTACTGTTGTTGACACGGCTAAGGCGTTTTCGAAAAAAAAAAATCGATTTGTTCGAAAATGACTTTAACGAATTTAATCAACTTTCATATTTGATTACAGTGGACACATGCTATCCGATGGCGTACGTTTTTGGCAAACAATGACAATTTCTCGGGTATAACTCAATCGATTTTGTTCAAAATCAATATACAAACGTATGCAATATCATAGCAGACGAAGTTCTGGAAAACCATCGAAATAATTATTGTAGATTTCTTTCCCGTTTTGTTTAAATTTCAAAATGAGGCTTTTTCCCAGACTTTTTTTTGTACTTAATCCAGGCTTGAATTTACAGGCAAATAATTTTGATTTTGATAGTCTAGTTTCTTGCTTCACAGTTTTTGATCCGTCTGAAATCATTTCTTAACTCAGGAATTCTAAACTTTTTCCACCTTTTAATAGCTTTATCCCTATTTTCAATGAGTGGTTCGATTCTAAGAGTAAACCACTTACAGCTTTTGTTGGCTAGAACAAAGGTCTTAATAGGGACATGGGACTCAAATAGACCATTAACTGTAGAAGTGAAGAAATCGACCTGATTATCTATAGAGGATATGCAGTAGAGTTCACTTCAGTCTAAGGCCATAGCTTCGTTTTTAGCGGAATTCAGACTAACTTTAATTCAGTTGACCATGGCAGAGAAATGTCATAGAAAAGAATAATAAGATCGTGGTGTGAGAACCCGGGGACATCCAGCTGACCATAGTTTATACGGTCTAATCTATTTACATGACATCGAGGAGGGTAGAGTTGTGTCGGAGTAAACTTATTTACTGGAAGAAGATGTAAAGAGTTTAGACTATCCTTAAACTGGGAGATTCCACTATCGAGGAGATTTATGTTCAGATCTCCAGAAACTATTAAGTGGTTATAATTCAGCCCAATGTTTTCGTGTAAATTTATGATGACAGTGGTATCTGTTTTCCGTGGAGGCTGGTAGACAACACTAACTAGGCATTTTTCAAAGCCACAATGAAAGAGTATTCAATAATATCATTGGCATTCGATTCATGAATTAACTTGCACGGAATATTTTGCCTAATAAACATTGCAACCCCACCAGAATGCCCAACGAGATCAGCCCGATAAACTTTGTAACCCTCTAAGTCATACACTTTGTCTTTCAAGTCCGGGTTAAACCATGTCTCGGTGATACAAATAACATCCAACCACCTTCCCGCCCTCAAATATGATCTTAAATTAATCCCAATGTTTGTTCAATTCAAACTTTGAGATGGACAACGGACAGACCGGAATACCTTTTGCAAAAGACATTCAGCATCACACGTTTTTTTATGAAAAGGTTTTCTACTCGTATTATTATGCAATTTCCTGCAATTTCCTCTTCGGTGGTGTTCATAAAGAGTACCTATAAACAGTTTTGAGGAGATACCCAAGGTAAGAGTAACAACACGAAAAAACCCACAGCAGTCGAGATAGAAGTAGTCAATGGTTTACTGAAAATTAATATAAATGTTTTGGGAGAGGCTAACATTTCTGCAGATGTTAGATTAAAGCAAAATAAAAAAGCTAGCTAAACCTAGGTTAGGTTAGGTTAGGTTTGATGGGTTGACGTAGAGAGTGAAACAAACTACGCCACACTTAGATCAGTATAGATTCATTGTGATGCCCAAGGAGTGAAGCTTCCCCACCAACCAACCCGATGCATTAAACCAACCCGATGCATTTATAAATTTGGTAATCTTATTTACCGATACATTTGAAAGTTTTTCTAAGTCTTATAAGAAATGTTTCCCTAATATTTTGAATCTAAGGTGGTAGAGTCGTGGACAATGGCACAGGAAGTGAGGTGTATCTTCGTGTACGTCCTTATTGCCAAAGCCTCTACATATATCTTCTTCGCTAATTCCCAATTTCTTTGTGTGGTAACGTAACAAGTTGTGTCAAGTTATCATCCCCACTAAACCAGCTAAGATATATCTGTTGAAGAGTAGGATTTGCGCTGTACGATTTTTATCGTAGAGCGACCAGAGTTTTCTTGTAATTACATAGGATTCTAGTGATCTCCATCTATTATTTGCTATTGCAATCATTTTATTTCTAACTTCTAGGTTCAGGTTGCAGGGTGGTGTCTTAATTGACGGGTCAGCTCGTTCAGTATTTAGAGCTGAATCCTCCCTTGCCAGCTCGTCAGCTTTATCATTTCCTGAAACGCCATTATGTCCGGGTACCCAGCAGAGCTTTACATTGTGTTGCGTACCAAGAACCCGTAGCTCTTCGCGACAGCAGTGCACAAGCTTCGATTTTATTTGTGTGGCGGAAATCGCTCTTATCGCTGCCTGGCTGACAATGAAAAATGTGATATCATCTGGTGGCATAGATTTCATTGCAGCGTCCCGGGTAGCTGTTGCTACCGCCAAGACCTCTGCTTGAAAAACACTGCTATAGTCTGGAAGTCGAATTGACTTGTTCAAATTGAGTTTTCCAGAAAAAATCCCTGCACCTACTCCCACGTCCATCTTGGATCCATCAGTGTAGATGGAAATGGGGTTGTCATTTAGCGGGATATTAATTTCCCATTCCTCTCGACTCGGAAATGAACTGGAAAACGGCTTATGAAAGTCTAAATAGGGTACTATGTGGTCGGTGCTAACATCGCCACCCATGTATTTGCGTAAAATCTGCTCTTGCCCCGTCAGGCTTGACCTCCAACCTTCAGATCTTAGAGCACTTCTAGCTGCAGATTCCTGCACAAATAGATCTAAAAGTAATAGATTGAGTATGGTCTCTAATCCTGTAGTTGGTGTGGTTCTCATAGCTCCTGTGACACCAATGTACGCCATTCTTTGTACTCTGGTTAGTATCTTGAGGTTTGTGCCCATACTTGCGGCTAGCCACCATACTAGGCTGCCGTATGTCAATATAGGTCTCACAACTGCTGTGTAGATCCAGAAAATGACTTTTGGTTTGGGCCCCCAAGTTTTTCCAAATATTCTGCTACAAGTATAGAGAACTATCATAGCCTTTTTTATTTTTATGTTTTTTTTTTTTATTCCAGGGATGATGCTTTAAAACATATAAATTAGACAAAAGTTTAGGAATAAAATAATATGGTGAAATTCTAAAGCCTTATAAAGACTAGAGGCGAATGGCCCATTCAATAAATAAATATACAATAGCTGTGGTTTTTTTTTTTCAAATCAATCAAACAAAAACAAAACTATATTAATTTAAGACTAAATGATAAATGTAAGATACATATTTACGGAAATTAAACGATAAAAAGAAAACAAGTTAAACAGTGCTCATAAAAAAATACGTTGTATATTAATTATTCTAATTTCGTATGGTAATTGATTAAATAATGTAGGTGCTGATACAGTATAAAAGTTGGAAAAAATTGTCTTGTTTGCCACTGGTACCTTTACTATTTGTTGAGAGTTTACTCTTAACCTGTATATATTTGAATATCTTAGTATTGAGCTGTATCCGCTACGCATAAAAAACACTTTAAGAACTTTGTAAACATATAGATGTTTTATTGGTAAAATTTGAAGGAGACGAAATAAAGGCAAACTACTTATTAATCTACTTTTTTTACAAATAATTCTGACAATATACTTTTGTGCTATTTGTAGTGGTTCAATTGTATTATTGCAAGCTCCTCCCCAACTCGTTAAACCATACTGTAGTTTTGAATTAACAAGACCATAGTAAATTACTGTGAGAAGTTTTTTTTAGAACAATAAGGTTGTAACAGAAACATTTTACGCGTCGCACACATCATATACTTTTTTAAGTCAGCTGCATGGATTTTCCAACTCAAATGCTTATCTGTTGATACTCCCAGATACTTAAAAAATTCAACAGATTCTATTTTAAAACAATTAGAACAACAGGATACATCCATACGGAAATTGAGTTTACCACAGTTATGAGCGGACATTGAAAGTTTTGGACACATAGCGGAGTGAAAAACAACATTCAAGCAGACTTGAGTTTTTCAAATTGAAAAACATAAGCTTAATTTTTTCGCTTACAATCAGTTCGTGTTTTGCAAACCATTGCCTTAACAGTTGCACGTCAGTCTCTAATTTTACCACCGACTCGAATATTGAACTGTTTACGTATGTAAATGCCATATCGTCAGCAAAAGCTGTTATATTACTACTCAAATTTTGTTTGAATATGGAGTTTATATAAATAAGAAATAGAAAACCGAACCTTGAGGCACACCAATCCGTAAATGCAACATATTACTAAAACCTCAGTTAATTTAAACTCGTTGAGATCTTTCTGATAGATAGGACTTAAACCAATTTAACATTGAATCCCTGAATCCAGCTTTGTAGAGTTTGTCCAGAAGAATCGTATTATTAACCATATCGAAGGCATTTGTCATGTCAATAAATAATGCGATAGGACTACTATTGCTATTAAAACCGCTGCATATCTCACTACATAATTTTAAAAAAGCTTCTTCTGTCGATTTACCCTCGCGAAATCCAAACTGTTGATGGCATAAGTAATTGTTCTTGTTTAAAAATGACAAAATACGATCTTTCATTGCTTTTTCAAATAGTTTAGAGAACGTTGGAAGTAATGAGATTGGTCTATAATGGCTCACTGATTTTCGACAACCTTTTTTATGAAGAGGAATAACTTCAGCAGCTTTTAACGCAGACGGGAAAATACCATAATTAACACTCATATTAAATACATAACATAGAACATCAACAATGAAGAAGGCAATATGTTTAACGAGAAAATTATTTATTCCATCCGAGTTTTTATTGTTAAGATTCATTATACGTTTATAAAGTTCTAGTGATGAAAAAGGTTGAAAAACAAAGTTATTTATCTGAAAAGCATCATCAACTAGGTCCGAATATAAGTCACAACTGCAGTCGTTTTGAAAAGGATTAGGTTTGTAATTTGATGCAATAGATGCAAAATAGCTATTGAAAATGTTTGCAATATTCATAGGGTTATCTACTAAAGTATTATCAACCTGAATTTCACTAATGCTTTCTCGTTTTTTACCATTATTATACTTAAAATGTTATTAACAACTCTCCATTCCTCTTTTACATTACCTCTGCAGTTCCCGAATTTCTGTGAATAAAATCTTTCTCGACAAATAGCTACTTTTCTTTTTACTAACAGGCTGAGTTTATGATAGTGTCGCTTTAGATTGGTGTTTCGGGGGTTATTTTTACATTTTTTACGAAGGGAATTTTTTTCGTTTATCATTTTAAGCAAAATCTCATTTAACCAAGGCTTCATTCGTTTGAGCTTATTATTGGTACCCGACTGAATATTGGTAGAATTAGCAATATGTCCTTTTAATATTTTCAAAAAAGCGTTATAAGCTTGTGAAGGATTATTTTCTATATAAACCTGCTCCCAAAACTCAGACTTAAGGGCATTTACTAGTTTTAAAAAGTCTATTTCCTGTTTGTCTGGAAAGGGAATGTATCTATTTGTTTTATTATCTGTAACATTATCTATATCGAGCCTTAGCATACAGTGGTCAGTAATTCTTAAATCAAGTACCTCACTTGAAACCTTGTGCGACCAACTTTTTTGAAATCTTTCGAAAATGTGATCTATGCAGGTTTGCGTTACGTCTGTTATGCGAGTTTGTTCGTTCACAAGCGATTTTAAACCATATGAGGACATTAACAGCATATATTTGTCAGAATCATTGCTATCACTTAAAACGTCAATATTTATATCTTCTACAACAATTAAATTCTTTGATTTTACGTTCTTCAAAAGCTCATCCATATGTTCAATAAATACATTTTTGTTCAAGCCATTTTCATGCAAGCGATAGACACACAAAATTGTAACAAGTTCATCATTTTCTTTGTAGGTAATTTTAATGATATCAGCACTGCTAAGATTATATTTTACTACTTCTTCACAATTGACCGGTTCTTTTATGAATACTGCTACACCACCTGCACTATACGAATTATTACAATTACCATATAATTCATAGCCCGGAATATTGTAATTGGATAGTTCGCACTCGTATAACCAGATTTCAGACAAAATAATAAAGTTAGCTAACAAATTCAACGAATCAATATGAGCAACAAAAGAATTAAAGTATTTTCTCATACTACGAATATTTTGATGTATTAATAAGGTAGGATTAGGACTCTGATATATTTTTACCTTACTAGAAGAGTTAAAATTCATTTTAAATAAATATAAAGAGTTTACTTATAGGTTAATAATATCTTCAAAACACCTAACCTGAATTGCATCATCCCCTTCTTTTTTACGCAAAAATATTACATTTTTCCTAACCCATATAAATTTGTAGTTTTTCTTCACTTTTATCTTCCTGGTTACATTGAATAGTTCTCGTACATGGGGAGTCAAACTGTCATTCATATAGATGTTGGTACTATCAAAACGCTCACCAAAAAATTTCGCAGTGAGCTTAACGTTTCTTTTCGCTCTCATTATGCTTTCCTTCGTTTGTCGGCGAGTTAATTTCATAACAAGAACGTTGGTGTGATCCTCAGATGCAATATCGCCTTGCGCACTGGTACTCCTAATTTGCTTACGCTTTTTTATTTTTTTAACATAACAATGGTCTATGTCTTTCTCACAAAAATCCACTCCCACTCCATCACGAACAATTTCTACAGCAACTTGCATTGCATTTGAATTATCAACACATGGAACATTTACGATTTCCATAACATTGGAGAGATTAGACTGCTCCAAGAAATTAATTTTTTCTTGTAGACACTGACTTTCGACTTAAGCTCTGAGTTTTCAGTTGCAGTATGGATATACGAGTTAAAAAATCTTTGTTAATATTCTTTAATTCTTTAATCTCACTATATATAAGTTTCAAATCAATTGTTTCATTTTCTTGAATTTGTTGTTCACAATTATTGTTCTCCTTTACACTCATGTTCTTAAGAGTAGCAGAGATAGCAACACTTTCTGCAGCTAGAGAGTTTCTCCGCACAGATGTGTACTGAAAGCATCTCCAGGTTTTTTTTGTTTTTTTTTCATAAAATCAAGATCAACGGGTAAAATGTTAACACAGCCAACATGAAAAAGATTTTTGCATCACTTCGTTCAACTTTTTTTTTGCAAACACAATACATGATTGATTTTAAATAAGCGAACTTAAAAGATGAAAAGATGAGCGGATTTACGTTAAATGCTATGAGTATTTTCAGAGGCTGTGTGTTTAGTTTTGCTTGATGCTTTGCCAGGTATTGCAACGAAGTGCTACACCACCCACAGTCTTTACAACAACGTAGGTATGATTAGCTTTACCTGCTTTGGGGATGAAAACAACCTTAACTTCCCGGCACTCCTTTGGTACATGACCCCATTCAATGCTACCAAGGAAAAATCTCTTTAGAAATGGCGTTATGTCTTTTTTGGCTGTTAGTAGCATCATCGGGAAAATTCCGTCCGTGCCTGGGGATTTGTACGGTAAGAAGGAGCATATTGCCCACTCAATTTTTTCTTCCGTAACCAATTCAGACGGCGCTATTTCGTGTCTACTACTGCTGCTGCCAGGGATGTCATCTCTATCTACTATACATCCTGGAAAATGAGCACCCAGTAGAGTTTCTAATGTCCTTTCATTGGAGTCAGTGCAATTGCCAGACGTGTCTTTTAGGGAGCCTAACGCTACCGGCTCTTTGGAAAGAACCCTTCTGAGTCTTGCTGATTCAGCGGTAATTTCTATTTCGCTACAGAAAGCTTGCCTAGCTGTGTCTCTGTTTTGAATTTTCTTTGACTGGATTTATAAATTGAAAAATTTCCTAGTTTCTTTCCTAACGTTAGACAGTTCTTTGGACCACCATGGAGGTGTGTACTTTTCTTTCTTTTTCCGCAGCGGACAGGCGTTTCGATAGGCTTTATCCAATATTTTTGATAATATTAACGTTGCATCGTCAATTTCTGTAGGTCTATTAAGAGCGTGGTCCTGTAGATTCCCTTTCATTCTATTAACTTCCCTACTAAAAAGATCCCAGTTAGTCTTCCTAGGGTTTCTATATAGTTTAGGCAATTCTTTCCTGATTTTTAGGGTGAATTCCATCATCCTGTGGTCGGAGAAGGTTTCTTCTTTCAGAACCTTCCATTCCTCTATTTCTACACTTTTGCAGTTACTAATGACTGTAACGTCAATAACCTCTTGTCTATTTCTAACTCCAAGCGTTGGTTCATTACCTTTGTTACCTACTAACAGGTTATGTTCGATTAAAAATTCGAAAAACAACTCACCTCGTTTGTTGATGTCTTTACTGCCCCATTGGAAGTGATGGGAGTTCGCATCGCATCCCATCAGTATATCCCACTTTTCCTGCTCTATTTTTCTGACGCGTGATGCAGTAAGTTCAGGGGATGGTCCCTCTGTCGCATTAAATGGCATGTACACAGATGAGACAATCAGTGGAGGAAAGCCTTTCCTTTCATAATTAACCACTGTATTGTCAAAATCGCTGTATGCAGATAGAAAGAAAAGTTTTATTTGTTTTCTAGCTACGATACATGTTCTATATTTTTTATTCGAGTTTACCTCTGTCGTTTTATACAATACCAGATCTTTGGCATGTAGACCCATAATTTTGCCTCCTGATACCCAGGGTTCTTGTATAAGGGCAATGTCTATGTGTCTAACTCCCATGAGGTAGACGAGGTTTGCGCTGGCAGCTTTGCTGTGGTGAGGATTTATTTGCACAATCTTAATCATTTAAATTTTTAACACCACCGACCTCTTTCTTTCCCTAAGTGCCAGCTGTCCCTGCGATCGGCCTAATTTTGCATCGGGTTATACCGAGACGGACCTTATAATTTATGGCTCGCAGTAATGGCATTGAACGGTGGTTGAGCATTAGCACAACCTCCGTTCCTTCCTCCGTATGTTTACCAGTTATGGCTAAGCATTTCCGTATTGAGATGCTGAAGGTTTCTCTCCAGTCTGTCTTTTGGGATGTATGGACCCGGTATGAGTAGACGCTCTTTGGGTCTGGTTAGGTTAACTAACTCCTGCCGTTCGATTAATCGAAGTTCGGCGTTCTACCATGGGGCTTCCGTTTTTCCGATGAATTCCTTTAGCCATGTGAGAGTGAACTCATCTTCACATGCCATCACTTTGAATCCCCTTACGGTGGTTAGCTGTCCGAAATGTGGGATTTGTCTGCGCATTTCAGGATAGCATCATTCACACCATCGATAATTCTTATCTCTAAAAGTCTTCACTGATCATTAGTCAGCTTGCGCTCTGGGTTACTGAAGTCTACTATCGCAACCTGACGACCGTTTACAATGACTAGGGAGGCCTTAGCTCTCTTCACTGCCCTTCTTTTTTGAGGAGCCGGCATATTGTCCGTATGTCGGTATCTTTTTGAACATCCCGTAATCGGCTCGGAGTTGGATTGAGGGTCCAGCTGCGGGTTGGTCCGGATAATCTTAAGTCTATCTGCGGCTAAAATGGAGAGCGTATCACCATCCTACCTTGCTACGGACAGTCTTCTTGATACTGTCCAGGCCTTCGTCGTAGTCCTATTTGTATTGTTATTTTGTCTTGTCTCGTTTCTGTTCGAGGTATAGGGCAGCAATTTCAAGAGACATTTAGCTCTCTCCAGAGCTTGCTGTTCCTTCACCTTGTAGGTTTTAGGATCACGTCCGCTTAGCCTTTTAATGCATCTGGTCGCGTTGCATCGTCTTCTGTTTTCTATCGCCTTCGGTCCCATAGATCGCTTCGGTTTGGTTGCTTTGGTAGGTTTTCTAGTTTTTGTAGTTTTGGAGACGTCCGGATTAGCCTCCCCAAGTGGGGGAGAGGTTGATGCGCTCGGGTTCTTTTTTCCAGCTACCTGGAAAACTACTTCACCTTCCGACAGACCTGTACAAGTTAAAGACTTGTTGTAGTGTCTGGTCGAGCTTAGTAGTTTCTTCATTGACTTCAGTTGTCCTTTGGCCCCTAGTTGCGTCAGTCTCGTTTTTGGGGCTTGTGGTCTGTCTTTTCCTGCCTGAGATGAATTCCCCACTCACCATCCGTATGCAGATAAGGCAGGGTTAATTCGGAGGATAATTTAAAATTTAATCTAAAATTTAAAGTTTGAAATAATTTACGCTTGAGGAGCTCTGGAGCCTGATGACCAATGTTGTTCAGCTTGACGAGTGTTGCTCATTTTGAGGAATTCTGGAGCTTGGTGACAGATGTCCTTCATCTACTTGTTGATCGACGAGGGCTATTTCGCCAAGTTTTCCGAGCTGTCAATTAACACGGCACGTAAATCCCTTTTTTTTACCGCAAACAAATCCGTGCTTATTATAGGCAGAATAAATAAGTCTGTCACGTTTGTATTTTAGTGCCTTTCTTAATAACACTCTGTTTCGGGGTGTTAGGCATTCGTGGAAGTAAACGTTTTCGTTCGAGTTGAAGGCAACGTCGCGAAGGCATATTTGTCGGGAGCGGTTTCTTCGGTGATTTAATACTCCCTTCAGTACCAAAGCCTTATCATAGGTTGAGAAAAACTTCACAATGATGACAGAGTCAGTGTTCGGTTTGACACGAAAAATTCTGCTCATAGCTGGTGGTTGAATATCAATCTAGTGGCACAGCAGATTGAAGGTGTTTTCAAGAAATGGGATCCCAACCAAGACATCATTTGTAGCGATGGTTTTCAATTGTAGTTCTACGAGTTGAGGTTTTATTTCTAAAACATCAAAGTTAGTGTAAGAAACGGGCTTTACAAGCTGTTTGCGGTCTTGATGAAGCTGTTGTTTCAAGATTTCAACTTCCAACTGCAAATGGCTGATGTTTCCTGAATATTCATCCAAGGCAGAGACACAGCGCTTTAATGAATCTACAACCTATGTAGTTTATTTGAAGGAATCTTTCATTGATGCTTCTCTCTATTGTTGTGATCCGCGATGACAAGTTTTCATCCATAGTGTCAAGTCGATTTAGAATCAGTTCAATCATTCAATCTTTTTTGACAGTTTAGAGAAGCTGTCCCTCTATGACGTTACTGGTTTAGTTAAAGGAGACACGGTTTTTGATATATGTGTTGGTACCGGAGATGAATGCGTCAATAACTGATTTTGTAATTGACTTTGTAGGCGAGTGACTTTTTTCTCAGACATTATAATGCTCTAACGACTTGATAGGACTTGACTTACCGATAAAGAAAACGTTTATAGGGCAGTTCGAAAGTAATTACGCCGTAGATTAGTTGTTCTACGGGTATTATAAATGCGTCTAAAATTTGGAGAATTTCACGACTATTCCATGTACGGTTCACAACTGTTGTTCGACCAAGTCGTGCACTTTATTATTATATCAACGAAACCAAATCTGTTCATGCAAGTTTCACTTACTCGTATGTAAAGGGTGGTTAAATTTTATTAATTTTTTTTTGTGAATGTGAACCACACCTAAACGTCAAGTTTCTTTCTGCATTTCATTTGACATTTCTCAATTTCAGACTAACTCAATTCGAACCATGGAAAGATACACAATCGAGCAACGCGTTAAAATTATTCAGGCATTCAGAAATGACAGCAATTTCCTAAATAATTTGTGTTTTATTCAAAATCAACATCGGCCCTTAAAACTTAACCACCCTTTATAAGAAAACGAACAGCTTGCATATCCTTATAAACTTGGTCCGTATACCGTTCGCAAACGATGCTAAATATACCTCGGAAAGTCACTCGACGCAAAGCTGAAATGGAAGTTGTACGTGAAAATGAAACAAAAAGAACTCGAAAACAATATAGAGAAATGCATTGGTTACTTAGAAAATGTTCCAAGCTTAACATTAAGAATTGTAAATATGGGAGGATCATTATGTGAGTGATAATAAATTTTAATATTTCATGTTCTCTCTGTTGATCCTCCTTCGTACTTTTGATACTTCGAGTAAAATGTATGCAAATCGCGGTGACTTTAGGCATGTAGCAACAGGTCGTGTCTGTTACTTGGATATCACGGTGACAAAGTAACAGTGACAAGTACTTGATACCATCTCTATCAGTAAATCAGAATCAGATCGATTAGGCGTTCTATTTTACGAATGATAAAAATGTATGTTTTAAATGCTCTGCTGAACTGACATACGTTATGTACGTATGTATTGGATTTGTTACGGATTACAAAATGAGAAAAGAGGTCGACTTGAAGTTCAACGTTAGACTAATTTATATAATATTCAACATATAATGTGCTGCTAAAACTTGAATTAGTGACGAGTCTTGAGTATTCATTGCATTACAATTTCCCGCCCTTCATTGCTTTGGCACTCCTAGTTCTTCATATTGGAATCGGTTGATTGGATGCCGTTATCTTTGCTCTGGCAGTAGCTGCTACATCGCTACAGGTGGAGGCAGGTTCGTAGAATTATCCGGAACAGCATTATCTCCAGTCCCCTCAATTCTTGACTGTCTAGTCTGCAGAAGATTATAAAGGGTGGTTAAGTTTTAAGGGCCGTTGTTGATTTTGAATAAAACCCAAATTATTTAGGAAATTACTGTCTTTTCTTTTTATTATGATAATATTGGTATGGTTCAATTATGTATGGAACAAAATATCGGCCAAATGGCCGCCGCAACCTCGGCGGCACACTTCCATCTGATGGCACCAAACAGTCACTCTTTGTGGGTGCATTGGTTTTTCGGCAATCACTCTTGGATTATCATTCGCCCAAATGCGGCAATTCTGCTTATTGACGAATCCACTGAGGTGAAAATGTGCCTCATCACTGAAGATGATTTTCTTCGAAAATTGATCATCCACTGTTGCCATTTCTTGCCACCATTGTGACCATTGACGACGCTTGAAATGGTCAAGAGGCTTTAGTTCTTGAGTCAATTGCACCTTGTAAGCGCGTAAATGCAAGTCTTTATGCATAATGTTCATCAACGACGAGCGTGAGAGGTGCAATTGTTGGGCACGACGACGAGTTGAGGTGGACGGCTCTTCAGCCACACTATCGCCAACAGCAGCAATATTTTCTGCAGTACGAGCTGTACGAGCATGCACTGGTGTTTTCACATCTCCTACAGACCCGGTTTGCACAAATTTTTGCACGATTTTTCCGATTGTACGCACATTTGGACGATTAAATTGATCGAAAAAATCACGAAATGCACGATATGCATTTTGATTTGAACGCCCATTTTCATAATAAGCCTGAATAACTTTAACGCGTTGCTCGATTGTGTATCTTTCCATGGTTCAAATTGAGTTAGTCTGAAATTGAGAAATGTCAAATGAAATGCAGAAAAAAACTTGACGTTTAGGTGTGGTTCACATTCAACATCGGCCCTTAAAATTTAACCACCCTTTAGTTATGCTCTACTCATATACTGAAACCAAAATTTACATGATTATTTTACCACATCCTTTTAATTTTGAGCTAGGAATATGGAGTGCAATATACATATGTATCAACAATCCGAATCAGTACAATTGTACAATTCTTTAGAATCTGCCCATAAACACGCCCACTTTAAAAAAAAGTGTTTTTCTCAAAGAAACTGGAAAATATTACACAGATAATATGATATATGTAGACGTTGACTTTCTCCCCACTTTTCTGGGGCATTTCCTTAAAATAACGTATGTTGCTTTCTCGAAGCTGTTTATAGATGGTTAATTCCTATTGTGAGCATTGATTGAGCAATGTCTATCCGTCCGTCCGTTCGTATATCGCCAGTTTTAGGGCCTTCAATTTTGAACTAGTCAGATGAAATTTGGTATATAACCTTTCTGGAACCCTAAGCAATACAAGTGTAAACTTTTTCCAATATTTTAGCTAGAAACTGAAATATATCGCCTTAACGAAATATATAGACGTTCACATTCTTTACAATTCGTCCATGCCTACTTTTTGATGGCATTCTCTTCAGAAAATCTGCTTACTTACTCGTAAGCCTTATTTGCAAGATCTCATCAGAGTCCATGAACTTCAGTAAGCAGTATAGTTACAGCTACACCCAAAGATTGTTTTGAAGAAGAAAACATAAAATCAGTTTTTCTGATAAAATCTCTTAAAAATCGCGGAAGTTTATTCTGAGTAGAAAGAATTGAATTTGAATTGAATTTATTAGCGGTAGCATATCATATGGTCCGTTCCAGACGAATGGCAGCTTTCCCGTATTTTTTTTATTTTATTTTCATTTAGTTCCTAGCTTCAAATTATATATTCTTAGCTGATACCTTTATAGCTGCAAGTCATACCTACATACATATACACAGATCTCTTAAGATTCTGGAGTACATATAGTTATAAAATTGATTAAAATCGACACATACGGCAAAAATATTCTCATGTAAGTTCCATTAAAACCTAGATTTATTAATTTAATAATTAGTGTAGTTAATATAGTTAATATAATACATTAAAGTATTATTAAAGTGTAGTTAATATACGAGTAATACATTAAAAATATTTTTCTTTCGCTTAGTCTCTAAGTTTAGTAGTTTTAAAGAATGAGTGTATTGACACAAGTAAACCAAATCTACGGCCACAAGCAAAAACAGCATAAGTACATTTCTACCATTTTTCAGGAAAGGCATTTAAAGTTTTAATTTCTGTGCAAATCGTATGATATTGTTAATTTATGCTTTTATTTATCAGCCCATAACTCGGTACCCGTTGCAGATAATGAACTAAACAATTGAGAGAAACAACATTATTTATTTAGGAACCTTGTAAAGGGTTTCCCAAAATTTACGCAAGAAGTAATTTTGATAGAAAACACAGGTTTTATTTAAAAATGGTAAATGTTTTATTGATTCACAGAGTATACAGTAAAGGGTTATGTATGGAATAGCATACTCTTTTGTCTAAAAGTTCCATGACCGTTTTGCATAAATGATATAGCGCTCAATTTGCTACTTCAAGGCGTGGGTGATCGTGGGCTTGTTGGCATAAACCTTAGACTTCGAAAAACACCAAAGAAAAAAGTCCAACGGCGTTAAATCGCATGATCTGGGCGACCAATTCTGATAATCAAAACGGTAAATTACACGACCAGGAAATGACTCATGCAGTAATTGAACTGTTTCTCGGGCTGTATAGTATGTGGCACCATCTTATTCAAACCACGTGTCGTCCACATCGGTATATTTCAATTTCAAAGAAGAATGGTCCAATGATGCTTCCAGCTCAAAGTCCGCATCTAACAGTAACACGTTGTGGATGCATTTGTTTCTCAATAATCACTCGTGGATTTTCTGAACCCCAAATGCGGTAATTTTGACAATTAACAAAGCCATCAAGATGAAAATCCATTCAACGAACTCTCTTCGCTGTGCGTGGTCAGTAGGCTTCAGTTCTTGAGTCAATTGCACTTTGTATGCATAAAGATGCAAATCTTTCGTAAGAATACGCTGTAGCTGTAGAGAGCTTCTCGAAATATCCAATCCTTGACCACGGTGTCGAATTGATGTTTCTGGACTCTCAACAACACTCTCACGAACTGCTTCGATATTTTGTGTTGAACGACTTGTTGAAGGACGACCAGAGAGCCTAAAATCACTAATTGATCCAGTCTGAATTTTTGAATTAATCTTCTAGAGTTGATGAAGTTAAATCACTGCACCGATTCCAAGCGATTAATTTTTTAATTTTTATATCGTAACGCGGACACTATGCGAAACGATCGAAATAAAAAGTTTTTAAAACGTACGGCCAACGAAAATTAATTTCGATAATATTTTTTAATAATTTCCACACGTTCGGGAAGCGTCAAGCTGAATATTTTGACAGCTAGATGTCATTTCTAGCTTTAACAGCTGCTGAAACATAACAATTGGAAAAAATATCATTGCTATCTGCTCACCCTTTAGTTTTATCTGTGCCCACTCTCCTTTATCCAAAAGTCACTTTGAATTATTGGCCGCACGGTAATGTGCTCTCAATTATTTGAACAACAGCTATCCTGGACAGAATCCTTGAACCCACACAAAATACATCTCATAACGATAATTTAAACTCCAATTTCCAAATTAAGAATTTCAAAAAGCTGACACTCCTATAATAAATAAAAAGAAAACTTCAGTTATAATTAAGCCAAACTGAAAACGCACAGACAGCTGGAGCTCTGATTTGGGCACTTCACGTCACTTGTATGTTAAATGGGAACATACAAAGCCACAATATTTTGAACATAATTTTAATCAAAACTTCTTTCTACTCTTTCAGGCATAACACTCTTCAAGGACATCCCAGAAAAACATACATATGCAAACTTAAATCAGAACTATATTTTCTATCTTCCTACCCTGTTCCGTTTCGTTGTATGAAGGATGCATGAACCACCCTCCTACCCAACTCAAACATAGCAACAGAACCATTTTTGGCATTATCCTTGAGCTGCTTTAACTGTTAAATAAATGCAGAATTCTATAAAATCGCAAGCAATTTCTACAAAAGCGTACATTTTTTCGTTTCACTGGTTTCTTTTTGCTATAACGAGGAGAGGACTCATAACAAAAATGCAAATTTGCCATCACACTAGAAGTGAGAACGGCAGAACAAAAAAAAAAAAAAAAAATTTAGAAACATTTCGAAAACCGTCTGCGTATTCGATGGAGAAAATGATTTTCCTCTGAAAAATGTGGACTAATTTTTAATACAATTTCATTAAAGTGGAATGAGTGGGTGGGATATGCAAGAAATCGAATGTCTGATTGATTCCCTACCGTACAGGCGTTCAGAGAAAAAAGATATATAAATATCCTTGAGGCATTTTATAGAGCAATGCAATGTTATTCAATTATACACGAATACACATCAAAACGATAGAGGGAAAGTCTATTTGGCATCATTTGTGGAACATATGATGCCGAAAGATGATAAAATGAATGAAATCTGATGGTGAAATGAAACGGCTGAAATCAGATTGACGGAAAATTGTCTGTATATAGTATTATTGAAAATTGTATCAGTTGGCGTGGTACGAGTATGTGCATATGTACATATGTATATACATATGTTTTTTGATTCATTTTTGAGTTTCAGCTACGAGTACTTAATTTAATTTTCCTGATTTCCTTTCATTTTAACTCAAGTGAAATAATTAGTCTGTGTGTGTACGATTTAACTGTGACGTGTGATTTAACATTTAAAGTTATAAAAAAGGTACTAAGACTACGCAAATTCCATAAGCAAAAGTTCCAATGAGTCTTTGGACTCTTTTCAGTCTCCTCCGACAGATACACTACTGATGAGCAACCAACTAGGACTTGCCGTGGAAGATGTTTTTATTGAAGACTTTTTGCTTTGGTAGTGCTATCGTAAGTAGCTACGCGACAGTCCTTTAGAAGGCATTCAATAATTGGACTAAAGCGTAGGAAGACAACGATTTTAGAAATAGCCACACGGAAACAGAGCATTGCCGTCGGGTCGCAGAAGAAAGACCACCAGTGCTGAAGATCGTCTTTTAAAACGAATAAGTCTGCGTGATCGATTCAAAACTGCTGAAGACTTAAGAACAAACTTTGTAGAGGCTGGAGGATCAGAGATAAGCTCACAGACTGTAAGACGAGGGCTTCAAGAAGCTGGCTTAAACGCAAGAGGACCTGCCAAAAAACCATCCAGTGGGCCAAAGATCATGAAAACTGGACCATAACGGATTGGAAAAATGTGATCTTCTCAGATGAGTCCAAGTTCAACATATTCGGCTCTGACGAATTACAGTACATGAGGCGAAGAACTGGAGAAAGATTCAATGATGAGTGCGTGACATCAACCGTGAAACAAAGAGACTCAAGGATGATTTGGGGATGCTTTTCCTATCACGGCGTTGGACGGCTGGCTCTAATAAATGGAACGGTGAAAGCGGAAAATTATAAAGAAATATTGGAAGGCAATCTGCTACCATCTTTAAAAGAACACTTATCAAACTCAGCTGATTCTCCAAGACGATTCTGCACCTTGTCACCGCGCGAAATTGGTAATTGCCATTTTTTTTTTACCTTCCCCAAAATATTAGCAAAATGTTCGTTTTATTATTATAAATGCATTTTTTCATTCCAGGTCAAACATTTTCTTGGTTTTCCGAGGATACCTGGAGAAGGATCAACGAACGAAAACAGCTAAGAGCTCAAATTACAGCAACTCCAGCAGCAGGGAGGATCGAGCTTGAGTCCCTATATCGCATGAAGATGAGAGAAGTACAGCGTAGCGTGAGACGTGACAAGCGCAATTACATCAATGCGCTGGCTACGGAAGCAGAAGAAGCAGCAGCGAGGTGCGACAGCATAACCGTTTATAGAATCACTAAAGAGCTTACAGGTGGCCGAAGCTCTACTCAACACCCAGTGAAAGGCTTAGACGGTTCGTTGCTAATATCGGATGAGGATCAACTGAAGAGATGGAAGGAGCATTTTGCTTCGGTTCTAAACCGAGTATTCGCCAGCAATATGCACCCAAGTCAGACTGAAGTGTCCGTAGAAAGAAGTTCCCGAATTCGCACCACAACCCCCAGTAAAGAGGAGATTATTACCGCAATCAAAGCACTGAAAACTAATAAGGCGGTAGGACTTGACGGCATACCCGCGGAGCTTTATCAAGCTGCGCCAACAGCATCGGCAGAGCTACTGTTCCCACTTGTCGGGAGAACATGGGAAGCCGAGAGTTTTCCAGATGAGTGGAAAAAGGGAATGATTGTCAAGCTCCCTAAAAAAGGCAACCTAATGCAGTGCGAAAACTGGAGAGGTATCTGCGTGCTGCCTGCTGTGGCCAAGATAATAGCTAGAATCATCCTGGAGCGAATCAAAGAACATCTTGAAGACACACTTGACGCCGAACAAGCAGGTTTCCGCTCTGGATCCTCCTGTGTCGACCACATCAACACCCTGCGGATCATCATCGAGCAATGTGTTGAATATCGATCACCACTTCACCTGTTGTTCATCGATTTTGAAAAGGCGTTTGATAGTGTCAATCGGGAATTTATTTGGCGTGCCTTGCGCAGGAGAGGCATTCCGGATAAATTAATAGCAATTATCAAAGCTACATATGATGGGTCCACATGTCACGTTTTGCACAGAGGAAGGCTGTCTGAGGAATTCGAAGTCCAAAATGGGGTTCAGCAAGGCTGCAACCAATATTGTTTTTATTGGTGATTAGCGATGTGCTGAATGCGGCCTTATCAACAGGAAATGGAGGAATTCGATGGACTCTTACATCTGAACTCAAACACCTCGACTACGCCGACGATGTATGCCTACTGTCTCACAGAATAATGGACCTTCACCAAATGACAGCAAATGTGGAGAGGGAAGCAGACGTCGTTGGGCTGAAAATTAACTCGGCAAAAACAAAAATGATCAGCCTCGGACCAAACTCATCAACTCATATATGCATTGCTGGACAAACGGTTGAGAGAGTAGAGAGTTTCCAATACCTTGGGAGTATTGTCTCAACCGATGGCGGAACCGAACTGGATATAGCCAGCCGAATAGGTAAAGCAAAATCTGCGTTTGGGATGCTATCCATAGTTTGGCGAAGTAATGCAATTAGCTTAAGCACCAAGCTACGACTGTTCCGTTCCAACGTTGAGTCCGTGTTGCTATATGGATGTGGTACCTGGAGAGCGACCGTCACTATCACGAGGAAGCTGCAAACGTTTGTCAATAGGTGTCTACGTTACATCTTAAGGATATTCTGGCCAAACCGTATCTCTAACGAACAGCTTTATCAGAGAACGGGTCATGAACCTATAGGCACAACCATACGACGACGAAAGGGGCAGTGGATCGGTCACATTCTCCGAAAGGGTGACAGGTCCATAGCTAACCAAGCGATGCAATGGAACCCGCTTACCCAGGATGGCAGGATACGCGGCGGTCCTAGTACGTGGCGCAGAACAGTTGAGAAGGAAGCACGGCAACTGGGAAAGAGTTGGGGAGAGCTGAGGCACATTTCCAGAAATCGCACACGATGGCGCGTAGGCGTTGTAGAGGCCCTAGGACCCACAAGGGGATACAGGACATAAGTAAGTAGCCCGCCTGCTAGACATAGAGAAAACCTTTGACAGCGTTTGGACCAAAGGACTGATTTTCAAGCTAATTCATTTTGGTTTCCCCAATTATCTGGTAAGAAAAATTTTCAATTTTTTAACCCACAGAATTTTTTACGTACAGGTACATCAAGCAAAGTCATCAACAAAACGAATCAACGCTGGAGTGCCCCAGGGATCAAGGCTTGGACCAATACAGTTCAACATATTCACTGCAGATCAACCACTGAATGCAGCAAGGACCAGAACAATGCTGTATGCGGATGACTCCATCACTTGCGCTGTTTCGCTTTCCCCGGAAATAGCAGCTAGGAGAGTTGAAACCCACGTCAAAAATCTTTGGGAATATTACCTCAAATGGGGAATCAAAATCAACAGCAGCAAGATGGAACTAATCTTCAGAAATCGAGTGACAGCTACGAGGGGACGCCGAGCGTTCACAACTAGCTGCCACAACATTCGGATTTCTCTTCCAGATAATACCAAGGTGCGAACCAAGCCAACCACCAAATATCTTGGAATCTATTTCAGCGAGAGGTTTAAGTTTAATCCTCACGCTGAAATCATCATAAGAAGGGCCAATTATGCGTTGCATTTAGTCCACTCATTACTCAGAAAGAGAAATGGGCTCAGCAAGAAGATTAAACTGCTTGTATACAAGCAGCTGATAAGACCAGTTATCACATATGGCTGCCCCATATGGTTCACCATATCGCCCACCACCATGAAGAAGATTCAAATGTTTGAACGGAAGGTCCTTCGAATCTGTACAGGACTGTGGCGAAATCCAATCACAAGGAAGTACTATTGGTTTTTCGTCTATTTCGTTGAAATGCATACGGCGGGAATAAGACTATGAGAGCGACGAAAATATTTTGGGTGGACACGTAAACTTTTGTTTTTGTGGTCAGTGCCTATTATGACCAGAACTTGTATAATTGTTTCTATAGGGCAACTATTGTTTTCGTGAAAATGTTCGATCTGCAGATTTTAATTAATCTTTACATTACAGATTAGAAAAACTTAAAAAAGTGGGATCCGCAATTCTGTCTGTCTGGTCATCAACAAAATATTCGAATTATTTTTCTCATATGGTACTTTGATATAATTTGGGTTTGGATTACGTCAGAGGATAGCCTGTTTGAAAATCATCAAAATTGTTATTACTTTCACTACATACTCAAATTTTATTTTCGAAATAATAGTTTTGGATATAGACGATAGACAGGACATCGCCTATATGATAGAGCCGGCCATGTCTGATACTGTCTCGTGCCAGTCTCCTCGAGGCGAGGACAGTTAAAGAAACTTTATAAAAAAAAAAAATATATTTTATATTTGGTCCTCTTTGAAGTTCAGTTTCAAATATTTTTTAAAATTGTTGGTTGTCCACATAGTACTTTTGTGCAAGCTCTTTTGGTCAATCGGTGGAAAAGTTAAAAGCGTGTGTCAGGCACCGTGCTGAATCTATTAGTGTTCTGTCCATACCATTCTGGTGCGGAACATTAAAAAGAAGCAAGGACGATATTAATAACCGCAGAACCATAAACCTAATGTCAAATATTCTCAAGCTATTCTTCAAATCGACAGAACTATCAAATAAGTATTAAATAATAAACAATTCTTTGAACAAACAGGGTTTAGAGAATGATTTGCTACAACAGGACATTTACAGATAATGAACCAGAACCATTTTGATGACTGAAAAGTGCAATCCGTCTAAAACGGATCGTATGATATCCTATCTTTTAACTCACCTCTAATAAAGTGAGCGTGGCGTTGCGAAATTTTTAAAACAGATGAAATTAAATCGCTCTGTACAAAAGATATCTTGTGATATTTTATCACAAAACGGTTGATACAATTTTTTTTTAGCAGAAAGTGGATACAAAATTTCTAACCGAAGTTTAAGGATTCTGATGAGATATTCACAGTAAAACTTAACCAACACCGTAAATAGTTATATAGGTTTTTTTTTAAGAAAACGCATCCAAAAAAGGGGCGGTGCCATGTACGTACCTATATTCTATGGACAAAGTGTAGAGAAAGTTAACGTCTACATATTTTACGTAGATAACAATTTTCCACTTCCTAGCAAATACATTGAGAAAAACAAATTTTTTTTTTTTTAAAGGGGGCGTGGCTGTTAGTGGATTTTAAAAATGTTTACACTTGTACTGCTTCTGACGGACATGGCTAAATCGGTATAGCTTTTGATGATGATCAATAAAAAACATAAATCAGACTGAATTTGACCGATGGCATGGGTTATGCTGACTTTAAGGGCCGCTGTGGTTTGTGGCTTATTCGCATCAGAAAACCCCACAGGAAGAAGTCTAACGGGGCCAAATCGCACGATCTCGGTGGCCAGTTCACATCACCTCCACGTGAGATGACCATGCCCTCGAATCGCTCGTGCAGAATTTCTAATGTGGCGTGAGCTGTGTGGCACGTAGCGCCGTCCTGTTGAAACCACATGTCGCTGTTATCCATATGATCCAATTCAGGCCAAAAGAAGTTGGTAATCATCGACATATAGCCGTTGACGGTGATGGCCTGGCCAACGTCGTTCTCAAAGAAATATGGACCGATGACGCCGCCAGCCCAAAATCCACACCAAACACATAGGACGCTCTTGGATCTCATGTGGATTGGTATCGTCCCAAATTTGACAATTTTGTTTGTTTATGTACCCATTCATCCAGAAATAGGCCTCATCGCTGAAGATGATTTTTCGATGAAAATTAGGGTCAGTTTCCAACTGCTCCAGAGCCCATTCAGCGAACACACGTCGTTGTCTATGGTCGTTTACTTTCATCTCCTGCGTGGGTTGAATTTTGTACGCTTGCAGGCTCAAGTCACGACGCAAAATTCGCCAGGTTGTTGTCTGCGAAAGGCCAAGTTCTTGTGACCGACGCGAAATCGACTGCCTCGGATTCTCCTGCACACTCTCGCGGATAGCGGCGATGTTTTCGGCAGATCTTGCGTTTCGTCGACGTTCGGGTGTTGGTTGATCGTTTACTGAACCAGTGGACTCAAATTTATTCACCACACTGCGAATAGTCCTCTCGGAAAGACCATTATGGCGACCGTAAAATGGGCGAAGCGCGCGGAACGTTGCCCGAACAACAGCCATTTTGATAAAACAATTTAATTATTTGCACGTGTTCTTGAGCGCTATGTCCGTCCATGGTGATTTGGCAAAACAGACCGAATAAATGACAGATGTAGCTTCAACAATATGGCCGCTATCAACTGTCAAAGTTCGGAAGTCCCTATTGGAAGACCCTGTATAAATTAAAAACTTACCTAAATATACTTGCAAAGTTTATCGGCAATTAAACATAGAGAACAGATTGAACAATTAAATTACAAATAATTAACGACACTGCTTACAGAGAAAATGTAAAATTTAAAACTCTGCAGAGACAACAGACCAGTAAACTGATGAGAAATGTGGTGTGCCACAATGTGCTTACTGTTTATATTGTTGTTATTGTTAAGAATGTGCGACGTCTCGAGAGTGTAACGCTTTGACGTGAGCAGGGTCTGTCGGGTCTTATGTTGTCAAAGTCTGGTCTATGGCTGTTTTCGATACTGTGGCTCGGAAGTGCAGTTTTAGTGGCGTCTTGGATGTCAGATTTGTGGTTGGACATATGAGGACGCTGCTTAAACAGATGCTTAGTCTTAGCAAGGCCAATGTTTCAAAGATCATAGGTTTCATTCATTTTTCCAAAGCAATTTTTTTTTTTTTATCACATTTGTGCAGCTCTGTTTCTCGGTTTTCGCCGTAAGCTTGATGAAGAGGGATTAGGCTTATATCCCAGATTAACATCTTTGGTCATTGATGATCATTTCTTTGAAACCATATTTTTTTGTAAGCGGATGGTGAGCCTTGTATAGACACCGCACTCCAGGTTGCACGGTAGCGTATTCCGGTTTACACGGCCGACCTTATCTGCATTTCCAGCATTCTTTTCTGGCTTTCTGCCTGCCTGAGCTCGATTTGTACTTGGGTTAATAATGTGCTAACCGCGACCCAACTGCTCTCCGATCTTAGCACCTCTGCTGTTATATTTGGAGCATTAAGTGTTTTATTTATTTCACTCTCCAATCTTCGTCTTTCCTCAAGAAACCTTTGGCAATTAAAAACGACATGTTCCGGGTCTTTTTCGCATCCATATGCCAGCTTCTGAATATAGACCACACTCTTGTAAATCTAATTTATCCTTTCGGCTTCGTCATAATGTGGAGTTCTAGTTTGTCTACAAGAGACTGCTTATGAGTCCGAGTGATTCTTTTGGCATTTGCGAAGTGGAATTTTCGTCGCTTAACCCGAGGACTTTTCTCACTAGGTTGGACGCAGTGTTAATGTGTTCCCGATGCTGTTTCTTTTTGGTACCAGCTAAGGAAGAGACGATCGTTTCCGCTATAGATTTTGACATCCAAAACGTCCATGTGGATAACTACTGTTATTTTGCCCTTGCCAGCTGGAATTTTGATGACGGTTTTGTTTCTTTCCTTTCTTATAGCTCTACTATACGTATTTAGCAAACTGCTCTATGATTATGGTGGAAAGATTGCAACATGTTACAGCACTGCGCTCCCGTGACCTCCCACTCTCTTTCATCTTTGATAGGGTGATCAGCGCCTTAATTATGAAAATAGGTAAAAAATCATACAGGAAAGTTACAATCCATCTAGAACGGATCGTATGATACCTTATCTTTTAACTCACCTCTACTAAAGTGAGCGTGGCGGTACGTAATTTTTAAAACCGAAGCAATTATATCTTTCTATACAGAGTATATTTCCGCGATTTTTAAGAAATTCCATCCCAAGACTATTGTTTTAACTTTTTCTTAACAGAAACTGGACGTGCTCCCAATATTTGTAACTAAAGTTATGGGGTTCTGAAAAAATATTTACAATAAGACTTAACCTTCGCCGTAAATATTTTTGAAAAAGCAGTGTGTTAATTTTTTTGTTAAAGAAAACACCCCAACAAGTGGGCGTGGTCATTTATAATGTGTGAACGAAATGGAGAAAAAGTCGGGGTAGACATATTTTTCCTCAAAATTAAATCTACATATGACCTTGCCGAAAATCCAGAGTACAATTCATCTTGCAAAATATTATCTTCTTTGTCCCTATTGACAGGACTATGAGGTTTATATGTAAATTTAGCTATTTTTCGACTACGAGTATGTGTAATGAATCACTAGCCCTTTTGTTCGAATATATTCATCCACCATTCTTGTCAAATGTACCTTTGTATATTTTACTGCTCTCTTGAATATCCCATTATCTACACCGTACCTACCCAAATAACCGTCACATATGAGTAATGATCTCGTATAATATGTTATTACGCTAACAAATTGGTTAGCCGTGGTGTAGTGGTAACATCATCGGTTGTCGCGCTGTGGGTTCACGGTTTAAATCCTGTTGTCAAGAATCATCTATTTATTTCACATAACACTGGCAGTAAGGTGGGCATATGGCTGAAAATGCAACTTGATCGTAATGATGACATCAGGAGGACGAACAAAAATACTGTGAATCATAAGCAATGATAATAATAGCAAATGGTCCCCAGTTATCTGGACGCTACCCTTGGAGTCTACAGAAACTTAATACCACCTAAGTGTAGAATCTCTACACCACCTTCTTTGTTTCTTTCTCTCTCTCTCTCTCTCTCTCTCTCTCTCTGTCTATCTGCAAACACCCGTGCCCTGAAATAGTATAAAGGTATTCACATTCCCTTTGGTGCGTGCAAATTTAAAAAAAAATCAATTAATGTTCCAAATTCGTCTTTGAAATCAGGGGCCGAATTACCGTAATCGATAACGCGTAACTCGTCATCGAAATGTGAGGATTTGGCATTACTGCTCTAGTGATCGAGCATTCACTATCGAAATTTGAGATGTCAGCACTCGTTATACGAGTAGTGCGTCATTTCGTTCGAACACTAAAAAAAAGATCGATTGATCTTTGAATCGAACGGACGTGTTTGAACCCTTGTAGAAGACTTACAGGTGGACTGTCAGTATATGTAAATAATAATATAAAATCATCTCATAAAAATAGTTTAGTGCGTGAAAGACAAATATGGATATTAGCTGTCAAAGTTACACATAACCAGGAAATACTGAACTTTATTGTTATTTATAGATCAAGGTGTCCAAAAAGGGCTTTGGAAAACCTTAAAGAAACAATTTATTACTGAAGAAAAAAGTGAAATTAGTGAGATGAAAATAAATGACGTGCTATTAAAGACAGATTTGGAAATTGATAGTGTTAAGACCATAAACAGTAGAATTCCGTATGCCCCCTACTCTGATAACATAAATGTAAATGAAAGTAAATTTAAGTTTCAACACATTGATTTAACCGCACTAGAAGAAACCGTGAGAGCAATGAATAAGAAAAGTGACAGCTCTGGATTCAATTGTAGGATAGCATTAGATTGTAAGGGGGAAATTCTTCCACCATTACTAAAAATAATTAATTTTTCTCTTTCCAATGGAGTATTCCCTGAAAGTTGGAAAAATTCAGATATAATACCGGTAAAAAAAGAAAAAAACGCAAAAAGAATCCAGAGCAGTGGAGACCCATCAACATGTTACCTACATATGAAAAGATTTTGGAGGTTGTAGTTTGTCGAGGAAAAACGACTTCTGTGTGTGGAGCAATCGGGATTCAGGCGTGGACATTCCTGTGGGTCATAAATGACTGGAAAAAAGCAATGGAAACTGGCAAAAATATCTTGGCGATTTTTTTTGATCTTCAACGAGCATTTGAAACTATAGATAGGAATATTTTAGCACAAAAACTATATAAATACGGGATTCGAGGGATAGAACTTGATTGGTTTATAAGCTACATGTCGAACAGAACTCAACGAGTTAAAATAAATGAAACGTTCTCAAGTCCGCAGGAAATTTTGATCGGTGTCCCCCAAGGTTCGGTGCTGGGAGTCCTACTGTTTTTGATGTATATCAATGATTGCGGTACAGTCTTAACCGATAGCAAGATTTGTCTTTTTGCGGATGATACGCTTATATACGTCAGTGGAGATAACATTCGTAGCTTAGAGAGTGTTTTGCAGAGGGAAATGGATGCAATATACAAGTGGCGGTGTAAAAATAAACTTAGATTAAATTTATCAAAGACTAAGTGTATGTGTATTAACAGTGACATTTTAAATGTAAATATTATAGTAAATGGCCAAAGAATTGAATGTGTTGATGAAATTAAATATTTGGGAGTCCATATTGACAATGAACTGAAGTTTGATTGCCATATACCTAAATTATATGCGAAAATATCAAAAAAGATTGGCTTTCTTGGAAGAATTCGAAAAGGTATTGTATTTCAAAAAGTTGTGCACAGACTGCTCTTCTATAATGTGTTGTGTTGAAAATCAAAGAAAACTGCAAATTCTTCAAAATGGAGCTATGAGGGTTATCTTGAAACGTGACAGGTACTCCGAGATATCTGACATGTTACGCTCACTTGGTTGGTTAAGTGTTACCCAGCGATTAAAATTTAATGCATTGGTAATGATTTTTAAAATAAAAAAATATTTGCAGAATAATGTGGAGTATATAACGAATGAGAGGTATGAAATGAGAAATGCTGGCGACTTCCGGTTACCATTATATAGAAGAGCACATACGCAAAACAACCTGTTCTATAAAGGCCTTCAGCTATTTAACCGACTTCCGAGAGAACTAAAAAACTTAACGAATTTAAATATATTTAAATCAAGATTAAACTTCCTTTTAAAAAACAATTATTTTTAATCATTATTGTAATTAGTATTAAGAGTTTTTAAAAACTAATAAAACCAATAAAAAAAAAAAAAAAAAAAACACTATTGTGCTGTCGAGCCGTCGAGCGAAAAAACAAAGATGTGATTATTTTTGTTTTAAAATTTTTTTTTTAAAGGAATTTACTAATACAATGTCTTTTTTTTTAATTAAGGTTCAATCTGAACAAAATTAATTTGTTGCAAAAAAATATTCAGTCCGATTTTATGGTCAAACACACTGATTTGGCAAAAAATATTTTGCTGAATTGCAGACAAGGAAAGCTACATCGCTACGCCTATGGCAGCAGCTATCGGGAATGCTAATACAGAAGGGCCACCAGTTAAAGATAAAAAAGTTTGGAGAAAGTTGATCGTGTTTTGTTTTTATATTGCATATTTAAATCAATAAACTCTTTTCTTGGTAGACTTTCGCAGATAAAAAGTCGTCAAAAACAAATTATCATTTCATAAACGATGTAGAATGAAAACAGAAGGTGACCCTTTTGATGAGAAGCTGCTGAGTCAAGCTGATGAACTTCTATTAACATCGAGTGGGCTAGATGCTGCAGTAGAAGGCATAACTGCGCGAGCATTCCGAGCCGCAAAGTATTTCTTAACACAGCCACTTCAACAGCGCCTGCAACAGCGGTTGATTTTGCGTCAGGGACAAGCAGCAATAATTGTGCACTCCCGGATTCTGGCTCGGACTCGGAAGCCAAAGAACCTTCGCCTATGCAGAGAAAAATAAATTTAAACAATGGAGATCTTGTTCTGCTAAAGAAAAAATTAGAAGAAGAATATTTCTATCTACAAATAACAATTAAAAAATTCGACAAACATTTAGTCTAAATGGAATTCCGAGGAACGGAATTTAAAAATACAAGAAAGGATATTAGAAATGAGAGAAGAGAAGAATCGAAGTTTTATGAACTTGAATCAACTAAAAATGGAGATAAAAAAAACTGCAATTAGAAATCCTTCAAAAATTTTAATATACTCGTAAACCATTAAGAGGCTGACAATAACTCAAGTGCTGTGTTATTTTGTTTTTTAATGAATGTGATTTCGTTTAACTTTATTTTTCTCTATGAATAATGTTTTTCTGTTGTTTTTATGCAGTATGTACTCGTAAATAAAATAAAATTTGTTAAAACAGGGAGTTTTTAATGTAGTTACGAATTCTTTCACCAGCCGAGGCAAGATTCTCATTACCAGTATCAATCACTTCAAGACTAGTACTTGCATCATCGGTGTATAGATTGCTGAAGGGAACTTTAAAATAAATGCATTCATTATGTAATGCACAGGTTTCCAAACCGTGCATGATTTTCAGGAAGATATCTTCCCCTTTTCTCATAAATTCAAATTTTCCAACACCCTTTTAAAACGCCAATAATTCTTTCGACAGTACTGCTCGCGTTAAAGTGGACATCATTGAATAGTGCCTCATTAGAACCCAACTGCGGATTTCTATAAGGAGTAATGCACTACGATTCCAAAGGATACCCCAAATCGCCTGAAAATAAATGTAAATACGAACTGAGATCCTTGCAGCATTTCACGAATGTTTACAAATAATACCTAGAAGCCATGAGTTTTCGTATGTGGAACTCTAGTACTTCCATTCAAATGAATCATGAGCCGTTCCTCCTTATTTGAAATCCACAGCAATGATTTTCAGTTCGTGGTTACAAATCTTAACCAAAAAAATATTTATAAGGTTTTTTGTATTACGTGTCAAATAAACATTTATCATTGAGTTAAGACTGTGAAACCCTTTTCTGTTGATAAACATGTGTGCTCATGCGCTAGGTTTTTGCAATCCGAAATATGTTCCGTCAACACAACCAATAACTTAGAAAATAAATGTTGAAGTTTAATTTATAAAAATAGTTCAAACGTATTTTGCATTATTCCAGTTTCCTTCGTCGAATTTTATGTACGCTGGGCACAGTTTCTCCTCCATTTCTTTAATAACTCTCGTTGCTATTTGAAAAAACGTGCGAAGCGTTTTCCGTTCGCCAACCCAGAACCTCTACGTTGAACGGTAGTAAGATTCTGGTTGAGAATTAGGGTACCGGCTTTTGCTGTATGTCAACAACGTTAGTAGAGAAAACTGTCAGCTAGTAACCGTCGATGCGAACCGTATTGACAACTACTTTGAGTCGAGAAATGTATGTATGTATGCATGTATGATGTATTTATTTCTTATATTTAAATTCATTAAACAAGCAAATAATTTAATCAATGTAAAACAGTTCAAGTAGGAACAAAATAATGGAGAAAGAAAACGAGCAGAGTTTTGCAACAAGATGGTTTACCACGAAATGCTTAAAGCTTTTATTTTTTATTGTCAGCGACTCGAACCCTTCCGTCTTTTCCTTGGAGGACGTTGGTAATTCTCCCCATAAGTCATTTTTGAGGGGAAACGTTGTCTTCATGGATGATGACTAGGCTGCCAATGGTGACGTTTGAGCTTGGAGATATCCACTTCGCTCTGCCCTGCAGTTCGTGGATGTACTCGGCTGACCATGTTTGCCAAAAGAGATTTTTGACGGCATTTATTCGCCGCCATCTATGGATGTAGATGCAGGTTCTGGAACGGCCTTTAATGACGAACCGATGTGTAGAAGTGCGGCAGTGAGAGCTTCGAGGTCATTGGGGTCGGAGAACATCGGAGTAATTGGCCTCGAATTCATCACCGCCTCGATCTCCACCAACGCTGTTGACAACTCCTCGAATGTTAGTTTCGCGCCGCTCAAGCTCCAATATAAGTGACCTTTCGCTACCTTCACTGCAGCTTCCCAAATCCCACCAAAGTGGGGTGCCCTGGGGGGTATAAAATGAAAGTTTACGCTAGTGTTAGTACAAAAATTGCTTATTGTTTCTTGAGAGGATTTCTTGAACAACATATTGCGCAATTCAACCAGATTGGACTGTGCCCCCACGAAATTAGTTGCGTTGTCGCAGTGAATATGTCTTGAGAGACCTCTCCGACCTATCATCATTTTCCAAGCTGCGATGAAGGCTTCGGCCGAAAGATCCGAAACGGCTTCCATGAAGATTACTATATATGTCTTGTAGGGTACTTTGCCACCAATTTTGAAATGGGTGTAAACTGGACCGCAGGGCGCAAAGAGAAAGGACGCGATGCAGTCAACCTTTCCCGGGGTAAGTCTCCCATCACCTGCTCAAGCAATTTCTGAAGAAAGCTGAATTTCAACAGCAGATGGCCATTTGTCCTCACTTTCTCCTAAGAAACTTGGACCCGCAAACCATGCTTTAACTCCTCTACCGTGCACCCTCTCGATACAATGTCAGCCGGATTTTCGTGTATTGGAACGTGCCTCCAGACGGCACCCTGTATTTCTTCTTGAATTTCGGCTACTCTATTTCCCACGAAGATACTTAGTTTGAAAGAGTGTGCTGAGTTCCAGTGCAGTACGATAGAAGAATTCGTCCACAAGTAGACTTCCGAATGAGTTCCACAGAATACATTTCGAATCTTAGCCTAAAGTTTGGACAACATGTGAGCTTGCGCATAGCTCCAGCCGAGGAAGCTGTTTTTTCTTTGTGGGTGCTTCCCTGGATTTTGCAACCAAAAGCTTGACCTGTGCTGCTCCCGAGCTATCAGTGGTCCTAAGGTAAATGCAACAACCATATGCCTGCATAGATGCATCCGCGAAACCGTGGATCTGGCAGGTTTCCTTATTGGCAATTAGAGCGAATCTGGGTACAGAAATATTCTTCAAAGAATGCAAATCAACCATAAATTGCCTTGATAATTATGGGGCTAAGCATGCCCATTGGATCGAAGAGTGAAGATGACAGTGAAAGAATAGATCTCTTGATGTACTTGAGAAATGTGTGATTGGTTGCGTATGAAAAACCAAACTCGTCGCTAAGATGATTTCATGCTATCCCTAAAGTACTGACAAGATTGGAATCAGTCATGCTAATTTACTTACTTTGAGCATTCACTGCTCTTACAACCCTGGACTTGTTGCTGTTCCATTTGGCTAACTCAAATCCTGCCAACTTCAATATTGCAACAACTTCGTTCTGTATTTGAATCACGGTATCTATATCATCAGCTCCAGTTAACAGATCATCGACGTAAAAATCTGACTGAAGGACGCGAGAACCCAGTTTAAAAGTGTCTTTGTTTTGTTTGATTAAATAACGCAGACAGCGAATAGCTAAAAACGGAGCTTGCGACGTGCCATAGGTGACTGTATTGAGCTGGTATGTCTGAAATGTTGGCGCGAAATTTGAATAGTTGGTGACCTTGCCCCAATACTATTTTTGTAATGCAATTTTGGCAAATTCCAATAAGATAATAATCATTGCCTAAAGAATAAGAACTTGTACTATGTATTATATATTATACGAGGGCAAGGTGAAAAGTTCTCGCCCTGACGCAGAGATGGCATTCCAATCAGCAAAAATGTATGTTTCCTACCTGGGTGCACTTCTCAATAGTTCGTATGACTTGTTCTCTCAAGTAGTTTCTTTACACGAATTTTTGCAGTAGACGTCTTGCGTGTTTTTGGTTAAAATGGATAAACTTGAATATCGTGCGGTGATAAATTCGTCGTTTTCGATGGGTTAACCCCTAAGGAAATTCATTCAAAGTTGACAAAAGTTTACGGGGACTCTGCTTCTTCCATGTCAACCGTTGCAAAGTGGGCAGCTGAATTTAAACGTGGTCGCACGTCCCTCGTAGATGACTAACGTGAAGGACGGCCAAAAACCGCAACCACACCCAAAACCATCGAAAAAGTGCATGATATCATGTTGGACGCTGTGTGTATATCGGAAGAGAGGGTTGGAAACATCTTGCACAAAAACTTAGGGATGCGAAAGCTCTGCGCAAGATGGGTGCCGCATTTGCTGACTGCCGATCAAAAGCAAATGTGCAAATGATTTTCATGGCAATCTTTGGACCGATTCAATAGGGATCCAACCGATTTTGTGCAGCGATTTGTCACCATGGATGAGACATGGGTCCACCACTACATGCCAGAAACAAAACAGCAGTCGAAGCAGTGGGAGGAAGCCGGTGGTTCAGCGCCAAAGAAATCGAAGACGATCGCATCTGCCGGAAAGGTCATGCCCAGTGTGGTTTGGGATGCGAAGGGGATCCTGTTAATTAATTACCTTGAGAAAGGCAGAACAATTCCAACAACAACTCCACCCTTATTGACCAGCTGCATGCCAAAATTTGCGAGAAGAGGCCTGGCTTGAAGAAGAAAAAATCATCTTTCACCAGAGCAATGCACCTGTACACAAGTGTGCGTTGACGATGGGAAAACTGCGGGATATGGGGTACGATTTGCTCGGCCATCCTGATTTGGCACCCTCAAGCTTCCATCAGTTCCCAAACTTGAAGAAATTTGTTTCTGGGAAGCACTTCGCATCCAATGCAGAAGTTGAGAGGGCTGTAGATGAATATTTCCACAGCCTTCCAGACTCTCACTTCCGAGAAGGAATACTGATGTTGGAGAAACGCTGGACCAAGTATGTTGAAGTCAAGGGAGATTATGTAGAAAAATAAAATCATTTTTTAACTGAAAATATCAGTCTTTCATTGTCAGGCCGAGAACTTTTTAATGAGCACAAATAAAAAATAGATCCATTATTGACTTTAATATCGCTGCAAATAATATTTTTCTCTCTTTTATATCAACCAGAGAAACGTCACTTTGTGAGTTGAAGTAGAATTTCTCTAATACAATTTTATTTTCATTCGACACGTGAGCTTTGATCACGAATCCTACTCACTCACTCGTTATCGACTGCGGTAATTCGGTCCCAGTTCACATATTCAATTTGATCTAATTTTATTGCTCTTAACCAATGGCATGAGTTGCATCATAGAAAGTAATAACATGTAAAACTTCTACGTACTTAAAATACCCGGCATCTGCTTTAAATTCCAAAATAGGTCTTAAATCATTTTTCAAGAAGAATTGTCAAATAGAACGTCACAAAGAAATATATAGGTGCATATGTACCTAAAAACACATTGACAAATCAAAGTCCCACATTAAGGCTTCTATCTACAATCGAAGGATCCGCTCAACAAATTCCATTCGCAATTTATTTGCAATCAATTGCCAATTTGCATAATTTTATTGTTTGTTCAAAGAAGGCTCGCAACAACGCAACGTCGTTCATAGGCAGACAAGACGGAGAATAAACCAGACTAAAAGAAGAAAGCAATTTGCCAAAATATCTGAGTGTTTACCGAATGTTTTGTCTGTCTTTTTGGCCCGCTCACACCACGTTGTGTCACGCGGAATATCCCCCAAATCAAATCTGAATTTATTTTCCATTTATTCTTTTTCTATTTGGAATCATTTTTATTCTGTGATGATAACCTTTTTCTGAACCAAGCGACAAATTTCGATAACACAAATGCAAATCTGAGCCATAAGTTGAGTACTAAAAGCAATAACATCCTCCAAATGACACCAAATCACTTGAAAATTTCAAAATAAATGACAATTACAGGATTCACATTAATCCATAACTCCACCTGCTTCATGAATACGTAATTGGGTGCGCACGTAGGGTAATTTTATTACGACCACCGGTTTCGCCGAGCCACCACCGCCATCCTCACCGTAATATTTTTGCACGAAACGGATAATTAAAATCCAATTACCAACCACTGCTAGACTGAGCAGTAAAGGAGGGCGAGAGAAAATTTCTAAAACTAATTTACATTGTTTATAAAGTCAGGTTATACAAGATATAGTACACACACTACAGGGGTGAGTCTCTTCATATTCGCCTTATGAAAGATATAAATCGTATATGCGAGCAGTTTGTAGTCGCGTGGAGATGTTTTAATAGAATATTTCCTTACTCCTTGGGGGGTAGCTGTGAAAGTGCGGTCTCAGTGTGGCTGGCAGGACATTTATCGCATCTTAATAAAAGTTAACAACTAAAATGCCAGCCTAACTAAAGCATTTACACACACTATCTCTTCTTTGACTGGGGGGGATATGGATAATTTAGGGATGAATGAGTTGGGAATCCCTTGGGTGTACGAAAGATAAAAGATACATTCTGGGGAATATGTGCATAGGTACAGATGGGAAAGCCGGGATAAGTTTTCTTGCTTCTTCTTTTCTACCCATTTAACGGTGGGATGTTAATGCTTTATTTAACTTTGTTTTTGCTTTGTTAAGTGTTCCTTTCATATGTAATGACAGCTACTAACTAAATTAGCGAATCATTCAATACTTGAATATACTCCTTTGTTGAGTTATTTCCGAAACTACTGTTTAATCGGCTATGTAAATGGGCTATTGGAAATGCGAAAGAATATTATAAGAAGATTCAAAAATAATTCACGACAGGAAATTGTAAGATAAGACGATTTGTGTTGAATAATTACTTGAGTAATGGATGCTCAAGTAATTATTTTATAAAAGGGTTTTTCAATACGGACATAACAAATTTGTATGTCAATACAAACGCACCCTAAAACTGTCTTTATGATTCGTTAATGTCAAAACGTCAGCCAAGATTTAAATTTTTATCATGGTGAATGAGCAACGTTTAGAAATTATTAAAAATTACTACCGACATTTAGAGTCGGTGGTCGCAACTTTAAGAGCGCTTACTCCAATTTTTGGTCGTAATAATCGTTCCACCAGACAAGCTGTGCGGGCTATAGTTGATAAATTCGAGTCCATATATTCACTATTGAATGTTCCTGTTCCAGTGGGACAACACACCGGTCGAAGTACCGAAAATAACGCAGCCGTAAGTGTTTCAGTTCAAAATGAACCAAATCATTCGATTCCACGCCGTTCACATAGATCTTGGCCTACACTCTTACAGGATTGAATTAACTCAAGAACTGAAGCCTCTTGATCATTTGAAGCGCCGAAACTTCTTCGATTGAGCTCTGCAAAAGTTTGAAGAAAATCCTGAATTTCATCGAAAAATCATCTTCACCGATGAACCTTTTTTTGGCTTAATGGCTTTGTCAATAAGCAATATACCTATGCGTTATTGGACAGCAACAAACGCATGTGCTTCAAGAGACTGTTTCATCCATAAAAAATGACTGTGTGGTGTGGATTTCATGCCGGACTTATGATTAGACCGTATTTTTTCGTCGATGAAAATCATCGCCATGTTACGGTCAATGGAGTTCGCTATCGTGCCATGTTGGAAGACTATTTTTGACCAGAATTGGGTGAACTTGACATCATATATGTGGTTCCAACAAGATGGTACCACATGCCACAAGAAGGTAGCCAAGGGGATCCATAATATAACCATCCTGGTCCTCGAGCGAATCATGAAGCCCAGTAATTATAATACTAATTAAGCTTTAATTATATTTCTAGATATCGAAGGGGCATTCTATAATGTTAAACTCAAGGAATTATGGATGCACTCTCGATATACTGTAAAAATGAAATAATAAACAATTTGGTATAACACATGCTATCAAACCGCATCACAACAACTTTACTGTGAGACGAAACAAGAAGGGGAACAGTTCGTATGGGAAGACCACAGGGAGAATACGAGGGCGGGTCAATAAATCCCTGAAAATTAACACAAATTGTGTCGACACCTTAAATTTAATTAAAACTTTGTCAAGAATCATCTTTCAAAAGAACGCACCCAAATTTTCAGACAGATCTGTTAAATAGTTTTGTTGTAGCAGCCATTTTATATAGACGCCTACTAGCATTTTCGTTAAAATGGAAAAAAGTGAATTTCGAGTGCTCATTAAACACTATTTTTTGCGAGAAAAAACTATCATGCAAACCAAACAAAAGCTTGACAAATATTATGGGGACTCTTCACCATCGATTGGAACCATTCACCGCTGGTTTACTCAATTTCGGTGCGGTTGTTTAAGTACAAGTGACGCCGAACGTTCTGGTCGCCCAATTGAGGCCACCACACCAGAAATGGTCGACAAAATCCATGGTTTGATAATGGACGATCGGCGAGTGAAAGTGCGCGAGCTTGAAGAGGCCACAGGCTTATCACATGGCTCAGTAATTTCGATTTTACATAAATATTTGGACATGAAAAAGCTTTCCGCAAGATGGGTGCCGCATTTGCTCACAATCGACAACAAACCCTTTCGTTTGACAACTTCAAAGGTGTGTTTGGCGATATTCCAGAAAAATTCGGCTGAGTTTTTGCGCCGTTTCGTAACCATGGATGAAACTTGGATTCACCACAACACACCAGAAACCAAGGAACAGTTAAAACAATGGACTTCTCCTGGTGGAAAAGGGTAAAACGATCACCAGCGCATATTACGCAGAGCTGCTGGATCGTTTCCAAGCCGATTTGAAACAAAAACGGCCGCATTTGGAGAAGAAAAAAGTTCTTTTTCACCAGGACAACGCATCGGCGCACAAGTCCGCAGTCGCAATGGCAAAATTGCATGAGTTAGGCTACGAACTCCACCCTCATCCAGCATATTCCCCAGATTTAGCCCCCTGCGACTATTTCTTGTTTCCAAACATGAAGAAATGGCTCGGAGGTAAGAGATTTGGGTCGAATGAAGAGGTCATCGCTGAAACAAACGCTTATTTTGAGGGGCTGGAGAAATCGTACTTTTTGGAGGGCATCAAAAAATTGGAGAAACGTTGGATGAAGTGTATAGAGCTAAAAGGAGACTATGTTGAAAAATAAAATGTTTTTATACCAAAAAGAGTGTTCCTTATTTAATTTTTCAGGGACTTATTGATCCACCCTCGTAATATCTCCTTTTCTGTGGGTGCTCATAATGGACAACCTTCTAAAAGCGTAGGGTACGCAGAACATCATATGAGAGCTTATGCAAAACACCCTACTAATAATAATGAAATGGGCGGAGGAAAGTGGATTAGGAATAAATTCAAATAAAACGGAACTGGTTCTCTTCACAAAGAAACCAAAACTAGTGGCTTTCACATTCCACAACTTGGAGGAGCATCAGTGCAACTCCGTGACAGCGTTAAGTACCTGGGCATAATATTGGACAGGAATCTGACCTGGAGAACAAACCTGGAAGAAAGAGTTACCAAAGCTTAAAGATCATTTGAAGGCCAACGAGAAGTCATGTGACCTGAAACCGAAACAGGTCCAATGAATATAAGAATGCGTAATAAAACCTATTATATCGCCGTCTACGGTGTAGTTGTATGGTGGCCAGTGACAAATAAAAAGTACGCAAGAGACTTGTTAACAAAGGTGCAGCGTGTGGCCTGCTTGGGCATTACAGGAGCACAATTCTCAACACCAACAGCGGCCATAGAAGTGGTTTTAAACATCCAGCAGCAATTAGCGCGATCACAAACCCTGTGTCAAAATCACGACTAATAAAGGAGCGGAAAATTAAACTGAACCTACTTTCCATGAGTAATAGAGTCCGCCTTATATGGGTACCGGGACATGAAGGTACCGGGTAACGAAAAGGCAGATGAACTAGTAAGGAAAGGAGCGAGTAACTCAGAACTGAATCCTGTTAAGACTATAGGGGTGCCTGTGACAACTATTAAAACGATAATCAATAAGAAGATTAGACAGGAGTTCAATAACTACTGGACGAATCTAGGCACGTGTAAAATGGCCAGATCTGTGGTAACGGAACCGAGTAACAACACAGCAAAAAGAGCTTTCAACTCAAGCAGAACACAGTTAATAGCGATGGTGGGACTTTTAACAGGGCGCATCAATCTCAATAAACACTCGTTCAGACTCGGGCTAACTGTGAGGAGGAGGAGGAGGAAGATATAGAACACTTCCTCTGCCCCCGCCCTGCAACACCGAGATTAAGACTGAAGATGCTATGATCCCCAAGAATACCGGATCTAACACACCTAAGTACGAAAGGAATCGGTGATATATTGGAGTTCGCTAGACGAACAAGACGATTTCCCGATCACTATATGACATAAAAGCCTTTTTGATACTCCCCGTGATCCCCTCATCACTTAATTCCCATATTACATTACTTTTCCTACAGCTCGACAGACGAGGGAAATACAAAAGGGCCCAATGGAGGCCTAAGTGAAGAGCGTAAGCTCACCCTCTTAAACCAACCAACCAAGCTTTAATTGTACATTTATAATATATGTATATGTATACCTATGTAGAAGGTGGTATTTAAACTAAAATTCACAAAACAAATATTACATGATAAGTTTCTTTATCTCCTCACCCCCGAAATAAGAAAGTGCAGGAATTTGTTCGGAAACTGAAAAGTGTTTGGTTTCTACAGAAACAAAATGTTTCAACTTAAAACAAACACTTTTTGTCTCGTCTTTACCTGCCTGTCCCCTAAGGCATTTAACGTAAGAGCCACAGCACGAATATATAGATGCTGCGAATATGTAGATGCTGCAGTCAATACATATGTAGATGCTGACATCTACATAAAAACCAACAAATAAATTCTCTTTGCAAGTTCATCTTAGTGCATATGTTGTCGTCCAAAAATCTTCATAATCGAATTAAGACACATACATACATGTATGTGTATGCATGAATTATGGAGTAAGACTTTCAAATATTTTCGTAAATTGTTCTTGCCTTATGCCTAATTCAATAACCACTGCATGGATTTCGATTTAATATGAAGTTAGTCCAACATAGTTTGTATAAGATAGTCGAATCTTATAGATATACTCGTATGTATATTTAAATCAGATGGAGTGTGTAGGGTGAAATTTTACACACAATATATTCAGACTGAGTAACCTAATTATTAATGTATGTACGTTCTAAACTATGAAGCTTCCATACCTATCTATGAAACTATTTACTATGATAGGAGAAAATAGAATTTTGAAATCCCTTAAACTTTGTACCCCATATACAGTAGTTAACGGATTTGAGAAAGTCTTATTTAAGAAAAAGCTGCGAGCATTTTCACTGTGTTTTTTCTTATTCATCTACGAGCTTAGTTCTAAATATTTTTTTTTGTTTCGTGGGTAGGTGAAAAATCTTCATAGACACTATGCTCATAGTAGTGTGAGATTTTTACTCACTAAGCAACACCTCCCTTCTGCTTGTTTACTACGACTAAGTTTCCTTATCAAGTAGTTTTAGTTTCAAAATATTCGCGTTGGGCAAGTAGCTTTCAAGGATCAAAAGCACCTGATGTTGATGGAATCCCAAACGTTGCATTAAAAGCAGCAACTAATTGGCGCCCACCCATCTTTGCAGAAGTATACAACGCCTGCCTCAAGGAAGGAGTTTTCCCCGATCAATAGAAGAAGCACACTTGTCCAAAAGGTAATAAACTACCGCAGGATCCATCATCGTGTAGGCCTCTATGCACGCTGGACACCATGGGCAAAATACTGGGGTGCATAATAAGTGACCGATTGGAAAGCGCGTTCGATGAAGTGGTAGGCCTCGCGGATCGCCAGTATGGCTTCCGTAAGGCACGTTCTACGATTGATGCCATAGACGATGTCATAAATACAACCCCTTCGGGTTGGGGACAGAATATACCCGAGGTAGGCATGCCTGTTATAAGAGGCGACTAAAATCCACATAAGCGGAGACGAAAACTTCGCAAAAACGGCAAAAAAATAAAACAAATGACCCGGTCCTCCTGGTAGGAGGTTTGTGTGTAGAAATTACTGAACTACCTAGTAAAACTGAACCAGTTATATAAAATATGGCAATAAACAAAATAACAGATATGAATACCCCAGGTGGCAGACCAGGTAAACGGGAAAATCCACCCTCCTCGGAGGTCGGTCCCATGGATTCTGGGGGGGGGGCATTTATTGCTTTTTCAAAAAAACTCCAGGAGGAGTTCACTCACGGCAAGAACTCCACAAAAAAAAAAAAAAAATAGCGCCAAAAAACCTTACGACCAAAGATAGCGCTATAATTGTAAGCATTCCAAAAGCACAAAAAGAAAAATCTGGAACTGAAGCCAGTATAGGTGAAAGTGAACATACATCAGATTCGCTAGCAAAATTAAAAATAAACAGTTATTACAAAGAATGGCAAGCTGAACTCAAAGCAAGGAAAAATCTTGAAGAGATTGTTATAAGCCTGCAAAAACAAATAAAAAACCTAGAGGTAAAAGTTGCCTTGTTGGACTGTACTAATAAATGTCCCCTCCAACCAAGCCAGCAAGATGACAAAAAAGAATACTTCACAGATGAAGAGGAGCTTTCACTAGAGACAGAAAGACATCTGAAGAAAAGAAAAGGGCCAACGAAAAAACGCAAGGCCAAAGAGAGTCCTGAAACATCTGAAAGAAAACATGATAGTATGGCTACTGCAAAACAAGCAAATTCGCAAGCTGAGTCTAAGGATAGAAGGCTTGAAAAGGCAACCATTGCCTTAAAAAGACAGCCATTACCACCACCAATAATGATCTCCGGAGTAGACAGATTTGGTGAGTTAAAAAGAATAATTGACCAAAAAGCAAAGAAAACATGCAAACTCACATCACATAGCAACAATAATTGGAAAATAAATGTCGATGATAGTGACACTTGTAGAGAAATCACTGATGAGCTAAGGAAAATGAAGTTGCAATGGCACTCATATGAAAATAAGGCTACTAGGCCATTGACAGTAGTAGCCAGAGGTCTTCACTCCTCGTGTGATGAACATGATATTGTTGAAGACTTGACTAGTAAAAATTTAAAAATTTTGGACGCCAAAAACCTAATCAAAAAAGAAAGAATAAAAGATAACGATGGGGAACTAATGACAAGAAATAGGAAAATACCTCTTTTTATACTCTCCTTTCACAATCAAGAAGATATATATAATAATAGGTATTGTTGTCAAGATTGAGCCACTTCGTAGAAGTTCCTACACAATACCTCAATGCAAAAGATGTCAGGCCTACCGGCATATGCAAAGCTATTGTAAATGGAATTTTGCATGCGTTAAATGTGAAGGAAAACATCCAACAGTCGACTGTCCACTAAAGAAGGATGAAAAAGCGAAATGTATCAACTGTCATGGAAATCACTCAGCTAATTTCAGAGGTTGCCCGATCGCCAAAGAATACCAAGAAAGGAAGAACAGAGCTACTAGCAAGCACCAACAAAACTCGCTCAAAAATAAAAATGACAAACAAGTAAATGTTGTAAACAATAAAGTAGACAAAAGATCAATTGCTTCTAAAGCAATCACGTCAGCTGTAAATAACAAATCGTATTCTGAAATTGTTAAAAATACACGAAAAGAAGAAGAAATAATAGTAAAGGAAATGCTCTTTACTATTATCCAAAGATTGGGTAACCAAGATAAAATAATTAAGATACTAACGAAAAAAGTTTCCATAGCAAAAAATCAACAAAGTAATAATGATAAAAAATCTCAAAGTCGCAACCTGGAATGCAAACGGTTTACTCCAACACATCTCTGAATTTCAGGGTTTTCTATGCAATGACGACATTGATGTTTGCCTGATTTCTGAAACCCATTTCAAACAGGGAACAAAGATTAGAATCCCAGGGTATCTCTGTTACCACTCTCCCCATCCAGCTGACAGTGCTAGGGGAGTTAGTACTGTAATTGTAAAAAATAGTTTGGAATCTTATGAATTGCCAAAAATAGCAAAACAAACCATGCAAGTAGCGATAATAAACATTTTGGCTAAAAGCAAGGAATTTAAAATAGCTGCCATATACTGCCCACACAAGTATTCGCCGACAGAGGAAGATCTTAATGACCTCTTCCGAACTCTAGGCAACAGCTTTATCATTGGAGGTGATTTCAATGCAAAACACACCTACTGGGGGTCAAGATTAATAACGACAAAAGGCAGGATCTGACCCAGTGAAAACACCAGATCTTATTGATTTCTTCATAATGAAAGGAATCAATAGAAAAGAAGTAAAAGTTGAAAACAGTGATGATCTGTCGTCGGATCATACACCCGTAATCCTGACGGTCAACGACATGTTAATACAAAAGATAATAAATGTAAGACTTACCAACAAAAGAACGAACTGGTGTAAATTCAGAGAATTACTCGAAGGATTTATTAACCTTAGATCCCATCTGACCACAACAAACCATATTGACATCGAAGTGGAACAATTCATTGCCGATATACAACAGGCAGCAGAAGATAGTACACCGACCTATCAGCAAAAAAAAAACAAGCATCGGTAAAATATCCCACAGAAATTAGGGAACTAATATTAGAAAAGAGAGGAGCTCGCAGGAGGTGGCAAATGACAAGATATCCCGGTGATAAAGTTGTGTTTGATAGACTGAATAACAAACTCAAAAAAAGTATCAGTGAATTTAAAAATAGATCCTTAACTTTGTAACTCAACTGCTGACAAAGCCACAGACTACTCCCTCTGGAAAGCTGCCAATCATTTAAAGAGACCTCAAGCGCAGGATCCCCCGTTAAAAACATCTGAAGGGAAATGGATCGGCGACCCAAAAGAAAAGGTTAAACTTTTTTCGGAGCACCTAACAAATCTGTTTAAACCTTTTCCACCTAGCGTGGCAAATGAACTAGAATTCTCTGATAAAATTGATGAAGACGTAATCCCTTTTGTTTCGCTAAGAGAGATTAGGACATGTATTTCTAAACTATCTAGTAGAAAATCACCAGGTTACGACCTTTTAACTGCCCAAATCCTGAAAGAACTACCCTTTGTAGCACTGTTAAAACTCAAGTGCCTGTTTTACACAAAGATATGTCCCACATCACTGGAAAATAGCAGAAATTATTGTTATACCTAAACAAGATAAACCCCTATCAGAAGTTACCTCATATAGGCCAATATCGCTTTTACCGATATTATCAAAATTTTTCGAGAAACTGCTTCTTAAAAGGCTGAATAGAATCATAGAGCAAAGAAGGATTATTCACACACATCATTTTGGGTTTAGAAATAAGCACTCGACAATAGACCAAGTGCATCGTATAACTAATGTTATAGAAAAAGCACTAGAAGAAAAACAAGTTTGTTCTACAATACTCCTAGACGTTGCTCAGGCCTTTGTTAAAGTTTGGCATAAGGGCTTGGAATATAAACTACATAGGGATCTACCTAGACAATACTATGAAATACTTAAGTCATATATAGCTAATAGATTCTTTAGAGTTCGCTATGGTTCAGCGTATTCTGAACTTAAAGAAATACAAGCAGGTGTTCCACAGGGAAGTATTCTAGGCCCTACCCTATATTTACTATATACTAGTGATATTACCTATATTTACTATTTACTAGAGATATGTGATTGGACGAAACGATGGCGAATGAAACTTAATGAGTCTAAGTCCACCCATATCAACTTTACAAATAAAAAAATAACGAACATTCCTGTGGTTATTAATAATCAAGTAGTTCCTTATTCTAACACAGCTAAGTATCTGGGTATGAATCTGGATGCTAAACTGAAATGGAAGGAATATGTGAAAAAGAAAGTAGAGAAGTTAAATATTAAATATAGAAAACTCTATTGGTTGTTAGGACATAATTCAGAAGCGTTCATTGAGAACAAAATCTTATTATATAACCAGATATTAAAACCTGTTTGGACATATGGTGTCCATTTATGGGGTTGTACATAAAAACTAATGTACAAATAATACAAACTTTTCAAAATAAAGTTCTTCGGGAAATAGTAAATGCCCTATGGTACATTAGAAATATTGACTTGCATCGTGATTTGCAGATTAATCTGGTAACGGAGGAAATTAAAATGAACGCAATTCGTCACAACATGCATATAAATGTTTCAATAGAAGTCGCCTTAAATATACGAAATAATATTCGTAGATTAAAAAGAAAAAAACCTATTTCTGACAATTATACTTACTTTACTTATGTCCTGTATCCCCTTGTGGGTCCTAGGGCCTCTACAACGCCTACGCGCCATCGTGTGCGATTTCTGGAAATGTGCCTCAGCTCTCCCCAACTCTTTCCCAGTTGCCGTGCTTCCTTCTCAACTGTTCTGCGCCATGTACTCCTAGGACCGCCGCGTATCCTGCCATTCTGACAATTATGAGAGCACGTAATTAATTTATAATATCCTCTGAAACGTGGGCGTCGTGGCGTAGTGATTAGTGTGTCGGATCACTAAGCAAGAGGTTCCAAGTTCGAATCCCAGAAAACACCAAAAAGTTTTTTCACGATCCCACCTCTCGCGAACGTCTGACAAACATCCGAGAGTATTGTTGTCACGAGAAAGCTTCTCAAAACAAATTGTCGTTCGGATACGGCACTAAACTGTAGGTCCCTTCCATTCGTGTGAGAAATATAACGCACACGAGTGGTTGCGAGAAGCTAGGCCCTGGTACTTTTAAAGAGCTGTTGCGCCAAATATTTATTTATTTTACCCTCTGAAACGCAACTAAACGTTGAAAATAAAATCATTTGTCGATCTTTCTTTAATTGGTCATGATCAAGGAGGTGTTTTTAATGTAGTTAGAGTCCCACACTGCTTTGGGTTTCGAGATTTTCACCTTCATTAACAAAAAAAAAAAAAAAAATACAGCGAAAAAAACCATCAAAGGAAGACGATGGAAGCGCGGAAGTAAACAGTACTGCGCAATCATAACGGCGTATGTTAAAAACGCCTTCAACACTGCAAACTGGAGTATCATTCTGCGAGCACTTACCCCAAGAGAGTACCGGATTACCTGCAGAAAATAATGGTGGACTATTTTAGAAATAGAATACTGTACTATTGCACTGACGACGGAATGAGGCAGTATAATGTCACAGGCGGTGTCCCCCAAAAGCTCCGTACTAGGTCCACTACTGTGGAATCTAATGTCCGATAATGTCCTCAGACTTCGAATCCTGAGGCCCTCAAAAATAATTGACTTCGCCGACGACATAGCGATCGTTGTAGTCACAAAATTTCTTGAGGACTTGGAGCACGACTGTAATGATGATATCGGGATGGTACAGAAATGGCTAGTAAGAGTTATGTTATCGTTAAAGAAGCGAACGGAAATATAGTGTCAACAGGGCAGTGTCAACAGCGACTAGTCGGATTGACACCGAAGTACCGCCAAGAACAGGCCTCAAAGAAAGGCCAGATAGATGGGACTTTTCTGACAAAAGCAGATGGACGCAGAGATTTATCCACAATATAGAAACTTGGATCAATAGGAAGCATGGATAGCTGAACTTCTATATGACGCAAATGCTTACTGGTCGTGAATGTTTCGAAGCCTACCTCCATAGATTTGGACACGAAGACAACCCTTATTGCCCAACGTGCACGAAAGTCGTGGTGTAGTGGTAACATCATCGCTTGTCACGCTGTTGATTCACGGTTCGAATCTTGATGTCAAGAATCATCTATTTATTTTGCATGAAATAAATAAAAAAGTCGATCACTTGCGAAAGCTAAGACAAATCTACTGTGAAGGCATAACACTGGCAGTAGGGTGGTCATATGGCTAAAACGCAACTTGATCGTGATGATGACATCAGAAGGACGGAAAAAAATACTGTGAATCATAATCAACGACAATAATAGCGAAAACAAAACAAAATACTCCCCAGTTATCTGGACAGCCACGCTTGGAGTTTACAGAAACTTAATACCACCTGATTTTCCAACTACAGTACTCCGTCTTTCTCCCTGTCTCTTTCTCTTTCCACAAAAATGAAACGTAAGCGAAACTGTGGCTACCATCATGAAAGAATAACGAAAACAGGAGTGACAGCGAAACGTCGCGCAGACGGCTACCAACACGAACGAGCCGAGTATATAAGGCTGAAGCCCCCCTCGCGATGAAGTGCAACGCAAAAAAAAAAAAAAAATACGATATTTGTACTGAGTTAGTCAAAATGGGTAGGTTGTTAATTATTTTATAAGTGAAGTTAACATGAGTTGATTTGGTCTCGTTGAGAGCAATGCGCCAAAATAATGTTTAATAATTAAAAAGATAAAACATGAAAACGATAACGAATTTAATGAATTAGAAAAGCAAGCAAAATGTTTTTGAAGCGATGCCTAGAATAATGGAAACCTACATATGTATCTACTGACTTCATTAAAATACTGAAAATTGGTATCCGGATAAAAGGATGGGATTTTTTATATGGTAACGCAGAACAACTCCGATAAACAAGATATCATGCGTAAAAATATCCAGTAATTGGCTTGATGCTGTGTCTTACACTCAATGTCCCAACGAATTTTCACGAAAATATACTTTGTATACGAATACACCCTCTTCAACCTTTCTATATGACCCGAACCGTCTGGGTTTGATATATGCAATAACAGAGAATGTCGATAATATTCAGGTAGTATCGACTTAACCAGACACAAATCTTTCGAATTTGTTTAACGGAGGCTATAGTAACTCAATTTTTCACAGAAACTACTCCTCTAAGTCCGGAATGATTAATTGGTCTCAGTTTAGCAAACATTTTGTACTGTAGCGACTACAACAAAACGTCCCGCTATGAATATTTTATGATTTTATGATTTTATGACTTCCGGGAGCGTTTCTCTCATATTTTTAACTGGTACGATTGCAGTTTTTCTATGATATGCTTATTCTTTTTGATGTATAAAAGAAAAAAAACAATCAAGTCGATAAAGCATTGGTGCTCTAGACTGCGACAAAGTGTTTTGTGAACAGTGAAGGAATTTACGATAGTTTTGTGCGAAGCAGATAAAGGACGTATTCCTGCTCGTATCGCAGACGTTGTGGGATACCATGAAAGTACTATGAGATGACTTTTGAAGAAATTAAGCTCGAAGGGCAGTACGGAGAGGCAACTTGGGAGTGAAAGAAAAAAAAGACAACACATCAAGATCAGATTTTAAAGCGCATGTCTTTGAAAAACCGGTTCGCAACTGCCAAGGAATTGAGAAAAGACTTAATGTTCTATTTACATCAGCACGCGAAGTGTTTAACGTCGGCTAAATGAAGTGGGTCTTCATGCCCATAGACCTGCAAAAAAGCCGCTTCTCTTTGCAGTAATGATGAAAAATAGATTGATGCGGACCAAACGATACCGGGACCAAACGACCGCCAACGATTGGAAAAGGGTCATATTTTCTGACGAATCCAAATTTAATTTGATTGGACCTGACGGAAAGTTGACAGTGTGAAAGAGAACTAAGGAGCGATATTTAGATGAATATTTGCTTCCCACCGTTAAGAATTCACCATACAAGGGTGGATCAGTAAGTCCCTGAAAAATTCAATAAGGATCACTCTTTTCGGTATAAAAACATTTTATTTTTCAACATAGTCTCCTTTTTGCTCTATACACTTCATCCAACGTTTCTCCAATTTTCTCCATTTCTTCATGTTTGGAAACAAGAAATAGTCGCAGCGGGCTAAATCTGGGGAATATGCTGGCCGTTTTTGCTTGAAATCGGCTTGGAATCGATCCAGCAGCTCTGCGTAATATGCGCCGGTGATCGTTTTACCCTTTTCAAGGTAATCGATGTGAATAACACCGTGCGCATCCCAAAAAACTGTCGCCATGACCTTGTTTGCTGACAAACCCGCATTGGCCTTCTTCGGCTTCGATTCACCAGGAGAAGTCCATTGTTTTGACAGTTCCTTGGTTTCTGGTGTGTTGTGGTGAATCCACGTTTCATCCACGGTTACGAAACGGCGCAAAAATCAGCCGAATTTTTCTGGAACATCACCAAACACACCTTTGAAGTTGTCAAACGAATGCGTTTGTTGTCGATTGTGAGCAAACGCGGCACCCATCTTGCGAAAAGCTTTTTCATGTCCAAATATTTATGTAAAATCGAAATCACTGAGCCATGTGATAAGCCTGTGGCCTCTTCAAGCTCGCGCACTTTCCATGGATTTTGTCCAGCATTTCTGGTGTGGTGACCTCAATTGGACGACCAGAACGTTCGGCGTCACTTGTGCTTGAACGACCGCACCAAAATTGAGTAAACCAGTGGTGAATGGTTCCAATCGATGGTGAAGAGTCCCCATAATATTTGTCAAGCTTTTGTTTGGTTTGCATGATAGTTTTTTCTCGCAAAAAATAGTGTTAACGAGCACTCGAAATTCACTTTTTTCCATTTTAACGAAAATGCTAGTAGGCGTCTATATAAAATGGCTGCCACAACAAAACTATTTGACAGATCTGTCTGAAAATTTGGGTGCGTTCTTTTGAAAGATGATTCTTGACAAAATTTTAATTAAATTTAAGGTGACGACACAATTTATGTTAATTTTCAGGGACTTATTGACCCACCCTCGTATGTTATGGTTTGGGGATGCATGACAAATTGGGGTCTTGGCCATATTTCACTTTTGATTCGGTGCAACGAAATACAAATAAATCATTGCTGATGGTGTTGTTCCTACAATAGAGAAGTTATGCTGCTATATCCCAAATAATCCCATGTTTCAGCATGATTCCACTCCCTGTCATTTGACCTAAAATTTAAACTCAAAACCACTTTTGCATATTGTTTTCTTTCAACAAATAACCCAATGTAAGGCAAGTATTGACCTTGAACTTCCTCTGTCAGTGCCCGGCTTCTACGATAATGAGAATACGCATCATGAAACGGGGATGGATTCAGTCCAATCTCTATCCCTGGTCGATATTAAGCGTTTCACTAAAGTATAAAGAAGTTTGAGTAGGTATTTTCTTTAGGGGCTTTAAGTACAATGGACCGCTTTTGCGTATTAGTTCTTGAGATAAACTGCATAGCATTTACCTATGATTTAATTAATTCACATACATCATTTGTCAACACTTTGAACCTAGGAAATAGACAGGGTACCACATCACCCATGGTGAGCTGCCATAATCCCATTAGAAAATATGATTTTTTTTAATGAATTTAATTTTTTGCCAATTTTTCACATTTTTTAACACTTTAGTTCCTTATCAGCGTTCCTGTACTTACAAGGTAACAAATAGTACACAAATGGAAGCCTTATAAAGAGAGTCAGTTTTAGGTTCGACCGTCTGTGTGTCCGTCTGTCTGTCAAAGCCTCATAAGTTTTAAAACGTTAGGCGTAGAAGGTTGAAATGTGGACCACAGTTGAGGTTTAATTCTGGAAAACTTGAAAAATAAAAAAGTTTTAAAAGTTAAAGTAAAAGTCAAACAAATTATTTTGTTTGCATAAATATAATACAGGTATCAAATGAAAGGTGATATATACGAGGACAAGGTGAAAAGTTCTCGGCCTGACGCAGAGATGGCGTTCCAATTAACAAAAATTTATGTTCCCTGCTTGGGTGTACTTTTCATTAGTTCGTATGACAAGTTTCATTTTGTTCTCTCAAGTAGTTTCTTTACACGAATTTTTGCAGTAGACGTCTTGCGTGTTTTTCGTTAAAATGGATAAATTTGAATATCGTGCGGTGATAAAATTCTTCGTTTTGGATGGGTTAACTCCTAAGGAAATTCATCCAAAGTTGACAAAAGTTTACGGGGACCCTGCTCCTTCCATGTCAACCGTTAAAAAGTGGGCAGCTGAATTTAAACGTGGTCGCACGTCCCTCGAAGATGACCCACGTGAAGGAGGGCCAAAAACCGCAACCACACCCGAAACCATCGAAAAAGTGCATGATATCGTGTTGGACGATAGGCGAGTGAAGGTGAGTGAGATAGCTGAGGCTGTGTGTATATCGGAAGAGGGAGTGCGAAACATCTTGAACAAAAACTTATGGATGCGAAAGCTCTGCGCAAGATGGGTGCCGCATTTGCTGAATGCCGATCAAAAGCAAATCCGCAAACGATTTTCGCGGCAATCTTTAGACCGATTCAATAGGGATCCGACCGATATTGTGCAGCGATTTGTCACTATGGGTGAGACATGGGTCAACCACTATACGCCAGAAACGAAACAGCAGTCGAAGTAGTGGGTGGAACCCGGTGGTTCAGCGCCAAAGAAAGCGAAGTCGATCGCATCTGCCGGAAAGGTCATGGCCAGTGTGTTTTGGGATGCGAAAGCGAACCTGTTAATTGATTACCTTGAGAAAGGCAGAACAATTACAGGCGAATATTACTCCAACCTTCTTGACCAGCTGGATGCCAAAATATGCGAGAAGAGGCCTGGCTTGAAGAAGAAAAAATCATCTTTTACCAGAACAATGCACCTTTTTTTTGTTTTTTTATAATTTGCACATGTGAAAGGGGTTATGAATACCCTTATACTAATTTTTGGGACACGGGCATTTTGTGTGAAGGGAAAGAGACAGAGAGAAAGACAGATTGGTGCAGTTGGTTTGAAACTAGGCTGTTATTAAGTTTCAGTGAACTCCAAGCGTGGCGTCCAGATAACTGGGGAGTATTTTTGTTTTGCTGTTATTATCGTTGCTTACGATTCACAGTATTTTTTTCAGTCCTCCTGATGTCATCATTACGATCAAGTTGCATTTCAGCTATATGACCACCCTACTGCCAGTGTTATGCCTTCGCAGTAGAGTTGACATAAGCTTTCGCAATTGATCGACTTTTTTATTTACGAAATAAATAGATGATTCTTGATATCCGGATTCGAAACGTGAACCTGCAGCGTGACAAGCAATTATGTTACCACTACACCACGGCCACCTGTACACAAGCGTGCATTGGCGATGGGAAAACTGCGGGATTTGGGGTACGATTTGCTCGGCCAACCCCCCTATTCACCTGATTTGGCACCCTCTGACTTTCATCTATTCTCAAACTTGAAGAAATTTGTTTTTGGGAAACGCTTCGCATCCAATGCAGAAGTTGAGAGGGCCGTAGATGAATATTTTCACAGCCTTCCAGACTCTCACTTCCGAGAAGGAATACTGATGTTGGAGAAACGCTGGACCAAGTGTGTTGAAGGCAAGGGAGATTATGTAGAAAAATAAAATCATTTTTTTTAACTGAAAATCGCAGTCTTTCATTGTCAGGCCGAGAACTTTTCACCTTGTAGTTCCATTATTTTTACTCCAAAAAACTGCCAAAAAAGGTATGCTCGGTGAATATAGTACGCATTGTATAAAGAACAACAACTGTAACAAAAAGAACTGTAATATTATCACCTTTTAAATACCTATATAGTAGTATATTTATTGTAAATGCTCCGAATTACACTTCGGATGAATTGAAGTATAGCACAGTTTTTATCTGAATTGCAAATGTATTTATGGCGCTACGGTCCGGGTGAACCTGGGCCTAAAATAACAAGAGTCTTCAGACAGCTCAATACGCTGGTGTCAAACTACCTCGAAATTAGAACTGTCTAGGACTGTCGGTTTTAATACTCACGAAAGCACCACTAACGTTCCTCCAATCATGTCAATGTAGTCGGCGTACGCGAGAAGATATACAGGCTTTTGAAAAATCGTTAACCTGATGTTAACTTGAGAATTTTGTACATTCTTTCAGGTATGGTGTTAAAGAAATCACATGGCCGCGTGCCACATTGTCGGTGATGTTATTACCGACCTTAATGGAGTAGCGTGCATCGTCATCCTGAGCAGACGGAGGAGTTAGGCAGGGGTGACAAAACTAGATGTTGCTCCGTATAGCTCATTTTTATAAACGTCGACGAAGAAATGCTAGATATCGGTTTGAAGCTATATTCACCTGGGTTTTTTCCAAGATGGCCTTTCCTGCAACAGACTGATACCTAGTTAGTTAGCGCAGTTCAGATGACATAATCAATGACTGGCAAAAGGTGCTGGGGGCAGATAGTCATTAAGCGATCGCAATCTGTCTCCAAATAAACGCTGCTTCTGCTGCTTGTAGCAGTCACCGTAGTAGATGTCACAGTTTTTCATCCGCTTTTTCCCCGGTCCATCCCACTGCACCTCTTACTCGTACATAACGGTGATGTTTGCTTTGTAGCAGTTTAGGACCTCTGCCATTTGTTCTCCTGCATGTGTTACGTTTGGTGCCACGAGCAGACCCAATCTCGGGTCGAGGTACTAGGCACCAGGGATTCACAGCGCGGAGGTGAAAGTAGGGTTTGTTAGACAGCGGAAACTCTGCCAAAGCACTATGGAATCAGCCAGCGTTTATCGTCTCAAAAATCTATATCTTTTTTTGTTTTTAGTGATAAAAGGGTGAAACTTCGCGTACATAATCGTGAATATTTATGCTTTTATACAATGTACCTATAGATATTGTAACATAATGTAGCATAATAACTACGCCCCAAAAAGATGCAACTCATTCCGAAGTGTCTTTTCATTCGAAGTTCGTGTCCACGGTAAGAGACGAATTATGTCTAAGACGACGTCGCGGAATTAAGAGAGAATTATAACCGCAAGAGAATTATAACCACAAGAGATTATTGGCTGCAGCTGTCATCTTGGAATTATTACATCAGAATTTTCGCGTTCCAGTGGTAGAAGTTTCTGGCTATCAGAAATGCGACTATATAAGGACAGATGGCGATCGAGGCAGGGCAGTTGGGTTTCAAACCGCACGAAGAGATTGGAAAAGTGATAATAGGTGAAGTTGTAATTTTGTGATAAATTGAAAGTTGAGAGTTAACAAGAAGTAATTAGTTTGGATTTGTCAATGAAGTAATTGAAATGAGATAAAGTGATTTGAGAAGAAAGAGACCTTATAAGGAAAGAATTTGCAAAGAACAGTATAGTGTGAACTTGAGTTGTTCTATAGACTAGAAAATAAAGAAATAATCTCACCGAATAGCGTTTTATCTACTCGAGCCGTAGCTCGCATATTACAGTATCATTTATACACATTGTTTTTATTGTAATTAAAAAAAATGCACACAAATTTAAATGTTACATTTTAGTACACAAATATAATAATAATATAAATATATTAATAATATAATATATAATATAATATAATTATATTAATTATTAATAACACAAAATAAGAGCATTCACTCTTACCTCCAATGATTAGTTAGATTTTCCAAAAGAATATAAGAGCAGTTTAGCTTCTTGCAACAGCTCTTTAGAAACTTTTTCAATCGGTTTTCTCATAATTGATATTAACGAATCAAATGTAAATAAGAAAGTATGGACAACGTCTTCTTTTGCTGCTGCTGTTGAGCATTTTCTGGAGTGGGTTAACCTTATTTTTTTGTAGTCTTATTGCGTGACTCCTTTGGACAACTGACCTATTGGCAATACTGCGAAATGTTCGATGATATTTTCACCATGGATCAATATTTTATGAACCGAAGAGGGCATATAGTACAAATTATATTTTTCCACATACAATTGTGCAGCGCTGAAGCTATACTTGCCAAATAACTCGTGATTGATAGCCATTCATGATGAAAATGTTTGTAAGATAACGTAAAACCTTCTTATTAATTTTTCATATTTTAACTCCTGTTATATTTGCGAAGAGTGGTAATTTTGGAAAAATCGACGAGCTGTGTTTCTACTACCTTGTTATGGTTTGTCTATGCAGTTTGATTTTAGCACCAATATCAGTTACCTTGATGCTCAGTTCTGGTGGATAGCACTTTTCTTTTTTAAAGCGTGTGCTAACATTTGATAAGACGGAAAGCTCGAGCTTACTTACAAAGAAAACACGAAATAACTTTTTTAATTATTTCAATTCATCGATGAAATTTGGCGAAACTGTGCTTCATATATTTTCAAGTGATATGTATTAATTCATTATTATATAATATACGTATAAAAGAAAAAAACAAAATAAAATAAAACATAACTTCACACTATACATAATTCAAAAAAGTCTCCGTACACGTTGAGTTATTCTTCGAAATAGCAATGCATTGTAATAAATCGTTCGCGTTAGTACTTGGTAGGATTACCTTTAGCCTCGATCACTGATTGCATGTGCCGTAGCATCGAAATCACCAAGTTTGATGTTGTGGCAGAATCTATTCGATTCCATTCTTCTTTTAGTTTTTCTCTGAGCACTTTGTTGCTAAAGGCTGAACTATAATAGTCGGAAGCTAATGTCATAATTTTACGTTAAGTTTCCTTCAATACTGTCAATTGCCCAAATAGCCCATAATAGGCGTATGTGTTCGAAAGCAACTGTCAAATTGCTTTGCCTGTCATTTGAGCTATTGTGTTAAATTTTCATACGAAAGAGCAAAAGTGAACGAAAACTTAACGAATCGAAGCAACAAAATATTATGGTCACACAATATGTTTGTATTCGGACTGTTTCCGAAGTGGTCATACGAAACCATTCTTCTATTATAGTTACTCCTTAAGTGACACGTTAATAGGTTTAAAACAAAGGAGGGCAGATTGGGGCACATTTTTTTCTTTTCCTCATAATTAAAGGAATAAAACACAATTTTATTAGCGGCAAACAGCGGTAACAGTCAAATCTCTCTTTAAACATTAGGCAATGGAACATTTTAAAGTATTTCAGAAATCATTTTTATTTCTCAATGGATTAAATGAGAATGTCCCAATTGTTTTTATTTAGAAAGTAGAACCTATAAGCTTTCCTAAAATATATAACACCTATGTATTATAGTTGCATTTGCGGTTACAAAGAATGAAGATGATAAAAAGTTACTAAACAAAACTATTTAGGCTACATAATTTCTCTTAAAAACCTTAGGCATATACAGGGTCTTCCAATAGGGACTTCCGAACTTTGACAGTTGATAGCGGCCATATTGTTGAAGCTACATCTGCCAAATTGACTGTCATTTTTTCAGTCTGTTTTGCCAAATCACCATGGACGTATATAGCGTTCAACAATACGTGCAAATAATAAAATTGTTTTATCAAAATGCGTGTTCCGTTCGGGCAACGTTCCGCGCGCTTCGCCCATTTTACGGTCGCCATAATCGTCCTTCTGAGAGGACTATTCGCAGTGTGGTAGATAAATTTGAGTCCACTGGTTTTCAGTAAACGATCAACCAACACCCGTAAGTCGACGAAACGCAAGATCTGCCGAAAACATCGCCGCTGTCCGTGAGAGTGTGCAGGAGAATAAGAGGCAGTTGATTTCTCGTCGCTCACAAGAACTCGGCCTTTCGCAGACCACAACTTGGCGAATTTGGCGTCATGACTTGGGCCTGCACCCGTGCAAAATTCAACTGACCCAGGAGCTGAAGGTAAACGACCATAGACAACGACGTGTGTTCGCTGAATGGGCTCTGGAGCAGTTAGAAACTGATCCTAATTTTCATCGAAAAATCATCTTCTGCGATGAGGCCCATTTCTGGATGAATGGGTACGTCAATAAACAAAATTGTCGAATTTGGGACGATACTAATCCACATGAGGTCCAAGAGTGTCCAATGCAACCCGAAAAGGTCACTGTTTGGTGTGGATTTTGGGCTGGCGGGGTCATCGGTCCATATTTCTTTGAGAACGACGTTGACCAGGCCATCACCGTCAACGGCGAGCGCTATAGGTCTATGTTTACCAACTTCTTTTGGCCTGAATTGGATCATATGAACACCAACGACATGTGGTTTCAACAGGACGGCGCTACGTGTCACACAGCTCACGCCACATTGGAAATTCTGAACGAGCGATTCGAGGGGATGGTCATCTCACGTGGAGTTGATGTGAACTGGCCAACGAGATCGTGCGATTTGACCCCGTTAGACATTTTCTTGTGGGGTTTTCTGAAGTTGCAGGTCTATGCGAATAAGCCACAAACCACAGCGGCCCTCAAAGCCAACATAACCCATGCCATTGGTTAAATTCAGCCTGATTTATGCGCCAGAGTCATGGAAAATTGAAAATTTCGGATGCGCGGCACCCAGAGAAGCCGCGGCGGACATTTGAACGATGTTATGTTCCATACATAATGGCATCGATAGGCCTTTCAAACGAAAAAAAAATTTCGATGATATCTCACACACAATTTGTTTTATTTAAATTTAAAGATCGGAAGCGCTTAATGAAAGACCTTTTATTTATGGTATAACAGTTGAGTGTAAATGTTAACAATTGATTGAAATAAATAATTTTGACATGACATTGGAATTTTACTTTCGAAAAAAAAAAAAAAAAAAAAAAAAAAACATTTTTGAGACGATAAGCGCCGGTTGGCCGCATAGTGCAACGCCTGTGTTTTCATAAATTTCTCATGACTACCCTTTTTTTTTACCTCAATATTTCACCCTATGGGTATTCGGTATGTAAAATTTTTGTTATTTTAATTTTCAGGACTCTGCCCGACTTTCTAATTCTCCCTATATCGCCAAGAGGACGCGGAAGATTTAATGAATGCATTTAAATTGCAAATGCTTTTTTAACATTATGTTTTTAATTTTCTTTTATTTGCTAATTAGCGTAAATGATGAAAGTATTATTTACACGACACCTCTCCAATCGATTTCTGATAAACCTACATCATTTAACAAATAATAAAACAATAAAAGACTTTATCGACAAATTAAATACCAACAAATGTGGTAATTAAAACCTCAACGTTGGATAAAATGCAACGTATAAAACAAAATTTATAATATAATCGAAAAAAAGCTTTAGGCCCATTCATATTGACCAACATTTATAAACTTTCCAATAATGCAATTGTTCATGAATTGCTTTTGTTTTCCCAAATTTTCCACACCTATTTTTTACCATAGCCGATCAAATAATTAAGTTTTCAATTAACCCCATTTTACAATAAATGGCTAATCAAATAAATCCAATTCGCCAGTTCGCTTTGTATGCTAATACAATAAAAAAGGACTGCACTACTAAACAGAACACCGAAGTGTGGGTGCAACCACATTTCGCTAAAAAAAAGGAATGCACATAAAAAATTTGCGCACCATAGAACCAGCCTTACCGCATGAATATAATTGTATCCAAATGGATGGCTTTTTTTTAAGTTGGAAAAGAGGGAACTTGATCCCATTTTGTCTTTTTTCTGCTGTATATTTTTTTATTTATTGATTTGCAGTCTCTGTTTTGCGATGATATAAAAGGTTTCTTTTTAAAAATGCTTTACAAAAAAATATCTATTCAATATTTTCAAAGATTTTTGCTTTATTCAAGAGTACGCTTTCCGATTATTTATGGAAAATAACTTCAATGGCTGCCGCGGATGGCTTGACAGTAATCCATGCTGTCAACCCAATGTTGTAGTATATTTTCGATGGTTCGGGGCTCTATTTTATGAATAGGTCGATCAATATTTTGCTAAAGTTCCTGAATCGTTTCTGGATTATCAACATAACATTGTCCAAGCAACATCACTAAAACAGCTGATTACACGATTATTGAACTTAGTGCGCACGTAGAGTCGTCTCGCTGGAAGCAGAGATTGTCCAAGTTCATTTCTTCGAACATGAGGATAACTTCTGCTGTCACTTTAGCATGTCAATCTAACTAACTTTCTTCACAAATTTGCGTTCAGCAGGCACGGTTGATGTATTATTTCGACCGAAATTTTATTTCAAAATTCGCACTATTTCGGCAACACAGCAGCACTAACTTTGGAAATAAATTTTCAATATTTCCCAACTTGTTCAATCGTAAATCGATTCATTTCGTACCACGGATATATGATACTGTGTTCCAGTCAATTTTTTGACCGCGAAAGAGCTGTCAGTTCAAGATAACATGTAATTTAAAAAGAAACCAGCAGATGGCCGACCCTATAGTAAATACCTTAGATTTTCCTTCCATGAATTAGTAAATCACGGGGTTAATCGAGTCTTCCAGGTGATCAAGGGTCCCCTCTAATTTTTTTTTTTTATTTTTTTTTTATTATTAAATAAAGTCGGAAGTTCTATATAAACTAGCAATACTGTGTTACGTTATTTTTTTATGTACTTTTGGTTAAAGAGTAACCAAAATTATTGTATAATTTTAGTTGGAATGGATGGTTTTTTTTTTAAACTTAACAGGTAATACTACATAAAGTGTCAGTACAGACAGGTGTTTTTTTTTTTAAAAAAACAACTTATTTGAATTTATTTCTAATGGGAAGAGAGAAAATGCTGGCATGTTGTTCTCTTTGGTAAATCTAGACAATGAATTTTAGAATGTGAACGCAAATTTAATTAATATCTAATGATATCAATTAAAAAATTCAAATGCATGACTCTGAACGTTACCAATTAAGATGGACAAAATGCGAAAATGTTGATAATTATTTAAAACTAGGACCTTCGATTGGCCTCATTTTTTTGATTTTTTTATAAAAAGCGGCCATATAAAACTACATGTAGGTACGTAGTATGTATGGAAGTATAGTAGTAATACCAAAAAAGGGCCACCTTATTTTTTTCGAATACCTTCTTTATTATTTGGACTACAGTTTGTAGCTACAATGCAGAAGAATCCTTCACTGTTATTAGGACGATGACTGTTACGACGAATTATTAAACGTATCATCGTTACAATTGCAGAAAGAAGAAAATCTAATTTAGATTTAAATTTAGGACATACTCGTATGCTAAAAAGAGTTTTTCTGCTTTTTATTTAACTTAAATTTAAAAAAAAAATTAAGACGAACAACACATATGGAGCAAGTACGAACGACCCAGGAGTGTTAGTCAGTCGATACATTAACACGTTTTGCTTAACTTTTCGTTTGTACATGCTACTAATACTAATAAATAAATTATATTGTTAATTACTGCGTTGTGCTCTCTTGATATTCAGTTTCCTACATACGAGGGGCGGCTGAGAAATTCGTGACCAATACATTAAGTGAAAGAAGGGATCCGATTAAAAACTTTATTTTTGAATATAATCTCCCTCGAGTGAAATACATTTCTCACATCGTTAATACAGTGCCTTAAAACCACCAAAAAAATATTCTTTTTTTTCCCCTTCAAAATGACATTTAACGGCCGCCTTGATCTCGTTCTTATCGGCAAATCTCCGGCCTCGTTACTCCTTTTTCTAATTGGAAAAAAGGAAAAAGTCGGGTAGGTGGTCTATCGCTGACCCGCGCCGTGTCAAAAGGCGTGTTATCTTGCAAAAGCAACATTCCGCGCCTGAGTTTCCCACGTCGCTTTCGTACCACCGCTTCACGCGCCTGAGTCAATAAATTTGCGTAATATTGACCATTCATCTTTGTCCCCTTTGCCAGGTAATCAATCAGCAAAACACTTCCGCTGTCCCAAAAAACAATCGCCATCATTTTCGAAGCCACCTTGAATTACTTTTCAATCTACTTTTGTATGGACTCGGGATCGTATTGAAGAACCCAAGTCTCATCTACAGTTACGATTCAAATTAAAAATGCAAATTTCATCGAGATTGTCTCCGGCTAACTCCAAAAAATCTTTACAGCACTCGAGTCGTCGTTGCTTGTCGAACGGCGCACAGTGTGCAATTTTGCACATCAGTTCAGTTATGTAATATATTTAATTGTAAGAAGACACACAATTTATTATATTTATATTTTTAAATCAATTTTTTTTGGATTACAATTTTGAAATTAGTCGGACGTATCATCTTCTTCATCGGAACTGCTACTAGTTGGGTATACTTGGGGAGTCTTCAAGAGGGCAATACTTTCCTGAGGAAGTGGGTTTCTCTTTCGGTAAAGCACTGTACAGCGACTCGATAGGTAGCGATCCGCTAACTTATCAGCCGCATTTCGTATTTAGGGGCTCAACCTAGAAACTTACAAAATTTACGAAGTGATAAAAAATTTAACTATTGAACAATTAAGACAAAGACAAGCAGGTCTCAATCTAGAAACAACGGGTTTAAAAACAGTGTCTATCGACAGATTTGAATAGGCTATTGTGAGCAAAGTGAAACGGAGTTTAAAAATTACAAAAGCGGAGAATTGAATCAAAACGACTGTAGATGACGATAGCAAGGCAAACTCAAATGCTGACAATCCAAAAGGGGATAGAGCCGTCTACTCGTATGAGTTGAATAGCAGTCAAATATATTGAAAATTTGTTCTCTAAATTTAGTACCGATGACAATTTCTCAGTCACGGTGTGGCTAATCGAATTTTAGGAGTTTGCTACATTTTTAAAGTAGTCAGAGATAGAGAAATGCACATTCGCAGTTAACGGGTTCAGTTCGAAGTTTTATTAGAACATGTGTATGCTCTTCTTATACAATTTATATAAAAGTAAACTGCAAAATATGGAAAAGGTGAAAAGTGTCAGGAGGACGTCTACAAGATGCAGGAATTGGGCCAAATGACAGGTTCAGATGATAAGTCGTTGATGTGGTATATCCTGAATGGCAAGACGGGTTTGGCGGAAAATAAAATGCTACTATAAAAAGTCAAAACTATTTTCGAATTAAAAGATTAATCTATGAAAAAGTTATAAAAAGCAATCTGGGCTATTTCGGCAGCGATAACAGAAGCAGTGATTTCGAAGGGAGCAGCGGTAGTAACGGCAGAAGTGGTGGTAGTTCTCTTAGCAGTAATTCATACTCAATAAAATACAACAGCGAACATGAAGCGAATCATTGCGGATCAGTAGAACATATACGGAAGGACTGTAAGGTTGAAATAAAATGTTTTAGATGTAATGGTTTTGAACACATGTCAAATCGTCACTACAGTGCAGTACAATCCTAAGCACAAATTAAGATCCTCCAAAGGAAGATGGAGAAAGAAGAAAGAAGACAGGGCGAGAACCTGGATTAATACTCCAGGTCCGGAAGAGATTCGAAGCGTTCATCTGCCTTAACGAGAATAATCTACGTATCCTAACAAGCTTTCTAACTAAGTATAAGAAACGAAGGCCTTTGCAGATTCTGTAAAGGGTACAGTGAGATTCCACATCTTTTGGAGTCTTGTGGGACACTGACTTACAAAAGACTGAAATACTTGGGCAAGTACTACTATCAAATGAGGATATACCAACCATGGACCCACTTCTCATTCTCAGATTCCTAAGAGAAACCGGATTAGAGAGGGTGCTCTAGGGCGAACTGTCCTTACCAAGGCAAAGTAAGAGTGTTTGTTAGACCATTAGGTCGTAGTGCAAGATAACCCTACACAAATAATAATAATAATAATAATAAGTCCAAATCTCATGTTTCTTCAAAAGATTGGTCAGAGCGAAGCTTTTTATATTCAATGTGCCTGGGTACACAAATTTAGTCTTTATCTCACGTAACTCACGTAATGCCATTTGGCCGCACATACCTTACATCATTTTATAAACAAGATGATTTTACAAACAAGATGACTCTCCTTACAAAGAAGGAGAACATTTTGTGATGTACGAGTAGATCGAATTTAACGAACAACTGAAATCGATGTACTTTTTCCATTTGATGCAGAGATAAAACGTCTAGTGGGAAATTCACCCAAGCAAGAAGAAAGAGTGTCCAATGGAACTATTGTTGACGAAAAACGATAAGTGGAAAATTGGATTGCAGGAGGGATCATCCATACTCAAGAGTCTGTGTTGGCTACCGAAGGTTAGAAGCGATTAAAGATCCCTTCCCAATGCCGTTAATAGAAGAATTACTGGACCATCTGGAACATGCAAAGGTGTACACAATGCCGGATTTAAAAGACGAGTACTTGCATGCTCCAGTTACAGATACTAGCGAAAAATATGTACATTGCATTTGTCACTGAAGGTAATCAATTTGGGTTCAACTTAGTTCCGTTTGGATTGTCAAACTCACCTGAAGCTTTCGTTCGATTTGTTCACTGGATCTTGCGCCGGTTGATGATGAAAAAAATATAAATATACTCGTATATAGACGATTTATTCATAGCAGGAGAAACAGAGGTTAAAAATCTAGAGAAATTTAAAATCCTCTTGGAGACAGCATCCGATTATAACTTAACGATCAATTGGTCGAAATGCAGGTTTATGCAAAGAAGGGTAGAATTCTTAGGATATGTGGTGGAATATGGCCGAGTAAGTTCACACCAGGTAAGATAAAAGTAGTAAAGTATTTTTCTGAATCTAGAATGGTTAAACATGTGCTGGAATTTCTGGGTCTGAATGCATTTTTTAAGAAATGATGGCGAAACCACTGTCAGACTTAATTAAACAGAACGTAAACTTTAAAATTTCTCTCTTACAGTGAAAAGCCTTCAACGAACTGAAGCAACCCCTAATCAATAAAACCTTTCTAGCTATTTACAGCCAGAATACTTATACTGAGGTGCAGACAGATGCGTGTCAGGACAGTATTCGAGCGATGCTACTGCAGCAAGGTGAGAACTGCAACCTTCATCTTGTCCTCTACAGGGTGGCTGATGAATATTGCTACATTAAGAAACTCAAAAAACTTTTCTTTCGGTGTATGGAATTCATTTTTCTTTTATTCATGTTAAATCTCATTCAATTTTATTAAATATAGCTTAATTAGTTTTAAAAATAATGGAATTCAATTCTGTCATAACAGCCGGGCTATGTGAGGAGTTGCACCATCTTGCTGAAACCACACAGAGTTGAAAGAAATTCTCATTCGGCGTAATTCTGGATAGAAAAACTCTCTCAACATGCTCAAGTAACGGTCTCCAGTAACCGTAACGGTGTGACCGTTTTCTTCGAAGAAGTAGGGCCCGACAATGCAGCGTGATGAAACTGCACACCACACTGTGACACGAAGTGGATGCAATTCCGTCTCATGGAGTATCTGTGGGTTGGAAGCACTCCATATTCGACAATTTTGTTTGTTTATGTTGCCGTTTAAATCGAAATGGGCCTCGTCAGACATAAAAAGACAGTTCAACAAGTTTCCGTCCTCTTCCACTATTTGAAGTATCTTCTGGCAAAATTCCAAGCCAATCGGCAAGCCTGCTGCGTTCAGTTTGTTGGCCATTTGAATTTTATATGGGAATAAGTCCAAACCATTGTGCATAATTGACTGCAATGACTGTCTGCTTATACCCATTTGAGCACATAAGGTTCTTGTCGAAACTCTTGGATTGTTTTGTATGGCAGCAGCTACAGCAGCGATTGTTTCTTTCGTCCGAACTGAAGGGTTTCGATGGTAAGGTCTTCTTTCGACTGTCCCATGCTCGGCAAAATTATTAACAAGTCTCATTATGGTCCATCTGCTCGGAGGATTGCCGCCAAACGTGCGCCTATACTCTCTTTGAACCGAAACTACGGACTCCAGTGCGTGATAGCGGCGGACAATCCAAATTCTTGTTTCAGTGTCCCAGTTATCCATTTTTGTTAAATCTAAGAATCAATCTGCAAAATAAAAAAAAATTAACCAGATCCATTAAATAAAAAAAAAGTTATTAAATTTTTTTTTGGTAGCGGCTTTCATCAGCCACCCTGTATTACAAAACAAAACAAAAATTCTCAACTATGCGTTTGAAGTTTTTGCGGTGTACAAGGCTTTAAAGAAGTTCCGGGTCTAAATTCAAGGTAGTTACCGATTGCACTACAACCAGAAGGATGTCACAAGAAGAAGATGAATTGATATCAGTCAATGAAATATTTATGTAAGCAGGAGGCATATGAAACTTCATAATGTAGGGTGAGTTGCTGTTTAAAGTTGTTGAGGGCTTTGAACTACTAGTTGTTTTGCCCCGCAACGTGGGAACAGAGGTAATAAGACTAAAGCATGAAGAGGGCCACTTTGGCGTTAAAAAGACTTTACATTTGAAAACACAGGAATTCTTTATACATAAACTAAAGTACAAAATACAAAACAATATTTCAAAATGCGTTAAATGTATTTTAGCTAAACGGAAAGGTGGTAAATAGGAGGAATTTATCGAGCAGTTGGAGAAAGGAGACCGGCCACATTTAGACCACATAAGCCCAATTAATGTGACACAAAAACAATACAAATATATTTATTTTATAATAACAGTGGTTGAAGGATTCTCAAATTACACCTGGATATATCCCACAAAAACGCTGAGCGCCGATGAAGTGGTCCGTCGACTTTCGGAACAGCGTTCGGTAATCCACTTCGAATGATAACTGATCGCGGTGTAGCATTCACGTCAGACACGTTTGGTAAGGTCTGCAGCGAGGAAAACATCGAACACACTCTTATAACTACATGTATGCCAAGTAGTAGACTGGGCTGAGAGATCGAACTGCTTAATATTTGATGTTTTAAAGATGCTGTTGTTTATATCCAGGGTCGAGATTGCAGTTAAAGGTCTTTACAGAGTACTCCTTTCGAAGTTATATACGGGTTTCCAATCAGGAAAAAAGACGATTTGGGAGTAAGAGAGCTGTTAAAACAAGAGCTGTTAAAAGATTCCAACGCGGAAAAGGAGCAAATTCTTTTCAATGCCAGGCAGCAGATATAGAAAATCCAGGAAGAAAACAGAAACAGTCAACAAAAACCCAAACTTCCTCATCAGTTCAACATCGGTAACCTATAAATAAAACCTTTCTTCTCTCTTTAGAGGTCCATACGAAATCGTTTCCAGAGGCTGAGATAATCGTTACACGGTTCGGAAATGTTCACCATCGCCAGAAGGCCGAAAGGATACAACAAGCAGGAAATAAATGAAACAATGGAGACAAGAAGTGGATTCAGAGGACAAGGCAGAATCGTCCGAGACGGACGATGCATAGGGGACCAGATGTAGATCACGTCATAGCACACCATGGCCAAACCACCAGCATCAGTCAACCATCATCATCAGCAGCAAAGGCCATACAAAAAGCTGAAAGAAATCATCAAGCGGTTTTTGCAAAATTTCAACTCTTTAGGTCGGTTCAACGGTTCAAAAGTTACGAGCGTGCGACAGACACATGGACAGATGAACAAACAGACACCGTGTTGAATCAATTAGTTCTATTTATACCATTCTGGTACGAAAATCTAAAAGTAGTCAGAACGCATTCTGCCATGAAAGCAATTTTATTTTCATGAAAACCAAAAATTCAGCTCAAAATAAATGTAAAATTCGCGAAAATAGGACGTACAAACTCGTTAGCTTGAAACAAAGACCACAAATTGACACTTTTCAACAAGAAAAGCCGCATGCCTGTGTTTTAAAGCAATATTGACGACATGGGGAAATGTGACAAAAAATATTATGGTTACATACAGAGAGCCATACATCTGTGGGAAGCTTTGAATTCAGTAGCCATGCATAATAATGGTGGAAACAAAAATATTGTGTAAAAATCAATATGTAAATTTTTGCTTAGAGCAATACAAAAATTATATATTTTTGATTTCTTATTTTACCATAGAGCAGTAACCTTTGAATTTCGTTCTTTCTCGTTTTGTAACCTTAAAGTGCTTACTTCTAGCTACAAAATCACATAAATGTTTTATAATTTTAGACAAAACGTTTAAGGCGCCATTTGAAGAAATTGGGTGGCGCTATTCCGATGGTAACGACTGTATGTGGGTGGATTGAAAAGTTTTTTTTGTTAATTTGCGTGCTCCAAAGGAAATATGAATACCCTTAAATTGTTTCAGGGCACGGGCGTTTAGGAGACTGGGGAAGAGGTTTGATGAGGAGATACAGAGCTTGGTAGATCATTCCACATTCGTGTCGTTCGGCTTAGAAACGAATCCCTATATTTGACAGTACGACCGAAGTTGGGCTTAATGGTGAACTAATGTGCATTCGAAGCATAACGAGTATTGCGGATGAAATTTGAAGGGGATGAATGCGGCGCTTTTCGCTGGAGCTTTTTTCTTTTTAAAAAAGCGATAAAATAGGAAAAGACACGAGACATTTCTATGATGTTCAAGTGAATGTATGGAGTTCACAATGTCTCTACCACTTAGAAATTTTAACGCGCGAATGTGTATAAATTGAGGCTAGATCAGACGGAGTAAAATATTTTTTGCACCGCTTCAGAAATCCTAGACATTTTGCAGCGGTTTTAGAGACTTCGAATATGTTATCATTCCTTCGAAGGTGGTTATTAATACACATACCGATAATAGCAAGTCTTTCGGTTTCAGCGATGCAAGTACCATTCATGGATAATGGTTCAGGGTTCTGTCCAGGTCGGAATTTAATGTAACATAAGTTGCCGTTCCTCTTCTACGGCGAAGGAATGAATTGGATTAGAAGTTGCAGACAAGAGATCATTTATAAAAATATGAAAGAGAGTCGGAGACAAAACAGAGCATTGGGGAACAGCAGCATTTATTTGCTGAATTATGAACTTTGAAGCCGTTCAAGACAACTTATATTGAACGCCCCGAAAGGTAATTTCTAATCCACTCAAGAAGAGACCCATTGACGCCATATGTACGCATTTTCGACAAAAGAGGCTTATGCCAAACTCTGTCAAATGCTTTTGAAATATCAAGCGCAACCACCTTAGTTTCGCCGAAGTGATGGAGAGAATGGGTCGACTTCTCGGTGAGATATGCCTTCAAATCACCAATAGACCTGTTGCAAGCTTCGAAAACCATACTGATTTATCAGCGTTTCCATGACTTTGGAAAGAAGGGACGTGGGTCGGAAATTGGACAGGGAGGAAGATTCGCCTTATTTAGGGACGGGTTTGACAAATGCTGTTTTCCATCTACTCGGAAATGGCCCTGAAGACAGAAAAAAAACGCAGAGGTTTTGACAGCGTGAAAGAACACCTCTTCAAAACTATGGGGAGATACCACTTGGGCCAGCGGATTTGTGTATGTTAAGACCTTGAATACTCCTGCAACTGTACGAGTGCGAAAATGGACTCGTTCCATTGAAAATTGGACCCTCTCAAATACAGGCGGAGACAAAGCATTATCTGGCAGTGTGGAGTTCACTGCAAAGTGAGCAGCAAGCAGGTTGGATAGCTGACAGCTGGAATATCATTGTAAAAGAACGTAAGGATGGTAGACGAAGCAGTATTTTTAATATTTTTGACGAATGACCGAACATTTTTAATTTGGGACATTGTAGGATTTTTTGGTCATTTAAGAATTTTACACGTCGAATATTGGCATATTGGCAAAATTTACTTCAAGCAAGCCACGAGTTTGTCTTAGGTTCAATGTTCTTCATGCTGTTAGGATTGAAGTCATTCATAGCCAACAGGATAGTGTCAGCCAGCATCCACGTCGATATCGAGGAAGCATAGCGACCAGTTAAAACTCCTAAAGAAGCTATACTGTTTGGTCAGAGAAGGAGAATTTAGGTGATATGATGTTATGGTCAGACCGGCCTAGAGGCGCTAATTCATCAATGGTGTATTTATCAGGATGAGAAGTAAGAAACAAGTCCAAGGTGTTGGCGGAATGACTTTCAATGTCTGGTGTACGTGTGGGCTTATTTACAAGCTGAGTCAAATTGTTTACCTCAGCGCAAAGTTCAACGTACCTTCCTTCGTTTGTTGTCTTTTCAGAATGTTGAAGCCAATTCGAATTGTGTATATTGAAATCGTCCGCAATGACAATTTCAGTATAAGAGTAAAGGAAGACAATTCGAGTGATCGAATCGCACAGCGCATCAAACTCGTCGAAAGTTTAGTTGCTGTCCGCACTATGGCTTGTGTAGGTTACGCGGCCTAAACAAGAAAATAGATCATTTTCTATATTTGATTTCTAACTCTTCTTTCTTTCCTTTTTTACGTGCTATTTCCATCGTAGCTTTGCATCTCCTAAATATTGTTGTATTAGCACATATAACTATTTTTTTGCTTTATAATAATTGGTGTGTGTTCAGTCTTTTTATTAGTTAAGTCAACAAGGACCGACTCGATTAATTTCATTCTCCACTCTTTAGTCCACCCACAGATTTCGTTTATGCGAATTTGGAGTTTTTCTGTGGATTCTTCATTGGTTCTTCCTACTGCTAGTATTGCAGTATCATCTGCAAATGTTGCCATAGTATGGTTTTCTAGTTCCGGAATATTACTAGTATATATTAAGTATAATATTGGGCCCAGTACACTACCTTGTGGTACGCCGGCCTTTATTTCTCTTAGTTTTGATTAAGTATTCTGTTGTTTTGTTCTAAAATGTCTTCCATCTAGATGAGTTTTAAGAACGGATGAAAACAGCCTAGCAGACCTTCCGTTTTTCTAATGCTTTTTCAATTTTATTTGCAATTTTGTGTATCTGTTGTATCGTAGACTGCTACCTACGAAAATCAAATTGATGATTCGGAATCAGATTTTTCCTTTCAATCATTTTATTTAAACGGTTTGCGAGCACTTTCTCAAAAACTTTTGATATCATCGGTAATAGCAAGATAGGTCTGTAAGATGACACTTTGGAAATCAAAGTTTGGAAATCATTAGGACATCAGCAACCTTCCAAAAACTAGGGACATATTTAAGCTTAAATGTGGCATTTATTAAATTTGTTATTTTAATTATTGTCTTTATTGGTAAGTTCTTTAGTACGTCACCAGATATAAGGTCATATCCAGGCATATGTTGTCTATTTCCATTTTCAACTGGTGGTTTACATAAGTTTTCTAGGTAGTCTGTGAAGAGAATGGCTTTGTCCTCATCGCTTCTTACCCAGTTACCATCAGCTGATTTGATTGAAGGCATTTGCACAGAACGTTGCTTGCCATAGAGAGTAATTTATTACGTATTCAGCTGTTAATCCTATGAGGTACCTTTTCATTGAGCCTTCTTTAAATTTTTTTAATTTATCTTCTTAGTTGCTGATAAAAGTTATTTAGATTCGTTTTATGTTGTTTTTTTTTTTACGCTGGGAGGTAGTAATCTTCAAAAGACGTAACTGAGCCCGTACTCAGTAACAGTTTGGGTTTTTTACCCACTAACCCCTTCTCCCTTCTTCTCATTTTCCGTACTGTACCGCCGTCTTGGCATTTCATAGCAGGGCGGTAAGGAGCCAGCCTTCCACTTATTGCACCTAGTCGTTAGATCAAGCAGCAATTTGTCTATCATATCTTAAGGTGTTTATGATAAGTATTCATCTATGAATGATTAAATATTGTTTTAGCTTTTTGTATTTTATTTTTATTTTATTTTTTTCTTTCACCTATCTAGCTAGTCCAAAAGGTTTTAGTCTTCTTAATCTCCTAGTCAGGTTGCTAGTATTTAGTAGTTCCGACATTTCCGAGTTTATGTGATTGAGAAGTCTAAGTTTGTGTCTATTAGCTACTTTTTGACTTAATCTTCAATCATTTCAATTTCTAGATATCTATGCAGATCAGTGTTTTTTGTGTATCATGGTGCATTTACTATATTCCGTAGTACTTTATTTTGAAATGCTTATATTTTCTGTAAATTGGTTTTGCATGTGCATGCCCAAAGCTGGAGCCCGTAGGTCCATTCTGGTTTCAGAATTTGCTGATAAAGCAGTAGTTTATTGTAATTGGACAAACAGGAGTATTTCCCTATAAGATAATACATTTTCCCGTAGCGCATGTTCAGTTCTTCTCTTTTTTTCTTTACTTGCGCTTTCCAGCGCAGTTCTGCATCTAGTGTCATGCCTAGACATTTGGCTGTGTTTCCTACTTCATTATCATTTATTATTACTGGAATGTGCGGAACATTTTTATTTGCAAAGTTGATATGGACCGACTTTAGGTCATTTAATTTAATCTGCCATTTTTTCGACCATTTTGATATATTATTCTTGACTCAGATCATTCGTTTCTCCCACAGCAATGTTAGCAGCCACAGTTGTTTCATCACTAAATGGCAAGTCACTGGTAAATAAGATATATAATACAGAGCCCAGCACACTGCCTTATGGTACACCAACTGCTATTTTTTTTATTCCATTGGTAGATGCTGTTGCAATTTATGTATCAGTCCTTTATGCCATACTTTATCGAAAGCTTGAGCTACGAGTATATCAAGAAATATATTAGTGCATTTTGTTCTTTTTGATGAAAATGCAACTTTATCGTGGAAAAATGGTTACAAATGAATCATTCAAAGTATTGCCCATCGCTAGCTACAACTTTTCCCATCTTTCTGGCAGAGCTCGAATACCGTTACGGTAAAAGTGTTCATCTTTTGAGGTTACGAATCAAGCCATTTGTTGATGTCTTCACATGAGCGGAACTGCTGATCAGCCAGACCATGTGCCATCGAATGGAACAAGTAATAATCGGTTGGCGCAATATCTGGGAAATATGGCGGGTGGGGTAGGACTTCCCATTTGAGCGTTTCCAGGTAGGTTTTAAGGGGTTTGGCAACGTGAGGCCGAGCGTTGTCATGCTGTAGAAGCACTTTTTCGTGCCAATTCCATTCCAAACGCACACAATCGCTTGGAAATGGCTTCACGGGTAACTCCTAATGCTGAAGCAAGCTGTTCTTGCATTTGGCATGGATCCTCATCGAGCAATGCCTCCAATTCAGCGCCTTCGAAGAATCTTGGCCTTCCTTCACGCGGACGGTCGTTAACATCGAAATCACCGTCTTTGAAGCGACAGAACCACTCACGGCACGTTGTTTCACTTAGAGCAGCATCTCCGTAAACTTTTTGGAGCTCTCGATGCGCTTCAGCCGCTGTTTTCTTCGAATGAAAGAAGAAAATCAATACTTCCCGCAAATGACGATTATTTGGCACAAAATCAGACATTTTCACACAATCAAAAGTATATGACGCCAAAACAAAATCACTAATGTGTCAAAACAGTTTATTTACCATATGTCTAAGCTCGGTTCATGACGTTTTGGATATGTCAAAATCGACCAGCACTTACTGCTGGAGCCATCTATTGACACTTAGTTGCGCACCTAATAGTAGAGCATATCTTTTTTTCTTCAAATGCTTTTTTGATTTTATCTGTTATTCTATACACCTGATCAATCGTGGAGTGCTTATTTCTAAAACCAAATTAATGGTTTTGGATTAGCGATTTTTCTTCAATTATTTTTTGCAGACGTTTAATTAACACCTTTTCAAATAATTTGGACAACATAGGCAGAATCGATATGGGGCGGTAGGGGATGACTTCACTAGGTGGTTTCCCTGGTTTTGGTATCATAATTACCTCCGCGACTTTCCACATGCTAGGTATATACCTTATCCTGAATGCAGCATTTATAATCTGTGTTTCTTTAAGCCTTCTTTTGTGAGTTTCTTTAGGATTTCCCCTAATATCAAGTCAAATCCTGGGGCTTTCTTAGTATTGATGCTTTCTTGTATTTTGGCAATTTCTTTCGCCATTACCTGTTGAATAAGTCTCTCCTCTTCGCACAATTCGTCCGTTTCTTGGCAGTCTATATCTTCATATGGTTGGAAGACACCTTCGAGATACTCAGCAAATAAATTCGCTTTTTCTTTGTTGTTTCTTGTCCAGTTACCTTCTCTGTTTTTAACTTGTGGAATGTGTGCAATTGGCCTTTTCATTTTCTTTGTTGCCTTCCAGAGTGAGTATTCGGTACTAACATCATTTGTAAGATTGGTAAAGTATTTTTTAAGAGACTCATTTTTAAAATCTCTTAACGATCTTTTAAGCTTACTGTTTAGATTATTAAGTATTGCTTTGTCGCTGGGCGCCCTTGATTGTTGCCAAAGTTTTCTAACTCTTCTCTTTTCCGCAATTATATTACATGTTTTTTTTGGATATGAGTTTTGTTGGATTTTGGTTTTAGTTATAGGTGTTGCAGCCCATGCAGCTTTTTGGATATTAACTGTAAATATCTGAACAGCCTTTTCTAATTGGTCTTCTGTTTCAATTCTTTCGGAGAGCGGAATACTATCTTCTAGATTTTGTCTGTAGTACTCGTAGTTCCAATCAGTCACCTTATGAGTTAGTTTTGGGCTGTTTTCTTTGCTAGTGATGTTACCGCCAAGTGTTAAAACTATTGTGGACTGATCTGAGTCAAGAACTGGCCCTTCTTCTACTTTTATAGTATTTGAAGAGATATTCTTTGTAACGAAAAAGTCGACAAGATCTGGGGTTTTCTTCCTATCTGTTGGCCAATACGTAGGTTTTCCCGTTGAGTGATATTTGATGCTTTATGTTGTGGAGCTCTTGTTTTTTGCTATGTTCTTCTTGCTCGTCTTTTATCTGCTAATAAATCTTTTATTTATTTCGGGTAGCTTCTTTTCGTGTCATTTCTATTTACTCCGGAGGAGCTTTCCAAGGCCGATTGCTGAATATCGCTGAACAACTTATGCAGTTCTTTTTCTATATCATTTTTGATTGTAGAAGGTATCATTAACTCATTTGGACCCAAATACAAACTATTAAAAACATTTAAAAAAAACTTTATTAACGTACCATTAGAGGCTACATGTACAATTTTCTGCAAAAAAAAACAAAAAAAAAAATATTCCTTACATATAAAAATAAGTCGTCCTCAATTGGAGCCAATGGGCTTATGTGTGATATTTTTCAAAACATCCTTTTTCGATGCATAATGTTTTGATGCATCTTTTACATTGCCAGCATGCTTTCATGTGGCATTCGACACATCGCAGCTGGTTTTGCAGTTTCTGAGGGAAGTGTCCAACACCATCTAAATTCATAGTTTGCACTGACGAGGAAGGTTTACGACGTCTTCCATCCGGTCTTTCAGGGCGTACATGGCTGAAGTAAAATCGGTCGATACTTCGGCGAAACTGGAGCTGATCTAATTTATCTTCCGCGGCCAGAACATGAAGACGCCAAGCATTAGCTACAGCCAAATCGAACGTGTAGGTAAAAAGTACCCACCACCATTTTTTTCCTCGACTCCACCCATGCCTTTGTTATAGTTTTGAAAAACAAAAGGATTGTCTACGGCTACCTTTTTTTTGTTCTGCAGAGCTCCATTTTTTAACCTTGCCCAGAGGGTGCAGAGCGTGACTGGTGAAGAAGTTGTCAAAATACACCTTATGCTCATTGGGAACGGCATTCACTTTTTTCAATAAGTTCTTCACTACTTTTGATCCCAAAGGATCATTACTGGTTTCTCCAGCTGATTTACCACAGTATACATCGAAAACGAAACAATAACCATCTGCACTTGCAATCATCCAGTTTTTGTATCCAAATCTCACTGGCTTACCTCTTATAAACTGCTTAGCTAGATGACGTCCAAAATACTTTATCATAGCCTCATCTATCGATAGATTCTCGTGTAATACACCCCACTGAAGAAATTTCTTGATCAGCAAGTCAATTTTTTGATCGGCAGTAGTTTCATTGTCGCAGAAATCCACGAATGTCTTTATTTCCATGAATCAATTTCTATACATTGCTTTTGAAATAATGTTAACATTGTAGTCTTCAGACCAGTACAAACGTTCTCGAGGAAGTGAGTGATATCCAGTCAAGAGTAAAATTCCAAAAAAATGTTTGAGGTCATCAACAGTTACTTGAAACTCATGGTTGTTATGTTGTGCAGCATATAACTTTCTGTTCAGGACGATCATGTCAAAATTCTCCTTATCAAAAAACTTTTCAAAAATGTCGACTGGCCTTTGGTCTTTGAACTCGTTTTCAACATTTGCCTTTCGATTCTGAACATTGTTCTCCGTTGGGTAAGCCAACGTAGGAACCGTCATATTTACGCCATTGTGGTTCCTGGGTGTCAACTCTTCTGCACTTTTGTAACGGTTCATCATCACACTTCAACTCTCCCTGGGATATCACGCGGAAGTATGTTTTGCTGCACATCATCGTCATCGCCTTCTTCTTCATCCGTGAGGATGCTCGAGTCTGGGGGAATCGCCACTAAATCGTACCTGACGTCGAGATCATCCTGTTCATTTAAAATACTTTCTAGGGCTTCCTCGAGCCCTCGATAGTCATTTGCAAAATTAAATATTCGCTTCGCCATTGCTCACTCCAAAACTAAGACTGTGGAAAATAAATCAAAAAACATGTGCAATTAGCCCATTGGACACATTTGGGGACATACAACTAAAATGTCTTCTCTTTTGGTCAATTCTTAGAAAATACATAATATAATAGTATTATTCACTAGTAAAAACTATAGGCAAGTGAAAAATACTAATAAATTATAAAAAATTCTGAAGTACATAAAAAAAAATAATGACTTACTTTTAATATATAACTTTGTTAATCGATGCTTAGAATTTGCATTTGAATAAAAAAAAAATGTAACGGTGAAAACATGCAGGTACTAAAAGATATGGACCCGAATGGGGACACCGGGCGTAAATGGGTTAAGTCTATTCTACTTGTTAAGTTCAACTTGAAGGCTTGCCAATCTGCTCTTTCGTTTGCTAAGGTTTTAATATTTGTATTTTTAATTATACATTGGCGATCACTAGGATGAAGCCATAAGTTTTGCAATCGATTTTCACTCTTCATACCTGTTGGAAATTTTGTACCCGGAAACTTTTACTACCTGTGAACAGGCACATATTTTCCCAACAGGAAGTCATAAAATTAAAGGGTAAATAAGTAACTATCGTTGGAATTTCCCAAGATCAAACAACGAACTACTTGAAAAGCATATAAAAAGATGCGCCACTAGGATGAGGCCACATGCAAAATCTTCAAAAAAAAAGGAAAAAATGAATAAAATGTTTACATTTTATAGTTTTAAAACATTTATTTATTACGTTTTTCTACATTAATAATGAGTATGCCCGCCATTTTTCGATATGACCTTTATAAGACGGTTTGAAATATAATCGTACAGTTTTTTTTAATAATCAAGAGAAATTTGGACCCAGACATCACGAATAGCTTCGATTAAAGTGTCCTTGTCTTCAAATTGTCTGCCGTCTTCATACACTTTACGAGATAACCATGCCCAAACATTTTCGATTATGTTTAAGTCCGGTGTATAGGGCGGCCATTGCAAAAGTTCCACGTCTTCTGATTGAATCCAACTTCTAACAACCCTGGAAGTGTGGATTGTCTTGTTGGAATATCCAAAGCAGGGGTCCGAAAATGTTTTTCACTTTTGGAAATGACCGTTCCAGCAAACATTTGTAGTCGTTTCCGTTCATTGTTGTGGACAAAAACTCCAACTCGATTGTGCCATAGTAGGTAATAGCTCCCCACACCATTACACCTGATGTACGGCTGTGATGTCTTGCCAAAATAAGCTCCTCTTTTCTTAGATCATGGAAATAAAAGTTGTAACTATCGGGGCCGTCAAGGTTAAACTTTTTTCATCCGAAAAAACAACGCATTTCCATTCACTGCTCCAAGCGACATGTTCTCCTTCAAAGTTCATTCGATGCTCCTTGGGTACTTGCCTCAAAACAGGTTTCTTTTTAAGTTTTCTTCTCTGTATAGTACCACTTTTTCGTATTATCCTTCGGATCGTTGCTATGCTGGCTGATACTCCGCTGTTGGCTCTTATTTTAGTTGCTGGTAGAGTAGAATTTGAGGCAAGCCGTAGAATTAACAGCTTTTCCTGCAATGTTGTTGCTTCTGCCGTGCGTCCTTTTTGATTTTTCCCATAGTGTTGTGGATCCGCAAGATAACTGTTTACAACAGTCTTACTTCTATTAAGCCTCCTTGCAATTTCTCGGCCTGAGAGTCCTAACTCCTTGAAAGCATCTATTCTTCCTCTTTCTGTCGCTGTCAAAGTCTTTCCGGAACCCATTTTTTTTAAACTAAATAAAAACAGTTCTTTTTAACGCTTTTTTTTTAAAAAAATATTCTTAAGAAAACTTTCAAAAAAATCACTGATGTGAACTCCTGCAACGAAATATTCGCAATGGCCTCATCCTAGTGGCGCATCTTTTTATACGCTTTTCAAGTAGTTCATTGTTTGATATTGGGAAATTCCAACGATAGTTTCTTATTTACCCTTTAATTTTATGATTTCCTGTTGGGAAAATATGTACTTGTTCACAGGTAGTAAAAGTTTCCGGCTACAACATTTCCAACAGGTATAAAGAGTGAAAATCGATTGCAAAATGTATGGCCTCAGCCTAGTGATCGCCAGTGTATGTTCACTCATTTGTGGAATTTTAGGTGAATGGTCAGAGCTTAGATACTCGAACTCATCATATGTATGTAATTGCTTGACAAATTTTTGATTATGAAAGAATCAATTAGATCTGGTATTTTATTTTTGTTTGCAGGCCGGAACGTGGACGTTGCTGTCGAGAGAATTTCGCACTGATGTTTCTGAATCGCAGCATAAAGTAGATCACCAGTTTAAATTTGTGCATTAAAATCACCACCTATTACACAATATAATGTTAAATTCACACAAGAACTTTATTTCGTCTTAGTAATTATTAATTATTATTTGTTGATTGCGATTTTCTGTGACTTTATGATTATTCGAGTCAGTAACCTGCAGATGTTTAAGTATTTCTTGCCGGTCTGAATTACCCATAGTCCCAAATAACCATTGCTAAGCTCTATGCATACGTGCAACGATATTTAATAATCCTATCTTTTGTCTATTTGATTTGGTTATTGTCCTAAGTTCAATTTGAATCAATTTCGTTTCTGTACTTTGTTATAGTTTCTATCGTATACATATGAATATTTCTAAGTCTGATTAATTTCTCTTCTATGTATTATTTCTATTTCATTAGCTATAAATTGGAAATATATTCGTTTTGTGTTTATTTACTATCTATTCTTTTATGCATATATGGTCCTGTAATTGTTCGCCTATTGAGCGTATTGTGTCAGACAGGTTCATATCGGATTTATTGCTATTTGAGGACTATTTTCTAATCTACTGAGGAAATCGGCCAATTGGTTCTCCTTTCCTTTGAGATATTTGATTTCAAAGTTATATTCCTGCAATTTAAGTATCCACTTCTGGTTTCTTTGGGAGCACTCATTTACTTTATATTTAGGATTCAAATACTTTATCGGAGTATGGGCCGTAATAATCCTACATTTTCTACAAAACACATATGGTCTGAAATAATTTGCTGCATTAACTGTAGCCAACAATCAGTTACACTATAATACGTCTCATGTTTTCTCAATACTTATGTGACATAGCATATTGGATAACCATCTTGCGATAGATTAGCACAAATGGCAGGTAACAGTTAAAGAACTTGCCAAAGAAAATAAAACCATAAATATAAAAAATGCCCCAGGGTTTGGTTTAATTAAAGCGGAAATTTTAAAACAATTTCCACGAAAAGGTTTAAAAAAAACTAGCGCAGATTATAAATGCTGCATTGAAGTTAAGATGTATGCCAAGCATGTGGAAGGTCGCGGAGGTAATTATGATACCAAAACCAGGCAAACCACCTAGCGAAGTAACCTCATATCGCCCAATATCGATACTACTAATGTTGTCCAAGTTATTCGACAAAATGCTGGTAAAACGACTGCAAAAGATAATTGATGACAAATCGATAGTCCCAATTCACCAATTTGGATTTGGAAATAAGCACTCTTCAATTGAGCAGGTGCATAGAATCACAGATAAAATCGAAAAAGCATTTGAAGAGAAAAATGTGTGCTCTACAATATTTCTTGATTTCGATAAAGTCTGGCACAAAGGATTGATCCACAAATTACAAAAGCAACTGCCGAAGCAGATATATCAGTTTGGAGTCAGATATATCAGTTCGATTCTTCAGAATTAAACAAGAAACAGCATTAAGAAAAATTAAAGCGGGCGTACCACAAGGCAGTGTATAGGGTCCTGTGCTTTACCTTTTATTCACTAGCGATCTGACTAAAAGTGGAGAAACCACTATAGCAACTTTTGCAGATGACACTGCTGTACTTGCTGTGGGAGCTACTGTCGAAATAGCAACAAAAAAAGCTCCAAATGTCAATAAACAGTATTTCAGAATGGACTAAAAAGTGGCAGATTGGATTATATGGCATAAAGTCAGTCCATATTAATTTTCATACAAAAAAAATGTACCACACATTCCAATATACATAAACAACAATGTAGTGGAATATTCAAATACAGCCAAATATCTAGGCATGACCCCAAACGCTAAACTGCGTTGGAAATCTCATGTAAAGAAAAAGAAAGATGAGTCGAACATGCCATACAGTAAAATGTATTGGCTTATTGGCATTCCTGTCAAACTACAATAAGTTATTGCTATACAACCGGTTCTGAAACTGGTATGGACCTATGGGCTCCAGTTGTGGCATGCACATGCCAAACAAATTTACAAAAATACAAGTCTTCCAAAATAAGGTACTAAGGAACATAGTTAATGCACCTTGGTACATACGCAAAGCTGATCTACATAGAGATCTTAATATCGAAATGGTTGAAGATGAAGTTAAAAAAGCTGCTCAAGGTATGTAGGCTTCTCAACCACGTTAACATAGAAATAATAGAACTATTAAATTCTGCCAATGTAATCGGGAGACTAAGACAGGTAAAACCTCTTGATCTGTAAGAGTTAGCTAAGGCCAAGAAATTAGGTAATATTTTCAAACAAAAAAGACTTGAAATTCGACAAACGGCGGATTTTTCTTTTCTATCTTTAAAATAATTCAAAAATCGAACGACTAGGTGCAATTCCATTCGGGATGACGAAAGTCGGTCCTTCCGGGAGATTTTTTTAGATCGGGTTAAAGTCCTTCACTATTGCAGAAGCATCCCTCACGTACTAGCTCTGCAACGTCTTTGGATGATTTTTGCAATATACTATGCGATAGTGAATTTTCGCTTAGAATATGATATTTCTTGTTCGGGGTCTGCATTACTTAGCAACCTAGAAGCTCTTATTATAGCTCAAAAGAAGATAATCAGAGTAATGATGTTTAAACAACGGTGGGAGTCTTCGCTTCCCCTATTCAGATCTATTAAAATATTACCACTCATTTATCAATACGTTTATAAGGTATTGCGACTGTTCTATGTGCGAGGTGGTTATGTCAACTTTAGGAGCAATGCAATCTATTCGCTAAAGTCTTCAGCCGCAATTACATACATAGCTCAATTTATTCATAACAAACTGCCTCGAGATATATGCAATCAGATTGTGTTTAAATCCAGATTCCTTAGGAGTCTGAGAAACTGGTTATTGTCCAGATCAGATGTGGAAATACTGATGCAAGTAATAATCTACTTGATGGTTTTGATGGTTTTTCGTCCTAAATCTTTTTCCATAGGTTTTCTATAGGGTTAAGATTAAGGACTTTGTAGCAGCCATTCTAAAACGTTTATTTTTTGGTCTGCAAGCCTCTGAAGTACAGACCTTGACGTATGCTTTCACGAATTTCCATGCAAGGGGGAGAAACTCGTCGCAATAGGACTTCATATGGTCCTCAAGCATTTCTATGTATTTGTATTGATCCAAACTTCCTTCTATTTTCACAATTGGACCAACGCCGTGGCAAGACATGCATCCCCAAACCATTATGCTGCCACCTTTGTGTTTAATGGTTTTGATCGTGTACAGCGGGTTGAATTTTTGTCTTGGAGGACATCGTACATAAGTTTTTCCGTCAGATCCGACCCTATTAAACTTGGATTCATCGCCCCACAAAACGTTTTTCCAGAAAGAATGTAGTTTGTTAACATGAGCCCTTGTAAATCTTAATCTCTTCAATCTATTTTTCTCTGATACAGTTGGTTTCTTTATTGCGATGCGACCATGTAGATTGGGCTCCATAAGACGGCATCGTACGGTTACTGCCGATACTTTAATATTATACCGATCCTTAATTTGGTGTTTGATTTAAATATTAAAGATTACGGCCTTCAATGTTTTGCACAATTTGTTAACATTTTTTTTTTAACTTACCGGTTTATATAAAAAAAAAAAACATTTTAACAATTTTGTTTAGATTTCAAATATACGTGATTTGCAAATAAACAGCAAGCGTCAAGTACGCGCGACCAGTCGTGCATTTTATTTTGTTGGTCACTAAATTCCAATTTTTCGGAAAAGAACCTCACCGTCAATGCTAGTTTCACTTTTTAGTATTTTGGAAAAAGAAAACACAATGTACCGTTTAATTTACACGAGCATTTTATTTCATTAAATCATTTACGGACTCCTTTCTTATTTTTTAATTACCAAGCGGAAATCGCTCAGCAACAATTGACCGATAATTGTGCTACACAAATTACCAAGCAAGCAGTTTGCTATTTGCCTGATTTTGGTTATACTGGGGAGGTCAATGGCAACATTCTGATCAGCATTTCGTTGGCATTTTTAATACGAGTACTTTGCTGTATGTAACTCGCACGTACCACACGGTGCAACTGATCTGTTTTATTATATATGTAATAAAATAATAATTAAAGAAAGTTTCACCAGCTATTATCATTCAGGCAAGAAAACCTCAACAGTTTTGTGGTGCACACACTTTGGTTGACCTGTCAGGTAAAACTGTAAAACTGAGCATGTGTAGCAGACTCGCACTCACTTTTTGGCTTATTTTTGACATGATTTATAAATACAGCTTCGTCAAACACATTGTTGTAAGCTAGGGTAGACAACGGAGACAGCAGCACGCTCGCGGTTGCTCGGCTTAGCTCGACGGACGGGGTGGTTCTTGTCCACCTTACTTTGTACCGCCTACTCAGCACACAAAATTTCGTGCCATAATAATCAAAAAAAGGAGAAGAATTACTTATTAAAAACAAAGATAGTGAAAGAAAAAAAAAAAAATTAAAAATTAAAAATCCAATAACTTGTACCCATGGCCAAGAGAAAGATCGGGAAGGACTACGCGAAACTTACCCTAACTATCCTAAACTAACCTAACGACTTAAGCTTAATCCTAATCTAAACCTAACTATTTTAACCTAGTCTATGCTATTCCCTACCACGCTCTCATCCTTCCCCTTGTCTCTGCTCGCCGAACGGGTTCGTCCTGCCTGGTGGAAGTGGCAAAAGCTGGCCAGCCCACCCTTCGTGTCTTGTGACACCAAATGCTATTTCTCTGGCCAAGGTTGGGAGAGATAACCCCTAAAAGTGCTTCCCAGTCACGACCTTAGTCAGTTGTGGAGGAAGTACGTTAATGGTCCCGTTATGTCGTCATCGTTCGTAATCGTCCTGTTATGTCACCGTTCATCTACAGAAGGACGGCCCGACAGGCCATTCACACACCAATAACAAAAAATTCCCATTCTTACATTATAAAAATCACTACCGCTGAATATGTAAGTTTTTGTAGGCCATTCCTCCCACTTCGTTTATTACAAAAAAATAAACTTGAAATTACTACTATAACTGAAAACTATCCCTACGAGTATTCTGCTGTGAATATTTAACTTTTTCTTCAAACAAAATTGAAATATGAAGGTACTCACGCTTTTATTCGGTCCCCCGTTGTCATGCCGGCAGCACAAGAAAGGATGTTCATTTATTGTTGTTTCCTTCTATTTTTTTTCTCTGCCTCTTATCGGAGTTAGCCGCGACACTAACGCTATTTGCAGCAGAATTCACATTAAAAAAAAACTACTCTATTACAGTATTCACTGATAATAGACAATTAACTTTTATTCTATTTAAAATAAAATGCAAAAAAAAAAATTAAACAAAAAAAATCTACTGGTGCAAATTAAATATCAAAAAAAATTGTCCACCAAGGAAATTCACAAAAACTGTTGAGTCCCACTGAGCACCTCCTCGAAGCGTTGACTTTTTCGTTGGGGGAGCACCACCTTGTCGCCGTTCTTATGCGGACCACCGGCACAGCTATCTACCTCTTTTACTTTGTCTAGGTACACCGGTGCGTTCCCGCAACGGTTGTAGCAGGGAACGGCAAGCGGCAAAATTTTTGCGGATGCCTGAGCTGCTTTTCGATTTCAACTGTCTCAAAATCTATCGGTTAAAAAAAATTCAAATATTTGATTAACCGGGGCTCTTAAGCTTCGCCCTACATACCTCTGCGAATTTGTGTTTGCCTGCGCACATCCCCTTTAACGAAATGCTCCTCGACTTCTTGTGTGAAGCCTTCAGGTTAATCTAGTTGGAATTTATAAAATACTACTAAATTTTTAATCATACTATCTTTTCCAAACTCATCTCTTTAAATAAAAAAAAAATGCCTCCACAAAGGGTCTTAGTCCTCACTGTATGTTCTAAAACAAAAAAAAAAAAAATAATTCTTTGCTATCAAAGGCAGAGACCAGCTGTTCGAACGTAACTTTGATAATGATTCTCTTGGGGTCGATGCTCTAACCCGCTGTTATCTATCTGGGTTTTTTATCTTCCAATCCGCACCACCACTTCAACGGACACAGGTATGTTAAGTCCCTTGTAACAACTTCAAAACGATACTAAACACTTTGTGCACCAACGAATCGACGATACATACCCTCAAAGATTACAGGAGTGTTCGGGACAAAAACCAAACACTCAAGGGTAATCCCTGCAGCACTTTTCAGGCAGAAATTCACACGATCAGATACTTGTAGTGTGTCCAATTTAAAAACAATTGCAAAGAAAATATTGCGGTTATGTCAGATGGCCAAATTGCCATCAAGGCATTAAATTCGTATGAAACATGCTCTAGGATGTTATGGGAATAATAACAACTTAGGCAAAATCAATAACGTTACCATACACTGGGTACCAGTGCCCTATTTCACCAACCACTTTTCACTTTGCGCTTTGTAACTTTTCAATTTATCTTTGTATATTTCGTTTCACCAAACGCAAATTTGCAAAGACGAAATTATTCTTTTGCAAAGTTTAAAATGTTCCCTCTTTGCAAAATTCGTTTTCGTATGTTTTTGCAAAGTGCTTTGCAAAATGTTATCAGTTTGCAAAGAATTCTTCCATTTCGTTTCACCAAACGAATAAGCTTTGCTTATTAAAGTGAACCGTTTCGACGCACGTTTTGAAAACGAAGAGAATACTAATAGTGTACAAAGAGTTGTAAAATTAAGAACGAATTTTGAATTTGGAAATAATTCTTCAACTCTGGAAAGCTTCTGTTTAACGAGGACTAATATTGAATGTGATTTGTCAATAATTGGACATAAGCTCAAGTTTAACAGCCGAAGAAGTAATTGTTTAAGTCCCTTGCAACAACTTTTATGTACACCACGTTAGATTGGATTGGAGCTCAATACCATGGAGTCGCAACTATGCACGGAATAAGTGAAGCTACAGTCTGCAGAGTAGTACACCGAGTTTCAGAAGCAATAATTGATGAATTTGTTGCAAACACCATTTGGTGGCTAGAGAATTCTTCGGAAATAACTACCCAATTTTTTGCTTAAGGATGATTCCCTTGTGTAGCTGGATGCGTTGACGTTACGATGATCAACATCGATGCACCCAAGGAAAATGCATTGAATGCAATGATAGTTTGTGGGCCGGACCGATCTTTCTATGCTGTTAACATAAGTTGGCCAGGAAGTGTGCATGATGAATGAGTATTAAGCAAATCACGTTTGGCATCAAATTTCAATGCAGGATATCGACCATTTCCAAATGCAGTACTTTTTAGGAGACAGCGCTTATTCTTTAAGTGAGTGGTTAATAACACGACTAAGGACAAATCCGGACGATCCAGTGAGTGTTGAACAACTATTTAACCGGGCTCGTAAAGACTAGGCGAATCATTGAAAATGGTTTTGGTATGCGACGTGTACTAGTTTCTTGCATTCTCAAACAATTAATTTTTTTTTAGGAATATTGAAGGACAAATTTCCTTGTTTAAATTATCTCCATCAGCAGCCCACTATTGCAGGTATAATCGTTTTAGAATGCTACATTTGGCATAGTCTGGAAGTCAAAAGCGAAGAATCAGAATGGCGGAATAATAACAACGATGATGAAGACAATTATATGGAAAAGACTACAATAGAGGACAGTGAACTACCAAATGGTAATGCTTTTGTAATTTTAAATAATTTAAGAAGTTTTTTTTTCTGATTACTAGAAATTATAGAAATTAAAAAAAGCAATAACAACAATGAAAAAAGTTCTAAATTCTACATAGTATTGAGTTATTTTTAGTACATAGCAGTGGCATAGGGTGAAATTTCAAGAGAGGGAAGCCGAAAAAATGTTAAGTAAAATGTTTTATTCAAGACTTACCATTTTGGTGCTTATTCGAAACACAGACTTAAGATATGCAATCTAAGCCGCCTTTGTTATACTTTAAGTCATTGGAATTTACGTAGACAATGAGCTCATCTTCGAAAGAAGCCGTTCTGGCAGAATAATCTATATAAGTTATTGATAACTCGGAGCGTTGTTAACTACAACAAATTTAGCAATTACAATTATGTACTACCTATTTGTACTCTAAAGCTATCCAACGATTCTTTTTTACGAATTCTGCTGAAACTCTTTCATAAAAATTTATAGTTATTTTTAATTTCTAAAAGAAGGTGCTTTTCGATAGATAAAAGTGCCAGGTCTGAGAGTCTTTCTTCTTTTTGGGAATTTCTTAAGTGTGGACTATTTTTAAAGTCGAAAAAGATCTTTCGACAGAGATTTCACATAATGTTAGAGTTTATCCGTATTAAAATGCTTATAAAGTTGAAAAACCTCAAGCTGTTTAAGTGAAGGGGTAGTGTATAAAACTTTGAGTTCCTTTTTTGAAGTAGTAAAATTAAAATATTTTGTAATCCGGCATTGAATTAGAAAAATATTCATATTTTGATTTGTTTAATAAATCAAAGAAAATATATGAACTAAATGAACTATACCTATTCTTAATCTGACTTGTAACATTATATATAATTGCTATACAAATTCGGCTATAATTTGTATTTGAATCAATATTAAGTAGTCGGCGTTTGCGTGGAGGTTCTGAGCAGTTACTTACGCTCTCATAGATTGAGTCAAATGAGTTTAAAAATTCAGAATGAATCGATGACTCAAAACCCTCGATCTCTTGCTTCGCAAGCTCTATGTCTTCTCTGCAATTGAATAAGACGTTCACTATACGCGAATGATATTGCCATCGAGTCTCTGATACACCGGAATGCCAGCTCTTGTTTTCCTAGAAGAACTACAGTGTCTATGAAACGCGTCATTAAATCGCGATTGCGATCAACTTTTCCATTATGAGCCTCGTAAGAATTCCTTAAAGAAGTCACTATGTGATATTCGCCAAATTCATGCAAATGCAAGCAGCTGCGTATATGCTTTTCCGTTTGAATAAGTTTTTTGGAAGAATTAATAACATTGTTTATATCAAAGAAATCTGTGTGACTCCAAACACTATGAGAATTAGAAAAAAGAAGACAAGGAAAACAAAACATTCTATTTAATTTGCAAATGTTTTTGATACCCATCCTTTTGCGTATAATCAATTTTCATTGATGGTGTCGAGCCACCTATGTAGTTCTATAACTTTTTTTTTTTTTTACAAAAAAGAAAGCTTACTGAACTCGTGGGTTTTTTTTTAGAAGAAAATCAGTTAAACAACACTCAAAATTAAGTAGAGACATCTTGTCTAAGAATAATAAGAATGTTCAATGGGGCACCTCTTGATTAGATTTATAATTACTTACTTGGTATATAGCTAATAACTATTCACTTAGCTCACTCACTATTTTATAATAATTTAAAACACTAACTTAACTACCAATGTAATTGCTAAATTTTTAAAATTTTCTAATAATAAGCAGTCACAAAAATCACAAAGATTTGCATGCAAATTTTCAATAAATCACGCACAATTACACAACCGATTTGCAACCGTCATTTCAAATTTGCAAAAAAAAAAAAAAAAATACCCAACAAGTAAGAAACACCTCAAACGCCGTTCGAACCACTACATCACCCAATAACTCGATTTTCGTCGGCTTATTTTGTTGCCTACAATAAAAAAAAAAAACTCCCTCGAACTAAAACCTTTCTCCTCCACCAACGTTCATCCACAAAAGCCGAGAAATCGCGGGTTATTTTCCTCATAAGCGAATGTATGTTAGACAAAGAAATCGCAAATAAACTTCTACTATATGCCAGAAAGGGATAGAGTTGAAAGTTCGTACTGTGAAGAAATGAATGCATAAGCCGGAAAATGAACGGCTTCTCAAAAAAATTCATTGCACCCTCTCTCGCTAGAGGAGTTCATACTTGTCTCGCCTATGTGTGCGAATTTGTATATGAGTAAAAATGAATAAACAACCGAAGTGGTCGGTAAGATGTTATTTCGTCATCCTCAGCTTGAGATTCCCTCTTCCTTGAGAAAGGATGCTTAAGCTAGATAGCTTCGGTGGCTTTGGAATTCGGCTCTGAACGTGGCAAGTCAACTCCATCGCCACAACAACAGTAGGCGAATCAGTCCCTATTATCGATAATCGCTTCTTCAACGACATCAGGAACTACGACTATTTCACTCCAGTTCCAGTTTTTTTTTAGAATTATGTCTTTTGGCCTGAGAAAAATAAAACGTATATTAATTTTATAAAACAAAAATGCTATGCTATTTAGTACTTACTAACGTCCGACTCTTCTACAAACCAAAAATATTATCCTTGGCAGAGGTCCACTTTCGGTTGGCTGAGGCCATTCCAAGGGATTTTGCTTTCGTCAAAACTTCTTTTTTATTTTTTCGTTACAAAGATGTTTTGAAAGGAGGCAAAAATAATTTCCTTCAATTAAAAAAGTAAACAAAAATATGATAAATCTTAAGACTGCTTGTATACAAATTAACTTTTTATTTTTTAAAACCTCCAAGACAGCTAACTTTTTTTCGTTCTTGTCAGCACGACTCGGGTACATGCCTATTCGACAAAATTTATTTCACAAATATTACTTCGCAGTTATCGAAACAAATTTTGTTTGTTTCGCAAATTTTCATTCAGTCTTTGATTTATCTCGAGACGTGATCATTTCGCAATACTTTTCCCGCGCTTTTACATTTTGCTTATGATTAGGCAGCAATTTGTTGTTTTGAAGGAATGACAATTCGCATTCATTGGTTTTGCAAACGCCGGCCGTGTCTCAAATTGTGGTCTCCAAATGAAAAACGTGGTGATTGGTTACACGCCGCGTAGCGGCTCCCTGGGCACCTGCATGTGAGGCCGAAGGCCGTCCCGTGTATGAGTCGAAGAGATGTCCCATAGTGTGAAATCCTTTTATCCGACGAAGCGGGCCACTCAAATACTGTTAAGATACAGGCGCCTGCCACCAAATTCTTACGGGGTTTCGAAATAAGGGAACGAGTCTTCTTCTTCTTACGGCGAAGTTATGATCCGGAGTAGAAGGATCACAACCTTCCCACTTTACTGCATCCCTACTGGTCCGCTTGTGGGGTTTGCCGGTTTGACCTCAGAAAGTACCGGCAGGCTTCCCGGTTTCGGATCACTTCGTCACTGAGGCCAATCAAATGTTGGTGTTTTTGCATTTGTGTGATCCTGTTGTTTTTTGGTCTGCCTTTTTTGCGCGATTGCGTAGGGACGTTGATTGATATTGCCTTCTTGACGGGGTTCGAAGGATCTCTCCTTTGAACATGACAATACCAACTGAGCCGGTCGTGCTCTATCTTGCTTGTGATGGGTTCTTTTACATGAAGGCTTCCTCGAATCTTTGAACTTCTTATTCTATCAATCTTCGTTACTCCTGCTGTCATGCGAAGCATCTTCATCTCAGCTGCCGTTAATTTGCCCTCATACTTTTTGTACATTGTCCAGCATTGTGAACCGTATGCAAACCGAGTTCAATGACGATAACATGGCAAACAATGTCATCGCCGATGAAAGGGTACATCCCCCGTACATATCGAAGGTAGAGCTCCAAGCAATCTTCGACTCATTAAGGAGGAAGAAATCTGCAGGAATCGATGGAGTATCGAACATTGTGCTTCGACATCTCCCTCTAGAAGCGGTGAACATTTACACCACTCTGTTTAACAATGCGCTGAATAATGCACATTATCCAGCGCATTGGAAAACAGCAGTGATACAACCCATCTCCAAAAGGGGTAAGGGCACTTCCAATCCGGCAAATCTCCGGTCGATATGTCTCCTTCCGAACATCAGCAAGGTATTCGAGAAAGTGATCAATAGAGCCCTGCTTAAGTGGACTGAGAACAGTAATATAATTCCGGATAACCAATTCGGTTTTAAGGCGGAGCATAATACAATACATGCCGCGTCTAAACTGGTATCGGATATCCAATGGAAGAAAAGCAAGAAACAGTGCACGGGTGCTTGCCTGATTGACTTGGAGAAGGCCTTCGACACCGTATGGTTAGAGGGACTCTTCTACAAGCTAAGCAGGCTGGGCATAAGCAAACCACTGCTGTACATACTTCATAACATGCTCACCAGTAGACAGTTCATTGTCAAAATGGCAATGTGACTTCTGCTGGAACATTTCTAATTAAAAACGGTCTGCAACAAGGTGCGGTTAATTCACCGATCCTTTTCAACATTTACACGAGCGATCTCATAGGATCACTTCACCATGCCATAGCGTACGCAGACGACCTGATCGCGTACAGATCAGGACCAAAAATCGAGGTCATTGCAATTCTCTTGCAACGTGACTTCGATAAGATTCAGCGATATTGCGATGACTGGAAGTTGAAGATCAACTTCCAGAAATCGGAAACCATTCTTTTTAGGACGCCGTTGTCTGGGGCCTCTAGGGATACCAGAAAGAATTGGCGAAAGTTCTCAATCGTGGGACCGCACGGACAGCCACTTGCGAGTCGAAGTGTAGTCATATACCTGGGGCTCTGGTTAGACTAATATCTATATTTTAACAAACATATAGATGCTGCTCTGGCCAGAGCCAAAGGTGCTTTTGCCCTTACAAAGAGACTTTTTTATAGCAAGCAACTCGATGCAAGGGTAAAGGTAATCTGCTACATGGCCTTCATTAGGCCCATGCTCGTATATGGATGCCCCGTGTGGTTCAACGTGGGAGCAAGTTTGTTGGAAAAGATTCGGGTGTTTGAGAGGGCTTGCCTTCATTTATATAGAACACCAGAGTCCCAGTACATAAAATTCTATCCCAATGACTTCCTATACAACAGGGCTAACCTAATAAGAGTGGATAAGATAGTTTAAGATTTATTTTAAGGTAGTTTGTTAAGTTATATATATAAAAATAAAAAAAAATAAAAAAGGTAATTTACTAAGTTTTTTGTATTTTTGTATAATAATTTTCTTAGTAAAAATTAAAATTAAATTATTAAAATTAAAAAGAAAAACTACATAAAGAACCAATTTTCAAGTTCGTTACGTCGAAAAACATAGTTTTAAGTGTTAGGTTTAGCTTAGAGCGCCCGCATAGGTCCAGTAAGTTAGAATAAGAATAGTTAAGTTAGTTAAGCTAGTTTTAAGAGTTTTTTGTCTAGCAATTAAGTTATAATGAATTTAAAAATAAAAATGCATTAAAAATTAAATGAATGAACCGTATGTGAGCGCCGGACGTACAACTGCGGTGTAGAGTCTTCCTTTAAGCTTAGGGGGCATTTTTCGATCACAGAAGATAGCGGAGTTTTCCCGCCACTTCATCCACCCTACGCTTACGCGATGGTTGATGTCATCATCACAAGTTGCTTCGCTATTGATCATAGATCCCAGATATTTGAACTTTTCACACTTGGGAAGCGCTTTTCCATTCAAGTAAATGTCTGGAATAGGCCGGTGTGGATCAGAGAACGGGCAGCACAGATACTCTGTCTTTTTCGAACTAATACGGTACCCATTTCCCCCCAAAACATCCACCCATACATCAAGTGCTCGTTGCAAGGCCATTTGAAATAAGGGAACGAGTAAACCCAAGTAAGTTAAAGCTTATCAAGATAGCGCTAACTTATCAATAAGCGAAATTATAATTGCAAAATAATTAATGCAGAATATCTTAAGGTCAAATAATTACAAGCCTAACTGGGAAAAAACAAAGTGCGAGTTGTTGAAATGTAAGACAATAAATTGCGAAATGATTATGGTTAAATGATAAATTGTCAAAAAAAAATCAGCGAGTGGACCCTTACCCGCACGACTCATATTCATATTCACTTTTCACTTTACATAAAAGTCAGAAAAATTGCAAAGGGCAATGTCGTGAGAACTTTACATTTTTAGTGACGCACATCGCACTTGTAATTTGTAGGAGTTAATTTGTTTGTAAAGTTGCTAAGTGCAAAGTGAAAAGTGGTTGGTGAAATCGGGCCCAGGCCACATTGCTATGGATGGTAATGCGAAAACCGATAGACTGGTGAAAGATTTGTCAGTAACACCGGACGTGGGGCCAGAACCTTTCTGAAGAATGGGCAGATACGTCATTCGAGAAGAGCTATGAAAAGTAAAGGAGCCGAACTATTTAAACAACTCTCTTAAACTAAGACAAGGAAAACCATTGTGAGGGAATTTTAACCGAAAAGGTCGAAAATCTGCACCCATAGGAACAAGATACGAGTACTTCAGGCTTCCTCACAAGACACTGTCAACTCCGGGAACACCAAGGGAAGTTAAATTTAAAAAATAACCGAATACTCAGATTGCGTGGTAAAGCTCCCTGGAAGCCTACCAGGTATCCCTCGCTAGTAAAAGGAATAATGGACAACTTCTACAGATATGCAAAACTGAGAATATGTCTAAAAAGTAGCCGAATCCGTGAATTTAGTGAAAATGGGTAGCAAAGTAGAATAAAGGGGTAATTCCATTAAAAATGTAGTAAATTTGTTACGATCGTAGCAAAGTGGCAGCGCTGATTGAGACAAAATATTATAGTTGCGTGACTTTCTTTTACCACATACTTGATAATCTGTAAAGAAATAAATCAAATGGACTTTTGACTGCAGTTGAAACTTTTTATCTCTCTGTTTCAATATACAAGGATTACTAAGCGATTTATAGCGTCTGCGCGCAGGAGTCCGAATATACCATGAACTATCCGAAAAATCCAGCTGAGTTCCGACCATATTGCAACCTCAAATTCGGGATAAATAAATTTTGGAATCCTCTTCCAGAAGACATAGGTTTTAACCTCCTGCTATTCAAAACCATCTACTACATGTATAAATCTCGGGGAACTGCCCCAGCGTTATAAGTCCGCCTTTCTTGAAAGAAGATTATAAACAAATCTCAGGAGAACAAAAGAATTATTTATTATATTAGTAATGATGTACTTAAGGGCATCGAGTGATTATAAAACCAAAACAAGACAATAGACGCAACTGAGACCTAATATTCTTCACAAATATGTACATACTTATGTTTGTAATTAACTTGAATATCTTCGGGCCACATAATGACTCAGACCAAAAACCACCACCTTTGTAGAAGCAATTCTATTTTTCTGACGGTATTTTAGTTTTTTTTAACCTACTTGGACACACAATATGTGTCTTGTGTGCTCGAAAAACTGGAAACAAGGAAAACACTTTCCTTAATCTTTCCTGCAATAATTTCTCAATGCAACAATGAAACATTGCATACGCAATTAAAACCCTGGGCACCGTGAAGACTGCCGCAAGGAGAAAAGGAACTCCTTCGACATTACATCAGTGCATAGCCATGGCTATGTGTACAAAACTTGAGTATAATTGCTACCAACTGTAGTCTTATGCATTTCGCTGCGTTTAGCAGCTGTACATATTACCACGCCAGGCTATGGAATTAAAGTACGTTTTGCAATGCCAGTGCAGAACTTTTGAATGGTACCATTCACTTGGGTTTTGTAGATTTTTTTGCTGCACTTATTTTTGGAGAGGGTGTTTAGTGTATTGTGCTATTCTTTTCTTAAGCGCACACTGAATTTCGGAACATAAATTACTTTTCAAATAAAATGGGCTATCGACTTTGTTTCCTGCATAATATTTTGTTTTATTTATTTTCTGGTGTACTACTTTTCAAACATCTTAACAAGAAAATTGTTGATTAACAATGAAGACAGAGTGCGGACTCGAAAAGCCAGAGGATTACTGGGAAATTGTGAGGCACTTTGTCTAAGTTATGCTATAATTATAAAGTACAGTCGAACATTCAAATTAATATTTTAGTGTTTGTGGATCGAATGGTAATGTAAATAAATAAAGGCTTATAAAGGGTGTCCCAGAATTCACACAAGTTTTGAATTTTGCGCCATTTGTGCGGTAAAGTATTGCCAACGAAAAAAAAATAAAAAATACAGCGTGACAGCTGACAGTTCAGGGTTATTAAAAATGGAGTGCTACAAGAAAGAACAATGCATTTTCATTGTTGAGCAATATTTAAAAAATAATGAAGGTTTGGCAGTTACAGTTCGCAATTTCCGTACAAAATGTGGTCGGAATAGTGATTTAACGTCATCAACTGTCAAGAGATTAATTCGAAAATTCAGGGAGACTGGACCAACAACTTCGAAACAACTTTCCCCACAAGAGATTCTTGGACGAATGAAATGACGACAAGAAACTCCAATGGGTTATCGGTATATACAGACGGCTCTAACGTATCAGGGTAATCAGTGGCTTGTGCTAACGCACCGATTGAACTTACTATTCACCTAGAACCATTTGTAAAGGTATTCAAAGCAGAAGTCTTTGCAATTATGAAAGCAACTGAAATACTCGCAGAAGACACCAGCGAAGAGAGGCAAATCGACATCTGCTCAAACAGCAAATCAGCAATTAGCGCAATCACAAACCCTATGTCAAAATCACTACAAATAGAGGAGTGCAAAATTAAATTGAACTTGCTTGCCAGGCGTAACAGAGTCCACCTTACATGGGTACCGGTGCATGAAGGTGTACTGGGTAACGAAAAGGCAGATGAACTAGCAAGGAAAGGAGCGAGTGACAAAGAACTGAATCCTGTAAAGACTATAGGTGTCCTTTTGACAACTATTAAAACGATAATCAATGAGAAGATAAAACAGGAGTTCAATAACTACTGAACGAATCTAGACACGTGTAAAGAGGGCAGATCCATGGTAACACAACCGAGCAACAAAACAGCAAAAAAGAGCTTTCAACTCAAGCAGAACACAGTTAAGAGTGTTGGTGGGACTTTTAACACGGCACATCAATCTCAACAAACACTCTTTCAGACTCGGGCTAGCTGATACAACAATCTGTGCCAACTGTGAGGAGGAGGAGGAAGATATAGAACACTTTTTCCGCCACTGCCCTGCAACAGCGAGGTTGAGACTCAAGATACTAGGATTCCCAAGGATACCGGATCTAATGCACCTCAGTATGAAAGGAATCAGTGATATAGTGCAGTTCGTTAGACGAACAAGATGACATCCCGATCACTATATAACATAGTCTCCATTTTGAGACTCGCCATGATCTCAATACCCACATCGTCTCTCAACACATAATTCTCATATTACCTTCTGATCAAAAATTACCCAGAATTTTTCAATAAAACGAAAACGGTAATTTATTAATCGATATTCATTTTATTTCCTTCAAAGTAATCTCTATTGCAAGCAATACACATATTCCAACGCTTCCTCCAATCTTCAAAAGACTTTTCATAGGCTGATTTTGGAATAGCCTTCACATCCTTCTGCGAATTCTCCTTTATCGCCTCAACCATCCCAAAACGCTTTCCGCGAAGCTGTAACTTGAGTCGTAGGAATAGGAATAAGTCACAAGGAGCCATGCCAGGTGAATATGGAGCTTGCGAAACGATATGAACGTTGTTTTTGATCAAATAGTCGCGTACAAGATGAGATGTGTGAGCCGGTGCGTTGTCGTGGTGAAGAAACCACGAGCTGTTTCTCTATAATTCTGGCAAAACAAAACTCAAACTCTTTAATTCGCTCACGTAATACTCCTTATTTACTGTTCGACCTGGCGGAAGTAATTCGAAGTGGGCCACACCACGGCAATCAAAGAAAACGGTCAACAAAGACTTCCGGATACTTTTTGATCAGAAGGTACAATACTTTTCCTACAGACGAGGGGAATACAACCGGCCCAGTGGACGACTAAGTGAAGAGCATAAGCTCACCCTCTAAAACCAACCAACCAACCAACAAGGGAGACTGGATCAATTAGTGATCTTAGATATTCTGGCCGTGCTTCAACAAGTAGTTCAACACAAAAAATTGAAGCAGTTTCTTAAGAGTGTTGTTGAAAGTCCAGGAACATCAATTCGGCACCGTGGTCAAGAATTAGATATTTCGAGAAGCTCTTTACAGCGTAATCTCACGAAAGATTTGCACATTCATGCATACAAAGTGCAATTAACTCAAAAACTGAGCCTACTGAAGAGAGTTCGTTGAATGGATTGTAGAAAAACAAGAAGTGAATGCTGATTTTTCAAACAAAATCGTCTTCAGCGATGATTGACATCTTGATGGGTTTGTTAATCGTCCAAATTGTCAAATTTTGGGTTCAGAAAATCCACGAGTGATTGTTGAGAAACAAATGCATCATACAAGGTGTCACTGTTTGGTGCGGATTTTGGGCTGGATGCATCATCGGACTGTAATTGCTGATCAGGCAATAATGGTGCTCGATATGGCGACATGATAATCCAGTTTTTTGTGCCTAAATTGCAAGACATGGATGTGGACGACATGTGAACGGTTTCAACAAGGCAGTGCCACATGCCGTAGAGTCCGAGAAACAATTCAATTACATTTGGGTGATCCGAATTGGCCGCCCAGTTCATGTGATTTAACGCTTTTGGACTTTTTCCTTTGGGGTTTTTTGAAGTCTAAGGTTTATGCCAACGATCCCACGACCACCCACGCCTTGAAGGAGCAAATTGAGCGCTGTATCAGCGAAAAAAAAAAAAATTTTAACAAAAGAGTGCGTATGTGCCACCAAAGCCGTGGAGGCCATTTACCAGATATGCTATTCCATACATAGCCCTAATACTTCATGAACCAATACAACATTTATAATTTTAAATTAGAAACCTGTGTTTTCTATCAAAATTACTTCTTGCGTGCATTTTGGGACACCCTTTATTATTCGATTTTGTGATTTCACACCCTTACCATATGGCATCTGTCAAAACCATCTGTCATTCATTGTGACAAGTAGTTAGTTCTTGCCTTGCAAGAATGGTCATTACAATCGCCCAACTGAGCAAACAATTCGAAACATAATTACCAAATTCAAACAAATCGATAGTGTTTGTGATGCCGCAAGGCCTGTGCATAGCAGCTGTCTGTAGCCGAAAACTCGGAATTGTCAATTCCATGCCGCGCTCAGCAATCGGGCATTCCCTACAGCTCCGTTTGGCATATTTTGCGCTTAGATTTGAATCTTCATCCCTATAAGGTGCAGGTCACTCAACAATTGAATTCAGCTCACTAATCAACGTCCTAAAAGTACGTAGAGCAAATTTTAAAATAATATTTTCAGTAACGCCGTTATGTTTCTACAAATTAATGTTGAAATACATGCTACGGACGTGTTTGGGAAGGTTTTACCTTTTTTCATTAGAATATACTATACTATACTAAACTATGGGAAGTACGTTTTCTACAATTCATAACTGATTGTAAAGGGTGACCAGATAGCGATGATAGTTTTTAGAATTGTTATGTTTCAGAGCTGTCAAAGTTATCAATACAGAGCTATACAGAGCCATGTTTGGTTTTGACATCCTTGATAAGCTCGTCCGTCTGTGCAGGATGACGATGGAGAATGAACGTTGCTCCATCAAGGTCGGTAACAAAATCGCCGAGGATTTTGAAATCAGAAAAGGACTACGAGAAGGTGACGTGCCGTCATGTGATTTCTCTAATACCATACCTGAAAAGATTATACAAAATTATCAGCTTAACATCGGGGGTACTATCTTTCAAAAGTTTGTACAACTACGACGTTAACATAATTGGAAAAACAGTATTGAAACAAAAACAGCGAAGGTGGGTTTATGCTGTCATCAAGAAAGCAGTCAACATCGGCGACTTGTACAGAACATCACAATAGACAGCTACAATTTTGAGGTAGTTATGGACTTTATCTATCAATAAAGTTTCGCTGTAAATTCAAAGAATGACACTAGCGTTGAGATAAAGCGAAGAATCACTCTTGCCAATCGCTATTTCTTTGGACTATAAAGGCAGTTGAGTAGCAAAGCCCTCTCACGGTGACTTTATACAATATCCTCATCATCGCATTCCTGCTATATTATGCAGAAGCATTGACGTTATCAAAAGTGAATGAAAATAACCTTGATTTTTCTAAAAGAAAAATTCTTCGAGTAATTTTTTGTCCTGTTGGTATCAGCGAGAAATGGAGTAGAAGATTCAACAACAAACTATGCCGGTTGTACGAGTACATCGACATCGACCTAGCCAGAAGTGTTCGAATTCATCACCTAAGACGGATAGGATATGTAGAGTGAATGGGCTTCAACGCTCCGGAGTGGAAAGTTTAAGAATCCATAACGGAGGGACCACACGTTAAAGGAAGACCTTACCTATGCCTTCGCACACAAGGATAAAAGGACCATAACCGACTTCGTGTGCAAACTTGAGGCGGCTAGCACAAGGTTGAGGCCCAGGTCTACCCCGGAATGTTGCAAAGTCAAAAGTAAGTGCCTATTAAATTCTAAATTTTGAACTAAGAACGAAGCAGTATTTTTTTTTCCAACCAATCCAATTTCCAATTTTTAAAATCCACCCACTTTTGAAGTAATGTCGCTTTTCTCAATATTTTTTGCTAGAAACTTTTTCTTTTTTTTTTTTTTTATTTCAAACAAAATAAACTACAGGAATTACAAATGTTTGTTTACACTGCGACTAGTTATGAAACTAACGAGCAGTTTGCTTTTCAGTATTATTAGCGGGAGAAAAGTAAAACAGTTTACTATTTTTAAGGTACATTATAATTGTAATTTGTTGTATGTTAACTTTTAATGACAGTAACAAGAGCATAGATGGGATTTAATCCATCCACAGCGTTGGAGGTTAAGTACACTCCGAGCGCCTCTTTTCGCTCGTTGTTGTCGCTCTGATACTATCTAGTAGAGTACGTGGTAAGTTCTGTCACAGTTGCCTTGCAAGATCTGACGGTCTTATACGTTGCAGTCGTCTCACGCCATATACGTTTAGAAGAATTGTTGCTTCCTCTTTAATATGCTCCTGAAGTCTCTTCTCGTGTGCTTTGGCCCTAGAGTTGATCTCTTCAAGAACAGTAGGAATGCCTAGGTCCCGATGGAGGTCGCTGTTTCTGATGTACCATGGAGCGTTCACAATACTTCGAAGGACCTTATTCTGGAATCGTTGGATGACTGCAATATTGGTCTGGCTGGCACAACCCCAGAGTTGAGCGCCATAGTTCCACACTGGTTTTAGGATCTGGTTATATAAAAGAATTTTATTAGTAATTTATAGTCCAGACTTCCTGCCTATAAGCCATTCTAATTTTCGCCATTTAATGTCTAATTCTAGTCTTTTGATTTTAATATGCTCTTTCCAACGAAGCTTGGCATCTAGAGTCATACCTAGATACTTCGCTGTATTTGCATATGGTATTATCGTGCCTGATATTGCTATAAGGGAGTACGAGATAGACTTAATTGTGAAGTCAATATGTACAGATTTACTCGAATTCAGTTTTATACGCCATCTTTGAGTCCACCTGATAATTTGGTCTGCAGCAGCTTGCAGCTTTTGCGTCGATTCTAGCGTTGTATCTCCCACTGCTAAGACTGCCGTGTCGTTGGCAAAAGTTGCAGTCTTGGTGTAGGGCATTGTAGGTAGGTTTTTAGTGTAAAGAAGGTATAACAGAGGTCCGAGGACGCTTCCTTGAGGAACTCCGGCTTCGATCTTCACTAGATTAGAGTAGTAGTTCTCTCGTTTTATACGGAAGTATCGCGATGTTAAATACTAGAAACTGAAAAATATTGTTGACGTAAGATATGAAGATATTGACTTTCTCCAAATTTCGTTCATAAATTATATATGGCTACGCCTACATTTTAGGGGCATTTTCTTTAAAAACCTATATTGCTTTTTCAAAACTATGTACGGTGATGCTAAAGTCTTATTGTGAATATCTCATTAGAATGCGTGAACTTCCATTACAAGTTTTGGGAGCCACGGCCACTTTATGCTAGGAAAAAGTTGTAATAAAAGTTTTTTGATAAAATTTCTTTAAAATCGCAGAAATGTCCTCTGTATAGAAAGATATCATTGCATCTGTTTAAAGAATTTCGCGACGCTACGCTCACTTTATTAGGGGGAGTTAGAAGATGTGGATAAGGTATCATACGATCCGTTCTAGATGGATTTTAACTTTCTTGTATGTTTTATGCTGATATACTTTGCTGGCCTTTTAATTATTTAGCCGATCACTAATAATATTAGCGATATTGTAATAGGTATGATTGATCAAAATCTTCCGATCGAATTACAAACGTCCGCATATACTGCAATTCATTCATACGCTGTATAGCGCCGCGCCTACTTTTTGGGAGCGTTTTCTTTAAAGATCCTAATATCGATGGTCCCATGCAAGACTGTACTAAGTCAACTTAGTATAGTTTTGAGTTATTTATGTCATTAAAACCGCCGCATCGACTTCTATTTTTAATTTTTTTTTCATGCAAATCCGACAAAAAACCTTGAAATTATAGCTTAAATAACACTTAGTAATATACAACCATTTTTTAATATTTTTTCCAAGCGTAATCATTTTAACTGCTCTTAGTATTTCGAAAATTTCATTTGTAACTTGTATACTATGTTGTATTGTTTTGCCTGAAATTTTCAAAAGTCAAATGCACTCAAGTGCCACGTGGTATTCTTTTGTGTGTGCAAAAGAGATCGGAGACATCTAAGTTGGTGTTAGTATGCTTCATACTGTTTCTTTTTGTTTCATGTCATATTCTAAGTACCGTTACAATGTTTATGTCTGGAGGAACTTTGCACATTCTTGTTCGTGACCTAAGTAAGTGATAAAGTTTTTCAAAAAAAATAATAAATTATGGCATCTAGGGCGAGAAAAATGCTTGATCTTGCAAGAAAATCCAATGAAATGAGTAAGTACAAACCTTAAATGATGGAAAACAATTTTAAAAATATAATTCAACTCAGATGAAACTATGAGCTGTCCTGAGAACGAAACCGGTGATTTCAAGTTAATTGACGCCATGGATACAAGTAAATTATCTTTCAAAAGGAAAAGTTATTTAAAAAAAGTAAACAATTTATTTGAATAGGTGTTCCGACTTGTTCTGCAGCTCCAAATGCCCTTGAATTTTGTGAAGAGTTAGATTTTTCTAGTAACTTGGTAGAAAAAACTTTCTGTTCTAAACTAATTCCTTCTTTTTATATAACCCTTTCAAGATAGTGGAAGCGAATATGCCCCAGACAATGAATATTCGTCTAACTACAGCATTTCCACGCCAGCACATAGTATTTTGACACCATCTCGAAAGAATATTGTTGCTCATAACCATCAGTACGACACTCCCGAAACTCTGAAAACCAAATCTGGAGGAAAGCGCCCTCTAAATCAAAAACATTGGAAAAGGAATCAAGCCAAACGTTTAAAAAATTCAGAAAAACCTTTACTTCCTCTAAAGGTGTTTTAAGAGAAGAAAAATATGTGCTAAAAGGATGTGGAGACACCTGCAGGATGAATTGTGAAAACAAAATTTTAGAGGAGGTCAGGTATGATATTTTTAAATGCTTTTATAAACTTGGATTCAGAACAAGGCAGTGGGACTTATTGTCAAGGCTTGTAGAAAATAATGATAAAAAACGAACTCTTGTTGGTGTAACTGCAAAAAGGACATGCACTAGAAAGTATAATTTAGTTTTCATTCAAGACAATAGTGAACACACAGTCCAAGTTTGCCAAAAAATGTTTTTAAATACGTTTTCAATCTCCGCACAAACGATCCGGACAGTTTTCGAAAAGATTCCAATGAGTAATGGAATAACCCTAAGTCCAAATAAAAGAGGACAGCATTTAAGGCCAAGAAATGAGTTAAGAGAAAACTCAAAAATGTTTGTAAAGGAACACATCGAGTCCTTTCCATTAGTAGACTCGCATTACTGCCGAAAAGTTTCGAAAAAAAAAAATTCTTAAGTAATGAAATTAAGTCAGTTTGACAAATGTTTCGACTTTACGAAGAATGGTTTGAATCTAGAGATTAAGATTTAATATATAAAGTAACATTAAAGCAGTATCGTGACATCTTTAACTTTAACTTTAATCTAAGCTTTTATGTTCCAAAGAAAGATCAATGCGATTTCTGTTTGAAATTCGAAAACATGACTCCCGAAGAAAAAATAGCTTCAAAATTTGAAAATGATCAAAAATTTATTCAACAAACAAAAAGCTCGAGAGTTAAAAGAAGCAGATAAAATAGCTGCACAAGCTTCATCAGCCACTATTATTGCTTGTTTCGGCTTGGAAAAATAATTTCCACTCCTACTGCCAATGCAACCTGCTTTTATTATAAAAGAAACTACAAGTTTATAATTGCTATGTTTGGGATGAAACCATCGCCAAAAAGGGGTGTATAGAGGTTTCAAACTGTCTTCTCAAATTTATTGAAAAATACGTGGCAAGAGGTGTACTAAACTTCCATTTTTGGTCTGACAATTCTGGTGGATAAAATAAGAACAAGGTTTCGTTCGGGTTTTTTGCATGGGCATCCAAAAACTTCAAGATAAACATCACTCCTAGATTTTTAGAGAAAGGCCATACCCAAAACGATGGCGACAGTGTACATGCCTTAATTGAAAAAAGTCAGAAAAATAAAATAGTCTACACACCAATCCAATGGTATTCAATTATAAGGAATGCAAAAACCAAAGAACCGGGTTATGATGATGATTTCAAAAATTTTAAAACTTTTTCAAATTCTCTAAACTGGATAAAAAATACCGAAACCGAAAAACTGACAATAAGCAAAATTCGTGAAGTATATTTCAATGCCGACAAACATTATGAAATGAACTACAAATACTTTTTTGAGGATGAATTCAAAATAGTAGAATTAAAAGCTGCAAAAACAAAAAATAGAAACAAGAACCGATCAAAAAAGTTTACGCGAGAAGTGTTTGAACGAGTTTACAAGGAACCTATCGCCGTTTCCACAGAAAAATATTTGGACCTAATTTGGCTTTGCGAACAAAGTCTTATTCCTTTAACTTATCAGGAATTAACACAGATTCGGTGTTTTATTCCAAAAGAAGGATAAAAATAATAAAATGATTGATGTATTCAGCTCAGAAATCTATTAAGTAAGAAAAAAGTTATGAGTATACTCAAAAACGTTGAGCCTCTCTCCTGAAAATAGCATAATTTGCACTTAGTATAGTTTTGCATAAGGCCATCGATATTCCTTTTTAGAGTTACTTGCGGTGATGAATAAACCTTATTTTCAAGATCCCATCAGAATACATGAACTTTAGTAACATATAGTTACAGCCACGCCTACTTTCTTATAATGAAATTTGTTTTTCCGATAAAATCTCTTAAAAGTTACGGTTGTATACTTTGACTTGAAAGATATGCATGTCATTGAATTTTTAGAGCATGTCAGAACGCTACACACACTTTTTTAGGGATGGGTTAGAAGATGGATAGGGTATCATACGATGCATTCCAGATGTATTGTAACTCTCCTGTATGTTTATTTTTTATTATTTGGTGTAGTCACAACTAATTTATTAAAATTAGCAAAATATGTGTACCACTATAAGTATTTCTATCAACCCAGACGCTAGTGAATGAAACGTTGTATTTCTGAAAGAAATTTGAATTTTGGTAGAGACGCACATTCGACACTTATTTCGAAACTAACCCTCTTCCCTTCTACCTCTGTACGTTAAAGAAGCGTAAGAAAAAATCTAAAAATTAACAAAAAAAATATATATATATTGGTAGGGACAGCAAACAAAGTGCTGTCGTGAAACCTTTTAAGCCTGGGTATGAACAATGTGACATGGCCGTCAAATGATACCAGGTGCCTGGTCATTTAGTTGACCGTCCAGGAAAAGAAAAACAATCATCTGTTTGCATTCTTAAGAATCGAAAAACCATCAGACAGAAGATCCAGCTGAATTCGGGTCAATCCATTCGGAAATAGTCATCGCACAAATCGGTAGCTAAAAATCTTAATTAGCATCCAATTAAGAACTTTTTTGCTGCAATAACCTTGCTATGTCTGGCTTCCAAGTTTAATTGACCACTCATCTATTAATTCCCAATCGTCTAGCAATCTACACAATAAATACCTATCGTTGAACTTAATTCAGTTCTTGCTCTCCGCCGTGAAAATTAAAGCACAAACGAGAGTTAACTTCCTGGTTTTTGCGGCGCTGGCTCATCACTTAACTTTTCGACAAAACATGAAGGCAAACAATAAAACAACAACAAGAACTATTTCGGTCAGGATGTGCTCAAGCATCAGCAATTACTATTTCAATGCTGCTCACATAAACATTCTCAGACGAAACTTTAATTAACCCAAAAGTGGTTGTTAGCTCCTATTGCTCCTCATCGTCGTCGACTTCGCTGTCCTCTCTTAGCTTTGTTGGGTCCTCACCTCATACTGCCGTTTTGGGGCAGGAAACCATCGGGCATACGGAAACGGATATAATTACGTTGATAATGGTACGGGCAAAAGTTCTGTTCGTTCTTTTGGCATCCTTTGCCTTTGGAGTATATCTTAATTTGGGACAACAAAACGTCTGCGTGGGGCTTTTGTTGCCTGACGTAGTTTCCCTGCAGATTTTATTGCTGTTCTTCTGCCTTTCTGTTGTCTTTGTCCCTAATTAAAAAGTTTCTAGGTGAGTATTTGCTCTTCGTCGTTGCTGTGCGAGCCTAAGAAATAATTTTGGCGAGATAGCATCGTTTTTTCTTTTCCTTTCACCTTGCGAATGGTAGTTTTCGTTGCTGATAGTTTGCAAGGTGAATATTAAGTGAGAAAACTTTGCTTTGAATAAAGACTATGTAATGTAAATGAGCATTATTTGAGCTCTCTCCTGGAGTCGGAAATTTGGAAGTACGTATTCGTATGTTATGAAGAATTATAAGGATCTACTGTAAAAAAAAGTTGGTTTCATTGCCAGCAGACACGTGTTTTTTTTTGAAGGGCATTTTTGTGTAGGAAGTCTCACCGACAACAAAAACCTACAAAACCAAGTTCTATAGCACAAAAATCCTTGAAATATTCTATCCCAAATTATTGGCAGCTAACAGATGATAAAGACATTTTTCTACTGGAGAAAAAAAGAGGCTCAAGATAAAGTGGTTAAGTGCGCCACTTTTTACAACACTCTGTGCCTGAGTTTTCCACGTCGCTTCCGTACGACCACTTCACGAGCTTGAGTCAATAAATTTACGTAATATTGAACATTCATCGTAGTCCTCTCTGGTAGGTAATCAATCAGTATAAGACCTTCGCTGTCCCAAAAAACAATAGCCATAAGCTTCGAAGCCGACTTTTTCACCTTGAATTTTTTCGGCGGCTTCTCCCCTTTTTCAATCCACTGCATAGACTCTTCTTTGGACTCCGGATCGTATTGGCCAACCCAAGTCTCATCTACAGTTACGATTCGGTTGCAAATTTCATCGAGATTGTCCGCGGCTAACTCCAAAAAATCTTTGAAGCACTCGGAGCCGTCTTTGCTTGTCGAACGCATTTCCAGTACCCAGCGGGCAGAAATTTGTTCATGTTTAAATGCTAGTGCAAAATTTCAATCCTTTGCTGATGTGCAACTCATCCACTATCTGCCACATTTTTATTTCCCGGTTGGCCAGAACTAATTTTTCAACTTTTCCGACATTTTCTTGAGAGATCACTGATACAGGACCCTCTGGGCGTCTTCACAGCTCTATCGCCCTTGTTTGAATAAGCGAACCCATTTTTTAACGAAGGCCCAAAATGCTGAAGAGTCGATGACATGTCTTCGAAAAATTCTTTAGGCGATTTTCCATTTTCACGAGATACTTTATCACGGCGTGGTACTCAAAATTGAGAGAATTTCCTATTTCAGCTGACGTGGTGATGTTTATCCTACTACAGATAATAACAAAATGAGATTATTATTGAAACGAGGTGATATTTAGGCCGCGAACTTATTAGTCGCCCTTGTGAAATTATCACTAAAGTGAACATGTTCTTCGTCGTACTTATGGGACGGGGCGTAATCATCCTGAAATATTTATTTATCGGGTTGTTACATATGAAATATCCGTTTTACTATCAGTTTTGTCTGAGACGTTAGTGCGGCATTATCTGTGTATAATATTTACTTTGAGAATAGTTAGTTGAATAAGTGCGAAATTATCGTCCTTTTGGCAATTGTTGTCCTTATTACTAGAGATATTAGGATACTTTCCTTTTCGAATTTGAAAATCAGTTAAATGCAGCGACAGCAGTTCAGGAAAATAACTAGATACTCGTATGAACGAGGGCAAGGTGAAAAGTTCTCGGCCTGACAATGAAAGACTGAGATTTTCAGTTATAAAATGATTTAATTTTTCTACATAATCTCCTTTGACTTCAACACACTTGGTCCAGCGTTTCTACAACATCAGTATTCCTTCTCGGAAGTGAGAGTCTGGAAAGCTGTGAAAATATTCATCTACGGCCCTCTCAACTTCTGCATTGGATGCGAAGCGCATCCCAGAAACAAATTTCTTCAAGTTTGGGAACAGATGGAAGTCTGAGGGTGCCAAATCAGGTGAATAGGAAGGATGGCCGAGCAAATCGTTTCGAAGTTTCCCATCGCCAATGCACACTTGTGTACAGGTGCATTGTTCTGGTGAAAGATGATTTTTTCTTCTTCAAGCTAGGCCTCTTCTCGCGAATTTTGGCATCCAGCTGGTCAAGAAGGTTGGAGTAATATTCGCCTATAATTGTTCTGCCTTTCTCAAGGTAATTAATTAACAGGATCCCTTTCGCATCCCAAAACACACTGGCCATGACCTTTCCGGCGGATGCGATCGACTTCGCTTTCTTTGGCGCTGAACCACCGGCTTCCACCCACTGCTTCGACTGCTGTTTCGTTTCTGACATGTAGTGGTGTATCCATGTCTCATCCATGGTGACAAATCGCTGCACAAAATCGGTCGGATCCCTATTGAATCGATCCAAAGATTTGCGCATTTGCTTTTGATCGGCATTCAGCAAATGCGGCACCCATCTTGGGCACAGCTTTCGCATCCCTAAGTTTTTGTGCAAGATGATTCGCACCCTCTCTTCCGATATACACACAGCCTCAGTTATCTCACTCACCATCTCTCGCCTATCGTCCAATACGATATCATGCACTTTTTCGATGGCTTCGGGTGTGGTTGCGGTTTTTGGCCGTCCTTCACGTGGGTCATCTTCGAGGGACGTGCGACCACGTTTAAATTCAGCTGCCCACTTTTTAACGGTTGACATGGGAGGAGCAGAGTCGCCGTAAACTTTCGTCAACCTTGGATGAATTTCCTTAGGGAAAACGAAGAACCCATCCAAAACGAAGAATTTTATCACCGCACGATATTCAAGTTTATCCATTTTAACGAAAAACACGCAAGACGTCTACTGCGAAAATTCGTGTAAAGAAACTACTTTAGAGAACAAGTTGAAACTTTTCGTACAAACTAATGAGAAGTGCACCCAGGCAGGAAACATAAATTTTTGCTGATTGGAATGCCATCTCTGTGTCAGGCCGAGAACTTTTCACCTTGCCTTCGTAATTAGGTGTTGTGTAATAAATGGACAGTGAGGCTTTGGTTTACCAAATTCAGCGAGAGAGATTTTGATGACCAGCATAGATGCTTTAGATTCACATGGACTACTGATCGAAGTTTGGAGTATCCATAGCAACCATAAGCTCTCATCTTGTCAGATCGGTAAAATCAAAGAAAAAAAAAAAAGGTATTGCTCCACGAATTGACTGAAGCCAATAAATTGCGAAAACTGCAGGATACCAGTAGCTTATTGGACAATTTGTCAATCAGATTATTACGTGTGTTGAAATTTGGATTTTGTGTGACAACCGTAGACGACCAGGCTAGTAGCTAGACCGCGGATAATTTTTTTTTTTTTTAGTTTGTAATTTGTGTATGTTTTTAAAGAATCACAATCAATAACCCTTTTCTCGTTATTGCTGTCTAAATAATAGCTTTAGCCTTTCAGCCTTCTTGTTGGATTATTATTTTTTAGTAGCTCAGATAATTCCACGTTACCGTGATTATGAAGCCTGAATTCATGTCTTCTCGCAATCTTTTTGACTCCGTCTTCTATCATTTTAATTTGCAGATCTCTGAGTAAGGTTAGGTTAAAGTAGCTGCCTGCGCCTTAAGCACAGATACACCGAGACCAGAGTAGGTCTATTGTAATACAAAAGGATCAAGATATTTCTCCCGTCCTACCTTAAAACCAATTGGAGCTTCTAATAAAACGATGGAGGTTCCTATCATTCGAATTAGCCAGTTCATAGAGCTCCCTTCTTCTGAAAAAAAGAGAGCCGGACAAGTGCAGAGGAGATGGAGAGTTGACTTCTCTTCATCCTCGTCCCTATAGCTTCTCTAAAAGCGGTTAGAGAAAATACCGAGCCTTTTATTGTGCCTTTCAATGAGACAGTGTCCCGTAATGACACTAATTGTTCCGCTGATATGGTTTCTGCTAAGAGAGACCAACCTTCTGCTGCATTTCTGATCCAGCTGAGACCAAATCTGTCTAGTAACATGACACTCAATGCCAGTCTCCCACCTGAAGTTGGTCTCCTTGATAGCATTGAGCTTGAGCAATTACTTACATATAGTGAGAGGCATGCTGAGATTTTCCCTTTCCGGTAGAATCTGCAAATTGTGCATTGCGTGGCAAGGTCATCAGCCCTACAGTTCCCTGAAATATCCCTATGCCCCGGCACCCAACACAGGTGAATGTTGAATTGCTCTGCCATCTCGTTAAGAGACGTGCGGCAATCTAGAGCGACCTTTGATGTAGAAGAGATCGATCGAATTCAGATATTTTATAGCGGCTTGACTGTCAGTGAAGATGCTTATATCCTTATCAGATATTATATTCCATTTCAGCTGAGGTAGAGCTTCTTTGATCGCCATTATCTCCGCCTTAAAAACTGCGAGGCGGAGAGGGATGCTAACGATAAGCCTGTCGGATAAATCCCCGCCACTCACTCCATCGATTGCCTTCGAACCATCCGCGTAGAAATGTACTGATTCTTTCTAAAGATAGCTGTCAGCCAGGGGAGGATGATGTCCGAAGTCTGTCGAATTTCAGCGGGTGTTATACCATCAGTTCCAGCTAACTAACGGTTTGAAACTACGTATTGTCCAAAGAAGTATCGTGTCTGATATAAGACTATTTGAGTTACATGGGAATGATACGGTTGTAGTGAGTGATAGATAGGGTGCAACTTTAGAACAACCGGACAAGTGAGTATCCAGCAACAGTTCGAGGGATTCTTCATTAGAGGAATTCCAAGAACCATCCGATTTCTTCAGATAGCTTGAACTTGTGGAGGGAATTTTGCGAAGCCTTGAAGCTTCAGATGTCCCTTAAATTTTGCCACAAAAGAGTCCGAAGGATTTTCTTTGTGCTTCCAGTTCTTACTCATATGTGCAATGTTATCAGAGAAAAGGGTAATGTCAACTTGTGTTTTGGTTCTCTGTAGCAGGAATAAAATATCCTAGGTTATCCGATGGGATGGGCCCTGTTGGCCAAGTTGAAATACATTAAGACTGCTCTTCGCGAGGATGCAAGCTCTTGGTTTACCTTTACATCTTGGAGTGGTGGAGATTAATCTGAACAAACTGCAGCATTGGACGCAGATGTCTCTTAAATATCCACTGACCTTGAGTCATATTCGTCCAGAAGGAACTGTTCATGGGGGAGAGCAGCCATCTCCGCGTCCGACGACTTTGAGTCGTCCTCCTTTAGAGATAGCTGCTCCAAGGAGAGAACAGAAGTGGATGCCTTACCAACTGACTACGTCTCGGGTGTAAGGGTAGGTTCGAAGCGAAGCGCAGCATCGCACTCCGTTACCATCTCATATTTCTTATATACCTACTCTTAAAGTGATAGCCACGAAGCCATAGTTGATCTAGCCATCAGCCTTTTCCAGAGCGGCCAGGAACTCTTAGTTGATCACAATTACTGCAGATCTAGTGTCCCCCCTTGGATACTCTCTGGAAACATTGGATACTTTGCATGTTTATCTTACTTGTGCAATTCCAGAGTTGGAGTCCGTACTGCTTTTAGAACCTGCTTGTAATTCAGTATTTTGTTGTATATTGAGAGAGCGGATTTTCTCCCAATATGCCAATTCATTGTTTTGCATCGTATAGTCAGTTCTTCTCGTTTTTAGTTTACATGTTTTTTCTAGCGGAGTTTTGAGTCGAGTGTCATGCCCAAATATTTATCTGTGTAAAAGTGTGGAACCACATTATTATTAATGTATATAAGTTAACACACGGGTCAAGTGAATCCTCAACAAATAGCACGTGCAGTAACCTTCACATCCAATCATTACCCCGGGCATCGTCATCCGATATACACAGCGTCATATGTCATCACATTCGGTGCACTGCATAGTGCAACATCGGATTCCACATAATTTGCTAACCTAGCGTCTGGATCCACGTTGCAGTCATTCCCACATCATTTTCATTCACACGTCGTCGCCCACGTCGCATTTAGGTATAAATAATAGTCTATAAGTTATTATCGTTGTTCAGTTGTCATTTGTTATTCAAGAAATAAAGCTGTTTTTTTTAAAGTAAAATACATTCACTGCATTCAACTTATACATAGGTATATGTTGAAGTTTTTTATTTGTAAAATTGGCATTTACTGATTTCATTTCGATAAGTTTAATTCGCCATTCTCTTATCCATTGGGCTATACTATTCACTTTCCTCTGTAGATTATCTGTTGATTCCTCGATGGATTTACCCAAAGTTAGTACTGCAGTATCATCTGCAAAAGTGGCAACAGTAGTTTCTTCGCTTTCTGGCAGATCAGTGGTGTAAAGAATAAAATAGGTCCTAGTACACTGCCTTGAGGCACACCAGCTTGTATTTATTTTAGTGCTGAATACTGCCTTTTTCATTCTAAATTTCGTCTACAAATATAAGATTGTAGGATTTCTGAGTATTGCTTTGGTAAATGCCTTCGCAATTTGTATTAGGCGCTTATGTCATACCTTATCGAAGGCCTGCGCTACATCTAGGAAAAAAGCGGACCAAATTGTTTTCTCTTCGAAAGTTGTTTCTATATTATCTATTATTCTACGCACCCGGTCTATGGTTGAGTGCCTATTTCTAAATCCAAACTGGTGGTTTGGTATTAATGATTTTTCTTCTTTTATCGGATGCAAAGAAATATCATTTCAAACAGTTTTGATAGCACTGGCAATAATGAAATTGGACGATACGATGTTACCTCACTAGGTTTTGGTATCATTTTTATCTTTGCAACTTTTCGTATTCGTGATATATACCTTAATCAGAATGCAGCATTAACAATTTGCTATAATTTAATTACACCTTTTTGGGAATTCTCTTGAGATTTCTCCCGTTATCAGATCACATCCCGAAGCGGATTAATATTTTGATATAGGTCTGTCTTCTACATACATATTGCTTTCATCACTAAGCGGGAAGTTCAAGATTCGAATTGAAGAACGAAAAAATTTTTCTTTTGGTCCCACCTCTCACAAACGTCAGACAAACATCCGAGCGTAAGAATTGTCATGAGAATCGTTCCTCAACCCAAAATATTCGGAATAGCATAAGATTGTTGGTTCCAACTATTCGTGCGGCGCATAGTACGAACGGCTGTGAGAAGCTAGGCCAGACTCTGCATTGGGCTGTTAGCGCCAAAATATTGATTTATTTATTTTACTTTTCTCAGTTGTTCACCCATTTCTTCGTATAGTTTCAAGATGTTTTTTAAATATATTTATTGATTGGTTTTCGCCCAGTCTTCATCGCTGTTTCTTACTGGCTCATGGCTGTATATGTGTGATTAGCCGTTTAGTTTTTTTTTTTTTTTTTTGTTGCTTTCCAAAGTGAGTAGTTTGTACTAGAATTTGTCTTAGATATCCTTTTATAAATTCATATTTATATTTTCTAATTTCTATTGAGTCTTGTTTTGTCACTTGGTACTCTTGATTGTTGGTAACGTTTCCGAGCTCTTCTTTTTCGTATCTTGGAATATAAAATTCCTTTTAGTTTAATTTCTGCTTCAGGAGTTCAAGACTTCTTCCTCTAATTGCTAATTTTTTTCTGAATTTGCCGTAAGATGAACCCGGTTTTCTAGTTCCCGTCTGAAATAATTCCAGAGTTAGATTTCTTGTTAGTCGCGGTTAGTCATCCTTAATGACAACTTTATAGCTAATTGTGAAAAGTTCAGAGCAGTGGTGTGAGTCCAGATCAGGTTCTTATTCCATTTTTGTAGTGTATTCTTCGTCCATGTGATGTTTGTCTCCAATTTCTCTTATCGCTTTTATTAATTCTCTACCTCATGCATTTGTTAACCTTTATCCCATAGGTCACCTAACCTATCGCCTATAGATTATCACTTTTTGTCGGAGTTTGGACAATTCCTTACGGAATACATGCCTCGCTGATTGAGAGACAGTAATTTTGGCCAACAAAGATTTCATTCGCCTGAAAAACAAACATTTTTTCAAAAATTTAATTTTCTTATTGCCAAAGCGTTGGCAACGAACACCTATTCTTATGATGAAATATTTTAAAATGTAAGAAGAACTGACTGATCGACCAGGGAACTTTTTATATTGTTACAAAAGTGGGGCAACCTGAATCGAACTGCCACTACGAGTACTACTACTACGCACCACAAAAAAAAGAAGAACTCACATGTCTTCAGTCACCATCGCAAACAAAAGTTCTTACGAAATGCTGTCATCATCGTCATCCAAGATGTCGAATACCCCGTAACGACGAGAGATCGGGTCAAGACCCACGTCGGCGGACCCATCTGGTCATCTGCAGTCACCCGTAGCAAACTCCTCGTTTCGCCTTCACTTGAGTACCCAAGAAGACATCGGATTAAAATAAAAATTTCTTACAGGTATTAATTTTACCTCCAACTTTAGGCACTTTCCGATGTTATTAGCGACGACTCCACTAACCACCTCTTGAGAGTCCTTGCCCCCTACCGAAAAAAACACTTTCGTCAAAAAGATAACTCGCGGAAAACACACAAAAAAGAAGGAAAATTCCCGACGCGGTGGAAAATAAATTCACAGTAAAGTAAGGGAATTGGGTTAGGTTATATCGATGACCTAGGCATAGGAAGAAAAGGAAAATAGATGAAGTCACAGGAGCTCGTTTTAATGGAGCAACGAAGCAACTAAAAGTGGCGAAAGACAAAAAAGCTAAGGGTAACTCCATGCTCCCCGAGACAATAACCTCTCATTGGACAGAGAAAATTACGGACAATCCGAGGAAATGCATGACGAGGACAAGAAAAAGATGAACAAGCTGACAATTGTGGACAAAATGGATAATTGCAAACAAAATCTCAAAGGCTGGAAGGTAATTCAAATTTTCATTCATGTTTTTTTTAATCTTTCCAGGCGCAAGCAGGATGACAAGAGAGGACAAACAGATTCAAGAAGGGAAATTTTGGTGGAAAATTGCAATCGTTTAAAAGGAGCGCTTGCGTTGCTTTTTGCTGGTGGACAATAGTCGTGAGACAATGTTAGGTCTAACACCGTCGCGATCGACAAAAAGTACCGAAGTAGCGGGAATTATCCAACGAACGGGAACAACAAGTCCTGCCGAACTATCGGATCAAGGAAGAACGGAAGCAGCCGGAGAAAGGACTTACAGAAAAACGACGAACATCAAGTTAAAACAAAAAAAAAAAAAACCTCTGGAACCAGAAAAATGTATCAAGAAATTTAGCTAAGAAATGTTTTTCTTTTATGTCGCCTATGGGTTTACGTGGAAGTGCTCTGGAAGCGGTTAAGCGCATTTTGCTACCAACGATGGTGCAAGACGTAATCACCCCTATCACAGATTCCGTCATAATGGAAAATGTGCTACGAATCCCTGCTACGAAATTCGAAATTCGTAAAATTTGGTATCACTGATTCCGAATGAAAAGGAAATATGCTGTCATTTTCTACGTCAAAATATTCCTTTCGTATTCAGAATGAAAACAAGTTTGGGTTAAGGAAAAATGTAAGTATTTTTTTCAAAATAACGTGATTTTTAGACATATTTGTATTCTTTTTTTTTTTTTTTTTTTTTGATTTGATATTTTATTTCATTCATTTACATTTACATTTGATTTTTCCATTTTTACATTTATTTACATTTTACATTTATTTATTTATTTATTTACCTTCTGCTGTGTTTCTTGTTGAGAGTAATTTAATTGCTTGGTTTTGTAGGCTCTGGATTTTGTCGATGTGAGTTTGTGCTGCCCCTCCCCACGCCAATATACCGTACCTCAATCGTGACTCAATTAGGGCGTAGTAAACTTGTTTTTGTATGCATATTGAGGACTTATACTTTAAGCATGCCAGTGCGAATAATGATCCCTTCAATGTTTTTCTCAAATTATTGATATGCACATCCCAAAGAAAATGACTATCTACAATTATGCCCAGGTACTTGTAAGTGTCCACTACTTCTATGGTCTCGCAGTTGTCTGGGTCCGTGCAGCTAAAAGTTTGAATTTTGATTTCAGATGCAGTATGGTGTATACTTCGTATGTGCGTAAGTTTAGTTTTCGATCCATTTATTCAAGTCCATTATCATGGCACCACTTTGTTGCTTCATGAAACTCTGCCTGCATAATCTTCTCAGCCTCTACGACAGACCTGTGACATACCACAATCGCCGTGTCATCTGCGTATGCAAAGACGAAATTATTTTTTAGGCATTTCAACAGTTCATTGGTGTATAAAATGAAGAGCAGTGGGCCGAGTTTTGAACCTTGCGGAACGCCATACTGAACTAATTGTTCCGTGCTGGAGGTGTTTTTCATTCGCACGCGAAAAGTTCTCTCGGTTAAGTAATTTCCCAACCAATCAGCTAGTTTTCCTCTAATTCCCACTCTTTCCAACGCATCGACAAGTTTGTCGTGGTTAAGAGTGTCAAATGCTTTGCTGAAATCAAGGAAGAGCACTAATACATGGTGACTTTTGTTAAGGCTACTGTTGATTAAATTGGCAAAATCGCCGATAAGTTGATTTGTACTTTTTCCCTTTTGGAACCCGTATTGATTTTTGCTGATTAGTTTGTGTTTAACAATGAAACTACGCATCTTCTCTACCACAATTTGCTCTAAGATCTTCTCTATTGTGGGTAATATTGCTATAGGTCGATAGTTGGCTGTTTCATTCTTAGGACCTCCATTGTAAATGGGCCGGACTATTGCTTGCTTAAGCTTCTTTGGGACTGTCGATGTGTTAAGACTTATATTAATTACATTCGTAATTATGGGAGCAAAGATATCCACGTGTGTCTTTAAATCACTTCCTCTAATGCCATCCGTACCAGGACTCTTTCGGAAGTTCAATCGACATATTAAGTCTGCTATTTCCATGGAACTTACATCTCCTACATATATCGAGTCTCTAATAATCGTGTTTTGATGTTGAGATGTTTCTTTCGTACAAAAATGGATGATAGAACTTGCTTGATGTGAGAAAAGTTGCGCGAATTCACCAGACAATGTGGCAATATTCCTATTAGGCCCGAAGTTTATTTCAGTTGTGTCGTCTAACGATGGTTTCTTTCGCCCAAGGATTTCGTTGATTAATGCCCACGTTTTTTTAGGGTCGCCTCTTATTTCCTCAAATTTCCTTTTATAATATATGTTTTTGCAACTATTTATTTTTTTGTTGGTTTGGTTTCTCATTCTCTTGTACTCGATCTCATACGAAACATTGGCTCTATTATTTTTCCATTTCCGATAGAGTCTATCTCTCTCCTTACAGTATTCGACAACTTCCCTGGTAATCTACTCTGCTTTCCTTCGTTGAGTGTTCTTCTTGCATAAGACAATAGAGTTTTTGTATATTTCACCAATTTTTTCAACTAGAGCACTGTATAAGTCTTCAACATCGGTTTTGACCAGCAATGTACTCCAATCTGTAGCTCTAATTGTTTCATTTACCTTAGCAGAACTTAAGAATGAGCGCGAAGTTTCAACCTCTTCTTCTCGACACGTATCAAATATTCCAAACATTGTGGTGTAGTGATCCGATATGTTACTTTCAACAATAGCTGAAAAAAGCTTGCTCTCAGGTAGATTAACTAATATGTGGTCAATTGACGTGCAACTTCCTGCACTTAAATCGATTCTAGTTGCCTCCTTTATTACATTGTGCATCCCATTTGAGGCAATAAATTCTTGATATTTTAGTACGTGATTCTTCATGGTATCTCGAATGTTTATATTTATGTCGCCCAAGATAATTATATCATTCCTCGCTCCTCTCAGGTTTATTATATATCCGAGTTCATCAATGAATTCGTTTTCACTTAGTTTCGGTGGCCTATATATTCCACTTACTATGATATCCTTACAACTCGTACCTTTTATAAATTTCGCTATTAAATTTTCATATGATAATGTTTCTACAATTAATCTTTCGTAGTTCATACTATTTTTTATGTACATAGCAATTCCACCACCTTTTCTCTTATCTCTATTCACAAATTCCGAGCAAAAACCATCCAGGCTGTACAAATCATTTTCCTCCATACTGATATTTATTTCCACTAAGACAATAACTTCAATAAATTTCAGAATCGGACTAGCTACAAAAGTATCCCAATTTTTTCTTAACGACCTTAGTTAAATTTTAAGGGCCGATGTTGAATGTGAACCACACCTAAACGTCAAGTTTTTTTCTGCATTTCATTTGACATTTCTCAATTTCAGACTAACTCAATTTGAACCATGGAAAGATACACAATCGAGCAACGCGTTAAAGTTATTCAGGCTTATTATGAAAATGGGCGTTCAAATCAAAATGCATATCGTGCATTTCGTGATTTTTTCGATCAATTTAATCGTCCAAATGTGCGTACAATCGGAAAAATCGTGCAAAAATTTGTGCAAACCGGGTCTGTAGGAGATGTGAAAACACCAGTGCATGCTCGTACAGCTCGTACTGCAGAAAATATTGCTGCTGTTCGCGATAGTGTGGCTGAAGAGCCGTCCACCTTAACTCGTCGTCGTGCCCAACAATTGCACCTCTCACGCTCGTCGTTGATGAACATTATGCATAAAGACTTACATTTACGCGCTTACAAGGTGCAATTGACTCAAGAACTAAAGCCTCTTGACCATTTCAAGCATCGTCAATGGTCACAATGGTGGCAAGAAATGACAACTGTGGATGATCAATTTTCGAAGAAAGTCATCTTCAGTGATGAGGCACATTTTCACCTCAGTGGATTGGTCAATAAGCAGAATTGCCGAATTTGGGCGAATGATAATCCAAGAGTGATTGTCGAAAAACCAATGCACCCACAAAGAGTGACTGTTTGGTGCAGTTTATGGGCTGGCGGCATCACCGGGCCGTATTTTTTCCAAAATGAGGCCGGTCAGGCAGTTACTGTGAATGGTGTTCGCTATCGTGGGATGATAACGAACTTTTTATGGCCCGAATTGGAAGATATGGATGTGGACGATATGTGGTTTCAACAGGATGGTGCCACTTGCCACACAGCTAACGAAACAATGGCTCTTTTGCGCGACAAATTCAATGGCCGTGTTATCTCACGTGGTGGCGATGTCAATTGGCCGCCAAGATCATGTGATTTGACACCGTTGGACTTCTTCTTTGGGGTTATTTGAAAGAAAAGGTGTACGTCGATAAGCCAGCAACAATTCAAGAGCTAAAGGATGAGATAATTCGGCACATTAACGGCATAGAACCTCAATTATGCCTCAACGTCATCGAAAATTTGGACCATGGGATGGAGGTGTGCCGCCGAGGTCGCGGCGGCCATTTGGCCGATATTTTGTTCCATACATAATTGAACCATACCAATATTATCATAATAAAAAGAAATGACAGTAATTTCCTAAATAATTTGTGTTTTATTCAAAATCAACATCGGCCCTTAAAACTTAACCACCCTTTTATTTATTTATTTAAGCATACACTTGCGTTTATTGTTGTTAAGTTTCCTGTGATTGTACCAGTAATTTCTTTCTGTGGGCTGTTTATTTCTGACCTGTTTCTTTTATTGGCATGCACTTCAGGTGTAATAGGACGTGAAGAAGCCTCCAATGGATTGGTACCTAGATTTTCGCCAGTATTTCTACAAAACTGGCATTTCCAGGAATCTCTTTTGGACCCCATTGATCTCCACCACCGTTCGGTTACGGTGGTACATTCGAAGTGCAATTTTCTGGCGCAGAGAGGACAAACGACAAAATCCCCAGAAGGGGGTAGGGTTTCTTTGCAATTGTCACACCGAGTCATTTTACTTACTGCGGCTAACAGTTAAAACGGTGGAAACAGACAGCAATCAGTGCAAACACAGCAGCTTCACAATTATTGAAATCGGTTTAGTTTTTTACTTTTTCTTTGTTAGCTTTCACTTTTGTACAAACACTATTCTTAATAAAGGTTTAAAAATTCACTGTCTTTATTAGTTTTATTTATAACTTTTGTTGGAAAAAGACTCTTTTCTACAAATTTTAAAGCAAAAACTTAGGAGCACACACTAGAGCGAACCGCTCACCTTGATGATGGTTATATATTGCGAGGGCTAAATCAACAAACAAGGCGCAGTATCAAAAACTTTACGAAATGTTGAGCGAAAAACCCGATATAGCTCAAGGCTATACGAAAACATCTAAAGAAGATGTTAGCTTCTTCTGGGAAACTGTTAGAAAGGAATTAAACATTCTGCGTCCACCATCCAAAGAAGCATCAACTTGGAGAAAGGTTTGTGCCAAATTGATTTATTACTTTAATCGTTCTTTTAATTATACTTTCTCTCACCCAAGGTTTGGCTAGATTGAAAAGCCTACAAAGAAGAAACTCGTGGAAAAGAAGAAAGAAATAAAAGCAACAGGTGGCGGCGAGTGTAAACAATTTTTTTTTTTCCAAATTAGAAGAAGGTGTGATACAACTAACCGGGCTGCAAACTTCTACCGCAGGAATCGCCGGAACTTTGAGTTTTGGATGTATAACATGCCCTGAAGTTCAAACCCAAAATTCCAACGAAAATGCGAAAGCATCTGACCAGGCAAATCTAGACGTTTCAATGTCATCGAATCGTGGAGAGTTGAGAGAAAATTTGCCCTCGACATCAAGGAAGATAACACCAGATACTGCGAAATTGTTGCAGCAGCATATTGAAGTACAAAATGATTTTTATTTAAAAACGAAAGAATTTTATCATGAACAAAATCAGATTGGAAAAGACTTAAATAAAATAGGAGAAGAGTTAACACTCAACACCAAACGCATTTACAGGGGGGTGGATAAATTGTGCGAATTGAAAAAAGTTGAAATAGAAGAGACAAGAAGACATAATAAAATTCAAGAAGGACTTTTGAAGAAAAAAATTGAAATTAAGCTAAAGATGCTAAAAATTGAGGAGGCCAAGCTTGATTTTCACGAGGACAAACTTGGCGAAACAAATTAAAACAGTTCTCCTGAAAAAAGCTTAAAGTTCCTAATTGAATTAATGTACAAGTTTTTCGTTTACTTTTTTTTAACCACTAATTTATGAATTTGTTTTTTTTTAAAGTTTAATACAATGTTTTGTTTTTTTTGAAATGAATTTGTTTTTTTTTTAAAGTTTAATACAATGTTTTATAAAAAGAAGAACGGTTTTTATTTTTATAAAAATGTATTTAATATATTCTCTCTCATAGCATTCGCTGCACTGCGGTAATTATTTGGATCTGTGTCCAATGTTTCTGACACTTCGTCGTCTATAATTTCAGGTAAATCAACATTCATGTAGTCTTCGACACGGTAGTGGATGCAGATGTTATGTAATGCACAGACCACATTAATTATTTGCGAAGCCTTACGTGGAGAATAATGCAATTGTCGTGCACCCAATGTGCACCGAAATTTGTTTTTCAAAACTCCGATTGTTCTCTCCACAATATTGCGAGTTTTGCTGTGCTTGATGTTATAAGTACTTTTCGGGCTTCCAGCTTCAGCAGAACGGAATGGGGTCATTAGCCAAGGTTCCAAGGGATAACCAGCATCACCTATAATTTCCAAATAATTTTATAACATATTCACATAAATATCATAATGACAAACCTAAAATCCAAGTGTTTCTCCCTCCAGCTAGGTATTTGGTTCGAAAATATTCTCGAGCGCTATTTAAATTCCAGATGTGAGAATCATGGATGGAGCCTGGGTATCTAGCATCAACGCACCTTATTTTCATATGGTTGTCACAAATCTAAAACGAAACATTTATAAATGTTCAGTAATCATAAAGGTTTAAGACAATTTTACTAGCATAGCGTGTATACTAAAATTTCCTTTTCGGTTGTAGTATAAACCTTTTTCTTCTACTGGAGCAATAATGTTGATATGCGTTCCATCAACACACATTACACATCCTGGAAAACTCGCTTTTGAGTAGAAATCTCGTTTTGTTTGGCTCTTCTCATTCTCCTGGATTTCAATTGTTATCCATAAAGGACAAAGTCTATTTTCCAGTATATTTATTACACTCTTTAAAGTGCAGGAGAATGTAGACTGTGCCATTCCCACTCCAAAATCGTTACCAACACCAAGCTGGTAAGCGCCTCCTGCCAAAAATCTTAGGACAGCAGCAAGTCTACATATGGGACTTATGGATGACGGATTCAATTCCCGTTCCAGCTGATCCAAAACATATTTAAATGCTGCTTTATTGAGACGCCAATTTCTTATGAATCTAAAAAGATACATTATAAATAAAACAATATTTTTATTTTACTAGATAAATGTTGGAAGGTACTTACAGTTTCTCATCTAGATCAAATGGTTTAGATCTATCTCGCAGCATTTTTCTTTGCATTTTTTGTTTTTGCTTTCGTCTAGCTGAATCTTCCTCCGATGCAACAATTGCAAATATAAATGAATCCATTTTGTTTTAAAGTGCAAATATAATCTGAAATAAACCAATTAATTAGAATAAACGAATCACAAACTTTAAAACTATTTGTTTATTATTTTCAATGCACTTTGACGTTAAACAGCTGATTTCGAAAATGAGAGTGAGAGAGCTCTATGTGGCAATGCTTTTTGCGTAACTTCGATTCGTAGATTTGCTACGAATGGATTCTGTGATAGGGGTGAATAAGAACACTTCGTATGCGATTCGGTCGACCACAGCACATACTTTACGCCATGATAGCCAAAGCCAAAAGTCAAGCACCTCCAAAGGCCGAAAGGATGGAAACGCTTATAGAATATGCACTGGCAATTCAAAATGTGTGTGCCACAATGGAAGCATCGCAATGACCGCTCACTTAAACAATCCGACGTTACTCAAAGACTTTATTAACAAACTCACCCCCCACCTTCTGCTGAATTGGGCCATTTTCTTAAAGGAGTTGCAAAAACCAGAAGCAGAAGCTGCTTGTTCCGTCACAACACCAGTGGTACGAAATGCTGTTGACAAACGTGACAACAGACGCAATAATCATTTGTACACTCACGCTATGGCTGTGGCCCCAGTAAACAACTTTCGCGGAAGTAGAGCATCAAGAAAATGTTATGTTTGCAACCATGATCACGCTCTAGATGCTTGCAATGAATTCCAAGAAAGTGGACGTTCTGAACGATGGAATATCGTTCGAAAATATAGCTTATGTCATATCTGCTTGGCAAAGCATCCTCATTCTCGATGCAGGGAAACAGCGGTGTGAGATAAATGGATGTGCACTGAGACACCATTCTCTGTTACATAAATATCCAGAACAGCATCAAGCTAATCACAACAATTCTTCAACCTAAGTGTCGACCGAAGTGAGCGGATATTCATTTAGGCAGCCATCTGGTCGGTTAACTCTGGGATGCCACACAAGTCGAAGCGATACTGACGACACAACGAATGTTTTATTTCGCATTCTGCCGGTAACACTTTACGGAAACAGCACTTCGGTAAACACTTTCGGCTTTCTAGATGGCGGTTTCTCCATGACGTTGCTTGACGAGGAACTTTCTGATGCGCTGAACCTTTCAGGCAGATCCGAGGAACTCTGCTTAAGGTGGACATCTAACACAACACGCATTGAGAAGAACTCAAGGATCGTCACGTTAGGATAGCTGGCCACAATAGTGATTGTCTGAAGTACGCTCTTCGTAAAGTTCGTACGGTTCATAATTTGAATCTGCCAATACAATCAGTGGAAAGTCAAATTCTCAAAACTAGGTATCCGTATATGAAAGATTACCTATTCCCTCATATCAAGGGGCGCAACCAAGGATCCTTATCGGTATGGACAACTGGAAGCTGGGGATGTCTATCAGAGTCTTCGAGGGTTGGTGGTCTGAACCGATGGCAACCAAAACACGCTTAGGGTGGTCTGTACATGGGCCTGAAAGGGATAACAAGAGCGAACACGAAATGGCAAGATTTGTTTTAAATATTTCTCAGACTCACAGTGACACGGAGCTCCACCAACTTGTGGAAAAATTTTTCACTATCGAGAACATGGATGTTCGTATTCTAAACCACCAAATGGTACCAGCAGAAAACACCATTTGCTATTAGTATTCGTGAAGGTACCTGCATTCGCGTCGATAAACGTTTTGAGGTTGGCCTCCTTTGGAAATTTGATAAATTTTCGTTGCCTGACAGCTATTCAATGGCATTCCGTCGCTTTCGGCTACTTGATCAAAAAAATTCAAAAGGACGTGGAGCTGAGTAGAAATTTGAATGAACAAATTTCCAATCTGGTAGCGAAGGGATATGCAAATAAAGTGTCCGCTGAGTAGTTGATCAGGGATCGGGTCTGGTATTTGCCAATATTTATAGTCAGGAACCCAAATAAGCCTGCGAAGGTAAGGCTCGTTTGGGATGCCGCTGCCAAATGCAATGGTGTGTCTCTCAACGACTTTCTTTTAAAAGGTCCAGACCAGCTTATCCCAATAATAGTAATACTATATGGATTTCGGTGCGGAAGAGTAGCAATTTGCGGAGACATAGCCGAAATGTTTTACCAAGTGTGGGTGCGTAAAGCAGATAGATCGGTGCAGAGTTTTTTGTAGAGGGACGATAAAGATTTGGCAAAACCTGCTGTGTTTGAGATGCAAGCTCTGACGTTTGGTGCAACATGCTCCCATGTATTGCTCACTACGTAAAAAATCAGAACGAAATGAGTTTCATAAGTTCTAAGCCGAGAGCAGTTGAGGCAATATTGCAGCACCATTACGTGGATGATTTTATTGACAGCACGGACACAACAGACGAAGCCATCCAACTTGCAGAGGACGTTAGGCATATCCATGCGAATGCAGGATTTCACTTTCGGAATTGGATGTCTAATTCATCAACTGTAATCGCCGCGAGGCAAGAGGGCACAGAAAGATCGAATAATAGCAAAGCTTTTGGCACGAATGTCGCTGACATTACCGTAACAGAAAAAGTCTTAGGCATGCATTGGAATACCTCTGCTGATGTGTTTACATACGTTCTCAACTTTAACCGCCAAAATCGAAACGTACTTGTGGAGAAAAAGGTCCTAACTAAGCGTGAGGTTCTCAAGATTTTCGACCCAATTGGATTTCTTTCTCACCTCCTGGTGTTCGTCAAAATTATTTTACAAGACATTTGGAGGATCGAGATAGGCTGGGACGAAGAGCTTCCGACACAATTGTTCGAAAGATGGCTACGATGAAAGACGCTGCTACCTAGGGTTAGTGAAGTCCAGATTCCCAGATGCTACTCCTACAATCTGAGCCAACCGGGAACTTCCGTTGAACTGCATATGTTTGTCGACGCAAGCGAAAACGCTTATGCAGCGGTGTCTTATTTTCGAATTGTATATCGAAACCGAACAGAAACGATTATAGTGGGTGCGAAAACCAAGGTGGCTCCAGGACGTCCATTGTCCATTCCTAGGCTCGAACTTCAGGCTGCAGTGCTGGGAGTACGGCTAATGAATTCTATTTGTAACGCACATAGCTTTTCCATTAGACAAAGGTTTTTATGGTCTGACTCCAAAACTGTGCTTTCTTGGCTTCGTACTGATCCTCGTAATTTTCAGCAGTTTGTGATGTACCGAGTTGGGGAGATTCTGGAATCTTCGAATATTTTGGAATGGAAATGGATTCCTTCGAAATTAAATATAGCAGACAAAGCGACGAAGTGGAACTCCGATCGTGACTGGGACTCAATAGGGGAATGATTTAACGGACCTGCCTTTCTTCAAAAGGACTGAACGGAATGGCCACAGATACCAACGATCCAGATCGCGAGTAAAGAAGAATTTCGGCCCCATCTGCTACAAATCAATGAAGTCAAATGCGCATTTAAGACAATTGATGTAAATCGCTTTGCAGCTTGGAGAACCTTGGTGCGTTCTCTATCGTATGTCTTCATGTATATCGACATATTGAAGCAAGGTAGTGAAGGGCGTGGCTTCAGAAGTATAAAGACCCTAAGGCATGGAAGTAGAACACGGTCAAGGTCCATTGTCGTTATATCTTCATCGGCATATAAAAAGGCTGAAATGCTTCTGTACCGTCAAGCTCAGTTGGAGGCGTATTCGGAAGAGATTGGTCACTTAAGAAGAATTCCGGTAAAAGCAATGTCTATTTCCAAAAGTAGCCCCCTCGCAAAGCTGTCACCCATTTTAGGTGAAAATGTTATTTTGAGAATGCAGGGCCAGATAGCTTTTGCCGACTTTGTAGCAATGGACTGCAAGACGCCTATTATTCTTCCGAAGTCGCATTATATTACCTACCTGATAGTTGACGCTTACCATCGTAACTATCATCTCTACAACCACGAGACGGTCCTGAATGAAATCCGACAAAAATTTTACATCGCAAAGCTGAGAGCGCTGCTGAAATCCGTAAGAAAATGCTGTCAAGTCTGAAAAATTCAAAGTGCTCGCCCACGAGTTCCCGAAATGGCCAACTTACCCCGAGCAAGGCTAGGAGCATTCAACAAACCTTTCTCATTCGTGGGGTAGACTACTTTTATCCAATTATTGTCACCGTTGGAGGCATAATGAAAAAAAGATGGGGTGCACTTTTCACGTGCTTAACTATTCGAGCGGTACATATAGAGGTAGTATACAGTTTGACAACAGATTCTTTCATCATGTGTTTTACAAATTTCATGGCGCGTATGGGGACGCCTCTTGAAATATACAGCCACAACGGGACGCACTTTCGTGGTGCGGAAAAGGAGGTTCGAGAAGAGTTAGAAAAGGTTGACTTGCGACAGGTTGCTAATGAGTTCATGTCAGCAGAACTTAAGTGGAGGTTTAACCCGCCGTCAGCCCCACATATGGGCGGCACGTGGGAAAGGCAGGTACGATCTGTAAAAACCGTCCTCTTCCAAATACTTCCTTCGAGAAAAATCGGGGACGAAACGTTGCGAAGCGGACTTATTGAGGTTGAACGCATTATAAATTCAAGACCATTGACAGGTACGCCGAGCAAAGGTGCAAACAAAGAGGGCTGTATGAGAGACCTGCCGTTAAATTAGCAGTCTTGGATGTCACCGGTAGAGACGAGGAAGGGAGTAAGGCAGATGCGGGTTGCAGTCAGCTTACTGGGGCGGTATGTTAACGCCATCTACCTGCGACCAATCCAACCATCATTAAGTATCAACCATAAAGAATTGTACACTAAGTAGGCAATGTAAAATGCAACAAATGTACACTAAGTAGCATAAATGCCTTTTTTCTGTGCAACTCATGCGCAATTAGATAACCTCTTTTTTCTTTTCTTTTGGCGTTTGACAGCCATTTTGGCCGCTAGCACTACTTAGTGATTTTGCTTCATATAAAATAGACTAAGGTAATAATATCCATTTATTTGTAATTATAAAAACCATATGAAATAAAATTTGCAGAATTTTTAAGCCGCAACATCGTAAAACAAGACTTTAACTGCGGCTGTAAAACTTAGGCCGAACACTAGGTATATATCTGGACACCAGATTAATATTCCATGAAAACATTTCCAGAATATTGCAGAAATTCTACATAGCTATAAGGATGCTATATCCTTTCATAAACAGAAAATCTGCCCTATCAAACGAAAATTCACTTATTATATACAAAGTAATTTTCCATTACTTATTTATTTATTTATTTAATTTTCAATTTATTTATTTATCTATTTATTTATTTACTTATTTACTTATTTATTTTATTCAGTTATTCATATATGTGTATACATATGTTATATGCATTTGTTTTTCTTCATACTCTTTATTTACCTTTCTTCTTTTGTACACTTTGAGTTTTTTTATCGTATTTTCCTCAAAAATAAAAATCAAGCTTCTAAATGTAATCACTACTTAAATAACTATAAAATAATGTTTCGGTAGAAAGGTATACATATATGTATAATATAACATCATATCTCTGTAATGTAAAATGTGTGGTAACAAATCCTTTGTAAAATTGTGTACGCTATAAAGATCTATCTATCTAAAAGATAGTAAAAGTAATTATAATATTTAGGATAAAAATATTTGATCATATTTTCATTATATAGGGTGGTCCACATGTGGTTTCTTTTTAAAATTGCTATAAAAACAAATCTATTTAATATTTTTGAAAGTTTATTGCTTTATTGAAGAGAGTACACTTTCTAATTATTTACGGAAAACAATGTCATTTAAATGGCTGTGCCGGCTGTTTTGACAGTAGCCCCTCCTCGGCAGGATAATCATGTACCACGACTAAGTCTTTCATACAATGACTATTGTAGTAGCTTTAGGGACGAGAAAAAAATAGAATATATTTGTCATCTACAGTGTGACTGTCCTGCACTGGCCCTTAGAGGAAGCATAACTCTTGGTAGAAACTTCTTTTCAGGTCTGGAGGACCTACGTAATATTGAGCTTAAAAAACTTCTCAGATTTATTCAGTTATCACGGTAGTTTAATTGGCAGCTCAAAACTTTAGGTTCCCAGAGCTTTCAAACAATTTTGGTACAATGGTTGACATCTGTTAATAAGGGCAACTATTTACCTAACCTAACCTGTCACCGTAAATAATTTTGAAGAAGTAAAATATGTTTTTTTTTTTTAAAAAAACAGTCCCAAAAGTGGGCGTGGCGATGTATAATGTATGGAAGAAATGTAGAGAAAGCTAGTGTCTATATATTTTACCTAAACAATATTTTTAAGTTTTTAGCAAGAATATTGAAAAAAATTAATTTCTTTTAGAAATGGGCGTGTACTGGATAGAAAGCATTCGGACTCGCGAATCAAAAAAAAAAAAAATGTGTACGAGTACGTACATATGTATGTGCGGCACTGCACTTTATGGAAAGGGGTGGCTAACGTCACAATTTCTTGAATTGTACACAAAAACACTGAGTTAAGAGCTGGCGCTGATCTTTGTTAATGAGGGCGTTGCAGATACTCTCAATTAGTTCATAAATGTTGCGTTACTCTCCGACAAGTATGTTTGTTAGCTATGCTCTTGACAACAGCGCGTACAGCTATATATGACCCTTAGTTTTCTCTGTTGATGTAGGTCAGAGATTGGCCTTGAAAAGTCAACTGCGGATAGCATCCAGAGTAGATTGAATTAAGTGGCTTAGTAAATCAGAAAAATCCAAAAAGTATTACTTTCGATTCATCTGATCAGAAAATATCGCGTTACTTGCTGGCTGCCAATTAAGGCGATCCATTGCAAATTTGAACTAGCTTTCAACATGTCTTGATTGTTGCATTGGCTTTTTTTCTTGGACTTCTTTCCGACAAACCAACATCTTCGGTTAAGGTATTAGCAACGAGTTGGAGATCTTGTTATACCATGTTCAGGATATGTTAATCTTAATACATAGTTTGTAACATGGAGGAATAATAATGGTAGACACCAAAAAGTATATACATAAATTTGTGATCGGCATCAAAAGTTGTGTCGATCTAGCCATGTCCGTCCATCCGTCCATCTGTCCATATGCCATCACTTGCTGGGCCTTAACTTTTGAGCTAGGAACATGAAATTTGGTATATAATATATTTCTGGAATCCGAAGCAGTACAAGTGGAAACATTTTCGAAATCCATCCGCAGACACGCCCACTTTTAGGGTAGTTTTCTTTAAAAAAATACAACCACATGTTGCTTTGTCAAAGCAATTTACGGTGATGGTTAAGTCTTATTGTGAATATTTCATCAGAATTCGTTAACTTCGGTTACAAATTTTGGGAGCCATACCCACTTTCTGTTAAGAAAAATGTGTAGCAATAGTTGTGTTAAAAAGTTTCTTTAAAATCGCGGAAATATCCTCGGTTTGGAAAGATATTATTGCAATTGGCTTAACAATTTAGCAGCACCACGCTCACTCTATTAGGGGTGAGGTATTATACGATCCGTTCTCAACGAATTGCATCTTTCTTGTATGTTTTTATACCCTATCCCAAAGGTATGTACATTAATGTTGCACATAAGAAGAGGAAATTTCTGAAGCGGAAGCGTGAAGCGGTCTCTGAAGCTGCAGTACAAACTGACATGTGCGTAGAGCAATTTTTTTTTCACACTTTGGCCTTTTGCTATATATTCTTGTACGTGAAACTGATTAAATTAAAAATAATTTCATTTCATTTCTCAAGTACAATTAATATTTTGGTGTTTTCTTCCACTTTTCCCTTTGCTTATGAATCGTCAAATGTGCGCTTGTACTTCAGATTCCACTTCTCTTTCACCATTGGCTGCTTCATCACTGTGTTTGCGTCAATGATATTCAATAGATGTGCACCTGTATGTATATTACGATTTTTGACCGACGTACTTCTGCTTCAGGTTGCCCTTCAGCTTCACCATTGTGATCCGGCAGTTTTGCTTTGACACTTCAGAATACCGTTACTAATTTTGTTTTGTTTTATGCAATGAATGCTTTTAGTGCTAAAAGTAGTTGAGCATCTTACCTTAAAGATGGCAGTTTATTCCGCTGCGTAAAATAAAACATATTTAAACATTTCAAAAATTATTAATTATTCTACTATTCTGCACACAGGTGTGTTTTTTTTTGGAGCATCATAACTTTAAATTGAAATGAAACACATAAAAATCAATTAAATGGACATGTTTCTAATTGATTGAATGCAATTTCGGGCATATAACCACCTCGACTATGTTTTACAAAGGTCAGCCTGTCAGTTTAATTTTTGACCACTTTTTCGAGTAAATCGGCCTGTACATCGTGAATAGCAATCACAATATTGGCTTACAAGAGGTCAATAGTTGCTGATTCGGATAAGCATAAATAAATGTTTTCAGGTGACCCAAAAAAAAAAATGGTCGAGTGGTGTCAAATCGCATGATATCTTAGGCCAATTGCCAGGTCCATTTCGCGAAATCACCTTCTCGGCAATAAAACGGTGGTTTGAGTTGCTGTATGACACTTAGAACCATCCTGTTGAAACCACATCTCGTCCGGATTGATGTTATCCATATTTCTTGAAAATGGTCCGGTAATGATCTCCATTGACCGTAAAGCGAGCTCCGGTCACATTTTTGGAAAACAAATTACCGATGATGCCACCAGCGTGTAAACCGCAGTAAAGTGCATTTTTCTGGATGTAATGGAGTTTCAAGAACCTCTTCAGGATTCTACTCACTCTAAATGCGACAATTCTGTTTACTAAGATACCCGTTAAGGTAGAACTGAGCTTCGTCACTGACAGAACACGAATTTCGGAAATAAATTTCCACGACACGTAAAGGTTGTTAAGTCCTTACATGATGATTTGCCAAAGTATATTCAACAAAAATGTCGCACACATCTGCCAAATTTGACAGCTGGTTTAACAGTTATCCCTATTGAAAGTTCTATCGCACAACAAAACAAAAAACCTTTATATGTATGTAAATACATACTCGTGCACTCCTCGGCAACTGGTTGAGACACCCGCTGATCTCGACGTTTCTCGATAATTTTGTTCTGCATCTGCTGCAAATATTGCTGTCAGGTAATCATTACCAATTTCTAAGAAGATTTTAGTCACCACAAATCCTTTTTTTCGCTTAACTTCCTTGGAATTTGCAGTTTGTCCCTAATTGCCCGCGACACGGGGTTGAGACAGGGTATAAAAACTTTGAAATTTCAGTTGTGGATTCCACTCGCAGTGTCAGTTGTTAGTCAGTTTTAGTGATTTGATTTAAAAGAAAGTATTTAAACACTAAAAATAAAAAAGTTAAAAATGGGGTCTGGAAAGAAGTTAAACCAAACGAAAATCCAAAACATTAAAAAAATATGCGCCAAGAGGGATATTCTGACTTGCGTTTGAAGAGAAAACCCGCTCTACTGTATACAACGCCATCGAAAAACCCGTTTGACCTTTGCCAGAAATTATTAATATGGAAGAAGCATTGGAGAACTGTCATCTTCACCGATGAAAAATGCTTTTGACTTGATGGACCTGACGGATTTCGTCACTATTTTCATGATTTGAAAAAGAACGAGCTGTTTTTAAGACGACGATGGTATTTGGCAGGATGAAAAGTGACTACTACCTTAAGATCTTCGATGAAGAGATCATGCATCATAACTAAGAACAATTCGACGAAAATTTCATCCTGCAAACAAGATAATGTAACAATCTACACAACCCGGAAGGTACTTCGAGGGAACAACTTTACTGTTCTTGGACAAGTTTTGTCTCCAGACCTCTTTGTCTCCGATAATTGAAAATGTATGGGGACATCTCTCCAAAGCTGTCTACCAAGGCGAACGACAATCCAGCAACTTAGGAGACCTTAAAGACGCCATTGAAACTGAATGGGACAAAATCCCAGGAAGATTAGTTAAAAAACAGTTTAAATTTCTTCCATCAAGAATGTTAGAGGTTGTAAGTAATGAGGGAGGAAGTAGAGGAAGTGTACCGATTATAGAATACGCTCCTAATATAGAATAGTGCAGTTTTTTGAAAACTACGTTAAGTATGTAAATATATTTCTTGCAAAGCTTCTTTTCATGCGCATATTCGTTGTTAGTATAGTTGTTGTTGCAGTGCGTGACATAATATTGTGAGTTTATTTTCTTTATATTTTTTTATCGATTTAACTTTAGTCAAATATTTTTATTTTTTGTGCCATTAGGGAAAAATTCAACATTTTTAATAATTTAAAGTTTTGAGGTGAGTTCTGGTGAATAACTAGTGAATTTTTACATTTTTCAGTGATTATCGTTGTTCCTAATATGGAATAGTACTAGTATTGGGAACCGGCTCATATAATTATTTCTTTTTTGACGGATAGATATCTTGTAAGTTTTCAGATGGCACCTAATGAGAAAAAATGTAAGGCCTGGGATAAGGAAGACATGAAAAAAGCCATCGCAGCTGTAAAATCAAAAGAAATGGGCTTCAAAAAAGCTGCAGATACTTTTATAGTTCCACGGACTACACTTTTCAGACTTTTTAATTCGTCTTCTGCTGGAGCCTTAGATGTACCCCTTGGAAGAAAAACCGTTCTTAGTGCAGAATTAGAGAACAAATTAGTGCAGTACGTCCTGGGAATGGAAAAGAAATACTACGGTTTGACACGAAAAGATATTAAAAGATTGGCTTTTCAATTAGCTTGTCGTAATAACATGGAGCATCTTTTTTAAAAATTAAATGGCTGGAAGAAAATGGCTAAATGGGTTTCTTTTCTAAATCGTCATAAAGATATTATTTCTCTCCGTAAACCCACTGGAACATCAGTTGCAAGAATAAGTGGATTTAACAAGAACAATGTCTCGTCGTTTTTTGACATACTGGAGAAAGAATATCAAGAAAAACAAAACTGGATTGTCCGTTGTCCAGTCAAAACTTCCACAAATTCTCGCAGCAAAAGGAAAAAAAACAGATTGGTGCTATAACATCCGCTGAAAGGGGGCGTCTAATAACTGTTTGCCTATGTATGAACGCAGCTGGAGACTTTGTTCCCCCAATGATAATCTTCCCCAGAAAAGAATGGATAGTTTGCTAATGAAGGGAGCTCCAGCAGAATCTATTGCAAAGTGTCACCCCTCAGGCTGGATTCAGATCGACATATTCTTCGATTGGTTTCAGCATTTTCTGAAGTTTTCAAAACCAACAGCAGAAACCCCAGTCCTACTTATTTTAGATGGACATTACATCCACACACGGAACATAGATTTGATAGATTCTACTCGTACTAACGATCTTGTGTTTGCCACCACATTCTACCGATAAAATGCATCCCTTGGACAAAACGGTAATGGGGGCATTGAAAAGCTACTACAGTGAAGAAATCCGACAATGGCCCTTGCATTCCGGAAGATCTTTGAGCAATTACGACATAATGGAGCTGTTTGGTAAAGCTTACTTACGGATTCAAAACGCTTCAATAGCTGTTAATGGGTTCGAAGCAACTGGAATCTATCCTCTCAATTGGAATATTTTTACAAAAGCCAATTTTATAGAGGAAGAGGAAGTTATCAATGCAGAGCAGGATAACGTTCCACCGGTTGAAGATATACGTGCCTCCAGGCTAAGCCCAGAAAACATCTTAAGTCTCCAAAATCAAGGCCTCCAAAGCCGCCAACGAGTCCAAACCCCTCAAACAATTCAAAGCCTCCAATGTAACCAAAGCCTACGAAGCTCACAAAATCTTCCAAGCCAATTTGTAAGTCCGGAAATTATTTCACCATACCATTATTATGCACCGATATTACAAACACGTAACCCTGACGGCGGCGAAACTGAGTGCGGTTATTGTTCCGGGCTGTTTACTGACGATAAGGGCGGGGAGGAATGAATCCAATGCATGCCCTGCAGAAAATGGTACCATGTAGACTGCTCTGGTGCCGAATCCATTAATTTCATTGGTGATTTTTGAACATCAACATAAATTTGCATGTTTTATATTATAATGGATAGTGGTCCATATTAGGGTCACTTTTTGAAAAGTGTTCATTTTGAATTTTTTAACCTTTTTGTTTTTGTCATGGAATGTTATTGTTTTATTGAGTTTTTGTTTTATTTTATAAGTAGAATGAAGTATTTTCATTAATAAATATTTTAAAGATCGAATAAAATTTTATTTTTCTATGTTTAAAACTGAGTTTAAATTTTGGTATTCCATAATCGGTACACTTACGCATTACTAAAGAAATAAAATCCAAAACTCCAAATTTTGTTTTTATTAAAAAAAAAAAAAAAACCAATCCTGTCTCAACCCATTGTCGCGGTCAATTAGAAGAAAATTAATGGAAAAAAAGATTTATGGTGATTAGAATCTTCTTAGAAATTTGTAATGATTACCTAACAATATAAGCAATATTTTCAGCACATACGGAATAAAATTATCGAGAAACGCCAAAATCAGGGGGGTTTCTTAACCAGTTGTCGAGGAGTGTATGAATGTATACTAGTATGAATATTATTATAATTCAATTTGTAAGTATTCTGTTGGTAATATAAAGGAGTAAAGTATATAAAGGGTTACCAGATAGCAATGATAGTTTTTCCAATTGTTATGTTTCAGCAGCTGCCAAAGTTACCAATGACATCCAGCTGTCAAAATATTTAATAAGGTTTGGCGTATCATTATGCATCGTTTGACTCTTCCCGAATGTGTGGAAATTATTAAAAAAATATTATCGACATTCCGGCTCAGTTGTAAATACGCAATGTGAAATTCGTCGTGAGTTCGGTCGTCATCATGGCTTCAGTGTGCAGGCAATTCGTCGCACATTGGAAAAGTTTGACCGTGAGGACATACATTTGGATCTTAAGCGACATTCATTTGGATCTTAAGCCACCATAGCCATAGCCGCCGTAGCGGCCAGTATCGAAGAAGACCCAGAAATGTCGATTCGGCGCCGATCAGCTGCATTGTGCATTTGCAGAGCGTCAACCAGGCTTATTTTGCGGTTGGATTTGGGCCTACATCCTACAAGAATTGAAGCCAGGCGACCATAGACAACGCCGTGAGTTCGCTAATTGGGCACTGGAAATGTTGGCCGAAGATCCGGATTTTGGCCAAAAAATCATCTTCTCGGACGAGTCCCATTTTTGCCTCAGCTGCTATGCCAACAAGCAAAATTGCCTTTATTGGAGCGACCACAATCTACAAGTGTTCGACTAAGCATCAATGCATCCACAAAGATTGACTATTTTGTGCGGTTTATAACATGGCGGCATCATCGGACCTTATTTCTTTCGAAATGAGGAGGGTGGTATAGAGCGATGTTAATCCACTTTCTGTAGCTAGAGCTCGACAGCATCGATATATCCGAACTGTGGTTCCGACAAGACGGCGCTACATGCCATTCAAGCGACGTAACGCTCGAAGTGGTGAAGGAGAAATTTGGCGACTGGGTCATCTCAGGGCGAGTGTTCATCAATTGGCCGCCGCGATCATGTGACTTGACACCCCTCGATTATTTTCTCTGGGGCTACGTCAAGTCCTTAGTCTACTTCAACTGGACTTGAAAGCCCAATTATCACCGATTAGAATCACCTACAGCTATTATCGGAAGTCAAGAAAAGTGTTAATTGAAACTTCTACAATCCAACAAAAACAGTTCATATTAAATAATTAATTTGACCTTTTGCAAACATGCGTGGTCAATTAACGCAATTGTCAGGAAGACATCATTGGAAAATCTCAATCGACATTGGATATAACATCTGTAAGTCCTTAAGCTTTTTGGGCAAGTGAACGCGTTACGATGGAGGAACGGAATTTTTGTGAACTTGGCTTTCGCTCGCTCTTGACATTGAAAGACCCATTAAGTGAAAATATTGCCTCTTAAGCTGATATTTCTAGTGCATTGAGAAATGATTCACTTAAACGCCCTTATTTTCCTGTTCAGCTTATTCAGCGCGTAGTAATGTAATCCACTGCATAAATAGAGCATAACAAAGGGTCTTATTATGCTGAAGTGATAGTATTTCGGTGAATATGGGTTGATGGACATTTCTTGAGGTTACCTGTGTAAAAATACTTTTGAACGTTTCAAGGAACTTCTTTTGGCAATATATACGTACTCGTATATAATTTTAGATAGTTTAAAAGCTTAATTAATAATTAGATAGTTTAATAACTTAATCTGCTTTAATTTTGCGCAAACGAGTCCTTCTATCGTCATAATCGTCACTAGCCCATGGTTTTAGCAGTTATTTCAATTGTCTAATTGGGCCTTTTCTTCCTAAGGTACCATGTCGGCTTTATCTAATGAAACTTCAACGTTATCCACTGTTTTTTTATATTTATCTGAGGTCGAATCGTGTCATCCGAAAACGTATCGGCTTTCATACGAATGACAATTGCGTGGCGCTTCTTAAAAACGAGCGAATATGGATTATGTCATACAAATGCTTACAGATCGTAACTTGATATTCAAAGTAAAGATTGTACTAGATTTGAAGTTGCAAGTAGAACGTCAAATAAATATCATTTGGTAAAAGGAAAAAAATCATAGAAGTAACTAAAAGTTAAAAAATTTATGAAGTAAAGAACGGATGCAGCTAAGTACTTCCGATGAATATGAGTGCAATGAGTGAGTGTCACGGAGGCAGCTGAGAGATAAAAGTAATCCAATTTTATTATCCAAATTTGCGTAAGAATAGTGCACATCATTTCTTTAAATTACAATACATAAGTTACATACAAGGTGGCCCAGAAGTCACGAACTAGTGTAAATAATTTATTACTTATTAATTATGTAATTTTTTAAATTTTTCTTTTCAGAATAACTTAAAGTGGACCCTTATAATTAATCATGGAAAGTTTCACTACGGAGCAACAAACGAAAGTGGTGGAATTCTTTTTACAAAGCAAGAGTCAATTTATGGAACTCTGCATGCATACCGTCGTCATTTCAATACTGCAAACTGTTCATCGCAGTATTACGTTTCAACGTTTTCGGACACAAGGATCTGTTACCACCAGGCGACGTACATCACAACTTGGGTTTTCCCGAACATCGTACTTACTTACCCAGGTGGCGCTTCAGTTTGGGGTGATCCAGGACCTCAAGCAACAAGCCTCTCCAGCTAACTTAGCTAACTGCTTTCAGTTGCGCAGTCGAAGTCGGTTGAAGTCCCTTTCTTCTTATGCGCGCTGATTTTTGGCTAGGTCAATGTCGCTGTACAGCTCGTATATCGTCAACGCAAACTGGACCCAACATCTTACGAAGAATTTTTCTCTCGAAACAACCGAGCATATCTTCATATTCAGGACATCACTGCAAAGAATTTTGAAGGATTTGCACCTTTTTCCATACAAAATTCAATAATTGGGCCATATTTTTTGGAAGATCACCAAGTATACTGAGTGTATCACCGGCGATCGATGCCGGACAATGATTTAAATCTTTTTGATGCCAGCTATTGCTAACACTCCACTGATGTGGTTTTAGCAAGATGGTGTAACTTCGCACACTGCTCGAGCTTGAATACGAGTAGACATGTTGCATGTTTTTGGCAATTGATGTGTAAAAAAAATTTATTGCAATATTTTAGATATTATAGGGTTCGTGACTTCTGGGCCACCCTGTACTTATTTATAAAAAGATTCCGCTTAAACAAGGAAGCATTTCAGTTAATTTTTCCAAAACTGAGTTTTCAATGCCATATATTAACCGCAGTAAATCTGAAAATCGACGTTAACGCTATATCTTCTGGCAAATAGAAAGTATCAATTGGTGGCGACCACTTGATCGGAATGGGTCAGACTAATACTGACTACCAGAAGGTAGTACATTACGCACTCATGTTTATTCCTTCGGGTTGCAGAGACCAAGTACGAATGAGCACATACATACATCTCTATAGAAACGGATTTCATAGTTTAAACGCTTTGATAGTGAGTTTGATGTAAAGTAAATCACAATCAATGCAATACTCTTTTCTTTGCAGATACACGATACGATATAAACTCACAGTACGAAGAGTAGCTCATGATTCCTTTATTTGGAAACACTCTGACTAGCGAAAGGATATAAATATTTTACATTTAAATGAAAATTCTTAGCTGTTAGGCAGGCTGACCATCCCTCCCGGATTTCATGGGACAGTCTCGGTTTAAAAGAATGAAACAGATGTCGGACGTCCTCGCGAATGTTGTGCACATATAATATAACCGCCATGCAAGAAATGCGCCGCCTTGGAGAGAAAATTCGCAAACAAAACGAATGCTTTAATGCAGAGGGATACGAATTCGGATGTAGATAATGGATTAATAAATGGAATAAAAAATACGGGAACAAGTTATAGCATACCAAACCTCAGTGAACGACCGGCATTAGAGCTAAACTATGAATTTGGATGCTTTCAGATCTCATTAATTCAGTGAGATGAATGCCAGTGAACAAGCAATTAGAAGTGACACAATTGAGCAGCCAGCTCGGTATCTACTTTGAAGATGTGGCAGTTCGAACTTGATCCCCAGCTCATGGAAGACAATATTATTCTTTAATTTAACACATACTCGTACATACAAGGAATGTGTTACTCATATGGACCCAATTTGTGCGTCCACGAATATAACAGAGATTAAAGTGAGATTGTGTGAAGGAACACTGAGTCAGTTTGTACGCCAACTTCAACAAATTGAACTGAATGATGACATCCCATTACACGCAAACAGTCAACCAATAAAGGGAACATAACGTTTTCCGTGGGACACTGACAAACGAGTTCTTTGGAATATTAGACTAACGATTCGCTCAACGGTATGAAGGGACCATCGGAAATATACAAGGAAAGGAAAAGAGGAAGAGTAACTTGCATAATTCCATCGTCAGACTATCTACTAGTCAATCTCCAAGGAAACCACTTTTATTCCATCAACAAGAACGAATTTACAACATCTGTACAAAAGCTGTCAGATAATTATTGGTGCAACCTACAGCATCCAATATATATATCAGGCACTGGCGTCAGCTCTTGGAAATGAGCATATTACATCATAGGCAACAGTGTATTGCTCTCATTATTCCAGCAAACTCATATTGAAGAGAGATGCACCACTTAAATCTTTAGTGTGCCAAAGGAGACCACCATAAACATCATCTGTGACTTTAATCCAATGCCAACCACTCTAAAGGGTAGTGGTATTCTAAGACCACCGTCGAACTGTGTAGTTCATAACCAAACGACAATAATCATTGGAAGACAAACAATAACTAGCAGGATCTCCTCTTCATTCCTTCCATCACGCAACCTCTTCGAGCAGTTCATTAAGCTTGACTACAAAGGAGATCAAATGCCAATTCTAAAAGCGGATATCTCCTTAGACATTTTAAGGGTGGAACACGCAATTGTGTTACCTCGAAGACAGGAGCGCATTCTGAAGGAAATCAGAACTCACAGAATCCAATAGTACCCACTTTTTGCATCAACTGGATTCTTGCTACTAATCGTCATCGTTGCTGTTATCTTGCTAAGAAGGAACAGAAACCAACCATTTACGATACCTAAACATAAAATCATTGCAAAGACCAAGGGTCAGAGCTCCTTTGATGATGCCGATTTATGCGTCACGTTAATTTGAGAAGGCTCCAGCATGTCGTGATGACATCAGACAGTTTTTATTCATTTCTTATCTGTAAATGATATCCCCAGCCAGTCAGCACAATTGCCTTTCTGAATTTGTTCCCGACAGTAAGCAATGTGACACCTTTGGTATACCATCAAAGTTAGCATATTTTTAGTATATTAGACAACTGAGTAGACCTCCCCCGCGACACACTTCGGTCACTATAGATCCATTGTGATACACATTGAGAGAAAGAGTAAAAGTACGAGTACCTTGCCCGTGACGTCTCATTAAAATAATATTTAACAATACTTACTGTTCCATCACATTCACCGGTTTGCCAGATAGTTCTTCTAGATCCTGGAAGAAGTGTCGTCCAAGGAATTTATTTCTTTGATGACAGACGCCTGGGCAGTCGTAAACTTCAGTCGTTGCACCGTTCACAGGAAGAAGAACACGAAACATTGGTTCAGTGATTCTAAAGGACACAACCATTTATTTCTCCGACGAGGTAAAATATCGAGGAATTGTCCTGGATAAGAAACTTAACTGGAACTCCCATGTTAAGCATGAAATTGCCAAGGCAACCACTGCCATGTGCATCTGTCGCCGTAAGTATCGCAAAACCTGGGGTCTGTCCCCAAAGGTCATATTCTGGTTATATACCACAGTGGTAAGACCCATCCTTACATACGCGTCCGTTGTCTGGTGTACGAAAACCAAGGAGATCACAACCATTAGCAAACTTCAAAGATTAGCTTGCCTCGAAATTACAGGTACTACGCACACCTGTCCCACCACAATCATAGAAGCCATAATCGGACTTACTCCGTTACACATTTTCATCAAAAAAGTGGCAATTCGCAGTGCAGTTAATCTTCGAACGTCAGATGTTAACAGTTCATGGGATCATGTGAACTTCATGGACCTGTTAACCGAATTCCCCGAGCTAGATATGCTCAGCACGGTTTCTGACTCTACTTTGGTAAAATTTTTGATATTGAGATCCCAAACCTTGATATATGAAATAATGGCGGACCGTTGCTTGATCCAAAAGGAATCGTTTGGTATACCGATGGCTCAAAAATGGATTCAGGAGTTAGCGCCGGTGTGTATGGACAAGATCACGAAATCACTTGGAAAGAGTCCTACCGTTTTCTTGGCCGAGCTTTACGGTATTGAGACCTGTGCAAAGCAAATATAAACTTGAAATCAGGAATTAAATGTGCCGCTATGCACATACACACCGACAGCCAAACGGCGCTTGAGCACTGATCTCCCACCTGATCAGTTCAAAATTAGTTTTAAGCTTCAACAGTTTAAAAAATTTGGTCCGATACAATAAAGTGAAATTATGGTGGGTACCGGGTCATGTAGGCGTTGACGGTAATGAAACTGCAGAACTGCTAGCCAGAAAAGGTTCCTCTGCATTGTTCATTGGACGTGAACGCTTTTGCGGAATATCTGATTCTGCCTTGAAACTGACCTTAAACAATTGGGAACGCAACATGTGCATTTCCCACTGAAATAACTCCCAAGGCCTCAGACAAACTTGTGAGCTTCCTTACTGGTCACTGCCAATTACTCTACCACCTAAATAAAATAAGAATTTCAGAGGATATCGCTTGCCGCCACTGCCTAGAAGAGGACGAAACTGCAGAACACATACTACGAGTATGTGAGTGTGTAGCTCTGTGAGATATTATCTAAGATTCTTTCTTAAGGAGAAGAAGGTCCCCATTGCTAACAAGCGCATCAGGTCTCTAGATGAGACTAATCGCACAGCAAAAAAGACCAAGTTTGTCTTCGTCTCTTCAACAGCCAATTACGAGTGCGAAACAGATGACGCGACACTTCTCCGAGGTGGCAAGGGACCATCTGCAGGTCGCTCTGGTGGATGAGCGCTCCTCCGACGGCAAGACGGTAGGTGAAGCATGGATCAGCATCGAGGCTAGATTGTCCGATATGGTCATGGACTACCTTTTGGCAAACCCAGGAGGTCCTCTCTCATGTTTCGATTCTAAGGATTTCCTTGGAGAGTGTATCACTAAGGTTAGTGATGCCTGGGAGGGATTGAAGCCCAAGCTTATCCCTACCAAGGATATCCCCAGGAGACCTAGGGCCCGCATCTGGTTGCCAATATGAAGGTTGATGAAGGAAGGTTCCTCCAATGCCTGAAAATGCACAACCCGGCGGTTCCGATGGATGACTGGGCAGTCATCAAGGCAGAGGAACCTCAGAAAAACAGCTCCTCTTTCCTGCTTCTGATCAAAGAAGCGTGCCGGTGGTACTCGAAGAAGCCGACCTTAAGCTGCATTTTGGCATAAGGCATGCCAAAATCAAAGTTTTCCGCCCCTCTGGTCCTGACGATGAGACAGGGGAAATTGATGGCACCGACAAGTTGTCGGAGGACATGGTTGTCGACGCCATCACCAACACCACCATGCCGAATGTTGAAGATCGAACGGATTAATCTGCGCAACTCGAAGAGTGCGTCAGATAATCTGCCTGTTTTCCTAGGCGAGGAAGACATCGACATTTGCCTTATTCAGGAGCCCTGGGTGAGAGGTTCAGTCGTTAAAGGGCTGAAGGACAAACGGTACAACATCTTCTACAATACCATTAACCAGGTTATTAATAAACCTAGGACCTGCATCCCACCTAAAAAACATATAAATGTATTTCTAAGTCCTAATTTTAGCTCTGCCGATTTAACTGTAGTTAAATTGGAGGTTGCAACTGACACACCTTTTATTTCCTCAGCTTATATTGATCGAGACAGACCATCACCGCCTGAGGAGGTACGACAGTTGACATCAGCGATCGCGGAGATAAATGGCAAACTGATTCTAGGCTGCGATGCGAATGGAAGACATACGCTATGGGGCGCTCGGAAATCAACAAACGCGGTGAGTCTTTATTCTATTTCCTTGTGATGTCCAACATTTCTGTCTGTAATGTGAGTAACAAACCAACTTTTGTCTTTCCGAGATCGGATAATTTCAGAGGTTGGGAGGAAGTCTTGGACATTACACTCAAGACCAATATTGACAACCTTAGAGTTACTAATTGGCGGGTATCCGATCGTCCATCTTTGTCCGACCATAAATGGATTATCTTTAATGTTAGCCTCGAGGTCGAGGCACCCAAGCCAATTAGAAACCCTAAGAGAATTGACTGGAGCAAGTTTGGTCAGGTTATCAAATCTAAACTTCACAGAACACCCGGCGCGAAAATCGAATCAGTCAAGGAACTTGACGACAAGATTACAACTCTAGAAAAAGCCATGGGTACGGCTTTTAGTGTTTCGTGCCATATTAAGTTCAGTAAGAAAAAATTTCCCTCGTGGTGGAACGAAGATCTTTCTAATCTTAGGAAGATTACCAGAGAAATCTTCAATGTCTGCTACCGACACAAGCTTTGGCAACCATATAAGGATTGCCTAAAAGAATATAAGAAATCCATTAAAAGGGCCAAGTCTCTGGCTTGGATGGACTATTGTCAGTCCATTGAAACCATTAAGGACTCTGCCAGACTGAGCAAGATCCAAGGAACACTCCAGTCCGTCCTTTAACGGGACATGGACGGATTCCTCTAGCGAGTCTCTGGAGGCTTTAATGCAAACTCACTTTCAAGGGTGCAAAAATGAGACTGCTCACTCAATTTGTCCTCAAGATGTGCAATCCTCATCTTGGAACGACATTAAGACAACAATTACATGAGGTTAATACCTCTTGGGCCATTTCCAGCTTCTCTCTCTATAAATCGGCTGGACTTGACGGCATACTCCCAGTAATGCTGCAAAAAACACTGGATCAGGTGGTCGCTTGGCTAGTTCCGATCTATAGAAGCTGTATTCTTCTAAAGCACATCACCCTGAGTTGGAGGCGTGTTCGTGTTGTGTTTATTCCGAAAGCGGGGAAGCGGGGGCATGAATCTGCAAAGGATTTCAGACCCATCAGCTTGTCGTCTTTCCTCCTTAAGACGTTGGAACGTATATTAGATACGCACATCCGTAATTCAATAGATACATCCCTTCTATCAAAATCTCAGCATGCGTACACTAATGGGCGATCGACTGAAACGGCGCTCCATGAAGTTGTGCGTACGATGGAAAAGACAATACACTACAAACAATTTACTCTTGCCACCTTTTTAGATGTTGAAGGTGCTTTCAATAACGTTAGTACTGAATCGATTCAGGAAGCTTTGTCCCAACTGGGTGTAGGGGAGTTTATTAGCAAGTGGATAGTGACTATGCTAAAAACCAGAATCATTCAATCGACACTCGGCAATAGTGGTTCCACCATATCCATTATAAGGGGAACTCCTCAGGGTGGGGTTATCTCTCCCCTTTTCTGGTTTATGGTAATCAACAAAATTCTATGTAGGCTTGACCGAGACGGAGTCAAGGTTGTCGCGTATGCGGATGACGTGGTAGTGTTGGTATCGGGGATGTTTCCTTCTGTGATCAGTGAGATTATGGAAGGTGCCTTGGATAAGATTAGCACATGGGCCACTGGATGTGGACGTCAATCCTAGCAAAACTGAACTGATGCTCTTTACCACAAAAACCAAAATACCGGCTTTCACGCCTCCACGGCGTAATAACCAATAACTCTCTTTATCATCTAGTGTTAGGTACCTAGGTGTGGTACTCGAGCCTAAATTAAGCTGGAAGCTTAACATTGAACAGCGGGTAAAGAAAGCCTGTGTGGCTTTTTATGCTTGTAGCAAAACATTCGATAAGAAATGGGGACTCCGTCCGAAGATGGTCATTTGGATGTACACTCCGGTGGTGCGCCCTATACTTTCCTATGGATCGCTAGTTTGGTGGCCGGCGGTTAAGAAAGCATACATTAGTAAACTCATAAACAAAGTACAAAGGACTGCGGCTCTAGGTGCTACGGGGGCGATGAGAACATGCCCAACTGAAGCCTTGAACGTAATCCTTCACCTTATACCACTCGACCTTCATATAAAGTACATATCAGCATGTAGTGCGGTTAGATTAAGAGAAACAGGTAGCTGGTGCGATAGTCTCTACGGCCACAACATCATCCTTAATCTGCTACCTAGGGAGTTGGTGGTAAATCCGACCGACTACATAACTCCCAGGGTGAACGTTCGCAATGATGTCACTGTGAGATTCCTTTCCAGGGCGGAATGGAAATGTGACACGGTGACTAACGAGTTCAAAAATAGCATTTTCACTGACGGGTCGAAAATGGACTGCGGGGTAGGGGCGGGAATCTTTTTTGAATCCTTCAATATCTCTAGTTCATTCTGTCTTCCCAATTCATGCAGCGTATGCCAGGCGGAAGTTCTTGCAGTACGAGAGGCGTGCCGTCTCCTCAAACATACATCGATACAACTTAACACCATAGCCATTTTCATTGATAGCCAGGCCGCTATCAAAGCCATCGTATCTGCGGCTTCCTCCTCCAAACTTGTTGAACAATGCAAGGAGGTGCTTGCCGCACTTGGTCATCGGTCTAGGATCAGCCTCATCTGGGTGCCTGGTCATAGTAACATTGACGGAAACGAAAGGGCTGATGAATTGGCGAGGCAGGGATCTGTCCTTGACTGCTCCCGTGGGGAGGATGTCAACATTCCTTTAGGGGCCCTTAAGGGTAGAATCTTTGCTCATTTCCTTGCAGATGCTGGTAATAGATGGCGTGGGTTGCAGAACTGTGTCATATCCAGGCAGATGTAGCCCAAGTATAAGTGGCGCAGAACACTAGAGCTACTAAACAGAAACCGGGCAGATATTGCTAGAGTTCTGGCAATTAGCACTGGCCATTGGGCTATAGGGGTCCACGCAGCCAGACTGGGCATTACTTTTAATGCACTTTGTCGTAGCTGCAATATGGCGAACGAGCCTGAAACAATCCTTCACTTGCTTTGTAAGTGTCCAGTCCTGAGTATGGTCAGACACCGTACACTTGGCAGACACCTTTTTGATAATATTAGTGAGTTAACGGAGACAAGCATCGGAAACTTTATCAGTTTCCTCAATGTCACGGGGGGAATTTAAATAATCCTTTCTTTCCTTTCCCACAAGTCCAACGTCAGATTTTACAACAAATTAGGTCACTTGAGTTATGGTATTAAAACGGCGCCTTTGCGCTAATTATGTTTCAGCATAGTATGCTGTCACAACCACACCTACCTACCTAACTACCTAAGGAGATAAAAAGACCTAAGGAACTCCTCCGCAGCCTAATCATAGCTTTCATAAGGAAAGCTGAAGTATTGCTGTCCTAATGATTGGTCTCTGGAACAGTAGATCATTTGGGCGTGGCCACACTCCTGCTAAAAAAAGAAAATCCTCATAAACTTTCTCATCATTGCAACCCCTACATAGGTCTTCTTCCATTATACGTAGCTTTTTCACATGATACCGTCGAATATTATGCCTCGTAATCACTTCTATAAAGGTAGATACGGATTTTCAATTCATTTTCATAAGTTTGACGTTCTTGGCTCTGTTGTAAAGGGTGGTTAAGTTTTAAGGGCCGATGTTGATTTTGAATAAAACACAAATTATTTAGGAAATTACTGTCATTTCTTTTTATTATGATAATATTGGTATGGTTCAATTATGCATGGAACAAAATATCGGCCAAATGGCCGCCGCGACCTCGGCGGCACACCTCCATCCGATGGTCCAAATTTTCGATGACGCTGAGACATAATTAAGGTTCTATGCCGTTAATGTGCCGAATTATCTCATCCTTTAGCTCTTGAATTGTTGCTGGCTTATCGACGTACACCTTTTCTTTCAAATAACCCCAAAGAAAGAAGTCCAACGGTGTCAAATCACATGATCTTGGCGGCCAATTGACATCGCCACCACGTGAGATAACACGGCCATTGAATTTGTCGCGCAAAAGAGCCATTGTTTCGTTAGCTGTGTGGCAAGTGGCACCATCCTGTTGAAACCACATATCGTCCACATCCATATCTTCCAATTCGGGCATAAAAAGTTCGTTATCATCCCACGATAGCGAACACCATTCACAGTAACTGCCTGACCGGCCTCATTTTGGAAAAAAATACGGCCCGGTGATGCCGCCAGCCCATAAACTGCACCAAACAGTCACTCTTTGTGGGTGCATTGGTTTTTCGACAATCACTCTTGGATTATCATTCGCCCAAATTCGGCAATTCTGCTTATTGACGAATCCACTGAGGTGAAAATGTGCCTCATCACTGAAGATGACTTTCTTCGAAAATTGATCATCCACAGTTGTCATTTCTTGCCACCATTGTGACCATTGACGATGCTTGAAATGGTCAAGAGGCTTTAGTTCTTGAGTCAATTGCACCTTGTAAGCGCGTAAATGTAAGTCTTTATGCATAATGTTCATCAACGACGAGCGTGAGAGGTGCAATTGTTGGGCACGACGACGAGTTAAGGTGGACGGCTCTTCAGCCACACTATCGCGAACAGCAGCAATATTTTCTGCAGTACGAGCTGTACGAGCATGCACTGGTGTTTTCACATCTCCTACAGACCCGGTTTGCACAAATTTTTGCACGATTTTTCCGATTGTACGCACATTTGGACGATTAAATTGATCGAAAAAATCACGAAATGCACGATATGCATTTTGATTTGAACGCCCATTTTCATAATAAGTCTGAATAACTTTAACGCGTTGCTCGATTGTGTATCTTTCCATGGTTCAAATCGAGTTAGTCTGAAATTGAGAAATGTCAAATGAAATGCAGTAAAAAACTTGACGTTTAGGTGTGGTTCACATTCAACATCGGCCCTTAAAATTTAACCACCCTTTATATTGGCCATACATCCTAGCGATGACTCATGTGTCTAGAGAGGTCCACCGGTTTTTTGCGTCTGTTATAAATAGCTTTATGCCTTGCTTGAAGACTTAGTAGCAATGCGGGATGTTCAGTGAGGTATCGGATTGGTCAGGGCTGCCGAAGCTCTTCTTGCCAGTTCATCCGCTTTCTCATTCCCTGGTATGCCTTCGTGTGCAGGTACCCAGCAGAGTTTTACCTTGTCCTATGTTCATTCATTCCTTCAGCTCTTCTCGACAGCACTTCACTAGATTGGTTTTATTTCTGTAGCAGTAATCGCTTTTATTGCTACTTGGCTGTCAATGAAAGAGATGACATCGTCTTGTAGTATTGCCCTCATCGCAGTCTCATGGGCGGCTTTGACACTGCTAAGACCTTCGCCTGGAAAACACTGCTGCGGTTCGGAAGTCGGACTGACTTTGATATACCCAGCGGTTTGGAGGTATCTACCTGCACCTACGCCTGTTTCCATTTTTGATCCACCGGTGTATACCATTGCAGATTGCGTATTGGGTAATATATCGCTTCTCCATTCATCCCTGTTTGGGAAGGTGCTTAAGAAAGGTCTTATAAAATCTAGGTATGGTGTGGTATAATCATTAATCAATGCATTTAGTTTCCAACTGGTGATTAACAGCCGCCGATACTCGTATGAAGATGTCTAGTAGAAGCAGGATGGACTAGAGTACTGCTGTAGGTGCTGCACTTATTGCACTGGTAGTTCCAATGCACGCTAGTCTTTGTACTTTCACGATTGCCATTAGGTTGGTGGTTTTGCTGGTTGTCTGCCGCTAAACGAAACTTCCGTAAGTCAGTATAGGTCTTACTACTGCAATATACATCCATAATGCATTTTGAGGTTAGATCCTCAGGTTTTCCCAAAAATGCTACTGCAAGAGTAGAAGGCTATCGTAGCTATTTTGATTCTTTTTGTGATATTCAACATCAAATTAAGTTTCTTATTTGGAGAATTAAGTTTTTTACTCTCTCCCTGCATGGAGATTACCCAGCTGCAGCTCGGGAGAGGGGGTTTATCACAAATAAAAAGGAAGTCATCGCGAAGGATAAAAAAATAAATTCACTAATTCGAGGGGATAAAATCATAATCGACAAGCATACTTTTCACTATGTTGGCAGCAACAACCTTGCATGTGAAGATAAGGACGGGTTGACGTTTCGTCAGAAGCTTATTGGTGGATGATTCCAATGACTGTCAAACTGTGGACAACGTTCAGAAACATAATTTTTAGTAATAAAACCGTCAGCCCATTTAATACAAATAAAAATATTAATTTAAGTTTAAGTTTTAGCTCTTTCAAAATAATTTCGTACAATATAGAAGGGTTGCGTAACCAATTGAATTTTTTTAATTAATTAGACAGTATGATATTTTCTCCTTCTATGAAAATTTTATTAAAACAAGAACATTTACCCAAGGAAGAGCTAGCGGAGGATGCATGTATGGTTTCAAAAAGTAACTACACAAAACCTTTCAATGCTGTTTCATAGTCGAATGGGACAGAACTCTGGTAGAACTCACAAACATTGGATAAAAATTATACATACTCCAGATATGTATAAATGACAGTGTATGGTTGCAAGATTTTTCTGCCTTGTACAACTTTCTACTTAAATTTGAACAACAAAATATGATGGTGGTTTAAGACTGCAATGCAGGGGTCGGAACTACACAACTGAATTTGTTACAACCAGTATTTATGCCCGGGTCAACTTATGTTACCAGAAAAGAAACGGACAAAAAAATTGATGGTAATGCAAGAAAGTTTGCAGAAATGTGAATGTAAATGGACGAATGGCCATGGTGTAGTGGTAACATCATCGCTTGTCACTCTGTTGGTTCACGGTTCAAATCCTGATGTCAAGAATCATCTATTTATTTCGCATGAAATAAATAAAAAAGTCGATCACTTGCGAAAGCTAAGACAACTCTACTGTGAAGGCATACCACTGGCAGTAGGGTGGTCATATGGCTGAAAAAATTGCGTCGTGATGATGACATCAGGAGGACGGAAAAAAATACTCAGAATCATAAGCAACGACAATAAAAGCAAAACAAAAATTCTCCCCAGTTATCTGGACGCTACCATTGGAGTTTACAGAAACTTAATACCACCTGAGTTTGAATTCACTACACCAAATCTTTCTTTCTCTCTTCTTCACAACACTGGTGCCTGTAATATACTTACCCTACGAATTCTTTAAATACTCCTCAGAGCAATTCCTCCAAAAGCTTACAAAATGCTATGATGTGATCTTCAATGAAGGAGTAGTACCACAAAGCTTCCGACAAAGTATAAATTTCCCCATCTTCAAGAAGGGGAATGCAGAAGATCCGAATAACTATCGGGGAATATCTTTTTTAAACTCAGTTATGAAAATTTTCTTAGCACAACTACTAAAACGCTTAACGAAGTGGGTAGTGGAAAATAATTTACTTAGCGTATTTCAAGCAGGCTTTCGTAAAGACTATTCAACGGTTGATGACATTTCACACTAACAAGTATAGCAAAGACGTACGTTAATGGTGGTAAGAAATTATATGCTTTCTTTGCGGATTTTAAGGCGGCTTTCAATTCGATCTATAGGAATGCTCTTTTTCTTAAACTAAACAATTTAGGGGTATCAACGAAGTTCCTGAAGATAATATACAGCTTGTATGAGAAAAACTCAGCTGCAGTGTTCGATACTAAATTGGAAGTCAAGCAAGGATGCTTACTGAGCCCCCTACTCTTTTCAATTGTCTTCGATAACATTACTTCCTATATTCCGGTTGGAATTGCTTTCAATGGGTTAAACATCAAAAGCCTAATGTATGCTGATGATATGGTTTTGCTTGCAGCAATACCGAATATGATGCAAATCATGATCAACAAATTGCAGCAATACTGCATTAAGTGAAATTTAAAGGTCAATACTACCAAATCAAAAATTATGGTCTTTTGAAAAGGTTCCTTCCGGTAAGCTAGAGAAGAAAAATGCACGTAAGAAGGCGAGAAATTCGAAAAGGTTAAGGAGTATAAGTATCTAGGAATCATCATCATACCCAATCTTTCTATAAAAAACACTTCCAATGTAAACTTCAGGAAGCTAAAACTGTTATTAACTGCAACTGGAAAGGGGTTTTGAGTAGGAGTAACATAGCAACAAGCATGAAGTATCATCTATTTGAAGTGGTGGTAAGGGTTATAATGTGCTATGCTGCTCAGGTCCGGGGAGTCTCCCAACATGATGGCGTGGATAAACTGCTGAGATACTTCTTAAAGAAAATTTTCCGACTGCCAAAATAAATACACCGATTCTCTGCTGGTTTTTAGATTTCATACTTTTAGGGGTGTATGTAGACTTCCGTGATTAACTGTACATGCTGCATCTGAAACCTCTACTCTACTTGTACAATTATGGAGTACTAGTCACATATGCTACCTAAAATTGTGACTACCCATATTATACAGCGCAAGAACCAATTCTTTGGCGATTGGTCAAGATTGTGCCTAGAAAACAACATTAGCCTAGACAGTGATACCCCCGCATCATGGAAAACAAATTCTTTGAATACATTATGGGATAAGATAAGAGAAGTTAATGTTAAGTTTTTTCACGAAAGTGCACAACAAAGCTAGTCCAGGATAATGTATCTAAAAGACCAGACCTCTTCATAACAACAATGAAGCAGTGCCTTGAAGAAGGAACCTTTCCCGAAAAATGGAAAACGCAGCATTTGGTCCTACTGCCAAAAGGAAAGAAGCCCCCAGGAGAACCATCATCCTATCGCCCAATATGCCTATTAGACACCATGGGAAAGATCCTCGAGAAGATAATCTATAATAGATTACTCGCAGTAGTAGAAGAGAAAGGAGCCCTCTCAGATCACCAATTTGGCTTCAGAAGAGCACGATCTACTGTTGATGCCATAAGAGCGGTAGTCGATATCGCCAAAGGTGCCATCGAAGGAGAAAGATGGCTCTACGGCACAAAGGAGTATTGTGCAGTAGTAATGCTGGACATTAAAAACGCATTTAACTCTGCGAACTGGTCGTTTATTAGAAGGTCACTTGCCAGGATGGATACGCCATATTACCTGCTACGGATAGTGACGAACTACTTCAACAACAGAAAGCTGAGGTACAATACCGATGAAGGCGTAAAATACTACAACGTAACTGCGGGAGTTCCACAGGGATCGGTTTTAGGGCCACTATTGTGGAACATCATGTACGACGGAGTACTACGATTAGCGTTACCTGGGGGAGTAACGATAATTGGATTCGCCGATGACATTGCAGTCGTGACAGTAGCTAAACAGATCCGTGCAGTAGAATCAGCTACAAATGAAGCAATTGCCCGGATAAAAGATTGGCTAGTATCCGCCGGACTAGAACTAGCTGACCATAAAACAGAAGCTGTTCTTATAACCAGCCGGAAAACTGTCGAATTTGCCAACTTTCAGGTTGGTAACCAAACCATCAGGTCGAAAGAGGCAGTTAAATACCTTGGAGTAATGCTGGACAACAGGCTACGGTTTAAAACGCATGTTGATTTTGTTACCAAAAAAGCATCGCAAATGCAGGGAGCTCTCTCGCGTATCATGCCTAACATCGGTGGACCTGGATACGCTAGAAGGATTCTACTCTCTAGAGTTATCACCTCAGTTCTGTTATATGCCGCCCCAGTCTGGGCGGAGGCACTGAGGACGAAGGAGACCAAAAGGAAACTATCGTCATCATACAGACTCTGTGCGCTACGGACAATCAGCGGCTTTCGAACCATCTCTGACGAAGCTGCATTTGTCATAGCTGGAATGGTCCCCATCGATATTCTCGCAGATGAAATGCTGAGGATATATAACAGAAGAGCATTGAGTCATCACGACGCCACTGGTATCAAGGTGATAAAAATTGAAGAAAGGGCAGCGTCAGCAGCTATGTGGCAAGCTCGTTGGGCTAATACAACAAAAGGCAGTATACAAACTTATACCGACAATCCAAGATTGGATAAGTCGAAAGCATGGAGACTGCAACTACCATCTAACGCAGTTCCTGTCTGGCCACGGTGGCTACCGCAAATATCTACACCGATTCGGACACGACAACTCACCATCCTGCCCGGAATGCCCAGGTGAAGATGAGGATACGGAGCACGCAGTGTTTTACTGCACACGTTTCACGGCATGGAGAATTACTCTGCCAAGTCCGTCATTACTCCTCGACCATATGTTACGGTTGGAAGAAAATTGGATGGCAATATGTTCTTTCGTAACAACTCTACAAAAAGAGTTGCGGAGAATAGAAAAGCTAAGAAGAGCAGCAGAAGCAACAGAAGCATCAGAAGCAGCAATACAAGAAGCATAGCATGAATTGCTAACCAGCCCCGCGAAGTAATACCTAACGGCAGTCCCGCGGGGAGAGTGGTTGAAGTGTGTAGGGTGTGTGTTTAGTACGTAGGCGTATTCCTGGCATCGAGTACTCAGGTTTGCGAATCGTGCATGCTAGTAGCACTCGGGCTACTAGTATCTATGAAGATTACACATCCCTGGCGCAATCCAAAAAAAAAAAAAAAAAGGATAATGTATCTAAACGACAAACTCGAGTCTAATATTAATCACGACATAACGTATGTTTAAGTTGTATTTAACTCTGTTAAACGTCAGAAATTTGTGAACGAAAAAAAAAAATATATTAAGAATTTTGTGATGTGCGAGTGATTGGTGATTTGATTTTGGTTTTACAGTAATGAAAATAGTGTACCACGTAGGTAACGAACTACATTGATCAAGATTTTGATATCTTGCTGGATATTGCAATAGCACCATCAACTAGAAGACGGAAGCGCTACAGAATCTGACTCGATCCCTTTGAATTGACTAACGAAGAATTTTATGAAAGATGTCGATTCTGCAAGGACAAGGAGAAAGAAACAGAAACTAACACACGAGTAACCGAAAAGAAATTAATTAATTAGAATGGTGATGTCAATATCCACAATTTTCTTTTTCTCTATCCAGGTTGAGTTTTTCGGTCTCCAACATTGTTAATTCGTCTTCAATAAAGTCGTCCTTCATAATATCTTTTACGATAAAATCGTCTTGCATAGGCTCCTTGTTAGTTACCATATTGCCAGTTGCTATTTGTACCGCTTTCATGTCGCTAACACTTTTCCGTGCTGCGTTCTTCATCCGATGCCACTGCTCTTTTAGCTTCAGAATTCCTCTGATGTATCCAGCTATTTGCATATTTATTTCGATGTCTTTTAATGCTGCCTTTTTCTTGTGAAATCATCTTCTTAACGTCGTTTCTTTTATCATCCACGACTTTAAGATGCCATGGAACCAATTCGGGCAGCATTTCTTACTCTTTTATGTTCCTTACCACTTATCAGTAATTTTATAATTTTTTGTTTATTTGAAAACATATGTATAATTACAATTCTTCTGTGTTTTTTTAATTTCGTTTTCTGAAAGTGTTTTCTTAATGGATTGAATAAAATTTGTAGTAAAGTTGTAGTAGATTAGACGTTAGACTCGTATTTAATTAAATAGAGCTGCCAGATTTTCTATGAATATTAGCTGTGTCTAATCTGTGTGTTAACTTTAGACTCCAAATCAGTTACACTCGGGTTTAAAATCTAACTATGAATATGGGCCAATAGGTTGCCAATTGGAAGAAAGGTATATGAATGTGGGTAGTTTTTATATAGGTACGAGTATTTCGATGTACGTTTATATTATGTTAAGAATTATAAGTTTATTTAGGACAAGATTGTTATGAAATTAGATGCAGTGAATTTATGTTTGCGTTGAAAAGTGGGAATCTTCGAAAGGCGAAACTGCGACCGTGCTCGTAGATAGTAACACTGTGGGATTTTTACCCACTACGCCCCCCAACCCAGAAGCCCAGATATTGATACAGCATAAAGTATAAATGACTAGGTGAATCGTGCCAGTACTACTCCGTCTAAAGTCTCCTATGTTGCAGAGTGTGGCACTGGTGTCTTCGTTAAGGACTCCCTTTCAAGCGGAGACTTATGCGATCCGAACTTTGGTCGTAAGATTGAATTCACTGAGACTTGTTTTTATCCCAGGTCACAGTGGGATTACAAGAACTGAATGGTCTCGAAAGGCTTTAAGAAATCCGGCATTCTTGCTGCCCCCCAGTAGAAAAGACTGCAGATAACTTAATCAAGCATCTTAATATGCTAGGCTTAAGCGACACCACCGTCTACAATATCTGTGGTGGTAGCAGATCCTCGGAGTGAGTGGTGAGTGCTAATACCATAAGCTCTTCATCAGTGAAACTCTCACTCATCTTTCTACGAAAGACGAATAAAATTAATTAGCATATTTCTTGCAATTTTTCTTCTCAATTAGTTTTGGTTCACTACATAATTTTTGCAAAAATTTCAGTTCTCTAGGTTTAACGGTTCAAAATTTAAAAGCTAGTGACATTCTGACATTCAGACAGTTGAATCCATTAGTTTCCGTTTTATACCATTCTGGTATGGAATACTGAAAAGTTTTTTTGAAGGTTTACGAGTACCGCCTTCCTCAGGACACCTAAGAGGTTAAAAGAGTATAAGCCCATCACAGAAGAATTTAATTGTTCCACTTACGACGACGAAAATGAGCACAAGAAGATGATGGTGATTATATTTTCAGAATTAACTCTTACATAATCGTAGGTGGGTAACATTCAACCACTTTACCGCAATTAACACTCACTGAGTCCTTCTAAACTCCACAAGAAACTGGTGCACTGTTCTCTTATGAAATTTTAGGGTTGTGCAACAGCAACGCTATAGATAGACTTTGTCAGCTGGGGAAAAAAAAAAATATCCTCGCAAACTCTGAGTGAATTATTATTGCAGTACAAAGCTCGATCGTATATCTTTTAACGTAAGACGAAAACGTGGTGTAAAACCTTTCAGAGATGTGAAGTTACGACAACGACACCGGCGACTACGTTGTATGTAACACTGAAGGAGTGCATAGCATGTATGCGCTCGTATATGTACGTATACGTACTTTCCATACATAAGTACTTGTATGTAACATTCAGAGGGAGAATGCAGCCTTAACATCCAACTAAATTCATGTTGTTGCAATATTTATATGTAAGCACTCCCCGAAGTTGTTCCTTTCAATTCAACAGTATTTATGCCTTCATGATAGTCGAAATGTATCGGAAAATTGCAAATCACGTAGCAGCGATCGTGGTCGGATGTTTTTTTTTTTTTTTTTTGCCTCTAACTACGGAAATGCAGTAAAGTGGCGTTGGCGGATATGCTTCACAAAAAAGGAGAACACAGAAATTTTACGGATTGTATATTTCAATTGAGCAATAAAAACGGAAAAATTTCGCTTCCACTGATTTTACTATAAAACATAACAACCAAGGATATGGCTGCGAGTGTGAGTGTTAGTAAAGGGCGTAGCTATTTTTGTGTGCCTGTGTTGTTACATATGGAATTTCTAGTATTGCAAAGTCTTAAGCATCAGATATCAATTCTTTATAGCAACAGCAGCGTAAAACATTGAAACATTTTATATAGCAGCATCTGTGGCCACAAGGAAAATCAGCCTAAGTCAAAATTAAGTAAATGATACTTGACGGTTCCTAAGTACTACACTGCTGCCCATAAGTTTCCGGACAAGCCATTTTTTCAAACAAATATACGTTTATCTATCTGTGCAGGACTCAAATGAACAAAATTCTTTCAATTCATGTTAGAGTCGATAGTAGACATTATTACTCCTCAAAATAGAAAAAGGAGCGGAATTAAGGCATAAACCGATGTAGGGGGTAATAAAACAAAACTGCAAGCGTCATAGCTTATCATAAAGCCCACCATAAAACGGAAATAATTTATTTTTTGCACAAAATTTTTCAAAAAACCTGAAATTCGTTCTAGGATTTTTGGGTGTGAAAGTGCTGACTTTTCTATTCTAGGCTATACTTTCCGTCCTAGTACAAACGAACCGTATTCTGCAGGCGGAGTAGAAGTTTTTGTGTGATTTTTTTGGAATTTCATGTTTACTGCCACAGTTTGTTGACCGCGGATATGACACAAATCTCATGTAAAATATGCGATGAGGTTTTCAATTTCGTCTGTATCTATAGACTGCAATTCCACGACGCACACTCGTTTCTAAATGAATACTCTGTGTTCTTGAGTCAAAATAAAGCAACTAATCTTGTCATTCTGTGTGTTTTAAAAATTGACATCTTAACATCGGCCTAATAGCTGAGCATGGTCTTATTTCATTCAAACTTCTGTGTGGACCATGTTTTTGAAACGCACGAGCAATGCATCTCAAGGTAACATTATCAAGATAAGGTTGAATCTTCTGAATGACAAACTACGTTTTGAAAAATGGGAGGATGTCTATGGTGAAAGTGATGCATATAATGTCTTTCAAGAAATCGTACAGTTACACTTAAGTACATCCAGTTTCAATACTGTGCAAACGAAGTCGGAAGTGAGACTGAAACCTTGGGTAAACAACGCTATCCTTAAAAAAATTAAATTGAAAAATAAAATGCGCAAAAAAATGCTTTAAGCAACCACTTAACACTGCACTCAGGAGTCGCTTTAAAAATACGTATATATGTTGGAATGTCAACAGTGAAATTCGTCTATTTCGTGATAGATACTATCACTCTAAGGTACCCAAATTAATAGGCAAGCCTAGAAAAAAGTGGAAAGTGATTAATAGCATAATCAACAGCAATGCTTCAAAAATCCCCAACCCTATCGTACTCGTTAGTAATAATTCTGTTGTTGACGATACCACAACCGTATCCAACGTATTTAACGTCTTTTTTACATCAGTTAGTCATGTACCGAAGGTACTCTGATGGAAGATGAAGTTTACAGTGAAAACTTCTTCTTTGAAGCAATTACTGGTATCGAGATTCTTTCGTTGATTAATTCTCTTAATCAGTCAAACTCTTGTGGTGACGATGGCATTTCTAACATTACTTTAAAGAAAATAGCTCTGAACGTAGTGGACATTTTGGTTTATCTCTTTAACTTAAGCATTTCCAGTGGAACTTTTACCGTCAGGTTAAAATACCTATTTTTTTTTTCAAAAAAAAAAGTAATAAACAAGATAAGAACAACCACCGACTGATTTCCTTGCTGTCTACAATCTCAAAAATTTTCGAGCTACCTATCAAGAGGAGAATGTTACGGTTTCTTAAGAGGACACGCTTTTTAAGTCCTATGCAATATGGTTTTAGAGAAGGATTTTCTGCTCAATAAATAAAGGGCTAGATGAGAAAAAAAATTGTGCTGGTCTGTTCGTGGACATAACCAAGGTCTTTGACATGGTTGATCACAATATTCTCCTGAGCAAATTGCATCGGGCTAGTTTTCGAGGCTTTATGCATAGGTGGTTTGAGTCGTACACCTCAAACAGGACGCAAAAAGTTAAAATTGGAGACTGCTTTAGTAATACTAGGAATATAAATCTAGGGGTACCCCAAAGATCTGTCCTTGGACCTATTTTGTTTCTAGTCTATATAAACTCCTTGTTTAATCAACCTTTTGCCAGAAAAGTCACGGCATTTGCAGATGACCTCGGCATCGCATATGACTCTTACCCCCTGAACCTAGTGTCTGACATAAACTACGACGCTCACCTACTGAGAATCTGGTTTGCCAAACACAAATGAAAATGCAGGCGTCTCCTGATCTCGAAATCTACATTCATTCTTTAAATTGTTCTTGTTATAAAGTGTCACATTGTTCATGTGGTGCTGTATTTGTTCTGTTAGTGTTTGATGTAACGTTGCACCCGTTTGATGGGAATTGAGTCGAAACAAATTCAAATACTTCATTGCTCTCATTGACCAAAATATGAGTTGGTCTGATCATATTTCGACTCGATGTTTGTATCATCTGCGTAAATTCTGTGTAAAAAATACTCTAAGAACCGTCTATTTTGGAATATTTCATTCTATATTACAATACGGTATAGGGTGTTGGGGAAGACCTTACCATACAAAAATGCACCCATTTCTTGTCTTGCAGAAATGAGAAATTCGAAAGATCTGTGGTTTCTTGTATGTGGCTTCTCGTCACACTCACTCCATAGCGCTCTTTAGATCCCTGAGAGTTTTGCCAGTTAGACATTTGTATTACTACAAGGTCTCAAAAATATTTTTTCATCAGATGTGGATACCTGCAGAGCCCATTCTCCGATGGCCACGATCTTCGAAGCAACTCAGGCATTTCTGTAAGCATACATTCTTTTCGCACCACTCACTTTAAAGACTTCTACTCCGTCGTCTGCTGCAAATTATTTAATAAGCTTCCAGTAAAGATTCGCGTAGTAAGAACCTAGCCGTCTTCCCTAAAAAAAGTTGAAACTTCTAGATTTTGTCCACATTGAAATTGAATCTCTGCTGTCCTATATTGCTTGATATCCTTGATATATGATAAAATGTAAAAGAAGAGACGAACTTTACGGAAGATGGAAAAACAACAGACTGAACAAATCTTAAGAACTGGACTATAAGACTTTCAGGAACAAACTATACAAGGAAATAATGGCACAAAAATCCTTTTTCTATAAAACCAAGTTCAGCCAAATCAGATCTGACCCGCGTAAAAGATGGAGTCTTATAAACGATATACTGGGAAGGAAAAGAACTGGAGTTGATGAAACTGTAACAAAGAACTTCTCTGGCAAAATGTGTCTGAATAAGCTCGCTATTGCATTTGCAAGCAATTTTGGCACTCAGATAAAAAACATTATCCATCAATGCGACGCCGTTATATCGACAAGAAACAAGTTCCTCGGGATTACGAAGAACAATTCTTTCGCTCAGCGATAGCAAGTCGCCGAGTTTGGACGGCATAAGAGCCGGGGATATAAAAAGATATGTGGACATATTCACCCCAATATTGTGCAAATTCGTGAATCTTAGCATAAACCAAGCAAAAATCCCTGCAACTTTGAAAACCGCTGTAGTTAGGTCAATATATAAAGGAAGTACCAAAAGTGAGCTCAACAATTACAGACCTATGTATATCCATATTGCCGATAGTTGCAAAGTGTCTTGAAGAGGTCGTAACAAAGAGGCTTCAAGATTTCATTGCCAAAAATTTCCTTATAAACCCAAGCCAGTACGGATTTCAGAAAAATAAAAGTACTGGTAAACTGTTAGGGGAATTTGCCAATTGTATCAACGAAAGCCTAAACAAAAGCTACCATGTACTAGTGCTGTTCGTGGATTTCAGTAAGGCTTTTGACACACTGAACCATGATAAGCCAATAGATGCACTGGAAAACATTGGTATAAGAGGTATGATGGCAGATTGGCTAAAAGAATACTTGAACAACAGACATTTCTGTGTAAAAATCAACCAGACATATAGTCAAAAGGAGCGCGTTCAATATGGAGTCTCTCAAGGATCAAAATTGGGTCCAATACTTTTTGTTTTATATACCAACAAGCTGTTACGAGTATTCAAGCAGGCCATTCCATTTGCGTATGATAGTGGTGCGCCACAGATCTTTGGATGCGACAACAGCAATTATGCAGGAGGAATTCGATAATGTGGTGAAATGGTGTCATGGTCACGGTATATCGATCAACGTATTAAAAATGATGCACATACGAAGTCCGCTGTTTAAGGCTACTCAGCAACAAATTCTTTTTAGAAATGATTCCTGCAGTAGCTCAACTAGCTGTCCGATTGAGATAGTGGAGAGCTACAAATATCTGGGAGTAACCATTGACAGCAATTTTCTGTGGGGTACGCATATCAATGAGTTGCGCATGAGCCTTAAAAACGCTTTATATGCACTTACCCATCTAAAGTTCCATGCCACAACGTCCGTATTGAGACAAGTCTACTATGCCCTAGTGGAATCGAAGCAGAGGTATGGAATACTCGCATGGGGTAATGCTTCTAAAACACACATAGAAAAACTAAAAAAACTACAAAACACCGCATTAAAAAAGATCAGTGCAGATAATCGGCGAAATGTTTCTGAACAAGAACGCTTTAAAGTTCTTCCAGTAGAAGATATTTTTAAGATGACCCTTATACTGGAGTACCATGACGACACTAGATTCATAACACCAATTCCACAAGAACTAAAAAATATTACAAATATAAAAACTAGGAAAAAAACATAAAGAACTTTTTTTCTCAACACGAATTCAAATACGTAGCTAATTTTCAAATCCACTTCCATAAAACTGTTTTGTAAACATCAGTTAATTTTTTCTCTCTTTTAATTAATGAAATGTAGAAATGTAGTTAAGCTAAGCTTGCTATCTAAAAATCGTTACAAGTATTTGAAACTCGATCTTCTGCAGAAAAGCCTTTATAAGGCTTCGCGGAAACATATAACCAATGTAAAATATTTTCTGAAATAAAAAAAAAAAGTATTGCTTGAAACGAGCATGCTATAATTTTTTTCTGTCCTTTATTGTTATTTATCCATGGAATCTAAATATTGTAAATTTTTTGTATTAAATTGTTTTTTGAAATGACATTTAACACATTTAACAATATTTACTATTAGCATAATTTTGTATCTTATCAAATAAGCGTAAAATCTTGTTGTTTCTTAATAATAATGGAAATAACAAAAAAACTGGGTTTGTTTTTTTAACTATAAAAGCAGGTTGCGTATTCTTCCGGCTCCAGTTAGTCTTCAATTATCAAAGATAACAGATAAAGAGTCAACAAAAAAAAACTTCAAATGGGAACAAACAAGCTGAAGTTGAACGTTTTGGCATAACAACCTTACATGTATAAAGAAGAGCATACAGTGTGTGCTATTGCAGATAAGCTTAAAATATTGAAGACGACAGTGCACGATACCATATGTCGCTTTAAAAAACCATCGACTCTTAAAATGCGGAAGAGAAACAGTGGAAGGCCCAAATGGAAGATCAGACTATAAAAGTAATAAGCCAGAGAGAACGATTGCTTACAGATCCAGAAATCTGTGGCGAGTTGAACAGATATCATTAAGAATGACGAAAAGGCTGTCGCAGGTCTTCACGGTCGAGTAGCAGTACGAAAATCTTTGCTACAACTTCAAAACAAAGTTCAGCGGCTAGTTTGGGGAAGGGAGCACCAAGATTGGACATCAACCGACTGGGGGAAAGTCTAATGGACAGACGAGCTCAAATTTGTTTTTGAGTAGATAAAGGAGAGTTTACGTTCGGTGGTCTGCTGAAGAAAAGATGCTTCCTAGCAGTGATTCGATAATGGTCTTGGAATGTTTCTCTTCCACCATTTTTGGAGATCCCATCCGTATCGATGGAATTATGAATAACCATAAGTACAGACAAATATTAGAAGAACATACTTTACCATCGGGTTTGCGATTAATAGCACATTAATGCAAGATAATGATCCGAAACATTCTTCCAAGCTTTACCGAGGATACGTGGACAGGGGTACTGAAAAATATGAAAAATATGAAATGCCCATTCGCTCGACTTCAACCCAATAGAGCTGCTTTGGGACGAACTTGACAGAGAGGTGTCCAACATCGAAACACAAACTTTGGAAGATTCTTCAAGTAGCCTGGAGATCAATAGGATTGGAATTTATTAAAAATCTGATTGATAAAATACCTCGACTGACGGCCAAAGTGGTGTAAATACGAAAAGGATTTTTCGACGAAAAAGAGGTTTAACTCTATTTTATTACTCAAGTCTTTTTATTTATTAGGTTCAATTAATTTATTTATTTGACTAGATAAATACAATATTGATGAAGCTATTTATTACTATTTATACAATAATAATAAATCATATAAATTTATATCAAATTTCTCTGACAGAATGTATTGTCCGGAAACTTATGGGCGGCAGTGTATACAATTTTTTTTCTCTAATTTGTTTAGTTCATTATCTGCAGCAGCTACCGAGCTAGACCAGATGTGTAAGACCATAAATCAAATATTTCATACGATTTGCACAGAAATGGAAACTTGAAATGCCTCTCCTGAAAAGTGGAATACTGGTTATTATCATTGCTAACTCTAATAACTGCATTACACCCCTGCTGTTTTTGAAAAGTTCGATATAAGTCATTTGCAATTTCCCTAGTAAAAACAGCTTAAACAGCTATTTGGGAATAACAGTAATTGCTGTCTCTATGTATCCAATTTTTATTTCACAGGAATAGCAATAATGAATGTTTTTCATAGCTTCTTCTTCTTTTCCTTACGGCGACGTTATAATCCGGAGTATAAGGCTCACAACCCTCCCTCTTTACTGCATCCTTTCTGGCCCGCCTATGGGGTTCGCCTTTTTGACCTCAGGAAGTACCGGCAGTATTCCCGGTTTCGGATCACTTCGTCCCTGAGGCCAATCAAATGCTGGTGTTTTTGCATTTGTGTGATCCAGTTTTTGCGCGATTGTGTAGGAACGTTGGTTCATACTGCCCTTTTGAACCGGTCGTGCTCTATTTTGCTTCTGATGGGTTCTTTTACATGAAGACTTCCTCGAATCTTCGAACTTCTTAATCTATCAAGCTTTCTGATTCCTGCTGTCATGCGAATACTTATTGTGCGTATACATTGTCCAGCATTGTGAACCGTATGTGACTGCCGGGCATACAACTGCGGTGTAGAGAATTCCTTTCAGTTTTTCGGTCACAGAAGATATTGATTATAAATCAAAGATGTTTGAGCTTTTCGCACTTGCGAAGCAATTTTCCATTCAAGTAAATATGTGGAATAGGCCGGTGTGGATCAGAGAACGGGCAGCACAGATACTCTGTTTTTTTAACTAATACGGTACCCGTTTCCCTCCAAAACATCCACCCATACTTCAAGTGCTCGTTGCAGGGACTTTTGATCTTCACTTATGATAGCTCCATCGTCAGCAAAGAATAACTGATGCACTTTGGGGTCCTTCACATTTCCTTCAAGCAAATAATTAAGGACTGCAATAAATAGCAAAGGACTGAGGACGCTTCCTTGGTGTACACCGACTTTGATTGGGAACTCTTCGGTGACTCCTGCGGGACATCTTACTATTTGTCCTTGCTCCCTCATAAATGTCCATAATAATGCGCATGTGGGTTTCTGGAACTCAACGTTGTCTTAGCGTCACCTATAAGAGATCTATTGGTTGTCTATTATGCAAGTCCTTTAAGCAATCACGATGTTTTTCCATTATGATTCTTTGGATACTTTGGATTGCATCTGTTGCTGATTTATCCGAGACAAACCCGCACTGGTCATCAGATAGCCGTATTATTCTCCACAGTCGGCCATCTAATACCCATTCAAAGATCTTCATGGTGTGTGACGTCGGCTTGACAGAACGGTAGTTATCGCAGTTTCGCCTATCGCCCTTTCCTTTGTGCAAAGGAAGAAGATAACTTTCCCTCCACTGATGAGGCATTTGATTACTGCTCATAAGTTTGGAAATAAGAATCATGAGCCATCTGGACCCGATGTCTACCATCTTTTTCCACAACTCAGAGGGTATCTCGTCTGGCCCAACCGCTTTTTTGGAGTATTTGACCGCATTCCTAACTTCTTCTACAGAAATGTCAGATACTTCGTCATGGTCAGAAGCGGCTCTTGGAAAGTATACCCGGGGAAACTGTTCGTTCAGAAGTATTTCACAATACTGTCGCCATCTGTGGAGAATTTTGTCGTCTTCCATAAGAAGCTGGACTTGAGCATTGTTAATGAACTTTGGAGAACGAATTTCCTGAGTTCTCCTGAGATTTGTTCTTCTCTAGGCAGCTATTTTGTAAGCAAGCTTTTTCATCTCATTTAGTAGAAGAGCACTTTGATCAAGCCTTGAAAGCCGTTTTCTTTTCCTGTATCACTACTTTAGCTTCATCTGTCCACCTCCATGTTTCTTTGGCGTATTGGCAGGAACCTTTCGACGTTCCAAGCAGTGATTTGGCTCTCTCCTAGCAAAATCGCTATAGGGAATCCCACATATCTTGTGCTCTGCACTCCTCATCATCGACCTCATCGATGATGGTAAAGACGTAATTTGTCATGCTGGTAATAAAAGCTTCGCCTTTTCCGTAGTCCAGCTTGTACCAATTTTCTCAGCCACCCTAGTTTTCTTATTTGTCTCCCCGTCTCCATATAAATTTCTGTCAGGAGGAGATGATTTCGCTGAGCGATCGTCTCTCGCAGGATCCCTTTGCAATCTTTAACCCGGGGTTTCATGAAACTGACTACCAAATGGTAGTCAATCCGAGTTTCATTTCCGCCACTGCTATATGTGATCAGGTGCCGGCTTTGTTTATGTATGATTTTCATAGCTAATTCTGCTATTTATATTACAACTACTGTTTTAAAAAAAAAGAGGAGTTGCCATACTCGTATAAGTATAGCAATTTGTTACTATGTGAGTACATCGTGTAAATTAAATTGATGATCGGCTATTTTTATAGCACATACTTGGAAAAGAGAATAGTTATTGGTTCTGTTAATTTTTTCAATGTATTATAGATATTTTTATCGTATGCGTGTAAGATGTAATATACTGTTATTTGAAAAGTAAAGGGTTATTCATTTCGAAGTTGGAGTTTTAAATCCCTGCCATATGACATCTGTCAAATCCATCTGTCATCCATAGTAATAGGTAGTTAGTTCTTGTCTTGTCATTTTACAATATGGATCGCTTAACCACCGGTAGATGCATCTTACTACAAAAATAACAGTTCCGTAATATCTGTGTATCTTGATTTAAAGACAGATTAAGGTTGTCATAATCGAACAATTGAAGGAGATGAGACCCATTTCTCTCTCGGCGACTATTTTTTCGGGACACGGGCGTTTAGGAAAATGGGGAAGCAGAACAGAGGGGAAGCCTGTGCACGTTGGGTTTTAATATTTGAAGGTTGTAGTGGTGGGAAAATACAGAGCCTGGTAGATCATTCCACATTCGTGTCGTTCGGCTTATAAACGAATCCCTATATTTCACAGTACGAACGAAGTTGGGATTTAGGGTGAACTGATGTTCATTCGAAGCATGTCGCGTATTGCGGGTGAAATTTTGAAGGGGAGGAATGCAACTGGCTATTTCGCTGGACCATTTTTTATAAAAAAGGTGTTCAAGTGAATGTATGGAGTTCACAATTTCTCTATCTCCTATACGTTTCAACGCGCGATTCTGTACCCTGTCTAGTATGTGCAGAACGCTCCACCTCTATAGGAATGCTAGACATTTGGCAGCATTTTTGGCGACTTCGAATATGTGATCATTTCATCGAAGATGGTTATTAATACACATACCGAAAATAGTAAGTCTTTAATTTTCAGCGTTGCAAGTACCATTCATGGATAATGGCTGAGGTTTTCGGTTTCGCTTGAGAGACAGAAGACAGCATTGTGTTTTGGAAGCATTAAATTCCATTCTGTTGGTTGTACCCCATTTTAGTATGGAAACTGAGGGTACTGTCAGCGAAGGAATGGATTGGACAAGAAATAATTAATGAAAATAAGAAAGAGAGTCAGAGACAAAACAGAGCCTTGGGGAACACCAGCATTTATGTGGTTAATTGCAGACTTGAAGCTGTCCAGGACAACTTGTATTGAACGCCTCGAAAGGTAATTTCTAATCCATTGAAGAAGAGACTCATCGATACTATATGAACGCATTTTCCATAAAAGAGAGTGATGCCAAATTCTGTCAAATACCTTTGAAATATCAAGCGCAACCATCTTTCGCCGAAGTGATGGAGAGGTTGGTTCAACTTCTCGGTAAGAAATGCCATCAAACCACCAGTGGACCTGTAGCTTCGAAAACCATACTGCCGGTCATTAAAGAGTTTTCGTGAATCGAGATATTTCATAAACTGACGATTTATCAGCGTTTCCATGATCTTGAAAAGAAGGGACGTAAGTGCAATGAATCGGTAATTGGACAGGGAGGAAGATTCGCCTTTTTTAGGGATGAGCTGGACAAATGCTGTTTTCCATCTACTCGGAAAGAGCCCTGTAGAGTAGGATAGACAGAAAGGATTACGCAGATGTTTTTCAAGAGTGGAAGAACACCTCTACAAAACTATGGGGGAGATACCATCTGGACTAGCGGTATGTGTATGTTAAGACCTTTGAGTACTCCTGCAACTATACGAGTGCGAAAGTGGTCTTGCCCCATGGAAAAAAAAAATCGACAATCTCAAATACAGGCGGAGACAAAGCATTATCTGGCAGCGTGGAGTTCGCTGAGCAGCAAGCAGATTGACTTTGTCTAAGGAGCTGACAGCTGGAATGTCATTGTAAATGAGCGTGGGGATGGCAGACGGGGCAGAATTTTTAATATTTTTGACGAATGACCTACAATTTTTACTACTTTTGGGACAATTTTTGCCTCAATTTTTAGTCATGTAAGAATTTTACACGTCGAATATGGGCATTGCAGTCTTTTCTGGCTTCTTTAAACTTCTTTCGGTTTTCCTCAGAATTGTTGGCTTTATAAGGCCGAAAACTTACTTCTGTCAGCCTAATGGCCTCTTTACAGCCTAAGATAATAGTGTCAGTGATCATATCAGCGGCGGCATCCACGTCGCTATCGAGAAAACATAGCGACCAGTTAAAACTCTTAAAGAAGCTATACTGTGTAGTGTGTGGTCACGTACGAGAATTTAGGTGATATGATATTATGGTCAGACCGACCTAGAGGCGCTAAAACATAAATGGTGTATTTATCAGGGTGCTAAGTAAGAAATAAGCCCTGAGTGTTGGCGGAATGACTTTCAATGTCTGGTATACGTGTGGGCTTATTTACAAGCTGAGTCAAATTGTTTACCTCAACAAAAAGTTCTACATACCTTCCTTCGGGTGTTGTATACCCAGAATGTTGAAGCCAATCTGAATTGTGTATATTGATAGATTTATTTTTGTTTTTTTTATGTCGTAGCGATTGAGGACACTTAAAGTCGCGCCCGACGGCAGGTAAAAGGCAACTCTGACTATGTAAACAAACAAAATTGCAGAAATCAGGGTTCTGATAATTCAAACGTTATAATTGGGAGGCCATTGCATCCACCACAGGGTACAGTTTGCTCCGCGCTGTGGACCGGCATCCGTATTTTTTTTTTTTTTTTTTTTTTGAAACGACGAAAGCGCCACTGTTACAGTGAATTACGGTGAGCGACATGTGGATCCACCAGGACGGGGCCACATGCCACACAACACATGCAAATTTGGCTCAATTGCACAAAAAGTTCGCCGGCCGTTTAATTTCGAGATTTGGCGATATTAATTGGCCTCCAAGATCGTGTCATCTGACCGCGCTGGATTCCTTTTTGTATGGGATATGGTAAAGATAGTGTCTATGCAGACAAATCCTAAACTTTGAAGGAATTAAAAACATTCGTGAAGTTATGGCCGCAATACCGCCACAAATGTGTCTAAAAGTCATCGAAAATTACCTCACAAGAATCGAAGTTTGCAAAAAATCCCTTGGTGATAATTTAACTGATGTTGTATTTCAAACATAATAATATTCAACTAAAAATGTTGACGTAACCAACGTAGATAAACCAACCGGATGATATAGAAAACTCAAACTACTCAATCTTAAAGTACGGCCGAAATGCGGATTATCGGATAACAGGATGTTCTGTAAAATATGAAGCAACTCGTTGAGGAACTTCTTCCTACCCCTTTCGTGATTGTACCCAACAAATGCAAACTTTTTTTTTACTTTTACTTCTTCTATTTTACTAATTTGTGTGAACGTAAAGCGAATTAAATTGTCTTCCGTCGACATTATTCGAATTAGAGCAAGTCCTTTCCTTTTAATCAACCGCAGCAAACTGACAATCACTTTGCTTACATGAAGTGTAAATGTTTAGGCAACGGTCCAACTTCCTGTTTCCAATGCATTACATTGTGTGCAGTAAAGGTTTTTTTTTCACACCGTAATGACTGTAGAAATCCTTTTCGTGTTGCCTGGTGTTCACCCCAGAGAGTGCTTACAACGTGTAATGAGGAAAGTTTCAGCTTCGATGTGTATTTTGTACACTCAGTACCGCCTGCATGTATTCCTTGTACACCAGTAACCGCCTTTTCAAATTCAATGCATGCACCCAGAAAGGAATCCCGCTAGATATAGCATTTTTTAGATGGCCTTCTTGCATTGGCTTCTCTGCGAATACAGCAGGACTACATGATCCTAAATAAAACAGGTTACAAGTTCAATTCAGTTTATTTTGCTTGTTCTTTCGGATATTTTTTTTTTATTGGATTTGTCGCTTTCTGTGCTCTAAAGGACTTAGAGATCCTTTTATGTCTTTGGAAGATTTTCCGATTCTTAGGTACCGAACACTTGAAACTTTATTCTTCTAGTAGGGATGTTGTACATACATATTTGTACATACACATGTATAAGAATTTCATTGTAACGTCGTTGCTTTCGAAATTGACAAAGTTATACAAGGAGAATTGCTTTGAACAATGGCAAAAGGAATGTGTATAGCCCACAATTTGTTCTTCCAGGCAGGGATTGGGATGACGTTTTTTGTTGGGGGTATCTTGGGATCGAGTGAGTTATGTGTGCCAATTTGATTGCTTTCGTAGCACTACAGAAACATTCGTGGTCTGTAAAATTGAATTTGTCAGGGATTAGATTACACATGAAAAGGAATGAGAAAGCAGCTAAAATGGTTGTGCTGTCGCTCGAAATGGTAATAAATGTACAGAAGCTCATTGCGAGATAAAAATTGATCAAAGGGAATGAATTAGGGGATGGGAGGTTAATAATACAATAATCAGATATTAAGAAAGTATTACATTGAGAAGCCTTTCATCGACAATCTAGTAAGATGTTTTTAATCTGGTACAATCTGAAATTTCTTACAAAGTCTTAAGTGATGTAGTATATTTAAAAAAAAGTCTACCATATATACAGGAATGTTACAATCTGTTTAGAACGGATCGTATGATGCCTTAACTCAATGATATCTTTCTATACAAAGGATATTTCCGCGACCTTAAAGAAATATAGTAGGTATTATCAGAGAAATGTTGTTACAACTTTTTCTTAACAGAAAGTAGGCATGGCAAATAAAATATTTAATTAAAGTTGACGGATTATGATGAGATATTCACATTGCTTTGAAAAAGCTTCAAAAAAGTGGACGTGACCCTGTACCTCAAGTGATCGGAGTCCACATTGGCTCCCCGGAAAGTCCGAACACCCAGAATACTGGAAGAGTATCTGGCGTCAATCGCGATGTGATCGATTTGGTTAACGGTTTTTTGATCAAAAGATAGCCATGTCCCCTTATGGATATCAAGACGTGGGAGCCGCGTACTAGCTAAGAGAACATTTCGTCCCGCCGCGAAGCCGACTAGCCTGAATCCTTTGTCGGATGTGATGTCGTGTAGGCTGGGCTTTCCGACCACACTACTAAAGACGTCCTCCCTTCCCAGCTTTGCGTTAAAATCACCCAAGACAATTTTAACGTCGTGGTTAGGGCATTGTTCATACGTGTTGTCCAAGAGCTGGTAGAAGTCATCCTTCGTCGCGTCGTCCATTTTTTCGTGAGGGGCGTGAGCGCATATTAGGTTAATGTTGGTGAATTTAGCCTTGACACGGATAGTCATGAGGCGCTCGTTTACATGCAGGAAACTCAAGACTTCTTGCCGAAGTCTGCCTCTAATGACAAATTCACACCCGGATAGACGCTGTCCTTGTTGCCTGTAGCAATCGCCGTAGTATATGTCGCAGTCTTTCATCCTCCTTTTGCCCGGCCCATCCCATCGCAATTCTTGGATGGCGGAAATGTCTGCATTACAGCATTCTAGGGCCTCCGCAAGTTGATCGGCTGCCCGTGGTCTGTAGAGGGACGTAACATTTCACGTGCAGACACGAAGGTCATTGTTCTTTTTACGTTTGCTTGGGTCGTCAACAGTAAAATCATCCGTATCCGAGGCTGTTGGTTGCTTCGTAACCGAAGGTTTTTTACGTGGTAGGGAAGTTAGTCCGACGGCACAACCCCCAACCTGGAGGCCCAGTTCCTTTTGTTATACCCCTAGGACGAGGTGATTTTAAATATTACATATATATATATATATATTTACTCTTGGGGGTCTATCGTTATTATTTCTCCGTGTATCAAACTTAATATATCATAGACACAGTATAATTAATATGTCCAGGGTACTAAAATACTTAACTTAGATAAATTCGTAACCCTTAATTATACACACATATATACATTTGCTTATGAATAATTAAACATAACTAACCTCCTTCCTAACATAACAACTTACTAACGACAAATAAAACAAACAAAAAACCACACTCCATTGCGATCTAGGCAGTCTCTGCCATATATTTTTGTGAAGAGGCTTTTGGGGGCATAATGTAGCCCAATAAAAATTGTTTTTACACCCAACCATGCGCAAATTAAAGCTGAACTTCCAATGAACCCAAAAATGTAAAAAAAATTTTGGATAACGTTTCCTAAAAAAAAAAAAAACTCAAAAACCAGGCATTGGCCTAATTGCAAACCAAAATATTAGCCAGACGCGTAACTTTTATAATACTATCGACGGAGGAGCACAGCGGTAAACGATTCGGAGTCTATCCCACGGCAAAAGGGGATGGACTCTCCTGGCATAGGTGTTCAACCCTTGGAGGATGGCCATTATCCAGACACCACTGTCATCACCGATGTAACGGGTGGGCCATCTGCTGGGTTCTTTTTAAAATACATGTAGTTTTGACATTGACAGCTCTTTCGCGCTCAACAAATTGACAGAAGCACAGTATATATATGAATGGATTTACGCTTGAAAAACGTAGAGAAATATTGAAAACTTATTTCCAAAGTAAGTGCTGTTTTTCCGAAGCAAGGCGAAAAATGAGAAAAAAAAAAAATGTCGGTCGAAATAATGCACCAACTGTGACTGCAAGTTTATGAAGAAAGTCCGTGAAATTGGAATGCTAATTGATAGCACAAATTATCATCGTGTTCGTCCTGTGCGCTCAGGTGAGAATATTGCTACTGTTGCCGAAAGTGTGCACCTAAACCGGAGAACCTCAACTCGCCACAGATCTAAGCAACTGAACATTAGCCGCACTATCCTGAGGAGAATTATGCATAAAGACCTCGAAGTACCAAATGACTCAGGAATTGAAGCAAAATTACCGTCCTCTTCGTTATCGCTTCTCGGTATGGGCTTTCGAAATTGACGTCAATTTAGTTACAAAAAAAAAAAAAAATCGGATGTGACGCATTTTCATCTCGGCGGCTATGTAAACAGGCAAAACAGCCATATTTGGAGTTCGGAAAACCAACATGTAGTCGTAGCGAAGCGAATACATCCTCAGCGTTGTGGTGGTTTGTGGATTGGCGGTGTTATTGCTTCGAAGATAAAGATGGCAACAACGTTACGGTCAATGGAGAGCGCTGCAAAGTCATGATGCCTGTCTTTTTTTTTGGCCAGAAACTGACGAAGTGAACTTGGACGATCTCTGGTTCTAGCAAGGCGGCGCTATGTGCCATACCAGCCCTCCAACAATCGGTCTATTACGACTAAGTTCAAGCCGTTTTGTTGATGTTGCTTGGCCTCCGTAGAGCTGCGATTTAACGCCGTTGGACTACTTTTTTGTGCAGTGGCTGACACTTCAGACTAAGCTATTCGTTAAATGGAGCCCCGAACCATCGAAAATATAGCAAAATTGGGTTGACAATTTTGTACGACGTGTACGACGAAGAAATTTCCGCAGAAGCATTCCTTCTGCTGTTCCAGGTTTTAAATGGCTCACGATTGTATTTAATAAAATGCTGGGAGGAGAGTTTTCTTGTTCCACTACATAAAGCCAAAGGCAACATGATTAATTGTAACAACTATCGATTGGTGAAGCTAATATTATACTTCATACAATGAAAATTTACGAGGGGGTTGTAGACAATCAGCAGCACAATACAATTAAATTTCTGGATAGTCAATGCGGCTTTGTCGGAGGAAAATCTACTTACGATGCGATTTAAAGTTTATAATAAAGAATAAACATCGTGACGCCTCGAAGAATCTGCAGAATGCCTTCGACAAAGTTCCGATAGATCTCATATGGACGGCATTGAGATCTCAAGAAGTACCGAGGGCGTACGTTAAAATGACACCAGATATGTACGATGACATAAAAATAAAAGTGAAATGCACAGCGGGAATAACCGGGGAATTCGAAGTCAAAGTATGAGTACACCAAGGGCAGTTGCCTTAGTTCCTTGCTTTTCAATGTCGTTCAAGACTTTTTGTTAAAGGGACACATCGTTGAAGCTAAAACTCCTCTTCTCCTCTTTTCGCCGAAGATAGTGATATCGTAAGTAGTGACGCGACAGCCATTGGATTACAACGTTAGAAAACAGAGTTTTGCATTGCTGTTTTGCTGAACGCACTAAATCTTGTTAGAAGGAATTATCGTTGCGAAATGCGATAAATTTAAACACCTGGGGTAAATGATCAGGGAAATTGTGATGAAAATATTGCACATCGAGTAAGTGTGGGCTGGTTAAAATGGTTAATGGTTAAAATTCAACGAACTCTCTTCGCTGCGCGTGATCAGTAGGCTTCAGTTTTTGAGCCAGTTGCACTTTCTATGCATGAAGATGCAAATCTTTCGTAAGAATACGCTGTAGAGAACTTCTCGAAATGTACAATTCTTGACCACGGTGCCGATATGATTTTCCTTGACTCTCAACAACACTCTCACGAATTGCTTCGATGTTTTGCGTTGAACGACTTGTTTAAGGACGGCCAAAGTGCCTAAGATCACTAATTGATCCAGTTTCCATGAATTTTTGAATCAATGTGTTCACAGTTGATGAAGTTAAATTACTATTCCAACCATATTTTGTACGAAAATTGCGAACTGTACCTGCCAAACCTTCATTATTTTTAAAATATTGCTCAACAATGAAAACGCATTGTTCTTTCGTGTAGCACTCCATACTTAATAACTCTGAACTGTCAGCTGTTATGCTGTATTTTTTTCTTTTCTTTGACAATACTTTACTGCACAAATGGTGTAAAATTCAAATCTTGCGTGAATTTTGGGACAGCCTTTATATTGGAGAAGTTTTGGCGGCATTGTCCACGTATTGAAAGACGATTCCCGCGTTCCGATATAAACTCCAAAACGCCCGATATCATTAATACTTGTATTGTGCTTTTTTCAATATTGCATTTCGAAAATTACTTCTCTTCAAAATACTCATTTTTGATATCTCGCAAGGCCAAACAAGCGAGCTGCCATAGGCAGATACTTTTGCTAGTAATATTGCTAGAAGTGCAGTATGGAACAGGAGGGATTTTCCTGCTCAATACGGCTTCAAGTTTCGAGGGTAGAACTATGAAGATTGGAGGACGGCTTAAGGTGAACTATGTAGCATGTGGCCTTCAATATTTTATTTCGAATTGTTCAAACAAAATTAATAAAAATAAAATTTGTTTTTAATAGAAAATGGTCGTTTTTTTGTTCCATATACATAAAATGCCAGAAAGAAGACAGACAAAAAGAAACATGTTCTGAGCACACACAATACAATTATAGAAAGAGATCCACTGGTGCACTGCTGTTGGCAGCATAATTGCCTTAGCATAGTGTTTGTCAATTTCTTGATTTTCTATAATTTATGTTTATAAATGGGAGCAATAGATGTCGCAATGATTGGTTAGTTTGATTTTACTCGGAAATAATGTTGCATGTCTATAAGAAGTCTAATTTTTGCTCGGTTATTGTTTCCTTTTCCTTATTTAACAGAATTTCTTATCATTTCTACGCGCAGCGAAGCAATGTTCATGAATTGCTTTTCATAAAGAAATTCTTTGCACAGCGTAAGTAAATACTTAGCTTAAGTTTAATTCATGAATATGGGCTTAAAGCCCTTATCGATAACGGAAAACTTCATTCAAATTGATAGCGTTTTACCAGCATATATTCAACAAAAAGAATGTGTAGTCATGCTTGAGTTACAATGCTTCAAACAGAAATGTGTAGGCCACTTAGTTTTCTTTCTTCAAAGTATGGCAACCATGTTGGAGAGGGTGTGCCAAAATGAACCCACGAGGGAAAAAAGTGCGATCTTCTGGGAAATTCTACCCACATCGAATTAATGTTCATGAATAGCTATTCATAAAAAATTCTTTGCACTGCATTTTTCATTACGTATCACTATGTAAGCAAATACTTAGCGTTAGTTTTATTCATGAATACGGGTTCAAGCCCTTACCCATAAGCAAAACTTCATTCAAATTGGATCAGCGTTTTGACGGCATATACATACCTATCCAGCATATATTCAACATTTTTTCGTCCGTTGTAAATTCGTTTAATAATGCTTCAAAAAGAAATGCATAGACTACTTAGTTTTCTTTTTTTAATTCATTATATTTTATTTCCTTAACTAATTACTCAACACGTCCCGATATGGGAAATTCAAAGTATAGTAACCGTGTAGAGGATTGTAGGCCAAAATAAACCTATGAGGGAAAAAACGACGACTTCCTGATGCTTTATACGACTTTATGGTAAGATTTACGAACTCACATGAAGATATGTGACCTCATGGGAGGTTCTACGGCTTCATGGAAGTTATACGACTTTCTGCAAAGTTTGGAGATCTCCTGTTTATTTATTCGACTTCCTGGGACGATTTACATACATCTGTTCTGTGACCTTAAAGAAAGCCTTGCAGCCTGATTGGACCTTGTACGACATCTTAGATATCCTTGGATGTTAAAGACCTCCTGAGAAGTTATTTGACCTCCTTTGACGTTGGAAACTAGAACAACATTTAATGACATATAATATTTAAGTCGAAAGATTACTGACTAGGCTATGCTTCGTTTGTTTTGTGATTTTTATTTACTTGGTACACTAGCACATAATCATGGCAAAATATAACTGGTTTGAATAAGATTAGCAGAAGTTTTTAGAAAAGTTTGAAGAATATTTTATGTTGAAATAAATATTATCTAACCAAAAGTAGTGATAAAAATAAACCATGGGTAAGCAGATTGCACTACGAAAGTATTTTTAATAAGAATTGCTAAACTATGCGCCTAATTGCAATAAAATTAACGTTTCTGGGATCAACTTATCAACACCTGGAAAAATGATATACCGCATGACGATATGTCACAATAATTAACATATAGCCCCACCCCCAGCATATTGTTACGTTAGTGTTTCACTTACCGATCTATATCAATTAGGTGTTAACAGATATCGCGCAGTAACTTATGTATATTGGTGGATCAAACCATAAATGGTCACCCAAAATTAGTATTCGTACAATTTTGCATACATTCAGAAATTGATATGAAAAAGTTACACTCCGTTTGGAGCAGATCGTGTGACCCTATCGCCCATCATCTAACCTATCCCTAATAAAGTGGACATAGAGATATGAACTGTCTAATGCAAATGCAATGATGTCTTTCTACTCGGAGATAATTCCTCGTTTTTAAATATTTTATCAGAAAAACTGTTGTCACGCCTTTTAGTTAGAAAAAGTGGGCGTGGCTGACGGCATTTGAAACTAAAGTTCACGGATTCTGGTGAAATGTTGACAATAAGACTTAACCATCATCGTAAATAGTTTTGAGAAAGGAAAACACGGTTTTTTGAAGAAATCGCCTCCAAAATGTTTTACACAATTTAATGGATATTTTGTAAAGAAAACATTTTTTAGTTTTTAGTAAAAATATTGAAAATACGATATTTTTCGAAAAAGTGTGAGGATTTCAACTTGTACAGCTTCGGATTCTAAAAAGCCTATACATATATAAAATTTCATGTTCCTAGCACAACATTTAAGGCACGAAAGCTGGTGATGGACGGACAGGGGTAGGTTAGGTTAGGTTTGATGGGTTGACGTAGAGAGTGAAACAAACTAAGCCACACTAAGCTCAGTATAGATCCATTGTGATGCCCAAGGAGTGAAGCTTCCCCACTCGTAAACTCTATGGGTTCTTAAACCAACCCGATGCATTTATAAATTTGGTAATCTTATTTACCGATACATTTGATAGTTCTTCTAAGTCTTGGAAGAAATATTTTCCTAGTATTTTGAATCTAAGGTGGTAGAGTCCTGGACAATGGCACAGGAAGTGAGGTGTATCTTCGTGTACGTCCGCATTGCCACAGCCTCCACATATGTATATCTTCTTCGCTTATTCCCAATTTTTTTGTGTGATAACGTTGTGTCCAGTTATCATCCCCACTAAACCAGGTAAGATATATTTGTTGAAGTGTAGGATTTGCTCTGTACGATTTTTATCGTAGAGCGGCCAGAGTTTTCTTGTAATTATACAGGATTCTAGTGATCTCCATCTACTACTTGCTATTGCAATCATTTTATTTCTAACTTCTAGGTTCAGGTTGCAGGGTGGTGTCTTAATTGATGGGTCAGCTCGTTCTGGATTTAGAGCTGGACTCTCCATTGGAGCTGACGAGCTTTCTCATTTCCTGAAACGCCATTATGTCTGGTACCCAGCAGAGCTTTACATTGTGTTGCGTACCAAGAACCCGTAGCTCTTCGCGACAGCAGCGCACAAGCTTCGATTTTATTTGTGTGGCGGAAATCGCTCTTATCGCTGCCTGGCTGTCAATGAAAAATGTGATATCATCTGGTGGTATAGCTTTCATTGCAGCGCCCCGGGCAGCTGTTGCCACCGCCAAGACCTCCGCTTGAAAAACACTGCTATAGTCTGGAAGCCGAATTGACTTATTCAAATTGAATTTTCCAGAAAAAATCGCTGCACCTACTCCCACGTCCATCTTGGATCCATCAGTGTAGATGGAGATGGAGATGGAGTTGTCATTTAGCGGGATATTAGTTTCCCATTCCTCTCGACTCAGAAATGAACTGGAAAATGGCTTATGAAAGTCTAACTAGGGCACTATGTAGTCTGTGTTAACATCTCCGCGTGTATTTGCGTAAAATCTGCGCATGCCTCGTCAGGCTTGACCTCCAACCTTACGATTGGCTTAGGACAGGAGTAGATCGGTATAAAGATGCTGATCACAAATATGTATACTTTTGGTGGTCTATCGTTGTTACTTCTCTATGCAACAAACTATGTATCAAGATTAATGTACCTTATGAGATAGGGTAGGCCCAGGTCCACCTCGACTGTAGCACCATCTTAAGTATGGGATAGGTTATAAAAAAGCAAAATGAGTCGTCCCTTGAATGTTCATAAGTGCCGGAATAAGGGTTTTGTTTGTGATTAGTGATACATAGATTTGCATAGATTATCAAACCGTTGCGTCGGTAGGTCATGTTACTGTCTTGCATCCCGCATGTAAATATCTCATTGTTCCGTAATTTTTTTTTTTTTATAAATAATTAGTTTAACAAGATTTGTTTTAGTTTGTTTATAAGTCGTTTTTAGCATGTTTTGGAACACACTCGGAACATCTAGAGAATATTTGTCTTTCTATTGCTTGCATTGGAAAACGTTATTGGTTCGATTCTGCTCTGAAATATTTTATTACCCAATTTTGGCCAGCGAGACTATTTCTGTGATTATTTCTGAAAATTTGTACGTACACTGCAGGCCAAAAGTTTGAGGTCTACCTAGACAACTGACTGAATTCTATGAATTACATTGAATTTTTTTTACCTAAATTTTCTACCTGTACAATGCACAACACATTCAGATAATAAAAGTCGGATTTTACAGCCACATTTTTGAACCGCTTTTGTGGTTTATTGAGAAGTGTTTAGGTTTTTCATAATTATTAAATTTTATGATTTTTGGTTGTTGATTCAGCACTTGTTTAAGACTCCTTAGGTTAGGTTATGTAACTGGGTGCCCTTAGACCACTTAGAGTTACAGGAAAACACTACCCATAGCCGACAAAGACAAAACATGACAAAGGAAAGGGGAAAAGACTGACGAAGAGAGGACAAAGTCGAAACAAGAAAAGAAGGGGAAAAGTAGGACAATGGGAAACAGATAACCCAGATAAATGAAACGGGTTAGTACATCGACCCCAAGAAAATCATTTCCTCAAGTCAAGTGCGAACAGCTGGTCGCCACAGCTGAGAAAAGAATTTGTCGGTAGCACTAAAATACAGTGAGGCGAAGACCCACTGAAGAAATTAATTTCTGTCGATTTTCGATTTTCTTGGTAAGTTGGCACAACTGAATTTTTAAAAGTTTAGTGGCCTAAAATAAATTTTTAAGGAAAGAATAGAGCAAACCTGAGGACAACAAATAAAACTGGGGGAGCACATAGTACAGGAGATAAACGCAGGAGACATCAGACATAAAGGTATGTTCAATAAAATTAGGAGCGCTTGTGGGCAATTTTTTTAAACAATTTTTAAAACAAAGGCAGTGAGTGTAGCGGAGTGGCGTAGGCCCCAGAAATTCTGTCGCTTGCAGTTTTCTGTCAGGGCGGGTTGAGGCACACACCGTTGCAACTGGACAAGGTCCGGTGCAGGCAGTGGGTAGCGGTAGCGGTGGTCCGCAATAAGCAAAGGAAGCAAACAGTGCTCCCCCAACGAGAAAAAAGAAAAAATTCAACGCTTCCAGGAGGTGCTCCGTGGGACACTAGTGAAAGTGAAAGAATTTAAATTAGAATCAAAATTTATGTGAAGTGTTAGATGCCACTCCTTCTGAGTTGAGCCTACAGTGTACTCTTTGAGGCTGCATATTTTTTTTGTTTTAATTTCGTTTAGATTTTGCTTTTTTGAATTAAATTTTTTAAGTTAAAATTCTTGAATACGAAGTTAAATTAAGATTAGAATTAGTTTTTTTGTGAATTCTGCTGAGAATCTATAGTGCCTAACGTCGCGTTGAACTCCATAATAGAACAAAGTCAACATTCTTCATCGTGCTGCCGGCAGGACACCGGGGGACCAGAAAACCGTATAAAAAAAAAAAAAAACCGTGAGTACCTTTTTTGAGTCAATTGTGTCAAAAAAAAAAAATATATATATTCTTAGCAGAAAGGATAGGTTTGAATAGTAGATTTAAGACAAAAAAAATTTATAATAAATTGAATAGGGCGATGAGCCAACCAAAGAGTATATGGGGTATTTCTACTCAAATATGAGTGAATAATTTTTTTTTATTTGGTGTGTGGATGGCCGGTCGGGCCGTCCTTCTATAGATGAACGGTGACAGGACAGGACGACTACGAACGATGACGACACAACGTAACGACTGACTAACCTCCACTACAACAGACTTAGGTCGTGACTGGGAAGCGCGTTCAGGGGCCATCTCTCGCAATCATTGGCCAGAGAGATGGCAATTGGTTGTGTCACTAGACACACAGGGTGGGCAGGCCAGCTTCTGCCACTTCCACCAGGCATTCCTCGGGTGCCGGACGAACCCGTTTGGCAGGGAGAGAAAATGGGAAGGACAATTGACGCAGTAGGGAGTAGAGTTAGGTTAGGTTAAGATAGTTAGGATTAGTTTTAGGATTTAACTTAAGTCGCTAGGTTAGTCTAGGTTTAGTTTAGGATAGTTAGGGTAAGTTCGCGGAGTCCTTCCCAATCTTTCTCCTGGCCATGGGCACAAGCCCTTGGATTTTCCTTTTACTTTCTTTTCTAATTTTTTTATTCCGTCCGATGTCTAAAGTAGAGTAGCTTTCTTCTTTAATTTGTTTTTTTTTTTTCAAAATGGCACGAGATTTTGTGTGCTGAGCAGGTGGTGTGAAGTAAGGTGGACAAGAACCACCCCGCCGACGAGCTGAGCCGAGCAACCGCGAGCGTGCCGCCGTCCTCCTTACTCGCACCGAAGACGCCTCCGTGGACAAGCCTAGCTCACAACAATTGTGCATAATATTTAGAACCTTGGGAACCTAAAAATTTCAATCTTCGACAGCTAGGCTAAACCACTCAGATAAATGTATGAATCTCAGGAGTTTTCTTAGCTCAATGTTACCTAGCTCATCCAGCTCTGAAAAGAAGTATCTTCTTTTCCTGGCCAGAGCTGGACAGTCACATAGGAGATGATGAACGGATTCTATTTCCTCTACGTCCGTGCAGCTTCTACAATAGTCGTTATGAGGTAATCATAGCCGTGCTGCGTGATTACCTATCACACAGTATCCTGTCACGACGCCAACAGCTATGCGGATATCCCTTCGACTTAGTTCTATACGATTAATAGATCTCTTTTTGTGTCGTAGACTGGCCATAATGATTTGGCTGTAGCGCATGTATCTAATCGACACCAGCGTTCATTAGCTTCTTCATTAGACTCGATGTCTATCTCCATATATAGGGTGCTACACTAGCCTCAGAAAAGGCCCGCGAAGGGCTATAAGTGAACCTTCTCTGGCTAGTTCGTCCGCTTTTTCGTTACCGGAGATATCCATGTGGCCCGGTACACAACACCGTGTTGGCCGCTGAGATAACATCCAGTCGTTTTTTTTCACAAATTTTTACGAGTTTGGGTCTTAGTGATGATGACTCTAACGCCTTAATGGTCGCTTGCCTATCAACATATGTAGATATTGATTATGGAAAACACTGCAACCATCCTTAAGTCTAAACGAGCGATGTATATTTCGAGACTTACAGTAGATGCCGGCACAAGTACCGGCAGTCATTTTGGATCCGTTGGTAAAGATGGCCAGTTCATTCTCGAAAAAGATATGGCTAAATAAATAAATAAATAAATAAATTCCAAAAAATGGCGAAGGTGCAGAAATCACAATCGAGAAACAATCTGCAATCATCACCCTTCTTAAAGAAGGCAAATCGCAGCGGGAAGTTGCTTCGCAGTTGAAGGTGCTGCGTTCAACGTACCATTAAACTGGCATACATCAACTCATTTTCAAAATTTGGTCAGATAAAAATATGCCTGATGAATAGAACCTCAGCATCATTTGCCGATCCATAAGAAAGGAGACCCTCTGTACTGCGCCAACTACAGACGTATTAGTCTCCTCAACTTTGCTTACAAGATATTATCTGCCATATTGTGTGAAAGCCTGAATTCTTTCATCAACAACTTGATTGGCCCCTATCAAAGCAGTTTTAGGCCAGGACCGTCGACCAAGTTTTCACACTTAGACAGTGTAAAAAACCCGATACTCATCACCTTTTCATAGATTTTAAAGGTACATATGATACCGTCTATAGAGACGAACTGTACAGAGCCATATCTAGTTTTGTCATCCTTGTCAAACTCGTCTGTGTGTGTAGGATGACGATGGATGAAGCTCGCTGCTCCATCAAGGTTGGTACCAGTCACGATGCTATGTGACTTCTTTAACATCAGACTTGAACGAATTGTACCAAACTCACAAGCCAATACACGAGGTACACGATTTGTATGGTCCGGCGACCAAATTGATTGCGTTATTCTGCCGCAAGATATTCGTTGGGTTGTTATTATCGTAGAATGACCTAACATTGACCACTTTTGAGTTTTGAAATGTTATAAAAATATAATGGTTTGTTCTAGCGATTATCTGTAAGAAGCATATATTCGGTACTATTGAGTTCTTTAAGTACATCTACATTTTTAAAAACAATCATATTTCAGTAAGAAGTTATATTAAAAATAGTAAGTGGTCAATGTTAGGCTTCGGTAGCCCTAACATTGACCAGATATAATTTTACGTTATTTTCAAGTGATAAAAGCAATATAATTTTACAACTTTATTATTATCATTATATATAAATAAATAGGAACATAAATAACTCTATTATATGTATGCATGTAGGTACACAAATAGTTACGCTTCAAAATAATATCAAGAAGAATCGTCCAACATGGAGCTGCAAAGGTTGAAATCTCTCCTCAGAAATGTGAAGACACTGCTAAGCCAACAGTTTCGGAATAGTGTCAACGATTACTGGCGGCAACGTGCCGAGAACATTTTGAAGTCTGACTCCAGGAATATGTTTCCTAAAATTAACCAAACCTTCAAGCCTCGTAGCACTGTCAAAATTCTGAAACTGAAAGTCCCACTGTCTTCTCAGTCGCTTCTTTCCCAGGCAGAGATTAATAGCCAACACTGCCCCATTATCGATAATCATTTTGTGATAGATAGTGGGATGGATAAGCTAAATCTGATGGGCTCTCATTTTGAGGCAATCCATGCTAGCGAACTTCCTAGCTGCAGAACTGGCGAAGTAAATGACGAATTTTTCAGATTCCACAATAACGAAACAGGAACCCTTTTGAGATTTTCTGGGAGATTAAAAGCTGACCAACTCACAGCTGAACAGACTGACAATTACTTTACAACCTTAGGCGAACTTACATACATATTCAGTCGATTGAATAATAAAAAGTCGAGTGGTTTAGATAACATTCCCAATATTGTCCTAAAGCATATACCGGACGAAATCATACGGCAATACTGCGTTTTATTTAATAATTTATTAAACAACTGCTACTTCCCGAGTTATTGGAAAACATCGAAGGTTTTTCCACTAATAATAAAGAAGAAGGATTCTTCTGATCCTTCCAACTATAGGCCAATCAGTCTCCTGCCTAATATTGGGAAGGTCTTTGAAGAAGTAATTAGTAAGTCCATTTTGTTCGCGTGCGAAAGAAAGGAGATTGTACCGCGGAACCAATTTGGGATATCGAAAAAGTCTTCGACATGGTTTGGATCGACGGGTTATTATACAAACTTTTACGATATGAATTTCCGAATCATCTTGTGAAGATGATTGCATCTATGGTGTACGAGAAGAAATTTGTTGTAACAGATAGACGATACACGACGACTAAAGTTTT